>OY987226.1:29100693-30373193 GCA_963920705.1 Odiellus spinosus
GTAGTGATTAAAATATAAAATTAGGCCCGAGGAAATATCTTCAGAATATGCAGAAATTTGTTTTGTTGGCAAGGGAATACTAAGTAACTCGTAGATATGATTTGAAAACGTAATGAATGACTACCTTAATACATATCACGTAATTTATTAATGTTACTAATTATTCCACCATCTCACACACACGTGTCTGAACAGAAATGCTGTTTATGAAGTTCTAAATTTTAACATGTCAAGTGTATCGACGGATTCAACTCAATAAAGGTTACATAAAAAAACACAAATAATTGAAAGAGATCCAAAAATGTTATATTGGATAACAAACCAATATTTTACAATTAATGACTTAAAAAGATTCAAAAGGTGTGCTTTTGAAATGTACCCGGCACACCATGGTTAAATTAACTTTTAAATTAATTACGTATGGTTGTAGAGGAGGTCGGTCCCTATCATGTCAGTCGAAAAAACCAAGGAATTTGAGGAAATCCAAAAAAATTCAAAAAGTGTGCTCCATTTTTTTAATCGATAAAGCCAGTGTGCTTGGGACTTTAATTAACTTTTTAATTCAAATAATTACGTAGGGTTGTAGAGGAGGTCGGTCCCTATCGTGTCAGTCGAAAAAACCAAGGAATTTGAGGAAATCTAGAAAAATTCAAAAAGTGTGTCCAATTTATTTATCGATAAAACCAGTGTGCTTGGGACTTTAATTAACTTTTTAATTAAAATAATTACGTAGGGTTGTAGAGGAGGTCGGTCCCTATCGTGTCAGTCGAAAAAACCAAGGAATTTGAGGAAATCTAAAAAAATTAAAAAAGTGTGCTCCATTTTTTAATCGATAAAGCCAGTGTGCTTGGGTCTTAATTAACTTTTTAATTAAAATAATTATGTAGGGTTGTAGAGGAGGTCGGTCCCTATCATGTCAGTCGAAAAAAGCACGGAATTTGAGGAAATCTAGAAAAATTCAAAAGGTGTGCTTTTTGAAATGTACCCGGCACACCAGGGTTAAATTAACTTTTTAATTAAATTAATTACGTAGGGTTGCAGAGGAGGTCGGTCCGTATCATGTCAGTCGAAAAAAAACACGGAATTTGATGAACTCAAAAAAAATTAAAAAAGTGTGTCCCATTTATTTATCGATAAAGCCAGTGTGCTTGGGCCTTAATTAACTTTTTAATTAAATTAATTACGTAGGGTTGTAGAGGAGGTCGGTCCCTATCATGTCAGTCGAAAAAAGCAAGGAATTTGAGGAAATCTAGAAAAATTCATCAAAAAGTGCGCCCCATTTTTTAATTGATAAAGCCAGTGTGCTTGGGCCTCTAATTAACTTTCAAATTAAATTAATTACGTAGGGTTGCTGAGGAGGTCGATCCCTATCATGTCAGTCGAAAAAACCCACGGAATTTGAGGAAATCTTGAAAAATTAAAAAAGTGTGCCCCATTTAGCCAGTGTGCTTGCGCCTTTAATTAACTTATAAATTAAATTAATTTCGTAGGGTTGAAGAGGAGGTCTGTCCCTATCATTTCAGTCGAAAAAACCCACGGAATTTGAGGAAATCTTGAAAAATTAAAAAAGTGTGCCCCATTTAGCCAGTGTGCTTGCGCCTTTAATTAACTTATAAATTAAATTAATTTCGTAGGGTTGAAGAGGAGGTCTGTCCCTATCATTTCAGTCGAAAAAAATTTGACATGAAAATAACAATTAAACATAAAATAGAAATTAGATATCCATACATGTTTATATATTTATTTATATATGCATACATGTTATGTTATTGAATATTTGTTGATATACCTTCCCTAAGACTTGGCTTGATTTTAAGTGTCACCCTTTTCGAGGGGTCCCTTTCTGTTTAAACCGCGCAATTACAGTACAAATTGATATTAAAGTATATTTAAATTGAACGGTACCTTGTTCTTGATTGGTTTTGTATCGTATAAGCGCCTCAATTATAAGCATATTGTTTTAGGACTATCGCTATAGTACGAGGATGTAGTAGTATAGAATTGTAGTAAGGACGGGAGGATTGGGATGAAATGATAGGATCTTCGTAGGATGATAGAAGTGTGCAAGGTGTGCTTGTAACGGTGTGTCAGGTGTGCCAGTAATGAACAAATAGTCGGGATTACCCCCCGCGAGTGTGCCAATTATGATAAGTGTGCCGGAGTGTGCCCGGGTGTGCTGGTGTGCCTTTTAGGGACTATCGTAAGAATTTGATAGGCAGTTGATTTTTAAAGCGTTCCAAATGGCTCTACACGCGTGGTAATAACAACCTTTTTGCTCGGCCAAAGGGAACGTATCCGACACAACCGATATATTTTCGTATGTTAAATTTTTTAGTGTTGAAATCTAAACGGCGCGATTTTGCTAAATCGCGAATGATTCGTATCAAACGGAAGTAAATTGTCTTCAAAGATTCCGGTAATAGGGAAAAAAAGCGAGTATCGCTGCCAGTACCGCCAAGGAACGTCTAGCTAAAAGTCGGGAACTTTCGCTATCGTTCTCCAATAATCCAGGGCCGCATCAGGCTGTGTTGATTTGGGTTCAATGAGGTATGCTTTAGACGCTAATGGCTTTAAAACCTATTTTGATGGCATTGTCAAAAAGATGGCAGAGGATGCCCAAGATTGTTCTACCCTATTGGAAGAATTAATCTCGAGAGTTTCTCAAGAAGATAAAGGTTGAAATTCATGTGGTACAATCACCACTGAATTTAATAGAGGCGCAATCGATTGTTCCAAACGGGGGCCAATCGATTAATCTAACATATTCGATAGCTGCGCCCGAGGCGCAATTTATTGTGGCTATCGAGAACAATACGATTTTATCGAGGGCTCTCCGATTTCCAATGGATACGCCAACGGTAGTAGAGGAAAAATCGTTTCTCCCGAAGACGGACCAAACGATTATTCCGTCACATTCGATTGCTGCACCCGAGGCGCAATCAATTGCGGCTACCGAGAACCAATCGTATCTACCAGAGGCAGTCCAATTTCAAATGGTCACGCATACGGCAAAAGAGAAAAAAAAAATTTGGCTAGCAAATTCCCAACTGCTCTCAAAAGCAAATCATTGTCTTGTTTAATAGGGCAAAAAATCATGCGGACCGCAAAGAGAAAAAGGATTTAGAGGTTAGTCAAAAAATTAGGACGGAGCGCATAATTAAACCAAAACGGGATGACTGTATGCTTTACCCTCCCCTAAGAAAAAATAAAAATTGCATTGTGTTTGCCTTAAACCTGCCGATAATACGCCTTATTCCAAGTGTGCAGGGTGTGAAAATGGTTCCATTTTAGATGCGCCGGTTTACGAGATAGTCCTAATACGACTAATCAGGTTAGAAAAGATAAAACCTTTAAATGTCCCCAATGTCAAAAACCCGCTATGAGGAAAGGAATTCAAAATTCTTATCAAAATTGCTGGGTTTCTTCTCTTTTACAAGCTCTGCTCTAGAAGTTATTAGGTTAAATCAGAGAAGCATATCCAATAAAATTTTATTAGTTTCTCCCGAAACTGACTGAGGATTCAATGTCCCCTGTAAAATCTGAAGAAGTTATTCCACTTCTCCGTCTTCTAGAAAAGATTTCGAGGAACAGATTAGGTTTTGGAACCATGCAAGATCCTCAAGGATTATTAACGAGATGAGCTCCCTTAGCATCAAAGGAGATGGCTTAGTCATACTCCCTGTGCTTTTCACTCGATCCATATTTTCAGTGGATGATTCGTCCTTTTTCATTGAAAGGGAAGTAGCAGGCTTGACCTGGCTCTTTTAGGTATTTCTATAATCCAGATTATCAATGGATTTGGTCGTTAATAACATCAAAGGAGATTGCTTAGCCATACTCTCTGTGCTTTTCACTCGATCCATATTTTCAGTGGATGATTCGTCCTTTTTCATTGAAAGGGAAGTAGCAGGCTTGACCTGTCTACTTGAGGTATTTCTGAAATCCAGATTATCAATGGATTTGGTCGTTAATAGTATCAAAGGAGATGGCTTAGCCATACTCTCTGTGCTTTTCACTCGATCCATATTTTCATTGGATGATTCGTACTTTTTCATTGAAAGGGAAGTAGCAGGCTTGACCTGGCTACTTGAGGTATTTCTGTAATCCAGATTCTCAATGGATTAGGTCATTAATAGCATCAAAGGAGATGTCTTAGCCATACTCTCTGTGCTTTTCACTCGATCCATATTTTCAGTGGATGATTCGTCCTTTTTCATCGAAAGGGAAGTAGCAGGATGAAATCACCATCGTATTGAAAGATTATTTCTGGATTGGTAGTGTACCCGTCCACCGGAAAACGACCATTTTTCTTCTCACCTTCCAAAGAAAGACTTGTTCGAATTTTTATCCCTCTCTTCTTTCCTTCCCAAGCCAACCATTTCAGAGCCGATTGACTTTGATTACATTTATTTCCGTATCCATTCGCGGGAACTACCCCTAGAGTGTATTCTTCCAAATACTTGTGAAGAAAAATATTTGTACACGCACCCGCGATTGTTAATGCGTGCATATTCGTCACGTCAAATCCCGTTTCTTCCACAAAGAGTTCCCGAAATTTATCCACTCCTTGTTGTAAAACTTTCACATCCATGATAGTATAGTATTCCAATTCTTCGCGTAAATTATACACCGGTTGTTTCTTTTTTTCTTCGTACCACTGTAGAAATTCACGATGATTTTTTTCTTTCATATGTTCGGGTTGAAAATAATTTATCGAAGGGACAGATCCAACATACTCAAGATGGTTTTCATCGTGAAAAATATAGTGGAAAAAGTTGTCTCCTCCTCGAGAGAAAATGTCGAGGGAAACGTTCGAAGCGGTTGAGAAATAAAATTAAATGAATCGATAAATTTAATTTTACAAGTGGGTAAAAAAAATCCTAATAATTTACTTACGTCAAAAACTACGCTAAATTAAACCAAAATTTTTAGCAAATGGTTTAAAATGAAAAAGGAATCGAATCCTTTACTATTGTGAGCCATTATAGTCACGTTTCAAAGACCGGAAGTTTTTTTTTTCGTTCTTTTTGATTCGTGTTGCGTAAATGTCTCTTTCGTCTGGAACAAGTAAGTTAAGAAACCGCGAAAGATTTGATAATCGTATTGTCTCTCTTCTTTTTCCATAACACTGACGATTAAAACAGGAACGTGTTCGCCATTTTTGACAATCGATTCCGAATCGAAGTAACACCGACGGTCGTATTTAGTTATTAACGGCATAACGTAACAATGATTTTTTTTATGTTTAATTAAACAGTTTTGACATTGCATCGAGCATTCATGGTTTTCCGTTATTTCTAAACCACATTCCAAAAATCTTTTAAAGTTATCGCAAGTACCGTTCATAACATGCGTATCGAAACACACTTGACCTTTAAAATAGCTGATAACATTTCCGACATCTAATCGGCGTTAACTGTTTATTTTCGTGAAAAACGTTTAGGGTTTTACAACGAGTACATTTTACTCTAGTCGCGCACTCATGTTTTTTAATTTCAGGGTGTGGATGAAATATTTTTAAACATTTTTTACAATATTCCACTTTTTAAAAAGTGAAAGTCTTTTAATACATGAACATGATCATTAACAAGAACGAGAAAGATTTGTTTTTCTCGAAAAGACCCGACAAAGTAATTTTCCAAGTTATCCAATCTAATCACGATAATCTGGTACTGACATAAATAGTTTTGGAATTGTTGAATATTATTCAGAGTCACGGCTCCGGGTTCGATATTGTCTTTTTGATATAATTCTAATGCTTAATTTTTTTGTAAAGGGTGAGCGCTACCTTTAATTTGTCTGTAATAAGATTTTTCATCGTTTGATAATCTTCGCTTTTTATTCTGTCTTTTTTCATATCTGATATTAGCTAAATAAATTCCAACTACCAGCGCTCTTCCGAAACATAAATGATCGTTATTTTCAATATAAATATAGTTTTGGGTTTGACTTGAGAAAGCTATCGAAAGGGATAATGTTTCTAGCGTTAAAGGATTTTTGACGTGTTCCTACCGGAATATCGCATTGCAGAAAAATTACGTCGAAGGTTAGAGAGGCTTGTAAATGGAAATTTCTATTCGATTGAGCCACATGAGAAATATAGCCCCTAGATGACGTTCAGCCGTTAACTCATTCATATTCAAAAATCTTAAATTAATCGGGTTTTCCAATTCATCGGATCGAATACAAAACCGAACTCGGTTATATCCTTGATAACCTTGTAATAATTCACTCAGGATCGAGTTGATGATACTGAGGAAGGTTTCGTGAACTTCGGTTAGTTTGATTCGATCCAAATTTTTAAATTTTACTTTAAATTCCAGTTGATGATTCGATCCAAATTTTTAAATTTTACTTTAAATTCCAGTTGATGACATTTATATTTTTGAGACTTTTTATTCACAATTCGGTCGCAATAATAATATTGTTTCGGGTTATATTTAAGGCTTAAATTGAGAGGTTCATTTTCCTCGTCCGAGGAGCTCGAGATACTCATTTTAAATGTAATATATTTTTAGATTATCCTTATTATACTCCTTTAAGAGATTCTTTGACAAAAAACTCGAACGATTCATACTAAACTCTCGGGAAGTAAACCCTCGATATCCGAATCTGTTAAACCTCGAAATCTAATGACCGGAGGTAAAGTGGCTTTTTTCAAAGAATATTCATAGACAAAAATATTAGAGTCAGCTTTCGAGTACGAGACCACATTTGATACGTGTTTAAAATCAGGTTCTTTAAAACATATCATACTCATAATTCCTACTCGGGGTAATAATAAAAAATTAATAAAATTGGCGTAATCAAAACAATACTTAAAAAATTTAAAAAGAAAATCTTGATCATACAGTTGACCGGATATTCCTTCAAATCGATTAAACTTATCAAAAATATCCAAAATTTTAAGTGAATTATTTTCTTTAACAAGTTCTGAATATTTAGAAAATATTTCATTTAAAAAATGATCCAAAACATATTCAAGTTAATGTAGTAAACGTTAATTAATGAGACAGATACTTCATGGTTTAAACACCTCAAAATTTAATATTTGGGGAGCTTTCGAGCACACAACGCTCCTTTTCAGACCCAGCTAATACTTTAAAAAAATTTTACAAAAACAATTTTTACAGAAAAATATTCAAGGCCAAAAACCGTAACCATGGCGATTTACTTCCTTTTACGTTTCTTATTTGTAAGATCGAGAAACGAACCCATATCTCCCCATAGCTAATCCATTAACCTGTTTGTAAATCTTTCTGTCGAAAGCAAAAAAAGAATTCAGTAGGCATAGTTGGGGAGCCCTTTGTCTCCGATTATCGCAAATTTATATTTGGAAGATTTAGAAAACAATATTTTTATGGATCCTAGTTTAAACCTGGATTCTAAAATAAAGTTATGGCGTCGTTTTATGGACGACATTTTAATCGTAAAACCCAAGGATATAGATAACAAAAATCTGTTGGCGTTAATGAATTCGATTGATGACGACATTAAATTTACCTACGAGGAAGAGGAAAAAGAAGGTATCCCCTTCTTAGACTTGTACCTATCGCGTTCTAATAATCGTATTCAAACGAAAATTTTCCAAAAACCAACACACGCGAGGAGTTTTTTTAAATTTTAAGTCGGCCCATCCTCACAGCGTGAAGATAGGCATTGTTAAAAGTCTCAAACATAGAATTGAAACACTGTCAGACTTCCCAGACGAGGATAAGACGATTTTTGAAAAACAACTTGTTACTTGTAATTACCCTAAGTCGTTGATAAAGAATATTTTTGCTTTAAACGAGATAAAATTACCCAACATTCTCAAAGAGAAAACTAGGTTACCTGTTTTAAGCTTGCCTTATGTTAAGGGGATTTCGGACAAAACTAACAGGCAGTGTAGGGAGTTAGGAGTAGATCTGGTTTGTAGTAGTTTTGGATCTCTAGGTTCGCTTTTGATTAATAATAAACCAAAAAAGGAGCTTAATGAAATGAGAGGCGTGGTGTATGAAGTGGGCTGTACGTGTGGACTTAATTACGTGGGAGAAACAAAACGTAGTTTAAATATTAGATTAGGAGAACATCAAAAATGTGTTGGGGAGGCAAACTTATCTAATGGTTTGGCTAAGCACATGTGGAACTCTAAAACTGGTCACTCAATCGTTTGGGACAAAGCGAAAGTTATTGCTAAAGAAAAAAACTGGTTTTCCCGAACATTCATCGAGAGCCTGTATATAAAAGAACGGGGAAAGTTGAATTTGGATGGTGGGAACGTCAACGTCAAAGGATGGGGAGATATGGGTTCGTTTCTCGATCTTACAAATAAGAAACGTAAAAGGAAGTAAATCGCCATGGTTACGGTTTTTGGCCTTGAATATTTTTCTGTAAAAATTGTTTTTGTAAAATTTTTTTAAAGTATTAGCTGGGTCTGAAAAGGAGCGTTGTGTGCTCGAAAGCTCCCCAAATATTAAATTTTGAGGTGTTTAAACCATGAAGTATCTGTCTCATTAATTAACGTTTACTACATTTATAATTCACCATGGTTAATAAGTTTAATGTTTAAGAATATTCAAGTTAACATTTGTGATATATAAACCGTTAAAATATAATTTATTTTTTCTTCTAATTATTTTTTTTCTTTCTCTCCAAAAAGAAAAGTCAAATATATTCTATTAGTTGGTTGAATGTGACAGATACGTCCCCATACATCACCATAAAAAAATTGTTTGTATAGATTAAGTTTAATTACGATATCTTGAAAACACGATATAGACCATACATAACTATATCCATAAAAATATTTCCTTTTAATAGTCCTACCTGACATTGATATCCAATTAATTTCCTCTAATAACTGTAAATATTTACAATATTCAAAATGATTTCTGTAATTGTTTCTTAAAATGTTTTTGTTAATTCCGGAGTGAAACAAACGTTTCGTTTGACCGCTTTTCACTACTGCGTTAGTAGCAATAATCGATAAACTTCTAGGGTACATTACATGGATTTCTTGACACGTTTTATCGGTGGTTTAAATATTTTTTCAACGTTTTCCCTCATTTCTTTAGCGATCTTAGCAACGATTTTTCGAATTAATTGTCCCTCGGTATTTTTTTCATTCACCATAAATTTAAGTCTTTTTCCATTAGCAGTCCAAACTTGGCTTAAAAGTTCATCCTTGATAGCATCCCATTCGTAAATCTGTATATCGATAAAATAATCCCCTTTCTGAGGTGGTAATGAAATGGAATAGATCTCGGAGTTGGTTTTCACGTCGTATTTGGGAACTATACCGCCTTGATTATTTATCGTGCTCTCTTCTTGAACTAGCTTAATTTGAGCCTGCTCTTCCAATTTATCATCAATATCAGCGTAATCGGGATATTTCTCGTCAAAATCAGATTTACGCTTATCAGAAAGACCAGCCATAACGATTGTCAAGTTGCAAATGCTTGCTCCTTCTTCAGAAACCAGGGGTTTTATAGTCCTCGAGATATAGATCTCCACTGTTCTAGCGAGCTGATTCTTTCCCAACAAAAAGATTGATGTGTAATTTGAGACAACGCCAGATGGTTCTTGAGAAAAATAACAGATGGTTTTATCTATGAGAGAGTCTTTTACCAACGGATGGTTTTTTACATCTTTTGGTAATTTAATACAAAGCCAGATGGTTCTTTCCTAACGAAAGATTGATGTATAATTTGAAACAACGCCAGATGGTTCTTGATAAAAATAACAGATGGTTTTATCTATGAGAGAGTCTTTTACCAACGGATGGTTTTTACATCTTTTGGTAATTTAATACAACGCCAGACGGTTCTTTCCT
Organism: Odiellus spinosus; assembly: GCA_963920705.1. Lineage (NCBI taxonomy): Eukaryota > Metazoa > Arthropoda > Arachnida > Opiliones > Phalangiidae > Odiellus > Odiellus spinosus. The sequence continues at coordinate 29,110,508 of OY987226.1, forward strand.
AACGAAAGATTGATGTGTAATTTTAAACAACGCCAGATGGTTCTTGAGAAAAATAACAGATGGTTTTATCTATGAGAGAGTCTTTTACCAACGGATGGCTTTTTACATCTTTTGGTAATTTAATACAACGCCAGATGGTTCTTTCCTAACGAAAGATTGATGTGTAATTTGAAACAACGCCAGATGGTTCTTGAGAAAAATAACAGATGGTTTTATCTAAGAGAGAGTCTTTTACCAACGGATGGTTTTTACATCTTTTGGTAATTTAATACAACGCCAGACGGTTCTTTCCTAACGAAAGATTGATGTGTAATTTTAAACAACGCCAGATGGTTCTTGAGAAAAATAACAGATGGTTTTATCTATGAGAGAGTCTTTTACCAACGGATGGCTTTTTACATCTTTTGGTAATTTAATACAACGCCAGATGGTTCTTTCCTAACGAAAGATTGATGTGTAATTTGAAACAACGCCAGATGGTTCTTGAGAAAAATAACAGATGGTTTTATCTATGAGAGAGTCTTTTACCAACGGATGGTTTTTTACATCTTTTGGTAGTTTGAAACGGATTTAAACTTGAAGATTGGTAAAATTGGTTGTAAATTTTTGGTATAAAAGCTCCATCCTTCGTCTTGGAAATCATCACAACTTCTCTCGAACACTTTCGACCATCAACTCCAATAGTCCAGCTTCTAGATATGGCCTCTTCTTCAACTCTTAAGTACTTGTTTTTCTTATTTAATTCTAAAACTTAATTCTAATATAGACTTCCTAAATGCTAGAACCAATTACTCGTCCCTCAAAATTAAAACTTAAGAAGAATAACACCATGATATCCGTGTATCCCATTAATGAAGACCCAGAAGTTGTGATCCTAGTGAAAACGCTTACCACCATAGTAATTCCCGTATCGGTTTGGGAGATTATTTTGAATTATAAAAACGTGTTAGAGAACAATTATAAGAACTTTTTACCGGTCTATTTGATAAATCCTCAGAACAATGCAGTAATACAGCTGACTGAATTTGCGTGTCACGTTTTAATGGAGAATGAGGAGGATATTAAAAGTCATTAAATTTCTCGATTCACAAAAATGGTTTTTGAGTTGCATGACAGCTTCATGTAAAAAAATCATTGCAAATTTTGAAAAAGACTTCTTGAACATTTATCAGGAAAAAAATATGTTATTTCATACCTTTAATCAATGCTTAGAGACGGAACAACCAAAAATACTAAACGACCTCCAGGATATACCCGGTTGAGTCATCGTCGGGGTGGTTAGGAATGATATCCTTTGTGAAGTCTAGGCATGGTCGAATCCACTTGAAGTCTTTTATGGGTAGATACTCGCACATCACCGTGCCGTACAGGTTATTGCAATCTAATAATCAATTAGAATTAATATTTTTCAAAATAGAATTAAAACTTAACTTACCCAAGTATGCAATGTAGTTGCTGGGTTTTGCCGGGTCGTACGTCTCCGGCAAATCCTTATTGTTCGCCTCCGCGAGTCTGTGGCTGATCATGGAAACTCCGCTGCGTATACCCTTCTCAATGAAAAGGTGCATATCCAAATCTAGAAATAGTTCCAGCTTGACGCCTGTCATACTCAAGGCGCTGTCCCTGGCGAATCCCGGACCAGTGTAGGCGTGTGTACAGTCGAGGTTGTAATAATCCATACACATGGACCGGAAGCTTTGGAAAATGTCCGAGAAAAGTAGGACATCAGACTGGACGTACAAGTCGTGATACTCTCCTAAAATATGAAAAATATTATTTCTTTAACCTAACCTAGCAATATATATATATTTAACTTACCTAGATTTTTTTATATTGAATTTTTTCCATACTGTTTGGGCGTGGGCGTAGTAGGCGTCGTCGATATGTTCGTCAGTCAACGTGTTGAAGAAGGCCTCTTTGGGCGGTAATTGAGGCTCGTCAAACTTCGCCTCGCTATCCATGTAGTCGTACTCATAGACTTGTTTGTGTAGTAGGAGTTCAACTTCGTCCGGCCGGTAGATACTATTCATGCACGGGAACTTGCCGGTTCCGCCTTTAGCGAGGTTTGACGCCAAGGCTTTTAAGGACGCCGGCATGAAGCCAATAGTGTCGAGGAAGCGTAGGCCACCTAGCGAAAAACTTATGTACTTTTCGCTGGAGCTAGGAATACATTTGATCTCGAGTTCCTTGATAATCCCTATCTTATCCATAATTAAATGGGCGTCGTAGCTGAAAATAAAATAAATAAATAACTTTGAAAAAAATTAAAAACATTTACTTGGATAGATTATGGAGGAAAACCGGGATAAACTTTGGCGGCTTTAATTTCAAGTTGCAGGAGTTGTGGGCTGCTCCTCGAAATGACCCGTCAGTATGGTCATGGTCACGGACTTTGTAATCGGTTAAGGTGAATCCTTTACTACAAACGTAGCAAGTTTTCGAAGTCGTGAAAGCCACTTCTTCCGCCGGGGTTAGATGCATTGGGACGTTCTCCTTAATTTTCTCGACTAAAATCTTTTCCTCGGCTAAAAGTTTCTCAAGAAACCTCTCCGTTGCATCCACCCCCGATACGTCACGGGTTTTGAGGGTGTTCCGTCTGGGCCAATGATTACATAAATAACCCACACGACACGTGATGAGCCATCGTTGTTGAAGAGGAGAGGGTCGAGTTGGGCATACAAGTTGAGACTTTGGGTAGGATTGCCTCAAAGTCGGCGAAAATCACAAACTTGTTCTATAGAAGAAAAATGAGTTAAAAAAAACAAATAATAAAAAGAAATAAATAAAAATTTCAAACTTACTTTTTGCCTCCATCCGAATTTCTGGAATTCCAATACTGGTTCCTTAGTGGGCATGATAATCTTCTGAGGTCCGTGAATATAACACTCATTCACGTGCTCATCCCGATTACGTTCAGAATTCACACCAGCGAAACGATGTAAACAATATCGGCAGTAGAATGTGACTCCATCATGCTTTGAGAAATTACTAAGCAGCGAATCAGGCAGAAATGTTTTTTCTCGCCCTTGGTGATTAGAAGAAGATCGATTTGACGCGCTTTCTCAACTCTATTAGCACTAATGTGTAGAGGGAAAACGAACTTCTCGTAGCAGAAAATGTTAACCGATAAATTGTTATTTTCCTCGAATTTCTTTAATTTTTCCGCGTTTAGTTCAAAAGGGAATGTTATTCCCGCTAAGTCTAATTCATCCTGGAATCTAATATATTTTTGCACGCGATTAGGGTTAATGTTTACTGGGTGTAGATGAGCTAGAATGGACCATAGGAAACAATAACCGAGGCTATGATGGCTGAAACGGCGTCCAGTATTTACAATGAATATGTCGTCGGCGCGACTTCGCAAACGGAATCGTCTTTCGATTTCCACGCAAGAATTCAACTGGAAGATTTCGGTGGAACGGCCGACAATCACTTGGTCGCCGAAGGAATCGACGATCTTGAGAGCTTGTTTAAAGATATTTCAGATACGAGGGACCATAGCGATATCCGCCAACAAGACGAGACCGGTAAAATTCCCGAGAAAAATCTCGTAATCGAAGAAAGGATTGCCGGTCTTCAAACCTCCTTAAACAATTTCCCAGCTACCCAAGACCATCGCGATAACCCTCTGGATATTCTTGAATTAACACCTATTTCTCAAAATCCTACCAAAGTGTTAAAGAGACTATCGCTGGCTTTGACAGTTTCGACTCCCGAAACATCGGTTGAGGCGAAAGAAGCTCCATCGGAGAAAAAAGGAGCCTCGTCGATGTCCAAGAAGTCCCCGGCGATCTCGTTAACCGATATAACGAGACTCATAATGCGTCACCACCGACGGAAGGTAACGAAATTGACTCTACCGCTAGAATTGAAGGGAGCAATATCGTAGTCGAAGATGGGATAGACGCCTCTTCTCTACGAACACTTAGAGAAGAGGGGTTAAATCATAGCGTTATCACTAATGATCATCTTGTAGAAAATCCCAAAATAACGCCTTTAATAAAGAGAAATCTGAAGGTTCTATTAAAGAGATTATCTACAGGATCGACAAACTCACCCTGCCCAACCAAAAAATCAAAAAAGATTTCCATCGACACACCGACCAAGCCACAGAAATTTCGGTCGCCATCGTCGAAGCCTAGGAAATCTATTACAAAACCCAAAAAAGTGTCCGTGGAAAATAATATAACGGCTTCGGGAAATATAGTACTCTAGAAGTGACTTTACCGTCGAAGTCTAAAAAGTCAGTGACCAAGTCCAAAAACGTATCGGTAAAAAACATTAATACTCCCAAGGCAAGAAGTATCCAAATATGTCACCCGATAATCATTAAAGCTAAATCATTAAGAGAGCATAACAAGCGATTAAAGGAAACTCTGAAAAACATTTAAGTGAAGGGAAACTACAATTCCTTAATCGAGATTTCTAGATTGGTTTCATATGTACCGTTTAGGAAAAGTTTTCCTCTATTTAAAAGAAAATCCCAAATCTAAACTTAACGAACATAATCCGAAACTTCAAAACTTCGAAAAATTCAAACAATTCGCAAACAAAATAAGTGCCTCGCTAAAAAAACCAGGTACCGTTTTAAACGATTTCACCAGATTTAGCTCTAAAACAACCGGCCAAATGAAAAATTACCTTTTAAGGGACTGCTACAAAATGGACTATATCAAATTTGACGACACATTTCGAGGAAACCTAAATCTCGTTTGCATGCGTTTTGTACAAAAATTGGGTATGAATACGAATGTTATCGCCGAATCAAGTAAAAAAGCTCTAACCACAGAATGGGAAGCCGCCATTTTACAAAGTTTAGAATGTAACGCGGTAACCCCATCTCTTATAATAAAATTCCCAGCGAAGCGCACTCTGCTTTCGACATAGCGCCAAACCACGATCGAATCCATAAATCTATATTTCACTCTGAATTTATGGATTTAAAAAAGCCACCAAAATCTCTCCGAGAAGCAATTGAAAACTTAAAGTCTGATAACCCCGATCCCGATATAGAGCGATTATACTTTTCGAAAATCACTGCTAATGGATACGAATCTTTGAGGATAATCCTGGTTCGATTTTTGTATTTTATAGCCCGAAATATAAATGAATATGTAGCGAAAACTGCATTTGACAAAGAGGAAATAATAAACTGGGACTTTTTCATCGAGAGAATTTACTCACTGAGTTCTTACGAACATTTATCTTACGTAAATTCCTCTATCAACGAGTTGAAATCGTCGAATTTAATTCTCAGATCGTTAACTGAAAGTTTAGACCTCGAATCTATTAGAAACGTAGAGAACGTGAGGACTACTTTACAGAAGAAAATAAGACGATCAAAACCGAAAAGTTCGATAATAAAAAAAAGACTGAAGTCCGTAAAGTGTTAGAAGAAAAGAAAGCGAAATAGAGAGAGTTTCTATCAAGCTCCAGTGAAAGCAAAGGTGGATAGGGGGGAAAGTGAAGAAGGAGATGTGTTTCATGCCTTTACCCATGGTTTTAAGGAAATTTCTGAAGCAGACTACGCTCATAGCAGCACTTTATCGCTCATTGGTCACGTTCGAATCCTCCCCAGCCAATCATAGGCCTTAAAAATGACATCATTGTACTATTTTTCTACTCCTATTTTACTGAGTTTATTAATATGGCGGGCGTAATTTTCGTTTGTAGTTATTCTTCTTAAATTATCAGTAATTATTAGAAAATATGCCTCGGAAAAAGCTAGTTGGTGCGAAAAACGAATTCACACAATGCGATTTTACATTGAAAGATACTTATTTCAAGTATACACAAGTAAATAGTGAAGATTTGGGTGTACAATCTTATCTTGGACCAAAAACTTTACCAATTCCACAACCAATCCTTGTAAAAGCAAGTAGTGTCAATATTTGTAATGAAGTTGTGAAGTTTCTGGGAAAGGATGCTCAGAGCCAGACTGATCTATCCTGTAATGACCATAATGTGTTTAATATAAGTGTGGCGGGAGAAATATTCCATAGCTCCAAAGTTATTACAGATTCAGTTTCTCGGGAGAAATCTTGTGTTTTAAAAAGAGGTTTACCCACTTCTGCCAGTGATATTTTAAAAAGAAAAATAAGGCCTGATGGGGACAACTATAACAATCCTGGACCAATTGTTAAACGTGTGAAAGAAACATCTTCCACGACACTTTCGATGTTGTTTGATTTTATCGATAACCTGAATCAAGGTATTATAAGACGGGTCATTTGGAGTATAGCAACATATAATTGACAATATTTTCTCTGTTTAGGTGATATTGTTACAACCTTCAATGAAACTAAAAACGGAAAAATAAAGCAACTTGAAGTTACTAAATCCAGCGGATTAGTATTTATATCAGAAGTATTTATATCAGAAGATCGTTATGAAGTTCCAATTCGACTCTTATTTTCTTCTAAAGGCCATCTCTTAATTTCTACAATATTTAAAGTATCTGAAAACTTCACTTATCTAAATTTGGTAATTATTATTGATATAGAAAATTAGTGTAAAGGTTCCTAAGTGTTATAAGGGAAAACCTATGTGAAATTTGTTTTTTTAGACCTGTATAAAACCAATAATGATAGATCATAAAATAAAATTAATTGTACTTCTGTTTATCATTAGGTAAACGAATTAGACGAAGATGTCGTGATTAATGCCCTGAATAAGTTAAATAATGAACATGTTTTCTGTCCAGGAATTTCAGAGGTAATCAGTGTGTATTTTGAGCATTCTATTTTGCACGTAATTAACAATTGCTTTTAATGTGACTTAAATAGGATCTCTGCCAAAATACGGAAACTAAAAACTTAGAAAAGATCAGTTATCCATCAACACGATTTCAGGCCCTTGGTTGTTTGGTTTGGTATGCACCACCATCTAATGTTCAAAGAGAAGAATTGAATGATAAACGCTATCAATGTGGAAAATGCCGCTATCTACAAAGGTATATTGTGGATCAGAAGAGAAAAAGAGAGGATGTAACACCCCGCACAAAGCAGCGTAACCTTTCAGTTCGGTCATCATGTCGAATAAGTATTTTAACACCTCGATCACGATCCAAGAGAATGTACAACCATAGGAGTGTGCAGTTTTCATTAAATAAGAAAGTTAAACAATTAGAGAAAAAAGTATTGGAAAACATGATAAAATTAAATGAAAAACAAGATAATGAAATGAGGCAGCTTGTTACTGAAGTTAATTGCAAGGGCAAAGAAGACCTCGAGGAAATATTTAAAATGGCAAACTCTAAAAATAAGATGTTGGGTTTAGCACATTCTCAATTTGCCATACAGCTCCGTAAAACAAGTCTTTTGCTTTGGTATCATGAACCAGAGAATTCATGGCTTGCTCTAAATAGTTAGAATATTAAATAATAAGGTAACGCTTTGGTAATTGAAAATGGTAAAAACATATTAGACAGTATCCAGCAAGTTTGTTGCGGGACCATTTTCCATATTCCTCCACTACGAGATCACTCACTCTGGCCACGTATGGAATTAATGACACATCCGGCAAAAGCAACCCTCCTTTATTTATCATTATAATTGCTGGTGGCGTTATTTCGGGAAACTGTTCCATGTTTCGGAGGGCCAGGCTTATTTTGTAGAGGCTGTCAGCTGCATCAATTTGTTTTTTGGTTAGATTCCTAAATTCACTAGCCTTCATTCGGGTTTTATTTAGTTTCCAAATTTCCCCCAAGCAACCTCACCATAACCTATTAATTGTATAGAGCCTATCAGATCGTTTATGCCTTATGGGCCGGTCTTCGTTGTTAACTTTACGAGGTACATGGTTTTCATTGGGGTTGGGTAACTTTGATCTTCTCAAGGAAGCGACGACCTCCACAAACCGCATGCCAACCTATTGGAGGGTTAGAAACATTTCTGTTTCATTTAATTCCATACACTGTGACTTAGAATCTATGATGTTTACCGTGGCTTGACGAATATATTCTGCCCACTCGTAAAGAAAAATGGAATACGCTCCAGTACAGTTTTTCAATTTCTCACCTAACTGGGTGTACACAACTTTCATTTCGTCCAAAAATACTTTTAATTTCCCTTCATTCTTTAGAATATCTAGAATCTTTTTTCTTACTCCAGTGGAGTCAACTTCGAAAAAAATATCTTAAATTTTCCAATAATAAATCCACCTCAGCCACCTGTAATTCTGGAGGTAAAGGAGCTAAGCCTTTGTCCATATTCCAATCTGCAAAAATGTATGTATATTAACATCTATTTAGTGGATCTATCTACTTTTTCTCTTGATCAATAATAATAATAATAATAATTTATTAATAATAAACAGATAATACAAACCTTATTTAAAGTACTTCTTCTCACTTTGTGTTATAATTTGTCCATGCTTCAAGTCAAAAATCAAAATTCAAATATCACAAAATCTGATCTATTGAAATCCTCTCTTAGGAAAATAGTTTTTCGCGAGGTAGGGTTACAGATTTTGAATGGTACAAGTGATTTGCCGGCGTATTACTGTGGTGTTCCGATTAGGTGGGGCTTAGCTGAGGAGTATGAGAAATAACGTGTTTCATCCCATGATGCTAGTTCTTAGCTTTCCCCCTATCCACCTTTGATATTACTAATCGCCGTCCGTAGCTCTACATCTCATAGCGACTTATCGACTATAATTTCGCTTTCGTTAAGCATAGCTTCTAAATTCACTGTTAGCAACGAAAAATCCGCACTTTGTCGCGTAGTATCCATCGGTAAAATTTCGACAGGGGCGTTAATCGAAAAAGCGTCATTTTGCACAATAGGGTTCTCCAACGTTTGACCGCTAGTTCCCGCCGCGATTTCCAGATTATTTACTGTTCTATCTCGTAAGTCCTCCTGTATGAAAGTCAATGCGGAGTTACGGAACGTATTCATTTTCTCGATTGCTTTATCTCTATTTTTTTGCTTTTTCGACAAAAGAGCGTTCAAGATGGTTTTCTCCATATCTTTCGATAAGCTAATATCCGCGAAAGCGCTAATATGTCGATTTAGCAAATGAGTATGAAAAGCCTTTGGTTTCTTATAAACTTTAAAAGGAAAGCATAGCGAGCACTCGCATTTGAACGAATCAGTAAAATTTCGCACGAACAGTAATATCTTGTAAAGACAACTGATGTATTCTCGTAAGCTTTTCGAAATTCGTCCATTTTCCTCGAAAGATTGGTCGGATTTTTGAATAAGTTCAGATTGACTATGACGTCCTTCCGTATTTTCTCGAATTCCAGATATTCTTCGGGTTTAATTGCTTTGGCTCCAATTTTATAAATATATTATCTAGCCGAAATGGTCTATCGCGCGCAGACTCATCATCAGAGGTTGCCACGTCTGTGTAGGCGTTATTTTTCGTTGGTTTCTCGCGTCCATGTTTTCTGATTGTGAATTGTAGAGTGAAACAAGTTAGATTCCTCGACTTTAAGATTATCTTTTTTTTTAAGTTAAAGTTTTTACTAGGGTTTGACTAATAATTGATATATCAATTTATCACTGCGAACGGCGCGTGAAATAGAAGTCGATTTTTAAATTTACCTCGAACTCGCGTAAACTCGACGTTTGCCTTAAGAGTCCGATATTTTCTATCTGTTCCCGTCAACTAGTCTAGTTACTCCATCTCTTCTTTCCCGCATCGTCTCTTTATTCAGACCGTCCAAGCACGTCAAATCCAGTACCGTTGTTAGGAGGGGAGGGGAGGGGCGAGAAAAGTTAGTTGTTGGCTTAGGATTTTTTAAGCAAAGATGATTGGTCTCCTTTACTTTTGGCGAATATGTGCCCCCTTGCAAAATTTATCCCTCTCTATACCATATAGACGGTGTAGCCCCTTACATTCCTTTGGGATAGGGGTGAAAGTTAATGGTTTTTGCTTCAAAGGATAAATAGAAAATGCCTCATGTGATTTAAGGTCACTGAAGCTTCTCTATGGTTTTAGGAATATGACCAAGGTTCTTCCAAAAATTCTAGAGCCCTCTTTTAGGGCGGGGTTTCGGTACGAGACCCTTCGCCGGTTTTGGGAGGGTTGACATCGTTTATTCCCCACATCCTACGTCCCGATTGTGAATCAAGTAGTCCCGCGCTCGGTCCCGCGCTTGGAAAAACCTACTTTTGAAAACCTCTTGTATTAAATTGCAGCTGATTGAAAAGATAACCCTTTATTCTTTATTGAGTAGAATAGTTTATTTTAAAAGTATTTGACAGTATAGTTCACGAGTATAATAAATAGTATAAGGTTTTTGCTATTTTCAGTTTAGTTTTAGGCTATATGAATTTTATCGAGGTATTAAGCATTTGAAGCTTTCGAGTATTGTTAATTATCTTTTTAGAGGTTTTCACCCCTTTTTTGAAGTTTTGTAGTTTTATCATACTATTAAAATCGTTATATTCAAAATTTTAAACCTATGGGTTTTCAAAATGAAAATGTAAATAATATAGAGGATAGATAATATTTTTCGATATTTGACGTAGTTATTTCTGGAACGTAACGATAATTTTCATACAAAGGGTTGGAAATTGTTAAATATTTGTACTCGGGATATTTCAATGGTATGCGAAATTAACTTTTCTCATAGAATTCTTACATGGTAAAGTTTCTTAAAAATTAATTTAGGCTTAGTGAGACTCTTAATTAATTGTAAATTACCCTCAAAAAAGTTGATATTCGATCATTTTTTACCCTTATTAAAACAGTCCAAATCATTCAAAAATAACGTATTATAAACGTTTGTTATAAGTCTTCAAACATAATTTTCTTTCAAAATGCATGATTAAATATGTTTAAAGGGTTACCGACAGTTATGTGTTGCTATCTTATTTACAATCTAATGATATTATTTACACGCTACAACTTACGCTGAAGCCGAATATTTATCGACGGTTTTAATAAAAAATATATATTTAATTAAGAGAAAAATAATTTAAACTGTCCAAATATTGGCTTTGACCCCTCCTTCTAGAATTTTTCTTTCAGAGGTAGAGTGTCTTTCCCTCAAGATTTTTACCGAATACGTAACCAGAAAAAGAACACATTCGATCTTACCCGATTTTTCCACTAACCTCGCGACGGACTGTATAGCTATAATCAGTTTCAGACGTAACTAAAGTTGAACATACGCGACATAGTACATTTAATAAACTGTTTCTCTTAACCATGCAGTAACACTCTCGTAAATTATTTTAATATTATTATAAGTTATTCTCTATGGTTAACAAATTTTCAGTTCAGAATACTGTTTAGTGCTATAGGGGAGAATTTAAAATAAGTCCAGAAAGAAAAAGAATCTACTACTTTGAAAGCAAGGGCAATTGGGGGAAGACATATTAAGGAAATCCGTCAGCCACCCATCTAGTCAAACTCCAGAATTGGAGATGACTAGAGGAAGGACCATGGCCTGACTGACGAATTCCCTTGACATTATGCATCCTCTCCAAAGTGTCATTGCTTTAAAAATAAATGATTTTTTTCTTGCTTATTATGAAAATTGCCCTGTGGAAAGCTGCTCCATTTGTTTCCTAAACTTCGCTTTGGAGTCCGCGAGGGATTTAATACACTTCTGCCGATTTTTAGTTTCTTGTAAGGTGTCCATTTCCAATCGTATTTATGAAATAGGACAAACACTGATCCAAAAGTCGCCCCGATTCAAAGGGGTGTACTTTATACGTCTCGAAAATAAACCTGTAAGCTTCGTACTCTCAACCGTCAGAACACAATCTCTGCATAGATCATCCCATGATTGAGTAATTGAATGATTACTTTTCAAAAGATTTTTCACTTTTGGCACCCTATCTATAACATACAAATAGCTATAAAATGGAGTGGCCACTTTGTATATTTTAAAAAAGAGGTGGAATACTTCCTCCGATGCGGTAGATAAGTCCACCTCTACTTTGGCACTCAATCCACTTTCTAAGTGGACTTGCAACATTGTTGCTCTTTGTACTTTTTTAAATAGAGCTCTTCCACCCTCAGACTTTCTTGACAAAGCTCTCAGGGTTGCCCCTACAACATACATAAAAACAGATGGATTTTCTTCGATTTTTTCACTTATGTCTATTTCCAAAATCATTGTCCTTTTCGAGCTCAACTCGATTAGATTTTTGAGCAAATGGTTCACCTCTACAATTGTTTCCCTTGTAAACAAATCCTTGTAGCCCTAAAATTATAAGATTTACCGGTAATTAAACCAGAGAAGAGGAAGCCTCAAGCAGTCATGATGCCAAATTGTAGTTTAAGCCCGTATTTAACAGGGAAAAGTGGGGTTAAATACGGTTTAAAAAGTGGGGTTAAATACGGTTTAAAAGAGAAAACTTTAATTGTGACATCACCCAACCGAACAAGAAACTACACGTCCTACAGCTTTGAGATTTGGTCATATTATAGGGGCTGCCCCTGTAAAGGGGGCTTTAGCTGCAATTAATCGAAGCCTTGCGGGAAAGCATGCCCTTTAGTTTTGTAGGGGCATACAATTTTCATATTGGAATTACATTAAGGCTACTATTGCCAGGCTATAAACATGCAAAATAAATATTTTCAGCTTACCTCCCCCACCCCTCATCCTCAGCATCCACTTAATGAACGAGTTCTTCGGGGAACACAATTGGGGCTTGACTATTTTGAATTAGAAATAACTGAGTCTTTTTATAATATATATCTATTCTTAGAACCCGGTAGGGTTCTATGTTATGGGCTGATCATCATCTGTAATGCTATTTTGATTTCCTTAAAAAAATGGACCTTTAGCCAATCAGAACGCTCCATTTCCCCATTGAAATAACATTAAAATCGACTTTTTCGAGGACATGTCCCGTGCATCGCAGAACTAAAAGAGGAATTATTTGTTACGGTTAAAATTAATTTTAAGTGGTAGAGCAAGGTTCGAATGTTGAACTTTTCAAGTTTCATTTAAAAATATTAAGTCTAAGTATTTAAAAATTAATTCTGAAGTTGACCCATTTTTGGTACTTAGCTGGTTTCGCGCATGGCCAAATTCGTAATGTTATTCTATGGGATTTGGTTTTTTGAAAGTGGCTTACCTTTCAGATTTATTTTCTAATACTTCCGGATATTTTTCAGACTTGGATTTTCCGTGTGGTATGAATTAAGATTCGAGCTTTATTTTAAGACTAATTTCATAATTTTATACCGATTAGTTGGCCCACAATCTATTTATGAAAACGGACGAAAAAGTAAGGCGGAGAAATAGATTCGCCAAAAACCTAAGCCTAATTTGACAAATTAGGCTTAGGTTTTATATGGCTTTTTAAAATCACGTGCAGGAGGACTCGTAGAGGAGCGCGCTTGATTTGGAGGCTATGGGTATTGAACTCTGACTTAATTTCTCCTTCTTCATATTTTTGCCGTTTATGAAATTAGTCTAAAACTAAAGCCCGTAAAATATCTGGAATCATTAGAAAATAAATCTGAAAGGTAAGTCTCTTACAAAAAATCTAAATCCCATAGAATTACATTAATTTTCAATTTCTCCGCCTGTTTTTTTTTTTTTTTTTTTTTGCCGTTTTTATAAATAGACTGTGGCCAAACTAATCGGTGTAAAATTATGAAATTAGTCTTAAAATAAAGTCCGAAAAATATCTGGAATCATTAGAAAATAAATCTGAATAGTAAGTCTCGTACAAAAAATCTAAATCCCATAGAATAACATTAAGTTTCAATTTCTCCGCCTTAAAACTTAAAAGTACTCTCCTTTTTAAAAATGTGAAAGTCCGAACGACTTGGCATTTCGAACGGCAATAAGGAAGGTATTAACATTCAAAATAATGAAAAAAATAATTTAAATTTAGTTTAAAGGGTAATGGGAAAAATATGAAGATTTCGCTGCGGTTGACGGAGGTATTAACATCAAAAATGATGAAAAAATAAATTTTAATTGGGATTAAAGGGCACTGGTAAAAATGTAGAGATTTGACTGAATCAAGTGCAGCTGCCGCAGCTATTAACATCAAAAATTATGAAAAATTTAATTTTAATTGGGATTAAAGGGCACTGGTAAAAATGTAGAGATTTGACTGGAATCAAGTGCGGCTGCCGGAGGTATTAACATCAAAAATTATGATAAAATTAATTTTAATTGGGATTAAAGGGCACTGGTAAAAATGTAGAGATTTGACTGAATCAAGTGTGGCTGCCGCAGCTATTAACATCAAAAATTATGAAAAAATTAATTTTAATTAGGATTAAAGGGCACTGGTAAAAATGTAGAGATTTGACTGGAATCAAGTGCGGCTGCCGGAGGTATTAACATCAAAAATTATGAAAAAATTAATTTTAATTGGGATTAAAGGGCACTGGTAAAAATGTAGAGATTTGACTGGAATCAAGTGCGGCTGCCGGAGGTATTAACATCAAAAATTATGAAAAAATTTATTTTAATTGGGATTAAAGGGCACTGGTAAAAATGTAGAAATTTGACTGGAATCAAGTGCGGCTGCCCCAGCTATTAACATCAAAAATTATGAAAAAAATTAATTTTAATTGGGATTAAAGGGCACTGGTAAAAATGTGGAGATTTGACTGGAATCATGTGCGGCTGTCGGAGGTATTAATATCTAAAATTATGAAAAAATTAATTTTAATTGGGATTAAAGGGCACTGCTAAAAATGTAGAGATTTGACTGGAATCAAGTGCGGCTGTCGGAGGTATTAACATCTAAAATTATGAAAAAATTAATTTTAATTGGGATTAAAGGGCACTGGTAAAAATGTAGAGATTTGACTGAATCAAGTGCGGCTGCCCCAGCTATTAACATCAAAAATAATGAAAAAAAATTTTTTAATTGGGATTAAAGGGCAATGGTAAAAATGTAAGGATCTGACTGTTTCAAGTGCGGCTGCCGCAGCTATTAACATCAAAAATTATGAAAAAATTTATTTTAATTGGGATTAAAGGGCACTGGTAAAAATGTAGAGATCTGACTGAATCAAGTGAGGCTGCCCCAGCTATTAAAATCAAAAATTGTGAAAAAATTTATTTTAATTGGGTTTAAAGGGCAATGATAAAAATGTAGAGATCTGACTGAATCAAGTGCGGCTGCCGCAGCTATTAACATCAAAAATTGTGAAAAAATTAATTTTAATTGGGTTTTAAGGGCAATGGTAAAAATGTAGAGATCCGACTGAATCAAGTGCGGCTGCCCCAGCTATTAAAATCAAAAATTATGAAAATATTAATTTTAATTCGGTTTTAAGGGCAATGGTAAAAATGTAGAGATCTGACTGAATCAAGTGCGGCTGCCGCAGCTATTAACATCAAAAATTATGAAAAAATTAATTTTAACTGGGTTTAAAGGGCAATGATAAAAATGAAGAAATTTGACTGAATCAAGTGCGGCTGTCGCAGCTATTAACATCAAAAATTATGAAATTTTTTATTTTAATTGGGTTAAAAGGGCAATGGTAAAAATGTAGAGATCCAACTGAATCAAGTGCGGCTGCCCCAGCTATTAACATCAAAAATAATGAAAATTTTTATTTTAATTGGGTTTAAAGGGCAATAGTAAAAATGTAGAGATTTGACTGAATCACTTTTTAAAGGGCTAGTCTTTTAATATAGAAGTTAACACTTTCGTGCTAGACTGAAGTGACAGATATTATATCAAAAATGTCTTTGCGAACAAAGACCCAGAAGGACATGTTATGGCCTTGAATGTCTGAAGTGACAGATATTTAATTTTCTTTTAAAACATTAAATTTAAATACAATTAAATTTTCTTTTAAAACATGAAATTTAAATATAATTAGATTTTCTTTTAATACGAAATTTAAATATAATCACAATCTGGCACGATTTAGAGTTTCAAATTTCAAAACAACTGATTTTATTCACTCGGAAATATTTAAGAAAAAACATAACAGACGATTTTCTCCCACTGACGCTTAACATTAAATTTCGCTTAATTATTTTTCAGGGATTACGTGTCAAACAAAACGAAACTTTTCGTTTGATAGAAAAATTTACTTTATTTAGCTTTGGCTTTAGGCGTAGAATCAAAGTTCTATGATCTGATCTCATACCTTAATTGGATAATGTTTTCTATGGATAATGTTTTATTATAACTCCTCGACCTTAGTCGAGGCAATTCGTTCATGTTAGCTTATGAATGCTTATACAAGGAATTTAAAGGGAAAAAAATTCCCCATATTTTAATTTTTAATCTAGGTTGCAAACGAACAAACCTAATCCATGGATAATGTTTTATTACAACTACTCGACTTTAGTCGAGGTAATTCGTTCATGTTAGCTTATGAATGCTTATACAAGGAATTTAAAGGGAAAAAAATTCCCCATATTTTAATTTTTAATCTAGGTTGCAAACGAACAAACCTAATCCATGGATAATGATTTATTACAACTCCTCGACTTTAGTCGAGGCAATTCGTTCATGTTAGCTTATGAATGCTTATACAAGGAATTTAAAGGGAATAAAAATTCCCCATGTTTTAATTTAGGTTGCGAACGAACAAATCTAATCCATGGATAATGTTTTATTATAACTCCTAATAACTAATTAGTGGTCCCTTATGGAAATCATCATTTAAATTGTACGGTTTTAATGAAAAGAAAAATGAAAGTATTACAATTTATTTAAAAACCTTATCCGCTCTAAAATTCGTCGCTTTGAAGTTCTCTTCCCTCGCGCGCGCAATATAGCTTTGAAAGTACAAATTGTTATGGTTTGCGTCGTCTGCTAAGTTAGAAAAGAAGGTGACTTTAAACGGGCTTTAAAAATCACATTTCCCTTTATCATATACCCATTCCAATAAACCGGCGAGTATTTTTAACGATCCGTTCAATTGCGAGTCGTGGAAATTCGGGTTAAATTAAGAAAACAAAAAGTGGACTCGCGTTATACTGAAAAATAACAGTTCAATACACGTTTTCCCTTAAAATAATTAAGCGAAATTTAATGTTAAGCGTCAATGGGAGAAAATCGTCTGTTATGTTTTTTCTTAAATATTTCCGAGTGAATAAAATCAGTTGTTTTGAAATTTGAAACTCTAAATCGTGCCAGATTGTGATTATATTTAAATTTCGTTTTAAAAGAAAATCTAATTATATTTAAATTTCATGTTTTAAAAGAAAATTTAATTGTATTTAAATTTAATGTTTTAAAAGAAAATTAAATATCTGTCACTTCAGACATTCAAGGCCATAACATGTCCTTCTGGGTCTTTGTTCGCAAAGACATTTTTGATATAATATTCTTCAGTATTTACATTGTAGATTTTAACTAACTTGATTTTTTACATGTTGACATTTAAAGCGAAATCTGGGAGAGGGGTGAGGATATCCTTTCCCCATTAGTAGTATTGAATCCCACTTCGAACTAACTCCCGCATTTCTCACCAGTATCGCTGCGATCGCTTTTCACTCGATCCTAAAGTACGCGTAAAATGTGTCTATAAGCGTATCATTTTTTAGTGTCTCGATTTTCAATTGAGTCATTTCAATGCCCCTCCTCATTAGATTTTTGGCACCGTGGACACAAATTATCTCGTTTAACGTTATTAGTCATGTTAGGGCTGTTGTGTAAACCTGAGCATCTGAAATGAAACCAATCTGGGTACCCTGGACACATAAATAAGACGTGTTGTCTTCGGGTTTATGACAAACACAATTAATTTTTTTTAAGCGGCGGGTAAATCATTCCCTCTTCTCGTTTTGGTTTTATTTGTCGTTCAGTCCTCATTTTTTGCTAATCCCAGTCGGAGCTCTGGTGCTAGAACGGTTTTGTATTGGAGGAGGATCTGGACGTTTCTCCTTCCTAATCGGTTGCTCCTGGGGAGGCTTAACGGTTTGCTCTTCGATGGACTCAAACGGTTGGTCCTCGAGAAGTGACATAATGATATGCTCTTTGATGGACTCAACGGATTTGTCCTCGAGATGAGCGTTAACGGATTTCCGTCAACTCTATTAGTGATTGACTTTCGGTTGAATCTGTTGGTTTTTCAGCAAGAGCATCAACCGTAAAATCAATCCGCTCATTTTCGGAAGAAAGGAACGGATTTATTTCTCCCCTTGGGGCAAAACAAATCGCATGCCGTCAGGGTGTTAAAGAAAGCTTCCTTCGGTGGTAATTGGGTCTCGCCAAACCTAACCTCACTGTCCATATACTCGTAGGCGTAGACATGTTTTCGAAGTAAAAGTTAAACTTCGTCCGGTTGATAGATTTGATTCATGCATGGGAATTTATCCATACCGCCTTTCGCGAGATTTGACGCCAGTGTTTCTGAGGACGCCGGCATGAACCTGATGGTGTCGAGGAATCGCAAGCCACCAAGTGAAAAACATATATTTTTCTGATGAAGTGGGGATGGATTTGATTTAATGTTCTTTAATTAACCCGATCTTGTCCATAATTAAATGTGCGTCGTAGCTGAAAAGAAAAGAAAATAAATAAAAATAACTTTGAAAAAATTAAAAATATTTACTTGGAAAGGTTAGATAGGAAGACGGGGATGATCTTCGGCGCTTTTAATTTCAAATTGCAGGAGTTGTGGGCGGCTTCTCCGTCTGTATGATCGTGATCTCGAACCTTTTTGTCGGTTACGG
Source organism: Odiellus spinosus (assembly GCA_963920705.1). NCBI lineage: Eukaryota > Metazoa > Arthropoda > Arachnida > Opiliones > Phalangiidae > Odiellus > Odiellus spinosus. The sequence goes on from OY987226.1 coordinate 29,129,088, forward strand.
TGAAACCCTTCTGGCAAACGTAGCAATTTGTTGATGTCAGGAAAGCTACTTCCTCCACACATGGAGATATTTTCCTTGATTTTCTCGTCTAAAAGTTTCTCAAGAAACTTCTCCGTTGCGTCTTTACCCAGATACGTCACGGGTTCCGATGGTGTTCCGTCCGGACCAATAATTACGTAGCTAAATCCGCACGACACGTGAAGAGACAGCGTGGTCGAAGACGAGAGAGTGGGGTCGGGCATACACGTGGAGACTTTAGGTAGTATTGCCTCAAAGTCGGCGAAAATAACAAACTTGTTTTATAGAAGAAAAATTTGAAATGAAAAACCAATTAGAAATAAAAAATATGTACAAAATTTCAAACTTACTTTTTGCCGCCATCCGAATTTCTGGAATTCCAAAACCGGTTCTTTATTGGGCATGATGATTTTCTGTGGACCGTGAATGCTACACTGCTTGACGTGTTCATCTCGATTAGCTTCTGCGTTGTTACGAGTGAAACGATGTAAACAATACCGGCAGTAAAAGGTAGTGTGTCTGTCCCCCGAGAAACTACTGAGTAGTCGACTCAGTCTACGAATAAGACAATAATGCCTTTTTTCCCCTTTCACGATTAGTAAAAGGTCGATTTCGCGGGCTTTTTGGACTCTATTCTCGCTAATGTAGAGGGTAGACGAATTCTTCGTAGAAAAATATATTAATTGAGAGATTGTTTTTCTCCTTGAACTTCTTTAGCTTCTCGGAATTAAACTCAAAAGGGAATGTTATTCCTGACAAGACTCATTCGTCCTGAAACCTAACATACTTTTGCACCCGATTAGGATTAATCTTTACAGGATGTAGATGAGCTAGATCGGACCATAAGAAGCATCTATTGTCCTCATTTTTAATGTTCTTGATAGCCTTTTTATCGGTGAGTTCCTTTGGTAGCTCGATAAAAGTTCCACCTACGAGAGGTTAATACGTGATTATATTTACTTGCATGAATAAGATCCTGTCTATGGTCTCTCCACTTCCGCGTTTTTGAAACTCCTCGATTTTCCGTTTTATCGTTTCCATACACACGTCAATTTGACTATTAATAGTGTGTACCGTTAGAGATATTTGCACGTTACTATTATGATACGCGATAAACTCCACTTCCTCGCCCGTATTGAGTTCACGAACGTACCGTACCCGCATGGTTAAATACCATTTTATACCTTTGTCGCGCGCTAATTTGGTCTGCAGATAGTTTACGAGGGATGCCCCGTGACGATTTACGTACACCTCAGTGTCTGTCTCCGTAGCTGCTGGTGTGAAACGCGTGCAGAAAATCGCGTTTCGTAGCGCTATCATTTCCTCTAGCTGGTCGAAGACTCCGGGTCCATCTTGGAAGGCGATGTCTGGTGGAGGGATGACGTGTGCTTCACGGTCTTCCATGTCTCTCATGAAATTCTGAAGAGTTTCTTTCTCCTGGTTGTTGAGCGTACCCATGGGAAATTCCTCGTCGTCGAGAAATTCCCTCTCTAGATCGTCGGGAACGTTCCTGGCGGATGGCACAGCGGAAGTCGAAGTGGAACGAGCGGCGTCGGGAACAGTACCGGAGATTGACGGGCCAGTGATGGTTGTTGACGGGATGGCATAGGAAGGTGGTATCACAGCTATGGTCCAGGGTGGAAATTCGCCTACCCTCGCCTTCTTAGTAGCATTCGTGGGGACGGTGTACAAGCGACGTTTCGGACTGGTTACTTGTGTCAGACCTGCCCCGTGGTGGGCAAGGGCATGCCGGGCGAGGTTTTCCTTCCTCGAGAAGGTCAGAGCGCAAAGACTACACGGAAATTTACTATGGGCGAACTTAGCCCCGCAAATATGTCAGATGACCATTTTGTAGCTAATTTCTAAGATACTAGGTTTAAAATTAAAGACTTTTAATATTACCAGAGGAGATGATGTTGCTTGAAGAGAGCAGGAACTTGTAATGGTTTCGATTTGGAAAAATTCAGTATTTATACCCTTTCTAATCTTAAACATTGAGTCACTGATTAATTGGGGAAGCGCTACTATTTATCTCACTCTGGAAATATCGACCCTTGATTAGAAATAACGGCAGCCATTTTGAAATAAACCATGAGAAAATCAAATATTTAATGGACTCCTATCCTAGGAATAGCAGAATATTGAAACTTTTCCAGTTTTGTTTGCTTACATTCGCAATCAATATTAAGAAATGATTGAAACATATTTTATGAGTTTGAAATTCAGAATTTTATCTATTTATAAAAATTGTTTCGAAATGCAAATAATTTTAGTAACCATTTGCTTACAAAACTATAAACTTAAAAAACTAGAATCATTAAAGATTTCGGTAATTAATTGGATATTTTAATTTTTAAACGAGCTTGAAAAGTTAATTTCAACACGTTCCCCCCAATCATGTATTAGGCAGTCATGTTGATTTTGCGATGGATGGTCAATGAGGCAACCATTGCAGGAGTTTTTAATAAGTCCCGTTAGCTGTAGAATGACGATTTCCTTAATAGCTTCGTAGACTTTCTTAGTTTCGTTAAGCATGATCTCGACCTGGTGGTGTTTTTCCCATAGAACTGGTCCTATAGCAAATCCATTTTTAGTGGGGAATAACATCCCGTAGTTCTTCCCGTTTCCGGTCGTCATTTCACGGATATTAAGCACTCTTCCGGTCCTGGTATGACTTGAGTTCTACCAGTTTATTGTTTGACCCTTCGAGGAAAACCGATGAGGGGTTTGCTTCCTCGATTTGAAAGTATTGAGAGATTTCTTCCTCATAAGATATATTTGAAAGTATTCGTCCTCGCTGAGATTGATTCCAGTGGACCCGTCAGAAAATCCAAGTCTAATTTTAGTCATGGGTGACGGTAACTGATTTGCTTGACGAGATCTCGAATACGTTTGTGTTGTCCCTGTAAATGATAGAAAAGGCTAAGTTAATTGGGGGTTTATACTTATAATAAGATATTAGGAATATAAATCTCCTTCAGTACTTTCGTCTCAAATGGCGATTCTTCGTACTCGTAGTTGCTGCAGCACTGGATCGCCAATTCCCTGTCTTCCGAATTCTGTGTTGAAAGATCTGTAGTTAAACCAATTTTAACTAAAAGTTTGGAAAATTATTGTACCTCAATTAGGCATTCAACTGCGTCCCAGATAGATTCCGAACGGAACACTTTCACTTCAAAAAGTACTCCTCATGGAGAGCATCGGCGAAATGCCTTGGCATTCGCCGGGATCCTAAGGAAATTTGACCACCCTCCAATCGTCTCCAGGAGGTCAGGCAAATCAAATTCTTCAGCCCTTTTCACACATCGGGAAAGTACACCATAAAGTGCGTTGGGTAGACATTCTACCTACGCCCAACTCACATCAAACCCGGCTTCACTGTGAACTGGGGTCCTATTAGGACAGTCGAGTGAGTTGAACCCTAAAGAAAAAAAACGTTGCAACACTAACCGACGCCGTCAGAAATGAAATTCAAATTGCCCTCTTCGACTAGCGGCGCTGGCAAGATCCACGTGTACGGTATATTTTGTCCCAAAGTGCTCAAAACTTTGGCGGAATCGATAACTAAAGCTGAAAAAATTTGAAAAATAATTACGAGACGTAAACTTTTTAATTTATGGTAAAGTTTGCGTTAATATGTCTTTTTGAAGCTTTGATATTTATTCGCTTTAGCACGTCTACCAGTTTTGGTAAATTCTGTGGCGAGAAGAGAGGTTCAGCCTCCTCAATCACATCTGTAAAATTTACCGACCTGGAGAAAAAATTCCAGTTTTCATTGATGGAGCATACTTTTAACTCGACCACAGGTCCCCAGCGAACAATTACGCAATGTAACACGTCGTTATTTGTCTATAATTGAAAACATTCTCAATGACTCTGAGCAAAGAGCAGGGCATAATTTAAATTCATGAAACAAACCAGATGAAGTTCCTGCATTTTAAACTCCCTTAACAGATGAAGTTCCTGCATTTTAAACTCCCTTAACATTGTTTCCAAATATACGGAAGAGGGCACCGTCACCTGTGGTCCACCTCTGGCGATAACATCACGGAAGCTTTCTACGCCTGCCGTCTTAAACGGCAAGCCGTCTTTGGCCATCATCGCTAACAGCGCCGCTTAGTAGTAAAAGATCTATTTAACGACTTTAAATTGCTCCCGACCGCGCTCAGACGCCCCCAGCTCGTTAAGACGTCATTAGCGCGCACCTATAGACTTCCCTTTACGCGTGCCGCCTTGATTTCGGCGAAAAAAATTCAAATTTTGGCGCGCGCGCGACCCGGCGCGTGTAGGTACTTTTTCCCCCGGGCTCTCTGTCTGGCCCGCGGCCTCTCTTTCCTTCCTTTGATGACGTCGTTTCTCTCTCGCCGTTCTCTCTCTTCGCCTCCTACCTCGGCCCGCTCAGCGGCCGGCGACCCATTTCCCTCTCTCGCGCCATTTTTTTCGTAGTTTTTCCGCCATTGCTGCCTCTCTCTTCTTTTTCCACCCTGAGGTCCCGCGTGAAGGAAACAAGTCGTTTCATTTTTTAAAGGGGCTGTTGCCGGACAATATAACCTTGTATTATTATTACCGAATGACCTTGTTTCAGAGCTATTTAAACAAAAACTTTCCAGTAAATTTCACCTTTAGAACACGATGTCTTAAAAGGAGTTTTATCTTCGCAATGTTTAGCTTTTATTGTTGTGGAAAATTCGCAAATATTATAAACCAGTGATGATACCGACGATTTTAAGCCTGAGGTCTTCGAAAGAAAAACTAATTAGTAAAATTAACTCAACCTGTTTTCAACGAATGTGACCATTTGTTGATATATTTTTCGTATTCAGAGGCTAACGAGTTACACCGGGTTTGCCCCAGTGTTACGGCCCACCTTGGACACCTAAATAATCATAGGACTGTAATCGAGGAGATGTACCATACAATCGCCGAGTACTTAATTCAAATTCGGGACCAGTCGTTCAACGACAGAAATACCTTGTCTCTATTCTACGGGGACGACCAAACGGAAAAGTTCGATGCCGTATATCAATATTACAACTGCTTCGTGAGCCCTTTCACGGTTATTTCCACCTTTGAGGAAAATCTAAAAAATAAAGGCCTGAAAAACGACTTTAGGGCCTACAATTTGTTTTCGATAATTAGTGGTCAATTGGTACAACTTAAAAATTGTTTAGAGCTTGTTGGATAATTTGTTTCTAACTAAAATCTAAAAATCTGCTCTGAAATTGTTTTTTTACTATTTTCGAATTTAAGCCTATACCTTCCATTAGCGTCACAGTGCTACTTGAGCAAATATGAATCCGTATAACCTCTAAATAGCGTCTAGTTCATTATTAGGTACTTGGGTAAAAAACAATCCAACATAGATTTAAGGAAATTGTATTACAAACGAAGGGTCCCTAACATTGAACGCTATCGCGTTCCCGTGCATAAACCCTAGTAGCTGATTTTCACATTAGGGGACAACGGGGGACCCGTAAGCTAACACAATCCGTGAACGCTGAAACATTGGCGCCACCTAGCTGCCGTACATTTAAATAAATCCGAAACTAAATGGAATAATAATAACCTAACAATTAAAGTAACTTAATGGGATAATAATAACCTAACAATTAAAGTAACTTAGACACTAAAAATTTATTATTATGTTGGGGGGATAAAAGACACTAAAAATTTATTATTATGTTGGGGGGATAAAAAAAACTAGTAACTGATTTACACGATAGATGTCGTCAGGAGACCCGTAAGCTACCCCCAAGTCGTGAACGTTGAAACTTTGGCGTTACCTAGCTGGCGGACAGTACAACTTTTATAATTTGAAACCATTACATTTAAATAAAGCCAAAACTAAATGGAATAATACCCCAATAGTTAAATATACCAGCTGTTAAATAACCACTCAAAAATATTTACATGTTGCGTGGGAAGTTAGCTTGTTTCTTGAAACATTGTCGACACCTAGCTGTTGTTTAGTACAACTCTCTATGTATAATTTAAATAGCCTCACGATTAAATATAACGTATACTAAATACAGAAAATGGTAGTTAACGTTAGAACAATTAAACTAAAATAATATTTACGTTTATGGGGTTAGACTATGTACAGGTAGGCCTGTAAAAGTAAATAAAACAAATTCAAGGAAATTACTTTAAAAAACACATTTATTTATCGTATGTACAACAGCGACAGGGACCATTTTGCCGCCTAAACCGTGTGGACCATATAGTGGGGGCACGTCGCGCGCCGGACGATGTCCTTGGCCCCCGAGATCAGCACCCCCTCCTTCTCGATGAAGGCAGCGGCCTCGGTGGCATCCATGGGAGGCGCGGGGGACGCCCGCCAATGGCCAAGTTGGTCCAGTTCGGCGAGTACCCTTTTTATAATAAATAATAATGATAATTTAGTAAGTTACAATAAGGGTTGATTGAGAGTTTGTTAGTCACGTACCGGAGGCCCCAAACGTCGTAGGAGTACAAGGCGGCCGCCGGAACCTTGTTGTTCCGCACGACCGCCTGAAACTGGGCCACGGCAGCGGCCGGGTACTCACCGTACTGGATCTGATATCGCGCGGCAAATTGGAGGAAGTGGGCGAGGATGCTAGAAAAATGTATATTATAAAAAATTACGACTATTTGAGTTTGAGAAGTTGATGTAGCTTACACGACTGAGTGGGCGTCCGGATGGGGGGAGTGCGGAGGGGAGAGCCAGGGGTGTTCAGTTCTGTCCGGGGCGTCAATTACCGCGTACCCCTCCGCGAAATGGCGGTGGGCAGCGGGTCGCGGCGACGGTGTCCATCTCCGTTGGAGAGCACCCTCCCGCTGCTCCGGGGTCAGTTTTGATTGTTAAGGGGGTGCTCCGTAAACTAGTACACTACACCCCCGCCAATCCGTGCGGCTGCATCATTTGTCCCTAAAGTGCCGCACGCGAAACCGTGCCCGGAACGGCTAACAAGGCCAAACAGCGGGAACCGAAGAACCCCAGGCTAAGGCAGCAGAAGGAAAGGTATATGGCTTGGCGACCAGAACCCACACAGCAGTGCCATACGGCCTCCGTAATGTAACCGTGACCCAACAAGACCGACTCAAAGGCAGGGGGAGCTGCCAGGGCCCAGGACGGGCCCAGCGAGTCGGCCGGGTGTGGGCGAGACGGCCGTGTTCCAATTCGCGGAACTAGGACGGATCCTAGAACTCGGGCCCCCTCACCACGAGAAGGATGGAACACTACCCCCACCCTGCGCACGGACAGGTGGGGTCCGGGGTCGCGGCGGGATTCCCCTCCTCCCAAAAAGGAGCTTCAAAGCCTCCGCCTAAGCGGACAGGGCTAGCGATTGGTGGCGGCGACGGACGCCGGTGTACGCGACGCACTCCCACAATCCGGGCGCCCCATCTCCGAAAAGAGCGCGCCGAGCTCGGACGGGGTGTCGGGCGGCTCGCGGGGTCCCCCTAGGCAACCTCGCCATCCACCGGCGGTCCGGAGACCGCCGCGGCGAGTACGCCGAGCTACCGGGGGCAGGGAACACCTAACTCAACGGGAAGGTTCGTGTAACGTTATAACTACGGTTGCCGAAACTATCTCCCGTTGGCGGCGCTGATGCACTAGTGCGCATTTTACTCGCGCATCCAATCCAACTGATGTTAGGTGATTTGATGTCTGTATGATGTCTGTATTTTAAGGCTTTTAGCTAGGGTACTACTTGTTTTCGATTTTTTCAGCTCATTTGTCTAAGGCTTAGGAGTTATCGTGGATAACGACCGTAATGGTGAAGCATGTTTAATCATATTTTAATTTAAACTCGTCAATTTAAAGTCATTGACGAGTAATTAGCCATGGTACGGAAAAACTGTAGTTACAAAGGCTGCAAAAATGACTCCAGGTTTAGCGACAAAGATTATATGGAAGGGATATTATTCCTACAATTCCCTAAGCCAAAAACTCATTTAGAGAAATGCAAACGCTGGATTTTAGCTTGTGATCGACCCGAATTTCTAAAACTTGAGAAAATTAACAAAAGGTTAGTTCCATAACTTAATAGTTTGTGTATTATTACATATATTGTTATTAATCTAATTATGATAATTACTTACTTATTTATAGGCATATTTGCTCTTTTCATTTCGTTGGAGGTGCGGGTCCAACGGATAAACATCCAGATCCTGTTGACTATCACGAATACTGTATTGATGATACACATTTAACTTGCATAGAAACTACATCGGCGGCTAGAACAGCCCAGGAAACTACGATGACATATGATACACTAATTGAGGGAGCGAAGGAAGGTGATGTTACCATATTACCTGATGTTAGTGATACTGCAATGACCATCAATGAATTAAGCATCGAGGAACCACACCTTGTAGAAACTACAGCTACAAATGAGTACATTCCTTCCCTCCCAAGTTCGTCCAGTGATATTTTTCGTAAACAAGTCCAGTTATCACCCGTATCGGATACAACGGATCTTTTCAAGAAATTTATTGAGAATCAATACTTCAGCAACATCAAAGAAATAGCATGGACTATTTCGCAGAACGAGGATTCCAGCTTAAATTTATTCAAAGTTAGAAGTCCGCATATATGTGCTATAGAAGTAAAAATTAAATTAAATTTAGAATTTGAAATTGTTGTTTATGGAAAGCCACTCGATAAAAGTCATCCATTAGTAACAATTCCACAAACTATCTCCAAGCTAAATGATTTACTTCGCTTACTAGATTATTTAAATTCATTACTTCTTTGTAATGGGACTGGCTTAGATTTGCATAAAACTAAATACAGTGAAAAACTAGGACGTGCAAATATATACACAAATACACTTTATTCCCAATTATGTATTGGTTTCGCTAAAAATAATATGGAGTCAAGGTGCATAAATTGCAAAACTTTTAGGAAAGGTCAACTTGCAAAAATAAAAAAAATATCTTTCAAATGAATTAAAAAGTCCGCGTAATTTTTCGGTGTTTGTCCAGGGATGATTTAGTAGCTGCTTTGAAAGTAAAATCCCGCCAAAATAGAACTCAAAACCAACAAATTCAGCAGTTAAGGAGAGCAATAAAAACACTTAAACGCTCCCTTTCGGATGAACCAAACCATTTGTTCAGTGAGTCTATTGACGATGACTCGTTTTGCTCAAAAGAGAACTTTTTAAGACTTTTTCTTAAAGAACAATTGAAACTAATCAAACTAAAGCGGAAAAAACCCAAAATGTGGCACCCTGCCATAATAAAATGGAGTCTTTATCTAAGAGCTAAATCCCCTTCAGGGTATCAGGGTATGAAACTCTACGAGACGTTTTACCACTACCAGCTCCAAAAACCCTTTGGAAATATGGATCTTTATTTACAAGTCAAAGTGGTTTCACAGTCGAGTCAATCAGGGAGATGAAAGCGAAAATTGATTTGGAAAGCTCAGATGAGCACCAAAAATATTTTTCACTTATTGTGGACGAAATGAAAATAAAAGAGGACCTGATATTTAAAGCCAATACCGGGGAAGTGGTTGGATTTTGCCATTCAAGCGATTCTGGAGATCTAATTAAACAAGCAGAAAATAAAATGAATAATGTTAATAGTTCTGAAGATTTGCCAATTGCCACTCACGTTATGTCTTTAATGGTCCGGGGCTTGACGACAAATTTCAAACATCAACTAGCTTACTTTCCTTGCCACGATATGAAAACACATGAGTTGTACTTAATTATTCAAGAGACAATCGAGATTTTGGAAGTCAATGGATTTAAAGTATTAACCGTTGTATGTGATAAATCTGCTATAAATCAGAAACTAATCAGACTGAGTACACGTCCTGACCCGGTGAGTAAAATTCATTATAAAGCAAAGAATATATACGCTATGCCTGGAGAAGAAAGATATATATATTACATTTCCGACCCTCCCCACCTCATCAAAACAGTTTGCAATTGTTTCTCCAATAGTGGGTTTCATAAAAACTCAAGATATCTAAGAAAAAACAAGAAACACATTTTATGGTCTCATGTGGTAGACATGTATAAAAAAGACTGTATCTACGCTTGTGCCCAAAGCTTACAGACAGTCACATTTATTTAGGCCCTTTTTCGACAATGAGGGTGAAATTCGCTACCCAAATAATAAGTAACACGGTAGCCGAGGCAGTCGATGAATTAGTGGGGGAAGAAGCCTCAGAGACTGTGAAATTTATAAAGATTTTCAACCGTTTTTTTGATATCATGAACTCGAGAAATTTTGCACAATTCAAAAGTACTGATGATTGGAGGTTTACCGTAAGTCTCAATTACTTCCCAAAGACTTTCATAGCCATAAATAATTTAATATATTTTGTATTTCTAAATAGTAGCTTGAAGACACGTTTTTAGGATATCTTAAAGACGGGGGCGAATTAGCGAAAGCGGACGACGAAATCTCTCTGACGCGAGACTGGCGGAACTACGTAATGAAATGACGTAGTGCCCGCCGATAATGTGCAGTTAGAACTAGCGCCGACAACTAGTCAAGTGGCCTTGCTACGTATCGAGAAGAGAGATTTCTATACTGACGAACCTTCCCGTTGAGTTAGGTGTTCCCTGCCGGGGGTGGACGCAGGGCCCTCCAGCTTAACGCGGCTATTATATAGAAAAAAATGTAAAATATCTCCAAAATATAAGGTTTTGAAAATCTCGGTACTTCAAGTTGGAATATGTTTTAGACCCCTTAACCTAGAGTGTAATCAATTTCTAAAACTATATTTCTAAATATATCCGGGCAGTTGCTTATTAAAAACGACCCGCAATTAAACAAAGTTATTTCTAAAATATGGTTGAAAACCACAAAGTTATTTCTAAAATGTCCCGAAATTAAACCAAGTTATTTCTAAAATGTCCCGAAATTAAACCAAGTTATTTCTAAAATGTCCCGAAATTAAACCAAGTTATTTCTAAAATGTCCCGAAATTAAACCAAGTTATTTCTAAAATGTCCCGAAATTAAACCAAAGTACCGAGATTTTCTATTCTTACGTCAAATCGGGAATTTGTGAAGCCATCTTTTTTAATGTTTAGGTCTGTTTGTCAGGGTTCGAACGACGGGAGCAGAATGGTAGTCTTGGTTAAAAATTTAGGCGTTTTTATCCTAAAAAATTGTATAGGAAACCCGCGAGATAATTTTACCCCCTTGTCCCTGGGCCATCGCGACCCTCCAATGGTCAGCTAAGGTTCAAGAATCTTCACCTAACGCCCCCCAACGAACTACCACATCTTAGCTAGCGAACGCTTACAAAATTTATCACATTGTGAAATAACTGGCCAAAATTTCACCGATGGCCATTCATCTTTCAGAAAGGACCAATTATCTTTCCACTATTGAAGCCTGGTTTTCTTTACCGCGCGTATGGACCACCTAGTTTGTAGGCCCACCGAGGTTGGCCCATCGTGGTTTCTGAACCACGGGTTGTTCCTACCCTTTTTCTGACTTGGGGGTTCAACTACCTATCCGTCTTTTTTTTTAAGATCGCTATTTATGATTGACAATTTATCGTGAGAAAGCAGAAGCGGATGGACCTATAAGAAGTCTACAACGTAAACCCTACGGGGCTCTATGTAATATGCGTACCCCATTTTTTTACCTACCCCCTTTTGCGGATGATTACGAATGAGGGGCGTAGTACAAGGAACATGCGTGAATAGGCACACAAACAAATAGTTCCGAGTGCTTTGCTCGTCCAGTTATTATCGCGTCCTTGGAAAATTTTTTAGAAGACGTCTGATTACAATTTTAAGTCTTAATAAACTTTAAAAATGCCGCGTAAAAAAACCCAAGCACAGTTGGACGCTATGCCCACGAAAAACCAGCAAACTCAATGCAATACTTTGTATAAATTTAAAGTCACGCGATTTCGGTGTACAAAACTTTGAAAAAAATGATTTAGTAACATTAGAGTGAAATCGCAAAGGCTTAGTGAAGGAGCTGGTGTTAGCTCAAACCCAAACAGATGGAATTTCTTTTTTTAACACCGAGATACAAACTGAAATTTTTGGGTTTAAAGTACCATCTGAAAAATGGGAAGAAATAAACTTATTTTCAATTAACCGAAAGCGTAAGATAATCGATAAACATCGAAGTGATGGCGAATGTCAGTCAAAAAGACTAGCGTTTGAAAACTCATCAAAAGCAGATTCCTTCTCCACTCAAGGTAAAAAAAACTATATTAATGCCAAGTATTTACAAACATATAACATTATTTAATTATAGCGGCAACACATGCGAGTAAAAACGTTAGGCTTTTGACCAAAGAAACTGCCACTGAGGATTTTGGGCCATTAAGTCCAGGCACGTTTAATCAGAGTTCTTCACCCTTATCGATGATTAAAGAATTCATAGAGATGTCATGCTATGGTAACAATATTAACATAGAGTCATGATCTAATTTTCACTATAAGCAAATTTTTCAACCTTTATTATAGGTGAAATTTGCATAAGAAGATTGAAGACCCATGATGGCCTGGTTGAATATTTAGAAGTATAGCTTGAAGATGGATTGCTACCAGTCTCAACATATCATGATGTACCACGACGCTTGTTGTTTTCTAGCAAGGGAAAACTATCTATTTTGACGCTTTTCAAGGCGGCCGAGGTATTGGACTATTTCAATTTTCAAAGCGAAACTCTAATATTGGATTTCATCATTAACGCCCATGGCTTCTTTAAATGGAAACTACGTATTTTGCACTGGAATACCTAAAGTAAGATAAAGGAATTATATCACAATAAACATGATTTACATGAGGCTTATCCATTAAATAGGAAACGGCTATTGATATGGAAAATACAAAAAACATTCGTTTATCCATTCGAGCGTGTACAGTCATTGGAATGTTTGGGTTGGTTTGTCCCTCCAGCAAATGCTTCTAAGGATAAAATTAAGAACAAGCTTTACCAATGCTCGAAATGCAGCGCACTTTACCGGTATATGACTGATTTCAAGAAGAAGAAGGACCAAGTCACTCCTCGAACAAAATCCAAAAGGCGATCTGTGGATTCTAGATGCCGAATCAGTGTTTTAACCCCAAAGTCTAAGAAGTATAGATTGGAAAAGAGTAGACAGAGACGATCCGCGTTAGTTCGTAAAGCAAAATAAGTTGAAAATAAACTAATCGAGACAAGCTTACTATTAAGTAAGGATCAGGATAAAGAAATGAAACAAATTGTTGCTGAAATTAATTCGAGAGGAAAGAAAGATTTGGAAGACATTTTTGCTGAAGCGTATAAAAAAAACGAGATTATGGGTTTGGCGTTAAAAAAGGCCTGGGAGATGAATTCTGAAGTCAAACCGGAAAATGATTTCTTAAAAGATCAAGGTAAATGTGTAACCGGATTTCACAGCAACAAATGGAGCCCTCTTACTTATAGAATTGCCCTCAGTGTATATTCTCGCTCACCTGCAGCATACGAAGCCCTTGCATCCTTTGATGTTTTACAATTACCAAGCACTCACACTTTAAGAGCCAAGGTGCGACAGGTTGATAGTAAGGCAGGAATTGACATGACATACCTTAAGAAGGAATCTAAAAGGCTCGACCAGTTCTTGGAACACCATCCTGAATATCAAAATCCTCCAAAAGAAGGAGCTCTAATTTTTGCTGAGGTGAAAATTATTGGAAAGTTAATGTGGAATTCCAGGAATGGGGAGTATGTAGGAGCGGCTATGGATCCAAATGAATACGCGTCCTTGGAAGATTTATTTAAAGTGAAAAGACTATCTGAAGTTTTGGAAGCCGAGTACGCCCTTCAGTATCTTTGGCGATGTACTTCAACCATTGGCCCGTATTACCTGTTTGCTAAGCCCGTTACACAGTCGGAAATTTCCAGTACCCTTTTAAATGCAGTTTTTGCATTTCATTCAGCGGATTTGGAAATTGGGCTTATAGTTTGCGATGGAGGTAGTGGAAATATGTCTTCTTTAAGAAACAGCTTGGGATTCAACAAAGCTCAAGAGTCGTCTGTGAATGAAGAAGGACCATTTAATTTCCGGTTCAATGTGAAAGTGAGAAATTGGTATGTTCCAGATACTACGATACATTGGTTGGTATGTCCTAGCCACCAGCTTAAAAATATGATCAATGCCCTTCATCATTCCCAGGCTGAAGGCACCAGGGACTTCACCAAAAATGGAATAAGATTTGGCTGGAAACAAATCATCGAGATGAAAAAAAGAGAAGACGACAGAAAGGATAACTATGAATTAGTCCAAGTTAAGGGCCTTCAACAATCTTACGTAGATCGCGATTCTTGGACGAAATTAAACGTAACGCCAGCAAGAATCATGCAACAAAATGAGGTTCTGTGAGAGCTTTATAGCTACGCAAACCCCATGTTTGAAGAGGAGCCGGCGGATAAGCCCAATGTAATGGCTTACTATGAATATTTAACAGCTTGTCACAATATATTTGAAGAGGGCTTGCTCTCCAAGGAACCAGTTTATAATGTAGATTCTAAACCTATTAAATCCATGTTAAAGGGATTAAAGTACTTCGAAGATTGGGCGACAGAAAGAATGACTCGCAAGGAAAAACTAACAAACAATCCTAAGTTTCTTGCGTGGCAAACATTTGAACTTTTACGCGTAAGCATTTATGTCTTTGTTGGCTATGTAGAAGATTTTTCAACTCGGCATCCATCGAGATATATTTATCCTCTTAGGATAAATGGGTCAGCAGTAGAAACTATATTCAGCCAAATGAAGTATAATACTGCCGGGAAACTAACAAGTTTAAACTACATTAGTTCACGTCGGGCCTTATTAATTAAGGGATGTACCAAAACATCGCAAAATGCTGAAGCTTCCTACCGAAAAGTAGGATTAGATGTATGTGGTGAATAATTTCAGTGCCAAACTCTAGAACTTCTCTTTGTGTATTGAGAATTCGAATTCAATTTTAAAATGGTAAAAGGCACTGTCAAAGAGATTGTTACATCTGGGGTAAAAATTTTCGTAATCTCTTCACTATCCACTTTTGTACTTGACACTTTTTAACATGCTTCGAAGTTATCAGAAATAAGTTTTTCAATACTGTATCAAGTTTCAGCTTTTCCCCATTAAATTAAGCGTTAGAGTCTATAGCAACTTTGTATCACAAATTATTTTCGAATTTTAATATTTTATCACTTTAAATTTTATCACTGTTTTCAGATTTTTATCACAATTGTTTGATTCAAATGCGGAGCCCTAGCCTTAACTTTTTAATCGTAATTGAAGTCTTTAGCCATTTTCTTTTTGATTGCCCTTCCTGACCTTGAATGAACCACCTCTTTTTCTTTCTGGACAATATCTGGTACCAGTGCTGGTACTATTCTTTTTCTTGAAATTCTAGTTGGCAGCCTTTTTGGGCTAATTGCAACTGATGAGTTGCAATTTGTGTCCTTTGTTATTTTCTCTTCCGAAACCTTTCTGCATGCTGTTTTGGCAGAGGTTTTGGTTTTCTTAACAACAGTCTTTTTCTTTGATTTTGAACCAATCCCGTACAGCATACATCGAAGGTTTTGGCCTCCCACACCTCTCTTTCCCCTCTTCTCATTTCTGCGTCGTGTTGCGCTTCGAATCAAGTCGGCTAACTTTGCGTGTACTAACTTCCTCTGAAAGATTACACGGAAATTCTCCAGCTCTCTATGAGAAAAGCCACCTTCTAGAATCGCTGGGATTTCACTGACTATTTCGTGAAATTTGGCTTTGAAACATTCGCATTCTCTAATGACTTTAGCAGTTTCCTCTGAAATAACAAGGTTAATTATTAATGATTAGGAGCTTGAATATTCAAATTTTGAAAAACTCACTTTCGTATTTTGAGGGGTAGGTCCATTCGACCAAAACCTATACTGCTCCACAACCTTTTTGATAATTTTTGACACAAAAGGTAACAATGTCATATGCGCGACGAAGAGCCCACCTTTATTGATCATGCGTAATGCTGCGGGGAGAACTTCAATCAGTTGCTCTTCATTTCGGATTGATAGGGCTATTTTATAGTTTATATGAGCTCTCTCCCGTTGCTCTTTAGTTAGTGTTTTTTTTCCTTGCTTAATCTTCTTAAACACTTGCATTCCTTTTTTGCTTACACCCCATATTTCTCCTATTACTCCACCCGCAATTCGATTTATGGTATAAAGTCTATCTGTTTTTATGTGACGTAATATTTTTCTTTTGGCTTCTTCTAGGGGTATTTCCTCTTCGTAGGGGCGTTTCGAAGAAAAAAAATTTACAATTTTATCTTCGATGTTGGTTTCTAAATCCAAAAGTCTCTTTAGCCTTTTCATCGATAATGCGGAAACCTACCCAATGTATAACATTTAGCAGTTCTTTTTCATAAGCTTTATCAAACCTTAGCACAGGGTCCGGTCCATTGATGCCATGAACAAAGTCGAGAATCCAATTACTCCAACTAAATAAAAACTTGGAATACCCTCCGCGAGACTCTTCTTCATATTTTGAAAATAGCAAATTATATTGCGTAATCATGTCTTCGATTGTTTCTTTTAAACTACCGTTTTTCAGCATATCCTCTATTAAAGCAGCTCTTTTCCCCGTTTCGTCGATTGTAAAAAAATCATGCTTCTCCCAATTAGTTAAAATTCTTTCTTCCATGATTTGATTTAGGCCTTGGCAAAAGACATGGATACGAACATAAAAGTTGGAAACGTGATAAAAAAAAAGCAGACGCTTGTAAATCCTAAAAATTTCTAAAATTTAACGTTTGGGGCGGTAGTGTTCGAAAATAGTTCTGCTGACGATTGTAACCATGGTAACGTTCGGCCAGGTCATCTCTGATTGGCTATCTTGTAAGAGGGGTGAGGGGGGTGATTTTTTACTGTACAGATTACACGGAGGCTACAGCCAAAGGCCGGGAAGGGCTTACGTTGTAGACTTCTTATAGGTCCATCCGCTTCTGGAGAAAGGTTCTTCCCTTTTTTAGGAGAGAAAGATGTTCTCTTATTTCTATAGACCAAGATTTTCCCACCGAAAATATAAAGTTTTACAAAGTCATATAGCAAGCCCCCGAAAAACGAACATTATTTAATGTTTAAATAATCATTAGTATAGGCTTAATTACCGCGTTAACAACAGCCGCGAAACGCGACCGCGAAAAACCGCGCGCGAGAAGGGGGGTGGACTGTCACCGCAGATCGCGATATAATACCTATAAAATTAAATGTCTTTTCGAAATTAGAATCATTATAAGAGAAGGGGCTACCCTTTGGCGGATTTTCGAATCCGTCCTCTCCCTTTTCCTCCCCCCTACAAATTTCGACCCCTCCCTGCCCCCCCTGCCCCCCCTGCCCCCCCCTTAAAATCCGCCAACCCCTCCCCCTACCCCCCTCCTGGAGTCCGCCAATAGGGAGCATTTTTCTTTGTGCTCAAATAAAGGATCGTCGGTGGTCTTCCAATTTTGAAGCCTCCCGTGGCACGCGAAGCACTCGACAGTATCACCCCCTTTGTTAAAGTCCACCCGCACAATCTCCTATACCGGAAGGTGCTTCCTTGCAAAGCATCGACATAGGTCTCTGATTTCCCTAACGCCTAACGCGCACGCGCGGGCGACAATTCTCCTATGACGTGTACTGTGCCAAGCGGCTACAGCAGTTTTTTCGCGATAGGGCCTCAAAGCCTAGGCTCAGTAGGCCGAGATTTAATTTGGCTAATCTGTTTGTTTGATTTCGTCATAATAATGGTTTATTGTAGCGCTTATTCGTGTAATTCCTCAAGCGCCAGTCCCGGTAATAGTTTTTACAGCTTTCCTTTGGGTAAGAAAGATATTTTAAAGCAATGGCTCGCTAAAATTAAACGGAAGAACTTCACGCCGACTAAGGCTTCGCGAGTTTGTCATTTACATTTTGAGAAGGATTGTTTTGAACTAGATAAAAGTAGAGAATTTTTGAGCTCAATTGGTTACAACAGTAATCGACTTTCAAAACTAAAACCCGGTGCTGTACCAACTATATTTTCGTATAATGAGTCCAAAGGAGGAATGTTTTTAGAGGCCAATCAAACCATAACGAGGAATTGCGAGATGTTAATGCGGTAAATTGAGATCGTTTAGGTGAACCGAGGGATAGCCAGCCAGCCTTCTGTTTGGGGTTCACCTATATGCAAAATAGTTTACCTCGTTCTTCAGCCTCTGTACCTAGTCCCATCTTTCCTAGTGATCAATTTTCCCTTTTTACCGGACAAACTCAACCAAGGCCTACAAATATGGGTGAGCGAAAATTCCTAATTTAGTCGATACTACTTGGACTACTACTAGGCCTATAATAAATCCTATACCTCAACCGCCTATACAACCTACGCGTATTTCATTATCTCCACCGCAGCGTAGGTCTACTAGCAATGTATTTCCATCTGCAACTCGAGTTTCCTTTCAAACACCTCCAAGACCTACCCATTTTACTAGGCAACCTCCTCCTACCACTAGCCAAAATAAATCGGGAATTTCGTTTTCTCCTCGGAGAATTTCTAAAGTTATTCGTAACGCTCACAAGCGTTCTAGACGTGTAGCAATTCCCAGCTTTAGTTCATCTAGTGTACCTACGATAAGTTTACAACCTTCTACGACGGGAAACAATGTACCTACTTTTGTTCCGCAAACTTCCGGTAATTTTCAGACATCAGCCCCCTCTAATAGATCTATTCCATCTTATGCTCCTTTTACTAGTAGAGGCTTTCCATCATCAGGCTTATTTGGGGTTTTTCCAAGGTATAACATTCCTCCGACACCTAGTAGTAATTTTCAGCCCATTTCTACTACAGGCTCTTACTTACCTACACATGGCCAAAATACTAGTAGATCCCCAAGAACATCCAGACATAGTTCTAGTAGAAATATACCTACTCAACCTTTACAGAATATTCCTAGCTCATTGGCCGTTACTTATGAAGGCATTAGGGACCTTATACGTGGGATGACGCAGTGTTTTGCAACTATGCAACAAACCCAGACTAACACGCAATCTTCTGTTCCACCATCCGTAATCTCACCACTTATTGTAGCGCAACCTAATTTATCTCAAACAACAGCCTCACAAGGTATAGTTCGGCCTGGTCCTATTAATAAGTACAAACCTCCGCTACCTACGTTTCAATTTTCCGACGATAGGAAGGAAGTTATTGAATATTTATTCCAGTTAAAATCATTTCAGAGGATATATGGTTTAGAGGTCACCGAAGTATTACATGTAATACCCAGTAGTTTAAAGGGGAAAGCTTCAGGGTGGTATCGCTCTGAAGAATGTGAACATATAATATCATTTCCTACGCTTATTGATAAGTTGAAAGGAAAATTTTTATCGTCCGCTAAGGAGCATAAACTAAAAACCGATATATTACAAACTAAGCAATTAACAAATGAACCCGTTGCAATTTATATTGATATGGTTCAAAATCTTAATTTAGCTTTGAGCGAACCTATTGTGGAATCTCATTTAGCGCAACATTTAGTAGAAAATATGAAGCCTGAGATCAGTAGATTTTTACCTACTGTATATACATCTCTAGAATTACTAGCAGACAGCGCAATAAATGTGGAGAAAAGAAATAAGGCCTTTAAAAATTTAACTTCCGCGACATCTAAAGCTAAGCCTACTCCTACTACGACACCTACTCCATCAGTTAGAGCAGGACCATCGCAACCTGCTAGAGCAGGAAGAGGTTTTAGTCATTCCAATTTAACTTGCCATTATTGCAATAAAACTGGACATAGACCCAATTGTCCAGATTTACCGGGAAACATTTAGGCAGGTATAAGAACAGGGGTTGGTATCCCTGCCGAAGTCAAACCCCTCTAAACCAGAAATCCTTAGGCAGTGTAAAAATAGGCCATCAACCATCCTTTGCCTTACCTCTTTCTTTTCCATCTACGAAATTACCTTCACATATATTTTTTTGCTAGGATTGATAACGGAGCCGAAGGTAGTTTTTTATCACTAGACACATATTTTAAACTCAAAGACACCCCTTATCTAGTAGAATTAATAGATGATTGTGCTTTTATGCCAAATGGACACTTTCTACCAAATAAAGGGAAGGATATTTTAGATTTTAGGATGAGTAATATCTTTACTCGTGAATTTATAAAAGTACCTACTCTCTATTGTCCTGTTATTTTAGGTCATGATTTCTTCCTACAGCATCAGGCTATTATTAATTATAAAGACATAGTTACTTACGCCTTTGCCACGACTCCACGAGGTAACCGCCTTTGTACAACGTATCAAAAAATTCGTTCAACAACTTCTGACGTTGCGTACTTAACGGAAACTTATTTTCCAAAAACCGGATTTTTCAAATGTTTTAGGTGGGCCGTGGGCGGCAATTTTAAAAATTGTCGAGGCAAAACGTAATGTTTTTTCTCGACCCTATTTAGACTTTTCAAGAATTACGTAGCGGCGATTTTTATGCCGATTGGCGTTATCGGAAATCTCCTCCAATGCCAAAGAGATAAAATCAAGCGTCGCCGACGAAGGAAAGAATGTTTCCCTATATTTGACGATGTCACGACTCCAGTTCAAAATCAGCGGAGACGAACTTGGCGAGATTTTCAAGTCTGAAAAGAGCCAGTTCTTTAAATATTTATTTGTAAAGAAGTTGAAATCAAAACTCGCTCAAGGTAATTACATTTTTTCTATCGCTCTTAAACTCCTATTAATTGGCTCGCTTTAGAAGTTTGTAACCGTTTCTTTATATAATCCAAAAAAGGATAGCCCTAATCAGAATTAATATCAAAACTGCTCACAAAGAATTTAAAGAATAGATTTCAGGATCGGGACCCAGGCTTAAGATTTGAGAATAAAATAACTTCGAGAAAATTGAAATAAAAGAGGCTGACAACCTTTTATAATTGTATTTTAGAAAGTCTTTATTTTACTTACTAACGAATCCATAATTATAGTTTTTGAATAACTTTAAAATAATAGCAAAGAATGATTCCGGGTATTTCACCGTCACTTATCAGATATAATATATCCACGAACTACTCGCGGTAGAGTTTAAGAGGAGAACTGTGTTTCAGTCCTGTCTCTTCACGTTCTTATACTGCGTGTTAAAAAATGCAGGGACTGGCTTTTCGCCGTCGAAAGAAAAAACATTAGATGAACTTGTCACGTGACTATTAGAATTTTATCGATAAGGAGGTAAGGGAGCAGACGACGCAAAAAAATTTAAATCCTTAACTGGGACGGACGGACACTCGATGGTAGAGCAGGACATAACCGTTACATCCGCCCAGCCAAAAAGATTGCGTCATCTGGTCTTTTTATAAAATTGTTATTTCCCTTCTTCTCTCTCTTTTCTTCTACGTTCTTGTCTTCTTGTGACTCGTTCCTTGCTTTTCTTCTTTCGGGGCCAAGGACAGTCGCTCTCGTGATGTGCCTCTAATTTGCATCTTCTGCAGGGTAAGGCTCGGTCCGGATTTACTCCCTTTTTAATGTTGGGTATGGGAGCCTGCGCTGCAGAGTATGGCTGAGGTGATATGTTCCTTTGAGTGACGATTGGGGCGTTCGGAACCGAACTTCGGGACGCAGTAGGTGCTGAACCTCTTCCTATGTGTTCTACCAGGTCATCTGGATTGCTCCTCTGCCTTGTTCCTCTTCCTCCTCCTCGACCTCTCCCTGGTGAAATACAATTGTCCAGATTGGCTACCGTCTCGGCGATATATTCTCCATAGGTTTGTGGTCCAAATACGACGCTAGTGTTTATGTTGATTTCCACTTGCGTTGGTTCTCGTCCTTCCTCCTTTTCTCTGTCCAATATCATTTGAGTAACTCTATCGGGCTTCGGGCTGAAGTCGAATCGAGGAGGAGGGGGAGGATTCCAAGCTGCTGTGTAAGGTGCCAATCCAGTTCCCCAAAACGAAATTTCTCTCCTGGGCGGTCCTACTGGACGATAAGGAATTGATGTTGTTGAACTGGGAGGAAATTTCCTCTTAATTTGTTCCGTTGGTGAATAATAGGCGGGGCCAGAACCGCAGGCTCCGCTAGAAAAATTTCTAAAAGTCTTTGGTAGATTTGTTTCGTGCTGAGCGTCCATACTTCACTGTAAAAAATAAAGGGTCGGATAAATACCTTTAAAGGTATTTCTGCTTGCCACCCCAGGCGCACCCTTTTAGGTACTTATTAATACCCTACTTTAGGGGTATTATAAAATACCTTCTATTAAGGGTATTAATGAAGACCTTTGGGGTACTATTTAGCACCATATATGGTATTTCTTCAGACTTCAAAAAAATACTATTGGGGTTCAAAAAAAGACCTTTTGGGTCATTAGGGGTACTAATTGGTACCATATATGGTATTTATCCAGACTTCAAAACTTCGCTTTAGGGGTACGAAATAATACCTTTTCGGACATTAGAGGTACTAATTGGCACCATATAAGGTATTTTTCATACTTCAAAATTTCGCTTTGGGGGTGTGAAGAAATACCTTTTCGGCCATTAGAGGTACTAATTGGCACCATATAAGGTATTTTTCGGGAAAATAAAAGATACTTCTTTCATTATTTAAATAGTAGCAAACCTGGAAGATTTATTTGTACAAAATAATGGGTTATCATACATGACAATGATTTAAAAATCAAAATAAATCCTGATTTGTATTATGGTTTCATGCATTTGAAAAAGAGGTTTTAACACGAGTTGATGCACTTTGAGAAATGGTTTTTCACGAGGTTACAAGTTTGTTAACTTTAATTTTAGTACAAAGTTATGGGTTTGAAAAGAGGTTTTTAACAAGTTTATGATTTTGGTTTTTAAAAGAAGTTCATTAATTTGGAAAAGAAAGCTTTTTATAAGACGTTTATGCATTTTGAGAAAGATGGGTTTTATGGATTTTGAGAAATGGAATTTTATCACAAATATATGAATACGTTAGTTTTAATCACAAATTTATGGGTTTAGTATTTACCACAAAGATGGGTTTCAAAAAGGCCTTTTACAACAAACTTATTTTTAAATACTAATAATGAGTCATTAAAAACTAATAATGAGTCTTTAATTACTAATAAACCATTAAATACTAATTGTGAATAATTATTTATATAAAATTACTATGAATTATTTATTACTAAATATGAATTAAATATTACTAAATATGAATTAAATATTACTAATTATGAATTAAATATTACTAATTATGAATTAAATATTACTAATTATGAATTATTAATTATTTAATACGAATTATTAATTATTTAATACGAATTATTAATTATTTAATACGAATTATTAATTATTTAATACGAATTATTAATTATTTAATACGAATTATTAATTATTTAATACGAATTATTAATTATTTAATACGAATTATTAATTATTTAATTCGAATTATTAATTATTTAATACGAATTATTAATTATTTAATACGAATTATTAATTATTTAATACGAATTATTAATTATTTAATACGAATTATTAATTATTTAATACGAATTATTAATTATTTAATACGAATTATTAATTATTTAATACGAATTATTAATTATTTAATACGAATTATTAATTATTTAATACGAATTATTAATTATTTAATACGAATTATTAATTATTTAATACGAATTATTAATTATTTAATACGAATTATTAATTATTTAATACGAATTATTAATTATTTAATACGAATTATTAATTATTTAATACGAATTATTAATTATTTAATACGAATTATTAATTATTTAATACGAATTATTAATTATTTAATACGAATTATTAATTATTTAATACGAATTATTAATTATTTAATACGAATTATTAATTATTTAATACGAATTATTAATTATTTAATACGAATTATTAATTATTTAATACGAATTATTAATTATTTAATACGAATTATTAATTATTTAATACGAATTATTAATTATTTAATACGAATTATTAATAAGAGAAATTAATCCAGTAATTATTAAATTCTGATCTAGTATTAATAATCCATGAAAAATCCATTTTAATTATAATTGGTCTAATCATAGTTAATTTGATTCTATCATCAATAAATTTCAATCAGTCATAAAGCTTTAAATAAATTTAATCACTTTTATTGGTAAAATTGTGGTTAATTTTAATTTAGATTAGGATTAGCTTCATCGATTAGATTTATTTTTGATTATATTTAAATTATAATTATTAAAATGGAATTAAGCGTTTAAACTGTTTTAATAGATTTTATCATAATTAAATTAATCTTCTTCATCATTGTTCGATTGTCACGTGAATCAAAATATTCTGTCTAAAATTCTGTTCGCCAAAGCATTTTCTACCGCTGGCAGCCAGTGTCAGTTAAAATTTCAAACCAGTGGCGTTATTTTTTCATGGTGATTTTCAGTCAACACTTTCTACCCCATCCTCCCTTTGCGGTAAGCCTGATAAAGAAAAATTCTTC
Source organism: Odiellus spinosus (assembly GCA_963920705.1). Lineage (NCBI taxonomy): Eukaryota > Metazoa > Arthropoda > Arachnida > Opiliones > Phalangiidae > Odiellus > Odiellus spinosus. Next base: position 29,153,498 of record OY987226.1, read on the forward strand.
ACTCCACTGCTCTGTATAATACAACAACGGTTGTTAAAAGCCTCCTCCATTCGATCCTTGCTTTTACGTGTCGGAACCACAGGTCGGTTCTTGCCCTGTAGTTGGATTAGACCAACACTTCTGTTCTGCCGTTAATAGTCTCATGTGTAGGCCTTGGTAGCTCAGTTGGTTAGAGTGTGGGACAGTTACTGAACGACCCTGAGGTGTGTCTTATGTTGTCATATCAGGATTCCTGTTTATCCACTTAAATCATGTTTAAACCGTACCTAATGGTTGTTAAAAACCTTCTCCATACCATGTTATTCTATCTTTTAGGACAGTGATCGGCAGAATAAACTTTCCCTTTTCTGTTATATCAGAATCACATTCAGTTTGTTCCTGAAAAAATAAGAGTCCTTCACTCCTTCTTCAAGTTGAAATAACTAGCAAAGGCTTAAGCTTGATAGGATTATGCTAAGCAGCTAATATACTCGTGAAGGAATTATTGCATATGTTCGAAACTTGAAATTTGGAAAATCATGAAGATTTATAACATATATAAATTAATAGATATGCCTACCTTTCAATCTGCGTTTCAGCAACCTTCGATTTCAAAGAGTTAAATACAAGTTAAGCTTGCGCCTAAATTGATGGCTCGGTCGCGTCTCTACTACGAAGAAAACAGAGAGAATACTTAAACGAAGGAGGTGAAAGAGACTGCCCGTTTTCCCGTTCTAACGCGCTTACCGCTTATTGTGCGCTAGGTACAAGCTTCCACTCGTTTGTTACTCACTCAGAGATAGATATCACCTCCGCCAAAAAGTGACGCGGCACCAAGCGTTATTCTCTCGTCAAGGTTGCTAGAGATATTTCGCTGGATTCTAGTCTCCCGAGCGTTAACATTTGAATCCACAAAAATACAATTTAAACCTTGGGGCGCTTGTTTTAGTTTACCTTCTATTAATGACATTAGATATTTTACTTTTCTCCAATTAAGATCCCAATAAAACATTAATATCAACAATATGTATAATAAGACTTACAATGATTTTGGAATAAAATTTCCAGCGTAGTTTTCATTTCGCGGGGTTTCCGATTGTTAAGCCTAATTTGACAAAAGTAGGCTTAGGAAAAAAATTTCACGAGTTTGGTTCGATAATACCTTTTGGGGTTTTAAAAAAGACCTTCTTTACTCATTAAATACCCTTCGGAAGTCGAAAATACCCTAATGGTATTGAAAAGAACCCTTAAAAATTCTTAGGGTGTGTTTAAGCGCCATCGGTAGTACTAATAAATACCTTAAGGTGTTTTTCCATTAAAAGTACCTTTTAAGGCGTTTAAAACGACCCCAAAAATACCTTCATTTTTTACAGTGTTGGTTTTGGAATAACAGCACGAGAATTTTCTTTTGCAAGGGTAGAGGGATTTTTCATCCCTTGGCGGGGCTTTTCAGCCCCGCAGAACCTTGATAGGATCGGTTTTAACAGCTCGTTTAACTCCTCTTCCGTCACTTGCGTAATCAAGGCGTCCTGGGCTGGTTCCACCTCAGTTTGAGTACTTTTGTCGTCTTCCGCTTTGTTAGTTTGCGATGATTGATTCTCCATCGAAAGTTCGACTTGCGATTCCACGCTCATCACCTCCATTCGTTCATGAATGCAGGGAATCTCCTGACGGGATGACGAATGATCAATTCCTTGAGCATTGAGCAGGCCACCACACTTGAGGCAGGGACAGATGACCTGACGAAGCAGTCGTAGTTTGTTGATGTCTAGGACGACTAATACTTTTAAGTCCCTGACGACTACCGCCCTGCTTACTACGGTTGCACAGTCACCGTCTTGCCGAGTTAACTTTAAGGCTCGTGACATCCCCAGGAGACGGGAACGCTCGAAATCTGGCCATCGTTCAAAAAAAATGGTTTTCTCCCAATCTTCAATTTCTTGGATCTCGATATGTTTCGTCCCGCTCAATTCGAGAAGACGTAAGGCTCCAGTGGAGATGATGACGAACGGGCTCGTGAGCATAATTGTGGCTGGCATCCATATTCGTCGTACGGGTCCTTTAGCATCCTCAACTAGGACAAGGAATGATCCCATTGGTCCCTAGAAAAATATTAACTTTCTTTATTTCGCGTCCCGAATTGTTTCCCAAGGTTCATTCGATATAGTTCGTTTTTCGAAGCAAAATTCGTCGACACTAAGATTTTTAATCTTCTGGTCTTTTAGAAAACGAGAAATGTCTGGTTTGGATCGTAAGCGTTTATAGGGAAGCTCGGGTGGAGGATAATAATAGATATCCAATACAGGTTCTCCGGTACGGGACTTTTCTTTTCGAATTACTACTTCTCTTTTCCATCCTTTTCGGAATGGATTTCTGAACCGACTAGGATTAATCGGGACAGAGAAGTCACTCTGTTGCTCAGACTCTGACTCTGACGATTTATCAGAACCACTTGATGACGTAGATGCGCGCTGTCTATTATCATCCAAAGACTGTGGTCGTTCGTGCGGAAAGTTTAATTTAAGTTCCCGTGGAGGATCGGAGAATAATTCGAATATTTCCGGTTCGGATTCGTCTGGTAAATCAGACACTTCTGGAAATGATTCCTGAGCTTCATCTTCGGAGAAATGCGACGGTACTTCTGACAGAACTGGTTCCTCCTGATGGTTGACATCTGCTGTGGAGTCATGGGCGGAAGTCTCCGCCTGTACTTCTTGCGCAGAGGTCACCGAGACAGGATCAGAGATCACTGAATCAGGACGGGCAGGAGGGATCTCAACCGCTGAAGTGTCAGTATCGCTTGTACTCACTCCTGTATCTATAAAACGACGGCGATCGCTGGAATTGCTGGAGGATGTTGAGCCTCGTGATCGTTGGTTTCCATCCGACCCGGCCGTGGTCGAATGATCCTCGGTTTCACTGGGGCTCGTGTCCACACAGACTTTCCTGTTCGTCCAGTATAGTTTTAAGTGAGCGATATTTTCTGTACCAGCATTTGCTCCTGTTTCTGGATTCTGCAATTTGTATCGTAAACGATCTATCTTTTTTACAATTTTGAAGGGACCTTCCCATTTTGGACATAGCTTGGCTGCCAGATTACTCGCTGCATGTGACAGAGGATGTGTTTCCTTCCACACGAGTGTGCCCACTTGAAACTCTACTCCTTCTCTATTCCGATCGTAGTATCGTTTTTGATGTAACTTCGCCTTCTTGGCAAACTTGCGAGATAAGGCGAGTTGCTTCGCTAAAGAACCCAGAGCAGAGGATCGTTCTGTGAATTCGGCTATTGGCATGCCTACGTCAAGGTCCCAAGGAAGTCTCGGCTCCTTCCAGTGTTCAAATAGAATGGAGATCGTCCTGTTGTACCATGTGGAGTGGAATTTATCGCGAACTGGATAAAAGGAAGATTTTCGTCCCATCTTCGATGATCGTGACCTACGAACATTGATATCAGTTCTCCCAGGACACGATTCACTCGTTCGACTAAATTCGGTGTGATGTATCTTGGTCGAATATGGAAAATCTTCAGAACGTCCTTCCACAATTGGCTTACAAACTGAGTTCCATTGTCGCTTACGATGGTCTTCGGACAACCATATCGAATTATCATGGAAACTAACTTCTTCGCACAGGTTTTAGCTGTTATGCCCCTGAGCGGGTAGAGTTCGACGTACTTGGTGGCATAATCTGTAAAAACCAGGAGGTACTTGACGGGTCCTTCTTTTCATTATCTTTAAATTCATCGTCACTGCTACCATCGTCATCACCAGTTAAGGGTATTTCATTTCGGAAACGAGCTCTTGACTCGTAAGAAATATAAAGGTTGCACTGTGTCTCGGTATCACTCGTTTTCTTAATAATATTAATATCTTCAGTTTGTACAGCTTTGAAAGAACATTTTTTGGTTAGAACAAAAATTATATAATTTAAATCAATCAACTGTAAGACTTACCTTTGTTATTAACAGGAAATTTGGTTTGAGATTGTTTGAAACGAAAGTTTATTTTTGGGGTTTGGCAGCTTCCATTTTGGGTTTTTGGTTCTATTTTTGCTTGACATCCAATCTCATTCTATATTAATTACATATAATTTAAACCAAATGAACTCAAGTTGGTTTGTTTAGAGGAAAATCGACCACATTATATATTATATTAAATAAGGAAAAATCATCTTTTGAGAGCGTTATGTTTGGTGAATTACAGATTGAACTCTCATTAAGCTCGACCTGCATTTCATCATTAATTTGCTGGCTCGAAACGCTTGGTTGGTCTTCAATTAAATTACTTATTATCTATACAAGATAATATGAAAAAAACCAAATAAGAAAGGGATGCAGAGCGGTAAAAGCTTAAAAATACAATTACCTGTCTTAATAAAAAAAGAAACACTCACCAATGTACTTAACCTTTTCGGTACAATTGTACTTTGTGGTAATAAGGCCAAAAATAATTTTACAGCAAAATCAATTACACCATTCGATAGAGCGTTAAATTTAGGCCTAAAATAACCGCCGCTTTTTAAAAATATCAATAGTTTTCTTACCTTAAAAAAATTCGAAGAAATGTGCTTGACAAGGGCTAGGTTAGGTTAGCATGGCAATTCGCGAGTGACTTTGTACAGCCAAGCCTGGTCACTCGCGAGAAATTTTAGGTTAGGTTAGATAAATTTTGAAATTTATGGCAAAATTTACCATTTTTGATAGTTTTTGACATTTTACGTCAGTTTTTGCACTAAAAAAGAGCAAAAAAATTCATTTTTTCATACGTTTTTTATTTTATTATTTTTTTTAATGTGAACGGAATTTAAAAAAGCGGCGGTTAATTAGAGCCTAAATTTAATGCTCTTTCGAATGGTGTACTTGGTTTTACTGTAAAATGATTTTTTACCTTATTACCACAAAGTACAATCCTACCCCATTTTCTTATCGGGAGAAGACGGCAGACCGACCCCCCATCAAAATACTATGAAAATCGTGAATTTGGGCCTTTGTCGACTATTATAGAAAACATGTCACTGTAGGTTAGGTTAGGTTAGTCAATAGACAATGTATTTGTTTATTTATATAGTTACATGCTCTTAAGATGTTCTTTTTAAAAAATAGTCGACAAAGGCCCTAACTACGGTTTTTTATAGCATAAGGTGGTCGGTCTGCCGTCTTCTTGCCTTCTTATCTAAATAAAGATTAAAAGGTACGTTATATCAAAACTTTTGTATCTTATTTCATAAATTCAGTTAAAATAACAACGACTGGAGTCGGGCTATCAATAAAAATTTAATTTAAAAACGCGCTTCTTTCTAACTTATACCGTTTCGCTTCTAGGTAATTGGTAATATAAACTAGTATACACGAATAGGGGGGGGGTGGAGTTTACGAGAGCTTCTATTGGTCTCGTGTTTTGCTCGAAAATTTAAACGTAGGAACCTCACGCCTTTTTGGAGTAGACATCCAAGTTCGATCTTTTTAACGTTTTCTATAATATTTAGACGTTTAATGTGTTGCAAATATCGTTATTTTCGTTATGTTTTTGATAACGTAGATTCGGAAAAAGGATCTCGAAGGCAGTTCGCGCCTCTTTAGATCTTAATTATATACCCTAGTGGGTAATTCCATGACAAACCAGGACCGCGTGTCAACCCTCCCATAACAGAATTGAACCAAATTTAATTTCTAGGGTTAATTTACGATTCTGAAACCGAATATCTATTTATCTTTTTTAATTGGTCAAGCCGTTTTCGAGATACAGAGGGTCGTTATTTTAAGACTTGGCCGTTGGACCCTTTTTAGAATTGGCTATATCTCAATAAGTTTTCGGTCGATTATCTAGTTTCAAAGATGGATTTGAAACGATTGAACTGAACCAAAACGTCATTTTAAAATATAATTTCCAGCCCCTAAAACATATGTTCAAAATTAGGGATAAAATACGTGATATTTTAATGATGGCACACTTTTTTTCGAACCGTAAATTTTTTTTTTCGAATACTTCGTATGTGAATTAGTCGAAAATGATGAAATTCCAAAGTAGTATTTTTAGTTCCAAAGATATTTTAATTATTGTCAGACACTCTAAATACCTAGGTAAGAACCCGTGCAAAATTTCAAACAATTTTAATGTGTTGGTTGGAAGATATAAATTGAAGTACTTTTCACATCTCCCACGTATTTTCAATGGGAGACTGGCACCATTAACTCATCTAGCGATTCATGGAAGACCCGCCTAACGAAATTGATAAAACTACACAAACCTCTCAGTTATAACAGGGTTAATACGCGCGGGAAGAATTATATCCGGGTGATTAGCATTTTCGGACAAAAACCCCAACTATTCGCTCGACAATAAGTTTTAATTAGACTCAAGATCCGAATCGGCTATCTGGGTTTAAAAATCTCATTTTACGCTTAGAAACTTAGGTAAAAATCTCTCCTACAATATCTTAACTAACCGCAGACGATGCGTTTTGGTTTTTGGTTTATCAAACGAAGGAAAAACGTAATTTAAACTTTAAATTTTGGGTTTTTAGTACCAAATTAAGAAATTAAATTTATTTTAGGATCGGGAGGGGGAATATCCACGCTCGATTGTTTCGGATCGTTCCGCCGGAGGTTCTTGTCAATTCCTTCCGAAGAATTTCATCCCAGCTTGGTTATTAACCTCGAAATCATCCTGGTAATTCGTAAGTAATTGAAAAAATTATAGCTTTAAGCCAGCGTCGTCAACCCTACGATAACTATTGGTATTTGTAGGATAATTCAAGCTCAAGTACGATGTACGACAAATTTTTTGTACCCAACAACGCTGCTATAGACGTAGTAGACAGGAAAAGAGACCTTACTCCTGCGGATGTTTTCATCCTACGTAGAAAACGCTTAGAAATCAGTAAATAGTTTAACCACATTTCCTATATTTTATAATTTTCCTATATTTTCACTGTGTTCCGATAAATTCCTATCATTTCGACTACTCTCCTATATTTTTATTTTTTTTCCCAAGATTTCTTTCATATTTGCGCATTCCCACTTATATGTTAATATAGATGCCACAAAGAAGACATATTCCCTAGATTAATTTAAAATAATAAAATGGACACGAGCCACTCGTTAAAGCTTACGAGCCACTGATAGAAATCGAGTACAAATCCAAAAATGACCCTTATCTTAAAATACCCGTAACGTTTCTCTACTATCACCTAGGCTAAAAACGATAGCACCATTAGAAAGAAGACATTCCCTAGATTAATTTGAAATAATAAAATTGACACGAGCCACTCGTTAAAGATTATGAGCCACTGTTAGAAATGGAGTAAAAATTCCGGGTGAGCACGTAGGTTTATGAGTCACTAAAGTTATTTTAAGTTGAACCAAAATTCCTTTGAAAATCGTATGTTATAGGTTATAATTTCTTATTCGAAATCTATATTTCCCTATAATTTCGATAGTAATTCTCCTATTATTTCAATAGTAATTTTCCTATAATTTCCTATATTTCTAGAAATAATATTCCCATAAGTTCCTATAAATCGATGATAAATTTGCTATATTCCTATAATTGTTTTGGGGTTTTTTTTGTAGTCACCCTGAGTAACATCCTCTATATTCTTTTAGGATCAAAGGCCAAACAAGCTTAAAAAACTAACATCAACCTCAGAGACGCTCGAAGTCGAAGAAGTGAGATCTCCAGAAAACCTCATCGACATCCACTGAAAGATAGATGATATTATAAAATAACTTGGTCGCAACCTTGAAAAAAGGGGTACATCTCCCCCAGAAATGGGTTCTATTTAATGGTAATTTTTGTCGTTTCCAAGGTTGAGAACTTCCGATTTTATAGTAACATCTATTGATCATCTGCTCGTATAACACTCGCTGAAAATGTTGGAAAGGAAGAAGACGAGAAAATCAAGAAAGATCTTCGGAAAATTAAAGATTTGGAACCATGCAGAGAAAATCCAACTATATTTGGAATATACGAGCAAAAACGAAGTACGAGCTGCTGAGATGAATTTAAAAGAAAAACACAGTGACCTGACTCCCTATATTTCCTATATCTTCCTATAACTTCCTATAATTGAAGGTTTTCTCCTATATTTTCCTATATAGATTTTCATTTAATTTTATTTACCTCATTTTATGTTGCTTCGTATTTCCACCAGGCTCAATTTGTATGTTATTATCGTAGCCCTTTATTAACAACTGCCAGCTCAGTTTTCGTATAAAAATTATCTAAGGCCGCCAGTCTATTTAGTTTCCTTTTAAAAGAAAAAAAATATCTCATTTTATGTTGCTTCGAATTTCCAACAGGCTCAATTTGTAGATCAAACAGTCCTGTTTAAGATAATATCAATGTTTTTATCCTAGTCCTTGATTTAAAACTGCCAGCTTAGTTTTAGTATAAAAAATTCTAAGTCAAAAACATAGCTTTAGATTTGAAAGAAAATCAAGAAATGTGCTGAAAATGTTATATTTTAGGTATTCTGTGAACGCGACAGCGTTCAATGTTACGGGCCCATCATCATCTGTAATGTTATTTCACAAATTCAGCCTCTAGCCAATCAGAACGGTCCCTTGCATCGCAAAACTAAAAGAGGAATTATTTGTTACGGTTAAAACCAATTTTTAATGGTAGAGCAAGGTTCGAACGTGTGCCTTTTCCAAGTTTCATTTAAAAATATTAAGTCTAAGTATTTTAAAATTAATTCTGAAGTTGACCCTTTTTTTGGTACTTAGCTGGTTTCGCGCATGGCCAAATTCGTAATGTTATTCTATGGGATTTGGTGTTTTGAAAGTGGCTTACCTTTCAGGTTTATTTTCTAATACTTCCGGATATTTTTAAAACTTGGATTTTCCGTGTGGTATGAATTAAGTTTTAACTTTTAAGCTTTATTTTAAGACTAATTTCATAATAATACACCGATTAGTTGGCCCACAATCTATTCATGAAAACGGAGGGAACAACAAGGCGGAGAAATAGATTCGCCAAGATCAGATCATAGAACTTTGATTCTATGCCTAAAGCCAAAGCTAAATTAAGTAAATTTTTCTGTCGAACGAAAAGTTTCGTTTTGTTTGACACGTAATCCCTGAAAAATAATTAAGCGAGATTTAATGTTAAGCGTAAAATGGGAGAAAATCGTCTGTTATGTTTTTTCTTAAATATTTCCGAGTGAATAAAATCAGTTGTTTTGAAATTTGAAACTATAAATCGTGCCAGATTGTGATTATATTTAAATTAGGTTTTAAAAGAAAATCTAATTATATTTAAATTTCATGTTTTCAAAGAAAATTTAATTGTATTTAAATTTAATGTTTTAAAAGAAAATTTAATTGTATTTAAATTTAATGTTTTAAAAGAAAATTAAATATCTGTCACTTCAGACATTCAAGGCCATAACATGTCCTTCTGGGTCTTTGTTCGCAAAGACATTTTTGATATAATAATAAAAGATACGCTATTTTTTTCGATTATTGATCTTATGTTTTACAAATTTATTATTTTCCTATATTTTTGCTGTTATTTATCCTATATTTTGCTATATTTTCGCTAATATTTATTCTATATTTCCTATAATTTAAAATTTTCAATCCTATTTTCTCCTATAATTTGACTCTAAATTTCAATTTTTTTCCTATAAAATATCAAATTTTTTCACTAGTCACCCTGGAAAAAAAAAAACTATGTGGATTTCTTTTGATAAATGCAAAACCCTTTACAAGAAAAATATTCTAGTTGCCCAACCATGTATTAATAGACTCAAGATCCGAATCGGCTCTCTGGGTTTAAAAATCTCATTTTACGCTTAGAAACTTAGGTAAAAATCGTTCCTACACTATCTTAACTAACCGCAGACGATGCTTTTTGGTTTTGGTTTATCAAACGAAGAAAAAACTTAATTTAAACCTTAAATTCTGGGTTTTTAGTACCAAATTAAGAAATTAAATTAATTTTAGGATATGTATCTATAAACAAAAAAATGGCGAGGCCTATTCTAGAGGTAAAACCAACGACCACAGCATCTATGGTAAATTTACGATCAATGGGACCGGAGAACGTTCGATGATTATAGGGAGAATGTATCTTAATCGCAAATATTCCTTTACCGATTCCTCATCGTTTAAATAGGCTAACGACTGACGAAGGGCCTCATCCCGAATCGTTTCGTTTTAAAATAAAGTTTCTTTCAAAACACAATGTAGCTCTCTCTGAAGTAAACCCCGGGTCCTGGAGGGTCCTAGTGTAGTGACTAGTCTCTAACCGTCACGGGCTAGTCCAGAACAAGATGAGGGGGCCACAGCTTTTATTCGAGCTAAAATATTGAGGGGAAAATTCATTGCTTTTCCAGACTTTTCTCTTGAAACCTACATTGTGGATTTCGAGGCAGTGATTTGGAAGAAAATTGCCTTTCTCCATGGAATTTTTGAGGGGGTCAGAGTGGCCCCCGACCCCCATAAGAAATAATTTTTCTGGGGGCCACGGGAATTTCTTTGGGGTCAAAAACCCTCAAACCCCCTCTATTTACAAGTCTGATTTTTAGAGGCTAGCTCTTTCGGTAATTCGACTTCGAGGCTAGAGCTACCCACCAGCGGCAGATAAGTAGCGACGTTAATTTGCATAAACAAAATACGTTCTATCACCCATTTGCTTCCCTTTTTCTGAAATCTCTCGATTTGTTTTTTCAACATCTCCAGACACATATCAATTTGCAGTGGGATGGTATCTGGATTGAGAGTTAGCTGCATACTACTTTGGTGATAAGCGATATACCCCACCTCTTCGGCTGTGCTTAATTCACCGGCATATTGCACCCTCATCTCGATGTACCACTAAATCCCCTTTTTTTGGTTTAATTTTAACTGTAGGTAATTTTCAATGGGTTCTCTAAGACGGTTAACGCGCGCCTCTACGTCAGGTGTCACGCCACCTGTTGTGAACCGAACGCTAAGAATTGCATGCCCCAACACCTCGAACTCCTCCAGCTGGTCCGGTACTGTCGGATAATCACGAACGACAACTACAGGTTCCGGAAAGTCTTTCTCCATGAAAGCCTGGATGTCTGCGTTTCCTTGGGGACTATGGCTATCCATGGGGTATTCTATTTCGTTCTCCTTCTGAGTAGGTATATCATCTTTTTTTAAATCCTCGTTATCCAAAGTGTCATCGGAAGCGACTGGGGTCAGGTCTCGGGGCCTAGAGGTTGAAGGATCAGGTGTGGGGCGAAATATCCTTTTAGTTGTCTTGGTCGGTGATAGGTCCGAGTTTGAGTGGCGTTGTAGTCTGGATTGTCGTATCTTTTGCGAATGGCTAAGACATGCTTTAAAGTGGTTCTGTACATGACGGGTAAGTGCATAATGCCTCTTAAAGGACTGAGGGCATAGCGTACAAGGGAAGCTGATTCTCTCGTGCATCTCCCGTTTATGTCGGAAAAGACTTTTGCGTCGAGAGAATTTAACGTGGCATATATCACACGAAACCATTGCATCTAGCTTACGGTGGGGAATATCACGCGAAACCATTTTAACTAACTTAGCGTGGCATATATCACACGAAACTATGGTAACTAAAATAAACAGGGTTAACGACGGAAAATTAAAATTCTTAAGCGGACTGGAGCTGATTCCGTTGAAATATACTTTGAGAGAACTGGAGTTTTAAACGTCTAATATTTGTTGCACCTTAATTCGAAAAGCGTTAGCCCCCTTTTTCTCACCCTTTTCGTTCGGAAGAAAAAGAGACTTGAGTTCTCATTCTATTCGGGTAGTGTATCTATGAAAAACATTTATTTGGCGCTAGAATTCGACCACTGCGACTTATTTCCATATTAAAAACGTAAATTTTTTTTTAAGTTTTATATCTCAAACACGAGTTGAGATTTCGCTACAGTAATAGCGTAACGGGTATAGTGAAGGGATCCCTAGGCAGCCAGCTAATGCTTATATACAGCCTTATTACCTGCATCAACCCAAGTAGAGCTACCCAAGCATGCGTCTACCCTAGAAGCTGAACCCCGAAGGTCACGTGGCGGCCTAGGATAAAAGTAGGATGTCAACAACACAGCCTCGAGGCAGATTCTCACTCGTCGCCCAGGATGCCAGTTAGAACCTTGGATCTTGTTAAATAGTTAAATTGTTTTATGATAGTAAATGCCTTTAAATCAGTTACCTTGCGTTGTTATTAGACTTAGATAAGCGTATAGTTACAACATATATATTATGTTAGAGAGGGTGAGTCTGAGCGTGACGTTTCTAGGAGAGAAAGTTCTAGTACAATGAAACTCTAAACGGGTAAAAACTGCCAAGGGGCATAAAATAAAAGGGGTCATTTAGAACAAATTTTTCCACGAATTTTAAAACAATATAATAATGATATCGACTCAAATGCGTATAAAGATGTGTCCGATGATGAAAATGACATTTTTAATGTAATATTATAATTAAAATAAAGAGTATCATTTCAGTTAATATAGATGTTTCTAGCATATTTCCAATTTTTAAAGGAAAACATTGCAAAAAGATCGAAAATTCTAAATGGCGCATATTTAAAATTAGTCTATTTTTCGAATGGTAAGTCCTATGATATTGATTCAAATACCGTTAAATAGAGTTTTTTTATCCTCTCCATTTAATGTTAGAATAGTTTTGTTAATACGAGCAACAATTTTGCTGTTAAATCCAAAAAACCGAAATTTTCCAAAATGGCGGCCGTTTTTTAGGTCTTCCGCCCCCCGGAAGTCCGGAAACTTTTTTCCCCTTAACAAGAACCACTAGGACTTTACATTTCCGTTGGAATTTACTTATCCCTAATTTGTTCTAGATCAAAGCCATTTTTCGTCTAATTGCACTGGGCTATTGAAAAAGAATTAATTCGGAGAACCCGGTAGGGTTCTTACGTTATGGGCTGATCATCATCTGTAATGCAATTTTGATTTCCTTAAAAAATTGGACCTTTAGCCAATCAGAACGCTCCATTTCCCCATTGAAATAACATTAAAATCGACTCTTTCGAGGACATGTCCCGTGCATCGCAGAACTAAAAGAGGAATTATTTGTTACGGTTAAGAGCAAGGTTCGAATGTGTGTCTTTTCCAAGTTTCATTTAAAAATATTAAGTCTAAGTATTTTAAAATTAATTCTGAAGTTGACCCTTTTTTTGGTACTTAGCTGGTTTCGCGCATGGCCAAATTCGTAATGTTATTCTATGGGATTTGGTTTTTTGAAAGTGGCTTACCTTTCAGATTTATTTTCTAATACTTCCGGATATTTTTCAGACTTTGATTTTCCGTGTGGTATGAATTAAGTTTCAAGCTTTATTTTAAGACTAATTTCATAATTTTACACCGATTAGTTGGCCCACAATCTATTCATGAAAACGGAGGGAACAACAAGGCGGAGAAATAGATTCGCCAAAACCCTAAGCTTAATTTGACAAATTAGGCTTAGGTTTTATATGGCTTTTTAAAATCACGCGCAGTCCGGAGCGCGCTTGATTTGGAGGCTATGGGTATTGAACTCTAATGACTTAATTTCTCCTCGTTCACATTTTTGCCGTTTTTTATAGATTGTGGCCAAACTAATCGGTGTAAAATTATAAAATTAGTCTTAAAATAAAGCCCGAAAAATATCTGGAATCATTAGAAAAAAGGTAAGTCTCTTACAAAAAATCTAAATCCCATAGAATAGCATTAAGTTTCAATTTCTCCGCCTTAATAGTACTCTCCTTTTTAAAAATGAGTGAAATTCCGAACGACTTGCCACTCCGAACGGCAATAAGGAAGGTATTAACATCAAAAATAATGAAAATATTAATTGGAATTTAGTTTAAATTGTATTGGAAAATTATAAAGATTTCACTGCGGCTGTCGGAGGTATTAACATCAAAATTGATGAAAAAAATAATTTAAATTTGGTTTAAAGGGCAATGGGGAAAATATAAAGATTTCGCTGCGGCTGTCAGAGGTATTAACATCAAAACTGATGAAAAAATTTATTTAAATTTGGTTTAAAGGGCAATGGGGAAAATGTAGAGATCTGACTGAATCAAGTGAGGCTGCCCCAGCTATTAACATCAAAAATTATGAAAAAAATCAATTTTAATTAGGTTTAAAGGGCAATGGTAAAAATGTAGAGATCTGACTGAATCAAGTGAGGCTGCCCCAGCTATTAACATCAAAAATTATGAAAAAATTAATTTTAATTCGGTTTAAAGGGCAATGGTAAAAATGTAGAGATCTGACTGAATCAAGTGAGGCTGCCCCAGCTATTAACATCAAAAATTATGAAAAAATTAATTTTAATTGGGTTTAAATGGCAATGGTAAAATGTAGAGATCTGACTGAATCAAGTGAGGCTGCCCCAGCTATTAACATCAAAAATTATGAAAAAATTAATTTTAATTGGGTTTAAAGGGCAATGGTAAAAATGTAGAAATTTGACTAAATCAAGTGCGGCTGCCGCAGCTATTAACATCAAAAATTATGAAAATAATTTTAATTGAAGTTTACAATAAAATTTAAGACTGAAGGAACAAAAATGTCTTTGCGAACAAAGACCCAGAAGGACACGTTATGATTTCGGAAGGCTGAAGCGACAGATATTATATCAAAAATGTCTTTGTGAACAAAGACCCAGAAAGATCTGTTATGATTTCGGATGGCTGAAGGGACAGATATGTTAAATTTTCTTTTAAAACGTAAAATTGAATTATAATCGCAATCTGACAGGATTTCGAGTCTAATTTCAAAACAACTGATTTTATTCATTCGCAAATATTTAAGAAAAAACATAACAGGCGATTTTCTCCCATTGACCCTTAACATTAAATTTGGCTTAATTATTTTTCAGGGATTACGTGTCAGCCAAAATAAAACTTTTCGTTCGATAGAAAAGGTTGGGTATTCTAACTTTCGACTTAGTCGTAAATTAATTCACCGAGATTTAAGTATATTTCAGACACATTTTTTTATTCTTACTTTGAATTACTATTCGTTAAAGACCACACGCTATCCCGAAACCAGGGATTACTCAACGTCGTTGTTTCAAAGGATTTGGGTCGAAATGGTCGAATTTCATATGATCGATTGAGTTAAAAAACTAACCTAACCTAACCTAAATATTTCGATCATTTAATCCAAAAAAAACTGGTTTCGATCACTTAAAAGTCGATCAATTAGGACGATACCGTTTCAAAGGCCATATCTGCTCTAGAATGGGTACTATTAAAAAGCTCTTTATTTATGTCCTCGATATGAAAACAAACCAAGGTTGTGAGATATGTGGCTTTAAAGGGGCTATACGCTAATCATGGATACTTTCTTTAACTATATGTATTTCGATAATTAATATTCTTAAATTTGTAATTGACGAATACTCGAACACCGACCTTGAAATTCTGTTAAAACTCGGTTAAAACTACTTAAATAAATAATGTTTTATTATAACTCCTCGACTTTAGTCGAGGCAATTCGTTCATATTGCATTATGCGTGCTGAAATAAGGAGTTTATACAGAATAAAAATTCGCTGTATTTTAGTCCCAATTTAGGTTGCGGATTTCCAAAACCAAAATCCTTATGTATTAGCGCTAGAAAGTGATCTCTTTCAAGGGAATCATAAAATAAAATTATAAGGTTTTCCTCGAAGAAAAATAACTACGAATAATTTAAAAGGCCTATCTTTTCTGAAATTTGCCCCCTTTAAAATCCTCATTTAACTACTCAATTTGTTACGGTCAACGTCGTCTGCTAAGGTCAGTACAAAGGGGCTTTTAAAAACGCAAATAGTCCCTATAAGATACTCATTCTTATAAACCGGCGAGTATAATCATGCCAGCTTATCGTTAGTTTCCGTTTAACGGGAATTACCTCCTTTAAGCGTAGCTGCCACATTGAGTTTCAGGTGTCGTGCAAAAATATACAACAAGACGTCTCCAATTGCATATTCTCGCCTTCCACCATCCACTTTACGGTCAAACCTCGATGCTGGATAGCTGAAGGCGATTATACGCAATGGGACGTCTCCCACTGTTATAATCACCTCCGACCATCTCCACACCAAGGTCCAACCTCCAGTGTCCGATCTCAGCGGGCCATACTAGCGAGGCGTCCCTCACTAATATTGTCCACATCGATCTTCCACTCTCCAAACATCGCCCCACCAATGGGTAAATTAACATTGCGAACCAAGCGCCTAGAGATCAAGAATCGTCTAGACATTGAAGGGAGGGGGTTTTCCTCCCAACTTCATGGCCACTTCGCTCGATTAATAAAGGATTTCGAACGGTTTATATACTACCTTTTTGGAGTGAATGCAAATGAGCCTTATGGTGTGATATCGTTTAGGGAAATGAAACGCAATATTAATTTATTTTATAATTAAAAATATCAAAATGGTTAAACTTAATCTAATTAATAATTCAGTTGAAAAATCAATTTAAAATTCGAGATAGTTTAGAAGATATTTAAGAAATTGTCCAAAAATTTAGTGAAATTTGACCGTTTAATACCAGCTTGAGTTGGCAACACGCGCTAAGCTGTTTTCCATATATCATTTAGTCCAAAAAGCAAAGGTATAACGGGCAGTATAGGCTAAGGCTTTCTGCAAACTTGGGGTGGATTGAAGAATCTAAATAAAGGTACGTTTAGACGGGCATCCAAGATAGAAATGATATAAGATTTAAAGCTGAGGCGGATTGATACAAAATGTTAAACCTCTTAAGAAAAATGATAGTGGTGAAAACTCTCCTTGAACAAAAGCACAGTAGGTTTCCCGTGTTTAAAAAACAATAATTTTGAAGAAAAAATGGACATCTGATTTTGGAAAAAAATAGGCTTCAGTTTTCTCCACTATAAAACCAAGAAACATTTCCGATTTCTTTCATAATCGAAATAAGCCGTGTACAGTGATCTTCGAGACGAGACGAGAGGAGACGAGAGGAGACGAGGCCAGACCAGACGAAAGAGAGCTATAATGACTTAAGGGAGATAATCAACCAGCATAGAATGTTATCACTATTTGAAGTCAACAGAGCAGCGACACGGCTTTCATTTATCACAAGAAAGAGACGGCCCGGCTACGAAGAATTGAAACGTGCAAGCAGTTCGTGTTTTCGGACTCAACATATGAGATACCTAGAGTCAGTAAAAGCTCGGCAGTTCTTCATACGGCCTCGTAATTGTAAACATAAAAGGAGCTATTCTATTAGTCTACTTTCAGTCTTTTAAGATATTTTTTTATCATAGGAGTGGAAGCTAACGTCTTGTAACCGGTTTGGAAAATAACCTCTCAACCAGCTCAATCCTTGGATTCTTCCATTGACTGGGATCACTTGTATGATGAGAATATCAGTAATGGTCCTCTATTAGCACGTCAAATCAAGAATTTCAGACGAAAATTGTACCGGAAGTAATTACCAATCATCTACCGACAATGGTTTGTAAATGGAACATTCAGTCTACAATATTCCTTGGTTTGTACAAGAGGAACTTGCTACCATGTCTTCGTCGTTTTCATTCATTGTCTTCCTTGCCATCCCAGACTAAATTCTTCGTCTTTATCAAATCAGTGGATTATCAAAGATAAACACACAGTACAGCTATACTCAAGTGTTAATTTATATTACAAGAACTTGTATTTTACATTTTTACTTATAAAATAAACATTTCATTCAAATCTATGCCCTGCCGGATATAATTATGGGTAACGCAGGACATTTCATTTGGTGTGTTTATTAAGAAGTCTACCACCTGCCGCATATAATTATGGGTAACGCAGGACACTCTTTTGCATTCTCTGAATCCTTGAGGTTAAGG
Organism: Odiellus spinosus; assembly: GCA_963920705.1. Lineage (NCBI taxonomy): Eukaryota > Metazoa > Arthropoda > Arachnida > Opiliones > Phalangiidae > Odiellus > Odiellus spinosus. The sequence continues at coordinate 29,171,275 of OY987226.1, forward strand.
GAAAATACTTAATACTCCGTAACCTAGATGGGAAAAAGAGAAGTGTGATTGAAATGCACGCTGTTTCTTCTACTCTTCCACTACTCTACATTTCTTTTCATCTTTTATTTTAGGTAAGGTTAGGTTAGGTTATGTTACCTTAACGTCGGGGTCGGGGAGGTTATATTTTGGTTTCCCAACTTGTTTCTGTCTGTATCCCACCCTGTGTTAAAACAAAAAAAATGTACTCATCTTAAAAACATCTGTTAAAGTCATGTGACTTCCTCATTCATATTTTTGTAAACCCTTCCGGTCACCGACGCATGCGCATAGTCATATGCGTAAGATAAAAAGAGATGCGCCGGTGCCTGAAGAGAGAGTTGTTGATTCTTGGGCATAGAGAGTATCTAATGTAAAATTTGGCATTATTGTAAATATCTCAAAAAGTTTGGAGCTATAACAATAAACTTATCTAGTCTCATAACAATAAACTTATCTAGTCTCACAAAGTATCAAGTGTAACGTGTTATTTACTTAATTGCATCAGTATTTAGATAAGAAGATGGAATTAAGTACATTGGTGAGTTTTTCCTTTTTTATTAAGCCCTGTCTCCTAATTTAAGCGTTATAGCTATCGGCATCCCTACCAGGTTAAGATCTCCCCTGAATCCGTTACATAATTTTTGGCGCCCCAACAGGGGCCGGGAGAATTAAACGCAAATTTATTCTCATGTTTTAATTTTTTGTTAGTTATTTAAATTGCCCTATTAGACATATTACTAATCCAGACAGTATTTTTATAACTTTTCTATCAAGACAAATACTTTAGTACAACCATATTTCATCTCTTTAAGACATAGCCTAGTTTTAGTATAAGTAAAGATATGGCTAGTTTATCCTCCGAGAGTAGTGTAGGGGAGGAGGAGCAGTATGAAGCTGTAGATTCACGTTATGCTGGAGTAAATTTATGATCACCCCCAGTGGAAGCTTCAGCTTTTTTACATACACAACGACAACTTAACAAGACAATAAGCACACAACCCCTCGAGTTTGAAGAGGAACGGGAACCGGAAACTGGGTCGAAAAGAAGGAGGAATGTTTTAAGAGGCCATTCAAACCAAAACGAGGAATTGCGAGATGTTAATGCAGTAAATAGAGATCGATTAGGTGAACCGAGGGTTAGCCAGCCTTCTGTTTGGGGTTCACCTATATGCGCAAATAGTTTACCTCGATCTTCAGCCTCCGTCCCATCTTTCCTTGTGATCAATTTTCTATTTTTACCGGACAAACTCAACCAAGGTTTACAAAAATGGGTGAGCAAAATATTCCTAATTTAGTCGATACTACTTGGACTACTACTAGGCCTATAATAAATCCTATACCTCAACCACCTTTACAACCTACGCGTATTTCGTTATCTTCACCACAGCGTACGTGTACTATCAATGTATTTCCATCTGCAACTCGAGTTTCCTTTCAAACACCTCTAAGACCTACCCATTTTATTAGGCAACCTCCTCCTACCACTAGCCAAAATGTATCGGAAATTTCGTTTTCTCCTCGGAGAATTTCTAGAGTTATTCGTAACGCTCAAAAGCGTTCTAGACGTGTAGCAATTCCCAGCTTTAGTTCCTCTAGTATACCTACGATAAGTTTACAACCTTCTACGACGGGAAACAATGTACCTACTTTTGTTCCGCAAATTTCCGGTAATTTTCAGACATCTGCCCCCTCTAATAGATCTATTCCATCTTATGCTCCTTTTACTAGTTGTAGCTTTCATCATCAGGCTTATTTGGGGTTTTTCAAAGGTATAACATTCCTCCGACACCTAGTAGTAATTTTCAGACATCTGGTCAGCCCATTTCTACAACAGGCTCTTACTTACCTACACATGGCCAAAATACTAGTAGATCCCCAAGAACATCCAGACATAGTTCTAGTAGAAATATACCTACTCAACCTTTACAGAATATTCCTAGCTCATCGGCCGTTACTAATGAAGACATTAGGGACCTTATACGTGGGATGACCCAGACTAACACACAATCTTCTGTTCCACCATCCGTAATCTCACCACCTATTGTAGCGCAACCTAATTTATCTCAAACAACAGCCTCACAAGGTATAGTTAGGCCTGGCCCTATTAATAAGTACAAACCTCCGCTACTTACGTTTCAGTTTTCAGGCGATAGAAAGGAAGTTATGGAATATTTATTCCAGTTAAAATCATTTCAGAGAATATAAAGTTTAGAAGTTGTAACGTTTTACTATATATTAAAGGGCCGTTACTAACCCTTGGCTATTAGTTCGTTATCACTATTAGGCTATGGCTGAATTTGATATAAATTACACAACTCACTTCAATTCACTAATACTTTTAAAATAGTTATGTCTTTCTCTTTCTTTTACTAAACTTAATGTTTTCTCTAGCTGTCGTGTTCTGCCGCCCTCCTGAGCAAGCAGCTCCACTTTATTAACTCTGGTCACCGTGATTAGGGCGCCTAAACGGAGGACTTAAGAACTATTCTGTCGTCTGCTATACTGTCTTTACACTCTTCCCTTCTTTAAAAGAATTTTAATTATATCAAAAAAAAAATTCAAAAACAAACAAAAGTTAAATAAAGTACAAAAAGACAAATTAACAGAGCATGTTTTTTTTTTCCTTCTTTTTTTTTCTTATTATTATTTTCTTTTCCCTTTAAAAATCCGGAACATGCAAGTCCAACGTATTTTCATCATCCGTAGAATGAAAATCAGATGATGAAATGTCAGAAAGGAGGCCTGAACTGGGAGGGCCCGGAACCCGTGGGGCCAATTCTGACGATGCCAAAGAAACAGTAGGACCGGAGAACATCAAACCGGGGCGCTTTGCAGGGCAGTTCCGAGCCAAATGGCGCTGGCGACGTCAAAAATTTAAACGGGAGTGAGGGAGTTTGAGGTAAAGGTACAGGGTCAACCCGAAAAGTACCGCGGCGAAAATCTGGAAAAAGACCCATTAAGGCCAACGAATGATTGTCAAATGCGATAAGGGGACGAGTACCCAACTCACATAAGGCAACAATCGGCAGAACAAAATCAGTTTGCGTCCAGTGTACCTCCAGGTCCCGTACTGCAACAAGCACCGGGTGACGCAAAGAAAAGAGAAAGTCCATGCAAATCCAAAGCACAGAGAGATAAGACTGGCGTAGATAACAAATCGGCAGTAAAAAGGAACCGGTGGGACACGGTGTTCAATAGGGGTTTCCACATAAGAAGGCGCAAGATGAACTCTATCAAATTCACTGGCAAATACGGGTGAATAAGAGGTCTGAAAAAAAAACACTAAAACATTAATCGCGAACAAATGCGGAGCGCAAAATTTCAAAGGGTGGCTTATAAATCAACACAGGAGTAAAAAGGAAATTTGCCTCACCCAATATTTCATCCTTAAGGGATGAAAGGTAAGACATTATTTCAGGTTTAGAGAGAAATTTCCTTCCCGCAGGAGAAAAGTAATACACGTCACCAATCGGACCACCAGGTCGACCGGTAGCACGTGTGACGACCCTTCGATGCCACCCGTATTGAAAAGGTAAGGTTAAGGGATTATTATTCTTAAGAGGAGTAATCGCCTTAGGTATCGTAGAACTAGGAATAGGAAGAGGGGGGACATCCACACTATCCGGGACCTCTATGATGGTATCAGGTGGATGCTAAAGTTCAGGGTGTATATTATCGGACAAGGATGCCTCAGGTAACGGCACATCGGGAAAAACTGGTAATGAAGCGTCGCGAGTGTAATAACATTTAAGTTGGTCTACATGCCAGGAGCCAACATTATCATTGGTACGTACATCCTTCAACACAGGTGCTTGGGGGTTTAAGATGTCAATGATTTCATAAGGCCCGTCCCAACGTGGCGCCAATTTTTTTGAATATCCCGTCGCGCCTTGTGACACAGGGTGGGTTTTTTTTCCAAACCAATGAACCAACCACAGGTTCCCAAATAATCCTAGAGTTATTATAGTAACGTCGTTGCCTCTCCTGGGAACTAATAATGTTATGACGAAAATCATCAAGTGTAGCCTGCATAGGAGCAATAACATCCCGGATATAGTCCTGTAACCGAGGATTAAAAGCTGCCTCCAACCATGGAAAACGTGCCTCCCGTCCATGATTAATAAAAAATAGGGAAAACCCGGTAGATTCGTGAGGGGCACTATTGTACGCCAACTGAAACAAAGGCAAATTAACATCCCATGTAGTATGCTTATTACCCACGTAAGAACAGGTCATGTCGCTTATGACGCGTTCATTCTGATCAGTCTGGGGATGATAAGGCGAGGTATACGTACAATGGATATTCATCTTTTCACATGTGGCGTGCCATAACTCAGAAATAAACTGAGGGCCATTAACACTAAGAAGACGAACAGGGCTACCCCACTGCCGTACCACACGGGATACCAAAGCATCAGAAATTGTAGCCGCTGTGGATATGGGTAAAGGAACAAACTCAACCCATTTAGAAAAAAATCGGTAAAAACTAACAAAAAACGGTTACGGTTATTACTTAGGGGTCCCATTAAATCCACGCCAACCATCGACCAAGGACCATCAACCACAGTAGATTGCATAGGACCAGGTTTTAAGGTGTTGCGAGGTTTCCGTTGCTGACAAATCAAACAGCTTCGTACATATTTAGTAATATCACTTTTCATTTTTGGCCACCAAAATTGAAACTGGGCTCGCTGGCAAGTTTTCTTTATACCAAGATGTCCAGCGTACTGATGGTCATAACGAGGTTAAGAACCTTAGGAATTAACGTGCTGGGAAGAGCTATCTTGAACAGAGCGGGAGCCAACTTTCGATATAAAATATGATGATGGATGGAGTACTGATGCAGATCAGGAACAGGGTTTTGCCCATCCGGGCGGCCAAGAGTTAAAGCTTCGTATATATTCCCGTACTGGACGTCAGTTGTCTGGTGGTCATGAATCTCCTTCCGAGACAGCGTAGACGGGGATGCCTCGACATTCCGAAATGTTAATGCATGCTCGTACCGCACAGATATTACCACCTTGATTGGGTGGAAGAATAATTGTATTAGAGCCGAGATCATCAACACTATCCTCACTTTGGTTGTCTAAAAAAGGGGAGGGGCATTCGACCGGGGCCCGAGATAAGGCATCGGCAACCACATCAACAGAACCACGTTTATAAAGGATTTCAAAATCAAAATCTTTTAGTAATAGAGCCCATCTTGCCAACCGCGACTTAAAATGACGACCTTCCAAAAAAATGGAGTCACTTACCCACAGCCCATACAACCGCCAGACATACTTTTTCCGTAGCAGAGTAATTCCACTGGGCTGAATTAAAGACCCTGCTAAGGTAAGCAAGGGGAACCTCTCTTGAATCCTGAACTTCGGAAAGCATAGCTCTTAAACCATCATCTGAGGCATCAGTTGTTAAGAGGAATTGGCAATCGTCCCTAGAGGTAGAAAGAGGAAGAGCAGATAAAAGGGCGGATTTAAAAGACTCAAAAGCGGCTTGAAGATCAGAGGTCCAACGCCAAAGTTGGAATTTACGACGTAGACCATAAAGAGGATGGGCGAGGTCAGCATAATGGGGAATAAACTTCTGATGCCATCCCATAAACCCCAAAAATCGTTCCAACTGTTTTACATTCTTGGGAGGTGGAAACTCACGGACAGCCGTAAGCTTATGGGGATCAACACTGATACCCGTAGAACTGAGAATATGACCCAATATTTTGGCCTCAGACTTGGCAAAATCACACTTATCGAGACGGATCGTAAGATTGGCAAGGGCTAACTGAGAAAAGATATAATGAAGAGAACTAAGATGACGGTGCCAATCGGCATGGGCTGTAATAACGTCATCGAAATAGACTTCAGTCTGATAACGACGGCGATCATGTAATACCTCTTGCATCATGCGTTGAAATGTGGCCGGAGAATTTATATGGCCAAAAGGCATACGTAAGAACTCAAAGTTACCATAATGCGTCATAAAACATGTTTTTGCTCGGCTCCCGGGATCCATGGGAACCTGCCAAAACCCGGAACGGAGGTCCAGAGTAGTAATAAAGGTAGGTGGACCCAAAACATCAATGAGATCATCAATGCGGGGAATAGGATAAGGGTCCCGAATCGTTATTGCTTTGAGACGCCGTAAATCTACACAAAATCGACTAAATGAACTCACCGGAGCAGTTTCATCACAGTCATACAAAGGCGTTTTCTTTGGAACTACCACTACAGGGGACGCCCATGGGCTTTGTGAACGAACAATAATATCATTTTCATCGATGTGGCGTTCTTTTAAACGAGAGACTCGATAAGGTTTTAAAGCAACAGGGGCAGCATCACCAGTATTAATAACGTGTTGAGTTAGAGACGTTAAACCAGGCTTCGCATAAAATACTGAGGGGAATTTACGCAAAAGACACCGTAGGTCCTGACACTAGGGATCTGATAACTTGGTACGAGAAATCGCTTTTTCTATTTCCGTCTCAAAGTCCACATCATTACACAGGGGGGATCGTTCTGACTTTTATCAAAAGAAATGATAATTTGGGAACGCTTACCTAAAGTAACTGTACCGGAACCATAATCCATCGTTACCGCATGATTAATTAAAAAATCGCGTCCAAGAATGCCAGGTTCGACTAGGCTCTCGATGAATGAAAATTCATTGGAAAATGGGTGATTCTTAATTTTTATTGACACGTGGCGTCCATCCAACAGAACCTGAGAAGATCCATCAGCCATAGTAACAAGCGGACGGTCTGAAGAAGGGAGCCAATCCGGAAACAGAAACGTCCAAGTTTCCTCATTAAAGTGTGAGAGATCAGAACCTGAGTCCAACAAACAAGATAAATTACGGCCATTTGGTAACACAACGGAAACGTGAGCATAGAGAATCGGCAAACTAAAAATCATATTTAAAATATTTGGACAAAAACGCATAAAGTTGGTAGTTGATGATGGCCTTGAGCAAGAAGTTGTTACACTCCTGCTCACCGCTGAGAGTTTTTTGACCCAGAACGGTTAGGGCAATATTTAGAAACGTGACCAACCATATTACACGTCCAACAAGTCGGACCACTGAGTTGCAAAGAACCAGAGGCGACGGGAAAAGATCCAGGAACGACAGGTAACGGGCGCCGAACAACGGCCGGAGTTGGAGGAGGCCGAACAACAGTGGGAACAGGGAGGGGTGCTAAGCGAGCGATACGACGACGAGCATAAGAAATCTCCTCCTCTAGAATAGATAAACTTGTGCAAGAACGAAAATTAATATGAGCAATGAGGTCCTTATGTAATCCCTCGTAAATCAAATCCAAAATATCCTCATCAGATTGTTATATTATTGTTTTTAACCCTCAGCAAGTTATTGACATGTCAGACGATTGAGTCATCTTCTAACAACTGATCTTTATTGTTCTTTCTCATCTCCTCTACAAGATATCTTTTTTCTACCTATCTAGTAGTGACATCTATTGAGAGTAGTCACTACACTATAATAAGTTTTATGTCATAAGTCTGCTATGACATAACTATACATAACATGCCCTTCATTTTTTCTATATACATTTTCTTTGGGTTACTATTTTATTTCTAGTTTAATTTAGGAACTTAATGTTTTAGGATTTTTTTTCTAATGTTTATTGTTCAAAATCCTTTAACCAATATGGTTGTTTATGAAGTCTTCCACTTCTTCATAAGACAGGAATGTGCTGTCGGTGTTCTTGATTTACAATGTTGCCATCAGGCACAACCAACTGTTCACGTTGTGGTTCTAAAGGATGTACAGGTTGTTGTGCAGGTTCATCATCAGTGAGAACGTGTTCTTCATCTGAATCATATTCATAGGACTGGTTATCAAGTTCGGTTGGAGTGTTATCGGGACGTATGAAAAACCGATTTCTGGTGTAGGTTTCCCATTTTCCGCTCTAATCCCGTACGACCTTTGTTGAAGCCCAACGTTTATGATGATTCCCTTTTTCCAGGAATCAGTTGGTTTAAGGCGAAATCAAACTCGCGCATTCGCACTAAGAGGAAACAGGTTGGTTTCCGTGTTTCTTTTGATGTTTCTGTCGACGCTCGAGCTCTGTTTGACTGTTCCAGTCTCGAACTGAGGTTTGAATAGATCCGGGTGGGAAGGTAAAAAATGAACGTATTTTCTTACCCATGAGCAGTTCGGCTGGAAAAGCGAGGCCTTGAGTTGGATGTAAAAAGAACGAAGGCGCGGAGAAAGCAGCCGTTAAGCTTGAGAGTAAAGCTAGAGATCTTAAGAATTTGGTCATTCTGACTGCGGGCGCCGTCTTTCTGTACAAGAAACGTCACAGGTGACGTCGACGCTCAAGTTACGAAAAAGGACTCCTAAATTTTATATATTTGACCTTCGGCTTCATTATTAATCCTAGCAAAGAATATATGTGAAGGTAATTTCGTAGATGGAAAAGAAAGAGGTAAGGCAAAGGATGGTTGATGGCCTATTTTTACACTGCCTAATGATTTCTGGTTTAGAGGGGTTTGACTTCGGCAGGAATATCAACCCCTGTTCTTATACCTGCCTAAATGTTTCCCGGTAAGTCTGGACAATTGGGTCTAATATGTCCAGTTTTATTGCAATAATGGCAAGTTAAATTGGAATGACTAAAACCTCTTCCTGCCCTAGCAGGTTGCGATGGTCCTGCTCTAACTGATGGAGTAGGTGTCGTAGTAGAAGTAGGCTTAGCTTTAGATGTCGCGGAAGTTAAATTTCTATAGGCCTTATTTCTTTTCTCCACATTTATTGCGCTGTCTGCTAGTAATTCTAGAGATTTATATTCAGTAGGTAAAAATCTACTGATCTCAGGCTTTATATTTTCTAAATGTTGCGCTAAATGAGATTCCAAAATAGGTTCGCTCAAAGCTAAATTAAGATTTTGAACCCTATCAATATAAGTTGCAAGGGGTTCATTTGTTAATTGCTTAGTTTGTAATATTTCGGTTTTTAGTTTTTGCTCCTTAGCGGTCGATAAAAATTTTCCTTTCAACTTATCAATTAGTGTAGGTAATGATATTATATGTTCACATTCTTCAGAGCGATACCACCCTAAAGCTTTCCCCTTTAAACTACTGGGTATTACATGTAATACTTCGGTGACCTTGTAACGACAGTATAGCAGACGACAGAATAGTTCTTAAAGTGGAGCTGCTTGCTCAGGAGGGCGACAGAACACGACAGCTAGAGAAAACATGAAGTTTAGTAAAAGAAAGAAAGATACAACTATTTTAAAAGTATTATGTCAGCAAGTTACTCTTCCTCTCAGGAATTATTGAAGTAATTTGAAGTGAGTTGTGTAATTTATATCAAATTCAGCCTTAGCCTAACAGTGATAACGAACTAATAGCCAAGGGTTAGTAACGGTCCTTTAATATATAGTAAAACGTTACGTTGGTGATAAAGGTGGTTGGGCAAAGACTGATGGGTTTTTAATAGATCCATAATTTCCTATTACTTTTTCACGGTAGTGTTAATAAAATAAAATGTTGTTTAACGAAGAAGTTACCCGTGGTAAATTGTAGATAAAAACCAAAGTTAAAGTATAAAATTAATTTTTATTTACACAATGAACATGGAGAGACGTTTCGAGCCGTGGCTCGTCGTTCAGTCTGTAACATAATCACGTAGGATTATTGCTAATAAATATAAATCTAAAAAACAAAAAAGCAGTATAACATATTGTCTTATGAGTAATTACAGAGAGATTGGGTTTCCTTTTATTGGTATTTATTTTTTTGATACATTTCTTTTTTAAGTGATTTGTTTATTAATAGGCTGTTTTTTTTATTATGGTAATTTAATTTTTTGTTTCTAGGTTTTTTGGTTTTACAATTTTTATGCCTATTACCCGTGCCGCTGTTCTTCGCCAACGTAGTGTTAGTGTCAGTGATCTCACACTTTTACGCGGATCTTTGCCACGTTTACCTGCAGTGCAGTCCGATTTACCGCTTCCTGCGTCTAAGGATTCTATTGAGAATTTAACAGTTTACTTGATCAGGTTTCCACTAAACTAGCGATGCCTACTACAGACGCGACCGCCTCTAGCGCTTCAGACATGGCTGCTTGTATGGCTCTAAGGGCAAAGAGCGTGGATCCCTAAGAAAGGAGTAGTACTAAGAGGGGGCCATGTGACGAAGCACAAAGTTGACTAAAATCAAAGTTTTCGATATGAAATCTACTATTTAAAAATTATCGCACAATTATCGGAAAAATGCACAAATTATCGCAAAAAGCGTACTATATAGTACGCCGTGGAAATTATAGTACGCTCAGAATTTTTTCTTGACATTATCGAAATGTACTTTAATTATAGTACGTCTGGCAACGCTTCCGTTTCTCGAAGCAAAACTCTTTTATGTGACGATAAGTGATTGCATGTTCGGCTAGATAACGTCTCACGATCTTAGAAGTTTAAATGGGAGCTCGGGTGGTGAATGATAATAAATATCGAGAACTGGTCCTCCCTTGGGCGACTTCTTTTTTCGTATTACTACTTCTCTTCTCCATCCTCTACGAAGAGGACCCATAAACCTACGAGGGTCTTCTGGCACGACGAAATGGTACGTCTCCTCTTCAAGTTCGGATTCGGAATTCTCTTCAGAATTCAGGGACGCCATCGACGGATCCTGTTCAACGTCATCACGTTCTTCTAATGAAGGTTTATCAATTGAGAAGTCCGCATGGGATTCAGTCCATGATGTGTAAGCTTCCGGTTCATAGCTATGAGTAGAATCTGATACTTCCTCACTTGATCGTGAACTTTTCTCAGTCGAATAGTGCAAGGGTTGTTCCGATACTTCTACATCCTTTTGATATTCTTTTTCCGTGCCTGATGCTGAGCCGTCTGTGATTCTTGATCAGAGGTCTCCGAATCAGGATCAGAGATCACTGAATCAGGACGGGCAGGAGATATCTCAACCGCCGAGGAATCGCTACCCCATTCAGTAGAACAGGTGTTGTTTATTCCTGTATCAGTCAACTGGAAACTATCCTCGGACTCATTATCATTAGTCGAAGAATGTGAACTTGAGTCATGCTAGCTTGGGAACGGGCATGGTTACGTTGTACTTTGATAGAACCTAACTCTATTGGTGGTGTAACCTCTTTTCCTCGAAGCTGATCTTCAGTTCTCTTTTTTCTTACAGTTTCAATTGTGGGGGAATTCCTTTTAGTCTGAGATTTTCTTCTAGTTTGGGCGGAAGCAACTTTAACAGGAGTAGCTTGGACCCTAGAGAGAAACTTGTCTCTATCTCTAAAAATAGATTTTTACTCTTAACGCATATATAACAAATTTGAACGAGTCAGGCGCAAAAATTCCTCTATTTCTATACATTTATCAATCAATGTGTTATATTTCTTACCGCAGTCTTCTTCCCGAGCCAGTGTTCTTAACGTTTAGGCTTATCTTATATAGCAATGTTTCTTTTTATCGAACTTACTTATTATTTATTTGACTGTTCATGTTTAACTTTTATAGTGGGAAGAGACGTCCTGCTCCTACAGGCACGCGAGGGTCGACTGACTAATAATAGATCTCTACCTTAATACTATGGCAGAGATAAACTAGACCAAAGCTAGAGATGCTATCGCCATCTATGAGTGTAGGAACATAACACTCCTCCCTTATAAAATTCAAAGTTACACTTTAACAATTGATATCTTATTATTATACAAAATAGGAACTTATATTCAAAGTTCTTCCTTAAAGTTATACACTTATAGATTTAGTCTAACCGGAGGTTTAATTAGTCTATTAGAACGGCGAAGGATCGGGGTTGCTTCGTAAGGGTTCTCGACCGGTCTAGTAGATAGAGTATTTCGACTTGAAATAGGTGTATCGTTAGACGTGTTTGAAACTTGTGAGTTAGGGTTTCGCGAGTTAGCAGTTTCTACTATTTGACTTGGAGAAAGTCTAATGGGAGTATTGTTCAAATTTGTAGATTTAGGAATCACGTCGAATTGGTTCGTAGGTTTAGGTAACGCGATCACTTGACTAGGAGCAAAGGGAGATTGACTTGCTGCTTTGCTTGGAGAAGTAACTCTTTCTATAATTTGATCTTGATGTCTTCTCCAAATCGCGTTTTCATTGGTTTCAACTCTGTACGATAAGGGTCCAGTTCGTTCTATGATTTTTCCTGGTGTCCAAGTTGGTTTAGATTGTCTATAGTCTCTAGCGTAAACAGTTTCTCCAATATCAAAGGTAGTATTTCTCGTAGAGCGGTTTTCTCGTCGTAAAACTTGGTAAGTTTGTTGAGAGCGGACTTTTTCGTTTACGTCGGGTTTTAAAAGACAGTCGTGTTTTTAGAGTTCGTTTTAGAAATAGATTTGCTGGAGTTTCTCCAGTAGAAGAGTGTGGTGTGTTTCTTGACATAAAGTCAATAGTGCGTTCCGATGTTGCTGATTTCGTTATATAAACTTCCGGCCATTTGGAGTAGGCATCTACTGCGACAAAGAACATACAGTTTCGAAATGGTCCGGCGTAGTCTACGTGTACTCTTTGCAATGGTCTATCAGCGTGTATCCAAGGACGCAAAGTACTTTTTATTGGAGATTTACGTAGAAGTTCGCACTCTGAACATGCTTTAACTTGATTTTCCAAATCATTGTCTATACCCTTCCAATATACAAAACTGCGCACTATGGCCTTCATGTTTACGATTCCGGGATGGTTGCGATGAAGTTCTTCTAAAACTGTCGGTCTACATTTGGATGGTATAATTACTCTCATCCCTCGTAATAGACAACCTTGAGTTACTGTCAGATCTTCTCTCCTTGAGAAATAAAACTTCAAATCCACCTCCTCTTTCTTTAACAATGGCCATCCGTTTAAAGTATATTCCAGTACGCGTGATAAAATCGGGTCATGTCGTGTCTCTTTGGCTATATCGTGACGTGTTACCGGTAGGTTGCTAAGTTGGTGTAAACTAAAAAGTTCTGCTCCATCGTTCTTTTCGGGAAGTGTCGTGGGCAGAGGTAAGCGCGATAAAGCATCGGCATTAGCGAGACCGGAACCAGGTTTATATTTTATCGTATAATGGTGGGCCGAGAGGATAACAGCCCAACGTTGCAAGCGAGATGCTGCCAAAGTTGGTAGTCCAGAATGGTGTCCAAAAATTCTAGTTAATGGTTGCTGATCCGTGTATAAAGTAAAATGGTGTCCATACAAATAAGAATGGAACTTCTTTATTCCAAATATAAGAGCGAGTGCCTCTTTCTCCACTTGCGCGTATTTTTGCTCCGTTTGAGTTAGAGTTCTTGAGGCATAGGCGATGGGTCGTTCGTCCCCATTTGGCATAATGTGTGCCAGAACACTCCCGATACCATACGGTGAGGCATCACACGATAAAACGAGCGGCAAGTTAGGGTTGTAGTTAACCAGCACGTGATCCGAAGTCAGCTCTTTCTTGATATTTTCAAAAACAATGTTACATTGTTTTGTCCATGACCATTTTTCGTTCTTGTTTAAAAGTTTGTGTAGCGGATGCAGCTTCATACTTAAATTCTGAATGAATTTTCCGTAATAATTTACTAATCCAAGAAAAGATCGTAACTGCGATACATCTTTAGGTATGGGCGCATTCTTTATGGCGTCGATCTTTTTAGAAGTCGGGTGTAAACCTTCAGAATCGATAACATGTCCCAAACATTCTAGTCTTTTAACAAAAAAGTTACATTTTTCTTTACGTGCTCGTAAACCGAAATCTTCCAATCTTTGAAGCACGATATCCAAATTATTTAGATGTTCTTCTTCGGTTTTTCCTGTTACTAGTATGTTATCTTGAAAATTACACGTACCGTTTAAACCAGATAATACCTGTTCTAAAGCCTTTTGAAATATGGCAGGGGAAGAGGCTATCCCATAGGCTAGTCTGTTTACCCTGTATAAACCTTTCGAGGTATTGATAGTGAGCAATTTGCCAGATTCTTCGTCAACTGCGATTTGCATGAAAGCTTCACTAAGATCTATTTCTGAGTAGCGTTGACCTTCTGCCAACTTCTCGAACATTTCTTCTATACGTGGCATAGGGTGCTGGTCCACCTGCAATACCGGATTAACCGTGATTTTATAGTCTCCACAAAGTCGAATAGAACCGTTTGGCTTTACTATAGAAACCACTGGTGTAGCCCAATCCGAGAAATCAACCGAAGTAATAATGCCTTCCTCTTCAAGTCGTTCTATTTCTTTTTCTACCAACGGACGAAGAGCATAAGCAACGTTACGAGCCTTGCAAAACTTTGGTTTAACTCCTTCTCGAAGATGTAAATGTGCTTCAAAATGTTTAAGTTTTCCTACCATAGGATCAAATACGGTCTTGTGCTTCACTAGTATAGCATTTAGCTTAGGAACGTGCTCTTTAATGTTATTCAATTTTGAAGTTGTGCGAGTATTCAAACTTTTCCAGTCCAGTACTATCTTGTTTAACCAGCTGCGACCAAACAGAGGTATTCCGTCTCCTAAGACATAGAGCAAATCTTGAACTTCTTGTGAACCGTAACGAATCGTAACTGTCAAAACTCCTAATGGTTTAACTACCTCTTTAGTATACGTAGAAAGTCGTTTCTTAGTTGGTTGTACGCGTTATCGTAAAGCTTCTTTGGTATTACTGATACCGAAGCACCAGTGTCCAATTCCATTAATAGAGGTTTGTTTTGAACTTGTACTTCTATAAAAATTGTATCATCCTCTTCTGGGACTCCCTTGGCCTTGACTGTCTTGACTGTAAACACGTGTCCTTCGAAATTATAGTCGTCGTCTGCTTCTGAATTAGAATTATCATTTACTGCGTTCTTCTCCATATCCAAAGAGTTTAAGTTTTTCTTCGTCTGTTTCGTTTTCCGTTTTTGTTTATGAAGTTCAGAAGTCGAAGTACACATACGTTGGACATGGCCGAACCTCTTACATCTATTACATCGAGCGCGGCGGAATCGACAGGAGCTGTCCTGATGATCCGTCGCTCCGCAGCGAAAACAAGGTTTACCTCCCCCCTCCCTTCCCTACGAGCGAAAGGAAGAAGCGGGCGAACGCTGAACGAACGGGGTAGACGCACCCCGAGGGCGACAGGAAAAACGATTCCCGGCGAAGGCGTGGACCGGGCTCGGTGAGGCAGAAGCCTGAAGTTCAACAGAGTCTTTCGCGGCGGTTTCCATGGATACGGCGATATCCACCGCCCCTTGAAACGTCAAAGCTGTCTTCCATATCAAACGGCGCAAAATGGCGTCGTTGGCGAGACCCGCGACAAAGCGATCTCGCAACAAGTCCGAGAGAGTAGCGCCAAAATCACAGCGTACGGACAATCTTTTCAGTTCAGCCACGAACGCGGAAATTGTCTGACCGTCTTGCTGACGGCAGCGATTAAATCGGAATCGCTCTGCAACAATTAAAGGTTTAGGCGCTAAATGGTCCCCTAAAATAGTTTTTAACTGGGCCAAAGTGTGAGTCGACGGCGCGTCTGGGGCCGTTAAACTATGTAGCAAGGTGTACGTTTTTGGGCCTAATAAACCGAGCAAAGTAGCAACTTGCTTATCTGCGGCAATGTCTTGCGCGTGAAAATATAGTTCGACCCGCTCTATATACGTCGGCCAGTCGCACGACGAAGCGTCGTAAGGTTCTATGAGGACTGTCGAAATAGTAGCCATCTTGTTGAAAAAGATTTAATGCGTAGTGGTCCAAAATCCCATCTCCGTCGCCAATTTTGTTATATTTCTTACCGCAGTCTTCTTCCCGAGCCAGTGTTCTTAACGTTTAGGTTTCTTTTTATCGAACTTACTTATTATTTATTTGACTGTTCATGTTTAACTTTTATAGTGGGAAGAGACGTCCTGCTCCTACAGGCACGCGAGGGTCGACTGAATAATAATAGATCTCTACCTTAATACTATGGCAGAGATAAACTAGACCAAAGCTAGAGATGCTATCGCCATCTATGAGTGTAGGAACATAACACAATGTATTTAAAGTTAGGGTTGCATCATGTGCAATATGGATTTTAAGTTCAGTACTGACTAATTCATTGCCCGTATAAGGAATTCGCAAGTTCTGGTTCATTGCTATAATTTTTGAAATATAAATACTATAGGGCATATTCTTCGTTTGATTAAACTGTGTTATTGTTAATCTTAATTTTTCTTCAGCACGCATCGGGAAGAAATAGTCTAGAAAACTTGCCCTAAATAACTGCCAGGTAAAAGTAGCTAAGGAACGATGCGCTGATACTGCATCTCGAAACCAAATCAAAGCGCGACCTTTTAAGACTAAGGGAAGCATAGCTAAGGTGTCTTTATCATCCATTTTATTATACTCTGTAAATTCTAGCAAAGAACGAAGGAATTCAGGGGCACTTTCCGCCCACCTCCCCGCCAAACCGTAAATCAGTAGGGGGTTTGGGCGTACGGGATTGGTTTCGGGCACTTATGGTGTCCACTAATAATTTTAGAAATTGAGTTAAAGTTGTGGATTGATTAACTGCTGTTCCTTGATCATGGTTCTGTCTTTGGCGTGGCTTGATTGTTGACTGCGTGTTGCGGTCAGGCATGAGCCGACATTACCAACGGATGTGGTCAGGCGTGAGCCGACACGACTTGCTGAGCTTCGAATTCGCAATATGTCTCGACAAAAGCGTTACTAGTTTCAGTTTCATTCTTTAGATATATCTCCTTAGTTCTAAGCGAGAGCCCTGGTAGATACATCACTTTATGTAACAGTTTTTCTAGAATTCCTGATAAGGGGTGTCCCAAATCAAAGTAATTCAACTTGTCAACCGAACACAAAGAAATAAGTAATCAATCAATATCCAATTGATCAAGAATTAGTTTTATCGTCGAGTACGATAACGAAAGGGCAAGGACGTTACTAGTCTAAGATTTAAGAATCAGCTCAAGGAGATGTATCGATTAAATTAAATTGGCATTTAAAAAACATCTAGAGTCAGGTTATCACGTGACTCGGGATTTTGGCGGAAAATAGATCAAGCAGACGACGCGATATAGTAATATAGGAATATCGGCATTCGGCACAGTGCCGCGGTTCTGGGTAAGCCTAAAGCCGTTACAATATTAATACCAATTTAGTTGAACAAAATAGGCTGCTTATGGAAACTGAAATCAAAGTCACGCAATTGGACCTTAGACAGTCACAATTGGAGGATAAATTTGATGGTATGCAAGACAGTCTTGTTAATGTCCTAGGCGAGATTCCTGATATAAGGTTAGAGCTTGGTAGTTTATAGGCAATGCCGTCCGGTCGTTGTATGCGAAATACTTCAAAGAAGGGATTAATAACTTTCTTTCTAAAACTTCGACAAGGACTTTCTAACGAATTTATAAAAGCCTAATGCAACTTTTCTTCCCGCAAAGCCGTTAGTCTTGCCATAACGGTAATCCGCATGAGCTTGATGGAAACTTTTGTACCGGAAAATCTTGGAATAAATTCAGCAGAGGCTCGAGACAAGGACGCTTTCATTCGAAACCACGTGTCAGAGCTTGCAAATCGTTTTAACAATAGGAATCCCGAACAAAGAGTTGCCATTTTATTCCCAGATTGCACTAGCCTGAAAGCACCGAAGAGTTTCCATTTCCGAGTTGCAAGGCAATCTTATTCCATGGATAAAAGGTATACATTACTGAAAGCTGGACCGCTCCTGACGGATATATATTAGATGCTCATGGGTAATATTTTTCCGACGGCAGGAATAACGCTGCCGCTATAATCATGCATGACATGAATGAAAATATTGCTAGGGAAGCAATATTACATATGGTTTCGGGAAAATTATCTTTTCATCCAAGACATTGGGAGGGTCGCCCCTCGGGCTAAAAGCCCATCTGCTCCCCCCAGGAGACCAGAGACAGAAATAGAAATCCAGGACGATGCGGAGATAGCCTTCAGATGGCAGGATTATGAAGCCATACCGTGGGGAGAAGTAGAGCAAACGGAACCTCCCAGGGGAAGAAATTCTCGACGTATGCGGCAGCCGAGGCCTGTAGAAAATTCGGTTTAATTCGCGTTTAAAATATCGTTAATCCTTGAAATACGTGAGCAAAGGATGTCTAAACTATCTGGAATTAAGGATGTAATCTCTCTTGGTCTCCCCAAATTCGACTAAAAGTAAAATTAGAAGATTGAAGATTTTAATCTCGACAGACTGTCCTGCTAGTCGACAATTACTGGTTCTCTTCGTTATGTTAGACGAGACATGGAGTAAAAATCATTAATCGACGAACCGGATTGAAGATATTTTTATCTCGAACAGTGCGCTCTGTGATATTTTTTATTAAGCAGCTTGCCGACTCAACTGAAAAAAACTCGGGCAGTTTTCTAATCTCTGAACGCTTTCACATAAAAGGTCTTATCTACAGTACCAAGATTTCTTCTTTAATCACCATTTATCGAACGTCAGTTCGGACAGAGCTTCTGAACGAATAACAAGTGCAAAAATTTAATCCGGCTTTTCTCTTCATTTTTAGGTTTGTTTAAATCTTTTTTATATATTTATAAACTTGCCAACCGGAACTCTGCCCGGGTGATTTGAAGTGAAAATGTCTTCTGAAACAAGGGGAAAAGCGGCCGATGTAATTATGTTTGAGCTCAAAAGACTAAGTGATTCCCAGGCTTTAAACTTTAATAATATTAATACCAAGTTAGATGAACAAAATAGGCTGCTTATAGAAACTGAAATCAAAGTCACGCAGTTGGACCTTAGACAGTCACAATTGGAGGATAAATTTGATGGTATCAAGACAGTCTTGTTAATGTCCTAGGCGAGATTCCTGATATAAGGTTAGAGCCTGGTGGTATAAGAGATCAATTTGAATCCTTTAAGATCGTAACTAAAAGTAAAATAGAACAAAACCGCTTAGAGAATGAAAATCTACAAGTAGCACTTAGACGCAATAACTTAGTAATTAGGAATGTAACCTATACTAATCATGAAGATAGATTGACTTTAGCTAAAACTGTTTTCTGGCGGTTGTGATTTGAGGCACCCTGGAGGAATACGATGGAGTTCCCTGTTTTTCTCCCTGGAGCGATTCGTTGAGGTAACTAAGCACTTGAAAGGAAGCATGATGCCACTCGGAAACTATGGGCTTATAAACGAGGGGGCTGACACTTGAGGAACTCGGTGTACAAGAGGAAATGAACTCGCGCGAACTCTCACTAATTCACCCGAACTCGCGCGAACTCTCACGAACTCTGGCGAATTCGCCAGAACTCGCGCGCGAATTCGCGAGAATTAGCGCGAACTCACGAGAATTCGCGCGAACTCGCGCGAACTCGCGAGAACTCGCGCGAACTCTTTGAAACTTACGCGAACTCTCATAAATTTAATGAGAAATCTTGCAAATTTTCGAAAACTCTGGCGAGTTCTTGGGTAATCTCCCGAACTCTCAAGAACTTTTCCGAACTCTCGAGAACCCAAACGAACTCAACAATTTTTTCCGAACTCCCGTAATTTTATCGAGGATTTTAGCGATTCTTTGGTTTTGAGCATTGTGGAACAAACTCCATAATTGCGCACCTGACGCCATCTAGAATACCTATTATATATGAGCGCGTCTATAATGTTCATGCGCAGATGGTAATGGCTCAAAACTATGGCGGAGTGATACTTCATATTGAACCTCATAGGTAAAAAAGTAGTCCGGACATCGGCGCTTGAACACGACTATAGGGTGTCGTGTCCTTGAAATAACTCTTTATAAATAGTCCCTAACGAAGTGTAACTTTGTATATGCCCCCTTAATTTAATAGAGCAAGCTGCGTAGTAGAATGACCAAAACCAAAAGTAACAAGATGGTCAAGCCCATAGGAATAGCTAGACCCCTCACATTGTAAAAGAGGCTGAAAGGAATGATTCTATAGCAGGGGTGTGTTATGCAGGCATAAACGCTCTTTAAACAATTTGAATGGCGTCTCGAGATTCCTTTAAACACGAAGTTGCGGAAATTTCTCGAGCCGACTATATGACCGTGATCGTTTTTATGCGATATATAGAAAAAGACGAATATCCCCGCAGTCATTGCATTCAAAACCTGTTTTTCAAAACCTGTTTTTCAAAACCTGTTTTTCAAAACCTGTTTTTCAAAACCTGTTTTTCAAAACCTGTTTTTCAAAACCTGTCTTTCAAAACCTGTCTTTCAAAACCTGTCTTTCAAAACCTGTCTTTCAAAACCTGTCTTTCAAAACCTGTTTTTCAAAACCTGTTTTTCAAAACCTGTTTTTCAAAACCTGTTTTTCAAAACCTGTTTTTCAAAACCTGTTTTTCAAAACCTGTTTTTCAAAACCTGTTTTTCAAAACCTGTTTTTCAAAACCTGTTTTTCAAAACCTGTTTTTCAAAACCTGTTTTTCAAAACCTGTTTTTCAAAACATGTTTTTCAAAACATGTTTATCAAAACATGTTTATCAAAACATGTTTTTTTATTACTGACAGACTAGAACTCAACACGCATAAGCTCCCTTCGCGACGACTTGTTTATTGTTTTCGAGTTTTCATTACTGACTTACTAACACTCAACACGCATAAGCCCCCTTATTATCTCGTTCGCGACGACTTGTTTATTGTTTTCGAGTTTTCATTACTGACAGACTAACACTCAACACGCATAAGCCCCCTTACTATCTCGTTCGCGACGACTTGTTTATAGTTTTCGAGTTTTCATTACTGACAGACTAACACTCAACACGCATAAGCCCCCTTACTATCTCGTTCGCGACGACTTGTTTATTGTTTTCGAGTTTTCATTACTGACAGACTAACACTCAACACGCATAAGCCCCCTTACTATCTCGTTCGCGACGACTTGTTTATAGTTTTCGAGTTTTCATTACTGACAGACTAACACTCAACACGCATAAGCCCCCTTACTATCTCGTTCGCGACGACTTGTTTATTGTTTTCGAGTTTTCATTACTGACAGACTAACACTCAACACGCATAAGCTCCCTTACTATCTCGTTCGCGACGACTTGTTTATTGTTTTCGAGTTTTCATTACTGACAGACTAGAACTCAACAAGCATAAGCTCCCTTACTATCTCGTTCGCGACTAGCTGTTTTCGATACGATGACGTTTTTCGTCATTTCTGGGACACCGACTTCAGACTTCAGACTTCAGACTTCAGACTTCAGACTTCAGACTTCAGACTTCAGACTTTAGACTACCAGCACGACTCAAAACACTAGCTAGAACCTATACAAGTATAGGGTCTAGCTAAAAAGGTTAGTGATTGCTCAATCGCCGAGATTTGTTCTTATGGTCGCTTGCTTACGGTGTTCGCACGAACTCTCTCGAATTCTGGCGAACTCGCTCGAATTCTGGTGAACTCGCTCGAATTCTGGCGAACTCGCTCGAATTCTGGCGAACTCGCTCGAATTCTGGCGAACTCGCTCGAATTCTGGCGAACTCGCTCGAATTCTGGCGAATTCAGCAAAATTCGAACTCAGGTGTACACAAAAAAATGAAGTGTCAGCCCCCTCGCTTATAAAATGGAACAGATTTTGAATTTATTTACCGCTTATGAATAGAAAAATAATAGTATAAAATAGTAATATAATAGTAATATATAATCAACCAACGGATTTCTTAAGTCACGCGCGCCGGCACCCTTTGGGCTCTTTTCAATTCTTGAAAAGGAAATTCACGTGTTAGGCGTGAGACGTGGCACGAATTGACACAGTTGCATGCGTTTCATACTTCCCGCCCAAAGGCGGTTTCTTATAAACTCCTAGTTATGCCAGATCAAAAAGTCGTCTGTGCTGTCAGTTGTTATTTAATACAAGCAATATTTTATTACAGGAAAACGTGTTAGAAGCTATGCTTCAAGCTTTTTCTAAAGCTAAAAAAGACAAAGTTAAAATTACTTGATTACGTGATTATAGCGATTAATTTTGTCCGTGTTGTTCAAATTGGGATCGTCGAGAATATCTTTAATTTTATCGACTTTTTTTAATTCCAGAGTTTTATCCACTTTGAAGTCTTTCTCCGAATTAAGTCTTTGGTACGTCTCCTCGGAGATTAATAGCATTTTTTTCACCATCTTCAATTGATAACTTTAGATAGGATAGCTCCTGCTATCGAACTGATTATCGGAAGTAATACTGGGAGAAATCCGCCTTTTTGAATTCAAATTTGTCTACGTTTAGCAGGAGTATTTCTATTGGCCACGCGACGTATGGAATTGCAATGCTTCTTCAGTCGCTTCTTCTCGTCGTCTGTGAGAGAAACGTTACCCTTCAGTATATATATACAACATTCAGCGATGGCTTTTAACTCTTCTTTACTCGCGTATTTAATGGCGGCGTTTCGTTGACACGCGTTACACGAACTCAGATATTTTAGAAAGTCTAAGTGCTCGTGTACTCTCTTCGGCGGAGCCATGTAGCTAATCGAGCAGCTTTCACTCGGGTACAATTGTTTTCATCTCGGTGAAACGTACAACTTTTAGGTGTTCCACAAACTATAGTTACTAGTCTCGGGTAGCCAAAATCTTTGCCCGTTAGCGACTTCACTGTACAAAAACCTTGATAACACGATAGATTTTTCTAAGCCTTTGGTTATAAAGGTATCGGCTTTCTCTCGAACAATTGTGGCAATTTCAGGCTGAGTTTCGAATGGATGATCTCCTTCGTCCCAGCGTAAGTCGCAACTATTTCTCATCAGCCATTGACACTGCCTTTTTACCTCCCCGACTGAACTTTAGTTCAGGGGGAGGTTTTACACTGGTCGTGTCTGTGTGTGTGTCTGTGTGTGTGTGTCACTTCCTGTGTAAGCGGATATCCTGTGTAACCGGAAATCACGTGACCTAGCTCGTGGAGCCAAAAGTCTAGAGACATTATCATACCAGCTTATCGTTCAATTCCGTTTAACGGGAATTACCTCCTTTAAGCGTGGCTGCCACAATGAGTTTCAGGTGTCGTGCAATTATATACAACAGGACGTCTCCAATTGTATATTATCGCATGCCACCATCCACTTTACGGTCAAACCTCGATGCTGGACAGTTGAAGGCGATTATACGCAATGGGACGTCTCCCACTGTTATAATCACCTCCGACCACCCTCGCACCAAGGTCCAACCTCTAGTGTCCGATCTCAGCGGGCCATATTAGCGAGGCGTCCCTCACTAATATAGTCCACATCAACCTTCCACTCCAGTCATCTCCTCCCTCTTTGTGGTGCAGTTACCGAATGCCTAGGGTTACGATAAACGTCTAGACGTTGAGAAGGGGGGTTTTCCCCAACTCTTCTCGGTTACTCGCTCGGTGAATAAAGGTTAGCGAAAGCTATATATACCCCTTTTCCATGCCCTAACTATTTTGGCCGCGATATCTTTTAGTGAATTGAAGCGTATAATTCATTTAAATTTTAATTTAATATACTAATATTGTTAAACTGAATCTAATTAATAAAGAAGCTGAAAAATCAATTAAAAATTCGAGATAGTTTAGAAGATATTTAAGAAATTTCCCAAAAATTTAATGAAATGTGACCGTTTAATACCAGCTTGAGTTGGCAACACGCGCTTAGCTGTTTTCCATATATCATTTAGTCCAAAAAGCAAAGGTATAACGGGCAGTATAGGCTTAGTCTTGCTGCAAACTTGGGGTGGATTGAAGAATCTAAATAAAAGTGCGTTTACACGGGTATCCCACCGTCCACTGAATTCGAATTAATACAGACAAAGGTACTTTGACAAAATTTGATAAGACTTCTTTCGGTACGAGAGTTTCTCTAGTTAAACACAGATTTAAATAATGAAATATTGATAAAGTATATGAAGTAATAGAGAGTAAGGTGCCTGAATTGGTTACAAAAGGGTGAAATCATAAGCTTAGCCGATTTTTATTAATTGCTTCAAAATGATAAACAAAAATTTTATTTCTTAAACAGTAGAATGATAAGGAATATCCATTGAATTCGAGCTAATAGAGAGAAAGTATAGTTTATTGTTTACGAGTGCTTCTCTTGGTTAAACAAAGATTTCTATAATGAAAGATTGATAAGGTATATGAAGTAATAGAGAGAAAGGTGGCTGAATGGGTTACGAAAAGGTTAAAACATAAACCTAGCGATCTTTATTAAGTGGTTCTAAATTGATGAACAAAAATTTAATTTATTAAACTGTAGATAAGCTATTTAAGAAATTTCCCAAAAATTTAATGAAATGTGACCGTTTAATACCAGCTTGAGTTGTTTTCCATATATCATTTAGTCCAAAAAGCAAAGGTATAACGGGTAGTATAGGCTAAGGCTTGCTGCAAACTTGGGGAGGATTGAAGAATCTAAATAAAGGTACGTTTACACGGGCATCCAAGATAGAAACGACATAAGATTGAAAGCTGAGGCGGATTGATATAAAATGTTAAACCTCTTAAGAAAAATTATAGTCGTGAAAACTCCCCTTGGACAGAAGTACAGTAGGTTTCCCGTGTTTAAAAAAACATCAGTTTTGAATAAAAAATGGTTATCTGATGTTGGAAAAAAAAAGGCTTCAGATTTCTCCACTATTAAACCAAGAAACATTTCCTATTACTTTCATAATCAAAAGAAGCCGTGCAGAGTGATCTTCGTTAGCAGACCAGGAGACGAGACAAGACGAGACCAGACGAAAGAGAGCTATAGTGACTTAAGTGAGAAAATCAACCAGCGCAGAATGTCATCACCATTTGAAGTCAACAGAGCAGCGACATGGCTTTCATTTATCACCAGAGAGAGACGGCCTGGCTACGAAGAATTGAAACATGCAAGCAGTGAGTGTTTTCGGACTCGACATATGAGATTCTTACAGTCAGTAAAAGCTCAACAGTTCTTCATACGGCCTCGTTATTCTAAACATATAAGGAACTATTCAAGTATAAATATTAACGGTATGGAAATTAGTCTATTTCAGTATTCAAGATATTTTTTTTTTATCATAGGAGTGGAAACTAACGTCTTGTCAGCCGGTTTGGAAAATAACCTCGACCAGCTCAATCCTTTGATTCTTCCAATGACTGGGATCACTTGCATGATGAAAATATCAGTAATGGTCGTCTATTAGCATGTCAAAACAAGAATTTTAGACGAAAACTGTACCGGAAGTAATTGCCGATCATCTACCGAAAATAGGTTGTAAATGGAACATTCAGTCTACAATATTTCTTGGTTTGTCTAAGAGGAACTTGCTACAAAATCCTCGTCGTTTTAATTCCTTGTCTTCATTGCCATCCCAGACTAAATCCTTCGTCTTTATCAAATCAGTGGATTATCTCAAAGATAATCACACAGTACAGCCTATGCTCTAGTGTTAATTTATATTATAAGAACATGTATTTTACATATTTATTTAGAAAATAAATTTCATTTGGTGTGTCTATTAAGAAATCTACGCCATGCCGCATATAATCATGGGTAACGCAGGACATTTCATTTGGTGTGTATATTAAAGAGTCTACGACCTGCCACATGTAATTATGGATAACGCATGACACTCTTTTGCATTCTCTGTATCCTTGAGGTTAAGGGAAAATACTTATACTCCGTAAAATAGAGAATAATGATGGAAATGCACGCTGTTTCCTCTACTCATCCAATACTCTACATTTGTTTTCATCTTTTATTTTAGTTAGGGTTAGGTTAGGTTAGATTACCTTAACGTCGGGGTCGGGGAGGTTATATTTTGGTTTCCCAACTTGTGTCAAAGTACCTTTGTCTGTATTAATTCGAATTCAGTGGACGGTGGGATACCCGTGTAAACGCACTTTTATTTAGATTCTTCAATCCACCCCAAGTTTGCAGCAAGACTAAGCCTATACTGCCCGTTATACCTTTGCTTTTTGGACTAAATGATATATGGAAAACAGCTAAGCGCGTGTTGCCAACTCAAGCTGGTATTAAACGGTCACATTTCATTAAATTTTTGGGAAATTTCTTAAATATCTTCTAAACTATCTCGAATTTTTAATTGATTTTTCAGCTTCTTTATTAATTAGATTCAGTTTAACAATATTAGTATATTAAATTAAAATTTAAATGAATTATACGCTTCAATTCACTAAAAGATATCGCGGCATAAGGCCAAAATAGTTAGGGCATGGAAAAGGGGTATATATAGCTTTCGCTAACCTTTATTCACCGAGCGAGTAACCGAGAAGAGTTGGGGAAAACCCCCCCTTCTCAACGTCTAGACGTTTATCGTAACCCTAGGCATTCGGTAACTGCACCACAAAGACCCGTAGAGGGAGGAGATGACTGGAGTGGAAGGTTGATGTGGACTATATTAGTGAGGGACGCCTCGCTAATATGGTCCGCTGAGATCGGACACTAGAGGTTGGACCTTGGTGTGAGGATGGTCGGAGGTGATTATAACAGTGGGAGACGTCCCATTGCGTATAATCGCCTTCAACTGTCCAGCATCGAGGTTTGACCGTAAAGTGGATGGTGGAATGCGATAATATACAATTGGAGACGTCCTGTTGTATGTAATTGCACGACACCTGAAACTCATTGTGGCAGCCACGCTTAAAGGAGGTAATTCCCGTTAAACGGAATTGAACGATAAGCTGGCATGATTACGTCTCTAGACTTTTGGCTCCACGAGCTAGGTCACGTGATTTCCGGTTACACAGGATATCCGCTTACACAGGAAGTGACACACACACACACACAGATACGACCAGTGTAAAACCTCCCCCTGAACTAAAGTTCAGTCGGGGAGGTAAAAATTTGATAAGACTTCTTTCGGTACGAGTATTTCTCTAGTTAAACACAGATTTAAATAATGAAATATTGATAAATTATATGAAGTAATAGAGAGTAAGGTGCCTGAATTGGTTACAAAAGGGTGAAATCATAAGCTTAGCCGATTTTTATTAATTGCTTCAAAATGATAAACAAATTTTATTTCTTAAACAGTAGAATGATAAGGAATATCCATTGAATTCGAGCTAATAGAGAGAAAGTATAGTTTATTGTTTACGAGTGCTTCTCTTAGTTAAACAAAGATTTCTATAATGAAAGATTGATAAGGTATATGAAGTAATAGAGAGAAAGGTGGCTGAATGGGTTACGAAAAGGTTAAAACATAAACCTAGCGATCTTTATTAAGTGGTTCTAAATTGATGAACAAAAATTTAATTTATTAAACTGTAGATAAGCTATTTAAGAAATTTTCCAAAAATTTAATGAAATGTGACCGTTTAATACCAGCTTGAGTTGGCAACACGCGCTAAGCTGTTTTCCATATATCATTTAGTCCAAAAAGCAAAGGTATAACGGGCAGTATAGGTTAAGGCTTGCTGCAAACTTGGGGTGGATTGAAGAATCTAAATAAAGGTACGTTTACACGGGCATCCAAGATAGAAACGACATAAGATTTAAAGCTGAGGCGGATTGATACAAAATGTTAAACCTCTTAAGAAAAATTATAGTAGTGAAAACTCCCCTTGGACAGAAGTACAGTAGGTTTCCCGTGTTTAAAAAAACATCAGTTTTGAATAAAAAATGGTTATCTGATGTTGGAAAAAAATAGGCTTCAGATTTCTCCACTATAAAACCAAGAAACATTTCCGATTATTTTCATAATCAAAATAAGCCGTGTAGAGTGAACTTCGTTAGCAGACCAGGAGACGAGACAAGACAAGACGAGACCAGACGAAAGAGAGCTATAGTGACTTAAGTGAGAAAATCAACCAGCGCAGAATGTCATCACCATTTGAAGTCAACAGAGCAGCGACACGGCTTTCATTTATCACCAGAAAGAGACGGCCTGGCTACGAAGAATTGAAACATGCAAGCAGTGAGTGTTTTCGGACTCGACATACGAGATTCTTACTGTCAGTAAAAGCTCAACAATTCTTCATACGGCCTCGTTATTCTAAACATAAAAGGAGCTATTCAAGTATAAATATTAACGGTATGGAAATTAGTCTATTTCAGTATTCAAGATATTTTTTTTTATCATAGGAGTGGAAGCTAACGTCTTGTCAGCCAGTTTGGAAAATACCCTCTCGACCAGCTCAATCCTTTGATTCTTCCAATGACTGGGATCACTTGCATGATGAAAATATCAGTAATGGTCCTCTATTAGCACGTCAAAACAAGAATTTTAGACGAAAACTGTACCGGAAGTAATTGCCGATCATCTACCGAAAATGGGTTGTAAATGGAACATTCAGTCTACAATATTTCTTGGTTTGTCTAAGAGGAACTTGCTACAAAATCTTCGTCGTTTTAATTCCTTGTCTTCATTGCCATCCCAGACTAAATCCTTCGTCTTTATCAAATCAGTGGATTATCTCAAAGATAATCACACAGTACAGCCTATGCTCTAATGATAATTTATATTATAAGAACATGTATTTTACATATTTATTTAGAAAATAAATTTCATTTGGTGTGTCAATTATGAAATCTACGCCATGCCGCATATAATTATGGGTAACGCAGGACATTTCATTTGGTGTGTATATTAAAGAGTCTACGACCTGCCGCATATAATTATGGGTAACGCATGACATTCTTTTGCATTCTCTGTATCCTTGAGGTTAAGGGAAAATACTTATACTCCGTAAAATAGAGAATTATGATTGAAATGCACGCTGTTTCCTCTACTCATCCAATACTCTACATTTCTTTTCATCTTTTATTTTAGGTAGGGTTAGGTTAGGTTAGATTACCTTAACGTCGGGGTCGGGGAGGTTATATTTTGGTTTCCCAACTTGTACAACAACAAGTCCGTGAAAGGGAATGGTGCTTTAAATATCCAGACCTCGTGTTCGCCCGTCTCCTTCACGAATAGTGTTACTTCTTTCACAATCCATTTGCCATGGACTCTGAAGAAGTTTGCTTCGATGATTCCGGTCATTTTGGTACAAAAAAGGCGGTTTGTTCTCCTGGTAATATCCCGGTCTTTAATCTTCTATCTTTCGGGGTTGTGGCTTTGAGGTCTACTAATAGATATCCGAAACTGATAGCTGCAGCTTGCCTGAACGCGTCTACGACGTATTTGCTGTTGACTGGAGAAATTTGTTTCGCCAAATGTAGAATCGCAGATTGGTCTCTCGGTGTTTTGAAGATTATCAGATAATGAGCGTTGAGATTCAAGGTTCGAATTTCTTTTCCTGGGTAGTAGAGGTTTTGCATTAAAATTAGTACTGATGTATTCCGATGATGGTATCCACGAATAAACAAGTTGGGCACGTCCTTATTATTAGCGATTTCGCATAAAAGGTCGTCTAATATAACGAAGTTTCTAACGTTAGCATTTAAAGTGTCTACATCCAATAGCCCCTCATGAAATTCTACGCTTGGGGTATGACTCGATATGGAATTAAATAGTTTGTCCAGGTATTTAGTGTAACACCATATCATTCGTTCGGGTGTGGGGAAAATAATAATTTCCTTGTGCTCAATTAATTTCGCAACAAAGACGCTTTTTCCACATCCCGTTACACCGGCCACCAGTCCGTTAAAAGTGTGTTGCAGACTTAAATCCATATCGATAAATGAGAGAGAATTGAAGTATCACTGAATATATATGCCATAAGAATTTTTAAAATACTTACCGGAAGAGCGCAGGTCTAGATGAGTATCGTGAACGATGTAAAATAGTCTTATCTATACGATGAAGCTAGCTTTTATACACTGAAGATATGTAACCTTTGATTCAATGACGTGTTGGGTTTTTCCTATATGACTCATATTTCATTTGTTTCAGTTGCAGTATTGGTTTTAATATTGGTTCGAACACGCATTAAATACGCATTCTAAACATACATGATTGACGAAATTCATAGTTAACCCTATCTTCATATGATGAAGATGTGGAAGAATTAGCCAAGGAGCTGGTGGCCTTATTAAGACCTTTAAAGAAGTCCACCGATTACTTTCAGAAATCGGGATTAATGACCCCCAAGGTGTTAGATGGACTCCTAACGGTTTTCAAGGAGACATTTGAAGTGGAAGTAGAACAAGATGGTCAAGCCCATAAGAATAGTTACACCAATGACACTTGAAACCAATGACACTTCATTTTTCCACTTTTCACTTTTCCACTTTTCATTTTTATATTTAATCATTATTAATTTATCTTGTGAACGCGGCTTTATATCAAATATTTATTTATTTTCTACTTTTAAATCCGTGTGAACGCACCTTTATATCTAATCTTTATTAATTTATCTTTTGTGAACGCGGCTTTATACATAATCTTTATTAATTTATCTTGTGAACGCGGCTTTATTTTTAATATTTATTTATTTTCGACTTATAGATCCGTGTGAACGCGCCTTTATATCTAATCTTTATTAATTTATATTTTAAACGTGTCTTTACATCTAATATTTATTTTCAACTTATAAACCCGTGTGAACGCGCCTTTAAATCTAGTCTTTATTTTAACCTTGGATACCCGTGTGAACGCGCCTTTATATCTAATCTTAATTTCGATTTTATCTTGGATACTCGTGTTAACGCGCCTTTATATCTAATATTTATCAAGTCATTTTATCTTGGACATCCGTGAAAACGCGCTTTTATCTAATGAATCTCTAAGAAAATATTTTCTAAATTAAATAAAATTTTCAGCAACATCCGTTTTTAGATTAAGTTAAATCATTTAGATAGTTTTAATTTTAATTTAAATGAATATTACCTTTCAATTCATTAATAGTTATAACCTCAGAAGGCTAAAATAGACTCGCAACCAAAAGATAGTATATAAGGCGTTCGTGGAGCATTATTAAATAACAAACGAGTAACGGTAGCTGCTGTACAATGAATCATAGCAAGAATCCATTCAGGTCCCATAAGAATATGGAAGCATAGCTTTAGCCTCTGGTATCATCCTCCCAAACTTTGTAACAAAAGTTCGTCTACAATTTTCGCAACATTTGTACGCTTAGATCTTTTTTCGGTCGGCTCCATTTTTATTACCCGAAATATTATGTCAAGGTCGTTAGTGGCGCGGGTTAATAATAGATGTCAGGAGTGATTTACTCGAAAAATCAATTCGAAGCAGACGAACTTTTGCTACAAAGTTTGGGAGGATGGTTATTTAATCGCGGCCCTCCCATATTCTTATGGAACAAGAATGAATTCTTGATCATAGTGGGTAAACTTATATAGCAAGAAAAAGCTAGTAACTTAAACATGAATTTCATTGGAAATTCAAACGCAGAGGGAAATGACGTATTCCTCCGATGACGCAATTGCGAACACTAACAGTTCATTGAAGGGTATTCGTGTTTATCAAGCTTTTACGCGACTACTTGATTTTCATTTCCAACGGCGGCGGCGGCGCCGACGAACCATCGAATGTAATAGCTACACTTTTGGTGTAGCTAAAAATTTGATAATTTAAAAAAATATCTTCTGGATAATTTGGAACTGAGATTCAAAGACGTTCTCGACGACGAGACATACATTTTGGCGTCAATTTTAGACCCGAATCAAAAATGTCTGCTGTTGGACAGTAAGTAGACCATTTTCCAAGATAGTAAATTTTTAAAGGATACCATTAGCTAAAAGATAATACTTTTTCTGATTCCTTATGTAAAATTATTATTATTATTATTAGACAAACTCATAACTTCAATAAATTGGGCACCTACACATTATTGATCTCGTTTTGAAATTCTCATGGATAGCATCCTGCCTTCTTAATTAAATCTTGCTTATAAGTAGTTTAAAACATGTTTTGATTTCTAGGCAGCTATGCGCATCCACCTTGGATAGCCACAAACCCCAGTTTTAAATGCCCCTCAAAAACGAGTGCAGAGATTGTAATCAAAACTGCAATTTTGAAGGAGAAACTGGAACTCAACGAGAATAGTTCTGGAGAGCCGTTGAGTGAGGATTCTGTGGAAACTTACAACCCTTTCAGCTTTTTGGCGTTGCCAATGCCAACGGTGTCAGTCGCCCCAAGAACTGTGAAAGAGGTCGAGATTTACCTAAATGAACAAAGATCTACGCAATTTATGTGGCCCTGAATTATTTGAGTACGAAAGGAAAAGAGTTCCCGGCTTTATCAATATTAGCGAGACGTTACTTGGCTGTACCGGCAACATCAGCGGAGGTAGGAAGACTTTTTTCAATTGCCGAGTTCATAATGAGAGCAAGAAGGAGCTCAATAACTTTAAAACATGTGTCAGAGGTATTAATATATAGGGAATACCGGAAATTGAGCGAAAAATCACCTGCTTAATTTTATAAGGCAGTGTGAGGGTGGTTGAGAGTGGGAGGCCCAACGAAAATAACTAAAAAATTACTACACCATATAAAAAGTAGTCTTGATTTAAAAAAAAAAAAGGGAAATTTAGTCTATTTTAGAAGAATCCCTCTTAACCTAACTAAATGGAATTGTGGTAAACAGAGAGAACGGTAGTTCAAGATAAATCATTGATCTGGATAAATGTAAATTGAGTGTTATGTAAATATGACTGTAAATTGGGGCGTTATGTAAATATGGCTTATGTAAATTTGAGTGTTATGTAAATATGGCCAGCCATTGAAATTTCGTCGATTATTATCAACTTAAGGAAGAAATGGAAGTCCATTTTACACATAAACGTCGGTAGCTACCCATCGTCGTGGACTGGCTCGTTTGACTCAAACTTTTTAGAATTCGACGAGTTGATATACAGCGACGATGAGGGTCTATACTAGCCGGCGTTGAACAAAATGATGTAACCGGCAAAAAGGAGTGCCAACGGGGATCAGTTATTTTAGTGCGGCAAGGTGGCCAGACGGTTAGCCGGGTTGGGTGCCCGACGCCCGGCGAATTATTCTTGGAAAAACTTTGCCAGGATTTCTAGCAGGGTTCTAGAGGGCGTAGGAGGTAGTTTGTTCAGTTCCAGAGGGTTCTAGGTGCAGTTTCTTAATTTCTGTGGAATGGGGTGTAAGTGCAGCTTTAAGTTTTTTTTTTTTTTTTTGTTTTGTAGGTTTAATCTTGGAAATTCAAATTGAAATGGTGTAGTCTCTAGCGGGTATTGTCATATTCAATAATATATACCTAATTTGGGAATCCAAAATTCACGAGAGGCAATTAACGGTTAAAAACGAAAAAAGAGGATTCACGTGGATTAAGCACGTGATCGGATATGAAAGGGGATTTTAAAGAAGGGTTACGGTTTTTATTCAATTTTGGGTAGTTTAATGGGGTAAACCAAAAGGTCCACTCACCAAAACATTTCATTGATTTTTCGACGGTGTGGTGATTATTGCATCGAAATCCGAAAGTTTACAGCGAGGCAATCATTGTACCGAATACTATTAACCTTTGAAGAAAGGCCCTCAATGTTTAAATATAGGGACGATTCCGAGTAGCAATGTTGATTTTGATAGCCTTACCTCCCACAGACCCTTATAAATTTTGGAACAAAGCTTCTTCAGGATGGCATACAAAATTGAAGAAAATTTGGTTGTGTAGCAACAATACTATTTCAATTATACGACTTAAAAGTATTGTCTAAAATGGGGCTAAAAATATTCGTTATCTCCTGATTGTGTGCTTAACTAAAAGCGGGCCTGTAAGGTAGGGAATATCTATCCGAGGGGCTTGGCAGAATTATTAATACTACATGAAACAACTGTGTAGTATGACGTTTTTACACCTACTATAATTCTCCCAAGGAATATGTTTCATCAGACAAAACACGAACACAACTCCTATCTTATCGAAAAACTTCACGGCCTAAAAAAGGGGCCATTTTTTATGTCTAAAAAAAGTGGACAATCTTATCTACGACTAGCAGTTTTTTAGGCCGTGAAGTTTTTCGGTAAGTTAGGAATCCCCCGCGTGTCACCACCTTCCCGCGGTGGGGGGGTTGAGCTGGGTTCCTAGGCCTAAAGGACTCATGACGAAGAGTGACACACTCCCTTTCTACTGAGTTGAGGTGTGATCGGCTCTGCTGAACAAAGTCGGCCCCGTGTGGGAGTAACATTCTCCCGGGGTGCGCACGCCCCTAAGATGAGCGGACCGTTTATGTGATCACATCTCGGGCTCAGGTTTTGATTGGGTAGAGTTTTTGGTGGATGGTGCATTAGTGTCGAAGGCGCTCTCCGCTGTCGGCTCCCTAGGTCTTATGTTTCCAAAGCCTCACCGAGTCGAGGACGACAGTCAAGCTCACTATGTTTTTGGTTGGTTCGCTCTGTACTTTGCTGACCACTTTCCATGGATGTGGTTTTGCTGGTATCGACCGTCTCGGTCCCGGACGCGGTGATGATAAGACGGCGGATCATAGCGCTGGTGTGTGTAAACGGTACAGCGCTTTATAAATGTCGAACTGAGTAAGATAGGAATATGCACCATGTTGGGTCCCAGAAAGAATTTCTCAATCTCATCATAGAGAATCTCTTCAATCATGCCAAATATTAGCGCCGGATCGACTTGGTCGAGTCTTCTGAACGAGTGCTCTAATTCGCACCGAGCGGTCAGCGTACGAATGCATGGTTATCTGTACCATATCTCCCGGTCGGTACTGCACCAACACGCGCTCTGCAACGTCACATAAGGTAAGCTGAATATCTATCCCGTTTAACTCCAGTACGATTTCGCGTCCATACATGTCGAACCGATCATAATATCTTTAGTTTTGACTCAGAATTACACATCTCGGAATCTCTCCTAGTGGCGGAGCCATTTGAGGTGGGTTACCACCCCCGGCTTGAACAATTTCTCCCGACAAATTAGGCGACAGTGGTGCGTCGTCAACATAGTTTTCCAGTTCGATTTAATCCATTGACGCGTCTACATTTTCATCGTGATTAGGTCCGTCCAGAAATTGTATAACCTCTCTGTCATGCTGCGAGTTCATAAAATCTACGACTGGACCGTCTAGAAACTCCACGATATCTCTATCATTCTGCGAATTCAAAAAAATCTTCTACCAAAAGTATTTCGTCATTTGTTTTTTAATTTCTTCGAGACATTTTTGCATTCTAACTAGATATTGGTCCTTTAGCCGCTCGAGTATCAAACTCTATAGTTGATTTAACTGTTCTTAGCTCTTAACTTAACTTAACTTTAATATTGGCCATGTATTCAAGATTACAACCGTAATTTACATAACGGGCCAGATTAACCTGGCGGCCGCACTTATCTTCAGCTCCACATCACCTTGTTACATTTTTTTTCATATTTATTACACATAGCTACCCCATTTTAATCGCCCCGACACATCATTATACAATTTTAACATATTCTTACATAAGGCTACCCCGGCATACGTACCCCTTCCAATTACCTTCACCGAACCTACCATAACGTACCCTAAATCATTGTTATACTGGTGAAAGGGTAAGAGGGGGAGGATTTATAACTTGCCTAACCCGTGCCTCTCCCTCCTCTGCTCTACTCGGACTAAAAATTCACCTAATTTCCTTCCATCCCCTACTCCGAAGCCCAATAACTCTTCTATTTCTGTACCCCCCAGATCACCAAATAATCTTTCCCGATCCTCCTTGTACGCCTGACACCCAAAAACAACATGCTCTAAAGTCTCGTCATCATGGTCACACCACACACACACCCCCTATTAAACCTCATACCCCAATCCGCCTTCCTAGAATTTAGCCCCAGAGTCTTCGACCTACCCCTAAAAATAAGCTCTCCATCACGACCCTGGCTATCAGCAAACCATTCCCTCTTGAGTTCCTGTTTACTCCTATAAAGACCCATAGATTCCGATCCGTCAACTACCTCTTTCCAATTTCTGTATGCCCATTCCTCAGCTGTCTCGTGAGCCATGGCTAATGCTTCGACGGTCGTGGACCACCTCCCCCAATCCCCATTTAACGCCCCGAACTCATCATCTGTTTTAGCCATCCCCTTCCACCACGGTGTATCAACGCCTTCCTTCCACATCCAATCAAACACGGACCTTGGCCACCGAGTCGTAGTCATTGTTCTGTACCGGCACGCCATCTTTACTTTCCTGAACGCCGCGAACTCCTCCACCTTCCACCACCCCAGATCTCTCAACGCCTCCTTCTTGGTTCTTATATGAGCACCTAAGATGTACCTTGCCATCTCAGATTGGAGAAACTCCCATTCTTTAAGTACCCTTCCAGACAACGGTAACACTTCACACCCATAGCCCAAAACTCCCATTGCCACGTTCTCCCATAACGCCCTAGCCACCCAACTTCTATTACAACTTTGCCCTGCCATATACCTCAGACGTCCAATAAGTCTTCGTCCTGATTTCATAAACTGTTTCTCCCATTTGCTCCACCATTTACCCCTACTCGAAACTGTCACCCCTAAGTATTTGTATTCCTCCGTCCTGTCGATCTTGACATTTACTATATTCCAGCACCTCCCATGCGTCCCGCCGCGTCCAAATATCATAACTTTAGATTTTCCACTATTTACCTCCAATTTCCATGTCTTACCGAACTCCCCAACCCTGTCCATAAGCATTTGTAATGCTTTTCCTGACTCAGCCATCAGTACCACGTCATCCGCAAAAAACAAAGCCGGGATATTCAGTTCCCCCACGTTCACTCCCTGGCCCGATTCCATAAGCGTATCACCAAGGCGTTTCAGGTATAGTGCAAACAGTATCGGTGATAATACGCAACCCTGCCGAAGTCCCTTTGACGTTATTATCCCTTCCACAGAAAAAGGCTCCCACTTCACGTCCAAGTTAGTGCCCTCATACATGTCTCGCATAATGTCTTCAAACCGCCCCCCCCCCCCCAGCCCATTTTCCCTGAGGGTAGCCCATAGCCCTTCACGCCACACATTATCATACGCCTTTTTAAAATCTATGAAACAGCAAAAAAGCGGTTTCCTCCCATCTATCACTGATGTTAGGATAAAGAGGTTATCCGTCACACCCCTCCCCTTTCTGAAACCATTCTGAATCTCCCCCAACGTGTTTGTTTCTTCCAACCAATCCGTCAAACGCCTAGCCAGAATTTTACAAAACAGCTTTTCCACGTTACTACTGAGCGTAATACCCCTATAGTTGGCCAATTCTTCCACGTCCCCGCCTTTATGTAAAAGCGTTACCTGCCCCTCCCGCCAAGCCTGCGGGGAATGACCTGTTTCCAGAATTCTGTTAAACAGTCTTGTCAGCACCTGTACCAGGCTCCAGCCCCCTCTCTTAAAAATTCATTAGCTATTCTATCTTTACCTCCAGCTTTCCGCAGTTTTAGCTTTTTTAACTCACTTACCACCTCCTGCACTTCAATCTCCCTGCAAATCCTGTTCCCTTCTGCCTGGTCCACTCCTACCCCACCTGGTCCACCTGGGAGTGACCACTATCGTACCGCAATAAGCCCTCCCAATATTCCCGCACCCTCCTCTTGAACCCTTCCCCATCTTCCACTCTCCTCCCTTCCTCATCCAGAACTGCCCCTCCCCCCTCTCTTCCGGCTCGAGTCCGTTCCTAGACGTTTCACATGGTCCCAAAACTTCCGACTACGACCGTGCCCCTCCACGATGCTCTGAAGTTTCCTTCTATTAAACTCCCCTTTCTTCTCCGCTATCGTCGATTTCCAAGCCCTCTTTATTTGTTGTAGATGAGCCCAAGCCACTTGTTTAACATCCTTGTCCTCACAACGAGCTGCTCGCCTCCACGCTCTGTTCGCTTGTTTCTTTTCCCTCCTTAACTCACTCAGTACCTTGTCCCACCACGGTTCCAATTTACGACCCTTCCCTGGGGGACTCTTCTGCCCAATCATCTTCTCCGCCGCCTGCGTCACAACTTTTCTCATCTCTTCATTAATCTCATCTACGGAGCCTACCCAATTTATGCCATCAATAAGCTTCTCGAGCTCTCCCCTATACGCCTCCCAATCTGTACCCTCATCGATTTTCCACCCTCGTACTTTATTACTTCCTGCCACCGCACCTCTCTCTCCAATTTGTGTAGTACGCCGAGGAGCAACCCTACCTTCAGCCGGTACAGAAACCACTAAGGCGCAGTGGTCACTTCCCACGTCCCACTGCTCATCGTCTTCGTCAATAAATAGCGTGACACCAAGGCATAATAAATCCTAGACCTTGCCCCCCTTACCCTCTTTTCCACATAAGTACACTTATTAACGTTGTCCTCACTGAAATTCAGGTTGTGTATGTCAAACTCTCTACCTAAATTTACCAACTCTTCTCCATTTTTGTCTTTAGGCATGGCTTCCCCCGAGTCTAATATATCCACATGCCCGTTCAAATCACCTAATACCATACAGTCTCCCCCCTCCTCTTCTCATCAATTCTTCCCAAAGGTACGCCCATAGCGTTAGGTTCTTTTGCCTATTCCTCCTGTTATGTACTCCTACATACACCACCACCACATATAATGGTTTAGACCCTGATATCTTCACACCAATAACCTCACCCAGTAGGTCCTCCGGTATACTGATTGGTTTATACGCCAACTTATTACTCACCCACATACCTACACCACCACCACCCCCTTATCCCTCTCACCATGTAACCACTTGTACCCTTTAATATCAAAACACTTTTCCGTCTCTTTGCGTTGTTTTGTTTCAACCACTCCTATCACCTGTATAGACCGTTTGTTATTGGACGCCACTTTAGCAATAGCGTTAAATTTGGCCTTGCTCAACCCGTCTACGTTTATACAACCAACTTTCAAAAGTGTTTTACTTTTTTTACTTCTTTTTTTCTTTTTTTTTTTACAATCAACAAGAACATTTTTTGACCACCCTTTAGTCCAATCATCGCAAACACCGAATCACTCATTTGACTACAACCGCCTTGTTCCTCCACTCCTCCTTTCTCTTCGCTACACTCAGCCCAGTTCGTCTCCGTTACCGTCGAATTTTCCAATTCGCTTCCTTCTCCACTCTCTGTGCCCAGCATGCTTCCCGCCACATTGTTCGCCATTCCACCCTATAGCGGGCCTTGGTCTATGATTTATACGACCCAATTTGTGCCGCAACACCGAAATTAACGTCTAATTCCCTGTCACACCTGAATCACAGTTTCTCCTTATACGTTACCGTACACTTTTGCTACAAACTACCAAAAATCTTTACATAAAATATTAATTTATTTAGCTGTGCTGAAACGTACGCCTTCCTCTGTGCAGTACTGCCCTCATTCGTCGGGGGTTTTCGGCACTTTCATCATATATTCGATAATGTAAATAAACACGCTAATAAATGAGAAACTTGCATGGCGTAGAAAAATCGGCAAAACAGTTGGAACTTCGTCGGGATTCCTTTTGATTACATTACAGAGAAAAAAGTAAAATTCGTATATTTTTCTAAGCGGCCAAGGTCTATTTACCGCCATATCTTCTAGACTCCAAGCAAGAGCTTCAGCATCCATCACGTCGGTTTATGCCCATAGAATCAGTACTGACTCACCCCTACGAGAGTCTTACGTATTTATACCCGTAGCCCCATTGCGAAATCACCACCTGGGTATTTTTTTTAATCGAGTCTTAATACTTTCTCCCTTACTATCAATATATTTGAAAGAAGTCGAATGCGCGCTTCATTGTAAAAATAACACCTGCTGGTTTTAGTCCCACTCGTAGAGCGCGGACCGTATAAGCAGTCCCTATGAAGGAATAAAACGTCTTTAGGGATCATTCGTAAATATTCAAATTCGGAAATTCAAAAATGCCAAAACATCAACGAAGCCTCTTATACAGGATGGTAAAGATCAGACCAACACCTATCTTTTTGGACGTCCCCCAATAATGCCGTCTGATGACGTCACTATACAGGGTGTTATTGTAACCAAATGAGAATGATGCTGGGTTTAATAGGGTAAATGCCTGATGGCTAGAAACATTGCAGTGGCACAGATCTAAGCCAAACTTGAATCCGTACGGTTAGCACATCAACGTAAATGTTCGATGTGTCTACCATCGTGGTGTAGGCACTCTTGGAGGCAACTTTCCATGTCTTGCAATGCATTTGCCAGCATTTGAGTAGTGATTTCATTGATAGCCGCTGGAATCCGGTCCTTAAAATCTTCTGCGCCCATTGGCTCTGTTTCGTAGACGCCGCCCTCAACATAGCCCCATAGGAAGAAATCAAGTGTTGGTAATGTCAGGAGACCATGATCCACCTCTACCTGTCCAACGATTGGGGAAGTGGTCTTTCAGCCACTGACGAACATTGTCCGCCCAATGTGGTGGGGCTCCATCCTATTGGAACCACATGTTGCAAATCACTGCTAATAGCAATACGTTTATAGCGTCACTAAACTCGTGACGCAGGAAGTTCAAGTACAAATCTCCAGTAATGTTCGCATCGAAGAAAAAGGGAATGATAATTCGAATCCCACGAATGCCAACCCAGACTTTTACCTTCCATCGAATTTGATGGTAATGGTGTCGTAACCAATAGGGATTGTGATGGGTCCAGTAAAGCATGTAATGACGGTTTAACGTACCATCTCTGTGAAATGTAGGCTCGCCCGAAACCACACCTTTTGCAATGGATCGGCTGCGGTTAGGTCACGCATGGTAAGACATAAGTCTTGCTGTCTTCGGTAATCGTCGTCTGTTAAGGCTTGATGGAGGTGGATATGATAGGCCGGTAATGGTGGCGATGTAAAAAGCCAAGAACAGTAAATTGGTTTAGTCCAACCTCCTATCTTACCATGCGTGGCCTAATTGCAGCCGATCCACTATTTTTGCAAAAGGTGCTGTTTTCGGGCGATGCTACATTTCACAGGGATGGTACGGTAAACCGTCATAACATGCATTACTGAACCCATCACAATCCCTTTTGGCTAGGACACCATTACCATCAAATTCGATAGAAGGTAAATGTCTGGGATGCCATTTTTGGGAACCGAATTATCGGTTCCTTTTTCTTCGTTGCGAACATTACTGGAGAACTGTACTTGGACTTCCTGCGTCACGAGTTTATTGACGCGATAGACGCATTGCTATTAGCAGTGACTCGTAACGTGTGGTTCCAACAGGAAGGAGCCCCACACAAATGGGCGGTCTATGTTCGTCAATGTCTGAATGACCACTTTCCCAATCATTGGAGAGGTAGAGGTGGACCAATTCCGTGACGAACAAGGTCTCCTGACCTTACACTACTTGATTTCTTTCTATGGGGCTATGTTGAAGGCGGCGTCTACGAAACAGAGCCATTGGGTGAAGCAGGTTTAAAGGACCGGATTCGAGCCGCTATCAATGGAATCACTACTCAAACGCTGGCAAATGCATTGCAAGACCTGGAAAGTCGCCTCCAAGAGTGCCTACACCACAAAGGTAGATACATCGAACATTTACGCTGATGTTATTACCGTACTCAGTTAAATTTGGCGTTTCTGGCCTCACGTCGATTCAATTCAATCATTATCGTATTATTAAAGTTGTTAAATAAACTTTCAAGGAGATAAGTTATCTAGTGAATTACGAGGCATAGATCTGTGCCACTGCAATGTTTCTAGCCATCAGGTATTTACCCTATTAAACCCATAGGAAATTCTCATTTGGTTACAATAACACGTATCTACTAACACCCTGTATACGAGGTCTACATTGTAGTATAGTGACGTCATCAGACGGCATTATTGGGGGACGTCCACAAAGATAGGTGTTGGTCTGATCTTTACCACCCTGTATACTCGGGTATATATGTCATTCTAAAACCGCTGTAGGAGTTATCAACACGGCATTGATAAAGATTCTCGACGAATTACGGTCGCCGTTAATAATTAAAAACAAGACCTTAAACAAATCCCGAGGATGCAACGGATATTTAATGAACATCGCCAAATTAATGGGGATATTACAAGTACTGACCTGGCTAGGAGATACCCATTGTTGTAACTACGAGTCTCGACAAGACGGACAGTTTTTACCCCCTCAAGTGGACGCCTTAAAAAAAGCATGGTTTTATAATCCGAGTGGAAAAGTGTTTTCCAATGATTCTGTATATCAAAAAGAATATGACGAAATTTATAACCGTGTATGAAATAAAAACAAATATTTTATTCCAATCATTTTTATTTTTCTAAATTTATTTAACATTAACTATTTCAGATTATCGTTTAGCCCTACGAATAATGTAACCATCACACCGACGGCATCGATTGTTCAAAGACGAACTGTCGTAGATCTCACAAATATACGGCGTAATTAGTATCAATCCGATAATATGATATAAGTCTCCAACGAGACGCGACCAGTTTCTTCGTCCATTTTTAACCGTATGATTCCTTCGCTTTCAACTATTACAATGAAACACACAATCTACCCCTGGCGTGTAAAAAAGAGGCCTCATACAAAAAAAATCTTTGAACATTGAATTCTTGAATGGTTTACAACGATAAGCGAGGTTTCATATATATCTCTATCTCTATCTATATCTATCTATATCTCTATCTATATCTATCTATATCTATCTATCTATATCTATCTATCTATATCTATCTATCTATCTATCTCTCTCT
Organism: Odiellus spinosus; assembly: GCA_963920705.1. NCBI lineage: Eukaryota > Metazoa > Arthropoda > Arachnida > Opiliones > Phalangiidae > Odiellus > Odiellus spinosus. Next base: position 29,213,699 of record OY987226.1, read on the forward strand.
ATCTATATCTATCTCTATCTATCTCTCTCTTTAATCTTAGGGGCAAGTTTAAGCGGTTAATTCCGTAATCACGGTGTTTTTGCGAACACGTTATATTGGAAAACTAAGAAACAGTATAAAATATAAATGGTTTTCATTATTTTAAAGTAAAATTAATTATGATAATGAATTTGTGGCTTAATCGAAATTCTAAACGTAAGCATTTGAAAATTTGATTCTATTTTTGGTTGTTCCGATATTTCGTGATATTATTCGAATTTAGACTGTTCTCTATAAGTTTGGCGATGTCTACTACAATCAAAAAATCTCAAGCTGTTATGAAGCCCTGTCCTCATTGTGGCAAAATTTTAAAGGAGACCAAGGAGTATGAGTTCATATTTCCAATTCCCACAAAGAAATATCGCGTGCCATGGTAGCTGCTAATTACCTTACTAAAAATAAAGGCATTAAAAAGACTACCATGGCGGATATTAGTCCACTTCCTGCAATAGCAAATTCGGCATCGGGAATCTCCGGCAACCAGACACCAAGGGATACGGCTCCAAAGGCTCTGTTCCATGGCAATGATCGCCCAATGATAGAAGTCCAACTTTCAAATCCAAAATCATTCCCAGAGATATCCGGTTTTGAGACACGTCTCAATGATTTAGATTGTAACTTCGATAGTAAAGCGTTTGATGAAATCTGCCGCGATATTCAAGAATTTTTGGCCTCTGTTATTTCTCGTCTACCTGGTCCAAAACATCCCGCTTCAAAATTCTATTCCGCGCGTAAGAAAAAAGAGCAAAAGGAAAAGGACAAAGGTTATAGAAACTCAAGTAACCCGCAGCAGGAACGCAAGAAACGATCCCAGCGAAGCAGAGATGATAATAATTACGAGAAAGTCCAGTACGAATACTATAATCGCCGGAGGAAAGCGTGGAGAGCGATTACAAAGAGGCAATCGGATACAACGTGTCAAGTTCCAATGTCTGACATTAATAAGCACTTTGAAAATCTGTTGTCCAATCCAAACCAGCACACTAGAGATCAATATGGTGCCATAGTCATAGTATCGAATGAAGAGGAGTTACATCATCCTTATTCTGTAGAGGAGGTTCTAGCAGCGATGAAAGAAGTGGCCATTGACACAGCCCCGGGCCCAGATAGAGTGCTTATGAGGTCAATTAAAGAGACGAACTCTGCAAGAGTTATTGCTCAAATTGCATCACTGATGGAGAAGTGGTCCTACGCACAGGCACCCCTAAAGAATGCAAGGGCAGTCCTTATCTATAAAGGAGGGGATGCGAATGAATTGAATAATTGGCGATCAATTATGATATTTTCAATCATCAGAAGAATTATTGAAAGGGCAATTGATAAAAGGGTAAGGGCACAATTCCAACCCTGCGCTGCTCAGAGAGGTTTTGTTGCCACACCAGGAACACATATAAACTCGTCTTTAATAAATGGTGTGCTACAGTCATCAAAATTAAAAAAAATCCGACTGTGCCATAGTATTCTTGGATGTGGCAAAAGCATTTGACAACATCAGTCATACACATATTCAAAAAACGCTTGACGTTCTGCCATTTTCCAATAAACAACGGGCCCTCTTAATGCTTCATATATCGGACAATGAGGTACAATTTGAGGTAAATCGGAAAAAAACGGGAAGATTAAAGATAAGAAGAGGTGTACACTAAGGAGCTCCTCTGTCCCCGACTCTATTCAATATGGCAATTGATTTCATACTTAAAGAGATAACGGAAGAGTCAGTGGCTAAAACCCATGGGGTGGAAATGATACAGGCAGAAAAACCACTTTCTGGGCTTGGATTCGTGGACGACACCGCGGTAGTATCAACAAACAAAAACTCGGCTGCTGTCTTGGCTCAAATGGTCATGGATGGCCTCCGGGAAATTGGACTATCCATTAACTGCGAGAAGAGTATGGCGATACTGATCAGCAAAGGGCGTCTGGATGTCTCAGAGGAAGCGTTTACGTCGCTAAATGGAGATGTGATTCCTACACTTAAACTCAATGAGCGTGTTAAATATTTGGGAATCGACTTCAATGATGAAATAGTTCTAGATAAATTTGCCGTTTTGAAATCTGTGACCGAAAACCTCGATTTGCTGGTGGCCAACCCATTGCTTCAGCCAAGCCAGAAGTACAACATTATAAACCAGTTTATATGGCCAACAGTTGTGTACCCGCTACAGAATGCACCATTGAAAAACTTAAGTAAACAATTCCTTAAGGATATTGATGTCTCTATAAGAGGGGCGGTGAAACAAATAATTATGATTCCCAATGATAGTCCAGACAGTATGATTTACTCCCCACGGAGATTAAGAGGCCTAGGAATTGTCTGCGCTTCTTGGGAAGCTTTTCTACAGCACTTTAGCATTGCGTTGAAGTTGAAAAAGGTCGATGATTGTATCCTGAATGCTTGTCGCGACTTTGATGCAGAGCGATTGGAATGCTTAGAAAAACTATGCATTGAAGCAAGTCCAACTGATACGGCACTTTCATCGCAAAAACTGAGAGACCTATTGAGGAAAAATGCCTTCGAGGAATGGTCAAATCTTCCTGGAAAAGGGCTCGTTGTTGCACAATTTGCTGAGAATCCACAGGCAAATGCGTGGATGACCACAGGCAAGGGAATTTCGTCGTCACAATGGACTTCGGCCATTAAAATGAATTCCAACTGCTACGCCACTCGTGGTACTAAAGGTCGTTCCGATGGCACAACCTCATGTCGGTATCCCAACTGCATGAAGAAACACTTTGTCACGTGCTGCATGACTGCCCCCATTCAAACGAGTTGGTTATTGCACGCCACAATCGGTTAGTTAACCTAATCGAGGAAAGCTGCGTAGCTTCTGAACTCGAGGTATACAGAGACGTCCACTGTAAAGATGATAATGGGAGCAACAAAAGGGCAGATTTAGTCGTCATTGATCGGAATTTTCATGTCCAGAGAAGTGACGCTACAAACGTATGCAGTCTATTTTGCGTTAAAATAAAATAGTTCATCATCTATCTCTCTCTATCTCTCGCCGTCAGGTGATGATGAAATTCCCGACCTCGAAGGACCGAGATGACCTGCCCTCCCGTCTATTTGTCGATTTTGATGATGTCCCTCTCACTTTTTTTGTGACCACCGAATTGCGCTGTCATCATTGCCAGGGCTCTGGTCATATCCGTGAAACCTGCCCTATTCGTTTGGCTGCTCTCAACCTCGGTTCCGTGCGTCCCCCGGTTGACTCCTCTCCGACGTGCGCGACCAACGTTCCGCAGCTGCTTCTGCACCCTCGCATACCCCAGTACCTCCGCTCCCCGCCTTGGACTTATCGTCTATTACATCTACCTCTGCGGTTGATCTTGATATGCCTGTTCTGAACCCGCCCGGTTTTCCCTTACCGCGCACCTATGCATCCTCCGTAGCTTCCTCTCACTCCGACACCCCGACCGTTTTCACAACTCCCCCTGAGAAGGCCAAAGGTGCTGGTTTGGTTGTGCTTAAGAAGACCCCTTCTCGCTGGGAAACGCTCCTCGTCATCCGGTGCCGTTCCCACTTTATCCTGCAGGGTGCTTTGCCCTGCCCCACCCAAAGCTCGCTCACAAGCCTCTTCCGTTCTAAGTGCCCCCGATTTCACTGACGATATGGACACTGGGGCTGTGCAGCCTGTAGTCGCCCCTCTTTCTGACTCTTCGCGAGTCTGTTTGACGCGATATACCGTTCCTCTACGCCTATCTTAGACCACGTGCGGTTACATACCGATGATCCTGCCGCCCTTCTCTCCCAATTAAAATCCTTACGTCTTAACAAACTCGCGCATGCTCACAGTGCTCTATCTCGATTATCTCCGCAGGCGATCTACAAGTACGAACGTAAAATACGTCTTGCACTAGCTGACGAACTTAAACTGGCTACGTAATTTTTTTGCCATTGTCTTTTTCATTTATCCTCTTTTATTTTCTTATTTTATCTTATTTTATTGTATTCTTTTATCTTATTTTATTTTATTTTATTTATGGCTACTCTAGTCTCTTGTAATATCCGGGGCATGGGTACACCGCATACCAATACCCGGGCTCGTTTATTTTTTACTGATTTGAGCCCTGATATTGTGTGCTTTCAGGAGACTAATGTCCATTTGACATTCGCCGGCTCCTCCCTCTGGAAACTTTGGCCATGTGTATTCTGGCACGCAGTTGCTCTTACTCCTTCTGGTTCTGGTGTTTCCATTGGTGTGAGTCCGCGACTGTCATCTATGGTCCGCCATTTCCAATACGTTTTAGGCAATATTATTTATTTGCGCATTGAATTGTCTCCAAATATCCTTACTCACATTTTCGGTATTTATGTCCCTTCTAGTGATGATGCTCTTGCCCTTCAAGTGCTCGATCGTCTTGATCAGTTGCTCGCTTTAGTTCCGCCAGGAGCTCCCGTGATTTTACTTGGGGACTTTAATTGTACCCTAGACCCTACCCTTGACCGTCGCGGTTGTTTAGAACGCCGACCCGCGTTAGCTGCCGCTCTTGGTACCACTGTCTCGCGTTATGATCTGCGTGATGCGTACCGTGTTCTGCAGCCGACTTATTCTTATACTTGGTCCGCTATGAACCATGGTCGTCTTCTTAAGGCCCGTCTTGATCGCATTTACCTTGATTCCCTCAGCTCCCCACGTACTTGTTTTAACGCACCTTGCCCCTTTTCCGATCACTCTGCTGTTGTCCTTCGACTTTCCTCTCTGGGTGGTGGTCCTGCTCGCCCTGCTTATTGGAAGTTGAACCTTCGGGCTTTAGATGACCCTGACTTTGTGTCTGATATTCGTACGTTTATCGATCAGTCTATACGTGATCAAATTTGTCTCCTGCCAGATCGTAGTTGGTGCCAATGGTTGTTCGAGATTTTTAAGCCTCAGCTACGTACCCGTGCTAACGACCTTTGGTCTATTGTTAAAAGGTTAAAAAGTTTACAAAGATGACACGTGATTAATAAAATAAAACTGAATTTTATTTAAAATTTTAAATGTTTTTATTTTACTAATCACGTGTCATCTTCGTAAACTTTTTAACCTTTTAATAATATAAATTACCGTGATAATAATGAGTATTAATCTATTTGACTTTTGGTCTACGTTAGTCTCCCGTGACCGTCTTCGTGTTCGTGCCATAGAAGCTGAACTTCTCTCCTTAGGAGATGTTGTGACTCCTAGGGTTCGGGACCTTCCTGGTTACTGACATCGTTTTATGAGGATCGCGCCCGTGATGCACTTCTTCGCGCTCGTATTACGTTTCTTCAGCAGGTTGATGCACCCACTAAGGATTTCTTTCGTTGGACATCCAGGGTCTCTGCGTCTCCCCCTTTGACGTCCGTTTTTGATGCTACGGGTGATTCCGTTACTGGCTCTGCTCGAGTGCGTGCGCGTGTTGTAGACTTTTACTCTCACCTTTATTCTTCTCTGGATCCTCCTGCTCCCCCGATGACTCCTCTTACGAAGTTATTTCGGGTTCTTCCCACTCTTAGTGCGGACTCGATTATAGGTCTTAGGTGTGCATTTCGGTAACACGTCGGCTGTCCTCGCCCAAAATTGGGTCGACCTTGAAGACGCTCTCCTCCGCGTCCTGGCTCGTTGGCGCCCTTTAGAGCCACACCTTTCTTTGTACAGTCGGGTCCACGTAGTTAATCAGTTGGCTGCAAGTGTCATGTGGCACAAATTGAAGGTTCTGACCCCTCCTCCCGCTTTTCTACGCCGTTGTCAGACCGCTTTAGTTAATTATGTTTGGGATCGTGTGCATTGGGTACGCGCCGAAATCTGCTGTCTCCCGCGTGGCCTTGGCGGCTTATCTCTGGTGTCTTTATCTTCCAAACTTACTGCTTTTCGCTTTTCGGTCTTCGTCTCTCTTCTATATGCTCTAGTTCGTTTGCCACATCATATTACTGCCGGCACGTTTCTCTGCCCTGGGCGGCGCGATTTTTCCTCCCTACTTGGCACTCCTGTCTCCTCGCTTCGCCATCTAGGAGAATTTTATGATAGCGTTTGGACTGCGTGGTCTTCGGTGGAGTTTAGGCTCTCCCTTGACTCATGCTCCTTCTCGGTTCTTCAGACTTTGACTGTCGAGCTGTCGTGGACTCTGCGGGAGTTCCTCTCTCCGGATTTCTACACCAGCGATTTATTGACCATCATTGTGCGTTTGTGGCCGACTTCCTCGATCCCCTTACTCGTACTTGGCGTTCGGTCCCTCAATTACTAGCTTTATCTGAGACCCCGACTCGTTTTACGGTGAAGGCTTGCATGCTTATTCGAGATGCTTTGATTCGCTCTTTTCCTAACGTTCTTGACCCTTGCGGCGTTCGCCCTGATTTCATTTTTGGCGATTCTAATCACCCTCTTATTTTGCTTTCATCTCCTCAGGGCCCTTCCATTTCTCTGTTTTTGCGTGGTTCCTCGCGGCTATGTTATTCTTACCTTCTCGCCTGTCGGCAGTTGCGCCCTTGGGCCCTTTGCCCATACTCGCTTAATTTCCCTGCCGCCAGCCCCTGGTTGATTCGGAAGCTTTCCCCTCTTTCTTCCCGGCTTGAACAAGCCACTCACTGGCGTTTACTTCATGGCGCTCTTCTGGTGCCCCGTCGCCTCGTTCACATGGCCCCTGATGCTTACCCGTTTTCTTCTTGCCCTTGCTACCCGGCTCTTGGTGATGTGGTTCATATGTACCTTGCGTGTCCCATTGTTCAGTCATTTTTCTCAACGCGTGGTTCAGGTTTTTAATCATTTTCGGGGTCCCCTAACTTAAGCCTATATTTTGTACCATTTTATTCACCTGCTCTCATTTTATATATAATTTTTTGTTAGTTTTTTCTTAGTTGTTAGTTTCTGATTTACACTGCTATTGTTCGCCTTTTTTTTGTACAGTTTTTTTGCGCTGTTATTTCTTTTGTTTACTTTATATTTTGACCTAATTGTTGATTGCTAGCCTTTACCTGCTTTTTGTACTCGCACCCATTATTTTGTATATAATTGCCGCTGTTTGTACCATTTATTTGCTTTGCTTTAAATAAAGCTATTTTGAACCTCAATCTCTCTCGGTCTCTCGGTCTCTGTCTCTCTCTAAAATTGTGAACGATGTCATTCCTGACTGAAAAGGTACTGTGTTTTTTGCAACCTTTTAATGTAAAGGCAGTATACTTTATCTAAAATAAAAGTATTTCATCATCATCTCTCTCTCTCTCTCTCTCTCTCTCTCTCTCTCTCTCAACGGTATCTTTTTGAGGAAAGAAAGCCAATCAAAGAAGATGACGCCTTACAAAGTACCTCACAAGTGTGTCTCCATCAGTGAAGACGGAACATGAATTTTAACGAGAATTGATTATTAATGCTCACAGCCTTATTGCACAGTGCATAACCACCGATGATTGCCAAAGTTATCTATACCCTCATTTAATTGGTTCACAGCAATGTGAAAAACTATTCAGATCTGCTCGTAGCATGACATCAGTATTTTTTACTGTTACAAATTTTTCTTTTGAATTTTTAAACCGAATTCACTGACTTGACGTTCAAGCCCAGTTAGCGTGTGAAGATATTTTCAAATATCCCAGATAAAATAAATATGGTGATCGTTGCCAATCACAAGTTGATACCCTTCGTTTAAACATACCCAGCGTTTCAGAAATAAACCATGCCGTTCAAATAGCTAGGTCAATGGCCATTGAAAGCATCTCGTCATTAGGAATGACTGACTTTGTTGAAGCGACGGATGAGGATGAGGAAATTGTGTAGCATGTTGAAGAATAATGCGAACCCATCTAGTTTTAAACATCCAAAACTTCTGGAACATTCCGACGACGAGGAAGATAATTGTAATTACGAGGCCAATGCCACGTCAGAACAAGATGAAACGAGCACTCATTATATTTTTGGTCTTGTGGAGGATTTAGGAAATATTTCTAATTCATGCGTCAAAAATAATGTAAAATTAGTTAAAAAGTGTAATTCATTTGACAGTGGCCTTCCACAATATATGATTCAAGACAAAAATTGGAAACAAACTGGGAAGAAACTTCAAGTTAATTCGCCATTCACTGAATATACCAAGACTGGTGAAGCAGTATACATCAGAAAGAAAACCGCATTGTGACTACTAAACTCAAACGAGCCACTGTCTAATGATCGCCTAATACGAGTTAGGCATGACGCCATTCAAAACCAAACTAAAAAACCTGACGAAAATTCTATTAAACCTTTCAAGTCTGATTCTGTGAACGTTGGTGACCTATGCGCCTTCAAATATCAAGAAAAATATCTCATCGGGAGAGCTTTACAATTTTCGTACCTGACTGGGAATATTGAGCGCCACTAGCCGAAGTTATTCTGGAACATATGCAAATATTAGAGATGCCAAAGATATAGGTGTTATTTGTAATTGGTATGAAACAGAGGTCGTGTTTTCTGTAATCTTGTAGATCGTTCTAATTGTTGAACTATTCAAACAAAAAAATCACGAAATATGGACGAAATGACGAAATATTTGAGAGAACGAGGAAGGCTAAAGGAAGGTTTTGAACATTTGAAAAAATTATGAAATACCAAATATTTGAAAAAAAAAAAAAAAAAAAAAATCACGAATGAAATCGCGAAATCACTGAAGCGAAATCGCGAAATCCCAAAATCTTTGAAGTGAAATCCTGAAATCCAGAAATCTTTGGCGAAATCCCGTACGCTTTTTTTGGGAATGTCGGACTCCTCGGTATATATTCCCTCTTTTTTTTTAAAATCCTGCTGGTCATTATTTTCGGTTAACGAGTTCGGTGATGGTCCTTCATGAGGTGTTTGTTTGACACTTTTTCAGCAGAATTATTATCATTCGTGATTACGATGTACAAAACGAAGCCTAATACTAAGGTCAACACCATTTCTGACGGTGTCGCCATTTCGAACCCTTGAGAGCTATAATAGAAATGACTCTTTGAAAAAACATCTTCCTTCCAATTCTCTCCAACTGATAACGTAGTCTAAAGGTCCCTGAAAAATTGATTTTATAAAGTCTCCCATATTATCTACCAAATTAGTTTAGCCTTGAAAAATTGTGTTAGAGGAGTCACCGAATGTTCGGAATGTGTTTGCGGTCCCTACTGTTATGGTATGTCAGACTAGGTGGTGGTCTAAAGATTCCGGTTTTTGAAGCGCGGCATTGGGCTGTGTGGTTGACAAGGCTCTGCTTGGCAGTTTTTAAATTGTTTACCGTAAAAAACCTACCTCAGTATTGCCACAGGTACTGTCTATCTGTCTGTATGCTTGTCTCTTGTTCTTTCGGTCGAACTAACGCTAAAGTTTAAACGTGAAACCAGAAGCCAATGAAACCCTCCTTTGAAGTCTATTACTCCCGGGTCTTGTCTACCCCTCTCTGTATGGGTTATTCTCAAGAGGCGCGATCCGTACGCCTCCTAACGGTAGATGTTTTCGGAGCGGGAGCTCGTCGAGCGAATATCTCTAGCAGCCTTGGAGTTCGTCCAAAAAACGTCGTCGTTTGTGGAGAGAGAGAGAGAATTTCCAATTTTCCGTAGACAGGGGGAATGAAATAGGACCCCTTCTAACTCGTAAAATTGGGAATTTTACCCATACAGAGAGGAGCGCTATATGGAACATTGGAGTAGTAGACTTCAAAGGAGGGTTTCATCGGCTTCTGGTGAAACTGAAGCGAATTCATAATTAGTGTTATACTCCATTGTAGTTGCTCACGCAAACTCCCCTGACTAAAGAAGCGAGAGTTTTTTATCAAACATTTGTGCCATTATGATAACTTCAATTTTTATTTTCAATCATGCGGTGTGAAAACTTTTAAATTAAACTCTAATCGCTCTATTTGTAAAGGCTTAGTGCAAATTATATAGGCTTAGCTAATTGAGAGTTCAGTATCTTGAAATATATATATAAATGAAGGAAAACATCCTTTCACTATTTTGTAAATAACTGAAACAAAGTGAGAGACTCAATTTTAATATAATAAGAAAAATATTCAGCCAGATTACTGTTATAAATTTTTTAAGGCGGCTATTTATGCGGTTGATTGCTAGGCAATATAGTTTTTATGTAACAGGTCTCATAAGCTACGGTCACACTAGCATATCTTATTGGGTTTGAAACGGTAAAATAAAATCGATATTCAAATCGCCAGGAATCGTTTTAAGCGTCATGTGTTCACGCATTATCTTAATAAATCGATTTATTGTAGCTTGATCTTTAGGTTGTTGAAACCGAATCGGTATGTATAAGTTTTTGAATAAATTTTGATTTTTTTTAAATTAATTTAAGGTTTTTGAGATTTTCATTTTCACTTTTGCATAAGTTTTTGAAAATGTTTTTACATTTTAAAAGTTTTTGGAATTTTTTACTTTATTATTCCTTTTGTATATTTCGAAAACTGAGTTAAGTCTCATTTTGTCATTGGCGGAAAGTTCCCAAAGACTAGTCCCAGCAATGGTTGGTAGTGGTTGAAAGTGCTGCAACCTTTTCTACTACATCATTGCAATCACTGATCACATATCACCAAACGTCTATCACTTTATTCCATAAAAGTAAACAACGTCCCTTAACTTAATACTATCAGCAAAGATCGATGTAAATGTACCGGCAGATTCTGGTTCGAGACACTCTAGCGGCCACAGTCGGTGTAAATATTGAAATCGGAAGTGCCCTTCTTTAGAGGAATTCCGGAGTTGGGGAGGGGGGACAACAAAGCCAAGAGCGGCCCGCCTAAATTCCCTCCCTCTCTCCCGACTCAAATATCGAAGAAGAGTCCAAACAAGTCGAGCCAAACAGGGCGATGACTTTTTTGGCTATTTTTAACGGATGGACTATGACGTAAAACTGATAGTTTTAAGCTGATAGTTTTAAGCTACGGGGCGTTGTTTAATTTTATGGAATAGCGATAGACCTTTCATGTCGCATATACCAAATCCAAGGACAATGTACCCCTGGTAGAGGGACGTGTGGCTAAAATCTGAAAAGGAGCCATGGTTGCCGATTTTGGTATTTAATATTTTTCCTCAAATGACCTTCGAAAACTACTGAAACTGAAGGAAAACCGGCCAACATTGAAGCTGAAACTCCAACTGCCAACCTTGCATGATTGAGGCTCCAGGCTGACACTCTGTATAGATTTATAATTCTGAAAACTAAGTCATTGACTCCCTGTATTCTTCCTACAAGAAAAAGGTTCTTTTATCAGCGTATATAGATGCTGAGCTCTCTCTCTAAAACACAAATCGTAGTACGTGTTTGTAAATGTTTTGGCAAGCATCCAGAATAGGTTATGCCTCTGTGGTTCCCTACAACTTTTCTTTGTGAAATAAAAATTATTATTAATATCATAAGTAACTTAATATAAAAATTGACCGCGATAATATTTTTTCGGTCTAGTTAGGCCTGGGTAAAGGCTTGTTTATCGGCGAATCTTGATTTATTTTTATTCCTATATTCACTAATTGTAGGTAGGGTAGTTCGAATACCCTAGCCTGTATTGTTTTTGGTATCGTAAGCAACTCGTATATGAGTCTTGCTATATGACGTTTTAGTCCCTGCTGTTATATGGAATAAAACCTTCTCGCTTGCACGCTCATCATAGAATATAGCTTAATGTGTCATTGTTTTCAAGAAAATGAGCTTAATCCGAATTTCGATGGTGGAAGTTTGTGGGGTGTGGCAGAGGTGCGCTAGCCCACCCAAACCACATTTTCGGGGATTATTTTTTATAACGCCGTATTTTAAATTAATGAAATATTTTACACGCTGAAATTGGTCGTTAGGCTATCGATAACCCATACTAAAAAAAAATTGGCATCGGAAGTTTATTCTTTCCGCAAAGTGGCGCCCAGTTTTAGCCTGTCCAACCCTAAGGTGAAAACATCTTTTCTATTAATAAACATGTTATATAATATATCAAACGAAAGCTTATAAGCCGTAGAATAATAGAAAATGACTTTTACTAACAATCAATCTATAGAAATTTATAATTTAATTTAAAATTTCTGTACTCCTTAAGTCGAACAAGTAACAATATGCCTCGTAAATATGTGCTCCTACTACGCGAAACATTTTTGCGAAAAGATATTTACCAAATATGGCAGGGATCTAGGAAAGTTCGGTGCTGGATAATTGGCTGCCGGAAAATTGACTGCTGAGAATATGCGGTGTGGGGGAAATTGGGTGCACGGAAAACTCGGTGTTTCAAATATTTTTATTTTCAGGGTTAATTTTACAATAAACTTTACAATTTTAAAAAGAAACGTGGTGTGCCTCACCACGTAGAAATGATTCAGTACACGATGTGTCATCTAGTCGTTCAACTAATTAAGATTTGCAAACGTTTAGAATTTTTCTGGTAGGCCGTCGTCACTGGTTCCACCAAGCCCTTTTGCAGTTGTTGAACCCTCATAATATTTTTTTCATCTCGTCGTAATCATGCCAGCTTATCGTTCGATTCCGTTTAATTTACCTCCTTTAAGCGTGGCTTCAGGTGTCGTGCAAGCGAAGGTAGTGTAAGCTTAGGCTTGCTGCAAACTCAATGTGGTTTGGATCATCTAAGTACAATTCTACTACTAAACTCTAGTTGATAGATCGATTATACTCGAAGTAAATATAACCAGTTAGAGGGGAATTGGAGTATAAAATGCTGAGGCGTATTGATACTTAACGTTAGAAATCATAAGAAAAATGATAGTCATGAAAACTCTCTTTGAAGATTCTAGTTTTTAAAAAACCAACAGTCTCTATTTGAAAAAAAAATGCTCATCTGATTTTGGAGAAAACAAATCTAAAAAAAGGTTCAGTGATCTCCACTATAAAGCCGGGAAACATTTCCCAAAAAAGTCATTTCATAAGCAGGCGTGTCCAGTGAACTTCGTTAGAGAGCAGAGGTAGTAAGAGAGCTATAACGATATAAATGAAATGCATTTATTGGATTAGAGATGTTGGCATTATAGAGATAGGCAGTAAGGTAATTCACTGCTATTATATTTGGACTTTGATTTGTTTGTGTATGTTACTATCGTTTAGCTAAATTATAGTTAAATATGAGTTGGAGGTTTAGGAGTACTGAATAGCAGTTAAAATTCGTGAAGACCTTGTCAATATAGATCAACCAGCTCAGAATGTCATCCCCTTTTGAAGTCAACAGAGCGGAGTGTAGGTAAAAGAGCAATCCTTAAAATAGCGGTTGTCAATTCAGCGATGACTAAAACCGCCGTTTGGCATGAGAGCAACTCAAATTTGGTCTTTTCCTAATACGGCGGATTGTCAGTTAAGCAGTTTTTTACTTTAGCGGTTCTCAATTCGACGTGTCTGTAAAAGAGCAATCCTCAAAATAACGGTTGTCAATTTAGCGGTGACCAAAACCGCAATTTCGCGTAAACGCAATTCCCGATTGGGCTATTCCTAATACGGCGGGTTATCAGTCAAGCAGTTTTTTATTTCAGCCGTTTCCCAGTTGGGAGGGTATGTAAAAGAGCAAATCCCAAAATATCGGTCGCAGTTCCCAATTGAGCTTTTCCTTATACGACGGAGAGTCAGTTCAGCAGTTCCTAAATCGGCAGTTCCTCTAACTAAAATATAAATCGCGTATATTGTGTTACGTGGCTGCAGCAGCGCCTTAACGATAGAGATTGACCCTTGTCAAAAGTAAGAGTTACATATAACATCAAACGATGTGCTTATCACCAGACTCATGGCGTACGCTACAGAGGGTTCGTCGAAGATTGCTGGTTCAAATCTACACAAAGGTAAATTTAGATGAAGTCAAATTTAAAAACATGTTTAATACGTTACTCCTATTAATACTCTATTGAAATCGGTAAAAATCAGGAATAATTTATGGAAAATTAAAAAAATTGTTAACATACTTTTATTATTTTTGTAATTAGTCTTTCTTAGATTGTAGCCCATTGGACCGACACATTTTTAGCCACGATAAATCACCAAAATAAAATCCCAATCGACCGACAAATTATCGATAATTATAAGAATAATGCATTCGATATTTGGTCGGTCGAATTGGATGTCGGTCGAACGAGACGTCAGTCGAATGGAATGTCGGTCGAAGGGCATTCTGTCGAATGGGTTATGTCCACCGAATAGGATGTCGGTCCAATGCGTCGACATCCCATTCGACCGAGTAATCCGCACTTTTCACAGATTCGGTTAAATGGGACCAGAATCTCTGCTTGAATATACCCGCTTGAATTTAAAATAAAATTCCCGGGAACGCAAAGATTCACTCTTTGAAAGCGAGAAATCTGATTCACTTATAATAATTTAATGGCCAAGTAAAATGAGCACTACACTCGAACAGTTCGTAAAATATTAAGCACAAGATTTAGTTTAGAAGAACCAAATACTTTCAGATCCCTGGAACATATTTTTATAAAGTGAATTGCTGATTTATATTTATATTTTTATTTCATATTCATGAGTAATTGTACCTTTGTAACCTAACCTACCCTACCCTAACCCAACCATTATCGTAAAACTACACCACGGTGACAACATAAAATAACAGAAACAATCCACCAAAGTCAAAAAATATAAACTAACCTCGATTTCCTTTCACTACGCCATGGTGACTTAAAGTCATTCTATTATAATATATCATCATCAACATTTTCCTCAATCGATATTGAATCGGTCGAATGGGACCCAGAAAATATCGACATATATAAATGATAAATACAATCGATATTGAGTCGGTCGAATGGATGTCGGTTCAACAGGAATACACCCTTTCGATTTCCCTTCCGCGATTGATTTTTAATATAGTGAACTCACTTCATTAGTCAATTCCTATAAAATATTTACCGTTAGGTTAATGTTATAACTAAGATTTGTAGGAAACTAATGCATGCGGCATATATCTATAGAGTAATTTTAAATTTAGCGAGCGTGGGTGTGAGCTAGATCTCATCGGCACGATGTTATATATTGGACCACACAAAATTCTAAAAACATAAGAAAACCGGATTTTCCATAGATACCGTATCTTCTTTATTTTATAGTGAACCTTAATAGTATCTTTATTATACGAATATTTTTTTAATATATGAAAATATAGGAGGGAGAAAACACGGCAGATCACCCCACCCATATATTTAAGGGTAATCTAAAAATGTTATTTTGTGTTGGGCTAGGTTACGAACTGTTCGAGTGTAGTGCTCATTTTACTTGGCCATTAAATTATTATAAGTGAATCAGATTTCTCGCTTTCAAAGAGTGAATCTTTGCGTTCCCGGGAATTTTATTTTAAATTCAAGCGGGTATATTCAAGCAGAGATTCTGGTCCCATTTAACCGAATCTGTGAAAAGTGCGGATTACTCGGTCGAATGGGATGTCGACACATTGGACCGACATCCTATTCGGTGGACATAACCCATTCGACAGAATGCCCTTCGACCGACATTCCATTCGACTGACGTCTCGTTCGACCGACATCTCGTTCGACCGACATCCAATTTGACCGACCAAATATCGAATGCATTATTCTTATAATTTTCGATAATTTGTCGGTCGATTGGGATTTTATTTTGGTGATTTATCGTGGCTAAAAATGTGTCGGTCCAATGGGCTACAATCTAAGAAAGACTAATTACAAAAATAATAAAAGTATGTTAACAATTTTTTTAATTTTCCATAAATTATTCCTGATTTTTACCGATTTCAATAGAGTATTAATAGGAGTAACGTATTAAACATGTTTTTAAATTTGACTTCATCTAAATTTACCTTTGTGTAGATTTGAACCAGCAATCTTCGACGAACCCTCTGTAGCGTACGCCATGAGTCTGGTGATAAGCACATCGTTTGATGTTATATGTAACTCTTACTTTTGACAAGGGTCAATCTCTATCGTTAAGGCGCTGCTGCAGCCACGTAACACAATATACGCGATTTATATTTTAGTTAGAGGAACTGCCGATTTAGGAACTGCTGAACTGACTCTCCGTCGTATAAGGAAAAGCTCAATTGGGAACTGCGACCGATATTTTGGGATTTGCTCTTTTACATACCCTCCCAACTGGGAAACGGCTGAAGTAAAAAACTGCTTGACTGATAACCCGCCGTATTAGGAATAGCCCAATCGGGAATTGCGTTTACGAGAAATTGCGGTTTTGGTCACCGCTAAATTGACAACCGTTATTTTGAGGATTGCTCTTTTACAGACACGTCGAATTGAGAACCGCTAAAGTAAAAAACTGCTTAACTGACAATCCGCCGTATTAGGAAAAGACCAATTTTGAGTTGCTCTCATGCCAAACGGCGGTTTTAGTCATCGCTGAATTGACAACCGCTATTTTAAGGATTGCTCTTTTACCTACACTCCGCTCTGTTGACTTCAAAAGGGGATGACATTCTGAGCTGGTTGATCTATATTGACAAGGTCTTCACGAATTTTAACTGCTATTCAGTACTCCTAAACCTCCAACTCATATTTAACTATAATTTAGCTAAACGATAGTAACATACACAAACAAATCAAAGTCCAAATATAATAGCAGTGAATTACCTTACTGCCTATCTCTATAATGCCAACATCTCTAATCCAATAAATGCATTTCATTTATATCGTTATAGCTCTCTTACTACCTCTGCTCTCTAACGAAGTTCACTGGACACGCCTGCTTATGAAATGACTTTTTTGGGAAATGTTTCCCGGCTTTATAGTGGAGATCACTGAACCTTTTTTTAGATTTGTTTTCTCCAAAATCAGATGAGCATTTTTTTTTCAAATAGAGACTGTTGGTTTTTTAAAAACTAGAATCTTCAAAGAGAGTTTTCATGACTATCATTTTTCTTATGATTTCTAACGTTAAGTATCAATACGCCTCAGCATTTTATACTCCAATTCCCCTCTAACTGGTTATATTTACTTCGAGTATAATCGATCTATCAACTAGAGTTTAGTAGTAGAATTGTACTTAGATGATCCAAACCACATTGAGTTTGCAGCAAGCCTAAGCTTACACTACCTTCGCTTGTACTTCGGCGCATGCTGAACACTCAAGCTGGTCGGAGGTGATTGTAACAGTGAGAGACGTCCCATTGCGTATAATCGCTTTCAGCTGTCCAGCATCGAGGTTCGACCGTAAAGTAGAGGGTGGAAGTCGATAATATACAATTAGAGACTTCCTATTGTATATAATTGCACGACACCTGAAGCCACGCTTAAAGGAGGTAAATTAAACGGAATCGAACGATAAGCTGGCATGATTACGACGAGATGAAAAAAATATTATGAGGGTTCAACAACTGCAAAAGGGCTTGGTGGAACCAGTGACGACGGCCTACCAGAAAAATTCTAAACGTTTGCAAATCTTAATTAGTTGAACAACTAGATGACACATCGTGTACTGAATCATTTCTACGTGGTGAGGCACACCACGTTTCTTTTTAAAATTGTAAAGTTTATTGTAAAATTAACCCTGAAAATAAAAATATTTGAAACACCGAGTTTTCCGTGCACCCAATTTCCCCCACACCGCATATTCTCAGCAGTCAATTTTCCGGCAGCCAATTATCCAGCACCGAACTTTCCTAGATCCCTGCCATATTTGGTAAATATCTTTTCGCAAAAATGTTTCGCGTAGTAGGAGCACATATTTACGAGGCATATTGTTACTTGTTCGACTTAAGGAGTACAGAAATTTTAAATTAAATTATAAATTTCTATAGATTTATTGTTAGTAAAAGTCATTTTCTATTATTCTACGGCTTATAAGCTTTCGTTTGATATATTATATAACATGTTTATTAATAGAAAAGATGTTTTCACCTTAGGGTTGGACAGGCTAAAACTGGGCGCCACTTTGCGGAAAGAATAAACTTCCGATGCCAATTTTTTTTTAGTATGGGTTATCGATAGCCTAACGACCAATTTCAGCGTGTAAAATATTTCATTAATTTAAAATACGGCGTTATAAAAAATAATCCCCGAAAATGTGGTTTGGGTGGGCTAGCGCACCTCTGCCACACCCCACAAACTTCCACCATCGAAATTCGGATTAAGCTCATTTTCTTGAAAACAATGACACATTAAGCTATATTCTATGATGAGCGTGCAAGCGAGAAGGTTTTATTCCATATAACAGCAGGGACTAAAACGTCATATAGCAAGACTCATATACGAGTTGCTTACGATACCAAAAACAATACAGGCTAGGGTATTCGAACTACCCTACCTACAATTAGTGAATATAGGAATAAAAATAAATCAAGATTCGCCGATAAACAAGCCTTTACCCAGGCCTAACTAGACCGAAAAAATATTATCGCGGTCAATTTTTATATTAAGTTACTTATGATATTAATAATAATTTTTATTTCACAAAGAAAAGTTGTAGGGAACCACAGAGGCATAACCTATTCTGGATGCTTGCCAAAACATTTACAAACACGTACTACGATTTGTGTTTTAGAGAGAGAGCTCAGCATCTATATACGCTGATAAAAGAACCTTTTTCTTGTAGGAAGAATACAGGGAGTCAATGACTTAGTTTTCAGAATTATAAATCTATACAGAGTGTCAGCCTGGAGCCTCAATCATGCAAGGTTGGCAGTTGGAGTTTCAGCTTCAATGTTGGCCGGTTTTCCTTCAGTTTCAGTAGTTTTCGAAGGTCATTTGAGGAAAAATATTAAATACCAAAATCGGCAACCATGGCTCCTTTTCAGATTTTAGCCACACGTCCCTCTACCAGGGGTACATTGTCCTTGGATTTGGTATATGCGACATGAAAGGTCTATCGCTATTCCATAAAATTAAACAACGCCCCGTAGCTTAAAACTATCAGCAAAGGTTCAGTTTTACGTCATAGTCCATCCGTTAAAAATAGCCAAAAAAGTCATCGCCCTGTTTGGCTCGACTTGTTTGGACTCTTCTTCGATATTTGAGTCGGGAGAGAGGGAGGGTATTTAGGCGGGCCGCTCTTGGCTTTGTTGTCCCCCCTCCCCAACTCCGGAATTCCTCTAAAGAAGGGCACTTCCGATTTCAATATTTACACCGACTGTGGCCGCTAGAGTGTCTCGAACCAGAATCTGCCGGTACATTTACATCGATCTTTGCTGATAGTATTAAGTTAAGGGACGTTGTTTACTTTTATGGAATAAAGTGATAGACGTTTGGTGATATGTGATCAGTGATTGCAATGATGTAGTAGAAAAGGTTGCAGCACTTTCAACCACTACCAACCATTGCTGGGACTAGTCTTTGGGAACTTTCCGCCAATGACAAAATGAGACTTAACTCAGTTTTCGAAATATACAAAAGGAATAATAAAGTAAAAAATTCCAAAAACTTTTAAAATGTAAAAACATTTTCAAAAACTTATGCAAAAGTGAAAATGAAAATCTCAAAAACCTTAAATTAATTTAAAAAAAATCAATTTATTCAAAAACTTATACATACCGATTCGGTTTCAACAACCTAAAGATCAAGCTACAATAAATCGATTTATTAAGATAATGCGTGAACACATGACGCTTAAAACGATTCCTGGCGATTTGAATATCGATTTTATTTTACCGTTTCAAACCCAATAAGATATGCTAGTGTGACCGTAGCTTATGAGACCTGTTACATAAAAACTATATTGCCTAGCAATCAACCGCATAAATAGCCGCCTTAAAAAATTTATAACAGTAATCTGGCTGAATATTTTTCTTATTATATTAAAATTGAGTCTCTCACTTTGTTTCAGTTATTTACAAAATAGTGAAAGGATGTTTTCCTTCATTTATATATAATATATTTCAAGATACTGAACTCTCAATTAGCTAAGCCTATATAATTTGCACTAAGCCTTTACAAATAGAGCGATTAGAGTTTAATTTAAAAGTTTTCACACCGCATGATTGAAAATAAAAATTGAAGTTATCATAATGGCACAAATGTTTGATAAAAAACTCTCGCTTCTTTAGTCAGTGGAGTTTGCGTGAGCAACTACAATGGAGTATAACACTGTTTATGAATTCGCTTCAGTTTCACCAGAAGCCGATGAAACCCTCCTTTGAAGTCTACTACTCCAATGTTCCATATAGCGCTCCTCTCTGTATGGGTAAAATTCCCAATTTTACGAGTTAGAAGGGGTCCTACTTCATTCCCGCTGTCTACGGAAAATTGGAAATTCTCTCTCTCTCTCCACAAACGACGACGTTTTTTGGACGAACTCCAAGGCTGCTAGAGATATTCGCTCGACGAGCTCCCGCTCCGAAAACATCTACCGTTAGGAGGCGTACGGATAGCGCCTTTTGAGAATAACCCATACAGAGAGGGGTAGACAAGACCCGGGAGTAATAGACTTCAAAGGAGGGTTTCATTGGCTTCTGGTTTCACGTTTAAACTTTAGCGTTAGTTCGACCGAAAGAACAAGAGACAAGCATACAGACAGATAGACAGTACCTGTGGCAATACTGAGGTAGGTTTTTTAAGGTAAACAATTTAAAAACTGCCAAGCAGAGCCTTGTCAACCACACAGCCCAATGCCGCGCTTCAAAAACCGGAATCTTTAGACCACCACCTAGTCTGACATACCATAACAGTAGGGACCGCAAACACAATTTTTCAAGGCTAAACTAATTTGGTAGATAATATGGGAGACTTTATAAAATCAATTTTTCAGGGACCTTTAGACTACGTTATCAGTTGG
Source organism: Odiellus spinosus (assembly GCA_963920705.1). NCBI lineage: Eukaryota > Metazoa > Arthropoda > Arachnida > Opiliones > Phalangiidae > Odiellus > Odiellus spinosus. The sequence continues at coordinate 29,234,380 of OY987226.1, forward strand.
AGAGAATTGGAAGGAAGATGTTTTTTCAAAGAGTCATTTCTATTATAGCTCTCAAGGGTTCGAAATGGCGACACCGTCAGAAATGGTGTTGACCTTAGTATTAGGCTTCATTTTGTACATCGTAATCACGAATGATAATAATTCTGCTGAAAAAGTGTCAAACAAATCACCTCATGAAGGACCATCACCGAACTCGTTAACCGAAAATAATGACCAGCAGGATTTTAAACAAAAAGAGGGAATATATACCGAGGAGTCCGACATTCCCAAAAAAAGCGTACGGGATTTCGCCAAAGATTTCTGGATTTCAGGATTTCACTTCAAAGATTTTGGGATTTCGCGATTTCGCTTCAGTGATTTCGCGATTTCATTCGTGATTTTTTTTTTTTTTTTTCAAATATTTGGTATTTCATAATTTTTTCAAATGTTAAAAATCTTCCTTTAGCCTTCCTCGTTCTCTCAAATATTTCGTCATTTCGTCCATATTTCGTGATTTTTTTGTTTGAATAGTTCAACAATTAGAACGATCTACAAGATTACAGAAAACACGACCTCTGTTTCATACCAATTACAAATAACACCTATATCTTTGGCATCTCTAATATTTGCATATGTTCCAGAATAACTTCGGCTAGTGGCGCTCAATATTCCCAGTCAGGTACGAAAATTGTAAAGCTCTCCCGATGAGATATTTTTCTTGATATTTGAAGGCGCATAGGTCACCAACGTTCACAGAATCAGACTTGAAAGGTTTAATAGAATTTTCGTCAGGTTTTTTAGTTTGGTTTTGAATGGCGTCATGCCTAACTCGTATTAGGCGATCATTAGACAGTGGCTCATTTGAGTTTAGTAGCCACAATGCGGTTTTCTTTCTGATGTATACTGCTTCACCAGTCTTGGTATATTCAGTGAATGGCGAATTAACTTGAAGTTTCTTCCCAGTTTGTTTCCAATTTTTGTCTTGAATCATATATTGTGGAAGGCCACTGTCAAATGAATTACACTTTTTAACTAATTTTACATTATTTTTGACGCATGAATTAGAAATATTTCCTAAATCCTCCACAAGACCAAAAATATAATGAGTGCTCGTTTCATCTTGTTCTGACGTGGCATTGGCCTCGTAATTACAATTATCTTCCTCGTCGTCGGAATGTTCCAGAAGTTTTGGATGTTTAAAACTAGATGGGTTCGCATTATTCTTCAACATGCTACACAATTTCCTCATCCTCATCCGTCGCTTCAACAAAGTCAGTCATTCCTAATGACGAGCTATTTGAACGGCATGGTTTATTTCTGAAACGCTGGGTATGTTTAAACGAAGGGTATCAACTTGTGATGGGCAACGATCACCATATTTATTTTATCTGGGATATTTGAAAATATCTTCACACGCTAACTGGGCTTGAACGTCAAGTCAGTGAATTCGGTTTAAAAATTCAAAAGAAAAATTTGTAACAGTAAAAAATACTGATGTCATGCTACGAGCAGATCTGAATAGTTTTTCACATTGCTGTGAACCAATTAAATGAGGGTATAGATAACTTTGGCAATCATCGGTGGTTATGCACTGTGCAATAAGGCTGTGAGCATTAATAATCAATTCTCGTTAAAATTCATGTTCCGTCTTCACTGATGGAGACACACTTGTGAGGTACTTTGTAAGGCGTCATCTTCTTTGATTGTCTTTCTTTCCTCAAAAAGATACCGTTGAGAGAGAGAGATGATGATGAAATACTTTTATTTTAGATAAAGTATACTGCCTTTACATTAAAAGGTTGCAAAAAACACAGAGTACCTTTTCAGTCAGGAATGACATCGTTCACAATTTTAGAGAGAGACAGAGACCGAGAGAGATTGAGGTTCAAAATAGCTTTATTTAAAGCAAAGCAAATAAATGGTATAAACAGCGGCAAGTATATACAAAATAATGGGTGCGAGTACAAAAAGCAGGTAAAGGCTAGCAATCAACAATTAGGTCAAAATATAAAGTAAACAAAAGAAATAACAGCGCAAAAAAACTGTACAAAAAAAAGGCGAACAATAGCAGTGTAAATCAGAAACTAACAACTAAGAAAAAACTAACAAAAAATTATATATAAAATGAGAGCAGGTGAATAAAATGGTACAAAATATAGGCTTAAGTTAGGGGACCCCGAAAATGATTAAAAACCTGAACCACGCGTTGAGAAAAATGACTGAACAATGGGACACGCAAGGTACATATGTACCACATCACCAAGAGCCGGGCAGCAAGGGCAAGAAGAAAACGGGTAAGCATCAGGGGCCATGTGAACGAGGCGACGGGGCACCAGAAGAGCGCCATGAAGTAAACGCCAAGCCGGGAAGAAAGAGGGGAAAGCTTCCGAATCAACCAGGGGCTGGCGGCAGGGAAATTAAGCGAGTATGGGCAAAAGGCCTAAGGGCGCAACTGCCGACAGGCGAGAAGGTAAGAATAACATAGCCGCGAGGAACCACGCAAAAACAGAGAAATGGAAGGGCCCTGAGGAGATGAAAGCAAAATAAGAGGGTGATTAGAATCGCCAAAAATGAAATCAGGGCGAACGCCGCAAGGGTCAAGAACGTTAGGAAAAGAGCGAATCAAAGCATCTCGAATAAGCATGCAAGCCTTCACCGTAAAACGAGTCGGGGTCTCAGATAAAGCTAGTAATTGAGGGACCGAACGCCAAGTACGAGTAAGGGGATCGAGGAAGTCGGCCACAAACGCACAATGATGGTCAATAAATCGCTGGTGTAGAAATCCGGAGAGAGGAACTCCCGCAGAGTCCACGACAGCTCGACAGTCAAAGTCTGAAGAACCGAGAAGGAGCATGAGTCAAGGGAGAGCCTAAACTCCACCGAAGACCACGCAGTCCAAACGCTATCATAAAATTCTCCTAGATGGCGAAGCGAGGAGACAGGAGTGCCAAGTAGGGAGGAAAAATCGCGCCGCCCAGGGCAGAGAAACGTGCCGGCAGTAATATGATGTGGCAAACGAACTAGAGCATATAGAAGAGAGACGAAGACCGAAAGGCGAAAAGCAGTAAGTTTGGAAGATAAAGACACCAGAGATAAGCCGCCAAGGCCACGCGGGAGACAGCAGATTTCGGCGCGTACCCAATGCACACGATCCCAAACATAATTAACTAAAGCGGTCTGACAACGGCGTAGAAAAGCGGGAGGAGGGGTCAGAACCTTCAATTTGTGCCACATGACACTTGCAGCCAACTGATTAACTACGTGGACCCGACTGTACAAAGAAAGGTGTGGCTTTAAAGGGCGCCAACGAGCCAGGACGCGGAGGAGAGCGTCTTCAAGGTCGACCCAATTTTGGGCGAGGACAGCCGACGTGTTACCGAAATGCACACCTAAGACCTATAATCGAGTCCGCACTAAGAGTGGGAAGAACCCGAAATAACTTCGTAAGAGGAGTCATCGGGGGAGCAGGAGGATCCAGAGAAGAATAAAGGTGAGAGTAAAAGTCTACAACACGCGCACGCACTCGAGCAGAGCCAGTAACGGAATCACCCGTAGCATCAAAAACGGACGTCAAAGGGGGAGACGCAGAGACCCTGGATGTCCAACGAAAGAAATCCTTAGTGGGTGCATCAACCTGCTGAAGAAACGTAATACGAGCGCGAAGAAGTGCATCACGGGCGCGATCCTCATAAAACGATGTCAGTAACCAGGAAGGTCCCGAACCCTAGGAGTCACAACATCTCCTAAGGAGAGAAGTTCAGCTTCTATGGCACGAACACGAAGACGGTCACGGGAGACTAACGTAGACCAAAAGTCAAATAGATTAATACTCATTATTATCACGGTAATTTATATTATTAAAAGGTTAAAAAGTTTACGAAGATGACACGTGATTAGTAAAATAAAAACATTTAAAATTTTAAATAAAATTCAGTTTTATTTTACTAATCACGTGTCATCTTTGTAAACTTTTTAACCTTTTAACAATAGACCAAAGGTCGTTAGCACGGGTACGTAGCTGAGGCTTAAAAATCTCGAACAACCATTGGCACCAACTACGATCTGGCAGGAGACAAATTTGATCACGTATAGACTGATCGATAAACGTACGAATATCAGACACAAAGTCAGGGTCATCTAAAGCCCGAAGGTTCAACTTCCAATAAGCAGGGCGAGCAGGACCACCACCCAGAGAGGAAAGTCGAAGGACAACAGCAGAGTGATCGGAAAAGGGGCAAGGTGCGTTAAAACAAGTACGTGGGGAGCTGAGGGAATCAAGGTAAATGCGATCAAGACGGGCCTTAAGAAGACGACCATGGTTCATAGCGGACCAAGTATAAGAATAAGTCGGCTGCAGAACACGGTACGCATCACGCAGATCATAACGCGAGACAGTGGTACCAAGAGCGGCAGCTAACGCGGGTCGGCGTTCTAAACAACCGCGACGGTCAAGGGTAGGGTCTAGGGTACAATTAAAGTCCCCAAGTAAAATCACGGGAGCTCCTGGCGGAACTAAAGCGAGCAACTGATCAAGACGATCGAGCACTTGAAGGGCAAGAGCATCATCACTAGAAGGGACATAAATACCGAAAATGTGAGTAAGGATATTTGGAGACAATTCAATGCGCAAATAAATAATATTGCCTAAAAAGTATTGGAAATGGCGGACCATAGATGACAGTCGCGGACTCACACCAATGGAAACACCAGAACCAGAAGGAGTAAGAGCAACTGCGTGCCAGAATACACATGGCCAAAGTTTCCAGAGGGAGGAGCCGGCGAATGTCAAATGGACATTAGTCTCCTGAAAGCACACAATATCAGGGCTCAAATCAGTAAAAAATAAACGAGCCCGGGTATTGGTATGCGGTGTACCCATGCTCCGGATATTACAAGACACTAGAGTAGCCATAAATAAAATAAAATAAAATAAGATAAAAGAATACAATAAAATAAGATAAAATAAGAAAATAAAAGAGGACAAATGAAGACAATGGCAAAAAAATTACGTAGCCAGTTTAAGTTCGTCAGCTAGTGCAAGACGTATTTTACGTTCGTACTTGTAGATCGCCTGCGGAGATAATCGAGATAGAGCACTGTGAGCATGCGCGAGTTTGTTAAGACGTAAGGATTTTAATTGGGAGAGAAGGGCGGCAGGATCATCGGTATGTAACCGCACGTGGTCTAAGATAGGCGTAGAGGAACGGTATATCGCGTCAAACAGACTCGTGAAGAGTCAGAAAGAGGGGCGACTACAGGCTGCACAGCCCCAGTGTCCATATCGTCAGTGAAATCGGGGGCACTTAGAACGGAAGAGGCTTGTGAGCGAGCTTTGGGTGGGGCAGGGCAAAGCACCCTGCAGGATAAAGTGGGAACGGCACCGGATGACGAGGAGCGTTTCCCAGCGAGAAGGGGTCTTCTTAAGCACAACCAAACCAGCACCTTTGGCCTTCTCAGGGGGAGTTGTGAAAACGGTCGGGGTGTCGGAGTGAGAGGTAGCTACGGAGGATGCATAGGTGCGCGGTAAGGGAAAACCGGGCGGGTTCAGAACAGGCATATCAAGATCAACCGCAGAGGTAGATGTAATAGACGATAAGTCCAAGGCGGGGAGCGGAGGTACTGGGGTATGCGAGGGTGCAGAAGCAGCTGCGGAACGTTGGTCGCGCACGTCGGAGAGGAGTCAACCGGGGGACGCACGGAACCGAGGTTGAGAGCAGCCAAACGAATAGGGCAGGTTTCACGGATATGACCAGAGCCCTGGCAATGGTGACAGCGCAATTCGGTGGTCACAAAAAAAGTGAGAGGGACATCATCAAAATCGACAAATAGACGGGAGGGCAGGTCATCTCGGTCCTTCGAGGTCGGGAATTTCATCATCACCTGACGGCGAGAGATAGAGAGAGATAGATGATGAACTATTTTATTTTAACGCAAAATAGACTGCATACGTCATTACATATGTTGCTGTAGCACAGTTTACCTTTAGTTATTATCTAACATTTACTTGTACTTATTATTAGGATTTTTTTTTTTTTGATAAAAAAATTTCTTTGATAAAAAAGGTTTAAACATGACTAAAAACTAGATAGTATATACATATAAACAATGGCACTAACGCACATTAGATGAAAAGTAAAAGTTTAGTAAATTGACTGAGTCACGCACAACGGATGTGGCTACTTCGTTAATTAGTGTTCGTTGGAGATTAAATTTTCGAACAAAATCTACAAAGAATTTTGTTATCGTTCCCCGAGACCCCACGTAGAGGCCTATTGTCTCCCATTCTGTTATATCGGGGTACTTTTCTCGAAAATACGCGTGGGTGGAGTTCATGTATTCTTTCTTTTCCTTGTCAACAAGGTTGGATTGCTCTAGATGTTGTTCAAAGCGTACGGTGGGATCGATGATACATCCATGTGGTGATTTGACATTTGGGTTTGTAGCGTCACTTCTCTGGACATTAAAATTCCGATCAATGACGACTAAATCTGCCCTTTTGTTGCTCCCATTATCATCTTTACAGTGGACGTCTCTGTATACCTCGAGTTCAGAAGCTACGCAGCTTTCCTCGATTAGGTTAACTACCCGATTGTGGCGTGCAATAACCAACTCGTTTGAATGGGGGCAGTCATGCAGCACGTGACAAAGTGTTTCTTCATGCAGTTGGGATACCGACATGAGGTTGTGCCATCGGAACGACCTTTAGTACCACGAGTGGCGTAGCAGTTGGAATTCATTTTAATGGCCGAAGTCCATTGTGACGACGAAATTCCCTTGCCTGTGGTCATCCACGCATTTGCCTGTGGATTCTCAGCAAAATGTGCAACAACGAGCCCTTTTCCAGGAATATTTGACCATTCCTCGAAGGCATTTTTCCTCAATAGGTCTCTCAGTTTTTGCGATGAAAGTGCCGTATCAGTTGGACTTGCTTCAATGCATAGTTTTTCTAAGCATTCCAATCGCTCTGCATCAAAGTCGCGACAAGCATTCAGGATACAATCATCGACCTTTTTCAACTTCAACGCAATGCTAAAGTGCTGTAGAAAAGCTTCCCAAGAAGCGCAGACAATTCCTAGGCCTCTTAATCTCCGTGGGGAGTAAATCATACTGTCTGGACTATCATTGGGAATCATAATTATTTGTTTCACCGCCCCTCTTATAGAGACATCAATATCCTTAAGGAATTGTTTACTTAAGTTTTTCAATGGTGCATTCTGTAGCGGGTACACAACTGTTGGCCATATAAACTGGTTTATAATGTTGTACTTCTGGCTTGGCTGAAGCAATGGGTTGGCCACCAGCAAATCGAGGTTTTCGGTCACAGATTTCAAAACGGCAAATTTATCTAGAACTATTTCATCATTGAAGTCGATTCCCAAATATTTAACACGCTCATTGAGTTTAAGTGTAGGAATCACATCTCCATTTAGCGACGTAAACGCTTCCTCTGAGACATCCAGACGCCCTTTGCTGATCAGTATGGCCATACTCTTCTCGCAGTTAATGGATAGTCCAATTTCCCGGAGGCCATCCATGACCATTTGAGCCAAGACAGCAGCCGAGTTTTTGTTTGTTGATACTACCGCGGTGTCGTCCGCGAATCCAAGCCCAGAAAGTGGTTTTTCTGCCTGTATCATTTCCACCCCATGGGTTTTAGCCACTGACTCTTCCGTTATCTCTTTAAGTATGAAATCAATTGCCATATTGAATAGAGTCGGGGACAGAGGAGCTCCTTGGGGTACACCTCTTCTTATCTTTAATCTTCCCGTTTTTTTCCGATTCACCTCAAATTGTACCTCATTGTCCGATATATGAAGCATTAAGAGGGCCCGTTGTTTATTGGAAAATGGCAGAACGTCAAGCGTTTTTTGAATATGTGTATGACTGATGTTGTCAAATGCTTTTGCCACATCCAAGAATACTATGGCACAGTCGGATTTTTTTTAATTTTGATGACTGTAGCACACCATTTATTAAAGACGAGTTTATATGTGTTCCTGGTGTGGCAACAAAACCTCTCTGAGCAGCGCAGGGTTGGAATTGTGCCCTTACCCTTTTATCAATTGCCCTTTCAATAATTCTTCTGATGATTGAAAATATCATAATTGATCGCCAATTATTCAATTCATTCGCATCCCCTCCTTTATAGATAAGGACTGCCCTTGCATTCTTTAGGGGTGCCTGTGCGTAGGACCACTTCTCCATCAGTGATGCAATTTGAGCAATAACTCTTGCAGAGTTCGTCTCTTTAATTGACCTCATAAGCACTCTATCTGGGCCCGGGGCTGTGTCAATGGCCACTTCTTTCATCGCTGCTAGAACCTCCTCTACAGAATAAGGATGATGTAACTCCTCTTCATTCGATTCTATGACTATGGCACCATATTGATCTCTAGTGTGCTGGTTTGGATTGGACAACAGATTTTCAAAGTGCTTATTAATGTCAGACATTGGAACTTGACACGTTGTATCCGATTGCCTCTTTGTAATCGCTCTCCACGCTTTCCTCCGGCGATTATAGTATTCGTACTGGACTTTCTCGTAATTATTATCATCTCTGCTTCGCTGGGATCGTTTGTTGCGTTCCTGCTGCGGGTTACTTGAGTTTCTATAACCTTTGTCCTTTTCCTTTTGCTCTTTTTTCTTACGCGCGGAATAGAATTTTGAAGCGGGATGTTTTGGACCAGGTAGACGAGAAATAACAGAGGCCAAAAATTCTTGAATATCGCGGCAGATTTCATCAAACGCTTTACTATCGAAGTTACAATCTAAATCCTTGAGACGTGTCTCAAAACCGGATATCTCTGGGAATGATTTTGGATTTGAAAGTTGGACTTCTATCATTGGGCGATCATTGCCATGGAACAGAGCCTTTGGAGCCGTATCCCTTGGTGTCTGGTTGCCGGAGATTCCCGATGCCGAATTTGCTATTGCAGGAAGTGGACTAATATCCGCCATGGTAGTCTTTTTAATGCCTTTATTTTTAGTAAGGTAATTAGCAGCTACCATGGCACGCGATATTTCTTTGTGGGAATTGGAAATATGAACTCATACTCCTTGGTCTCCTTTAAAATTTTGCCACAATGAGGACAGGGCTTCATAACAGCTTGAGATTTTTTGATTGTAGTAGACATCGCCAAACTTATAGAGAACAGTCTAAATTCGAATAATATCACGAAATATCGGAACAACCAAAAATAGAATCAAATTTTCAAATGCTTACGTTTAGAATTTCGATTAAGCCACAAATTCATTATCATAATTAATTTTACTTTAAAATAATGAAAACCATTTATATTTTATACTGTTTCTTAGTTTTCCAATATATACTGTTTCTTAGTTTTCCAATATAACGTGTTCGCAAAAACACCGTGATTACGGAATTAACCGCTTAAACTTGCCCCTAAGATTAAAGAGAGAGATAGATAGAGATAGATAGATAGATAGATATAGATAGATAGATATAGATAGATATAGAAAGAGATATAGATAGATATAGATAGAGATAGAGATAGATAGATATATATGAAACCTCGCTTATCGTTGTAAACCATTCAAAAATTCAATGTTCAAAGATTTTTTTGTATGAGGCCTCTTTTTTACACGCCAGGGGTAGATTGTGTGTTTCATTGTAATAGTTGAAAGCGAAGGAATCATACGGTTAAAAATGGACGAAGAAACTGGTCGCGTCTCGTTGGAGACTTATATCCTATTATCGGATTGATACTAATTACGCCGTATATTTGTGAGATCTACGACAGTTCGTCTTTGAACAATCGATGCCGTCGGTGTGATGGTTACATTATTCGTAGGGCTAAACGATAATCTGAAATAGTTAATGTTAAATAAATTTAGAAAAATAAAAATGATTGGAAAAAAATATTTGTTTTTATTTCATACACGGTTATAAATTTCGTCATATTCTTTTTGATATACAGAATCATTGGAAAACACTTTTCCACTCGGATTATAAAACCATGCTTTTTTTAAGGCGTCCACTTGAGGGGGTAAAAACTGTCCGTCTTGTCGAGACTCGTAGTTACAACAATGGGTATCTCCTAGCCAGGTCAGTACTTGTAATATCTCCATTAATTTGGCGATGTTCATTAAATATCCGTTGCATCCTCGGGATTTGTTTAAGGTCTTGTTTTTAATTATTAACGGCGACCGTAATTCGTCGAGAATCTTTATCAATGCCGTGTTGATAACTCCTACAGCGGTTTTAGAATGACATATATACCCGAGTATACAGGGTGGTAAAGATCAGACCAACACCTATCTTTGTGGACGTCCCCCAATAATGCCGTCTGATGACGTCACTATACTACAATGTAGACCTCGTATACAGGGTGTTAGTAGATACGTGTTATTGTAACCAAATGAGAATTTCCTATGGGTTTAATAGGGTAAATACCTGATGGCTAGAAACATTGCAGTGGCACAGATCTAAGCCTCGTAATTCACTAGATAACTTATCTCCTTGAAAATTTATTTAACAACTTTAATAATACGATAATGATTGAATTGAATCGACGTGAGTCCAGAAACGCCAAATTTAACTGAGTACGGTAATAACATCAGCGTAAATGTTCGATGTATCTACCTTTGTGGTGTAGGCACTCTTGGAGGCGACTTTCCAGGTCTTGCAATGCATTTGCCAGCGTTTGAGTAGTGATTCCATTGATAGCGGCTCGAATCCGGTCCTTTAAACCTGCTTCACCCAATGGCTCTGTTTCGTAGACGCCGCCCTCAACATAGCCCCATAGAAAGAAATCAAGTAGTGTAAGGTCAGGAGACCTTGTTCGTCACGGAATTGGTCCACCTCTACCTCTCCAATGATTGGGAAAGTGGTCATTCAGACATTGACGAACATAGACCGCCCATTTGTGTGGGGCTCCTTCCTGTTGGAACCACACGTTACGAGTCACTGCTAATAGCAATGCGTCTATCGCGTCAATAAACTCGTGACGCAGGAAGTCCAAGTACAGTTCTCCAGTAATGTTCGCAACGAAGAAAAAGGAACCGATAATTCGGTTCCCAAAAATGGCATCCCAGACATTTACCTTCTATCGAATTTGATGGTAATGGTGTCCTAGCCAAAAGGGATTGTGATGGGTTCAGTAATGCATGTTATGACGGTTTACCGTACCATCCCTGTGAAATGTAGCATCGCCCGAAAACAGCACCTTTTGCAAAAATAGTGGATCGGCTGCAATTAGGTCACGCATGGTAAGATAGGAGGTTGGACTAAACCAATTTACTGTTCTTGGCTTTTTACATCGCCACCATTACCGGCCTATCATATCCACCTCCATCAAGCCTTAACAGACGACGATTACCGAAGACAGCAAGACTTATGTCTTACCATGCGTGACCTAACCGCAGCCGATCCATTGCAAAAGGTGTGGTTTCGGGCGAGCCTACATTTCACAGAGATGGTACGTTAAACCGTCATTACATGCTTTACTGGACCCATCACAATCCCTATTGGTTACGACACCATTACCATCAAATTCGATGGAAGGTAAAAGTCTGGGTTGGCATTCGTGGGATTCGAATTATCATTCCCTTTTTCTTCGATGCGAACATTACTGGAGATTTGTACTTGAACTTCCTGCGTCACGAGTTTAGTGACGCTATAAACGTATTGCTATTAGCAGTGATTTGCAACATGTGGTTCCAATAGGATGGAGCCCCACCACATTGGGCGGACAATGTTCGTCAGTGGCTGAAAGACCACTTCCCCAATCGTTGGACAGGTAGAGGTGGATCATGGTCTCCTGACATTACCAACACTTGATTTCTTCCTATGGGGCTATGTTGAGGGCGGCGTCTACGAAACAGAGCCAATGGGCGCAGAAGATTTTAAGGACCGGATTCCAGCGGCTATCAATGAAATCACTACTCAAATGCTGGCAAATGCATTGCAAGACATGGAAAGTTGCCTCCAAGAGTGCCTACACCACGATGGTAGACACATCGAACATTTACGTTGATGTGCTAACCGTACGGATTCAAGTTTGGCTTAGATCTGTGCCACTGCAATGTTTCTAGCCATCAGGCATTTACCCTATTAAACCCAGCATCATTCTCATTTGGTTACAATAACACCCTGTATAGTGACGTCATCAGACGGCATTATTGGGGGACGTCCAAAAAGATAGGTGTTGGTCTGATCTTTACCATCCTGTATAAGAGGCTTCGTTGATGTTTTGGCATTTTTGAATTTCCGAATTTGAATATTTACGAATGATCCCTAAAGACGTTTTATTCCTTCATAGGGACTGCTTATACGGTCCGCGCTCTACGAGTGGGACTAAAACCAGCAGGTGTTATTTTTACAATGAAGCGCGCATTCGACTTCTTTCAAATATATTGATAGTAAGGGAGAAAGTATTAAGACTCGATTAAAAAAAATACCCAGGTGGTGATTTCGCAATGGGGCTACGGGTATAAATACGTAAGACTCTCGTAGGGGTGAGTCAGTACTGATTCTATGGGCATAAACCGACGTGATGGATGCTGAAGCTCTTGCTTGGAGTCTAGAAGATATGGCGGTAAATAGACCTTGGCCGCTTAGAAAAATATACGAATTTTACTTTTTTCTCTGTAATGTAATCAAAGTGAATCCCGACGAAGTTCCAACTGTTTTGCCGATTTTTCTACGCCATGCAAGTTTCTCATTTATTAGCGTGTTTATTTACATTATCGAATATATGATGAAAGTGCCGAAAACCCCCGACGAATGCGGGCAGTACTGCACAGAGGAAGGCGTACGTTTCAGCACAGCTAAATAAATTAATATTTTATGTAAAGATTTTTGGTAGTTTGTAGCAAAAGTGTACGGTAACGTATAAGGAGAAACTGTGATTCAGGTGTGACAGGGAATTAGACGTTAATTTCGGTGTTGCGGCACAAATTGGGTCGTATAAATCATAGACCAAGGCCCGCTATAGGGTGGAATGGCGAACAATGTGGCGGGAAGCATGCTGGGCACAGAGAGTGGAGAAGGAAGCGAATTGGAAAATTCGACGGTAACGGAGACGAACTGGGCTGAGTGTAGCGAAGAGAAAGGAGGAGTGGAGGAACAAGGCGGTTGTAGTCAAATGAGTGATTCGGTGTTTGCGATGATTGGACTAAAGGGTGGTCAAAAAATGTTCTTGTTGATTGTAAAAAAAAAAAGAAAAAAAGAAGTAAAAAAAGTAAAACACTTTTGAAAGTTGGTTGTATAAACGTAGACGGGTTGAGCAAGGCCAAATTTAACGCTATTGCTAAAGTGGCGTCCAATAACAAACGGTCTATACAGGTGATAGGAGTGGTTGAAACAAAACAACGCAAAGAGACGGAAAAGTGTTTTGATATTAAAGGGTACAAGTGGTTACATGGTGAGAGGGATAAGGGGGGTGGTGGTGGTGTAGGTATGTGGGTGAGTAATAAGTTGGCGTATAAACCAATCAGTATACCGGAGGACCTACTGGGTGAGGTTATTGGTGTGAAGATATCAGGGTCTAAACCATTATATGTGGTGGTGGTGTATGTAGGAGTACATAACAGGAGGAATAGGCAAAAGAACCTAACGTTATGGGCGTACCTTAGGGAAGAATTGATGAGAATAGGAGGGGAGAGACTGTATGGTATTAGGTGATTTGAACGGGCATGTGGATATATTAGACTCGGGGGAAGCCATGCCTAAAGACAAAAACGGAGAAGAGTTGGTAAATTTAGGTAGAGAGTTTGACATACACAACCTGAATTTCAGTGAGGACAACGTTAATAAGTGTACTTATGTGGAAAAGAGGGTAAGGGGGGCAAGGTCTAGGATTGATTATGCCTTGGTGTCTGAGAGGTTACGGGAGTGTGGGGTCACGCTATTTATTGACGAAGACGATGAGCAGTGGGACGTGGGAAGTGACCACTGCGCCTTAGTGGTTTCTGTACCGGCTGAAGGTAGGGTTGCTCCTCGGCGTACTACACAAATTGGAGAGAGAGGTGCGGTGGCAGGAAGTAATAAAGTACGAGGGTGGAAAATCGATGAGGGTACAGATTGGGAGGCGTATAGGGGAGAGCTCGAGAAGCTTATTGATGGCATAAATTGGCTAGGCTCCGTAGATGAGATTAATGAGGAGATGAGAAAAGTTGTGACGCAGGCGGCGGAGAAGATGATTGGGCAGAAGAGTCCCCCAGGGAAAGGTCGTAAATTGGAACCGTGGTGGGACAAGGTACTGAGTGAGTTAAGGAGGGAAAAGAAACAAGCGAACAGAGCGTGGAGGCGAGCAGCTCGTTGTGAGGACAAGGATGTTAAACAAGTGGCTTGGGCTCATCTACAACAAAGAGGGCTTGGAAATCGGCGATAGCGGAGAAGAAAGGGGAGTTTAATAGAAGGAAACTTCAGAGCATCGTGGAGGGGCACGGTCGTAGTCGGAAGTTTTGGGACCATGTGAAACGTCTAGGAACGGACTCGAGCCGGAAGAGAGGGGGGGAGGGGCAGTTCTGGATGAGGAAGGGAGGAGAGTGGAAGATGGGGAAGGGATCAAGAGGAGGGTGCGGGAATATTGGGAGGGCTTATTGCGGGACGATAGTGGTCACTCCCAGGTGGACCAGGTGGGGTAGGAGTGGACCAGGCAGAAGGGAACAGGATTTGCAGGGAGATTGAAGTGCAGGAGGTGGTAAGTGAGTTAAAAAAGCTAAAACTGCGGAAAGCTGGAGGTAAAGATAGAATAGCTAATGAATTTTTAAGAGAGGGGCTGGAGCCTGGTACAGGTGCTGACAAGACTGTTTAACAGAATTCTGGAAACAGGTCATTCCCCGCAGGCTTGGCGGGAGGGGCAGGTAACGCTTTTACATAAAGGCGGGGACGTGGAACAATTGGCCAACTATAGGGGTATTACGCTCAGTAGTAACGTGGAAAAGCTGTTTTGTAAAATTCTGGCTAGGCGTTTGACGGATTGGTTGGAAGAAACAAACACGTTGGGGGAGATTCAGAATGGTTTCAGAAAGGGGAGTGGTGTGACGGATAACCTCTTTATCCTAACATCAGTGATAGATGGGAGGAAACCGCTTTTTTGCTGTTTCATAGATTTTAAAAAGGCGTATGATAATGTGTGGCGTGAAGGGCTATGGGCTACCCTCAGGGAAAATGGGCTGGGGGGGGGGCGGTTTGAAGACATTATGCGAGACTTGTATGAGGGCACTAACTTGGACGTGAAGTGGGAGCCTTTTTCTGTGGAAGGGATAATAACGTCAAAGGGACTTCGGCAGGGTTGCGTATTATCACCGATACTGTTTGCACTATACCTGAAACGCCTGGGTGATACGCTTATGGAATCGGGCCAGGGAGTGAACGTGGGGGAACTGAATATCCCGGCTTTGTTTTTTGCGGATGACGTGGTACTGATGGCTGAGTCAGGAAAAGCATTACAAATGCTTATGGACAGGGTTGGGGAGTTCGGTAAGACATGGAAATTGGAGGTAAATAGTGGAAAATCTAAAGTTATGATATTTGGACGCGGCGGGACGCATGGGAGGTGCTGGAATATAGTAAATGTCAAGATCGACAGGACGGAGGAATACAAATACTTAGGGGTGACAGTTTCGAGTAGGGGTAAATGGTGGAGCAAATGGGAGAAACAGTTTATGAAATCAGGACGAAGACTTATTGGACGTCTGAGGTATATGGCAGGGCAAAGTTGTAATAGAAGTTGGGTGGCTAGGGCGTTATGGGAGAACGTGGCAATGGGAGTTTTGGGCTATGGGTGTGAAGTGTTACCGTTGTCTGGAAGGGTACTTAAAGAATGGGAGTTTCTCCAATCTGAGATGGCAAGGTACATCTTAGGTGCTCATATAAGAACCAAGAAGGAGGCGTTGAGAGGAGATCTGGGGTGGTGGAAGGTGGAGGAATTCGCGGCGTTCAGGAAAGTAAAGATGGCGTGCCGGTACAGAACAATGACTACGACGCGGTGGCCAAGGTCCGTGTTTGATTGGATGCGGAAGGAAGGCGTTGAAACACCGTGGTGGAAGGGGATGGCTAAAACAGATGATGAGTTCGGGGCGTTAAATGGGGATTGGGGGAGGTGGTCCACGACCGTCGAAGCATTAGCCATGGCTCACGAGACAGCTGAGGAATGGGCATACAGAAATTGGAAAGAGGTAGTTGACGGATCGGAATCTATGGGTCTTTATAGGAGTAAACAGGAACTCAAGAGGGAATGGTTTGCTGATAGCCAGGGTCGTGATGGAGAGCTTATTTTTAGGGGTAGGTCGAAGACTCTGGGGCTAAATTCTAGGAAGGCGGATTGGGGTATGAGGTTTAATAGGGGGTGTGTGTGTGGTGTGACCATGATGACGAGACTTTAGAGCATGTTGTTTTTGGGTGTCAGGCGTACAAGGAGGATCGGGAAAGATTATTTGGTGATCTGGGGGGTACAGAAATAGAAGAGTTATTGGGCTTCGGAGTAGGGGATGGAAGGAAATTAGGTGAATTTTTAGTCCG
Organism: Odiellus spinosus; assembly: GCA_963920705.1. Classification (NCBI taxonomy): domain Eukaryota; kingdom Metazoa; phylum Arthropoda; class Arachnida; order Opiliones; family Phalangiidae; genus Odiellus; species Odiellus spinosus. The sequence continues at coordinate 29,250,848 of OY987226.1, forward strand.
AGTAGAGCAGAGGAGGGAGAGGCACGGGTTAGGCAAGTTATAAATCCTCCCCCTCTTACCCTTTCACCAGTACACCAGTATAACAATGATTTAGGGTACGTTATGGTAGGTTCGGTGAAGGTAATTGGAAGGGGTACGTATGCCGGGGTAGCCTTATGTAAGAATATGTTAAAATTGTATAATGATGTGTCGGGGCGATTAAAATGGGGTAGCTATGTGTAATAAATATGAAAAAAAATGTAACAAGGTGATGTGGAGCTGAAGATAAGTGCGGCCGCCAGGTTAATCTGGCCCGTTATGTAAATTACGGTTGTAATCTTGAATACATGGCCAATATTAAAGTTAAGTTAAGTTAAGAGCTAAGAACAGTTAAATCAACTATAGAGTTTGATACTCGAGCGGCTAAAGGACCAATATCTAGTTAGAATGCAAAAATGTCTCGAAGAAATTAAAAAACAAATGACGAAATACTTTTGGTAGAAGATTTTTTTGAATTCGCAGAATGATAGAGATATCGTGTAGTTTCTAGACGGTGCGAATTAGAGCTCTCGTTCAGAAGACTCGACCAAGTCGATCCGGCGCTAATATTTGGCATGATTGAAGAGATTCTCTATGATGAGATTGAGAAATTCTTTCTGGGACCCAACATGGTGCATATTCCTATCTTACTCAGTTCGACATTTATAAAGCGCTGTACCGTTTACACACACCAGCGCTATGATCCGCCGTCTTATCATCACCGCGTCCGGGACCGAGAAGGTCGATACCAGCAAAACCACATCCATGGAAAGTGGTCAGCAAAGTACAGAGCGAACCAACCAAAAACATAGTGAGCTTGACTGTCGTCCTCGACTCGGTGAGGCTTTGGAAACATAAGACCTAGGGAGCCGACAGCGGAGAGCGCATTCGACACTAATGCACCATCCACCAAAAACTCTACCCAATCAAAACCTGAGCCCGAGATGTGATCACATAAACGGTCCGCTCATCTTAGGGGCGTGCGCACCCCGGGAGAATGTTACTCCCACACGGGGCCGACTTTGTTCAGCAGAGCCGATCACACCTCAACTCAGTAGAAAGGGAGTGTGTCACTCTTCGTCATGAGTCCTTTAGGCCTAGGAACCCAGCTCAACCCCCCCACCGCGGGAAGGTGGTGACACGCGGGGGATTCCTATCTTACCGAAAAACTTCACGGCCTAAAAAACTGCTAGTCGTAGATAAGATTGTCCACTTTTTTTAGACATAAAAAAATGGCCCCTTTTTTAGGCCGTGAAGTTTTTCGATAAGATAGGAGTTGTGTTCGTGTTTTGTCTGATGAAACATATTCCTTGGGAGAATTATAGTAGGTGTAAAAACGTCATACTACACAGTTGTTTCATGTAGTATTAATAATTCTGCCAAGCCCCTCGGATAGATATTCCCTACCTTACAGGCCCGCTTTTAGTTAAGCACACAATCAGGAGATAACGAATATTTTTAGCCCCATTTTAGACAATACTTTTAAGTCGTATAACTGAAATAGTATTGTTGCTACACAACCAAATTTTCTTCAATTTTGTATGCCATCCTGAAGAAGCTTTGTTCCAAAATTTATAAGGGTCTGTGGGAGGTAAGGCTATCAAAATCAACATTGCTACTCGGAATCGTCCCTATATTTAAACATTGAGGGCCTTTCTTCAAAGGTTAATAGTATTCGGTACAATGATTGCCTCGCTGTAAACTTTCGGATTTCGATGCAATAATCACCACACCGTCGAAAAATCAATGAAATGTTTTGGTGAGTGGACCTTTTGGTTTACCCCATTAAACTACCCAAAATTGAATAAAAACCGTAACCCCTCTTTAAAATCCCCTTTCATATCCGATCACGTGCTTAATCCACGTGAATCCTCTTTTTTCGTTTTTAACCGTTAATTGCCTCTCGTGAATTTTGGATTCCCAAATTAGGTATATATTATTGAATATGACAATACCCGCTAGAGACTACACCATTTCAATTTGAATTTCCAAGATTAAACCTACAAAACAAAAAAAAAAAAAAAAAAAAAAAAAACTTAAAGCTGCACTTACACCCCATTCCACAGAAATTAAGAAACTGCACCTAGAACCCTCTGGAACTGAACAAACTACCTCCTACGCCCTCTAGAACCCTGCTAGAAATCCTGGCAAAGTATTTCCAAGAATAATTCGCCGGGCGTCGGGCACCCAACCCGGCTAACCGTCTGGCCACCTTGCCGCACTAAAATAACTGATCCCCGTTGGCACTCCTTTTTGCCGGTTACATCATTTTGTTCAACGCCGGCTAGTATAGACCCTCATCGTCGCTGTATATCAACTCGTCGAATTCTAAAAAGTTTGAGTCAAACGAGCCAGTCCACGACGATGGGTAGCTACCGACGTTTATGTGTAAAATGGACTTCCATTTCTTCCTTAAGTTGATAATAATCGACGAAATTTCAATGGCTGGCCATATTTACATAACACTCAAATTTACATAAGCCATATTTACATAACGCCCCAATTTACAGTCATATTTACATAACACTCAATTTACATTTATCCAGATCAATGATTTATCTTGAACTACCGTTCTCTCTGTTTACCACAATTCCATTTAGTTAGGTTAAGAGGGATTCTTCTAAAATAGACTAAATTTCCCTTCTTTTTTTTTTAAATCAAGACTACTTTTTATATGGTGTAGTAATTTTTTAGTTATTTTCGTTGGGCCTCCCACTCTCAACCACCCTCACACTGCCTTATAAAATTAAGCAGGTGATTTTTCGCTCAATTTCCGGTATTCCCTATATATTAATACCTCTGACACATGTTTTAAAGTTATAGAGCTCCTTCTTGCTCTCATTATGAACTCGGCAATTGAAAAAAGTCTTCCTACCTCCGCTGATGTTGCCGGTACAGCCGAGTAACGTCTCGCTAATATTGATAAAGCCGGGAACTCTTTTCCTTTCGTACTCAAATAATTCAGGGCCACATAAATTGCGTAGATCTTTGTTCATTTAGGTAAATCTCGACCTCTTTCACAGTTCTTGGGGCGACTGACACCGTTGGCATTGGCAACGCCAAAAAGCTGAAAGGGTTGTAAGTTTCCACAGAATCCTCACTCAACGGCTCTCCAGAACTATTCTCGTTGAGTTCCAGTTTCTCCTTCAAAATTGCAGTTTTGATTACAATCTCTGCACTCGTTTTTGAGGGGCATTTAAAACTGGGGTTTGTGGCTATCCAAGGTGGATGCGCATAGCTGCCTAGAAATCAAAACATGTTTTAAACTACTTATAAGCAAGATTTAATTAAGAAGGCAGGATGCTATCCATGAGAATTTCAAAACGAGATCAATAATGTGTAGGTGCCCAATTTATTGAAGTTATGAGTTTGTCTAATAATAATAATAATTTTACATAAGGAATCAGAAAAAGTACTATCTTTTAGTAAATTTTTAAAGGGATACCATTAGCTATCTTGGAAAATGGTCTACTTACTGTCCAACAGCAGACATTTTTGATTCGGGTCTAAAATTGACGCCAAAATGTATGTCTCGTCGTCGAGAACGTCTTTGAATCTCAGTTCCAAATTATCCAGAAGATATTTTTTTAAATTATCAAATTTTTAGCTACACCAAAAGTGTAGCTATTACATTCGATGGTTCGTCGGCGCCGCCGCCGCCGTTGGAAATGAAAATCAAGTAGTCGCGTAAAAGCTTGATAAACACGAATACCCTTCAATGAACTGTTAGTGTTCGCAATTGCGTCATCGGAGGAATACGTCATTTCCCTCTGCGTTTGAATTTCCAATGAAATTCATGTTTAAGTTACTAGCTTTTTCTTGCTATATAAGTTTACCCACTATGATCAAGAATTCATTCTTGTTCCATAAGAATATGGGAGGGCCGCGATTAAATAACCATCCTCCCAAACTTTGTAGCAAAAGTTCGTCTGCTTCGAATTGATTTTTCGAGTAAATCACTCCTGACATCTATTATTAACCCGCGCCACTAACGACCTTGACATAATATTTCGGGTAATAAAAATGGAGCCGACCGAAAAAAGATCTAAGCGTACAAATGTTGCGAAAATTGTAGACGAACTTTTGTTACAAAGTTTGGGAGGATGATACCAGAGGCTAAAGCTATGCTCCCATATTCTTATGGGACCAGAATGGATTCTTGCTATGATTCATTGTACAGCAGCTACCGTTACTCGTTTGTTATTTAATAATGCTCCACGAACGCCTTATATACTATCTTTTGGTTGCGAGTCTATTTTAGCCTTCTGAGGTTATAACTATTAATGAATTGAAACGTAATATTCATTTAAATTAAAATTAAAACTATCTAAATGATTTAACTTAATCTAAAAACGGATGTTGATGAAAATTTTATTTAATTTAGAAAATATTTTATTAGAGATTCATTAGATAAAAGCGCGTTTTCACGGATGTCCAAGATAAAATGACTTGATAAATATTAGATATAAAGGCGCGTTAACACGAGTATCCAAGATAAAATAGAAATTAAGATTAGATATAAAGGCGCGTTCACACGGGTATCCAAGGTTAAAATAAAGATTAGATTTAAAGGCGCGTTCACACGGGTTTATAAGTTGAAAATAAATATTAGATGTAAAGACACGTTTAAAAGATAAATTAATAAAGATTAGATGTAAAGGCGCGTTCACACGGATCTATAAGTCGAAAATAAATAAATATTAAAAATAAAGCCGCGTTCACAAGATAAATTAATAAAGATTATGTATAAAGCCGCGTTCACAAAAGATAAATTAATAAAGATTAGATATAAAGGTGCGTTCACACGGATTTAAAAGTAGAAAATAAATAAATATTTGATATAAAGCCGCGTTCACAAGATAAATTAATAATGATTAAATATAAAAATGAAAAGTGGAAAAGTGAAAAGTGGAAAAATGAAGTGTCATTGGTTTCAAGTGTCATTGGTGTAACTATTCTTATGGGCTTGACCATCTTGTTCTACTTCCACTTCAAATGTCTCCTTGAAAACCGTTAGGAGTCCATCTAACACCTTGGGGGTCATTAATCCCGATTTCTGAAAGTAATCGGTGGACTTCTTTAAAGGTCTTAATAAGGCCACCAGCTCCTTGGCTAATTCTTCCACATCTTCATCATATGAAGATAGGGTTAACTATGAATTTCGTCAATCATGTATGTTTAGAATGCGTATTTAATGCGTGTTCGAACCAATATTAAAACCAATACTGCAACTGAAACAAATGAAATATGAGTCATATAGGAAAAACCCAACACGTCATTGAATCAAAGGTTACATATCTTCAGTGTATAAAAGCTATCTTCATCGTATAGATAAGACTATTTTACATCGTTCACGATACTCATCTAGACCTGCGCTCTTCCGGTAAGTATTTTAAAAATTCTTATGGCATATATATTCAGTGATACTTCAATTCTCTCTCATTTATCGATATGGATTTAAGTCTGCAACACCCTTTTAACGGACTGGTGGCCGGTGTAACGGGATGTGGAAAAAGCGTCTTTGTTGCGAAATTAATTGAGCACAAGGAAATTATTATTTTCCCCACACCCGAACGAATGATATGGTGTTACACTAAATACCTGGACAAACTATTTAATTCCATATCGAGTCATACCCCAAGCGTAGAATTTCATGAGGGGCTATTGGATGTAGACACTTTAAATGCTAACGTTAGAAACTTCGTTATATTAGACGACCTTTTATGCGAAATCGCTAATAATAAGGACGTGCCCAACTTGTTTATTCGTGGATACCATCATCGGAATACATCAGTACTAATTTTAATGCAAAACCTCTACTACCCAGGAAAAGAAATTCGAACCTTGAATCTCAACGCTCATTATCTGATAATCTTCAAAACACCGAGAGACCAATCTGCGATTCTACATTTGGCGAAACAAATTTCTCCAGTCAACAGCAAATACGTCGTAGACGCGTTCAGGCAAGCTGCAGCTATCAGTTTCGGATATCTATTAGTAGACCTCAAAGCCACAACCCCGAAAGATAGAAGATTAAAGACCGGGATATTACCAGGAGAACAAACCGCCTTTTTTGTACCAAAATGACCGGAATCATCGAAGCAAACTTCTTCAGAGTCCATGGCAAATGGATTGTGAAAGAAGTAACACTATTCGTGAAGGAGACGGGCGAACACGAGGTCTGGATATTTAAAGCACCATTCCCTTTCACGGACTTGTTGTTGTACAAGTTGGGAAACCAAAATATAACCTCCCCGACCCCGACGTTAAGGTAATCTAACCTAACCTAATCCTACCTAAAATAAAAGATGAAAAGAAATGTAGAGTATTGGATGAGTAGAGGAAACAGCGTGCATTTCAATCATAATTCTCTATTTTACGGAGTATAAGTATTTTCCCTTAACCTCAAGGATACAGAGAATGCAAAAGAATGTCATGCGTTACCCATAATTATATGCGGCAGGTCGTAGACTCTTTAATATACACACCAAATGAAATGTCCTGCGTTACCCATAATTATATGCGGCATGGCGTAGATTTCATAATTGACACACCAAATGAAATTTATTTTCTAAATAAATATGTAAAATATGTGAAATGTAGAGAATTCGAGAATCAGCACTTCCGTTTAAATGGGTTAAATAAACTTAGTGTTCTCTAACATTAATCGCAACTGAATATAACTAAGGAATCAATGACTTCAATAAAGACGATAAGTTAAAACTTAATTAGAACATTTATTATAAGCGTAAATTGTGTACAGGTTAAAATCCAACTAACTCATTTAAGTTTTTACATCTCTTTATATATCTAAGTTTTATTTTTTATTGCCGTTAATTTGACGTTTGTTCAATTATAATTAAAAAACATGAATAATGATAAGAACGATGAAGCGAAAGATCATTTTTTAAGTCTATTTTTTACACTCCCCCGAATGATATTATGGGTTAAGATTCATCGTTTTTCAATTCCATTGGGTACAGACGTTGTACTGGTCGACGAAGGGACCCTTTTGATGTTTTCAGTAGACATGCTCGAATTTTATTGTCTCTGCCGGGGTAAAGTTCTATGATTCTTCCCATTTGCCAAAGATGACGTGGACATTTGTCTTCGTGTATTAAGACTATGTCATTGACCTGAAGACTTTCTGTTGATTTCGGATTCGAAGAAATGTGTGCCGAACGAAGCTCTAGTAAGTATTCGCTGCGCCAACGTCGCCAAAAACTGTCCAAGAGGGATTCTCGGTACAGCCATCGTTTCTTCATGTCGTCTTGTTTCAAAGTCTCCTTGATTTTGATCTTCGGTGGAATGGAGTTAAGGCGACGTCCAATGAGAAGATGTGATGGCGTTAGTGGTGAGGGTTCGGCTGGGTCGCTATTAAAATACGTTAATGGTCGTGAATTTATAGTACCTTCTATTTCGACGAGTAATGTTTCAAATTCTTCATAATTAATCCGTGCTCGACCCAGAGTCTTCTTTAAGCAAGTTTTGACAGTTTTCACTAGACGTTCAAAAAACCCTCCCCACCAAGGAGCTCTTTCGACGTTGAATTTCCATCTGATGTTGGCGGTGATAAAGAATTCTTTAAGTTCTGTTTTGGATATATTTTTCCAAAGGTTTTGAAGTTCTCCGCTCGCTCTTTTAAATGTTTTTGCGTTGTCGGAAAAAACCACTTCACATATACCCCGTCTGCCAACGAATCGTTTTAGTGCCAGAATGAAAGTTTCTGTAGTTAAATTTGTCACTAGTTCTAGGTGAATGGCTCGGCTAACTGCGCACGTAAATAGGGCAATGTATGATTTATCCATCGTTGTTCCGTTCTTGTTTATTTTTACGAATATTGGACCTGCGAAGTCGACACCGGTAACTTGAAAGGGAGCAGATTGGACAATGCGGTCGCTCGGCAACGGGGCAGTTTCTTGTGTAATGGCTTTTGATTGGATTTTTCGGCAAATCCAACATTTTGACAGTAGGTTTTTGATTATTTGTCTTCCCTTTGGAATCCAAAAACGATCTCGAAGATGAGTCAAGGTGCTGTTAAGTCCCATGTGAAATTGTTTCTCATGACTACTATTGATTTGTAACTTGGTGAAGTAAGATTTTCCTGGTAAGATAATAGGATGAGAGACGTCAAAGCCAAGTCCAGATTGATGTAGTCTCCCTCCTACTCTTAGTATTTGATACTCGTCTAGAAACGGATTGAGATTCTTGATTTTGGAGTCGATTTTTATTTCCTTTTTAGACTTCAAACATTGGATTTCCTTGGAATATGCATCCGTTTGAGTTTTTTTCATCCAAAATACTTCGGCGGCTGCTATGTCTTCTGCTTCTAGTTCGTTACTACTTCGACGATTGTTCTTATGTTTTAGATTGTGAAAATATCTTAAGACCCAAGCGGTGGAACGTAAGAGTCTATTGAGTGAGCTAAAACGGTAGATGTCTATAATAGGTTCGTTGTTTTGAACATGAAGGGCATTCTGAATAGTTTCGGTCGTCTTCTTTTTTTGCAATTCTGGATCCTTGAGTTCGTCCATCGGACGAGCTGGTTGAGATTTTTTCGGCCATTCTGTGTTCGGTTTCGACAGGAATTCAGGACCGTGCCACCATTTTTCGCTTGTTAAGAGGGTGTCGACCTTCATTCCTCTACTAATAAGGTCGGCTGGGTTGTCTCTTCCCGGTATGTGAGACCATTGGATCGGCTCGGAATTTGACTGTATTTCGATGATTCGATTTGAAACGAACGGTTTCCAATTTGAAGCTTTATCTCGAATCCAATGATAAACGATTGTGCTGTCTGTCCAAAAATGTTGAGTTGGCTGATCGGTTTCGAAATACCCAGCGACCGATTTCATGAGACGGGCTCCGACAACAGCTGCTAGGAGTTCCAATCTCGGAATGGAGGCCTTTTTGAGTGGGGCTACTCGTGATTTAGCAGCAACGATTCTGACATCGAATACGTGATCGGGGAATGCAGACCTCAGATAGACGACAGCGCCATAGGCGATTTTACTTGCATCCGTGAAGCAGTGGAGTTCGTGAAATTCTCGCTGATTCTTTGGTGTTGAGAGATAACATCTGGGAATTTCAATTTTATTGAGCTTTGGGAGATCTAGACACCATTCATTCCATTTCTTTAAAAGGTCGTCAGGTAATGTTTCATCCCACGCTATTCCACGTTCCCACATTTCCTGGAATAGGCATTTGATACGTATAACGTACGGTGACAGTAAACCGATTGGATCGAATATACGAGAGGCGGCTTGCAAGACGAATCTCTTGGTATTTTTCTTTCCCAGTATATATGCGAGGAGTGGAGTTACGTCGAATCGAAACATATCCTTTCCTGGAGTCCAGACTATACCAAGTACTTTGAGGAGTGTAGAAACGGGTTCGACGATTTCATCCTTCCCAGAAACATTGATCATTTCCGGTGAAAATACTCTTCCCCATCGGTCGTGTAATTCTTTAGAATTAGATTTCCATTTCCGGAGCGGCATTTTTGCTGAATTCATAATTTTCACAGCGTCTGTTGTAATTTTAAAAGCTTCGTCTACATCTTCCGCTCCTCCAACTAAATCGTCAACGTATAGGCATGTCATTAGTAGTTCGTAAGCTTCAGGATATTCATCTTTAAATTGACGTAGATGTTTTTTAATTGTGCTGGCTAGAAGGTAGGGACTGGCGTTGACTCCAAATAAGACTCGTGTCATTCGTAAAATGGTAAACTTGAGCCGTTTATCATCGTGAATGTTGCCTTCGAACCAGAGGAATCGTGTGACGTCCTTATCTTCTTCTGTTAGGCTAATTTGTAAGTACGCCTTTTCAATGTCGGCCATGAATGCAATTGAAAATCTTCGAAAACGAATGAGTATTCCCAGTAGGCTTGGATTCAAATTGGGTCCGGTGTACAAACAATCGTTCAAGGATGGACAATTCTTTGCTTTTGACGAAGCGTCGAAAACGATCCGTAATTTTGTCGAGACTCTGTCATTCTTTACTATCCCTCGATGTGGTACGTAATAAATTTCAGTTTTTGCAGATTGGTCTGGAATCCTCTCGACGATTCCTCGTTGTAAGTAATCCTCGATGACTTCGGAATATTGAGCGTAGTACGTAGGATTCCTTTGAAATTGATGAATTAAGTGTCGGAATCGGCTTGCCGCGACTTTATAATTGTCGCTCAAATCTTCACGAGACCTTTTCCACGGTAGTTGGACTTCATATCTCCCATTTTCCATTTGGTGTATGTAATCTTCAAAATGTCGTAGCGCTTCGTTCTCCGACTGATCAATCTGGATATCGTCGACGATCCCAAGAGCTTCTATGTCCCAGAAGGATTTCAGTTGTTTAGTGAGTTGGATTTCTTCGATAGTTTCCGTTTGATTGATTAATGTGATTGGCTCTTGAGAGACTCCGATGTTCATGGAAGAAATGGCTGTAGGTCCATGGATGGTCCAACCCAATATGGTGTTTACGGCAGTTAAGGATTCCGAAAGTCGTTGTACATTTCCATTGACCATTTTCCAATAGACATCTGCCCCGATTAGGACGGTAATTTCTTTCGAAGTATTCGCGTGGTTTGTAATTCGATCGGCTAAGTGGAGACCTCGGACTTCCATTTGTTTGTTGATGTCGTGACTAGGTACTTCAATGAGAGCGCTGCTTATTTTAGGCGTTTCAAGAGCTTCAATGGTAATCAATTCTGAGAGATTGGTGCTCTTCAAGGTAAGGAGAACTCTTCTTCTACTTTGAGGGGTAGCGTTTTTGCTTTCAAAGGAGTGAATGGAAATATTTTCGACACCTATTACAGGTAGCTTGAGATTCTTGGATACCGATTCCTTTATAAATGTTCGGGTGCTTCCTCCATCTAGAAGACATCGGACAACTTGAGTCCTTTCATTAGATTCGGCAATGGCGTATGCTGTTTGTAGAAGAATGGTTGATTGGCTGACTTCGTTGCTTTTAGAAGCAACTGTTTGTACGTTAACTTCCTTGGATTTTGTTGATTGATCGTCAGCTATTGGATACTTCGTCGGACAAATGACTTCGTGATGGCGGGCTTTGCAAACTTGACAATTAACCCTTGATCGACATTTATTGGAAATATGGCCTCTTCTAGCGCAGACGAAACAATATCCCCTTTTCATTAATTTTTCTTTTCTTTCCTCACAGTTTAATTCTTTGCAGTCTTGAAATTCGTGATTTTTGGAAAAGCAAAATGCACATTGTACATTTTTGGTTTGAATTTCTTCGACTTGCGTATTGAGAGCGGAAGCGGACGAATAGTTCCTTGAACTTCTATGTTGACCTTTTTCATCTCGACGTCCCCATAAGTTAGGTTTTAGATTATCGGATAAGTGCGGCGACGGCTCTTGATTTCGACTGACTAGATGAAACGTTCTTTCTCTGCTTTCTATTTCCCTTTGCAGAAATTTCAAAAGTCGCTCTACGTTCCATTCCTCGTCTAATTCGGCACTACGACTGAATTGCAGTATTATTTCCTCTGGAATTCGTTGCATCAGGATCGGACATAGAAGAGTTCCATACGTATCAGATTCAACTCCCAATGATGCTAAACTTCTAACTTGTAATTCACAAGCATCGTATAATTTTCGAAGACCAGTGATGTCTCTTGATTGTCTGACTGGTTGTAGATTGAGCAGTTTATTCATATGCGCATTGATGACCAAATCTGTTCTCCCGAAACGTTCCTTCAGTATTTTCACCGCCTCTTGGTAGTTTTCGTCGGAGATTGACAAACCAATGATAGCGCTGAGGGCAACTCCCTTCAGATAAGTCTTAAGATACGTGAATTTTTCAGTATCTTCGAGATCAGTGTCGTGAATGGCAGCTTTAAATTGTGACCAGAATTCTTGCCAGCCGCTAACGTCTCCATCATACTTCTCGATGGTTATTCTTGGGAGTTTTATGTTTACTCGATTAGATTGATCCGTTTCTTGTCTTTGATTGGAACTTCGGAATGATAGTGTAGGGTTAGGTCTTCTATCTTTAGCGTCTTGAAGGCTACGAATTCGGTGATTTATTCGAGTCTTGGTTGACGTGATTCTTTCGGCATATTCCATGTTTTTAGCAATTTCCTCTTCGTAGTCCTTTTCGACGGTTAATTCGGCCTCAATCCATTCGTCAAGATCCTTCAGTGATTTTTCTTTCATTTTCAATTGATCTAACAGTATTTCGAATTGTTGATCGTCTGTATCTTGTATCGATTGGTCGATGTTCGTGATGAGTTTGGAAACTGCAGTTCTAATTACTTTACGCTTTATCTTGTATTTGTTCAAGTCGTTCATCTTTTCGATAAGTCGTTGATTTCCTGTTCCCGGGTTTCGGCACCAATGTGAAATGTAGAGAATTCGAGAATCAGCACTTCCGTTTAAATGGGTTAAATAAACTTAGTGTTCTCTAACATTAATCGCAACTGAATATAACTAAGGAATCAATGACTTCAATAAAGACGATAAGTTAAAACTTAATTAGAACATTTATTATAAGCGTAAATTGTGTACAGGTTAAAATCCAACTAACTCATTTAAGTTTTTACATCTCTTTATATATATAAGTTTTATTTTTTATTGCCGTTAATTTGACGTTTGTTCAATTATAATTAAAAAACATGAATAATGATAAGAACGATGAAGCGAAAGATCATTTTTTAAGTCTATTTTTTACAAAATACATGTTCTTATAATATAAATTATCATTAGAGCATAGGCTGTACTGTGTGATTATCTTTGAGATAATCCACTGATTTGATAAAGACGAAGGATTTAGTCTGGGATGGCAATGAAGACAAGGAATTAAAACGACGAAGATTTTGTAGCAAGTTCCTCTTAGACAAACCAAGAAATATTGTAGACTGAATGTTCCATTTACAACCCATTTTCGGTAGATGATCGGCAATTACTTCCGGTACAGTTTTCGTCTAAAATTCTTGTTTTGACGTGCTAATAGAGGACCATTACTGATATTTTCATCATGCAAGTGATCCCAGTCATTGGAAGAATCAAAGGATTGAGCTGGTCGAGAGGGTATTTTCCAAACCGGCTGACAAGACGTTAGCTTCCACTCCTATGATAAAAAAAATATCTTGAATACTGAAATAGACTAATTTCCATACCGTTAATATTTATACTTGAATAGCTCCTTTTATGTTTAGAATAACGAGGCCGTATGAAGAATTGTTGAGCTTTTACTGACTGTAAGAATCTCATATGTCGAGTCCGAAAACACTCACTGCTTGCATGTTTCAATTCTTCGTAGCCAGGCCGTCTCTTTCTGGTGATAAATGAAAGCCGTGTCGCTGCTCTGTTGACTTCAAATGGTGATGACATTCTGCTCTGGTTGATTTTCTCACTTAAGTCACTATAGCTCTCTTTCGTCTGGTCTCGTCTTGTCTTGTCTCGTCTCCTGGTCTGCTAACGAAGTTCACTCTACACGGCTTATTTTGATTATGAAAATAATCGGAAATGTTTCTTGGTTTTATAGTGGAGAAATCTGAAGCCTATTTTTTTCCAACATCAGATAACCATTTTTTATTCAAAACTGATGTTTTTTTAAACACGGGAAACCTACTGTACTTCTGTCCAAGGGGAGTTTTCACGACTATAATTTTTCTTAAGAGGTTTAACATTTTGTATCAATCCGCCTCAGCTTTAAATCTTATGTCGTTTCTATCTTGGATGCCCGTGTAAACGTACCTTTATTTAGATTCTTCAATCCACCCCAAGTTTGCAGCAAGCCTTAACCTATACTGCCCGTTATACCTTTGCTTTTTGGACTAAATGATATATGGAAAACAGCTTAGCGCGTGTTGCCAACTCAAGCTGGTATTAAACGGTCACATTTCATTAAATTTTTGGAAAATTTCTTAAATAGCTTATCTACAGTTTAATAAATTAAATTTTTGTTCATCAATTTAGAACCACTTAATAAAGATCGCTAGGTTTATGTTTTAACCTTTTCGTAACCCATTCAGCCACCTTTCTCTCTATTACTTCATATACCTTATCAATCTTTCATTATAGAAATCTTTGTTTAACTAAGAGAAGCACTCGTAAACAATAAACTATACTTTCTCTCTATTAGCTCGAATTCAATGGATATTCCTTATCATTCTACTGTTTAAGAAATAAAATTTGTTTATCATTTTGAAGCAATTAATAAAAATCGGCTAAGCTTATGATTTCACCCTTTTGTAACCAATTCAGGCACCTTACACTCTATTACTTCATATAATTTATCAATATTTCATTATTTAAATCTGTGTTTAACTAGAGAAATACTCGTACCGAAAGAAGTCTTATCAAATTTTTACCTCCCCGATCATGCCAGCTTATCGTTCAATTCCGTTTAACGGGAATTACCTCCTTTAAGCGTGGCTGCCACAATGAGTTTCAGGTGTCGTGCAATTACATACAACAGGACGTCTCCAATTGTATATTATCGCATTCCACCATCCACTTTACGGTCAAACCTCGATGCTGGACAGTTGAAGGCGATTATACGCAATGGGACGTCTCCCACTGTTATAATCACCTCCGACCATCCTCACACCAAGGTCCAACCTCTAGTGTCCGATCTCAGCGGACCATATTAGCGAGGCGTCCCTCACTAATATAGTCCACATCAACCTTCCACTCCAGTCATCTCCTCCCTCTACGGGTCTTTGTGGTGCAGTTACCGAATGCCTAGGGTTACGACAAACGTCTAGACGTTGAGAAGGGGGGTTTTCCCCAACTCTTCTCGGTTACTCGGTGAATAAAGGTTAGCGAAAGCTATATATACCCCTTTTCCATGCCCTAACTATTTTGGCCTTATGCCGCGATTTCTTTTAGTGAATTGAAGCGTATAATTCATTTAAATTTTAATTTAATATAATAATATTGTTAAACTGAATCTAATTAATAAAGAAGCTGAAAAATCAATTAAAAATTCGAGATAGTTTAGAAGATATTTAAGAAATTTCCCAAAAATTTAATGAAATGTGACCGTTTAATACCAGCTTGAGTTGGCAACACGCGCTTAGCTGTTTTCCATATATCATTTAGTCCAAAAAGCAAAGGTATAACGGGCAGTATAGGCTTAGTCTTGCTGCAAACTTGGGGTGGATTGAAGAATCTAAATAAAAGTGCGTTTACACGGGTATCCCACCGTCCACTGAATTCGAATTAATACAGACAAAGGTACTTTGACAAAATTTGATAAGACTTCTTTCGGTACGAGAGTTTCTCTAGTTAAACACAGATTTAAATAATGAAATATTGATAAAGTATATGAAGTAATAGAGAGTAAGGTGCCTGAATTGGTTACAAAAGGGTGAAATCATAAGCTTAGCCGATTTTTATTAATTGCTTCAAAATGATAAACAAAAATTCTTCGTCAACTGCGATTTGCATGAAAGCTTCACTAAGATCTATTTCTGAGTAGCGTTGACCTTCTGCCAACTTCTCGAACATTTCTTCTATACGTGGCATAGGGTGCTGGTCCACCTGCAATACCGGATTAACCGTGATTTTATAGTCTCCACAAAGTCGAATAGAACCGTTTGGCTTTACTATAGAAACCACTGGTGTAGCCCAATCCGAGAAATCAACCGAAGTAATAATGCCTTCCTCTTCAAGTCGTTCTATTTCTTTTTCTATCAACGGACGAAGAGCATAAGCAACGTTACGAGCCTTGCAAAACTTTGGTTTAACTCCTTCTCGAAGATGTAAATGTGCTTCAAAATGTTTAAGTTTTCCTACCATAGGATCAAATACGGTCTTGTGCTTCACTAGTATAGCATTTAGCTTAGGAACGTGCTCTTTAATGTTATTCAATTTTGAAGTTGTGCGAGTATTCAAACTTTTCCAGTCCAGTACTATCTTGTTTAACCAGCTGCGACCAAACAGAGGTATTCCGTCTCCTAAGACATAGAGCAAATCTTGAACTTCTTGTGAACCGTAACGAATCGTAACTGTCAAAACTCCTAATGGTTTAACTACCTCTTTAGTATACGTAGAAAGTCGTTTCTTAGTTGGTTGTACGCGTTATCGTAAAGCTTCTTTGGTATTACTGATACCGAAGCACCAGTGTCCAATTCCATTAATAGAGGTTTGTTTTGAACTTGTACTTCTATAAAAATTGTATCATCCTCTTCTGGGACTCCCTTGGCCTTGACTGTCTTGACTGTAAACACGTGTCCTTCGAAATTATAGTCGTCGTCTGCTTCTGAATTAGAATTATCATTTACTGCGTTCTTCTCCATATCCAAATAGTTTAAGTTTTTCTTCGTCTGTTTCGTTTTCCGTTTTTGTTTATGAAGTTCAGAAGTCGAAGTACACATACGTTGGACATGGCCGAACCTCTTACATCTATTACATCGAGCGCGGCGGAATCGACAGGAGCTGTCCTGATGATCCGTCGCTCCGCAGCGAAAACAAGGTTTACCTCCCCCCTCCCTTCCCTCCGAGCGAAAGGAAGAAGCGGGCGAACGCTGACCGAACGGGGTAGACGCACCCCGAGGGCGAGAGGAAAAACGATTCCCGGCGAAGGCGTGGACCGGGCTCGGTGAGGCAGAAGCCTGAAGTTCGACAGAGTCTTTCGCGGCGGTTTCCATGGATACGGCGATATCCACCGCCCCTTGAAACGTCAAAGCTGTCTTCGATATCAAACGGCGCAAAATGGCGTCGTTGGCGAGACCCGCGACAAAGCGATCTCGCAACAAGTCCGAGAGAGTAGCGCCAAAATCACAGCGTACGGACAATCTTTTCAGTTCAGCCACGAACGCGGAAATTGTCTGACCGTCTTGCTGACGGCAGCGATTAAATCGGAATCGCTCTGCAACAATTAAAGGTTTAGGCGCTAAATGGTCCCCTAAAATAGTTTTTAAATGGGCCAAAGTGTGAGTCGACGGCGCGTCTGGGGCCGTTAAACTATGTAGCAAGGTGTACGTTTTTGGGCCTAATAAACCGAGCAAAGTAGCAACTTGCTTATCTGCGGCAATGTCTTGCGCGTGAAAATATAGTTCGACCCGCTCTATATACGTCGGCCAGTCGCACGACGAAGCGTCGTAAGGTTCTATGAGGACTGTCGAAATAGTAGCCATCTTGTTGAAAAAGATTTAATGCGTAGTGGTCCAAAATCCCATCTCCGTCGCCAATTTTGTTATATTTCTTACCGCAGTCTTCTTCCCGAGCCAGTGTTCTTAACGTTTAGGTTTCTTTTTATCGAACTTACTTATTATTTATTTGACTGTTCATGTTTAACTTTTATAGTGGGAAGAGACGTCCTGCTCCTACAGGCACGCGAGGGTCGACTGAATAATAATAGATCTCTACCTTAATACTATGGCAGAGATAAACTAGACCAAAGCTAGAGATGCTATCGCCATCTATGAGTGTAGGAACATAACACAATGTATTTAAAGTTAGGGTTGCATCATGTGCAATATGGATTTTAAGTTCAGTACTGACTAATTCATTGCCCGTATAAGGAATTCGCAAGTTCTGGTTCATTGCTATAATTTTTGAAATATAAATACTATAGGGCATATTCTTCGTTTGATTAAACTGTGCTATTGTTAATCTTAATTTTTCTTCAGCACGCATCGGGAAGAAATAGTCTAGAAAACTTGCCCTAAATAACTGCCAGGTAAAAGTAGCTAAGGAACGATGCGCTGATACTGCATCTCGAAACCAAATCAAAGCGCGACCTTTTAAGACTAAGGGAAGCATAGCTAAGGTGTCTTTATCATCCATTTTATTATACTCTGTAAATTCTAGCAAAGAACGAAGGAATTCAGGGGCACTTTACGCCCAACTCCCCGCCAAACCGTAAATCAGTAGGGGGTTTGGGCGTATGGGATTGGTTTCGGGCACTTATGGTGTCCATTAATAATTTTAGAAATTGAGTTAAAGTTGTGGATTGATTAACTGCTGTTCCTTGATCATGGTTCTGTCTTTGGCGTGGCTTGATTGTTGACTGCGTGTTGCGGTCAGGCATGAGCCGACATTACCAACGGATGTGGTCAGGCGTGAGCCGACACGACTTGCTGAGCTTCGAATTCGCAATATGTCTCGACAAAAGCGTTACTAGTTTCAGTTTCATTCTTTAGATATATCTCC
Source organism: Odiellus spinosus (assembly GCA_963920705.1). Lineage (NCBI taxonomy): Eukaryota > Metazoa > Arthropoda > Arachnida > Opiliones > Phalangiidae > Odiellus > Odiellus spinosus. Next base: position 29,268,988 of record OY987226.1, read on the forward strand.
TTAGTTCTAAGCGAGAGCCCTGGTAGATACATCACTTTATGTAACAGTTTTTCTAGAATTCCTGATAAGGGGTGTCCCAAATCAAAGTAATTCAACTTGTCAACCGAACACAAAGAAATAAGTAATCAATCAATATCCAATTGATCAAGAATTAGTTTTATCGTCGAGTACGATAACGAAAGGGCAAGGACGTTACTAGTCTAAGATTTAAGAATCAGCTCAAGGAGATGTATCGATTAAATGAAACTGGCATTTAAAAAACATCTAGAGTCAGGTTATCACGTGACTCGGGATTTTGGCGGAAAATAGATCAAGCAGACGACGCGATATAGTAATATAGGAATATCGGCATTCGGCACAGTGCCGCGGTTCTGGGTAAGCCTAAAAGCCGTTACAATATTAATACCAATTTAGTTGAACAAAATAGGCTGCTTATGGAAACTGAAATCAAAGTCACGCAATTGGACCTTAGACAGTCACAATTGGAGGATAAATTTGATGGTATCCAAGACAGTCTTGTTAATGTCCTAGGCGAGATTCCTGATATAAGGTTAGAGCTTGGTAGTTTATAGGCAATGCCGTCCGGTCGTTGTATGCGAAATACTTCAAAGAAGGGATTAATAACTTTCTTTCTAAAACTTCGACAAGGACTTTCTAACGAATTTATAAAAGCCTAATGCAACTTTTCTTCCCGCAAAGCCGTTAGTCTTGCCATAACGGTAATCCGCATGAGCTTGATGGAAACTTTTGTACCGGAAAATCTTGGAATAAATTCAGCAGAGGCTCGAAACAAGGACGCTTTCATTCGAAACCACGTGTCAGAGCTTGCAAATCGTTTTAACAATAGGAATCCCGAACAAAGAGTTGCCATTTTATTCCCAGATTGCACTAGCCTGAAAGCACCGAAGAGTTTCCATTTCCGAGTTGCAAGGCAATCTTATTCCATGGATAAAAGGTATACATTACTGAAAGCTGGACCGCTCCTGACGGATATATATTAGATGCTCATGGGTAATATTTTTCCGACGGCAGTAATAACGCTGCCGCTATAATCATGCATGACATGAATGAAAATATTGCTAGGGAAGCAATATTACATATGGTTTCGGGAAAATGATCTTTTCATCCAAGACATTGGGAGGGTCGCCCCTCGAGCTAAAAGCCCATCTGCTCCCCCCAGGAGACCAGAGACAGAAATAGAAATCCAGGACGATGCGGAGATAGCCTTCAGATGGCAGGAATATGAAGCCATACCGTGGGGAGAAGTAGAGCAAACGGAACCTCCCAGGGGAAGAAATTCTCGACGTATGCGGCAGCCGAGGCCTGTAGAAAATTCGGTTTAATTCGCGTTTAAAATATCGTTAATCCTTGAAATACGTGAGCAAAGGATGTCTAAACTATCTGGAATTAAGGATGTAATCTCTCTTGGTCTCCCCAAATTCGACTAAAAGTAAAATTAGAAGATTGAAGATTTTAATCTCGACAGACTGTCCTGCTAGTCGACAATTACTGGTTCTCTTCGTTATGTTAGACGAGACATGGAGTAAAAATCATTAATCGACGAACCGGATTGAAGATATTTTTATCTCGAACAGTGCGCTCTGTGATATTTTTTATTAAGCAGCTTGCCGACTCAACTGAAAAAAACTCGGGCAGTTTTCTAATCTCTGAACGCTTTCACATAAAAGGTCTTATCTACAGTACCAAGATTTCTTCTTTAATCACCATTTATCGAACGTCAGTTCGGACAGAGCTTCTGAACGAATAACAAGTGCAAAAATTTAATCCGGCTTTTCTCTTCATTTTTAGGTTTGTTTAAATCTTTTTTATATATTTATAAACTTGCCAACCGGAACTCTGCCCGGGTGATTTGAAGTGAAAATGTCTTCTGAAACAAGGGGAAAAGCGGCCGATGTAATTATGTTTGAGCTCAAAAGACTAAGTGATTCCCAGGCTTTAAACTTTAATAATATTAATACCAAGTTAGATGAACAAAATAGGCTGCTTATAGAAACTGAAATCAAAGTCACGCAGTTGGACCTTAGACAGTCACAATTGGAGGATAAATTTGATGGTATCAAGACAGTCTTGTTAATGTCCTAGGCGAGATTCCTGATATAAGGTTAGAGCCTGGTGGTATAAGAGATCAATTTGAATCCTTTAAGATCGTAACTAAAAGTAAAATAGAACAAAACCGCTTAGAGAATGAAAATCTACAAGTAGCACTTAGACGCAATAACTTAGTAATTAGGAATGTAACCTATACTAATCATGAAGATAGATTGATTTAGCTAAAACTGTTTTCTGGCGGTTGTGATTTGAGGCACCCTGGAGGAATACGGTGGAGTTCCCTGTTTTTCTCCCTGGAGCGATTCGTTGAGGTAACTAAGCACTTGAAAGGAAGCATGATGCCACTCGGAAACTATGGGCTTATAAACGAGGGGGCTGACACTTGAGGAACTCGGTGTACAAGAGGAAATGAACTCGCGCGAACTCTCACTAATTCACCCGAACTCGCGCGAACTCTCACGAACTCTGGCGAATTCGCGAGAATTAGCGCGAACTCACGAGAATTGGCGAGAATTCGCGAGAATTCGCGCGAACTCGCGAGAACTCGCGCGAACTCTTTGAAACTTACGCGAACTCTCATAAATTTAATGAGAAATCTTGCAAATTTTCGAAAACTCTGGCGAGTTCTTGGGTAATCTCCCGAACTCTCAAGAACTTTTCCGAACTCTCGAGAACCCAAACGAACTCAACAATTTTTTCCGAACTCCCGTAATTTTATCGAGGATTTTAGCGATTCTTTGGTTTTGAGCATTGTGGAACAAACTCCATAATTGCGCACCTGACGCCATCTAGAATACCTATTATATATGAGCGCGTCTATAATGTTCATGCGCAGATGGTAATGGCTCAAAACTATGGCGGAGTGATACTTCATATTGAACCTCATAGGTAAAAAGTAGTCCGGACATCGGCGCTTGAACACGACTATAGGGTGTCGTGTCCTTGAAATAACTCTTTATAAATAGTCCCTAACGAAGTGTAACTTTGTATATGCCCCCTTAATTTAATAGAGCAAGCTGCGTAGTAGAATGACCAAAACCAAAAGTAACAAGATGGTCAAGCCCATAGGAATAGCTAGACCCCTGACATTGTAAAAGAGGCTGAAAGGAATGATTCTATAGCAGGGGTGTGTTATGCAGGCATAAACGCTCTTTAAACAATTTGAATGGCGTCTCGAGATTCCTTTAAACACGAAGTTGCGGAAATTTCTCGAGCCGACTATATGACCGTAATCGTTTTTATGCGATATATAGAAAAAGACGAATATCCCCGCAGTCATTGCATTCAAATAATGTTTTTCAAAACCTGTTTTTCAAAACCTGTTTTTCAAAACCTGTTTTTCAAAACCTGTTTTTCAAAACCTGTTTTTCAAAACCTGTTTTTCAAAACCTGTTTTTCAAAACCTGTTTTTCAAAACCTGTTTTTCAAAACCTGTTTTTCAAAACCTGTTTTTCAAAACCTGTTTTTCAAAACCTGTTTTTCAAAACCTGTTTTTCAAAACATGTTTTTCAAAACATGTTTATCAAAACATGTTTATCAAAACATGTTTTTTATTACTGACAGACTAGAACTCAACACGCATAAGCTCCCTTCGCGACGACTTGTTTATTGTTTTCGAGTTTTCATTACTGACAGACTAACACTCAACACGCATAAGCCCCCTTACTATCTCGTTCGCGACGACTTGTTTATAGTTTTCGAGTTTTCATTACTGACAGACTAACACTCAACACGCATAAGCCCCCTTACTATCTCGTTCGCGACGACTTGTTTATTGTTTTCGAGTTTTCATTACTGACAGACTAACACTCAACACGCATAAGCTTATTATCTCGTTCGCGACGACTTGTTTATTGTTTTCGAGTTTTCATTACTGACAGACTAGAACTCAACAAGCATAAGCTCCCTTACTATCTCGTTCGCGACTAGCTGTTTTCGATACGATGACGTTTTTCGTCATTTCTGGGACACCGACTTCAGACTTCAGACTTCTGACTTCTGACTTCTGACTTTAGACTACCAGCACGACTCAAAACACTAGCTAGAACCTTTACAAGTATAGGGTCTAGCTAAAAAGGTTAGTGATTGCTCAATCGCCGAGAAGATTTGTTCTTATGGTCGCTTGCTTACGGTGTTCGCACGAACTCTCTCTCGAATTCTGGCGAACTCGCTCGAATTCTGGCGAACTCTCTCGAATTCTGGCGAACTCGCTCGAATTCTGGCGAACTCGCTCGAATTCTGGCGAACTCGCTCGAATTCTGGCGAACTCGCTCGAATTCTGGCGAACTCGCTCGAATTCTGGCGAACTCGCTCGAATTCTGGCGAACTCAGCAAAATTCGAACTCAGGTGTACACAAAAAAATGAAGTGTCAGCCCCCTCACTTATAAAATGGAACAGATTTTGAATTTATTTACCGCTTATGAATAGAAAAATAATAGTATAAAATAGTAATATAATAGTAATATATAATCAACCAACGGATTTCTTAAGTCACGCGCGCCGGCACCCTTTGGGCTCTTTTCAATTCTTGAAAAGGAAATTCACGTGTTAGGCGTGAGACGTGGCACGAATTGACACAGTTGCATGCGTTTCATACTTCCCGCCCAAAGGCGGTTTCTTATAAACTCCTAGTTATGCCAGATCAAAAAGTCGTCTGTGCTGTCAGTTGTTATTTAATACAAGCAATATGCTTCAAGCTTTTTCTAAAGCTAAAAAAGACAAAGTTAAAATTACTTGATTACGTGATTATAGCGATTAATTTTGTCCGTGTTGTTCAAATTGGGATCGTCGAGAATATCTTTAATTTTATCGACCTTTTCTAATTCCAGAGTTTTATCCACTTTGAAGTCTTTCTCCGAATTAAGTCTTTGGTACGTCTCCTCGGAGATTAATAGCATTTTTTTCACCATCTTTAATTGATAACTTTAGATAGGATAGCTCCTGCTATCGAACTGATTATCGGAAGTAATACTGGGAGAAATCCGCCTTTTTGAATTCAAATTTGTCTACGTTTAGCAGGAGTATTTCTATTGGCCACGCGACGTATGGAATTGCAATGCTTCTTCAGTCGCTTCTTCTCGTCGTCTGTGAGAGAAACGTTACCCTGCAGTATATTTATACAACATTCAGCGATGGCTTTTAACTCTTCTTTACTCGCGTATTTAATGGCGGCGTTTCGTTGACACGCGTTACACGAACTCAGATATTTTAGAAAGTCTAAGTGCTCGTGTACTCTCTTCGGCGGAGCCATGTAGCTAATCGAGCAGCTTTCACTCGGGTACAATTGTTTTCATCTCGGTGAAACGTACAACTTTTAGGTGTTCCACAAACTATAGTTACTAGTCTCGGGTAGCCAAAATCTTTGCCCGTTAGCGACTTCACTGTACAAAAACCTTGATAACACGATAGATTTTTCTAAGCCTTTGGTTATAAAGGTATCGGCTTTCTCTCGAACAATTGTGGCAATTTCAGGCTGAGTTTCCCAGCGTAAGTCGCAACTATTTCTCATCAGCCATTGACACTGCCTTTTTACCTCCCCGACTGAACTTTAGTTCAGGGGGAGGTTTTACACTGGTCGTCTCTGTGTGTGTGTCTGTGTGTCTTTGTGTCTGTCACTTCCTGTGTAAGCGGATATCCTGTGTAACCGGAAATCACGTGGAGCCAAAAGTCTAGAGACATTATCATACCAGCTTATCGTTCAATTCCGTTTAACGGGAATTACCTCCTTTAAGCGTGGCTGCCACAATGAGTTTCAGGTGTCGTGCAATTATATACAACAGGACGTCTCCAATTGTATATTATCGCATGCCACCATCCACTTTACGGTCAAACCTCGATGCTGGACAGTTGAAGTACGCAATCACCTCCGACCACCCTCGCACCAAGGTCCAACCTCTAGTGTCCGATCTCAGCGGGCCATATTAGCGAGGCGTCCCTCACTAATATAGTCCACATCAACCTTCCACTCCAGTCATCTCCTCCCTCTACGGGTCTTTGTGGTGCAGTTACCGAATGCCTAGGGTTACGATAAACGTCTAGACGTTGAGAAGGGGGGGGGTTTTCCCCAACTCTTCTCGGTTACTCGCTCGGTGAATAAAGGTTAGCGAAAGCTATATATACCCCTTTTCCATGCCCTAACTATTTTGGCCTTATGCCGCGATATCTTTTAGTGAATTGAAGCGTATAATTCATTTAAATTTTAATTTAATATAATAATATTGTTAAACTGAATCTAATTAATAAAGAAGCTGAAAAATCAATTAAAAATTCGAGATAGTTTAGAAGATATTTAAGAAATTTCCCAAAAATTTAATGAAATGTGACCGTTTAATACCAGCTTGAGTTGGCAACACGCGCTTAGCTGTTTTCCATATATCATTTAGTCCAAAAAGCAAAGGTATAACGGGCAGTATAGGCTTAGTCTTGCTGCAAACTTGGGGTGGATTGAAGAATCTAAATAAAAGTGCGTTTACACGGGTATCCCACCGTCCACTGAATTCGAATTAATACAGACAAAGGTACTTTGACAAAATTTGATAAGACTTCTTTCGGTACGAGAGTTTCTCTAGTTAAACACAGATTTAAATAATGAAATATTGATAAAGTATATGAAGTAATAGAGAGTAAGGTGCCTGAATTGGTTACAAAAGGGTGAAACCATAAGCTTAGCGGATTTTTATTAATTGCTTCAAAATGATAAACAAAAATTTTATTTCTTAAACAGTAGAATGATAAGGAATATCCATTGAATTCGAGCTAATAGAGAGAAAGTATAGTTTATTGTTTACGAGTGCTTCTCTTGGTTAAACAAAGATTTCTATAATGAAAGATTGATAAGGTATATGAAGTAATAGAGAGAAAGGTGGCTGAATGGGTTACGAAAAGGTTAAAACATAAACCTAGCGATCTTTATTAAGTGGTTCTAAATTGATGAACAAAAATTTAATTTATTAAACTGTAGATAAGCTATTTAAGAAATTTCCCAAAAATTTAATGAAATGTGACCCTTTAATACCAGCTTGAGTTGGCAACACGCGCTAAGCTGTTTTCCATATATCATTTAGTCCAAAAAGCAAAGGTATAACGGGCAGTATAGGCTAAGGCTTGCTGCAAACTTGGGGTGGATTGAAGAATCTAAATAAAGGTACGTTTACACGGGCATCCAAGATAGAAACGACATAAGATTGAAAGCTGAGGCGGATTGATACAAAATGTTAAACCTCTTAAGAAAAATTATAGTCGTGAAAACTCCCCTTGGACAGAAGTACAGTAGGTTTCCCGTGTTTAAAAAAACATCAGTTTTGAATAAAAAATGGTTATCTGATGTTGGAAAAAAAAAAAAAAAGCTTCAGATTTCTCCACTATAAAACCAAGAAACATTTCCTATTACTTTCATAATCAAAAGAAGCCGTGCAGAGTGATCTTCGTTAGCAGACCAGGAGACGAGACAAGACCAGACGAAAGAGAGCTATAGTGACTTAAGTGAGAAAATCAACCAGCGCAGAATGTCATCACCATTTGAAGTCAACAGAGCAGCGACATGGCTTTCATTTATCACCAGAGAGAGACGGCCTGGCTACGAAGAATTGAAACATGCAAGCAGTGAGTGTTTTCGGACTCGACATATGAGATTCTTACAGTCAGTAAAAGCTCAACAGTTCTTCATACGGCCTCGTTATTCTAAACATATAAGGAGCTATTCAAGTATAAATATTAGCGGTATGGAAATTAGTCTATTTCAGTATTCAAGAGTTAGCAGTTTCTACTATTTGACTTGGAGAAAGTCTAATGGGAGTATTGTTCAAATTTGTAGATTTAGGAATCACGTCGAATTGGTTCGTAGGTTTAGGTAACGCGATCACTTGACTAGGAGCAAAGGGAGATTGACTTGCTGCTTTGCTTGGAGAAGTAACTCTTTCTATAATTTGATCTTGATGTCTTCTCCAAATCGCGTTTTCATTGGTTTCAACTCTGTACGATAAGGGTCCAGTTCGTTCTATGATTTTTCCTGGTGTCCAAGTTGGTTTAGATTGTCTATAGTCTCTAGCGTAAACATTTTCTCCAATATCAAAGGTAGTATTTCTCGTAGAGCGGTTTTCTCGTCGTAAAACTTGGTAAGTTTGTTGAGAGCGGACTTATTCGTTTACGTCGGGTTTTAAAAGACTTAGTCGTGTTTTTAGAGTTCGTTTTAGAAATAGATTTGCTGGAGTTTCTCCAGTAGAAGAGTGTGGTGTGTTTCTATACGTCATCAAAAAGTCGTCTTAAGTGTCGTTGAATAGTAGCAGAAGGATGCGAGTGTTCAAGACTTCTCTTCAGTGTTTGTACGAATCTTTCGGCTTGTCCATTCGTCGAAGGATGGAATGGAGCGGAGAATACATGTTTTATACCGTTGCTTTTGGTGAAATCGGCAAAGGTTGAACTTGTAAAACTAGCTCCATTGTCACTAACAATGCATTCTGCCAATCCAAATCTTGAAAAGATATTAGACATAAAGTCAATAGTGCGTTCCGATGTTGCTGATTTCGTTATATAAACTTCCGGCCATTTGGAGTAGGCATCTACTGCGACAAAGAACATACAGTTTCGAAATGGTCCGGCGTAGTCTACGTGTACTCTTTGCAATGGTCTATCAGCGTGTATCCAAGGACGCAAAGTACTTTTTATTGGAGATTTACGAAGAAGTTGGCACTCTGAACATGCTTTAACTTGATTTTCCAAATCATTGTCTATACCCTTCCAATATACAAAACTGCGCACTATGGCCTTCATGTTTACGATTCCGGGATGGTTGCGATGAAGTTCTTCTAAAACTGTCGGTCTACATTTGGATGGTATAATTACTCTCATCCCTCGTAATAGACAACCTTGAGTTACTGTCAGATCTTCTCTCCTTGAGAAATAAAACTTCAAATCCACCTCCTCTTTCTTTAACAATGGCCATCCGTTTAAAGTATATTCCAGTACGCGTGATAAAATCGGGTCATGTCGTGTCTCTTTGGCTATATCGTGACGTGTTACCGGTAGGTTGCTAAGTTGGTGTAAACTAAAAAGTTCTGCTCCATCGTTCTTTTCGGGAAGTGTCGTGGGCAGAGGTAAGCGCGATAAAGCATCGGCATTAGCGAGACCGGAACCAGGTTTATATTTTATCGTATAATGGTGGGCCGAGAGGATAACAGCCCAACGTTGCAAGCGAGATGCTGCCAAAGTTGGTAGTCCAGAATGGTGTCCAAAAATTCTAGTTAATGGTTGCTGATCCGTGTATAAAGTAAAATGGTGTCCATACAAATAAGAATGGAACTTCTTTATTCCAAATATAAGAGCGAGTGCCTCTTTTTCCACTTGCGCGTATTTTTGCTCCGTTAGAGTTCTTGAGGCATAGGCGATGGGTCGTTCGTCCCCATTTGGCATAATGTGTGCCAGAACACTCCCGATACCATACGGTGAGGCATCACACGATAAAACGAGCGGCAAGTTAGGGTTGTAGTTAACCAGCACGTGATCCGAAGTCAGCTCTTTCTTGATATTTTCAAAAACAATGTTACATTGTTTTGTCCATGACCATTTTTCGTTCTTGTTTAAAAGTTTGTGTAGCGGATGCAGCTTCATACTTAAATTCTGAATGAATTTTCCGTAATAATTTACTAATCCAAGAAAAGATCGTAACTGCGATACATCTTTAGGTATGGGCGCATTCTTTATGGCGTCGATCTTTTTAGAAGTCGGGTGTAAACCTTCAGAATCGATAACATGTCCCAAACATTCTAGTCTTTTAACAAAAAAGTTACTCTTTTCTTTACGTGCTCGTAAACCGAAATCTTCCAATCTTTGAAGCACGATATCCAAATTATTTAGATGTTCTTCTTCGGTTTTTCCTGTTACTAGTATGTTATCTTGAAAATTACACGTACCGTTTAAACCAGATAATACCTGTTCTAAAGCCTTTTGAAATATGGCAGGGGAAGAGGCTATCCCATAGGCTAGTCTGTTTACCCTGTATAAACCTTTCGAGGTATTGATAGTGAGCAATTTGCCAGATTCTTCGTCAACTGCGATTTGCATGAAAGCTTCACTAAGATCTATTTCTGAGTAGCGTTGACCTTCTGCCAACTTCTCGAACATTTCTTCTATACGTGGCATAGGGTGCTGGTCCACCTGCAATACCGGATTAACCGTGATTTTATAGTCTCCACAAAGTCGAATAGAACCGTTTGGCTTTACTATAGAAACCACTGGTGTAGCCCAATCCGAGAAATCAACCGAAGTAATAATGCCTTCCTCTTCAAGTCGTTCTATTTCTTTTTCTACCAACGGACGAAGAGCATAAGCAACGTTACGAGCCTTGCAAAACTTTGGTTTAACTCCTTCTCGAAGATGTAAATGTGCTTCAAAATGTTTAAGTTTTCCTACCATAGGATCAAATACGGTCTTGTGCTTCACTAGTATAGCATTTAGCTTAGGAACGTGCTCTTTAATGTTATTCAATTTTGAAGTTGTGCGAGTATTCAAACTTTTCCAGTCCAGTACTATCTTGTTTAACCAGCTGCGACCAAACAGAGGTATTCCGTCTCCTAAGACATAGAGCAAATCTTGAACTTCTTGTGAACCGTAACGAATCGTAACTGTCAAAACTCCTAATGGTTTAACTACCTCTTTAGTATACGTAGAAAGTCGTTTCTTAGTTGGTTGTACGCGTTATCGTAAAGCTTCTTTGGTATTACTGATACCGAAGCACCAGTGTCCAATTCCATTAATAGAGGTTTGTTTTGAACTTGTACTTCTATAAAAATTGTATCATCCTCTTCTGGGACTCCCTTGGCCTTGACTGTCTTGACTGTAAACACGTGTCCTTCGAAATTATAGTCGTCGTCTGCTTCTGAATTAGAATTATCATTTACTGCGTTCTTCTCCATATCCAAAGAGTTTAAGTTTTTCTTCGTCTGTTTCGTTTTCCGTTTTTGTTTATGAAGTTCAGAAGTCGAAGTACACATACGTTGGACATGGCCGAACCTCTTACATCTATTACATCGAGCGCGGCGGAATCGACAGGAGCTGTCCTGATGATCCGTCGCTCCGCAGCGAAAACAAGGTTTACCTCCCCCCTCCCTTCCCTACGAGCGAAAGGAAGAAGCGGGCGAACGCTGAACGAACGGGGTAGACGCACCCCGAGGGCGACAGGAAAAACGATTCCCGGCGAAGGCGTGGACCGGGCTCGGTGAGGCAGAAGCCTGAAGTTCAACAGAGTCTTTCGCGGCGGTTTCCATGGATACGGCGATATCCACCGCCCCTTGAAACGTCAAAGCTGTCTTCCATATCAAACGGCGCAAAATGGCGTCGTTGGCGAGACCCGCGACAAAGCGATCTCGCAACAAGTCCGAGAGAGTAGCGCCAAAATCACAGCGTACGGACAATCTTTTCAGTTCAGCCACGAACGCGGAAATTGTCTGACCGTCTTGCTGACGGCAGCGATTAAATCGGAATCGCTCTGCAACAATTAAAGGTTTAGGCGCTAAATGGTCCCCTAAAATAGTTTTTAACTGGGCCAAAGTGTGAGTCGACGGCGCGTCTGGGGCCGTTAAACTATGTAGCAAGGTGTACGTTTTTGGGCCTAATAAACCGAGCAAAGTAGCAACTTGCTTATCTGCGGCAATGTCTTGCGCGTGAAAATATAGTTCGACCCGCTCTATATACGTCGGCCAGTCGCACGACGAAGCGTCGTAAGGTTCTATGAGGACTGTCGAAATAGTAGCCATCTTGTTGAAAAAGATTTAATGCGTAGTGGTCCAAAATCCCATCTCCGTCGCCAATTTTGTTATATTTCTTACCGCAGTCTTCTTCCCGAGCCAGTGTTCTTAACGTTTAGGTTTCTTTTTATCGAACTTACTTATTATTTATTTGACTGTTCATGTTTAACTTTTATAGTGGGAAGAGACGTCCTGCTCCTACAGGCACGCGAGGGTCGACTGAATAATAATAGATCTCTACCTTAATACTATGGCAGAGATAAACTAGACCAAAGCTAGAGATGCTATCGCCATCTATGAGTGTAGGAACATAACACAATGTATTTAAAGTTAGGGTTGCATCATGTGCAATATGGATTTTAAGTTCAGTACTGACTAATTCATTGCCCGTATAAGGAATTCGCAAGTTCTGGTTCATTGCTATAATTTTTGAAATATAAATACTATAGGGCATATTCTTCGTTTGATTAAACTGTGTTATTGTTAATCTTAATTTTTCTTCAGCACGCATCGGGAAGAAATAGTCTAGAAAACTTGCCCTAAATAACTGCCAGGTAAAAGTAGCTAAGGAACGATGCGCTGATACTGCATCTCGAAACCAAATCAAAGCGCGACCTTTTAAGACTAAGGGAAGCATAGCTAAGGTGTCTTTATCATCCATTTTATTATACTCTGTAAATTCTAGCAAAGAACGAAGGAATTCAGGGGCACTTTCCGCCCACCTCACCGCCAAACCGTAAATCAGTAGGGGGTTTGGGCGTACGGGATTGGTTTCGGGCACTTATGGTGTCCACTAATAATTTTAGAAATTGAGTTAAAGTTGTGGATTGATTAACTGCTGTTCCTTGATCATGGTTCTGTCTTTGGCGTGGCTTGATTGTTGACTGCGTGTTGCGGTCAGGCATGAGCCGACATTACCAACGGATGTGGTCAGGCGTGAGCCGACACGACTTGCTGAGCTTCGAATTCGCAATATGTCTCGACAAAAGCGTTACTAGTTTCAGTTTCATTCTTTAGATATATCTCCTTAGTTCTAAGCGAGAGCCCTGGTAGATACATCACTTTATGTAACAGTTTTTCTAGAATTCCTGATAAGGGGTGTCCCAAATCAAAGTAATTCAACTTGTCAACCGAACACAAAGAAATAAGTAATCAATCAATATCCAATTGATCAAGAATTAGTTTTATCGTCGAGTACGATAACGAAAGGGCAAGGACGTTACTAGTCTAAGATTTAAGAATCAGCTCAAGGAGATGTATCGATTAAATGAAACTGGCATTTAAAAAACATCTAGAGTCAGGTTATCACGTGACTCGGGATTTTGGCGGAAAATAGATCAAGCAGACGACGCGATATAGTAATATAGGAATATCGGCATTCGGCACAGTGCCGCGGTTCTGGGTAAGCCTAAAGCCGTTACAATATTAATACCAATTTAGTTGAACAAAATAGGCTGCTTATGGAAACTGAAATCAAAGTCACGCAATTGGACCTTAGACAGTCACAATTGGAGGATAAATTTGATGGTATCCAAGACAGTCTTGTTAATGTCCTAGGCGAGATTCCTGATATAAGGTTAGAGCTTGGTAGTTTATAGGCAATGCCGTCCGGTCGTTGTATGCGAAATACTTCAAAGAAGGGATTAATAACTTTCTTTCTAAAACTTCGACAAGGACTTTCTAACGAATTTATAAAAGCCTAATGCAACTTTTCTTCCCGCAAAGCCGTTAGTCTTTCCATAACGGTAATCCGCATGAGCTTGATGGAAACTTTTGTACCGGAAAATCTTGGAATAAATTCAGCAGAGGCTCGAGACAAGGACGCTTTCATTCGAAACCACGTGTCAGAGCTTGCAAATCGTTTTAACAATAGGAATCCCGAACAAAGAGTTGCCATTTTATTCCCAGATTGCACTAGCCTGAAAGCACCGAAGAGTTTCCATTTCCGAGTTGCAAGGCAATCTTATTCCATGGATAAAAGGTATACATTACTGAAAGCTGGACCGCTCCTGACGGATATATATTAGAGGCTCATGGGTAATATTTTTCCGACGGCAGGAATAACGCTGCCGCTATAATCATGCATGACATGAATGAAAATATTGCTAGGGAAGCAATATTACATATGGTTTCGGGAAAATAATCTTTTCATCCAAGACATTGGGAGGGTCGCCCCTCGGGCTAAAAGCCCATCTGCTCCCCCCAGGAGACCAGAGACAGAAATAGAAATCCAGGACGATGCGGAGATAGCCTTCAGATGGCAGGAATATGAAGCCATACCGTGGGGAGAAGTAGAGCAAACGGAACCTCCCAGGGGAAGAAATTCTCGACGTATGCGGCAGCCGAGGCCTGTAGAAAATTCGGTTTAATTCGCGTTTAAAATATCGTTAATCCTTGAAATACGTGAGCAAAGGATGTCTAATCTATCTGGAATTAAGGATGTAATCTCTCTTGGTCTCCCCAAATTCGACTAAAAGTAAAATTAGAAGATTGAAGATTTTAATCTCGACAGACTGTCCTGCTAGTCGACAATTACTGGTTCTCTTCGTTATGTTAGACGAGACATGGAGTAAAAATCATTAATCGACGAACCGGATTGAAGATATTTTTATCTCGAACAGTGCGCTCTGTGATATTTTTTATTAAGCAGCTTGCCGACTCAACTGAAAAAAACTCGGGCAGTTTTCTAATCTCTGAACGCTTTCACATAAAAGGTCTTATCTACAGTACCAAGATTTCTTCTTTAATCACCATTTATCGAACGTCAGTTCGGACAGAGCTTCTGAACGAATAACAAGTGCAAAAATTTAATCCGGCTTTTCTCTTCATTTTTAGGTTTGTTTAAATCTTTTTTATATATTTATAAACTTGCCAACCGGAACTCTGCCCGGGTGATTTGAAGTGAAAATGTCTTCTGAAACAAGGGGAAAAGCGGCCGATGTAATTATGTTTGAGCTCAAAAGACTAAGTGATTCCCAGGCTTTAAACTTTAATAATATTAATACCAAGTTAGATGAACAAAATAGGCTGCTTATAGAAACTGAAATCAAAGTCACGCAGTTGGACCTTAGACAGTCACAATTGGAGGATAAATTTGATGGTATCAAGACAGTCTTGTTAATGTCCTAGGCGAGATTCCTGATATAAGGTTAGAGCCTGGTGGTATAAGAGATCAATTTGAATCCTTTAAGATCGTAACTAAAAGTAAAATAGTAAAAACCGCTTAGAGAATGAAAATCTACAAGTAGCACTTAGACGCAATAACTTAGTAATTAGGAATGTAACCTATACTAATGATGAAGATAGATTGACTTTAGCTAAAACTGTTTTCTGGCGGTTGTGATTTGAGGCACCCTGGAGGAATACGATGGAGTTCCCTGTTTTTCTCCCTGGAGCGATTCGTTGAGGTAACTAAGCACTTGAAAGGAAGCATGATGCCACTCGGAAACTATGGGCTTATAAACGAGGGGGCTGACACTTGAGGAACTCGGTGTACAAGAGGAAATGAACTCGCGCGAACTCTCACTAATTCACCCGAACTCGCGCGAACTCTCACGAACTCTGGCGAATTCGCCAGAACTCGCGCGCGAATTAGCGCGAACTCACGAGAATTGGCGAGAATTCGCGAGAACTCGCGAGAACTCGCGCGAACTCTTTGAAACTTACGCGAACTCTCATAAATTTAATGAGAAATCTTGCAAATTTTCGAAAACTCTGGCGAGTTCTTGGGTAATCTCCCGAACTCTCAAGAACTTTTCCGAACTCTCGAGAACCCAAACGAACTCAACAATTTTTTCCGAACTCCCGTAATTTTATCGAGGATTTTAGCGATTCTTTGGTTTTGAGCATTGTGGAACAAACTCCATAATTGCGCACCTGACGCCATCTAGAATACCTATTATATATGAGCGCGTCTATAATGTTCATGCGCAGATGGTAATGGCTCAAAACTATGGCGGAGTGATACTTCATATTGAACCTCATAGGTAAAAAAGTAGTCCGGACATCGGCGCTTGAACACGACTATAGGGTGTCGTGTCCTTGAAATAACTCTTTATAAATAGTCCCTAACGAAGTGTAACTTTGTATATGCCCCCTTAATTTAATAGAGAAAGCTGCGTAGTAGAATGACCAAAACCAAAAGTAACAAGATGGTCAAGCCCATAGGAATAGCTAGACCCCTGACATTGTAAAAGAGGCTGAAAGGAATGATTCTATAGCAGGGGTGTGTTATGCAGGCATAAACGCTCTTTAAACAATTTGAATGGCGTCTCGAGATTCCTTTAAACACGAAGTTGCGGAAATTTCTCGAGCCGACTATATGACCGTGATCGTTTTTATGCGATATATAGAAAAAGACGAATATCCCCGCGGTCATTGCATTCAAATAATGTTTTTCAAAACCTGTTTTTCAAAACCTGTTTTTCAAAACCTGTTTTTCAAAACCTGTTTTTCAAAACCTGTTTTTCAAAACCTGTTTTTCAAAACCTGTTTTTCAAAACCTGTTTTTCAAAACCTGTTTTTCAAAACCTGTTTTTCAAAACATGTTTTTCAAAACCTGTTTTTCAAAACATGTTTTTCAAAACATGTTTTTCAAAACATGTTTTTCAAAACATGTTTTTCAAAACATGTTTTTCAAAACATGTTTTTCAAAACATGTTTTTTTATTACTGACAGACTAGAACTCAACACGCATAAGCTCCCTTCGCGACGACTTGTTTATTGTTTTCGAGTTTTCATTACTGACAGACTAACACTCAACACGCATAAGCCCCCTTACTATCTCGTTCGCGACGACTTGTTTATTGTTTTCGAGTTTTCATTACTGACAGACTAACACTCAACACGCATAAGCCCCCTTACTATCTCGTTCGCGACGACTTGTTTATAGTTTTCGAGTTTTCATTACTGACAGACTAACACTCAACACGCATAAGCCCCCTTACTATCTCGTTCTCGACGACTTGTTTATTGTTTTCGAGTTTTCATTACTGACAGACTAACACTCAACACGCATAAGCTCCCTTACTATCTCGTTCGCGACGACTTGTTTATTGTTTTCGAGTTTTCATTACTGACAGACTAACACTCAACACGCATAAGCTCCCTTACTATCTCGTTCGCGACGACTTGTTTATTGTTTTCGAGTTTTCATTACTGACAGACTAGAACTCAACAAGCATAAGCTCCCTTACTATCTCGTTCGCGACTAGCTGTTTTCGATACGATGACGTTTTTCGTCATTTCTGGGACACCGACTTCAGACTTCAGACTTCTGACTTCTGACTTCTGACTTCTGACTTCTGACTTCTGACTTCTGACTTCTGACTTCTGACTTCTGACTTCTGACTTCAGACTTCAGACTTCAGACTTCTGACTTTAGACTACCAGCACGACTCAAAACACTAGCTAGAACCTATACAAGTATAGGGTCTAGCTAAAAAGGTTAGTGATTGCTCAATCGCCGAGAAGATTTGTTCTTATGGTCGCTTGCTTACGGTGTTCGCACGAACTCTCTTTCGAATTCTGGCGAACTCGCTCGAATTCTGGCGAACTCTCTCGAATTCTGGCGAACTCGCTCGAATTCTGGCGAACTCGCTCGAATTCTGGCGAACTCGCTCGAATTCTGGCGAACTCGCTCGAATTCTGGCGAACTCAGCAAAATTCGAACTCAGGTGTACACAAAAAAATGAAGTGTCAGCCCCCTCGCTTATAAAATGGAACAGATTTTGAATTTATTTACCGCTTATGAATAGAAAAATAATAGTATAAAATAGTAATATAATAGTAATATATAATCAACCAACGGATTTCTTAAGTCACGCGCGCCGGCACCCTTTGGGCTCTTTTCAATTCTTGAAAAGGAAATTCACGTGTTAGGCGTGAGACGTGGCACGAATTGACACAGTTGCATGCGTTTCATACTTCCCGCCCAAAGGCGGTTTCTTATAAACTCCTAGTTATGCCAGATCAAAAAGTCGTCTGTGCTGTCAGTTGTTATTTAATACAAGCAATATTTTATTACAGGAAAACGTGTTAGAAGCTATGCTTCAAGCTTTTTCTAAAGCTAAAAAAGACAAAGTTAAAATTACTTGATTACGTGATTATAGCGATTAATTTTGTCCGTGTTGTATGAGGGCAGTTTGTCGTGCCCATTTACTGGAAATCGGAAGAAGCTAGCCACGCCACCCACGTGATCAGTTCTAACCAAGTTTTTCCCCTCATTCTGCTTCTCTCCCGTTGGGAGAGGTAGGTTTATCAGTTGGCATGCTAAAAAGAGCACACTTTGACCCTCCTTCCCCATCCTCCTTGGCTGTACTTACGATTTTGAGAATGTCGACCAGCATCTTATGTCAATCTACACAAGTCAGGTTAGCTTAGGTGTCCATTCCCCAGGATTACGAACGAAAGCTTCATATACTTAGCATTATAAAACAATTTGAATGGCGTTTCGAGATTCCTTTAAACACGAAGTTGCGTAAAGTTTTTCAAATCGCGTTTTTCCAATCGCGTTTTTCCAATCGCGTTTTTCCAATCGCGTTTTTCCAATCGCGTTTTTCCAATCGCGTTTTTCCAATCGTGTTTTTCCAATCGCGTTTTTCCAATCGCGTTTTTCAAATCGCGTTTTTCAAATCACGTTTTTCAACTTGGCTACTTGTGAACGCGTCTTTATATCTAATCTTTATTAATTTATCTTGGATACCCGTGTGAAAGCGGCTTTATATCTAATCGTTATTCATTTTTAACTTATCCAACCATCCACGTTCCCAAAAACTTACTGCTTTTCATTCTTATATAAATCGTGTGACTCTTATCTGTTCAGACCAAACCACGCTGAAGAATGAACTAGCAATGATAAAAGCCATAGCGAGGGACAGGGGCTTCAAAGATACAGATCTGAGTAGAAGTATTGATAAGATCACTAATAGAAACCTCATTTTAAAAAATACAAAACTCAAGCAGGAATTTAAAAATAAACAAATCCTAGTTCTCCCTTTCATCAATAAAATCTCAGAGTTAATTAACAATTTATTTAGTAAATTGGATATCAAACCGGTTTTTAAACCAATAAATAAGATGCAACAGTACTTAGGCTCGTTGAAGGACAAAATCCCTTTATTGAATAAATGTGGTATATATAAAATTACTTGCTCGTGTGAGAAATGCTACATAGGGCAAACAAAACGAAATCTGAAATTCCGAATAAACGAACATAGAAATGACGTCAAAAATAAAAAACTTATTCTTCAGCTCTGGCGGAGCACTAAGATAGTTACCCCGATCACACGATTGACTTTACAAATATAAAAAACATTGTAATGACTGACAATTATATAAAATTAAATATACGCGAATCCTTGGAAATTATAAAAAATAGAAAAAAACTTTTAGCATTAAACAGAGACGACGGCCCAGGTAGCTATATTGCTGACCTTTGGCATGAAAAAGTTCTCCGCGCACCTCCTGAAGTCACATGACGAAGTTGTTTTGTAGGTTGACGTCTCTCGAGAATCTCAGACCTGAAGATGCGCCAGAAATGAAGCGAAACTAGTTGTCACATTTATTCAATACTTCGAAGTTAAAACTTCGATGTTTTTTGTATAATTTTATATTCCGTAATTAAAGTTGTTTTTAACGTTATTAAAGTTGTTTTTAACGTTATTAAGTGCTTATCTTATACGCAAGTTGGTCAGTATAACATTTAAATATATGCCTATATTTTGTAAAAAAAATTCTTGTAAAAATTTTATAAATAAATAATCTACCTGTTCCTAAATGTAGAATTTTCATAAAATTCGCCAAATTAGTATTTGGTCCAGCAAATGTAGAACCCCAACTTACTCCAAAATATTTTTTGGTCAATAGAATACCCAGTTTCTGAGCTTCGTAACGATATTAATAGAGTTGGGTATACGACCTTACCTACATATCATATGTAACCCACCAAAAACATGTTATCGCTTTACGCGTTATTAAAGTGGAAACTCAAATTATGAGAATAATTTGGACATGACCACTCGATTCTCCACATTGCTTTACGCAAGAAACCAAATTTTCATATAGTTATAATGATTAGATTAAAAGTTATTCAAATTAATAAAAGTGATGACTTTCCTAGAAAGTGAAAATTTTGCAAAATTCAGAAAAATCAGTTTTTGGCCCAACTTATCTCGAAAACCCCCCCCCCCCTCCCTTTACCCCAAAATGTTTTTGGGTCAACAGAATCCCAGTTTCTGGGCTTCATAATGATAATATTATCGATGGGTGTATGGCCTGCCCACATCGCTTTCCAGGGACCCGAATGTAAACCCCCCCCCCAAAAAAAAATTTTTCTCTTTGCGCGCTAATAATTCTGAGAATAATTTGGGCCATACCACTGGGTTCTGCACATTTTTTTAGGTAAGAAACCAAATTTTCATAGCTCTATAATTATTAGATTGAAAGTTATTTGAATTTATGCAAATTGAGACAAATTCGGAAAAATCGGAAGCCAAAAACGTGGGGTAGTGGTTAAACCGGCGTATTTCAAAAAGTACTTAATGTTTTAAGCTCAAAATCTACAAAAGTTAGTTTCAAACATAGACGAAAGTGTGTGTAAAATTTCATAAAAATCGGTTGACCCCGGGTGACATGCATGGGTGAATTCACGTGGAATGACACAAATATTTTCGGGAAGCCCTCATATGAGCAGTTCCCATAAGAGCGGTTCCTATATCAGCAGTTCTCAAAACAGCGGTTCCCAAAAACGCAGTTTATTCATTACAGCAGTTCCCAAAAACGCAGTTTATTCATTAGAGCAGTTCCCATTACAGTGGTTCCCAAAAACGTAGTGTTCCCATTACAGCGGTTCCCCGAAGTAGCGGATTGAAGCACTTGATTAATATTAGTGGGCTCTAGGTACGATTTTTAGAATGTTCACCTACATCTTATATCAATCTACCCAAGTGTTAGGCTAGTCGTACATTCCCAAGGTTGGATGAAGGACGTATGCTTTCAATGGTTTGGCTGGTTTATGTTAAGTTAGTTTAAACATCCATTCCCAAAGTTTGATGAAAGACGAATTCTTCGTATTGGGTAAGGATAATTTAGGTTAGACTATGAAGAACGAATAACTCGTATTCAAGGTTGGATGAAGGACGGATACTTTCAATGGTTTTTCTAGGTTATGTTAGGTTAGTTTAAACATTCATTCCCTAAGTTTGATGAAGGACGAATACTTCGTAGTGGGTAAGGATAAATTAGGTTAGGCTATGATGGACGAATAACTCGTATTCAAGGTTGGATGAAGGACGGATACTTTCAATGGTTTGGCTGGGTTATGTTAGGTTAGTTTAAACATCCATTCCCAAAGTTTGATGAAGGAACAATTCTTCGTATTGGGTAAGGGTAACTTAGGTTAGGCTATGAAGGACGAATAACGAGTAGTTTGCTCGTAGATAAAGAGCCAAATAATTATCTTCGGGTAAACCTTATGCATTTAACAATTATATGAACACACCAATTTCATTTTTAAGTTACAAACAATTTTATCCGAAAATAAAATATCTGAAAATATACGAATTATAGAAGATAATGGATATCCGATTCCGAGCTCTAAGGTTAGGTGAGGATATATATCCATTCCGAAGGTTCGACGAAGAACGAATACTATGTAATGGTTTGGCTGGGTAAGGCTAGGCTAGGATAGAAGCCAAGGTTGTATGGTGGACGGACACTCGTAGTGGTTTCAATGGGTTAGGCTAGACGTAAACTGCCAAGGTTAGATAAAGGTCGAATACTTCGTAACGGTTTGACAGTTTTAGGTTAGGCTAGACACCCACTCCGAAGGTTTGATGAAGGACGAATACTTCGTATTAGGTAAGGATACACTTTAATTCCCATGGTTGGATGAAGGACGATTATTTGTAATGGTTTGGCTTGGTTAGGTTAGGTAAGACGTCCATTCCCAAGCTTGGATGAAGGACGAATATTTCGTATTGGTTTTGCTTGGTTAAGTTAGGTTAGGATAGACATCAATTCCCAAGTTTGGATGAAGGACAAGTACTTCGTTTTGGGTTACGTTGGGTTAGGTAAGGATAGGTTAGGCTAGGTTCGGATCGACATCCATTCCTATGGTTGGATGAAGCACGGGTACTTTTTAATGATTTGGCTGGGTTAGGTTAGGTTAGACGTCCATTCCCAAGGCTAGATGTACATTCCTAAGGTTGATGTCCATTCCCAAGGTTAGATGTCCATTCCCAAGGCCAGATATGCATTCCCAAGGCTAGATGAAGGACGGATACTTCGTATTAGGTTAGGTTGGGTTAGGTGGGTTTAGGTTCGGATAGACATTAATTCCCACGGTTGGATGAAAGACGAATACTTTTTGATGGTTTGTCTTGGTTACGTTAGGATGGACATCCATTCCAAAGGTTAGATGAAGGATGAATACTTCGTACTGGGTAAGGTTGGATTAGGTTAGGTTAGACATCCATTCTTGTGTTGGGATGAAGTACGAATACTTCTTAATGGTTTTATCAGGGTTTGGTTAGATATCAATTCCCAACATACATAATTCCCATTTTTGGATCAAGGACGATAACTTTGTAATAGTTTGGCTTGCTAAGGTTAGGTAAAACGTTGGATGAAGGACGAATACCTCGTATTGGGCTAGGTAGGTCCATTCCCAAGGTTGTATCTGAGCCGAACATCGTATATTAGAGAAAAGCTCGCAGCTCTAGATAAACTCTGCTATTTCTCAATAGAGCGGCCGCCAATTCCCTAAACAGCGGCCGCTCTTATTAAAAGAGCAGTTTTGAGCTTCGCCGCTGTTTTTTTGGAAATCGAGGCTGCTGTTTTGGGAACTGCTCTTATAGGGTACACCCATCTTTTCGTCGGATTTCACCGGATTTTGAAATCTTTCGTCGGATTTTGAAATCTTTCGTCGGATTTCGAAATATTTTGTCGGATTTTGAGATTTCGAAGTGGATTTCGCGTTTCTGAAATTATTTCTTTCCGTAATTAGATATGTATTTAAGGTTAAGCAATGAATAATTTCCTTTGTTAATATAAATCTCTATATGATTATTTTATTTAAACTTTGACTCAACTATTTAGAACCACGAATTAAATTTAGTCTTTTAAATTTAGTCTAATAAATTTAGTCTTTTAAATTTAGTCTAATAAATTTAGTCTTTCAAATTTAGTCTTTCAAATTTAGTCTTTCAAATTTAGTCTTTCAAATTTAGTCTTTCAAATTTAGTCTTTCAAATTGAGTCTTTCAAATTGAGTCTTTCAAATTGAGTCTTTCAAATTGAGCCTTTCAAATTGAGCCTTTCAAATTGAGCCTTTCAAATTGAGCCTTTCAAATTGAGCCTTTCAAATTGAGCCGTTCAAATTGAGCCGTTCAAATTGAGCCGTTCAAATTGAGCCGTTCAAATTGAGCCGTTCAAATTGAGCCTTTCAAATTGAGCCTTTCAAATTGAGCCTTTCAAATTGAGTCTTTCAAATTGAGTCTTTCAAATTTAGTCTTTCAAATTTAGTCTTAGTCTTTCAAATTCAGTCTTTTAAATTGAGCTTTTAATTTTAGTCTTAATTATAGTCTTTTTATTAGAGTCTTTTAATTTGTTTTTTTAAATAATTTTAGTTTTTTTATGCGCCCTTCGCAAGGTATACTGTGGCGGTTTTTGCTAATTTCTCGCCTAATATATTTGTTTATTGTCGGATTTCAGAAATCCATACTAAATATTGTGGATTTCGTGATTTTTGAGCCGGATCTCGTGATTTCGAGCCGGGTTTTGCGATTTTGACGAAATCCAAAATCTTTTTCGGATTTCGCGTAGTGATTTCGTATATTGGATTTGAATTTCGAAGGAAGTGTACGGGATTTTGACTAAGTGTCCAACCACTCGGATTTTGTCTTATGTTCAAGATATCAGGTGCAAGTATTCGAATATTTCGTGGACGTCGCTGGTTGAGAAATTATTTGGAGAACTACGCTATTGGGAAACTGCGCTTTTGGGAAATGCGCTTTCGGGAAACTGCGCTACTGGCTCTAAACCTTAAAAATAACCAATTTAATCTTACTTAGTACTGTACACTGTTATAATAATTTATAAATTAGCTTTGCAGGGGATTCAAATTATAAGGAGTGTAATTTCAAATACTTAATCCAAAAAACCGTGTTTTCTAACATATATCTACTTAGATTCGTTTTTGATTTTATATATACTAAAAATCCACGATTAAATTTGAAATACTCCATCTTTTAATATCGTTAAGAAAACATCCCTAATTGATGTATTAAAAAATATTCTAAAATTGCTTACAAACGCAAACGCTTAAATATTTTCGAGAAAAGAAAAAAATTATAATATTGTTCAAATGGAATTGGCAGATATCCCCCCCCCCCGTGGTAAAGCGTGCGTATCAGAAACTGTTTAGGCTAGTTTGCTAACGAAATTTGCATGCTCTTCAGATTAGTGTCTCAAAAATACACTGAATGAAGGCCAAGGGCTATTACAGTAATTGTGCCCAAGTAATTCCAATATAAATACCGTCAAAGAAACACTTAACAGAATTGAGTATACGACGGTAAAATTAGAAAAAGACGACATTTTAAGTTCCGGATCATTATTTTCCGCTACAGATTCAGAAAAACATTTGCGCCATGCCCCTGATATTTCCAATTCGAGCCACTTTTCAATCAGACCGGATTCGGTTGTTCGTCTTACACTGAAAAATTAGATTACACATTAGTGCTGAAATAAGTCAGTTCATTTGGTTGAAATGAAAACTGAAGTATCACTTTCTTGATTTTACGTTTTTCTGAACCTACATTATCGAAAACCTAAGTAAAACATCAACTCTTATTTTTAAGCATCTCCTAAATATGATAGAAAAGGTTTTAAAAGATCGGACTTTGTTGACTGCTAAAAAAAGCACGAAGTCCCTGTGTTTCAATTCCGAGTAAGCCATCTGACCAATAAGCGCCGTTTAGACTTTGTGACCCCATAGAAACCATAGATATCATTTATATAATGAGGCTAAATACCTTTGATAGAGACCAAAACTGTTCCAAACGATGTTTTCCTTAATTAAAAATACATTAATTCTTCTAAATAAATTTATTTAATTCGCAACGCCTGCATAATCGTCGTAAAAATTATCTTTCATAAAAATGCTAAGCCTAAAATAAATGAAATTCAAACTCACGCGCGCGCGTTTGTAGTATGGTAGCGTCCTAAATCACGCGCTTCGGCGGCGCTCGCCGCTCGCGTTTCTAGGAGGCTATGGTAATATAAACTATATTATACACGAGCACGCGGGATTTTTTGAGAGCGCCTATTGGTCGGATGTTCATATCATATTTAGGAGATGCTTAAAAATAAGAGTTGATTTTTTCTTAGGTTTTCGATAACGTAGATTCAGAAAAACGAAAAATCAAAAAAGTGATATATCAGTTTTCATTTACCTTTCATTCTAAAGGTAAAAATTCAGACTTTCATTTAATTCATGTCCCCTCGTTCCATGCTCATATAATTCAAGAACACCCGTTTGATGCCTTAACCATACATTCACCAAATTCACACCCTTCCGTTTGACGTTCATCCGATTATCACTACCAATTTACTTCAAACATACATAATAGATATTAAAATATTTCTTTACAATTTCCAAATTTTGTCATACTCCATTGATGGAAATCCTTTTCGAAATCCGATTGCAAAATTATGAGGAAAGAATTTCTCCTTTGAGAAATACAAATGTCCTAATTCTGGAATGCAAGATACTGACACTTTCGACATTGTGATGTATATTTCATTCATTATGACTGATCTTCCCATGTGAATTTCCTTTAGAGTTTCCTTAGAAAACAGCTTATCCAGTGGTAAAATTCCTCGAACCTCATTCACTCGCTTCATGATATTTTTGATATCTGTCGATGTAGAAGCCTGCTTGGGTAAAATTGTCAAAATATACACACCATACAGGATTATAATTATCAACGAAAATATCAACTTTTCAATAGTTATTATTAATAATAATTTATAAGTAGAGGATAGCCTTTCCAAATACGGAGATTAACTTGCTGTGGTTAATACTCCAACGTGGTTCGCAAATTCTTCAGTTTACATTTAGAATTTATTTTTTATATTAAAACCTTGATCAAACTAAAACAATATACCTAAGGAATGGAAACTTTCTCGGCTTCCTGGCATAAGTTAAGAATTTGGTACTGACATCCGTTAGCTTTAGATTGGCCATTTCAAATGGAACACAACGTAATATCATTGTTTCTAAATATTTCTCACCTGCTGTTTGTTATGGCGGTATTACGCCTTGGCGTGGTCATTAAGATCTTTTTGCAATCTTATAATAATACAACTTAAACTTAATTCTATAAAAAAATGTTAGTACATATCTGCATTAATAATATGTTTCCCTATAATGAAATAAAAATAAAACAAACTAATACTATCATTACGAATGATAACGTTAAACATTTGAAAGTGTTGTCGCGCCAAGACTGTTCCCATTTACATATTCGTTTTCAAATATTTTCTCAATACGTGTCGATTTAATTTTTAGTCTTTCCTACCTAGTTAAATTAAAGAGGCCCCTTTTTAATTTCACGCGGAAACTTGTTTCCAGTGACATAAAACAGACCCAAAATCTAGGTCAAACGTCATTCGTTTCAAGGACGCATGCCCTGCGAACGCACTCTGTATGAACTACCAGAAGATGATTAAACCTATAGCGCCACAAATATATCATCGTAAAATCCGGCAGTATTCAGTGGGGTGTCTCCTACTACCATAATCCAATTATAGTCTCTAAATAGCAAGCTAACAATGATATCTATGGGAGGTCTCTCTGTCTGGGTAAAACTTACCCTATAGGATCTGTGTCTTAGTTCGGGACCCGCAACCCTCTGCGTACTGCGTAGGTTGGCCCCCGACTCGGTCCATGCTGGCGCGGGCTCTCAGGTGGGGTTCGGACGCCACAGCCGTTCTCTGCCCTTTGTTGCTAGTGCCACTCGCACGAGTGCGGGAACGCGGACCCCATCTTCTGGGTCTCGTGCCTTTGTTACCCGTTGCGGGCCACGTTAGTGCGACTCAAGTAGCGGACAAATGATGACGTCGCACAGAGAGTGGCGGGGGCGGTATGGGTCATAGTTACCCGGTACGCCCCCTTAACAAACGTACTGATGTCTTTGTAAGACTTACACTACTTTAACATAAACTTGAACGCCGATGCCGATATTTCTCTTATCTCGTATAGTATCAGACACGCCTGAAAACTTGCACAAAGGAATATCTGGTTTTCAGTTCAAAAAATTCATACCCCAAACTCTCTAAAAGAGGCTAAATCCCTAAACATTTCCTATTCCCAGAAACATTTAATTTTCACTGTAACGTAGATTTTTAACACAAAATGTCTTTTGCAATACTCTACCAATATGCACACTTATTTTTATCATCATATATAAGGAAGGGATCGTAGAGGTAATATTTTGGTTTTCCAACTTGTATTTATAAACTTTAGGTTTCTTCTCTCGTTGAGTTGGCTTATGCAATTTTTTTTTTATTTTTAAAACCAGTTGATTAAATCCATAGTACGAGTTTCGTAATTTACCGCTACTTTAGGGGGACTAAATCTCTGAAATATTGGGATTAAAGACATGGTTCAAGATGCTTTTTCACTTATAGTAACCCAAAGAAAATGCACCTAAATTATTTACACTTTTCAACAATACCATGTATATGTACATGAATATTAACCATTGTTTGGGCATCAAATTAAATCCAAATAGATGTTATTTAATCTCTTGGAGTCATATCGAATTGAAATGTTTTTCAATATGTTACATATCTCTTCTTTAAGATTTTAGATATTGAAGATGAAGAAAATTCATAAAGTGGGAAATATTAGAGGAATCTAGTTCTAATGGTTTTCTGTGCTGAAAATATCAGTTTAATACTTAATTCGTTAGTATTGAACTCACACTTTGGTAGAGGAATATTTTTGAATTATTTCATTTATTTTGTGCTATTTGTTATTTATAATTGATAATTTTTCCGAAATTAAATTGTATTGTATAAATGGTTTTTTACACAACACTGAAGATTGCTAATTTCAATTGTCTAAATTCGGATTTTGTGTGGCTTTAATAGTGAATTACGGACTGGAATAATTATTTTAAAATCAAAGTTAATTTTTTTTAGTTAACAATTATGTTACGCCTTACTGGGTTTTTCCGGTTCAAATTTTCGACTTCGTCAGTATGCATAGACACAATTATCAATTTAAATATTTTGGGTTGGGTTACTTCGTAGTCGTAGCTGCAATATTTTCGTTTCCAAACTTGTTTCCTTTATTATATTTTGAAATATTGAATAGTGGGTTAAAACACAAACAGCCATACGTTGTTTAAAGTGATGAGAAGCTAACCTTACCTAATCTATTTTAATAGAAAATTACTTAAGATGCAATATTTAGGTTTTCGAGCAGGCTCGGATTCCTAAAAGCACAGCTATCATAATTTTTCAATTTGGTAAACTGCGATTTTGGGATTTACGCTTTCGGTAATTGCGCATCTAGGTCACAGCGCTTTTGGGAACTGCCCTAAAAGGCATATATACCATATGATTTTCCTAAGGTATAATTTCTTTGCTCACGTCAAAGGAATTAACTATGCTTTCGACTGGTGTGCAATCTGCAATGACAATTGGAGATATATCAATATATCAAAGCACAAATCAAAGTTTCGCTCAAAATTATGCCACAGGAATAAAGTCAATGATCGGTATATCTGAAATGGTCTTTACGCAAGAACAAACCTTCACCTTAAAGAAATCCTCGTATGCCACTCCTTTCCATATAAATGGTTTTACGTCTTTTTTCGAGAGTAAATCCTCCAAGCTTTCGATTTTATTATCATCAAATTTTAAAACCATTGATGATTTGAAATGTCCTTGGAAAGCATTCATGAGTACAAGAACAGTCAGCCACCAAAAACATCTAAGTATGCGTGCGGAATTTTCCACTGGATCCTGCTTAGACGCTATTTAAAAAGTAAACATCAAATTTGAAATTTATTAATATTGTTTAATCTGAAAGAATTGGTTGTGCGTGGGTCAAGTCAGCGCGCGACTTGTTGGTCCACATATAAGATTTCTATTGTAAACAATAAGAATTTTTTTACAATTAATTTAAACAAACCAAATAAAACTACTGGTAAAAAAAGTATAACAAAAAAATTACAATAAAAATAATATACAATGCGTTAATAGTTCCATATGTAAAACTATTATAAAATATATGACCTTATACATTATGAAGTTTTACACAAACTTTTGAGTTTTGACAAATTGTCAATTATTGAGATATGCTTTTTAAAAGAGATTAAAGAATTTAACTCCCGAGTAAAAGAAGGAATTCATTGTCTTGCTTGTCTTACACGATTACAGTTTAAGGGTATTAATCAATCTTGGATTAAGTTTTTCCACTGCTTAATATTCATTATTTCATGGTTTCTTCGGTTCTCGTTACGGGGCTATAAGCATAATGACACGTTTCTGTACAGTTTGATTTATTATTTTAATTAGACTACCTTCCCCATACAGATAAGCCGTACATTAAACTAGAGTATAATGACAGTACACTACACATCGAATAGAATGGAGCGCGGCAGAAGGTTTTTGCAGTAGTAAATCAGGCCACACGTATTAGCCAGTGCATTACTGACCGAATACATTTGATGGTTAAAGATAAATGCTCATCGAACCATACATCAGAGTATTTATATATGGAAACCCTTTTCAGTGGTTCATTGTTGTTGGTTCAACCTCAAAATTAGTGTTTTTACCATGATACGATAAAATAATATTTACAGTTTTTTCTATGTTTAGACACAGGCCATTCGCCTTTAGCAACTTATTCGTATTAACATTTCATTTGTTAAGTCAATTATTGTCTCTAGGTTCCTCGCTGTTACTAAATTTAGGGTATACCATTAAATAGTGCTTATTACAACTGAAGTTAAACAAGGGGATTAATTGAAATATGAATACGTTAATATCATAAAACATTTCAGTAATGTGACAAGCATCTAAACCTCGATTTTGTAGCCCATACAGTCACCTTTATCTCTATTTCTTCGAAAATCTTTGTTTAACCACGAGAAGTACTCATACTCGTTAAAAGCCTTAAATTTTTACCTCCCCGACTGAACTTTAGTTCAGGTGGAGGTATTACACTGGTCGTTTATGTGTGTCTGTCTGTCACTTCCTGTGTAACCAAATAACCACGTGACCCTAGCTCGCGGAACAAAAGTCTAGAAACGTAATCATGCCAGCTAATCGTTCAATTCCCATTAATTGCGGCATTAAGAATGAAACTCAGTAGTATAAATGAACTGTTTTATTAAGACAACATAACGTTTAACATCAACACGGGCTCCAATAGAACTGAGAGAATATAATTTAAACATCTGCATATTTATACGAGAATAAAAAAACACATTCTATATTCTTATATAATATTGTTTTTTTTTTTTTTATACATAAATACAGACTACGAACTTTTTTAGAGTAACCTCAACACTCCCTCGCTAAAAATTTCTACGTATGAGTGAAGATTTAACTTTTGGCGATGTCCACAAAAAACATCATTACCAAGTGGTTTTGTAAGAATGTCAGCAAGGTTTTCTTCTGATGAAACGTATTTAATGTCCAATGTCCCCCCTTCGACTAGTTTTCGTACATAGAACTGGCGTATCCTGATGTGTTTCGTTCTTCTGTGGAATTCAGGATTACGTATTAGTTTATTGTTCCGGCATTGTCGATCTGTAGAATTGGGACTTCTTTGCTCTCGAGTGTTCCGACAATACACAAAATACCTTTCACCCAGACAATATCTTTTGCAGCCTCTGTGACAGCAACCAGCTCTGCTTCTGTCGTAGACAATGCAACCGACTGTTGCCCGCGACTCACCCAAGTTACTGGCGTAGAACCCACGAGACACACTATACCAGAGGTAGAGCGCGACGTTTTTTCGCAACCACCGTAATCTGAATCGGAATAAGGCGTGATCGTCGAACAGTCTTTTGAGCGAAACAATAATCCCAATGTGGTCGTTCCTCGGAGGTACCGAAAAATTCTCTTGACAGCGTTCCAGTCGGCAACTGTAGGATTGGATATAGCTTGAGATGCCCGGTGTACTGCGAACTCAATATCTGGCCTTGTGCCTAACGCTGCATAACGCAGACTGCCTATTGCTCAGGCGTATAAAGTTAAATATGGATTCTTATCTCTTCTCGCCTTCTTTACTGGTGTCAGTTCTTATAGCTGGTGTTTTAACAGATTTGCAGTCCACCATATTAAATCGATCTAATATGGTCTCGATGAAGGAATATGGAGCCATCCTTCATGTAATTGATTTTTAAACCAAGGTAAGTTGAAGCGGGGCCGCTGGTAATTTCAAATTCGTCATTGAAGCGCTCAAAAAAGGCTTCCAATTCTTCATTCGATCGTCCCGCGATCAGGCCATCGTCAACGTAAAGAACGAAGATGAGAAAGATGTCTTCGGTGGAAGTACATATAGGCAACGATCTCCCGAAGCTTGCTGAAATCTTCAATTCTTGCGCAGTGGAAGCGTGTTGGGCCCATAACCTGTTGAAGCTCTTGCGGCATTAAGAATG
This sequence comes from Odiellus spinosus, assembly GCA_963920705.1. Lineage (NCBI taxonomy): Eukaryota > Metazoa > Arthropoda > Arachnida > Opiliones > Phalangiidae > Odiellus > Odiellus spinosus. Next base: position 29,300,483 of record OY987226.1, read on the forward strand.
AAACTCGGTAGTATAAATCAACTGTTTTATTAAGACAACATAACGTTTAATATCAACACGGGGTACAATAGAACTGAGAGAATATAATTTAAACATCTGAATATTTAATATTGTTTTTTTTATACATAAATACAGACTAAGAACTTTTTTAGAGTAACCTCAACACTGCCACATTGAGTTTCAGGTGTCATGCATTGGATATTATCGCCTTCCACTGTCCACTTTACGGTCGAAATTACTGGACAGTTATAAGCCTTCTGTTATAATCACCTCCGACCAACCTCCAGTTTCCGAACTCAGCGGGCCATAAGTAGCGAGCCATCCCTCACTAAGATGGTCCACATTGAAGGTAGGGGGTGTCCCTCCCAACTTCATGCCCATATCAATCGACTAATAAAGGCCTTCGAACGCAATATTAATTTATATTATAATTAAAAATATTAAAATGGTTTAAGTTAATCTTAATAATAAAATAGCCGAAAAATCATATTTCAATTCGAGATAGTTTTGAAGATATTTAAGAAATTGTCCAAAAATTTAAAGAACTGTGACAGTTTAATACCAGTTTGAGTTGGCAGCAGGCGCTTAGCTATTGTCCATGTATATCAATTAGTCAAAAAAGTAAAGTTATAACGGGCAGTATAGGATTAGGCTTGCTGCAAACAAGAGGTTGATTGAAGTATCTAAATAATGGTAAGTTAACACGGGTATCCAAGTTAGAAACGTCATAATTTAGATAAGAGATAAAGGCGCGTTCACAGGGATATAGAGATGACGCGTATACATGGATATTACGTATACTAAAAATCGAGACAAATGGAGGTTAGGTTAAAATTCTAAGTAATCGATTGGATTTTAATAATAACTTCGATTTTACTCGGTTCAACCTTAACCAGTTCAAGTGGAATTTGTATATAAAATTTCAAGCTGAGGCGAAATGATACCAAATAATAAACCTCTTAAGAAAAATTATAGTCGTGAAAACTCTCCTTGAACAGAAGAACAGTAGGTTTCCCTTGTTTAAAAAACACCAATATATACGAATTTGAATAAAAAATGGCCATCTGATGTTGGAAAAAACAAAAATAGGCTTCAGTTTTCTCCACTATAAAACCAAGAAACCTTTCCGATTTATTTCATAATCAAAAGCATCCGTCTGCAGACCAGGAGGCGAGACGAAAGTGAACTATAATGACTTAAGTGAGATGCTTGTATTGGATTAGAAATGTTGGGATTATATAGATAGGCTGTAAAGTAATTGATTGATAATATCTTTCGACTTCGATTTGTTTGTGGATGTTACTATTGTCTAGCTAAGAGATGTCTTGGCCCCGAAGAACTAGTCCAGGGAAATAAGGGTTTTGACCTAGAACAAATTAGTAATAAGCTAATTCCAACGGCTATGTGATGCACTTATAATGCTTATTCAGGGGAAAAAAGTTCCTTCACTTCCGGGAGGTGGAAGACCCCCAAAAATGGCCGCTATTTTGAAAATTTGCGGTTTTTACATTTTACGCTTAAACCGTAACCCGCAGAAGTAAACTGTCCATGTAGAAAAGAACTAGGCTTTTACATTCAATCTAACGGTACATCAATAAACTTTCAATGATTTACCTTTCTAAAGTTACAGCCATTTGGATGAAGCGCCATTTTGAATTTTTGACTTTTTTTCTAGACCCATAAAAAAATCCTCCTAAAACTACTAATAAAATCGACTAGGCTTGTGTTAGCATTTTTCTGAGGTCTAGAGAGTAGATAGAAAGGGGCAAGTCGAGGTACCATGGATTAGAAATTCCCGCTATAATAAATAGGAATGCGCAAAAAAACATGGCGGTTTACGTCGTTTCTTGCGTTTTTAAACCGGACTCGTTTCTAATAACGAAAGGCTTTCCAATCTACGTAAAGGAAAAAGAAGCTACTCAAAATATTTAAAGGAATTGAGGTTTTCGTGTAGCAGGTTTGTTATAAGGTTCAGTATCCCTTTAAATCCCGAACCCTCATCTCTTTTCGTACATAAGTGTTACATTTAGTTCGCTGTCCTCTGCCCCTTTGAACTTATTTTCGTAGCTTTAGTACCTCAGGCCTTAACAGTTCGCTCGCTAAATGAGTGACAGCCATGCCAAATTGTTCCGACGTAAGCAATGCAACAGAGAATTTTACTGTGACGTCGCGGCATTCACAACTGAGCTGCATGTAGACTTAAGAGGTTCCCGTAGAATTAGGGACCAAAAGGATCCGGATCTGTTTCGAAACTGGACCCAATCTGGTATCGCTTTCGAGTGGACGAGTTGCTGAAACCGATATAAATTGCGACAAATCGAATAAAGTTGGCGCTGGATTGATGCAAAATTCGATAGATAAAAATTAAAGGATGTAAAGTTTCGTAGATTGGGTCGAGTTAAAACCCTTAACATAACCAACAATAAGTTCCAAAAGATTAACCACGACGAAATATCCATAAACCCTGCAGATGTTTAACAGGTTAATACGCCTAAGTAAGTCTCAAGAATATCTTGAAAACTCTTTTAAATTTGAATTGGCATCATATCCGCCATCGTTTTTTGTAAAAGGCTTCTTAAGAGAAGGTATAAATCCAATCTCTTAAAGGAATTGGACAAAGTCGAAAAGCCCAGTGGAACACTTCCAGAGAATGATGAAATCTACGTTATAGAGGATGGCTATTTACTGTATAAAGTTGTATGGCAAAGGCCCTCAACATACCATGAAATCTACCAGTAATATGTTAAATACGTGACATATCACTACGGCAATAAGAGTAGGGTTGTGTTTGACGGCTATGACGAATATACCCTCAGTACGAAATATCAAGAACAAACTCAAAGAGTCACTAAACAAGGGCCAGTAATCATTCTTCAAGATGAAATGAGTAACTCTCTAATTCAATCAGAATTCCTTGGTAACGTGCTTAATAAGAAAGCCTTTATTGCGAAGTTATCCTTTAAGCTTACATCAGCGAACATTTCGGGAGTTCATGCAAAGTCTGATGCAGACACCGTCATAGTGTCAACATCACTTAAATGTGAGAAAAAACTCGATGACTTGGCTGATGACAGGAATATATTGGTACTTCTTGTATACCACACATCTGAGCACATTTTTATGATGAGACCATCGAAGACATTACACCTGATAGAGTCACGGATATTCATCAGGTACGTTGCAAGCTTGGCGGACTAGCTTAAATACTCCCGTATATTCACGCATTTTCCGGTCGCGATACCACTTCGAGCATCTATAAAAAGTAAAATTTAGCACCTCTAAAGTTATTCAAAGGTAACGCGGATCAAGTCGAACGATGTTCAGCATTCAACGATATGAACGCGATAAAAGAAACACTGCAAAAAAGAGTCGAGGCCATCTTTCTGAAATTTTACGGTGCTAGAACTAAAACCTGACCTTAAACCACCACAGATATTTGTAACACAACAAAGTTAAATTGCCAAACAGATAATGAAAAGTAGTTTCGAATTGGCGTCACTACCACGGACGGCATCAGCCGTTAGGGATACACTTGCAAACTCAAGAGTGGTTGGGAAATAGATTGAGCTCCGAAGAATGGGGACTAGATAGGTATGTGCCTTTTAGCGCAGTTTCCCATCAGCGCCATTCCCATTTGTGCAGTTTCCCATTAGCGCGGTTCCCATTGGCGCAGTTTCCCATTAGCGCCATTTCCAATATGGAGATAAATGTTTTTTTTTAATTGAGCTTCCGTAGTTTGGTAGCGGAATGATTAACATAGACGGCTTCTAACCAGAAGATAGTGAAATCGAGCCTACATACGGAAAATTATATGTTATAGTTTTCGATTTATTTGGTTCATGTAAATTTTAATAATTGTGGTTCATTTCAGTATTAATTGTTGTTATCAGTTTAATATAATATAGAAAAAATTGGGAAAAAACGAAATAGATTGTGTGGTTATTTTTGCGTACGTGTTTCTGTTAAGTTTTGCATGATTTTGCTGTTTTCCGTGTTGCAGGTCAGTTTTGAAAATTTTACGTCGGGTTTAATTACAGATTTAATTATAATAGCGGTCAAGTTATTTTTTATGCTAAAATAAAAGACAAAGTGGTACTACTAAATTACAAATTTTCCATTTAGGTAATGCTCATTTGTTAATTCTCTTTCAGAAAACATCGTTTTTGAACGTGATTCAGTGGTTTAGGTTAGGTCTTCTGGGACAATAAATACTGAAACAGGGTTAAAAAAGGTTTTAGGAAGGAGTGGGCTGCGCGTCTAGGACATAGCGGTTGGGAAACTGCGCTAATTGGAAACTGCGCTAATGGGCATAATACACTAGATATATACAAGAATCCATTCAGGTTCCATAAGAATATGGGAGCATAGCTTTAGCCTCTGGTTCCATGCTCCCAAACTTTGTAACAAGAGTTGTCTGCTTTTCGCAACACGCATACACAAAGCACTCCGGCGTTAGAATATGTCATTTTATTTTTCGTTAAAATGGCGAGTAGGGCGAGCATCAGCCCAAATGGTAATAAATTTGATGTCATCCTTTCCTTGGCGGATATTTGGGTAAATAATTTTATTAACGACCATGGATGGAAAGATCTTAATTATTGGTTTTCAATAATAATTTCTCTTTAATAATGACGCGAATTGGACAAGTTTATTTTCCCCTAGTTCAAGAACAAAGGCTTGACTCCTCCATCTTAAATTCTGAAGGTAAAGAATTAAAGCAAGTTTTAAATTATCATTTTAAAATATATTTAGCTCTCGTAAAAGTCTATCTCCTTAATTTTGTTTAAATAAATAATATTTTCTTCAATACTTGCTTTGGTCTTCGTAAAATTCGTTTTTAACATTTGTACGCTAAGATCTTTTTTCGGTCGGCTCCATTTTTATTACCCAAAATATTATGTCAAGGTCGTTAGTGGCGCGGGTAATAATAGATGGCAGGAGCGATTTACTTGAAAAATCGATTCGAAGCAGACAACATTTGCTACAAAGTTTGGGAGGATGGTTATTGAATCGCGGCCCTCACATATTCTTATGGAACTAGTACCAATTTTTTCAGAGAGAACCACAGCAACTGATAGTATTTTGAAACTAATTTTGTGTGGGTGTAAATTATCCAACTGTGGGAAAACGTGTTCTTGTCGGAAATAAAATATGAAATGTTGCGTAATGTGTGGGGAATGCAATGAGGTTTCTTGTATTAATGCTTACAAAGAGGCTTATGTAGAGGAAAATGATGATATTTTTAGTATGTAATTAAAATGTAACGATGATCTTGTTTTTTTCCCAAATTGTCATTTTTTCAGTTTTAATAAGCAAAATTTCGCACGAAAGTTCAAAAATTCAAAATGGCGCTTCATCCAAATGGCTGTATCTTTAGAACTGTAAGTCATATAAAGTTGCTCTGTGTACCGTTAGATTTAATGTTAAAGCTTCGTTCTTTTTTACATGAATAGTTTACTTTTACGGGTTACGGTTTATGAGTAAAATGCAAAAACGCAAATTTTCAAAATGGCGGCCATTTTTGGGGGTCTTCCACCACCCGGAAGTGAAAGAAAGAACTTTTTACCCCTTAATAAACATTCTAAGTACATAATATAGCCGTTGGAATTAGCTTTTTACTACTTTGTTCTAGGTTTAAGTCATTTTTGCCTAATTTCCCTGGGCTGAACTGGCACGTACAAGCAACGAGTGTTTTCAGACTCGAAATGTGAGATAACAACCAGCTCCAACGTTGGATTCTTCCAATAACTGGGATCACTCTAATGATGAAAACATTCTAACGAAAACTCTACCTGAAGTATTTGCTAATCATCTACCGAGGATGGGTTGTAAATGGAGCTTTCAGTCTAGAATATTTCTTAGGTTTGTCCAAGAGGAACTTGCTACAGAATCGTCGTTGTTTTAATTTCTTCTCTTTCGTGCCATTCTAATCTGAGTCGTTCGTCTTTATAAAATCAGTGGATTATCAATTATTATCGCGCAGGACACCCACATGATTCAGATGGATTTATTTATATTGCAAGAATTGTATTCCCCATATTTACGTTGAAAATAAACAATATATTTTTGTGTCTGTTCCCGATCCTACTACCTAACGCGTAACATATTAATTACTTCATTCCACCGTTTTTAATTCTCTGATTACTTAAGGGTAACGAGAGAATTATTTATACCCTGTCACATAGAGGCGGAGTTTAGAACGGTGAATCAAAAGAACGCTGGTCATTCTACTCTTCCGCTTCATTTACCCTACATATATACACATTTCTATTCTTTTTACGTGGAATGTTACGTAATAAAAAGATACCTCGAAATAATGATGTACTAGGGGGAAGGAACGTAGCTTTCAGCGCGTTTACTCCCCTTCGTGTCGCTCCTAAAAAAGAGCAGATTTTCGTGTAACGTCGTCGCCGCGTTCCTTCTTCTTTCTCGACAGTTGAGTTTTCTCTCTCCCAGGAGCTGGTATAGAGTCCCTGGCGCCATTTGGCGCGACTGTACGAAGACTCAATTCTCCATTTTTTTATTGTTTGATTTGTGTTCCCTCTTCTTGCTGTGTATATATTTTAAACTTTTTTATTTATACTTTTCCCACGATTACTTTATTAAAATACTCGATTGACCATCACTCCACGTTCATCCAGACTGGCTAGATATCTTTTGTTCATTTAAGATAGGGTTAGGTTAGGTTGCGTCGTAGGGGAGGTAATATTTTGGTTTCCCAACTTGTTGATGATAATTTAAATCAAATGCAACGTTTCATAATTATTAAAAATCTCATACAAAGCATTACATTCAAAGTACGCTAATTAATTGTTAACAAAGTTTTATTATAAGAATTACTCCAATTAGGACATTTTACCCATTCAAGCTCATAACCCTGACTGATTATTCGAGACGCATAGCATCCAATCATATTTTTGGCTATAAAGTAGAAGACAAACGATTCCCCGAAATTCTTTTAGCAAGCGATGAGGCGACTTTGTTTGTTGATATGAAATTTTGAATATGCACAACCAACATGAGTCGTGCCACAAAAACCCTATCGCTATTAGTGTTAGGAGTCTTCAACAGAAACTCAGTCTAAACGTCTGGTGATGCAATCTTCTTTGGGGTCATCTCAAGGACATAATGTACATGGATGAAGTTAGTGATGTTGAAGATTTGTGAAGAAGAATAATTGAAGGCTTTGAAACAATCCGAAACATGCCAGGACTCTTCCAACGTGCCCGAGAATCTTACGAAAGACTGGCTCGTGTTTGTATCCGTGTCGAGGTAGAGCATTTCGAATAATCTTATAATGAAACTTTGTAAAAAATTAATACGGGTTCTTTAAGTGTAATGCTTTGTTTAATATTTATAATAATTATCAAACGTTGCATTTGAATTCCATAACCATCATTAGCATACTTCTACTCTTAATGCACGTCTGCTGAAAAAGCGTGTGATAACGTTTTTTATTGTAGAGCATTTGGTAGTCTACCCATTCAACCGAATACCGTTGGAACGAATCCCATTCGTCCGAAACTTTCTAGCAAGCATTTTAAAATCTATCCCAATATCGGGTTTCTACTATTCCTGATGGATCGAATTCCATCTGACCGAAAATTTCAAGCTAAGATTATAAAATCAAATTCCGCCAAAAAACTCAAATAAATGTATTAAATTTATCGTGGTCTAGAGGTAAAGCGTCGAAAATGTTGGTTCGAGTCTCGTCTTGGGAAGGTAAGTTTACAAAAATTGAATTATAAATCTTGTGAATAATCGTTAATAATCATAATTTCTTTGCAGGTGTTGAGTTTAGAAGAGGATATTAATATACAGTAGTAATGATGAACCCGCAAAGATAAGATTAAGGTTATTAATCTAAGCTGGACTCTGGCAATATATTACGGGTTTTGAGTGGGGTATATTATTTTGGATAACTTTTTGTCCTCTAAGCGGGACTACAGTTAATAATATGGGTTTGTGGGTGGGGAATACTTTATTTAAGGGGATGAGAAATATAATGAAGTTTCTTCTTTGGGAAATCCTATCTATTTAGTTCGGATTAGAAAAACTTGCGTTAGGTTAAATAAGTGTTGTTTAGGTTAGGTTATATTAGGCCTGGTTTAGGGTTGGGTGGAATTAGGTAGAGATCGGGGTTTGGACAAGAAAATTTCTGATTATTTTATCTTTATTCATAGCTTAAAATTTTTCGAAAAAAGTCTATGATAAATCCAATGTAATCGCGAATAATTTTCCGATTTTTTTATGATTAACTGATAATTGTGGATTATTTTGTCCAAACCCCGATCTGTAGGGTTAGGTTAGGTAAGGTTTGGCCATAATTTATGGCAGACTTACCGGAAACGCCCTGTACATTGAAACTACTATTTATATATATTTGGCGTTTCGTCGGTAAAGTTTTGGCAACGGTATAAGTTCTAAGAAAGTATGCACACAAAAATATATTCCCAGACAAAAACAGAAATACGGCATCTTGGCTTTAACAAAACAAAACATATATATTTTAAACACGTGACGAATTCATGAACTCCACTAAAAGGGGGAGGTTACCTTTCGATAAAAGAAAGAGAGAGACAGCGCCGTCTTTGCTCTGACCGCTTGTGAAATATGTACAATTGGCCACGTTATAGGACCCATCCTATACAAGGCTCAGCTCCTTTTGCGGGTAGCCGTGTATACAATAATGCGCTTGGTTTATAAAGTTAATATAAATTCAAGCAGACCCTATATGCATTAAAGATTCTACACTGTCCCAAACTTGAGATGACTGACCATTTTAAAATGATGTCATTTGGAGGACCACACTGTTTGTGCAACGACAATAGGAGATGGATACCATACAGGCGAAAATGAGTAAACTGTCAGGGAAAAAGCGCACGGAGTATATTCCTCTCAGAAATATAATTGTAAATCATCAATTCGCGTTATTAAGTTATGTTTATAATTTAAATTAAGTTATCTGAGCCAACTTACCTTCAAGAAAGAGCATGCCGTAGAAATCTGTAGCATAAGACAATATTTTAAAAGTCCAGTTGACATTTTCTTTCCATATAAAGTCTATTAGCAAAGCCAGAATTACGACAATGAGCCAACAGAAAAATATTACAATCCAAACCTGTAAAAAGAAATAATTAGATCCTTCATTAATATCACTAAGCGCAAATGCGCAATTTTCGAAACTTAATCTCGTGGGCATAGTTCATAATATTACTTCTAGCAAACTCTGTGAAACTGAAGATTAGGTACTAGGATTGAAGTGTTAAATAGGTTATGTTAGCAAACGACTTATATAATTAAAATGAAGCACTTGATCTACCACTAAAACATTTACCAAATTATACAAAAACGTTGTTTTGCTTCGCACTTCAAAAACGTGCTTTTATAGGCAAGAAAATCAAGTCCGTGAAGGGACAGAAATTAAAAATCCAAACCAGTGAAGGGAAAGAAATTAAAAATTAGCGGTGAAAGAAATATGAAAGGCAATTCAGTCTAATAAATTAGAAAGCTAAATTATTATAAGATTATATCAAAAAAAAATTAAGTATAATTTCGGCCTAAGGTATGTAGCCTTTATTCTACCCTTCGAAAGGATAACTTTCTACGCCACCGCTATAGTTGTGTAAAACGTCCAAATATAATAATTAATTATAGAGTTAATTCTGGCATGTAAAAATCAAACTGGTGTCAATCGCGACAAAAGAGATAAGAGCCACTTTAATCAAAAACACGCTTTTATCTAAACTAACATATTTTTTAATAAACTGTCTTATATATTATGTATAAAACCATAAGAAAATAATTACCATAAGTTAGACTCATCCATAGGCGTAATATTGCCGGCATTTACCACCTAAATTTTGCGCGTGAGAGATTTAGGTACCACCGGAAAAAGGGGGAAAAACCATTCAAGTGGGGCTCGAGCACCCGATGCGGCGGCAGAGACGCATACGTGCATTAAGTACATACGGCCGCTAGACTAGACTCCGACAGCGCAAAAAAAAACCCCGGCGTCGTTTTGCATTTATCGCCCGGGGTCAGCCGCCGACTGCCGTGATCGGCAGCGGCATCGGCGGCATCGGAGATTCGGAGTCTACACTAGACGAAGCAGTCGCTAGTTGGGGAGATAAATGACGGTTATGACGTTCGAATGATCCAAAGCGCGTGCTAACTTAGTTTAGTCAAGAATTATGACAAGCTTTGCGGAATATCTGAAAAATCAACGTGTTAAAGACAAGATGGTCAAGCCCATAGGAATAGCTAGACCAATGACATTGTAAAAGAGGCTGAAAAGAACCTCTTTAAACAATTTGAATGGCGTTTCGAGATTCTTTTAAACACGAAGTTTTTCAAATCATGTTTTTCAAATCATATTTTTCAAATCATGTTTATATTATATATTCTCCCATTGACGCTTAACATTAAATTTGGCTTAATTATTTTTCTGGGAAAACGTGTATTGAACTGTTATTTTTCAGTATAACGCGAGTCCACTTTTTGTTTTCTTAATTTAACCCGAATTTCCACGACTCGCGATTGAACGGATCGTTAAAAATACTCGCCGGTTTATTGGAATGGGTATATGATAAAGGGAAATGTGTTTTTTAAAGCCCGTTTAAAGTCACCTTCTTTTCTAACTTAGCAGACGACGCAAACCATAACAATTTGTACTTTCAAAGCTATATTGCGCGCGCAAGGGAAGAGAATTTCAAAGCGACGAATTTTAGAGCGGATAAGGTTTTTAAATAAATTGTAATACTTTCATTTTTCTTTTCATTAAAACCGTACAATTAAAATGATGATTTCCATAAGGGACCACTAATTAGTTATTAGAAGTTATAATAAAACATTATCCATGGATTAGGTTTGTTCGTTTGCAACCTAAATTAAAAATTAAAATATGGGGAATTTTTATTCCCTTTAAATTCCTTGTATAAGCATCCGTAAGCTAACATGAACGAATTGCCTCGACTAAACTCGAGGAGTTGTAATAAAACATTATCCATGGATTAGGTTTGTTCGTTTGCAACCTAGATTAAAAATTAAAATATGGGGAATTTTTTTCCCTTTAAATTCCTTGATAAGCATTCATAAGCTAACATGAACGAATTACCTCGACTTAAGTCGAGGAGTTATAATAAAACATTATCCATGGATTAGGTTTGTTCGTTTGCAACCTAAATTAAAAATTAAAATATGGGGAATTTTTTTCCCTTTAAATTCCTTGTATAAGCATTCATAAGCTAACATGAACGAATTGCCTCGACTAAGGTCGAGGAGTTATAATAAAACATTATCCATAGAAAACATTATCCAATTAAGGTATGAGATCAGATCATAGAACTTTGAGTCTATGCCTAAAGCCAAAGCTTAATTAAGTAAATTTTTCTATCGAACGAAAAGTTTCGTTTGTTTTGACACGTAATCCCTGAAAAATAATTAAGCGAAATTTAATGTTAAGCGTCAATGGGAGAAAATCGTCTGTTATGTTTTTTCTTAAATATTTCCGAGTGAATAAAATCAGTTGTTTTGAAATTTGAAACTCTAAATCGTGCCAGATTGTGATTATATTTAAATTTCATGTTTTAAAAGAAAATTTAATTGTATTTAAATTTAATGTTTTAAAAGAAAATTAAATATCTGTCACTTCAGATATGCAAGGCCATAACATGTCCTTCTGGGTCTTTGTTCGCAAAGACATTTTAGATATAATATCTGTCACTTCAGTCTAACACGAAAGTGTTAACTTCTATATTAAAAGACTAGCCCTTTAAAAAGTGATTCAGTCAAATCTCTACATTTTTAGTTTTTTACCATTGCCCTTTAAACCCAATTAAAATTAATTTTTTCATTATTTTTGATGTTAATAGCTGCGGCAGCCTCACTTGATTCAGTCAGATCTCTACATTTTTACCATTGCCCTTTAAACCCAATTAAAATTAATTTTTTTTTACAATTTTTGATGTTAATAGCTGGGGCAGCCTCACTTGATTCAGTCAGATCTCTACATTTTTACCATTGCCCTTTAATCCCAATTAAAATTAATTTTTTCATAATTTTTGATGTTAATAGCTGCGGCAGCCGCACTTGATTCAGTCAGATCTCTACATTTTTACCATTGCCCCTTAAACCGAATTAAAATTAATTTTTTCACAATTTTTGATGTTAATAGCTGGGGCAGCCTCACTTGATTCAGTCAAATTTCTACATTTTTACCAGTGCCCTTTAATCCCAATTAAAATTAATTTTTTCATTATTTTTGATGTTAATAGCTGGGGCAGCCGCACTTGATTCAGTCAAATCTCAACATTTTTACCATTGCCCTTTAACTCCAATTAAAATTATTTTTTTCATAATTTTTGATGTTAATAGCTTGGGCAGCCGCACTTGATTCAGTCAAATCTCTACATTTTTACCAGTGCCCTTTAATCCCAATTAAAATTAATTTTTTCATAATTTTACATGTTAATACCTCCGACAGCCGCACTTGATTCCAGTCAAATCTCTACATTTTTACCAGTGCCCTTTAATCCCAATTAAAATTAATTTTTACATTATTTTTGATGTTAATAGCTGGGGCAGCCTCACTTGATTCAGTCAAATCTCTACATTTTTATCAGTGCCCTTTAATCCCAATTAAAATTAATTTTTTCATTATTTTTGATGTTAATAGCTGGGGCAGCCGCACTTGATTCAGTCAAATCTCAACATTTTTACCATTGCCCTTTAATCCCAATTAAAATTAATTTTTTCATAATTTTTGATGTTAATAGCTGGGGCAGCCGCACTTGATTCAGTCAAATCTCTACATTTTTACCATTGCCCTTTAATCCCAATTAAAATTAATTTTTACATTATTTTTGATGTTAATAGCTGGGGCAGCCTCACTTGATTCAGTCAAATCTCTACATTTTTACCATTGCCCTTTAATCCCAATTAAAATTAATTTTTTCATTATTTTTGATGTGAATAGCTGGGGCAGCCGCACTTGATTCAGTTAAATCTCTACATTTTTACCAGTGCCCTTTAATTCTAATTAAAATAAGTTTTTTCATAATTTTTTATGTTAATAGCTGCGGCAGCCGCATTTGATTCCAGTCAAATCTCTACATTTTTACCAGCGCCCTTTAAACCCAATTAAAATTAATTTTTTCATAATTTTTGATGTTAATACCTCCGGCAGCCGCACTTGATTCCAGTCAAATCTCTACATTTTTATCAGTGCCCTTTAATCCCAATTAAAATTATTTTTTTTCATTATTTTTGATGTTAATAGCTGGGGCAACCGCACTTGATTCAGTCAAATCTCTACAATTTTACCATTGCCCTTTAATCCCAATTAAAATTAATTTTTACATTATTTTTGATGTTAATAGCTGGGGCAGCCGCACTTGATTCAGTCAAATCTCTACATTTTTACCAGTGCCCTTTAATCCCAATTAAAATTAATTTTTTCATAATTTTTGATGTTAATAGCTGGGGCAGCCGCACTTGATTCAGTCAAATCTCAACATTTTTACCATTGCCCTTTAATCCCAATTAAAAATAATTTTTTCATAATTTTTGATGTTAATAGCTGGGGCAGCCGCACTTGCTTCAGTCAAATCTTTACCTTTTTACCAGTGCCCTTTAATCCCAATTAAAATTAATTTTTTCATAATTTTAGATGTTAATACCTCCGACAGCCGCACTTGATTCCAGTCAAATCTCTACATTTTTACCAGTGCCCTTTAATCCCAATTAAAATTAATTTTTTCATTATTTTTGATGTTAATAGCTGGGGCAGCCTCACTTGATTCAGTCAAATCTCTACATTTTTACCAGTGCCCTTTAATCCCAATTAAAATTAATTTTTTCATAATTTTTGATGTTAATAGCTGGGGCAGCCGCACTTGATTCAGTCAAATCTCAACATTTTTACCATTGCCCTTTAATCCCAATTAAAATTAATTTTTTCATAATTTTTGATGTTAATAGCTGGGGCAGCCGCACTTGCTTCAGTCAAATCTTTACATTTTTACCAGTGCCCTTTAATCCCAATTAAAATTAATTTTTTCATAATTTTAGATGTTAATACCTCCGACAGCCGCACTTGATTCCAGTCAAATCTCTACATTTTTACCAGTGCCCTTTAATCCCAATTAAAATTAATTTTTTCATTATTTTTGATGTTAATAGCTGGGGCAGCCTCACTTGATTCAGTCAAATCTCTACATTTTTACCATTGCCCTTTAATCCCAATTAAAATTAATTTTTTCATAATTTTTGATGTTAATAGCTGCGGCAGCCGCACTTGATTCAGTCAGATCTCTACATTTTTACCATTGCCCCTTAAACCGAATTAAAATTAATTTAATCACAATTTTTGATGTTAATAGCTGGGGCAGCCTCACTTGATTCAGTCAAATCTCAACATTTTTACCATTGCCCTTTAATCCCAATTAAAATTAATTTTTTCATAATTTTTGATGTTAATAGCTGGGGCAGCCGCACTTGATTCAGTCAAATCTCTACATTTTTACCAGTGCCCTTTATTCCCAATTAAAATTAATTTTTTCATAATTTTAGATGTTAATACCTCCGACAGCCGCACTTGATTCCAGTCAAATCTCTACATTTTTACCAGTGCCCTATAATCCCAATTAAAATTAATTTTTACATTATTTTTGATGTTAATAGCTGGGGCAGCCTCACTTGATTCAGTCAAATCTCTACATTTTTACCATTGCCCTTTAAACCCAATTAAAATTAATTTTTTCATTATTTTTGATGTTAATAGCTGCGGCAGCCTCACTTGATTCAGTCAGATCTCTACATTTTTACCATTGCCCTTTAAACCCAATTAAAATTAATTTTTTTTTACAATTTTTGATGTTAATAGCTGGGGCAGCCTCACTTGATTCAGTCAGATCTCTACATTTTTACCATTGCCCTTTAATCCCAATTAAAATTAATTTTTTCATAATTTTTGATGTTAATAGCTGCGGCAGCCGCACTTGATTCAGTCAGATCTCTACATTTTTACCATTGCCCCTTAAACCGAATTAAAATTAATTTTTTCACAATTTTTGATGTTAATAGCTGGGGCAGCCTCACTTGATTCAGTCAAATTTCTACATTTTTACCAGTGCCCTTTAATCCCAATTAAAATTAATTTTTTCATTATTTTTGATGTTAATAGCTGGGGCAGCCGCACTTGATTCAGTCAAATCTCAACATTTTTACCATTGCCCTTTAACTCCAATTAAAATTAATTTTTTCATAATTTTTGATGTTAATAGCTTGGGCAGCCGCACTTGATTCAGTCAAATCTCTACATTTTTACCAGTGCCCTTTAATCCCAATTAAAATTAATTTTTTCATAATTTTACATGTTAATACCTCCGACAGCCGCACTTGATTCCAGTCAAATCTCTACATTTTTACCAGTGCCCTTTAATCCCAATTAAAATTAATTTTTACATTATTTTTGATGTTAATAGCTGGGGCAGCCTCACTTGATTCAGTCAAATCTCTACATTTTTATCAGTGCCCTTTAATCCCAATTAAAATTAATTTTTTCATTATTTTTGATGTTAATAGCTGGGGCAGCCGCACTTGATTCAGTCAAATCTCAACATTTTTACCATTGCCCTTTAATCCCAATTAAAATTAATTTTTTCATAATTTTTGATGTTAATAGCTGGGGCAGCCGCACTTGATTCAGTCAAATCTCTACATTTTTACCATTGCCCTTTAATCCCAATTAAAATTAATTTTTACATTATTTTTGATGTTAATAGCTGGGGCAGCCTCACTTGATTCAGTCAAATCTCTACATTTTTACCATTGCCCTTTAATCCCAATTAAAATTAATTTTTTCATTATTTTTGATGTGAATAGCTGGGGCAGCCGCAATTGATTCAGTTAAATCTCTACATTTTTACCAGTGCCCTTTAATTCTAATTAAAATAAGTTTTTTCATAATTTTTTATGTTAATAGCTGCGGCAGCCGCATTTGATTCCAGTCAAATCTCTACATTTTTACCAGCGCCCTTTAAACCCAATTAAAATTAATTTTTTCATAATTTTTGATGTTAATACCTCCGGCAGCCGCACTTGATTCCAGTCAAATCTCTACATTTTTATCAGTGCCCTTTAATCCCAATTAAAATTATTTTTTTTCATTATTTTTGATGTTAATAGCTGGGGCAACCGCACTTGATTCAGTCAAATCTCTACAATTTTACCATTGCCCTTTAATCCCAATTAAAATTAATTTTTACATTATTTTTGATGTTAATAGCTGGGGCAGCCGCACTTGATTCAGTCAAATCTCTACATTTTTACCAGTGCCCTTTAATCCCAATTAAAATTAATTTTTTCATAATTTTTGATGTTAATAGCTGGGGCAGCCGCACTTGATTCAGTCAAATCTCAACATTTTTACCATTGCCCTTTAATCCCAATTAAAATTAATTTTTTCATAATTTTTGATGTTAATAGCTGGGGCAGCCGCACTTGCTTCAGTCAAATCTTTACCTTTTTACCAGTGCCCTTTAATCCCAATTAAAATTAATTTTTTCATAATTTTAGATGTTAATACCTCCGACAGCCGCACTTGATTCCAGTCAAATCTCTACATTTTTACCAGTGCCCTTTAATCCCAATTAAAATTAATTTTTTCATTATTTTTGATGTTAATAGCTGGGGCAGCCTCACTTGATTCAGTCAAATCTCTACATTTTTACCAGTGCCCTTTAATCCCAATTAAAATTAATTTTTTCATAATTTTTGATGTTAATAGCTGGGGCAGCCGCACTTGATTCAGTCAAATCTCAACATTTTTACCATTGCCCTTTAATCCCAATTAAAATTAATTTTTTCATAATTTTTGATGTTAATAGCTGGGGCAGCCGCACTTGCTTCAGTCAAATCTTTACATTTTTACCAGTGCCCTTTAATCCCAATTAAAATTAATTTTTTCATAATTTTAGATGTTAATACCTCCGACAGCCGCACTTGATTCCAGTCAAATCTCAACATTTTTACCATTGCCCTTTAATCCCAATTAAAATTAATTTTTTCATAATTTTTGATGTTAATAGCTGCGGCAGCCGCACTTGATTCAGTCAAATCTCAACATTTTTACCATTGCCCTTTAATCCCAATTAAAATTAATTTTTTCATAATTTTTGATGTTAATAGCTGGGGCAGCCGCACTTGATTCAGTCAAATCTCTACATTTTTACCATTGCCCTTTAATCCCAATTAAAATTAATTTTTACATTATTTTTGATGTTAATAGCTGGGGCAGCCTCACTTGATTCAGTCAAATCTCTACATTTTTACCATTGCCCTTTAATCCCAATTAAAATTAATTTTTTCATTATTTTTGATGTGAATAGCTGGGGCAGCCGCACTTGATTCAGTTAAATCTCTACATTTTTACCAGTGCCCTTTAATTCTAATTAAAATAAGTTTTTTCATAATTTTTTATGTTAATAGCTGCGGCAGCCGCATTTGATTCCAGTCAAATCTCTACATTTTTACCAGCGCCCTTTAAACCCAATTAAAATTAATTTTTTCATAATTTTTGATGTTAATACCTCCGGCAGCCGCACTTGATTCCAGTCAAATCTCTACATTTTTATCAGTGCCCTTTAATCCCAATTAAAATTATTTTTTTTCATTATTTTTGATGTTAATAGCTGGGGCAACCGCACTTGATTCAGTCAAATCTCTACAATTTTACCATTGCCCTTTAATCCCAATTAAAATTAATTTTTACATTATTTTTGATGTTAATAGCTGGGGCAGCCGCACTTGATTCAGTCAAATCTCTACATTTTTACCAGTGCCCTTTAATCCCAATTAAAATTAATTTTTTCATAATTTTTGATGTTAATAGCTGGGGCAGCCGCACTTGATTCAGTCAAATCTCAACATTTTTACCATTGCCCTTTAATCCCAATTAAAATTAATTTTTTCATAATTTTTGATGTTAATAGCTGGGGCAGCCGCACTTGCTTCAGTCAAATCTTTACCTTTTTACCAGTGCCCTTTAATCCCAATTAAAATTAATTTTTTCATAATTTTAGATGTTAATACCTCCGACAGCCGCACTTGATTCCAGTCAAATCTCTACATTTTTACCAGTGCCCTTTAATCCCAATTAAAATTAATTTTTTCATTATTTTTGATGTTAATAGCTGGGGCAGCCTCACTTGATTCAGTCAAATCTCTACATTTTTACCAGTGCCCTTTAATCCCAATTAAAATTAATTTTTTCATAATTTTTGATGTTAATAGCTGGGGCAGCCGCACTTGATTCAGTCAAATCTCAACATTTTTACCATTGCCCTTTAATCCCAATTAAAATTAATTTTTTCATAATTTTTGATGTTAATAGCTGGGGCAGCCGCACTTGCTTCAGTCAAATCTTTACATTTTTACCAGTGCCCTTTAATCCCAATTAAAATTAATTTTTTCATAATTTTAGATGTTAATACCTCCGACAGCCGCACTTGATTCCAGTCAAATCTCAACATTTTTACCATTGCCCTTTAATCCCAATTAAAATTAATTTTTTCATAATTTTTGATGTTAATAGCTGCGGCAGCCGCACTTGATTCAGTCAAATCTCAACATTTTTACCATTGCCCTTTAATCCCAATTAAAATTAATTTTTTCATAATTTTTGATGTTAATAGCTGGGGCAGCCGCACTTGATTCAGTCAAATCTCTACATTTTTACCATTGCCCTTTAATCCCAATTAAAATTAATTTTTACATTATTTTTGATGTTAATAGCTGGGGCAGCCTCACTTGATTCAGTCAAATCTCTACATTTTTACCATTGCCCTTTAATCCCAATTAAAATTAATTTTTTCATTATTTTTGATGTGAATAGCTGGGGCAGCCGCACTTGATTCAGTTAAATCTCTACATTTTTACCAGTGCCCTTTAATTCTAATTAAAATAAGTTTTTTCATAATTTTTTATGTTAATAGCTGCGGCAGCCGCATTTGATTCCAGTCAAATCTCTACATTTTTACCAGCGCCCTTTAAACCCAATTAAAATTAATTTTTTCATAATTTTTGATGTTAATACCTCCGGCAGCCGCACTTGATTCCAGTCAAATCTCTACATTTTTATCAGTGCCCTTTAATCCCAATTAAAATTATTTTTTTTCATTATTTTTGATGTTAATAGCTGGGGCAACCGCACTTGATTCAGTCAAATCTCTACAATTTTACCATTGCCCTTTAATCCCAATTAAAATTAATTTTTACATTATTTTTGATGTTAATAGCTGGGGCAGCCGCACTTGATTCAGTCAAATCTCTACATTTTTACCAGTGCCCTTTAATCCCAATTAAAATTAATTTTTTCATAATTTTTGATGTTAATAGCTGGGGCAGCCGCACTTGATTCAGTCAAATCTCAACATTTTTACCATTGCCCTTTAATCCCAATTAAAATTAATTTTTTCATAATTTTTGATGTTAATAGCTGGGGCAGCCGCACTTGCTTCAGTCAAATCTTTACCTTTTTACCAGTGCCCTTTAATCCCAATTAAAATTAATTTTTTCATAATTTTAGATGTTAATACCTCCGACAGCCGCACTTGATTCCAGTCAAATCTCTACATTTTTACCAGTGCCCTTTAATCCCAATTAAAATTAATTTTTTCATTATTTTTGATGTTAATAGCTGGGGCAGCCTCACTTGATTCAGTCAAATCTCTACATTTTTACCAGTGCCCTTTAATCCCAATTAAAATTAATTTTTTCATAATTTTTGATGTTAATAGCTGGGGCAGCCGCACTTGATTCAGTCAAATCTCAACATTTTTACCATTGCCCTTTAATCCCAATTAAAATTAATTTTTTCATAATTTTTGATGTTAATAGCTGGGGCAGCCGCACTTGCTTCAGTCAAATCTTTACATTTTTACCAGTGCCCTTTAATCCCAATTAAAATTAATTTTTTCATAATTTTAGATGTTAATACCTCCGACAGCCGCACTTGATTCCAGTCAAATCTCAACATTTTTACCATTGCCCTTTAATCCCAATTAAAATTAATTTTTTCATAATTTTTGATGTTAATAGCTGCGGCAGCCGCACTTGATTCAGTCAGATCTCTACATTTTTACCATTGCCCCTTAAACCGAATTAAAATTAATTTAATCACAATTTTTGATGTTAATAGCTGGGGCAGCCTCACTTGATTCAGTCAAATCTCAACATTTTTACCATTGCCCTTTAATCCCAATTAAAATTAATTTTTTCATAATTTTTGATGTTAATAGCTGGGGCAGCCGCACTTGATTCAGTCAAATCTCTACATTTTTACCAGTGCCCTTTATTCCCAATTAAAATTAATTTTTTCATAATTTTAGATGTTAATACCTCCGACAGCCGCACTTGATTCCAGTCAAATCTCTACATTTTTACCAGTGCCCTATAATCCCAATTAAAATTAATTTTTACATTATTTTTGATGTTAATAGCTGGGGCAGCCTCACTTGATTCAGTCAAATCTCTACATTTTTACCATTGCCCTTTAATCCCAATTAAAATTAATTTTTTCATTATTTTTGATGTTAATAGCTGGGGCAGCCGCACTTGATTCAGTTAAATCTCTACATTTTTACCAGTGCCCTTTAATCCTAATTAAAATTAATTTTTTCATAATTTTTTATGTTAATAGCTGCGGCAGCCGCATTTGATTCCAGTCAAATCTCTACATTTTTACCAGCGCCCTTTAAACACAATTAAAATTAATTTTTTCATAATTTTTGATGTTAATACCTCCGGCAGCCGCACTTGATTCCAGTCAAATCTCTACATTTTTATCAGTGCCCTTTAATCCCAATTAAAATTAATTTTTTCATTATTTTTGATGTTAATAGCTGGGGCAGCCGCACTTGATTCAGTCAAATCTCAACATTTTTACCATTGCCCTTTAATCCCAATTAAAATTAATTTTTTCATAATTTTTGATGTTAATAGCTGGGGCAGCCGCACTTGATTCAGTCAAATCTATACATTTTTACCATTGCCCTTTAATCCCAATTAAAATTAATTTTTACATTATTTTTGATGTTAATAGCTGGGGCAGCCTCACTTGATTCAGTCAAATCTCTACATTTTTACCATTGCCCTTTAATCCCAATTAAAATTAATTTTTTCATTATTTTTGATGTTAATAGCTGGGGCAGCCGCACTTGATTCAGTTAAATCTCTACATTTTTAACAGTGCCCTTTAATCCTAATTAAAATGAATTTTTTCATAATTTTTTATGTTAATAGCTGCGGCAGCCGCATTTGATTCCAGTCAAATCTCTACATTTTTACCAGCGCCCTTTAAACCCAATTAAAATTAATTTTTTCATAATTTTTGATGTTAATACCTCCGGCAGCCGCACTTGATTCCAGTCAAATCTCTACATTTTTACCATTGCCCTTTAATCCCAATTAAAATTAATTTTTACATTATTTTTGATGTTAATAGCTGGGGCGGCCGCACTTGATTCAGTCAAATCTATACATTTTTACCATTGCCCTTTAATCCCAATTAAAATTAATTTTTACATTATTTTTGATGTTAATAGCTGGGGCAGCCGCACTTGATTCAGTCAAATCTCAACATTTTTACCATTGCCCTTTAATCCCAATTAAAATTAATTTTTTCATAATTTTTGATGTTAATAGCTGGGGCAGCCGCACTTGATTCAGTCAAATCTTTACATTTTTCCCAGTGCCCTTTAATCCCAATTAAAATTAATTTTTTCATAATTTTAGATGTTAATACCTCCGACAGCCGCACTTGATTCCAGTCAAATCTCTACATTTTTACCAGTGCCCTTTAATCCCAATTAAAATTAATTTTTTCATTATTTTTGATGTTAATAGCTGGGGCAGACTCACTTGATTCAGTCAAATCTCTACATTTTTACCATTGCCCTTTAATCCCAATTAAAATGAATTTTTTCATTATTTTTGATGTTAATAGCTGGGGCAGCCGCACTTGATTCAGTCAAATCTCTACATTTTTACCAGTGCCCTTTAATCCCAATTAAAATTAATTTTTTCATAATTTTTGATGTTAATAGCTGGGGCAGCCGCACTTGATTCAGTCAAATCTCTACATTTTTACCTTTGCCCTTTAATCCCAATTAAAATTAATTTTTACATTATTTTTGATGTTAATAGCTGGGGCAGCCGCACTTGATTCAGTCAAATCTCTACATTTTTACCATTGCCCTTTAATCCCAATTAAAATTAATTTTTACATTATTTTTGATGTTAATAGCTGGGGCAGCCGCACTTGATTCAGTCAAATCTCAAAATTTTTACCATTGCCCTTTAATCCCAATTAAAATTAATTTTTTCATAATTTTTGATGTTAATAGCTGGGGCAGCCGCACTTGATTCAGTCAAATCTCTACATTTTTACCATTGCCCTTTAATCCTAATTAAAATTAATTTTTTCATGATTTTTTATGTTAATAGCTGCGGCAGCCGCATTTGATTCCAGTCAAATCTCTACATTTTTACCAGCGCCCTTTAAACCCAATTAAAATTAATTTTTTCATAATTTTTGATGTTAATACCTCCGGCAGCCGCACTTGATTCCAGTAAAATCTCTACATTTTTACCATTGCCCTTTAATCCCAATTAAAATTAATTTTTACATTATTTTTGATGTTAATAGCTGGGGCGGCCGCACTTGATTCAGTCAAATCTCAACATTTTTACCATTGCCCTTTAATCCCAATTAAAATAAATTTTTTCATAATTTTTGATGTTAATAGCTGGGGCAGCCGCACTTGATTCCAGTCAAATCTCTACATTTTTACCAGTGCCCTTTAATCCCAATTAAAATTAATTTTTACATTATTTTTGATGTTAATAGCTGGGGCAGCATCACTTGATTCAGTCAAATCTCTATATTTTTACCATTGCCCTTTAATCCCAATTAAAATTAATTTTTACATTATTTTTGATGTTAATAGCTGGGGCAGCCGCACTTGATTCAGTCAAATCTCTACATTTTTACCAGTGCCCTTTAATCCCAATTAAAATTAATTTTTTCATTATTTTTGATGTTAATAGCTGAGGCAGCCTCACTTGATTCAGTCAAATCTCTACATTTTTACCATTGCCCTTTAATCCCAATTAAAATTATTTTTTTCATTATTTTTGATGTTAATAGCTGGGGCAGCCGCACTTGATTCAGTTAAATCTCTACATTTTTACCAGTGCCCTTTAATCCTAATTAAAATTAATTTTTTCATAATTTTTTATGTTAATAGCTGCGGCAGCCGCATTTGATTCCAGTCAAATCTCTACATTTTTACCAGCGCCCTTTAAACCCAATTAAAATTAATTTTTTCATAATTTTTGATGTTAATACCTCCGGCAGCCGCACTTGATTCCAGTCAAATCTCTACATTTTTACCATTGCCCTTTAATCCCAATTAAAATTAATTTTTACATTATTTTTGATGTTAATAGCTGGGGCGGCCGCACTTGATTCAGTCAAATCTCAACATTTTTACCATTGCCCTTTAATCCCAATTAAAATTAATTTTTTCATAATTTTTGATGTTAATAGCTGGGGCAGCCGCACTTGATTCCAGTCAAATCTCTACATTTTTACCAGTGCCCTTTAATCCCAATTAAAATTAATTTTTACATTATTTTTGATGTTAATAGCTGGGGCAGCATCACTTGATTCAGTCAAATCTCTATATTTTTACCATTGCCCTTTAATCCCAATTAAAATTAATTTTTACATTATTTTTGATGTTAATAGCTGGGGCAGCCGCACTTGATTCAGTCAAATCTCTACATTTTTACCAGTGCCCTTTAATCCCAATTAAAATTAATTTTTTCATTATTTTTGATGTTAATAGCTGAGGCAGCCTCACTTGATTCAGTCAAATCTCTACATTTTTACCATTGCCCTTTAATCCCAATTAAAATTATTTTTTTCATTATTTTTGATGTTAATAGCTGGGGCAGCCGCACTTGATTCAGTTAAATCTCTACATTTTTACCAGTGCCCTTTAATCCTAATTAAAATTATTTTTTTCATAATTTTTTATGTTAATAGCTGCGGCAGCCGCATTTGATTCCAGTCAAATCTCTACATTTTTACCAGCGCCCTTTCAACCCAATTAAAATTAATTTTTTTCATAATTTTTGATGTTAATACCTCCGGCAGCCGACCTTGATTCCAGTCAAATCTCTACATTTTTACCATTGCCCTTTAATCCCAATTAAAATTAATTTTTACATTATTTTTGATGTTAATAGCTGGGGCAGCCGCACTTGATTCAGTCAAATCTCTACATTTTTACCATTGCCCTTTAATCCCAATTAAAATTAATTTTTACATTATTTTTGATGTTAATAGCTGGGGCAGCCGCACTTGATTCAGTCAAATCTCTACATTTTTACCATTGCCCTTTAATCCCAATTAAAATTAATTTTTACATTATTTTTGATGTTAATAGCTGGGGCAGCCGCACTTGATTCAGTCAAATCTCTACATTTTTACCAGTGCCCTTTAATCCCAATTAAAATTAATTTTTTCATTATTTTTGATGTTAGTAGCTGAGGCAGCCTCACTTGATTCAGTCAAATCTCTACATTTTTACCATTGCCCTTTAATCCCAATTAAAATTAATTTTTTCATTATTTTTGATGTTAATAGCTGGGGCAGCCGCACTTGATTCAGTTAAATCTCTACATTTTTACCAGTGCCCTTTAATCCTAATTAAAATTAATTTTTTCATAATTTTTTATGTTAATAGCTGCGGCAGCCGCATTTGATTCTAGTCAAATCTTTACATTTTAACCAGCGCCCTTTAAACCCAATTAAAATTAATTTTTTTCATAATTTTTGATGTTAATACCTCCGGCAGCCGCACTTGATTCCAGTCAAATCTCTACATTTTTACCATTGCCCTTTAATCCCAATTAAAATTAATTTTTTCATAATTTTTGATGTTAATAGCTGGGGCAGCCGCACTTGATTCAGTCAAATCTCTACATTTTTACCATTGCCCTTTAATCCCAATTAAAATTAATTTTTACATTATTTTTGATGTTAATAGCTGGGGCAGCCGCACTTGATTCAGTTAAATCTCTACATTTTTACCAGTGCCCTTTAATCCTAATTAAAATGAATTTTTTCATAATTTATGTTAAAAGCTGCGCCAGCCGCATTTGATTCCAGTCAAATCTCTACATTTTTACCAGCGCCCTTTAAGCCCAATTAAAATTAATTTTTTCATTATTTTTGATGTTAATACCTCCGGCAGCCGCACTTGATTCCAGTCAAATCTCTACATTTTTATCAGTGCCCTTTAATCCCAATTAAAATTAATTTTTTCATTATTTTTGATGTTAATAGCTGGGGCAGCCGCACTTGATTCAGTCAAATCTCTACATTTTTACCATTGCCCTTTAATCCCAATTAAAATTAATTTTTACATTATTTTTGATGTTAATAGCTGGGGCAGCCGCACTTGATTCAGTCAAATCTCTACATTTTTACCATTGCCCTTTAATCCCAATTAAAATTAATTTTTACATTATTTTTGATGTTAATAGCTGGGGCAGCCGCACTTGATTCAGTCAAATCTCAACATTTTTACCATTGCCCTTTAATCCCAATTAAAATTAATTTTTTCATTATTTTTGATGTTAATAGCTGGGGCAGCCGCACTTGATTCAGTCAAATCTCAACATTTTTACCATTGCCCTTTAATCCCAATTAAAATTAATTTTTTCATAATTTTAGATGTTAATACCTCCGACAGCCGCACTTGATTCCAGTCAAATCTCAACATTTTTACCATTGCCCTTTAATCCCAATTAAAATTAATTTTTTCATAATTTTTGATGTTAATAGCTGGGGCAGCCGCACTTGATTCAGTCAAATCTCTACATTTTTACCAGTGCCCTTTAATCCCAATTAAAATTAATTTTTTCATAATTTTAGATGTTAATACCTCCGACAGCCGCACTTGATTCCAGTCAAATCTCTACATTTTTACCAGTGCCCTTTAATCCCAATTAAAATTTATTTTTTCATTATTTATGATGTTAATAGCTGGGGCAGCCTCACTTGATTCCAGTCAAATCTCTACATTTTTATCAGTGCCCTTTAATCTCAATTAAAATTAATTTTTTCATAATTTTTGATGTTAATAACTGGGGCAGCCGCACTTGATTCAGTCAAATCTCTACATTTTTACCATTGCCCTTTAATCCCAATTAAAATTAATTTTTACATTATTTTTGATGTTAATAGCTGGGGCAGCCGCACTTGATTCAGTCAAATCTCTACATTTTTACCATTGCCCTTTAATCCCAATTAAAATTAATTTTTACATTATTTTTGATGTTAATAGCTGGGGCAGCCGCACTTGATTCAGTCAAATCTCAACATTTTTACCATTGCCCTTTAATCCCAATTAAAATTAATTTTTTCATTATTTTTGATGTTAATAGCTGGGTCAGCCGCACTTGATTCAGTCAAATCTTTACATTTTTACCAGTGCCCTTTAATCCCAATTAAAATTAATTTTTTCATAATTTTAGATGTTAATACCTCCGACAGCCGCACTTGATTCCAGTCAAATCTCAACATTTTTACCATTGCCCTTTAATCCCAATTAAAATTAATTTTTTCATAATTTTTGATGTTAATAGCTGGGGCAGCCGCACTTGATTCAGTCAAATCTCTACATTTTTACCAGTGCCCTTTAATCCCAATTAAAATTAATTTTTTCATAATTTTAGATGTTAATACCTCCGACAGCCGCACTTGATTCCAGTCAAATCTCTACATTTTTACCAGTGCCCTTTAATCCCAATTAAAATTAATTTTTACATTATTTTTGATGTTAATAGCTGGGGCGGCCTCACTTGATTCAGTCAAATCTCTACATTTTTACCATTGCCCTTTAATCCCAATTAAAATTAATTTTTACATTATTTTTGATGTTAATAGCTGGGGCAGCCTCACTTGATTCAGTCAAATCTCTACATTTTTACCAGTGCCCTTTAATCCTAATTAAAATTAATTTTTTCATAATTTTTTATGTTAATAGCTGCGGTAGCCGCATTTGATTCCAGTCAAATCTCTACATTTTTACCAGCGCCCTTTAAACCCAATTAAAATTAATTTTTTCATAATTTTTGATGTTAATACCTCCGGCAGCCGCACTTGATTCCAGTCAAATCTCTACATTTTTACCATTGCCCTTTAATCCCAATTAAAATTATTTTTTTCATTATTTTTGATGTTAATAGCTGGGGCAGCGGCACTTGATTCAGTTAAATCTCTACATTTTTACCAGTGCCCTTTAATCCTAATTAAAATTAATTTTTTCATAATTTTTTATGTTAATAGCTGCGGCAGCCGCATTTGATTCCAGTCAAATCTCTACATTTTTACCAGCGCCCTTTAAACCCAATTAAAATTAATTTTTTCATAATTTTTGATGTTAATACCTCCGGCAGCCGCACTTGATTCCAGTCAAATCTCTACATTTTTATCAGTGCCCTTTAATCCCAATTAAAATTAATTTTTTCATTATTTTTGATGTTAATAGCTGGGGCAGCCGCACTTGATTCAGTCAAATCTCAACATTTTTACCATTGCCCTTTAATCCCAATTAAAATTAATTTTTACATTATTTTTGATGTTAATAGCTGTTGCAGCCTCACTTGATTCAGTCAAATCTCTACATTTTTACCATTGCCCTTTAATCCCAATTAAAATTAATTTTTACATTATTTTTGATGTTAATAGCTGGGGCAGCCGCACTTGATTCAGTCAAATCTCTACATTTTTACCATTGCCCTTTAATCCCAATTAAAATTAATTTTTACATTATTTTTGATGTTAATAGCTGGGGCAGCCGCACTTGATTCAGTCAAATCTCAACATTTTTACCATTGCCCTTTAATCCCAATTAAAATTAATTTTTTCATAATTTTTGATGTTAATAGCTGGGGCAGCCGCACTTGATTCAGTCAAATCTATACATTTTAACCATTGCCCTTTAATCCCAATTGAAATTAATTTTTACATTATTTTTGATGTTAATAGCTGGGGCAGCCGCACTTGATTCAGTCAAATCTCTACATTTTTACCAGTGCCCTTTAATCCCAATTAAAATTAATTTTTTCATTATTTTTGATGTTAATAGCTGAGGCAGCCGCACTTGATTCAGTCAAATCTCTACATTTTTACCATTGCCCTTTAATCCCAATTAAAATTAATTTTTACATTATTTTTGATGTTAATAGCTGGGGCAGCCGCACTTGATTCAGTCAAATCTCAACATTTTTACCATTGCCCTTTAATCCCAATTAAAATAAATTTTTTCATAATTTTTGATGTTAATAGCTGGGGCAGCCGCACTTGATTCAGTCAAATCTCTACATTTTTACCATTGCCCTTTAATCCCAATTAAAATTAATTTTTACATTATTTTTGATGTTAATAGCTTAGGCAGCCGCACTTGATTCAGTCAAATCTCAACATTTTTACCATTGCCCTTTAATCCCAATTAAAATTAATTTTTTCATAATTTTTGATGTTAATAGCTGGGGCAGCCTCACTTGATTCAGTCAAATCTCTACATTTTTACCATTGCCCTTTAATCCCAATTAAAATTAATTTTTACATTATTTTTGATGTTAATAGCTGGGGCAGCCGCACTTGATTCCAGTCAAATCTCTACATTTTTATCAGTGCCCTTTAATCCCAATTAAAATTATTTTTTTCATTATTTTTGATGTTAATAGCTGGGGCAGCCGCACTTGATTCAGTCAAATCTCTACATTTTTACCATTGCCCTTTAATCCCAATTAAAATTAATATTTACATTATTTTTGATGTTAATAGCTGGGGCAGCCGCACTTGATTCAGTCAAATCTCAACATTTTTACCATTGCCCTTTAATCCCATTTAAAATTAATTTTTTCATAATTTTTGATGTTAATAGCTGGGGCAGCCGCACTTGATTCAGTCAAATCTCTACATTTTTACCAGTGCCCTTTAATCCCAATTAAAATTAATTTTTTCATAATTTTAGATGTTAATACCTCCGACAGCCGCACTTGATTCCAGTCAAATCTCTACATTTTTACCAGTGCCCTTTAATCCCAATTAAAATTAATTTTTACATTATTTTTGATGTTAATAGCTGGGGCGGCCTCACTTGATTCAGTCAAATCTCTACATTTTTACCATTGCCCTTTAATCCCAATTAAAATTAATTTTTACATTATTTTTGATGTTAATAGCTGGGGCAGCCTCACTTGATTCAGTCAAATCTCTACATTTTTACCAGTGCCCTTTAATCCTAATTAAAATTAATTTTTTCATAATTTTTATGTTAATAGCTGCGGTAGCCGCATTTGATATCAGTCAAATCTCTACATTTTTACCAGCGCCCTTTAAACCCAATTAAAATTAATTTTTTCATAATTTTTGATGTTAATACCTCCGGCAGCCGCACTTGATTCCAGTCAAATCTCTACATTTTTATCAGTGCCCTTTAATCCCAATTAAAATTAATTTTTTCATTATTTTTGATGTTAATAGCTGGGGCAGCCGCACTTGATTCAGTCAAATCTCAGCATTTTTACCATTGCCCTTTAATCCCAATTAAAATTAATTTTTTCATAATTTTTGATGTTAATAGCTGGGGCAGCCGCACTTGATTCAGTCAAATCTCTACATTTTTACCATTGCCCTTTAATCCCAATTAAAATTAATTTTTACATTATTTTTGATGTTAATAGCTGTTGCAGCCTCACTTGATTCAGTCAAATCTCTACATTTTTACCATTGCCCTTTAATCCCAATTAAAATTAATTTTTACATTATTTTTGATGTTAATAGCTGGGGCAGCCGCACTTGATTCAGTCAAATCTCTACATTTTTACCATTGCCCTTTAATCCCAATAAAAATTAATTTTTACATTATTTTTGATGTTAATAGCTGGGGCAGCCGCACTTGATTCAGTCAAATCTCAACATTTTTACCATTGCCCTTTAATCCCAATTAAAATTAATTTTTTCATAATTTTTGATGTTAATAGCTGGGGCAGCCGCACTTGATTCAGTCAAATCTATACATTTTAACCATTGCCCTTTAATCCCAATTAAAATTAATTTTTACATTATTTTTGATGTTAATAGCTGGGGCAGCCGCACTTGATTCAGTCAAATCTCTACATTTTTACCAGTGCCCTTTAATCCCAATTAAAATTAATTTTTTCATTATTTTTGATGTTAATAGCTGAGGCAGCCGCACTTGATTCAGTCAAATCTCTACATTTTTACCATTGCCCTTTAATCCCAATTAAAATTAATTTTTACATTATTTTTGATGTTAATAGCTTGGGCAGCCGCACTTGATTCAGTCAAATCTCAACATTTTTACCATTGCCCTTTAATCCCAATTAAAATAAATTTTTTCATAATTTTTGATGTTAATAGCTGGGGCAGCCGCACTTGATTCAGTCAAATCTCTACATTTTTACCATTGCCCTTTAATCCCAATTAAAATTAATTTTTACATTATTTTTGATGTTAATAGCTTAGGCAGCCGCACTTGATTCAGTCAAATCTCAACATTTTTACCATTGCCCTTTAATCCCAATTAAAATTAATTTTTTCATAATTTTTGATGTTAATAGCTGGGGCAGCCTCACTTGATTCAGTCAAATCTCTACATTTTTACCATTGCCCTTTAATCCCAATTAAAATTAATTTTTACATTATTTTTGATGTTAATAGCTGGGGCAGCCGCACTTGATTCAGTCAAATCTTTACATTTTTACCAGTGCCCTTTAATCCCAATTAAAATTAATTTTTTCATAATTTTAGATGTTAATACCTCCGACAGCCGCACTTGATTCCAGTCAAATCTCTACATTTTTACCATTGCCCTTTAATCCCAATTAAAATTAATTTTTACATTATTTTTGATGTTAATAGCTGGGGCAGCCGCACTTGATTCCAGTCAAATCTCTACATTTTTATCAGTGCCCTTTAATCCCAATTAAAATTCATTTTTTCATTATTTTTGATGTTAATAGCTGGGGCAGCCGCACTTGATTCAGTCAAATCTCTACATTTTTACCATTGCCCTTTAATCCCAATTAAAATTAATTTTTACATTATTTTTGATGTTAATAGCTGGGGCAGCCGCACTTGATTCAGTCAAATCTCTACATTTTTACCATTGCCCTTTAATCCCAATTAAAATAAATTTTTACATTATTTTTGATGTTAATAGCTGGGGCAGCCGCACTTGATTCAGTCAAATCTCTACATTTTTACCATTGCCCTTTAATCCCAATTAAAATTAATTTTTACATTATTTTTGATGTTAATAGCTGGGGCAGATGCACTTGATTCAGTCAAATCTCAACATTTTTACCATTGCCCTTTAATCCCAATGAAAATTAATTTTTTCATAATTTTTGATGTTAATAGCTGGGGCAGCCGCACTTGATTCAGTCAAATCTCTACATTTTTACCAGCGCCCTTTAAACCCAATTAAAATTAATTTTTTCATAATTTTTGATGTTAATACCTCCGGCAGCCCAACTTGATTCCAGTCAAATCTCTACATTTTTACCATTGCCCTTTAATCCCAATTAAAATTAATTTTTTCATTATTTTTGATGTTAATAGCTGGGGCAGCCGCACTTGATTCAGTTAAATCTCTACATTTTGACCAGTGCCCTTTAATCCTAATTAAAATTAATTTTTTCATATTTTTTTATGTTAATAGCTGCGGCAGCCACATTTGATTCCAGTCAAATCTCTACATTTTTACCAGCGCCCTTTAAACCCAATTAAAATTAATTTTTTCATAATTTTTGATGTTAATACCTCCGGCAGCCGCACTTGATTCCAGTCAAATCTCTACATTTTTATCAGTGCCCTTTAATCCCAATTAAAATTAATTTTTTCATTATTTTTGATGTTAATAGCTGGGGCAGCCGCACTTGATTCAGTCAAATCTCAACATTTTTACCATTGCCCTTTAATCCCAATTAAAATTAATTTTTTCATAATTTTTGATGTTAATAGCTGGGGCAGTCGCACTTGATTCAGTCAAATCTCTACATTTTTACCATTGCCCTTTAATCCCAATTAAAATTAATTTTTACATTATTTTTGATGTTAATAGCTGTTGCAGCCTCACTTGATTCAGTCAAATCTCTACATTTTTACCATTGCCCTTTAATCCCAATTAAAATTAATTTTTTCATTATTTATGATGTTAATAGCTGGGGCAGCCGCACTTGATTCAGTTAAATCTCTACATTTTTATCAGTGCCCTTTAATCCCAATTAAAATTAGTTTTTACATTATTTTTGTTGTTAATAGCTGGGGCAGCCGCACTTGATTCAGTCAAATCTCTACATTTTTACCATTGCCCTTTAATCCCAATTAAAATTAGTTTTTACATTATTTTTGATGTTAATAGCTGGGGCAGCCGCACTTGATTCAGTCAAATCTCTACATTTTTACCATTGCCCTTTAATCAGAATTAAATTTAATTTTTACATTATTTTTGATGTTAATAGCTGGGGCAGCCGCACTTGATTCAGTCAAATCTCAACATTTTTACCATTGCCCTTTAATCCCAATTAAAATTAATTTTTACATAATTTTTTTATGTTAATAGCTGGGGCAGCCGCACTTGATTCAGTCAAATCTTTACATTTTTACCAGTGCCCTTTAATCCCAATTAAAATTAATTTTTTCATAATTTTAGATGTTAATACCTCCGACAGCCGCACTTGATTCCAGTCAAATCTCTACATTTTTACCAGTGCCCTTTAATCCCAATTAAAATTAAATTTTTCATTATTTTTGATGTCAATAGCTGGGGCAGCCGCACTTGATTCAGTTAAATCTCTACATTTTTACCAGTGCCCTTTAATCCTAATTAAAATTAATTTTTTCATATTTTTTTATGTTAATAGCTGCGGCAGCCGCATTTGATTCCAGTCAAATCTCTAAATTTTTACCAGTGACCTTTAAACCCAATTAAAATTAATTTTTTCATAATTTTTGATGTTAATACCTCCGGCAGCCGCACTTGATTCCAGTCAAATCTCTAAATTTTTACCAGTGCCCTTTAAACCCAATTAAAATTAATTTTTTCATAATTTTTGAAGTTAATACCTCCGGCAGCCGCACTTGATTCCAGTCAAATCTCTACATTTTTACCAGTGCCCTTTAATCCCAATTAAAATTAATTTTTTCATCTTTTTTGATGTTAATACCTCCGGCAGCCGCACTTGATTCCAGTCAAATCTCTACATTTTTACCAGTGCCCTTTAATCCCAATTAAAATTAATTTTTTCATCTTTTTTGATGTTAATACCTCCGACAGCCGCAGCGAAATCTTCATATTTTTCCCATTACCCTTTAAACTAAATTTAAATTATTTTTTTCATTATTTTGCATGTTAATACCTTCCTTATTGCCGTTCGAAATGCCAAGTCGTTCGGACTTTCACATTTTTAAAAAGGAGAGTACTTTTAAGTTTTAAGGCGGAGAAATTGAAACTTAATGTTATTCTATGGGATTTAGATATTTTGTACGAG
Organism: Odiellus spinosus; assembly: GCA_963920705.1. Classification (NCBI taxonomy): domain Eukaryota; kingdom Metazoa; phylum Arthropoda; class Arachnida; order Opiliones; family Phalangiidae; genus Odiellus; species Odiellus spinosus. The sequence goes on from OY987226.1 coordinate 29,334,146, forward strand.
ACTTACCTTTCAGATTTATTTTCTAATGATTCCAGATATTTTTCGGGCTTTATTTTAAGACTAATTTCATAATTTTACACCGATTAGTTTGGCCACAGTCTATTTATATAAACTGCAAAAATATGAAGGAGGAGAAATTAAGTCATTAGCGCTCAATACCCAACCGCGCTCCTGCACGTGAATTTAAAAAGCTATAGAAAACCTAAGCCTAATTTGTCAAATAAGGCTTAGGTTTTTGCCCACTCAATTTCTCCGCTTTAATTTTTCCTCCGTTTTCATAAATAGATTGTGGGCCAACTAATTGGTGTAAAACTATGAAATTAGTCTTAAAATAAAGCTCGAAACTTAATTCATACCACACGGAAAATCCAAGTTTTAAAAATATCCGGAAGTATTAGAAAATAAACCTGAAAGGTAAGCCACTTTCAAAAAACCAAATCCCATACGAATTGGCCATGACCGAAACTAGCAAAAAAGCCAATTATGGGTCAACTTCAAAATTAATTTTAAAAACTTAGACTAAATATTTATTAATGAAACTTGAAAAGATCAACATTCGAACCTTGGTCTAACATTTAAAAGTGATTATAACTGTAACAAATAATTCCTCTTTTAGTTCTGCGATGCAAGGGATTTAGATTTTTTGAAAGAGACTTACCTATCAGATTTATTTTGTAATGCTTCCAGATATTTTTCGGGCTTTAATTTAAGATTAATTTCATAATTTTACACCGAATAGTTTGCCCACAGTCTATTTATAAAAACGGCAAAAATATGCGCGAAACCAGCTAAGTACCAAAAAAAGGTCAACTTCAGAATTAATTTTAAAATACTTAGACTTAATATTTTTAAATGAAACTTGGAAAAGGCACATATTAGAACCTTGCTCTACCATTTAAAATTAGTTTCAACTGTAACAAATGATTATTTCGATAAGTTATGTCCCGGAACGGACATGTCCTCGAAAAAGTCGATTTTAATGTTTTTTCTATGGGAAAATGGAGCGTTTTGATTGGCTAGAGACTGAATTTTTTAGGAAATCAAAATAACATCACAAATGATGATCAGCCCATAAAATAGAACCCTACCGGGTTCTCCGAATTACGGAAACCATTATTATATCTGGTAATGCTCTTCAAATCAGCCAAGTCGATTTGCCACTGTTCGTCGATCCCGTAGACTATAGTTTTATTTCTAGTGAAGTGCTTCCTCGCACTCCTGTGAAGCGTATAAGTATCTTGGGTTTTCAAGAAATCGCTTATTTCTCTGACAGTAACCTTTAATCCTCGGTCTTTAGCCGCTCGGTATAAGCCGTCAACACTACCGTAAGAGCCCGGATCCGAAACCTTATTATATATTTTTTTAAGTTCTTCCATTGAATGAACAGTTGTTCGAAGTACTATAATGCCAGAATACAAAATCGCTAACTTCTATAATTATTATTATAAATACAATTAAAACTGCTTTTGGTTAAAAATTTAGTTCGTGAATATGATTGTATTGAGCGAAATTTGAAATTATATAAATTTAAAAATGCGAGAGCACACAATATCGATATTACGCAAATCTCGATTAATAAAGTCTCAAACGGACCAAATATTAATAGTGCACTATCTCGAATGGACACTGTCGAAAGCTCGACCTAATAGCGCAAATAAATAGCCGAAACTTGAATTTCGTGGATCTTTTAAAACTGATTCGTTATTTGTCAGTGTTTTTAACTACAATTTCGTGCAATACCTAAACTTTCGTTGGATTTTGAAGCATAAATATTTTTAATGCTTATGTTAAAAAATGTTAAATTTTCCTTCTTTTTTTTAAAAGATTTTAAAAAGCAGGATATTTTAATTATAGTAAACCGGACTGGCTAGTTCTTGAAAACCCCTGATTGTGTTCTCCTGCTTTAATGAATTTACGCCTTCCATGACCATTTTTTCGATTAGTGATTCAAAATTGTAAAGTTTAAGTTTAGTTTATGTAATCTCTAGGGCTTGCCCATACCTCTTGTAGCATTTTATGTAAATTAAGTTTAATTAATCACTTGAACTATCCCGTCCCTGCCACTAGTTAATCCCACTAGCAACCCCCTGTCTATCTTGTAATATTTAAGGTAAGGTTAGGTTAGAATGTAGTTAATCTAACCCAAAACCATTCTGTTAAAAAAAGCTAAGACCTTTATACCCAACCGTTACGTCCTGCTCTACTCTAGCTAGCCCATAAACGTCTTGAAATAAATTTATGGGCAAGGTCTAGATATGTTTTCGCATAATCACATCACTTGCCATCCAATATGCTACACCTTGCGCGACCTTTTTTACCGAGTGTAGCTCTCAATTTTATTTAATAAGATTCAATTAAATAATATTTGAGAGCTTAACTCGGTAAAAAACTTAGGCCGCGCAAGGTGTACCATATTGGATGGCAAGTGATGTGATATACAGGACTAATTGGATTTGTCGACGATTATGCGAAAACATATCTAGACCTTACCCATAAATTTCTTTCAAGATGTTTATGGGCTGTAAAGACCTTGGCCATAATTTGATTCCAGGACGTTTATGGGCTGTAAATACCGTGATGAAAAACTGAAGCGTCAACATCATAAGGCGTTTTAAATATTGGAACGGCACTGATTTTTGAATCTGTCATTTTTCGAGTTACACCTTTTTCGCAAGACCATAGTTTTTCATAGTTGTAATACCAAAATGTCAATGGTTTTTGCTATTGAAATTTGATTACATTGTTTTCCAATGGAACATTGCCTACCAGAAACGTCCAATATTCGGTTGGAAAAGTTTTGCTTATGATTTTATTCATGGTTGTGCTCTTTGGTTTGACCTACCACCAATCTTAGTAATGGAGACTGTTCGTAATCATTATGACTATTATCACAATAAGTGCAAATTACTTTGGTATTCTTGATGTGCTTAATTTTTTTCTGTTAAAGATAGCACAACATTGGCTAGACCTAAGAATTCAACTGCGTCTTCTTAGGTATTATGCTGAAAAATTTCACCGGGGAAATTTCGGACTACTTTAACGAAACTGCAAGCCTCTCAAGTAGATTGGTCGTTCCAGGGAGTAGTAATTCGTTAGATAAACTTCAAAAACCAAAAGTTACTGCAATACAGAATTTACGTAGCTGATATTATCACCAGGATTATTAACAAACCCTTTAATTTTAAGTGGCATTGCCTTTGCTTTTGTTATACGTTTGATGGCCCAGGGTCAATTACTTTAATTGCTGTCCAATTTCAGTCGGGAATTTTTTTCTTCTAATGTTTGGCAGGATTTAGCGCAGAAAGGTCCGATCTATATATACCACTTCCAAGCTAGTGACTCTTAATTGTTTGCATCCGCTTGCGCATTTTCTCATTTGCGCGGTTGCCATTTTCCTAATTTTCCATTTGCGCAGTTTGCCATTCGAGCTGTTTGCGCCGAGTCCCATTGGAACCAAACCAAGCCCATAGACCGAAGCACACGCGGGTTTCGATAAAAAGGTACAGTAAAATTGCTCCTGCATCATAAAATCGTTTTTCAATCAATCGAATCTCATCGACCGATTTCTCATTCAAACGTCGAGTATTATTCGACCATCGAATACCATTCGACTGAAAAACCGGCACTTCACCAGTTTTTGGATTCGGCCCAATGGGATTCGAGACTGTGCTTAAATATCCCCGATGAAATTTAAAAAATAAATTCCCGGAAGATCTTGCGAGACTTCTAATAATTTTGTGATTAGTGAATGAGCACAACACCCAAATCATATTTTAAAATCTATTTTAAAATTTATAATTTAGAAGATAAAAATATTTTTAATTTACCGAAAAATAACTTTATAAAGCGAAATGCCGATTTACATTACATTTCTATTTTGAGAAGTATTAAAATCTGGCTAATTTAAAATTGCCACCTAACCTAACCTTACTTATAATTTAACAATAGGGACAGGCTACTTCGAGCAGAGACCTACTTGGGCCGACTTTTTCAGGCCCGGTCCGAGCCCGGCCTTGGGTTTAGCAATGAAAAAAGCCCAAAACCTGGCCCGGTCCGACCGGCCCGATTGGAAATACCGAGATTGTAGGCCCGGTCCGGCCCGGGTCCGATTGGTAATTTAGGAGTTGAGGCCCGGTCCGGCCCGATTTGAATTGCGGAGTTGTGAGCCCGGTCCGGCCCGGGCCCGAAAAAAAATGTGGCTTTCGACTTACATATTGAATTCATATTCGATTTAGCGTCGTGTATTATTAATTTTTTGTAGCAATAGTTTGTCACAATGTCACATTTGTTATTATAAGCTGCTATTCTTTGATTTGATGTAAAGGGGAAAACCGTCCAAGCCCGACCCGACCCGAATTTTAAAATCAATATTAAGCCCGTCAAATTAAAAAAAATTATAAAACCCGGTCCGGCCCGTGCAGGTCTCTAACTTCGAGTGATTAACCTTACCTAACTTATAATATAACAAGCGGGACTGGCTAGTTCGAGTGATTAACTAACCTAACCTAACCTGCAGAAATGGAAAACTGCGCAAAAGGAAATGCGCTTGTGGGAACTGCGCATTTGGAACCTTACCCTCTTGGTAGTGCCACGAAAGCTTGATCCCAGATAAAAATAGTGTTTCTAATATCAACTACTGCATTACCAAGTCTTAATCCTTGACTCTTGTGGATAGTGATACAATAAGCGGGTGTAACGGGAAACTGTTTTCGAAAAGCAAAGGCCTTGTCAATTCCTTTGAATTTTGTTCAATTTCATGTCCTTCGCCAGAAGACAGTTTTATTTTTATTCTTTGTATTTCCTGTTTATCAAAGCTTCTTGCTACCGAGACCAGCTCGTCAAGCGCACCGTTGACTAACCCTTTAGTAAGGTCTATATTCCTTCTTAACATGACTTTAGAGCCTATTTTTAAAGTTATTACCTTTGCGAGCCCTTGTTCTAGAATAATTTTAAGGCTTTACTGACGGTCTTTTGCATGAATTTAGAGCAATCGATCATATATTTCGCAATTAGTTTTAGTTCTGGGCTCTTAATTTTACGTAGAATTGTAGAATTTAGAGCTTCGCATTTACTTCTAGTTGGTTAGAGGCGAACAGTGTGCTTTGGCAAAGAAGATATAAAATCGGACAATTGGCTTTCAAGCTTGTCAGACTGTGATCCGTCAAGAGGAATGAGGCGACCTCTGGAATCAAGTATCCCAACCGAATTCTTGACAACAAATCGGCAAACGATTGGTCAGTCTTCAAGCGCACATATGTCGTCAACTCGTAATGAATTAATGTAATCCAAAGATTGAAATTTCTCCTTTGGCATGCAGCAATGGGAGCCCGAAATGAAGTTATATAAAATATTTCATGCAAATCGGTTTGGTAGTTTTTGCTCTAAGCCGGTCTGTGGGAAGAAGAAAAGGAAAAAGAAGAAAAAAAGGCTATCTTTGACTACTGATAACTGAAAGCCATTTCATTCCAGATCAGCGGTGTTCGGATATGTTTGTCATGTACGTGTGGCCTTTCAAACGATCTATCAATTGTTTTGATATGAGCTATAATTTACAAGATACAAGGGGATGAAATCGGCCTCATTCTCGTTTGGGATAATATTCAAGTTCTCGGCTAGATTCTAGCACGGACGGACGGACCTTGCGTACGAACTACCGTTCGTTGTGATCCCGGAAACTAGCCCATTCCCATAACTAGATAATCCCTCGGGCTGTATCCCTTTTGTAATATTTTAGGTTAGGTTAGTTAATCACTCGATCTAGCCCATCCCTCTTGAAATACTTTATGCACGGTTAGTTTAGTTAATTTCTGTCTTTGGAGATTCCTACTTTCGAGATTATTGTAGATTTTATATTTTGGTATCTAGCGGGGTTGGGAGAGCTATTTTAATTTTCCTCAACGCCGACTGAAAAACGCTAAGGTTGGCTAATTATGCCTGCTCATTAGGGATAATTCTAGGTTCTTAACATTGAAGATTATTTCTAAGTATCACGAAGCTAGTTTAAATCATGACTACTATTTTGTAACGAGAGTACATTTTATTAGCTCCAACGACAAGTTCTAATAAAGTTAAACAGTGAATGAATTGCTATTTTACAGAGGTAAGTTTGGTTTATATATCTTTTCAACAATACATAAAGGTACGTCCGAGCGTTGGCGGAAACGAACCATTATACGTCGCGTCCGTATCAACGATTAACGTACTCTTCGCTAATTTCCGGTGGTTCATTTGAGAATCATTGAATATATGTAAACCTCAGTTAAATTTGATTAAACCGGCTAATTAACCTCTTCTGAAAATGGTATTATTCAGTATTAGTTTGCAAGAATTAATGTTCAAAAGACCCTCGAGGTTAAATTTATGTGAAAAAGGTGGATATTATTTCTAAAAAGGAATAGAAAAAATACAAAAAAGAGGTTGCTTCGCACCCTTAAGAAGAGCTCTTTATCTAACTCAGGTCAAACCCGCGAATTTTATAATTTTAAAAATTATAGTTAGTGGTTTTCGTCTACTACTCAAAAGAATTTATTATGATTAAATAATTTCCAAAAAACTGATAAATTTATTGTTAAAACTCTAAATTTAAAAAAGTACCATTAGCCGTATATATAAAGCAAAACTTCATTAATCTGTCCCTGCTTCTTGTATGATTATTTTATATTTTGCATATCCAAGACTAGTGCTCTTGAATATGTGTTTAGGTATATTGAAAAGGTTTACCTTCCCGTATAGCGGTAGATTTTCCCATCTATTTTATCTTTTCACGGCGGGCGGCATATATTTGAAAATCACTGATATTTAAAAATCTTTAATACATAAGTGATACTGGAAGAATTTAAAAATATCATAAAAAGAAAGAGGGGTTTCCCAGGTCGCCTTTATCCGTTTTTTTTTTTTTTTTTTTTTTTTTGGAAAATATTGAATCCTAATAAAATCTTTGGGATAGTAGAATAAAACCACTAACTATAATTTAGTTATTGCTCTTTCCTTAACAATTATTTGCAGCCGATTCAGATAAAGAACCTTTTTTAAGGGTGCGAAGCAACCTTTTTTCGTATAGTTATAACTTAACATAACTACGATCCCGAAATTTTCGAAGCTTTTTCCTAATTTTTCATAGTGAAATGCAGGGTCCGGTTACTCGGGCTAGTAAAAAAGGAGGTGCTTCGAAAATTCCCTAGCTACTTCAGTGCAAAAACAGCAAATTAATCGCATAATTAGCGCATTTACAGTGCCACTATTGTAGAGCGGACGTTAGCAACTATTAAACACAGCTCGTTTTCTTCGCCGTAGTAATGGGATATTTTTATCGAAGCTCTTGATCGACTCAGATTAAAACTACGAAGATTCTGTAGCAATTTCCTCTTGGACAAACCTAAGAAATATTCTAGACTGAAAGCTCCATTTACAACCCTTCCTTGGTAGATGATTAGCAAATACTTCCGGTAGAGTTTTCGTCAGAATCTCATGTACTGACGTGCTAATAGAAAACCATTACTGATGTTTTCATCATTCGAGTGATCCCAGTTATTGAAGAATCCAACGATGGAGCTGGTTGTTATCTCACATTTCGAGTCTGAAAACACTCGCTGCTTGTACGTGCCAGTTTAGCCCAGGGAAATTTGGCCAAAAATTGCTTAAACCTAGAACAAAGTAGTAAAAAACTAATTCCGACGGCTATATTATGTACTTAGAATGCTTATTTAGGGGTAAAAAGTTCTTTCACTTCCGGGTGGTGGAAGACCCCCAAAAATGGCCGCTATTTTTAAAATCTTCGTTTTTTGCATTTTACGCTTAAACCGTAACCCGTAGAAGTAAACTGTCAATGTAGAAAAGAACGATGCTTTGACATTCAATCTAACGATACATAAATCATTTTTCTATGACTTACCGTTCTAAAGAAACAGCCATTTGAATGAAGCGACATTTTGAATTTTTGAAGTTTCATGCGAAATTTTGCTTAGTAAATTTGGCATCATTTTCCAATTCAGGAGCATCTTTGTAAGCATTTAGTACAAGAAACCCCATTGCATTCCCCACACATTACGCAACATTTCATATTTTATTTCCGACATGAACGTTTTCCCACAGCTGGATGATTTACACCCACACAAAATTAGTTTCAAAATACTATCTGGTGCTGGGGCTCTTTCTCAAAAAAATTGGTACTATAGTCGCCCCAACGAAAGAAGAGCTCTGAGAAAAACGTCCGAAATGGGGTCGCCACAGTTATTAATCAACTTGTTTTTCTCTTGCGATGTCTGTCTGCAATATCGTCTGCTATCGAGATTGAGTGGATAAGTTCGGTGTTATAGAACGTCGGCTTTTTGCAGTGTATATGCTGTTATATTTTGTTTTATTGCGATCAAGTACTCTGTATAATTCATAACATAACGAAACAACATTAGAAAGTACACCAGTACTAGTTTTTTGTTTATTACGATTAACCTCTGAATTTAAAAACATTGAATATTTAAGGAAAGACACCATTAGTGAAAAAACATAAATATAATCAAAAATTAATGTAATTGTCTTAGAATTCAAGCACTCTTTCCCGTTTAGTTCGAATATTCATCGGAGTCTTCGCTGTCATCTTGCATGTTGAAGTTCAACATGCTGAGGTTCAATCGCGGTTTCGATGATGGGATCTTTTTCCCAGTACTCTTCAAGTACCTTTTCCACATGCATAATCGCGTTGATCCAATTTTCCGGTGTAACACGTTCTATGGCCCTTACTGTGGTATCTTTGACCGTCGATAGTTTGAAACCAGAATTCTCCTTGGCAACTTCGTTCTTCACTTGTGCTCATATCAACTCAATTGGGTTAAACTGGCAATGGTACGGTGGAAGCCTCACCACTTTGTGACCTCTACTTACAGCAATCTCGTCAATTTCGTATCTCAGGGTTCTTGACTTGTGAAGTTTAATTATTTCATAGAGTTCCGCTTTGAGTGAGGTTTTGTCATAGGGAATGTGGTGGTCGTCGAGCCATTTCTGCATGTCGCCTTTACGAGTTGCTGTGGTAGGTGCTTTGTCTACAATGACCGAGTGATATGACGCGTTGTCCATGAAGATGATCGCATTTTCAATGTTAGGAAGAAGTTGTTTTATAAACCACTCTTTGAAGCATTTGGCATTCATGTCGGCATGATAGTCTGCAAGGCCCGATTTAGATGGGAATATCAAGAGTCCATTCTTCACAAAACCTTTCGAGGAACCCGCGTGAAGTACAATAAGTCTCTTTCCTTTACCAGAAGGGACTTTCGGACCAGATATATCGCCCGACTGCCAACATTGCGATACCGTATGGTTTTCATTCACCCACGTCTCGTCAATAAAAATAACGTCCTTCAAATTAATACGTTTTACCGTTTTTAGAAATTGCCGACGGCGAGCCACGACGTCAGTTCTTTCCATAAGATGCTTGCGACTATCGACCTTTTTATACTCGAAACCAAGTTGATTTTTAAGTACTTGTCGTAATGATTCACGACCGCCGCTGAAAATGGCTTCTTGTTCTTGATATTTCGTACTGAGTGTATATTCGTCTTAGCCGTCAAACACAACCCAACTTTTATTGCCGTAGTCACGTAGTTAACTTCTTACTGGTAGATTTCACCGTATGTTTAGGGCCTTTGCCATACAACTTTATACAGTAATTAGCCATCCTCTATAACGTAGTAGATTTCATCATTCTCTGGAAGTGTACCACTGGGCTTTTCGACTTTGTCCAGTTCCTTTAAGAGATTGGATTTATACCGTCTCTTAAGAAGCCTTTTACAAAAAGCGATGGCGCATATGATGCCAATTCAAACTTAAAACAGTTTTCAAGATATGCTTGAGATTTACGCGTATTATAGATATTTCGTCGTGATTAATCTATTGGAACTTCTTGTTGGTTATGTTAAGGGTTTTAACTCGACTCAATCTACGAAACTTAACATCCTTTAGTTTTTCCCTATCGAATTTTGCATCAATCCTGCGCCAACTTTATTCGATTTGTCGCAATTTTTATCGGTTTCAGCAACTCGTCCACTCGAAAGCGATACCAGATTGGGTCCAACTTCTTCACTAAATGGAGAATTGTCTTCAAGCGAGTTTTGAAACAGATGCGGATCCTTTCGGTCCCTAATACGACGGGAACCTCTTAAGTCTACATGCTGCTCGGTTGTGAATGCCCGGACGCCAGGAATTTTCTCTAATGCATTGCTTTTTCGAAACAATGTGGCATTGCTCTCACCCATTTAGGGAGGGAACTGCTAGGGTACGGGGTTCTAAAGCTACGAAAATAAGTTGAAAGGGGCAGAGGACAGCTAACGAAATGTAGCACTAATGTACGAAAAGAAATGAGGGTTGGGGATTTAAAGGGATACTGAACCTTATAAAAAACCTGTTACACGAATACCTCAATTCCTTTAAATATTTTGAGTATCTTCTTTTTCCTTTACGTAGATTGGAAAGTCGTTTAGAATGGTAAATCATAGAAAGTTGATTGATAAACCGTTAGATTGAATGTCAAAGCCTCGTTCTTTTCTACATTGACAGTTTACTTCTGCGGGTTACGGTTTTAGAGTAAAATGTAAAAAACGCAAGTTTTCAAAATGGTGGCCATTTCTGGGGGTCTTCCACCTCCCGGAAGTGAAATAACTTTTTTCCCCTTAATAAGCATTATAAGTACATTACATAGCAGTTGGAATTAGCTTGTTACTAATTTGTTCTAGGTCAAACCCTTATTTCCCTGGATTATTTAGAATTTATCACTACTACACGCATTGGCTAAGTGAAAATGGTAAAATGTAAATTGGTTTTATACTCAGTCGGAAAAGAAGTAGTTCATTAAATCATTGTTCATGATTCGATCAAATGAAACCAAATCACACACATCATTCTAATATGAATCCAACAAATTTAACGCTCTATCTTCATTTGGCAGAAGGTTTTTGTAATTCGATCAAGGGCATTCGATCATTTTTTACATAGTATTATTATTACACTACAGAGGCATATAGCCTATAATGATTGGTTGCAGGGACAATATATAGTACATAAAATATAACATGATATAATTATTCTTAATACAAAATATAGTTTTAACAAGAGTTGAAGAAAAGATTTTTTAAATTGGACTTTGGAACTGATACGCAGCTCTTGAAGTTACAGTGGATACCATCAGAACCTGGACCTTTGAAGACTTTTGATCGCGGGAGTTGAATTTGAATAAGTAGAAAGTCACTTCAGACAGCTTTTGTTAAGCCTCATTTTCATGGTCGCTTGTAAGTTTTTACACGCTACACGCAAATATCTAAACGAAACAGATATTTCACGCGCACGCCATAGCTTCAAGCTCTGGTAAATTACGAACGAAAAAAATACGCTATCAGTTTCTCCACCCTAGTTTTAGCGTACACGCGACTTAGGGTTGAGCAAGAACCTGTCGCTCCAGCTGGTGTTATAATGGTCGAGTTGTCGGAGTTGAAGTAATTGCCATTGGGCTTATGAAGGTATAGATTACTTTTGATTTTAAGAACGAATTTGTCGCTTCATCAATAGATCCGATTTCTTTTGATTATTAAAGTCGAAATAGTCGACGGAACATAATTTTTGATATTTTATACCAAATTTATACATCGTAGTTTGGAATTCACAAGCTATATATTCAGTCAATTTACTAAATAAAACCGCGAAATTGTAGAAAAGTCCATGGACGTTAAAAGAAAGGGTAAAATTTGCACTCAGCCTGATTTTTAGATCGATTGATATGGCTCGATCAAATCCTTTGACCAACGCCGTCAAAATGGGCACTTGCACATTAAAATACTAAAAATTAGCAGAACCGAAACTGTTTCGATATTTTGACTATACAATTCTATCAGATGACAAAAGTTTTGAAATTCGATCAAATAAAGTTCGATCATTTTTGCCACGTTTAGATTAAAAAGTATTTAAAAACACTAGCTGTGCAGAAAGTAGTCGAGAGATTCGTTCTGAATAAATTCCACAAGATTGCTCGTTTAATACCAGTTTGAAAATATAAATAACAAATTACAGACATGTTTTACTTTTAAATTCTATCGAAATTATTTTTTCTCAAGTCTATATCTTTTGTTAATTGAAGGAAAAATAAACACTTCAAAATAATAGAGCCTTCAAAATGTTGTTCAAGGTCATATATTCTAATAACGATAGATGATTAACCTCCTACGATTGATTATGCCCCTATGAATAGATCAATTAGTGCATGAATTATACCGCGGACCGAGTAAAAACAAGGGCCTTGTATATAAATTACAATATACATAAATCTAGTTCAAGAGAGTGTGCCATTGTAATTGGATCCTCAAAAATAGTGAAATATATGTCTATTGTATACACATAGTTTTCAAATACATAAATTATAGAAAAGAAGATAAACTAACCTCCCAGTCGAATGTCATGAAAAATCCAAAGACATTCATTGTCGAAGGTTCAACGTGCTCTCCACCCAAAATCGCTAATTGCAACGTTGCTACAGGAGGAGAATAGTCAATTACTGACCAACGGGCTGACGTTATAACAAGCGGTGAGAGTATTAGGTCCGCTTCCTGTATGAAACCCAGAAAGTGTCTGTTAGTTTTCATTTTCAAGTATCGGAGATCAGTTTTGCAAAAGCATATGTTTTCTCAGTATCTGAGCACGTTTCTGATGCCCAGTCACTCTTTTTTCAAAACAATTCGTGCAAGGCGTCTTAACAGAAATGAGTCTGTAAATGACCGTTTTATAACCTTTGAACATATTTTTTTCCCACTATAGTGAGTATCCAGGCATTTTTAGCAACATCCCCTCTTAGGGGCTGTAGTGTGTTGAAAAGACGAAGGAACATGACGGTCCGCAGGGGCCCATAATACTAATTTCACGCGCCTATTGCCTTACGCAATTTCGCATCCTAACCTAACCATAGAGCTTTACAACTAAACAATTAACTAAAATTAAGCAATCACCTAAAACTAAACGATCACCTAATAAAATGAACCACGTACTACCTATAACCAAAAAAAAAACTAAACATGAGCCAAATATAAACCATTCATTAACTATATCTAAACAATAAGCAAAAAGAATACATAAGCCAAAAATAAACCATAATCTACATCTAAACCATTATCTATACTTAAACAATCACCTAAAAGAAAACGTGAGCTAAAAATAAACCATTATCTATACTTAAATAATCACCTTAAAGATAATGTCAGCTAAAAAAAACCGTTACCTATATCTAAACCGTTACCTATATCTAAACCGTTACCTTTATCTTAACCGTTATCTAAATCCAAACCGTTACTTTATTTAAAACTAAACAATAAATCGAAAGTGCGTAATTACTCCTCCACTTATGAATTGTCTCTCGTGAATAAACAACCGGGAACATTTCATTACAAATCCTCTCGTATAAAATCGCATTTCATGCAAAGTCTCCTCTCAAACAGTCTCTTTGGCGCCCGGGAGAGCTCGGAGTAAGGTTTATATCTCCCGCGTTGTAGCTGAGCGACGCCGTCTATCTCTAGCGTTGGTGTTCCCAGACTTCCCGCTCGTATTGGCAACGGATTATTTCGTGTACGCGTTGGCGCTTTTTGCCGAAGAAAAGGCAGAGGGGACACGCTCGGCGAGAGTACACCCTCGGCTTTGGGACGCATTTGGACCTAATTTTTTGGGTCGTTTTTTAAATTTCACTGGAAACAAGTTCCCGCGTGAAATTAAAAATGACGATAGACTTTCGTTTCCACCAAACGTCAGCACAAGCTTATATATAACCTCGAACTTTTGTACTTTATTGTTATTTAAAAATATCCCTTTGTCTTCCGTCCAAACATTGCTTTTTAACTTTTGGGATAGTGTAACAGACACGAAAACGCTAGAAACGTAAAATAAGAGAAAATTCTCATTTTTAGAGGCACGCTGGCGAAAAACAAATAGTCACTTATGATTAAACTACAAAACTTGTTTTCAAATACCTAATGAAATTAATAATGTATATTACGTAAGTAATGAGGAGGTTGAACCTAATATTTTAAAATCCCTTTCAAAAATTTCAAAATAAAATTGTTTAAATAAATAATGAGGAGGTTAAAACAGTGACGTCATAGGTAACATTGTAAAGTGATATTGAACCTGACATTTTAAGTTCCCTTACAAAATCAATAGGTAATATTATATAAATGATTTTATGTTAATACTTAATAGTAATATGTAAATATTATTGCGCCACTGATTTTGTTCAATTTTTTATGTACGAATGACTGGATAAGACTTGGGTTATACTTAAAGGTATAATTCAGTCCAAACAATTAATCCTTTTTTATTTATATTTTTTATTTTTTTTGCGCGAATGGTTTGGATTGTTTTTTTGCACGAATGATTTGGATTTTGTTTTTTTTATTGCGCGAGTGACTGAATTAAACTTTTCGTTATACTTAAAGGCAGAATGCAGTCCGCCTAATGTATGGTTTTTTTGCACGAATGGTGCATGTTTTCTCCGCGAATGACTGGATTCGACTTGAATTATACTTTAAGATAGAATGCAGTCCTACAAATTTAAATTTGCTTGCATGAGTGATTTGGTGTATTGGTTTTTTTGCGCGAATGAATGGATTAGATATTGTGTTACTCTTAAAGATATAATGCAGTACGACCTTTTTTTGCGTGAATAACATGGATTATGGGCTTTTTGCGCTAGTGACTTAGCAGCAAATACAGGTAACAATTAGCGTCACAATAGGCTTTCAGGGTGTGGTTTTCCTTATGGACTTGGGCATCTTGTTTTATTTAATTCACTCTACATACGCTAATCTTATTCTGAATAAATATCCAGTCTAAATAATACATATTTAACAGTTAACCATATTTCAAGGTTAATCGTCTTATTTCAAAAATATTGAAGCCGTTGCTCGATCGGCCGTGGTCATACCATTTTATAGTGGCAGGAGCGGATCTGGATCGAGTTTCCACCCTGGCAGCTTTAAAACCTCCAGACCCGTCACAAGTACGTAAATTTTACATTCTGAAATTTTATTTTTTCCCCAGTAAAGGTGAGAACAAAAACTCAAAAATACAACTCTTCAGGAGTAAATTCCGACATCCTCCTCCGAAAATTAGGAACAATTGACTCATTTTATCGTAGAAATTTCTATAAGGTACAATAGTGGAAAGGGCCATTTATTCGAGGATCCTGAATGTGTTTTCAAAGTGGCAGATCTAATGATTCCATCTCTTCTCGTGTATAGCTCTGGTACTCTACATTGTTTCAATAAACGCTTTTGTAATCGTTTCTCTTAAAAAGATTACATCTCCAGTTTTTAATTCTCATGCATTTCCTAATAATTTGAGAGAGTCTTGAGCAGATCGCAATTCAAGGAGTTAGTCTTTTATAAATCTGAATTAAAATTTATTTAAAAGTTCCTGACGATATTTTCATTTTTTTGAAAATCACCATAGCTAACTTTGAATTCGCCTAAATAAAATTTTCTCAGAATAAGGGCATCGAATCGTTTCTCTATGAGGAAGTGGAATGATGTGAGTGAAGGATCTTTCCGATTGCTATATTATAATTAAGAAAAAACTAGTGCCAATGGCACTAGAAAGAATTTTATTTGTGACATATTAATATTTAAAAACCCAACTAAAAGGAAGGCTGTCTTTCACAGATATTACAACTCAGAATGGGCAGATATAATTTTTTTAAACATTCAGATAATTTATTACAACTCTGAATGGTCAGATATTAACTTTTTAAATCACTGCAATTTAGCTAAACCTTTCACAGATAACTCTGCCCTTTGTACGAATGTTGCATTTTCTTCTAGGAAACAATGTTATCGAAAAACTTAACCATCTGACGGTTAAAGTGTGCAATTAACTCTTCGTTAGATGGATTGAGAAGCACTGCGTGTATTCGAAAGCCCCCCCCCCCAAATATTTCAGATTGAAACCAATTTTGTTTTATTAAAATAATTTCAAAACTTAAATGACCAAAGTAAATAAAAAAATTATGAAAACAACTAAATATAAATAGTATATAGGCACGATTATTTTTCTTACATATTTCATAAATCATTTGCAAACCAAAATGTGGCTTAAACTAAATATAATATAAATATAATAGGCACGATTATTTTTCTTGAAATATCCCATAAATCCTTTTTCAAAGCAAAATATTGTGTAAACTAAATATAAATATAGTATAGGCACGATTATTTCCTAAAAAGATTTCATAAATACACAAACGTTGCATTAACAAAATATAAATAATATAGGGACAATTATTTTCCTAAAAATATTCCATAAACCCTTTCCAACCCAAAATGTTTCATATAAAGGGCAGAGTTATCTGTGAAAGGTTTAGCTAAATTGCAGTGATTTAAAAAGTTAATATCTGTCCATTCAGAGTTGTAATAGATTATCTGGCCTTTCAGAGTGTTTAAAAAAATTATATTTGCCCATTCTGAGTTGTAATATCGGTGAAAGACAGCCTTCCTTTTAGTTGGGTTTTTAAATAATAATATGTCACAAATATAATTCCTTCTAGTGCCATTGGCACTAGTTTTTTTTCTTAATATCTGTCCCTTTGTGAAAACTAGTTTAATTCAAGTAGTATTATATACGTGTTTAAAATCTATCCGTTGCATATCCCTTTAAAAAACGCTGAACTCTTCCTAGATTATAAATAATACAAATTCAAATTATTATCACTTTTTTTGTGGATTTTTTTTAATTGTTAAATAAACTAAAGACGTTGAATCGAAAATTTTAAACAGTTTAATTGTTAAAACCATGGATTAATTATAAGTGCCCTATAATTAATCCATGTTAAAACTATACAATTTGTTAATGTCTAAATACAGGAGTCAGATTAGTCATTATTTAAAAATAGTGTTGTTAATTTTCCGGAAAATAAAAGCATCGGATGATAGAGACAAAAACCAGCTTTTAGCGCCATCATGTTAGCTAATTGCTAACTTTAAAAGTAAATCCTTATGCCACAATTATTTATAAAAATATTTCTACAACTAGGCATACCAATTTTTTCATTTTCATAGCCCTATATTGATTAGTATCGATAAATGGCGTAGATGACTACAAAAGAAAAAAAAAATCTAACATAATAAATCAGCAAACGAGTCTCGAACACTCAAACCTCAAAAGCATAGCTCGACGCGCTACCAAGTTAGCTACGACGCACGATGAATAACTTTTCTTAGAAATTAGAAATAACGCCTTAGCTGGCGTTGTTTATTTATACGTCTCAAAGAATTTCATCAGAAACGCCTATGGAGATTAACCTTATGCGGTAAAAACTTTGTCTGAATGATACTGAGATCGTCTCCGTCTGACCGCGACTCCGTTTCATTGAGAGTTTGCATTAGAGAGATAGATAAATGGGCTAGCCTGAAATGGGTACTCTAAGTCTATCTCTAAGAAACGTATAGATTAGAGGTAGAGCTTTGTAGCTTTTTACGCGCTGCAAAGATAGGTTGAACGCGAGAAAAGACCGAGATAACAGTAGCGCGATAAAGCTTGAAACACCGTAAAAGACGGAATAGGGGAACTAGTTTGGCTCCCCTCTATGTCTAAAAGAATTGAGTAGATAAGACATAGGTGGGTGTGAAGCCTCTTACGTGCTGCAAAGATAATGTTGAACAATGATCTACAATGTTTAATTATGAAGAAATAATAGAGCAAAAGACAGGAAAAATAAACAATATATGCGGTGGTTTAAAAGAGATAAGACGGTAACTAGCATCTACTCTTTGCTTTATTGTGTGGTCTTTATTATTTTTTATCAACATTTTGAAATGACGCGAGCGGGGTGTTGAGGTTATTCTATTGTTTTTGTTTGATTTTGACTAAACTACTAAACGCCGTCCTTGAGATTGGACACTACTAATTCCTTTGATTGAATTGAGACTTGTTTTTTTGTTTGAGAACGAAGTTTTATTTCTCTCGTTTATTTTTTTTTTTGGGAGCTATAAGAGAGAACCGTTTGGCTTCTCTTTTAACATAACTGCCCTTTCTCAGGGCTACAGAAATTTAAGAAAGCTCGGTGGCTCCGACCCGTCGCACGCGCTTTACCTGGGTGGTCGCTTCGAAAAGCCTCTCCTTCCCTGGGCTTCCTTTGTAGTCCGTTTTCAATGTTGTTAAAAGGGTTTTTTCCCAGGGAAGCGCTGGCGACAGGATTCTGCCACCGTCGCTTTCTTGATATTTATTTTTAAGTAAGCGAGGGGTTATACCCCAAGCATATATCCTATAGTTTTCTATAAGTGTTACATTTCTAATTTTAAATTGGTATTTTGCGAGGATTTAACACGGGGTACTTAAACCTGGGTATTTCACAATAGCCCCAATTAAATGTAGGGGTGAGATTTACAAAATGTCTTAGTGAAATGAACTCTGACACGGACATATTATATTGATTATTTTATAATAAAATGTGTAGCATTCTACGCTTTTTATTATTGCAAACACGGAATTTTTAGGTGTGAGCTGAATAATATTTTTTGTCAACAATTTTTATAATTGAGCACCACAGGGCACATTAACTTGGATATTTGAAATCTTTTTAAAAGTTTCATTGCCGAATGAGGTACATTTTTGTAAATTAGAAATACGCTTTTTTTTAGACGTGTCTTGGGGTTATTAGTTAAGACTGCGAAGTGAAATTGATCAATCCAGAAAAAAAAATAATAATAATAAAAATAAATAGGCCAATTTTGGAAAAATATTACATTTTTTGGCCTCTTCTAACTAAAAGACCCGTGCTTTAAATTTTTAAATAAAAACGGAATCATTAAAGCTTTACGCGATTAATGGGAGAGACGTTCACCTTATGTCTACCGATTCAGATTTGGAGCGTGAGTGTGAGTATTTAAATATTAATAATCAATTAGTTTCGCGTTAAGTTTATTGTGATGCATATTTTGTTGGGAGTCTCAAAGGTGCATTACGTTCTTAGGGTAAAGCTAGGCTCTATTGAACGCTTTGC
The DNA here is from genome assembly GCA_963920705.1 of Odiellus spinosus. NCBI lineage: Eukaryota > Metazoa > Arthropoda > Arachnida > Opiliones > Phalangiidae > Odiellus > Odiellus spinosus. Next base: position 29,353,158 of record OY987226.1, read on the forward strand.
TGTATTAGGTATGTTTAATTAATTAACATTTTGAACGATTTGTAGTTGAAACAGTAATGGAAGGTACTGGAAGCCTTAATTTGGGTGATAAAAGTTTGAAAACAAACGAGGATACTGTTGGGGTTGGTAATTATATACTTGTTGAACAGATGTCTATTATGTTCCATAATATGGCAAGTTTTACCATAAGAAGGCCTTACGAGGTCGAAGGCTTTCTCGCCACAGTTAGTTTTTTAAATAGTCTGAACTCTATCTACTGCACGCGTTTCCAAATCTTGAAAAATATTACTTTACCATGGACAGGATTGCCACAATTTTTTCAAACTCCCTGACTTTTCCGGGTTTTTCCCTGACCTTTGCCAACGATTTTCCCTGACCGTTTCAGCTAATACTACCCAATTTTTAACCTTTTATTTTTATATTATTTTGCAATTGCGTTCGCTAAACTTTTTGCATGCATATCTGTGTTCTAATGTACACAACTGACAGGGCCAGCTTCAAATCTTTCCCGCAGATAATGATTGTAATTTCCTGGCTTCTTGAAAGATCTTAAAATTCCCTGACTTTTTAAAATATCTTAAAATTCCCTGACTTTTTTGGTTAATTTTCAAATTCCCTGACTTTGCCCAGTTTTCCCTGACCTGTGGCAACCCTGATGCATTCTAATTTTAGAAAATTCAATGTTGATAAGTTTTCCCAATTGTTTTCCTCGCTTCACCCCCTTTTCACCCCTTTTGTCAGTATTATGGAATCCATATTTTTATCCGATGATGTTTATTCTATTTTAAATACAAGCTATTTCTTAGCAGGCGTTAAAAGCGGCGGAAAATGTCGTTCCTCAAATTAATGAGTGTATAAAGACGAGTGCAATTCTTACGGGAACTACCATTGGAAAAGAAAAGTCTTTATGAAGTTGAAAAAAAGTTTGCTTCGGCAATGGATCTTGTGGATAAGGCGAGGAATTTACGCAATTAGGTTAGTTAATATTTCGTTGTCAGGTATATGTTTTTATTAAAGAAGTAAATAATCCGAAATCTAGAGAGAATTGTAATACGTTTTGAGGTAATCACTGTTACATGGGTTGAGAACATGTAACGAATATTCGTGAAATTTTAATTCATTGTTATTAAAATCTTTATCATTACGATTTGATTTGCGACTTTATCCATTTTTAGAAGGAAATACGTGAAACTTTGGACGAGTGTAAAGATCATTTAAATAAATGCATCACGGAAATGGAAAAAAAAGGAGGGAAAACCTCAAACAAGATTTTCCCCCAAAAATCCAATTTTCGGTATCCAACGTGGATTGGTCTGCTGAACCGCATAGTGCAAATCTGTTTTATGACGAGAAGTTTCGAAAAATTCTCCATACTGCATCAACTGCGTCAGACATTTTGGTAAGAAACTTCTGACGCTTTCCCTTTAATTGACTTCTGACGCTTTCGATTTTATTGTTTGTAATATTGCTGTTTTACTATACAGAAATATGAAGATAAAAAACATAGAAATGAACGACAACACCCGTATTTCAATTTGAAACGCAACTATAAAAAGTAAAAAAAACCGATAAGAATATATTTGTGATTGTGAAACTGGAAATAAAATATTGCATAAATAGACTAATGGTTTTACGATTAATCTCTTAAATACATTTTGGTGACACTAACCATTAAAATACGCATTAAAAATTTAAATCTAATGGAAGAATGACAAGAAGTGTTATATTTTAATTTTCTTATTAAAAACACGCCGATGATTTACAATAACTATTAGCTGTCAAAATTGCAGTATATTTTAAAAATGATACCAAATTACTTTTTTATATTAATTAGTCTGTGGCATAATCATATACTTAATATGATTTTGTAAAACAAGGAGGTTTGGCACCCATATACATATCGATAATAATTAATCAACAGACAACTCGCATGGAGATAGACACAGTCTCAGCGTTTTCCTTAGTTCCAGTGGATGTCTATTCAACCATTGGAAATTCATCATCTATCATACCATTTGATAAACAGCTAACCTCTTTCTCCGGTCATCAAGTGAAAGTCTTGGGATACGTACATGCAAGAGTACAATTCAAAAATTCTAAAGATATTCTTCCATTATTAGTATATGAAGGGAACGGGCCCACGTTATGTGGTCGCCAATGGATATTTTCAAAACTGAACCTCATCGAACGAATACGGCAAATTTACCAACCTTCTGTACACTTCATAGAACAAAACGGCGATATATTGGCATCAATCATGGACAAAAACCAGGAATTGTTTTCACCCGGAATTGGCCTGTTCAGGGATGTAAAAGTTCACCTTCACATGAAACCCGATGCGGTACCACGTTTTTGCAAGGCTCGACCAGTACTGTACTCATTCAAAGACAAGGTCGACAAAGAACTTAAACGCTTAGAAGAAGCCGGAATCTTAACTAGTATTCCTCATTCCGAATACGCGGCACCAATTGTCACAGCGTTGAAGCCAAATGGTGGTATACGTCTTTGTGGAGATCTCTCAATTACGGCAAACCTGGCTATAGATGTTGAAAAATATCCACTACCTAAGACCGAAGACATTTTTCTCAAATTTAGCTGGATGCCGATATTTTTCCAAGATTGATCTGAAAAAAGCTTATTCTCAACTCGAACTCGACGAAGAGTCTAAGAAACTTGTTGTAATAAACACTCATAAAGGTCTTTTCAAACCAAACAGATTGCCCTATGGAGTATCTTCCACTTCCGCAGTTTTCCAACGCCACATCGATATGGTCATCCAAGGCATCGATGGCGCAGCGGCATTCCAAGATGATTTACTAATTGGTGGCAGAACTCGAGCAGAATATTTACAGCGTTTGGACAAAGTACTCGCAACGCTGCGAAGAGCCGGTTTAAAACTACGCAAAGAAAAATGTGAATTCCTGAAAGAGTCACTGGAATACTTGGGATATAAAATTGACGCCGAAGGACTTCATCCTCTTTCGGATAGAATGCAAGCAATCACCAGCGCTCCAGAGCCACAAAACATAGACCAGCTGCGATCTTTCATTGGCCTATTAAACTACTATGGCCGATTTCTTCCAAACAATGCGACTATGCATGCTCCTTTGTAGGAGGCGGTATGGGAATGGAATGACGAACAACGCAAGGCGTTTACCGAAGCAAAGATGCCACTACAACATTCCAATCTCCTGGTACACTCTGATCCAGAGAAACCCGTCACAGTAGCATGTGACGCATCACCTTATGGCATTGGAGCGGTATTATCACACGAAGAAGAGAATGGGAATGAGCGGCCAATTTCTTTTGTATCCAGAACACTCACCAAAGCTGAAAAAAATTATCCACAGATCGAGCGAGAGGCATTGGCTATAGTATTCGGCGTGACGAAGTTCAGAAACTATCTTCTTGGAAGAAAATTCAAACTTTTAACAGATCACAAACCTTTAGTTACCTTGTTTTCAGAGAACAAAACTATTCCAGCTATGGCGGCAGCTAGAATACAAAGGTGGGCTTTGACATTGTCATCGTACCAGTATACTATCCGCTATAAGCAAGGCAAGCTAAATTCAAACGCCGACGCTCTCAGTAGACTTCCGATGAAATCTGAGAACTTCGAACCACCGGAACCAGAGGAACATGTTTTCAGCATATCCGAAATAAAATCATCGTTCCATGTAACATTAAAAATGCTACAGCAGGAAACAGAACAAGATTCAACCCTTCAGGAAATTTGGAAATGCATCATGGGAGGATGGCCAACTTCGAATCCAAAGCGATATCTGGCGACAACCTTACCATTTTTTCGACGCAAGGACGAATTATCAAGCAGTAAAGGTATCATCTTGTGGAATAACAGAGTTGTCATACCGATGAAATTTCAGCAGCATATCCTCGACGAGCTCCACAGTACCCATCAGGGAATGACTCAATTAAAAGCGCTCGCCAGATCAAAAGTATGGTGGCAAGGAATGGATGCTCAGATCGAAGAAAAAATCCAGCAGTGTGAAGTTTGCCAGAGTATAGCACCAATGCCAAACAAACATCACACATCATGGCCAGAAACAACAACTCCCTGGTCCAGAATTCACCGGACCCTTGGAAGGGAAGTATTTATTAATTATTGCTGATTCATATTCCAAATGGCTAGAAGTCGATATCAAGAACACAACGTCAACGGCAGCTGTTTTTCATCGCTAAGGCAGGCATTTGCAAGATTCGGTTTGCCGCAAACGCTTGTCTCTGACAACGGAACATGTTTCAGCAGTCAGGAGTTTCAAACCTTCATGTCCAACAACGGTATAAAACATCTTTTTTCGGCGCCATATCACCCAGAGTCAAATGGTCTGGCAGAGAGAAACGTCCAAACGGTCAAGAAGTCCCTTAGGAAAATTTCGGGTGGTACATCCAAATTAACAGAGATGGTTGGTACTGGCTTGACGGATCACTGCGATGGTTCTTTGGAAACGAAAATCGCACGTTTTCTTATAAATCACCGTCGTACTCCAAATTCAACTGGACTATCACCTATTGGGAAGAAATATTCGAACCAGGCTCGACATCTTTCATCCTCGAGACCACAGTCCAACAACAACCAATAACTCTATACCAAGTTAATGATCTTGTTTTCGCAAGAAATTTTGGAAAAGGAGAAAAGTGGTTCAACGGAAAAATTGTGCAGCACTGTGGAAACACCATGTACATCATACGAACTTCCGACGGTACTATCATAAAGCGACATCGAGATCAAATTCGAAGAAAACGGAGTAACAACACTGAGGCGGGAGAACAAATTAAATTAGAAGCCACTCCTTTGGTGTCAGATGACTGGTTTCCGAGCATTCCCAGTAGTCCGAGAACACCAATTGCAAATCCGAGAGAAAATGCTGAACCATCTCAAACATCCCCACGAAATATCGTTCAGCTGCACAACACAGTAACCGATGAGATCACGAGCAGCTCTGAAGTCAACTCCAAATTAATCCCATCAAATGCGTCAACGACAAGTCTGTCGAAGCCCAGCCCGGAAACATTGTCGTTAAAGGATATGCAAGCCCAACCAACAACAGTCAATGCTATGTCAGTGCTATGTCAACAACAGTCATAGCAAACAAGGGAAATAAATTGCATAAGAATGCAAACTCAAACCATCCAACGAGGAGATCGACGCGTCACCAGTCAACCAGAAAGACTCGGTATATTTCACCTCAATTTAAATTGGTATCTCAAAATGTTATGTAAACCATTAATTTTAACGGAAAGGTAGTGTTGTAGATCAAAATAGGTATTATTATTTGTACGCTAAAAAATCGATTATCCCTATAGATAAGATAGTGAGTAGTAGTGTATATAAGGAGAAACTATGACTGCAGGAAGGCACTTCATTTCGGGCTGTATAACTGATCATGTGTAAATAAACTTTTAACCTTTTAAAACTAAAGTACGCTTACGCTCTTTTACTGACTTCAAGACACAACACAATTGAAGCGCGTCTTTTGAGCTTCGTGATATATATAAAAAAATTTAAACTCCAAGCACGAACAAAATAAAATTCAGACTCACTGAAGGTTTTGAGATAAAATCTCAAGTGGACGTTGCAATAAAGTTTATCATTGTGTATCTATCTATGCGAGGAGATTTCTGCGTTCTCGACCGACAGACAGACATATGTACCTAGATAATTATACGCGTTTTAGATTATATAAGTTAATCACATTATAAATATAATAGGGGATTGTAAAAAAGATCGAGGTCACGTGTTAGTATTTTCTGAACTGCCAGATAACTAATAAACCAAGCTGGACATATTTTAAAACGGCCAACTTCAACTCGAAAATCACCCAAGTGATCGACCTATTTTTTTCCCTCAAAAAGAGTGGCTAGGTTACTTCTATAAAGTACAAATATATTTAATTTTTCGTTTTTTTTCATCGATTTATTTTTACTAAGATAATAGACCAAGTACACATTACACCAGATACGAGGTTAATTATAGTTAAATTTTCTGTCGATATTTTATTTATATTAGTTTTTAAATGCAACGTCATTATAAATATAATTGTACAGCTGTTTAATTTCTGTTGTGGAGGGATGATTTCTTTTGTCGGGGGATTATTTCCTTTGTAGGGTGAGAGTTTTTCTTTTGTCGGGGGATTTTGGCTGTTTAAGTGTTTCCAGGGAGATTTTTTCCTGGAGGATTTTGTCTGGGGGATTATGTCCCACATCCGGTTGGATTGGTTGTATTCACGTCATAATCGGGGGGAGTACTTTTTGGTTTTCCAAACTTGTTTCGTAAAAAACATTGTTACTTGTTTGGTTTACATATTAAATTCACGCAAAGACTTTTGAAATGTTGCTTATCTACTTTTAAATATATATATATATATATATATATATATATATATATATATATATATATATATATATATATATATATATATATATATATATATATATATATATATATATATATATATATATATATATATATATATATATATATATATATATATATATATATATATATATATATATATATATATATATATATATATATATATATATATATATATATATATATATATATATATATATATATATATATATATATATATATATATATATATATATATATATATATATATATATATATATATATATATATATATATATATATATATATATATATATATATATATATATATATATATATATATATATATATATATATATATATATATATATATATATATATATATATATATATATATATATATATATATATATATATATATATATATATATATATATATATATATCATTTTAAAATACATTAAATTATTTCATTTTCAATCAATAAGTGAACGGTAACGTTTCTTCAAGAAATTGCTTTTATAAATAGTAAATTTATACGAGTTTTCTTGTCATTATTGACTGAGTACACAAAATTATTGAAGTAGAGAAAATCGTGAGGTTCTTTACACGTGCTGGTAAGCGATATATACACTTTTACATTTCTATTACGTTGTAGATTCAAATATTTTTGGTTAAATTCGTGGCATTTTTTTCCGTGAAAACCTAAAGTGTTTTATTTACGTTCTATACATACTGCTTTTTGGAATGCGATAAAATTTATTGTTCCAATTCCTTAGCTGGGGGATATTGAATTTTTAATTGTCTTAATGATATCAGAATCTTCCCGGATTTCCATAAAACATAAAAATTATTCAAAATTAAAATAATTAATTTTAACAAAATTAAAATAATTAATTTTAACAAACAATAGTGAAGATAAAGTACTGTGTTTATCTGGGTGTCTAAACAGTACACGCAACAAGGATGTAAGCGTGAAATTTTTTCCTTTTCCAAAGCCACGCAGGCAAGCCAGAAAATGTGCAAAATGGCTGCTACTTTGCAAAAAAACATGTCCTCCAACTTCTGTAAAAGGACATTGGTATATCTGTTCGAACCATTTTTTGGGTGGCCAAAGTCCAAATTAAGAACACCCGGATCCATTACCCGTGGCGATAAGCGCGGCTGAGTTGTTCATAACGATGACACGATATCTAAAGCCACCACTAATGACAATATATCGTTGCGAAGGCGTGGTGCTGACGACGATAATTCTCTGAAAAGGGCTCTTTGTTTCCAAGACGATGATATGGTCAAAAGGCTTTGTGTTAACTACCATGAAAGCCTAGACATGCCTAATAGTCATTTCAGTGACTATAACACGATTAAAAGCCATGATGTTAGTATGACGAAGCTGATCAGCCCAAATTGTTGTATGACAAGGGCGATAAGTTCAAATGACAATATGACAATTCCGATCCAAGTAGCTGTACGACAAACACGGTCAGCCCAAATGGCTGCTTGACGAAGCCGGTCAGCCCAAATGGTTGCTTGACAAAGCCGGTCAGCCCAAATGGCTGCTTGACAAACCCGGTCAGCTTAATTGGCTGCTGGACAAAGCCGGTCAGCCCAAATGGCTGCTTGACAAACCCGGTCAGAATAATTGGCTGCTTCACAAAGCCGGTCAGCCCAAATGGCTGCTTAACAAACCCGGTCAGCCCAAATGGTTGCTTAACAAACCCGGTCAGCCCAAATGGCTGCTTGACAAAGCCGGTCAGCCCAAATGGTTGCTTCACAAAGCCGATCAGCCCAAATGGTTGTTTGACCAAACCGGATACTCCGGAGGGCTGTGTGAAGAAGGTGGTTAGTCCACACGGCTGTATGACAAGATCGGTTAACTTTAGTCGAAGTTCAATACATCAGTATGACAATGACAATCTGTCAAAAACTACCAAAATAGTAACTCAAAAGCATGTTCGTAATAAAACATGCTCGGAAAAAAGAGTTGAAAACAAGCACAGAATGTACTACCTACGGCACCAAGAATGGATTAAAGAAAGCGGTGCATTATAATAGCAATCAATCTCAAATTGCGAAAAAAAAGCCGTGCATTATAAAAGCAATAAATCTCAAATAGCCAAAAAAATGCTTCTTATCGTGTGTCTAATCATTTATTATTCAAATGTTATCAAGCTCGGTATGCTCTTCGCCATTCACAAAAGGAAAAAGGCAGATTATATGCATATCGACAATCCAATCCCAAAAAGTACGTTAAAAATCAAGCAAAGTATGTTGAAAAAAAATCGAGAATTGATTCGCGTTAGAGATCGCATTTCAAAAGATAAATATTACAAAAGCAACGCTGCTTCTATCCAATCTGCGAAGTTAATTCGTTACTACCAAAAAAGGAGAGAAACCCATAAAAGAGCGACTAAAGCAAGCCACCCACGGCTATATGGTAAAAAATCTAGGCAAGATTTTCTTGCAAAGAAATTGGTTGAACATACATTGGGAAATGTACCGACAGATTAGCTCCAAAAACTGTACAAACGCAGGTCGAATCTTGGCTTTTGGCTGGCCAGGCCTTCAAAATGAAAATGAGTTTATATGCCAAACTAAAAGCTGAATCCTCAAAATTTGGTAAACGATACCTAAGTATTTTGAAAAGAATTCCCGACGGGCCGTTAGACCCCGATAAGTTGTTAAATGGCTTTGGCGGCAGAAGAATTCATTGCTCGAATTGCGAACCGTTCTTTTGGGAGATTGCATGCAATCCATTGAGCAAAAATGAGAAAGCTCTGGAAGTAATGGACCATGGTGTCATTTCGAATGCGTTTAAAGTTCTTCCACCAAATGAGCAACAAAATGAAGAGGCCATATCTTTGCCCGAAAATGAGATTGATCAGGAGAAAGTCGGAACTAGCCAGGCAATGGTTCAAAATCCGGGCGTATATTGGGAATGTGGATCTCATTGTAATATTCGGAAGCATTCCCTTGAACGATTACCTGACATTATTCTCACCTTCGCCAGCTGCAAAGATAGTACATTGACAGAATTTTACTCAAACATTGATGATTGCGAAACTTGAAACCACCCGTATATCCATTTAAAGAGCAGCTAAATGAAAATCATAATTTTAAAATGAATGTGCCATGGCGTTACCCTATAACACGAGGCCACAGCCTCGCTTGTTTAGAGAACAAGGAGTGTCTCAGTATATTACGACTTCTCAGGGAATTGGCCCCACACTTCACTGCCTTAAGAACTTTCGTCAAAAATGTTTACGTATTAAGAGCGCTTGCTATAGGACTTAAATCCCTTACAAACGCTATTGAAAGGGCTGACATGAAAGAATTAAAAGAAACTATGGATAGTGTAAAAAGGCTTTTAGTTGTGAAAAAAAGGCAATAAGAGACATTCAAACAAACGAAGAGGGTGGTATAGAAACAGCGATTCGACCCATTCTTAATGAGGAGGAACTGCGAAAGAAGTTCCAGAAACAGTTCTCATTGTTTTAGAGAAACTAACGAATTCCACGACACCCCTTGTGACTGCTGTGAGAGACTATATCAATTAAAAAACCTGAAAACTCTCGAAAAATTGACTTCTAAACATGAATTAGAAAGCAACTGCAACGCCCAGATTGTCCTGATTTCAATTATTACGCTAAAATTAAATTTTGTGACTGTTGCTTCAAAACACTGCTAGCTGCGAGGGTACCAACAATATGTTGGGTACCCAAAGAAATTTCAGATTTAAACATTTTTGAAAAAATGCTGATTCAAAAAGGAAAAGCTTTTCAAACTATCGTTCGATTAGGAACGCAATTGAAAACTTTCAATCATACCGGTCTCACTAGAGCCGTTAAAGGAAAAGTCTTATATTTACCACTTCCCTTGCAGAGCAATACGGACATGATTCCGAAAGAATTGCCCAAAAATCACGAGTTGCATATTCTAGTGAATGGCTTACCGACACAAAACAAATTGGTATGGCAATCCTTGGTTCGTTTGGACAAAGTGCGCGACGCCTTGATTAAATAAAAGAGATCAATCATTTGTATTCCAATCTCGAGGTCGAGAAATTTGACGATGATTACATTTGCGGAAACGTTGAAAAGGAGAATTTACGAATTTCTACCCAACCTGAAGCGTTGCTGAAAAAACTGACCAAAACTCAAGAAAAAGAAATTTACGACCATTATTCGATTCATCCAATAAACGGAAAGAATCCAAAGGATGTTCTTGAAACTTTTCAAATGAAACGAGTCGAGGGCGAACCTTTGAGCCTTTTCGAAAAAAATCTCGATTACCTTTGCTTTCCCGATTTATTCCCGACTAGAAAGTTTGGCCGTTACTCTGAACGGCATTTTGGTGATTCGAGAGACGTCGACTTTAGAGTGTCACGAATTTGAAACAAAAACAGGAGGTTTTCTTTGAACGAACAGTATTTATTTCACACTTTTTACGAAAGTCAAATCCGTGACTAGCGCCATCAATTACATGATGAGAATGTCCAATTCCAAACGAATGACAGTAAATTCTCTGATCGAGAAAGTCGACGCTAAAAACACAGAACTCGAAACAGCCTTGTCCTCCTTCATGCGAAGTATGCGAGCGAGTTTGGTACACCGCATTGGTTCGTGAATACGAAGCCCAAGAAAAACTTAAAAAGATTCAAAAGAACCAACTTGTTAAAAAAGCTCATAGTTCTCAAAGAGCGGATTCAAATAACAACCAAGCGATTGACGATCTTTATAACGCTTTTCAGTGCCAAGAAATGGATGAAACTGAGTTGGTCATGGCTGAAATTGATGAATCTTTAGGTAGAATAAATATTGAGACGGAGAGCGAATCGCTAGAGCAACAAGTCGCTCTTTTGTATCCCGATCAACAGAAAATATTAAAAAAAGTTGAAAGCTATTTCGCCCAGCAAGGTTTTCCGAAAAAACCGCTTTGCATGTTCGTTAGCGGGTTTGGCGGCACGGGAAAGAGTTTCTTGATACACACCATTAAAAAGATGATCGTCGCTCGTTTCCCTCGTAGCGTGGCCCTGGTAGCGCCAACTGGATTAGCCGCTTATAACATTGGCGGACTTACTTTGCACAAACTATTGACGATGCCCATTGAGCACGGAAAAACGGCGAAATACCAAAAACTGGGTCAGGAGAATTTACTTCTATTAAAGAAAAATTTGGGTAACTTGAAATTACTCGTGATTGACGAAGTCTCCATGGTCAGTTCTCTGCTCTTAGCCTACACTCACTTGAGGCTCACCGAAATCACGGGTAATGACGACGAGTTGTTCGGTGGAATTTCGGTACTGGCCTTTGGCGATCTTTTACAATTGCAGCCAGTAAAGGGTGATCCGCCATTTTGCAAACTCAGTCACATGGAAGCCAGCCTTAAAATCGGAGCCGTTGGAGGTGAAAATCTGTGGTTAAACTATTTCGAATATGACGAGTTGACTATTAACAAACGGCAAAAGGATGATACAATCTTCGCCGATTTGCTTTCACGAGTCAGAATCGGTGAAATAACTGAAGCTGATGAGAAGTTGCTACGATCTAGATTGATTAAAAATTCGGATAACGCCGAAATCGTTGCCGAGTACTTTTCAAAACTGGTGAAAGAAGAGCAAAGGCCCGTTTGCTTATTCGCTACTAACGAGTTGTGCAAGCAAATGAACTCTATAATGTTGCAAAAGTGTGACAGTCTTATCATTGAGTTGTAAAGGGCTTAATAAAACAGCGAGACCATTGCTAAAAAAACTGGAAAAAAAGGCATCGGCTACAGCTGGTTTAGAATCGAATCTGAGGCGTCGGAGCCAGAGTCATGCTTCGAAGAAACTTATCCTTAGAGAATGGATTGGTTAATTGTACCATGGGAACTTTAAAAAAAATGCAAAAAGATGCTTCGGGGAGAGTGACGGCATTGTCAGTTTTATTCGATAATCATGACTCCGAACCATACGCGGTAGAAAGAGTTAAAGCCAAATTTGAACTCATGAAAAACGTTTACGTCAAACGATGTCAATTTCCCGTTGCGCTAGCTTATGGCATTACGATTCACAAAAGCCCCTTAAGGAATGAGCTTGAAATGCGCCTTAATAGATTTGGGACCATCATGTTTCCAAAGTGGCATGGCTTACGTCGCATTGTCTAGAGTTACGGCTCTAGAAGGTGTGCATCTTTTACGTTTCGAACCAAATAAAATTTACGCTGCTACGAAAGCTATTCGGGAGTACAATAGGCTCAGAGCAAAGTACAGGAACGATCTTGCTCAATTTAAAGTGATTGCGAAGAAACCAAGCAAGTTCAAAATGACCAAGAAGTTTTGCGTAACTCATGCGGATACGGCAGAAACAAATAATTCGAATCAGGCAAATTGGATATCTAATCTGGGCAAGACTATCGTGATTAAAGGTTTCGCGAACGAAGGAAACACCTGTTATGCAAACGCATCCTTACAGGCCCTCTTATGCATGCCTGAGTTTGGACAATATATCCAAAATAAAGTTTTTAATCCTGGTCAGGCTACTATAGCTCTGCAAAATTTACTACTTGAATTGCTAAACCCGAATTCTAATATAGTTGAGTCCACGCAAAGTATAAGACTATGTCTAAACGAGAGGTTTTGGAACGGACTACTTCAAGAAGACGCTGCAGAATTTACTAATTATTTGCTTAATGGGCTTATTGCCGAAAACGTTGGTTTCGAAAACTGTCTTTCTCACGAGATTGAAGAACAAAGAAGGTGTCCGAAATGTGCATTGAGCCATCCCGAAAGACAGACGACAACAATACAAGTACAGAATACCTCGTATTTGGTTAACATACCAACCGACCAGATCTCTAAAATACATGGAGTAGAATTCCGCGACATGTTTGGTAAATGGCTGACTTTTGACTCACGCTGCGTTCACTGCCAACATTATCCTATGGAATCTAGAAGCGTTTTGCACTCAGCGAATAAGTATCTCCTGCTAAATTTTGCCAAGTTCGAATACCTGCCGCCCACGGTACCAAACCAAGTGGGAAGCCTGGTCAAACTAAGGTATCCCATAAGAAGTTTCGCCACACAACGAATACGAATAGGAGAAATGTCATTTAAAACAAAGGCTGCCATTATTCACGTTTGTGGGTCGACATCATCTGGCCATTACTATACAATGATCGAAAAAAAGAGTGCTAAGAATAATTGGATGGTTTGCGATGATAAAAAAATAGAGTCCAGGAGAAATTTTGTTAAAAACCTAACAGATGTATATCTCCTCTTACTTGAAAAAATTTAAAGATAATTCATTTAAAATCTGGTACAATTCCACAAATTAATAATATTGAATAAAAGCCACTGTCTTATGTTGAGACCAAATTTAACACGGACATTGCATGTACGTTGAGGCGAAATTAATATGACAATGGAAGTTCATTATTCTTTATACCAACTCAACATGACAACTGAGATGAATCCCATTGGCGTCTATATGAAATTAAACATCACGCAAATATCACTTACGTAACATGGAAGTTGCATTGACATTGAGACCAGACTTTAAGCAAGAATTAATTTCCATTGAAACCAAATTCAACATGAAAGCGAGACTGCTATGACGTTGAGACCCAACACTACATCCTAAATGATCTTGACGTTGAAAAAAAAAGTCAACATGACAACTAAATGATACTGATGTTAATGGAAACTAAACATGATGTACAGATGACATAGACATTTTGAGTATAGTCAATATGGCATCTGTTAAAACAACGCCGTATCAGAAACGTCTATGGAAACTAACCTTATGAGGTGAAAAACTTTGTCTAAGCACGGGCAAATGGCAAGAAATATAAACAATATATGTGTTGGCTTAAAAGATATAAGACGGTGTCTAGCATACAAATTGTTATTGCATGACGGAATTTTTAGGTGATAGTGAATATATTTATTATTAACATTATTACAAAAAAAACAACACCCTAGATGGTTTCATGTGGAAAAAATATATTATACGGTATATACGAAACAAATCGAAACAACGCTCTGAGGCGTTGCTTAATTATACGTAGCTTATAATATATAACTAATTATATATTAATTCTGAATTAAACTCGGTGATACGAAATGGTTGAAGTTTAAGCAATAAAGCAGTAATGCTGAGAATTGTGGCGTATTTTTTCATAAAGCAAACACAAATTATACAAAAACCTTGTTTTGCTTCGCACTTCGAAAAAGTGCATTTATACCCAAGAAATTCAAACCCGTGAAGGGACAGAAATCAAAAATTCAAACCCATGAAGGGACAGAAATTAATTGTTAGAGAAAGAACAATTTAATATCTTTAAAATCATAGTTAGTGGTTTTAGTCTACTACGCCAAAGATTTTATTATGATTAAATATTTTCCAAAAACCGGATAAAGACGACCTAGGAAAACAATTATTCAAATACATTTATTGTTAAATTTGTTTAAGTAACATAATATTAATGTAAACTACAGTATATTTTATTATTGTTTCTTTAATAAATTTAACAATTAATTTCTGTCCCTTCACGGGTTTGAATTTTTGATTTCTGTCCCTTCACGGGTTTGAATTTTTGATTTCTGTCCCTTCACGGGTTTGAATTTTTGATTTCTGTCCCTTCACGGGTTTGAATTTTTGATTTCTGTCCCTTCACGGGTTTGAATTTTTGATTTCTGTCCCTTCACGGGTTTGAATTTTTGATTTCTGTCCCTTCACGGGTTTGAATTTTTGATTTCTGTCCCTTCACGGGTTTGAATTTTTGTTTTCTGTCCCTTCACGGGTTTGAATTTTTCATTTCTGTCCCTTCACGGGTTTGAATTTCTTGGGTATAAATGCACTTTTTTGAAGTGCGAAGCAAAACAAGGTTTTTGTATAATAATATTAATATCCATTTGAAGGCACTAAACTAAGCCTCGTGAATTAAACTCAGTTTTCTTAATATATCAACCCAAATGGTAAATAAAACTTGTAAGCAATTAAAATCCAACAATTAAATAAACAAAATGATACTATCAGAAGGAAAATAAGATCGATTACGGTTTAAAACGCGAAATAATAGCTCTCAGGCGGTATGTTTTTTAGGGATATCCGCCATCTTTCACGCTCAGCCTCGCCCGCGAATGCTCTCCCGCCTATCCACCTTTTGATTTCAGAGCGTTTGAACCGGCGGGTTTCTCTTTAAATCTCAGACATAGTATTACCAGAGCGACGTTCTAGCCTTTTCGCTCTGTGATTTCTTTGACTGGATTTAATTTGAAGATTTCGTTGGATGAACGACGACGAGGGCTCCTTCGTGACGTCACCGTTCATCTCCTATCATCCCCAGTTTTTTCCCGATTTCGCGTAGCATTACTCTGTACAAAAAAATATATGGCAAGGTAGGATCACAAATAACCCTCCAATCGAGACGATTGGAGGAATTAAGCCTTGTTTAGTCTACTACTCCAACGGGGGATTTTTTTCTTTTGACGGGGGGATTTCATCCGACTAATAATTTTGGGGGATTATGTCCGGGGGGATTTTGTCTAGGGGGATTTTGGGCGTCTCCCATTTTGCTCTATTATTTCATTATAATTAAACATTGTAGATCATTGTTCAACCTTATCTTTGCAGCGCGTAAAATCCTACACACCCACCTATCTCTTATCTACGCGTTTCCTGGAGATGGACTAGAGCTGAACTAATTCCCCTATTCCGTCTTTCATGGGGTTTCAAGCTTTATCACGGTCTTTGTATTCAACATTTCTCGCGTTCAACCTATTTTTGCAGGGCGAAAAAAAATACAAACCTCTACCCCTTATCTATGCATTTCTTAGTGATAGACTTATAGTACCCTTATTCAGGCTAGACCTTTTATATTTCTAATGCAAATTCTCAATGAAACGGCCTCACTGTCGGACGGAGACGACGACTATCTCAGTATCATTCAGACTAAGATTTTACCTTATAAGGTTAGTCTCCAAAGACGTTTCTGATCAAATTCTTTGAGACGTATAAAAACAACACCAGCTTAGGCGTTTTTCTAATAAGTCGGGACTTGATAACGGATTCGGCCTCAAAGTCAGCAAAGTTTGTCCTATCACTTTCTTCAGACACCCATTCAGAGCTCCCACATTACGCCCCACCATGAGGCACTTTCTAATATATACCTCCATTAAATTTTCTATCCGAAATACTGGATAAGCTCATCTGTAACAACGGATTTACAAAGTTTGTGTAGTCCTCTTAAAGATTTTCTCGTTGTCTGATAGCTTAAATTTACAAACACCACGTCGCACTATATCTTTTGAAAGCCATAATTAATTTTTCCGCGCTTAAATTCGTTACTACCTCTAGATGAACCGCTCTTGTAGTCGTACACGTAAACAATGTTATGTAACTTTTCGATTCTGTTTTTTTTTTTCTTTTCCGCCATACATGTTTTTAACATGAACGGTCCACAAAAATCTACTATCATATTATGAGAGGGCGCGCTCTCGTTAATGCGAATCGACCGTAGAGGAGCGGTTTCTCGTTCTAAGGCGTTAGCTTTTAAGCGGATGCATTTTCTTGACCTGAAAATGGTATTTTTTACGACTTGGCCCCTCTAGGAATCCAGAAACGTGTACGTAGTTCGTTATAGGGTGGAGTTTAGTTCCATATTTAGGACGTCTTAATTTAAAGCAGTCGCGTGTTATGTTATGTTCGTTAGGGTGTATAATCGGATGCTATTGGTCAAATCTCAGATCGGAAAATCCTAGTCTACCTCCCAGTCTGCAAATACCTTCCTTGTCCATATATATTTTGAATATTTTCTAAATTCTTTTTTCTCGATGATCGCGTCGATTTCTTTTCGAACTATTTTTATCCTAACTGTGATGAATTTCGCTAATTTATTGTTGAGAACATGTTTTATGCGCTACTTTTTACCCATGAAAGCGCGACGGAGAAATCGCCTCGAAAGGATGTGGATGGGTTCTCATTTTTATCAGTCTCGCTCCAATGGCGGCCGCGATATTTTTCTAACTTGGGTGGCGCGACTCTTGATTTGGACGCTAATAAGATGACATTAACTGCTCCTTCATTTTCCGATCTGATATATTTCGCTGTTCCATAGTCCCTAGGTACTTCTATCTCCATCAGCTTGGGTGGGTCTGTACACCATTTTTCCCATCGTTCGATCAGATCTTCGTCTATTCTTTGATCCCATTCTGTACCTCTTACCCAAAGTTCTTGAAATAAACATTTGACTTCTATAAGAAATGTGATAATAAACCTATCGGATATAAGATTCTTGATGAAGCGTGTAACATAAACCTCTTAGTGTTCTTGTTTTTTCTTAAAAATTCCAGAAGTCCGTTCACTTCAAAGTAGAACATATCTCATTTCGGCTTACAAGCTTTTCGAAGTACCTTGAAAGATACGTTTTCCTTCTGTAAATTATCTCTTCAGCCATTCTGAATTCGATTGGAATTTTCATAATGGCATTCCAGCTCTTGCCAGTATTTTCTTCCCGTCGTTCGCGGCTTCCTGTTTTCCTTATGCTCCTCCCTCAACGTCATCTACGTAGAGTAGTTCTTTCAATAGCATATAAGCTTCTGGAAATTTGTCTTTGTATTTTTCAATATGATGGCGAATTTTGGCTCCATGTAGGTAAATACTCGCGTTGAGACTAAGGAGTACCCAAGTCATTCTTAAAAGAACGACTTTGCTTTGGTTAATTTCTCTTCCATCAATCCAGAAAAATCGAATGACGTCACGATCTTTTTCCGCTAATTTTATTTGAAGGAATGCCTTTTCAATATCGGCGGTAAAGGTTACTCGATTCTTTCTAAATTTTATAAGTAGTCCCACTAAATTCACGTTCAGCGGATGTCCCGCGTCATTCAATGAAGGAAAATTTACTGGGTGGGAAGATCCGTCAAATAGTGCAGTTTCCAAAAGCTCACTTCCCAAAGGCCCAGATTCGAAAGCAACAGAATTTCTCCAACAGTCACGCCAATAATATATTCGTAAGCTTTCAAAATTGATAATATCATGAACGCAAGATATAAAATCGTTTAAATCGTACAATTTAGGGTGTGGGTTAGTTATCAATTTCGTAACATCTATTATGTAATGTGTCTAGTGCATATTTTAACACTTGGTTCAATTGATCAAGTATCATTTTACATCTTATATATAAGGGGTAACACAAGAAGCAAATTAATAAAGAAAAAAACTGCATGACGTAGGGCTTCTGCGGCGCTATCCTACTTGTGTTACCCCTTAATTTAACTTCTCCCTTTCGAGAATGCTTACAAACTATGGGCGTTGTACAAGGGAGATGCGAGGATAGGCAAAAAACCGTGAAGTACCGCCTGGCGAGCTAGTGCTTTGCTGAGAGTGAATGAAACGTTAGTTTCGTGGCCTTGGGTAAAGTCGTCTCGTTTTATTTAAAATTTTGGAGTTTATTTAAAAATTTTGAAAATGCCAAGAAAAAAAACTCAAGCCCATTTGGATGCTATGCGCACAAGAAATCAGCAAATCCAATGTAATACTTTATTACATTTTAAAGATTCTCGTAATTTCGGGTTACAACCCTTTGAAAGAAAGCGATTTAGTGTCTTTCAAGCCAGTTTGCAAA
Organism: Odiellus spinosus; assembly: GCA_963920705.1. Classification (NCBI taxonomy): domain Eukaryota; kingdom Metazoa; phylum Arthropoda; class Arachnida; order Opiliones; family Phalangiidae; genus Odiellus; species Odiellus spinosus. The sequence goes on from OY987226.1 coordinate 29,372,135, forward strand.
GGCTTAGTTAAAGAGTATAGGTTAGCTGAAACATAAATGTAAGTTTATGCGTTAAAACGACTGAGACCGAGATGTTTGGATTTAAGATTTCATCAAAAAAATGGGAGGAATTAAATTCATTGTCAAATATAAACTTACGTAATAATACATGCAAACGGAAGTTAGTAGAAACTGGCACGAGTTATGAAACTTGTGAACCAAAAAGATTAACCTTTGAAGATACCTTAAAAGCTTTGAATCAAGGTAAATAAATGATGAACATTTATGTAATCAATATTAGCAAAAATTATATAACATTATTGAATTAGTTATTTAGATAAAAATCTTATATTCCCGTCGGAGTTTCGGGCAAAGAAACTGAGATGCGTACAACTTTAAGTGCAGCATCAACAACAATTATTCCTTTGGCTTAATTAGCGATTAGCTTTATTAGATTTCAGCTCAAGGTAACAACAGATATTGAATTATGGGATGATCCTTACGTAAAAACTAAAGTTATCATTACTAAATATATAGCTGAAATTTCCATAAGAAGATTAAAAACCCGTGATGGTCTTTTGGAATACCTTGAGGTCTCGCTTAAGTATGGATTTTTACCAGTCAGTACTTTTTAAGATAAACCACTTTATTTTCTTGCAAAGGAAACTTATAAATTCTTACACTCTTCATGGACGTGGAGGACTTTGACTATTTCATCTTTGAAAATGGAACTCTGAGTTCGTAAATTATCATTGAAAAACATGTATTTTGCACTGGAATACCAAAAGTAAATTGAATATACATAGTTTTCATTAAAGTGGCAAAATAAAATTCCATCCCTCTTTCACAGCTTTCCTTTCACTGTAGAGTTGACAGGAGCTTGTGAGCGCATCAGTTCAGAACCGATCAGTTCCAAAACATAACTGCTTCAGTTTACGTTCACAAGTGACTGGTAACATGTGGGAACGCCTTTACCCCCTTTAGTGAAAACTATGAATTTTTGGAATATCTTGAAGTTAAGATAAACTAAGATAAACTTATTTTTAATAGGAAACAGCAACCGGATCGGAAAATATAAAATATATATATATAAATAATTTAATTATCCTTTTGAGCGTTACCAGTTCAGCCTGGTTTGTCCCTTTAGCGAGTGCTTCAAAGGGAAAATTACCCATGCTCAAATTGCTGTTCTCTAAACCGGTATATGGCAGATATGAAGAAAAAGAAAGAACAAGTCACTCCTAGAAAAAAATTTAAGAGATTTGTCGAAACCAGATGCCCAATCAGTCTTTTCACCCCTAAGTCAAAGAAAAGTAGATTGAAAAAAAAAAAAAAACTGATGATCATAAAAGGACCTTGAAAATAAACTAATAGAGACAAGCTTAAAATTAAGTAACAATCAGGACAAACAAATGAAAGAAATTGTTTCGGAAATTAATTTAAAAGGAAAGAAAGATTTGGAAAACATTTTTGAAGAGGCTATGAAAAAAAACAACATTATAGTGCAAGCATCAAAAAAGGCCTGGGAGCTAAATGCTGAAGCCGCACCAGCAAATGATTTCTTAAAATATCAAAAGAATTGCGTAACTGGATTGCGTAATGGAGTCCTCTTGCTTACAGAAATGCCATCAGTGTTTTTTCCGTTCTCCCACAGCATACGAAGGCCTCGCATCCTTTGACTTATTGAAATTGCCTAGTATGTACACTTTAAGAGTCAAAGTGCAACAGATTGACAGTAGGCCAGGAATTGATCTGCTACACCTTAAGAAGGAATCAAAGAGGTTTGACCAGTTTTTAGAAAGCATCCTGAATATGGAAATCATCCAAAAGAAGGAGCTTTAATTTTTGACGAGGTCAAAATTATTGGGAAATTAATGGGGAGTATGTAGGAGAAGCATTGGATTTGAATGAATACGCATCATTGGAAGATTTGTACAAAGTTAAAATCTTTCTGAAGTCTTGGAAGCTGAATACGCCCTTCATTTCTTTGGCGATGTACTACAACTGCGTTTGACATCATTGGCCCTTATTTCATGTTTGCTAAACCTGTTACCCACGCAGAAATAACTAGTACTATTCTGCATACAGTTTTTGCATTTCATTTAAAAATCGGGATTCTAGTTTGTGATGGACGTAGCAGCAACATGTCTACTCTAAGACATAGCTTGGGTGCCAAGAAAGCTCAAGAACCTTCTTCGAATGGAGATGTTTCGTTAAATTTGCTGTTCAATGTTAAATTTAGGATTTATTTTGTTGAAGGAGCTTGGATATATTGGGTAGTATGTCCAAGCCATCAGCCTTTTTTAATGCTTGCACTATAGTGTTGTTTTTTTTTTCATAGCCTCTTCAAAAATGTTTTCCTAATCTTTCTTTCCTTTTAAATTAATTTCCGAAACAATTTCTTTCATTTGTTTGTCCTGATTGTTACTTATTTTTAAGCTTGTCTCTATTAAATTATTTTCAAGGTCCTTTACGATCATCAGTTTTTTTTTTTTTTTTTTCAATCTACTTGTCTTTGACTTAGGGGTGAAAAGACTGATTGGGCATCTGGTTTCGACAAATCTCTTAAATTTTTTTCTAGGAGTGACTTGTTCTTTCTTTCTCTTCATATCTGCCATATACCGGTTTAGAGAACAGCAATTTGAGCATGGGTAATTTTCCCTTTGAAGCATTCGCTAAAGGGACAAACCAGGCTGAACTGGTAACGCTCAAAGGGATAATTAAATTATTTATATATATATATATTTTTGGAACCACACGTTACGAATCACTGCTAATAGCAATGCGTCTATCGCGTCACTAAACTCCTGACGCAGGAAGTCCAAGTACAGTTCTCCAGTAATGTTCGCAACGAAGAAAAAGGAACCGATAATTCGGTTCCCAAAAATGGCAACCCAGACATTTACATTCTATCGAATTTGATGATAATGGTGTCCTAGCCAAAAGGGATTGTGATGGGTTCAGTAATGCATGTTATGACGGTTTACCGTACCATCCCTGTGAAATGTAACATCGTCCGAAAACAGCACCTTTTGCAAAAATAGTGGATCGGCTTCAATTAGGTCACGCATAGTAAGATACGAGGTTGGACTAATCCAATTTACTGTTCTTGGCTTTTTACATCGCCACCATTACCGGCCTATCATATCCACCTCCATCAAGCCTTAACAGACGATGATTACCGAAAACGGCAAGACTTATATCTTACCATGCGTGACCTAACCGCAGCCGATCCATTACTTTGCAAAAGGTGTTGTTTCGGGCGAGCCTACATTTCACAGAGATGGTACGGTAAACCGTCATTACATGCATTACTGGACCCATCACAATCCCTATTGGTTACGACACCATTACCATCAAATTCGATGGAAGGTAAAAATCTGGGTTGGCATTCGTGGGATTCGAATTATCATACCCTTTTTCTTCGATGGGAACATTACTGGAGATTTGTACTTGAACTTGCTGCGTCACGAGTTTAGTGACGCTATAAACGTGTTGCTATTAGCAGTGATTTGCAACATGTGGTTCCAACAGGATGGAGCCCCACCACATTGGGCGGTCAATGTTCGTCAGTGGCTGAAAGACCACTTCCCCAATCGTTGGACAGGTAGAGGTGGATCATGGTCTCCTGACCTTACCAACACTTGATTTCTTCCTATGGGGCTCTGTTAAGGGCGTCGTTTACGAAACAGAGCCAATGGGCGCAGAAGACTTTAAGGACCGGATTCCAGCGGCTATCAATGAAATCACTAGTCAAATGCTGGCAAATGCATTGCAAGACATGGAAAGTTGCCTCCAAGAGTGCCTACACCACGATGGTAGACACATCGAACATTTACGTTGATGTGCTAACCGTACGGATTCAAGTTTGTCGTTTCTGGCCCCACTTCGATTCAAACATTATCTTATTATTAAAGTTGTTAAATAAATTGTATCGGAGTTAAGTCATTTAGTGAATTACGAGGCTTAGATCTGTGCCACTGCAATGTTTCTAGCCATCAGGCATTTACCCTATTAAACCCAGCATCATTCTCATTTGGTTACAATAACACGTATTTACTAACACCCTGTATAGTGACGTCATCAGACGGCATTATTGGGAGACGTCCAAAAAGATAGGTGTTGGTCTGATCTTTACCATCCTGTATTTGAAGGTGGCTTGTTATCCAAGGACCCAGTATTTGGCTTCGATTCTACACCCGTTAAGTCCATGTTAAAGGGTTTAAAATATTTTGAAAATTTTGCAGCAGAATGAATTACTGACAAGGAAAAACTTACTAACAATCCAGAATTTCTTGCATGACAAACGTTTGAGCTTTTACGAATAAGCGTTTACGGCTTTGTTGGCTACGTGGAAGATTTTCTAACTAGACATACATCAAGACATATTTATCCCGTTAGGGTAAATGGAGTAGCGGTATAAACTTTATTTAGTCAAAGTAAGTATTGTACTGCCTGGAATCTAACAAATGTGACTTATATTAGCGCACGACGAGCTTTATTGATTAAGGAATGTACAAAATCATCCCAAAATGCTGAGGCATCTTATCGAAAAGTGTATGTGCTGAATGATTTAAATATAAAAGGTAAATTAGATTCTAGGTTTATTGGCTTTCTGTAACCCTCTATCGTCAAATTGACTATTGAAAATAACTAAACGTTTTTTCATATCACAAATTATCACGTTTTTTATCAAAATATGAGAACAATAAAAAAGGAACAAAAGTTTATCTTAAATCACAGAAATTCTCACGTGTTATTTTTTCAAAATATGAGAACAATAAAATAAGAACAAAGGTTTATCCAAGACTTGTTTAAATTTCACAAATTATCGCGTTTTTTATCAAAGCTCAATATAATCGGACCAAAAGTTTATCCGGGACTAGTCTTAAAGGCCTAGGATTTCTTCTGCGTGTCACATGCCTGTTTCACTGGAAGTAGGCTCACCTTCCGAGCTTTCTCTTTGGGTAGCAAAGCTTGGAGAGCGAGTTTGTTTCCAGGGTGACAGGCAGAAATAATCCAACTAAAAACTGGTACGGCTGCGGGGACTGACCGCCGAAACACTCTGGCTTGTGAGACCTCGGCCCACAAGCCAGACTAGCTCTGCTGAACTTTCTCAACAACCAGCGTAAAGCCAGAGTGACACCCGCGACGTGCAAACCACCAGAGTTACCCTCCAAATAAAGGCAAATCGAAAGACGAAACAGATATGTCCTCGTACCAACCAATCGCAGTCTCCTCAGTCCTCTATAAGTTGGACTCCTGAAAAACCAATTCAGCCCGTTCCTCGAGAAAAACGAGCTTTTTCACGACTCTCAAATGGGTTTTCGTCCTAATCGCCGTCTCGCTGACAGTCTGTCCTCACGCAACTCATCGATCTATCCTAGTGTCAGGGCACGCCATTTTAAGTGGTATTTCTAGTCATTCAAAAGGCATACGATAGTGTCGACAGAGAGCACCTATGGGACACACTGGTACAGAAAGGAGTCCCTTCCACTTTTGTGGCAGATCTACGATGCCTGTATTGCACCTGCTTCTACCAGTACACGATAAATGGCTACACAACTTGTTGGAGAACAAAGTTTTTAAGGTTCAAAGTTAGCGCCTAGAAAAGATTTGTCTTCCAACATATAGGTCATCAGGTTTGATTGTTAAGGGGGTGCACCGTGCTGGGTAGCACATAACACCCCCGCCAATCCGTGCGGCTCATCATTTGTCCCTAAAGTGCCGCACGCGAAATCGTGCCCGGAACGGGTAACAAGGCCAAACAGCGGGAACCGAAGAACCCCAGACCAGTGCACCCGCACACACGTGAGGAGGCTAAGGCAGCAGAAGGAAAGGTATATGGCTTGGTGACCAGAACCCACACAGCAGTGCCATACGGCCTCCATAATGTATCCGGGACCCAACAAGACCGACTCAAAGGAAGAGGGAGCTGCCAGGGCCCAGGACGGGCCCAGCGAGTCGGCCGGGTGTGGGCGAGACGGCCGTGTTCCAATTCGCGGAACTAGGACGGATCCTAGAACTCGGGCCCCCTCGCCACGACAAGGATGGAACACTACCCCCACCCTGCGCACGGACAGGTGGGGGAGGGGGGAGGGGGCCAACATATAGGTGGCAGCACGTCGACATACAAAGTCCTCCCTCTATGATATTTTATGTAAACTATTATTATGATAATCAATTAATAAAACTGTGAAGCCAAATAGAAACAAGGCTTGTTATTTTGTCGTTCAACTTTATTAGTATTTTCTTCATCATAGAAACAATTAGCTGATCTTTATAGGAGTCATTATTCCAATAGGTTATGGGCTCAGTACGGTAGTAAAGATTTGTTTTATTTTTTTTTGTCAAGTACAGGAAAGAAACTTTTTCACTATTAGCCTGTCAGACCTAGTTAGGGTTAGCTTTTCTCGTAGATAAATAAGGGTGTGGTCGTTTTTGCGAACACAACAAAAGACAATGACAACTGAAAGGGGACGTTTCATGTCATAGCTCAAATTATCAGATATGGAAATTTATGATGGAGATGATGCTGATTAAAGACGATTTGTGGAACGTAATAGTAGAAGCGGTCCCGAATCCAATAACAGCAACATGGACAAAACAAGACGTGAAGGCTAGAGACATAATTGGGCTACTGGTGGAAGACAATCAACTCAAGCTTATAAGAGATAAAGCTACTGCTTTGGAAGTATGGACAGCTCTGAAGGATTATCACCAGAAAAGTATGCTTTGCTCAAAGGTATTTCTGTTAAAGAGGCTGTGTAGAAGCCAACTCAGTGAATCCGGCAATATGGAATAACATGTAGACAACATGTTGGATCTCGTAGACAGACTAAGGGATTGGGAGAGGATCTCAAGATAAACCTTGTTGTCGCATTATTGCTTTGTAGTCTCCCAGAAAGCTACGAAAGTTTAATAATGGCACTAGAGACGAGGCTGGAATCATTACAGTTAGTCAAGGGAAAGTTGATTGAAGATTATAAAAGAAGGAAAGGATCAGAAAAACCACAACATGCCGAAAGACAGACAGTTTTACAGACGTACGCTAAGAAACCAGTACAATTCCCAAAGGGAAAATGTTACTTTTGCGTGTGTACAAGATGAGACGCTCGAAAGAGAGTGAAACCTCGACAAAAGAGCAGGCGAGCTTGGTGACAAACCCGACAAGTAAGGATGAAGTGGCACGTCACAGTATTTTTAAATTTTCAAGTATCCCACGCGAAAATGCATGGTATATTGACTCGTGATTGACTTGTCATATGACGAACGATAGACACTTCTTCAGGAACATTGATATGACTGTAAGAGACCAAGTCTATACAGCGGACGACGCTATGTTAGAAGTCCTTGGAAAGGCTTCCGAAGTTTAAGATACCATAACTCTAAAAATGAGCTAAGTGAGGTGACAGTCGCAGATGTTCGGTACGTACCAAACCTCAAAGGTAGTTTATTATCAGTTCATAAACTGACTGAAACGTGGATTACGAGTTGAATTCGAAAAAGGTGTTTGCACAATCTTAAAAGCAAATGGACAAATCGTAGTAACAGCAATTTGTCAAGGACATTTGTACAATTGGATCTACTTAAACAAGCCCTTTTGGAATCTAAGGAAGGTTCAAAAGCATGTGTCCACGTCTGGCATCGTAGGATGGGACATGGGGATCCAGACGCCATAAAATCTTTAGTTAGTAAAGAACTTGGTACTGGAATAAAGATGTCACATTGCGGAAAGGCTGAGGTTTGTGAAACCTGTGTAAAAGGGAAATTGTCACGTTTGCCATTTCCGGCTTCAAACACAAGGTCTAGCAAAATTTTGGATTTAATCCATATAGACCTTTGTGGGCCAATGCAAACGGTGACACCGGGAGGAAAGAAGTACATCCTCACACTTATCGATGATCAAAGCAGGTACACAAAAATTGAACTCCTTCGTAACAAGAACGAAGTTGCTGAAAAATTAAGACATTTTGTGCGACTCGGGCACTATGCGAAACGAAATACCATAGAACACCAAAGTGTTTCCGCTCTGACAGAGGCGGAGAATACGTAAATCGGGAAGTTATAGAATTTCTACGAAAGGAAGGCATTCAATGGGAATTAACAGCTCCGTATATGCCACAACAGAACGTCATAACGGAAAGAAAAAAATCGATCATTACTGGAAATGGCACGGTGTATGCTGACAGAGTCAAAACTACACAACCGCTATTGGGGAGAAGCTGTCACAACAGCGTGCTACCTCCAAAATAGATTGCCTAGCAGAGTACTAGAGAAAACGCCCTTTTAACATTGGTTCGGAAATAAACCTGACCTGCGCCACATCAAATCATTTCGATGTACCGTTTATGCTCATGTTCCAGATGAAAAACGTCGAAAACTCGACAGTAAAGCAAAGAAGCTAATTCTTGTCGGTTATGAAGATGGATCAAAGGCATAAAGGCTTGTTGATATAGCTACGGACAAACTAACGATCAGCAGAGATGTTAAGTTTGGAGAAGAATCATGTAAAATGAACAACTTAACAGACCAGACTGAAACTGGAACGCACTCTTCAAATACGCGAGAAGATATCGAAGGCTCGATGGTCGTTATTGTTTCTGACAATCAAGATGTGACTAATGATCATAACGAAGAAGAACCAAATCAAGAAGAGGTGGTTGAGGAACAGGAACTGAGACGTTCAGCTCGGGTAAACAAAGGGCTTCCGCCAAACAGACTAATAAGCGTGATGTTGACGACTAATCGCACGGACAACCAGGACGGTGATCCTCATACCATAGAGGATGCTCTTTTAAGCCCTCAGAAAGCGAAATGGGTAAAAGAAATGGAAGATGAACACCTGGACCCTTACTGAGCTGCGATCGAATAAAAAATCAATAGTGTGTAAATGGATGCACAAAACGAAACTGGATGCTGATGGAAATATCAGTATACATTAGGCACAAGGGTTTCTACAAAAATTCGGGAGCGACTACGACGAGGTGTTCGCGCCAGTAGTGAAACATTCTACGTTAAGACTTTTACTTTGGATAGATGGTCATAAACGTTTAAAGGTACGTCGTTTTGTCGTCAAAACAGCTTTCCTGAATGGTATCCTAGACGAAGAGATATACATGAAACGGCCCTCTTGTTTTGAAGAAAAAGGAGATTCGGCTCACAAAGTGTGTAAATTACACAGTAGCCTGTACGGTTTGAAACAATCAGCGAGAGTCTGGAATGCAAAGTTAAACGGAGTTCTTGAAACAAGTGGTTTTCAGAGAGGGAATGCGGGCAGGTGTCTGTATTCTAAGAAGATTGGACACAATTTCTTGTATGTTTTCGTCTACGTTGACGACCTTGTTGTCATTGGACCAGAAGACTCAGACATAGATGAAGTCTATAACTTCTTGAAAGACGAATTTGTGGTGACTGATTTAGGAGCGCTAAAAGTATATCTCGGCATAAAAGTCGAACTAGATATTGATGGGATTATCGAAATACATCAATCTGCTTACATTTCTCGTTGTCTACAAAGATTTTCGTAAGAAAATGCAAAGGCAACGAAGATCTTTATGGACACTGGCGATGGAAAATAATGAGATTTATCGTCAGGCGATTGGTTGCCTATTGTATGTAGGCATTTGTACCTGCCCGGACATAATGGGAAGCGAGTCGATTTTAAGCAGAAAAAGTTGGCAAACCAAAATTTTACCTCTCCTCGTCCCAAGTCTAATTGTAAACAAGAAAACTAATGAAACCAGGTAGACGGTGTTAAAAATTGATTTTATAATTAGGTTAAAATAAGAAAGAGGAGTGGCACACTTCTTGCTATATGATTACTTTTGCCGCTACACGGTTTATACGATTTAACAGTGTCACCTGCTGGTAGAACGTTTACATAATATTTATTTACAACATAAAATGAAATTTAAATATGATTTTATGATAGCTGAAGTCCTAATAAAATTTTATTGTTTAATTGATACGAAAAAACTATCAAAATAACAATGCTAAACAAGAAAACTAATGAAACCAGGTAGACGATGTTAAAAATTTATTTTATAATTTTTGGGTTAAAATAAGAAAGAGGAGTGGCACACTTCTGGCGATAAGGTTACTTTTGCCGCTACACTATTTACACTATGAAACTTATGTCACCTGCTGGTAGAACGTCTACAGCATATTTATTTACAAAATAAAATGTAATTTAAATATGATATTATGATAGCAGAAGACTAACACTATTTTATTAAGCATAACTGATACAAAAAAATCGTATTAAAATAACTATGCTAAACAAGAAAACTAATGAAACCAGGTAGACGATGTTAAAAATTTATTTTACTTTTGTCGCTACACTATTTACACGATGAAACTAGTGTCACCTGCTGGTAGAACGTTTAAATTAAATTATTTATTTACAAAATAAAATTAAAATATGATATTATGATAGAAGACTAATACTATTTTATTAAGCATAAATGATACGAAAAAATCGTATTAAAATAACTAGTCAAATTCTAATGACAATTAAAAATAGGAGCGTCCCGAGAGCGACGTATCAGTTACACGTTTAGTTTTATTTTCACTCTCTCGAAAGACTCGAATATTCTACGAAGAGACCCCACGCTCCATGCAAGCACGGACGCGCCACTACCTTAATTTTCGACCCTCTGTTATTTTACAGATACATAATAGTTGAAGTTTATCTAACCAAAATTAAAACAATTAAACCATAATTAAATGATTTTCAAGCTATAGGACTAAATTAAACGTAATGATGATAGAATAAAATTAACTATGATTAAACAAATTGTAGTTGAAATGGATTTCACAAGAATAAACACAACTGAATTTTTAGATTAATTATTATTAATTAATTTAAACCTAAGACTGAATTAAAGAGAACAAATTATAGAAAATGACTAAATGAGTTTGACCTTCCTTGACTGAAAGGTATTAAGGTAAGCTTTAAGCCGAGTTCGAGGGAAACTAGTAACACCTACAGCATAAGCTACTAATTATTCCATGCCTACAGATAGAAAGTTAATTAACAAAATATAATTAAATTTAAATATGATTCTTTGAGAGAGGACTAGAACTAATTATTAGAGAATTTAAATCATGTATAATTAAATTATTTAAAAAAATCGTACGCCTTTATTTCCTTATGTTGCTGTAGTCCTACTTCCTACTAATCTAGCGTGACCTAGTGAAAAAAAGTTAATGTCAAATTCATTTAATAAACATAATTAAATTTATGATCGTTTAAGACTAGTAATATTTTATTTTATAATTTAAATTACGAGTAATAAGCTTTTAAATTTTTTATTTAATTGGATACATATAAAGCATTATACGCGGCGCTACTATAACACGGCCTAGCTTCCGTAGTGCACCCCTTCCAGATTTAAGAAGTTTTTATCTAATATTCCTTCAAGTGCTTATAGCAAAGTCGTTAGAGCGTTCGCATGGCTATCTCAAAAGCGGAGCAGCGTCGAGCGCGGGCAGTAACTGGAAGGGAGACCACCTGTGAGATAGGAAATTTCAAAATTTGGAAATTGTACCGCCACCTATGAGAAGAGTAGTGAACTTTCTTAGAATTTTCTTGCGATGACAGTAGTATGATTTTACCATTTCTACCCCGATGGTGCCAGATGGTGCCATTTTTCGACGCCATGTTTTGTCAAAATTTTTATTTTAATTTTTTTTTTTTATTTTTTTTATTTTTTTTTTCCCGGGAATTGAACCCGGGGCCTGTTGCTTGTGAGAGTGGTGACGTAAACAACTTAGCTGTTTCAGTTAACAGTTTCTTTCCTTAAGCACCACATAGTTCACGCTGGTTCAGTCATTCGCGTACTATCGGTTAATAGAAGTGAAGGCGGGATACCCTCTTATCGTCTTAGACGTGGGCGAATACAATCCTTATCTATTTTCTCGGTTCTTCTTACCTCTATGGTATCACGTGATTGGAAGTTTAAAAGATAAGGCGCCAAATCAAATGTGAATCTATAACCTATACTGAAACCTCTTTAAGCTTTTATCTTTTCGAATTTCGCCCGGGTCTTGTATCAGTAGTATCGTGTTATCACCTATGTCATGTCTTATCTCAAAACGCACGAGGAAAAATATAACTTGTCAAGTATTTAAGATGAAGAATTTCACAAAGTAAACATCGTGAAACACAAATTTCAAATTGAACTGTAAATATACGATTATTTGCATAAACCGATATATAAATGTGGAAAAATACTCAAACAAGTTGGTGAAGACCATATTTAAAACAAAATATCTATCGTTAGGCCTAATTACCACGTGTATGAAGATTCGAAATAAATCAATAACATATACAATTAAAACTCAAGATTTAACCCGAGGAAGTCCTTAAGCCTAATACCCTCGTGTGCAGTTTTCCAAGTACACATAGGGAAATATGTTGTTAAAACCCTACGCGTCATCGGAACTACGAATCCATATGTTAAAACACGCGGTAAAACCCCAACACGCCATTGGGAAAACCTATTTCACAACTCCAAGCACCCATTGGGAAATCCGTATCTTGAAACGCTTGGTAAAAACCCAACACGTCATTGGTAAAACCTATTTCCCAACTTTAAGTACCCTCTTTAAGTCTTTACCGTTTTTGAATTTCGCGCCGGTCTCGTATCAGTAGTATCGTGTTATCGTCTATACCAGGTCTTATCATAAACCACATGGGAAAAATAGATGTATATTCAAATATAACTTAACAAATAACTACAAGAATTTCTCCGAGTAAACATCGTGAAACACAAATTTCAAATTGAACTGTAAATACACGAATATTATTATAAATCAATAGTGAATTAATAAATAATACTCAAACAAGTTGGTGAACACCACGATATCAAATTAAAATTGAAAAGTTAAGCCTATTTACAACGTGTATGAAAATTGAAATACACTAATGATATATGCAATTAAAGCTCGTGCTATACCCCAACACGTCATTGGGGAAAACCTATTTCCCAACTCCAAGTACTGATATGACGCATGGTAAAAACCCAACACGTCATTGGTAAAACCTATTCTACTTTAACGCTTGTTAAAAACCCTACACGTCATGGGTAAAACCTATTTCCCAAATCCAAGCACTGATATGACCCTTATTTTAGAGTATAAAAGCTAGGATACATGGTGGATAAGTCATTTAAAGCTGTCTTCAACCGTACTCCAGTCATCCACAAGAACACTAAAATGTAAGTACCATTTCGCTCTTAAAATTAACTTAGAAATTAAATTCTGCCACCCTAAATAACTTTGAAATTATTTCTACCGCCTTAAAAACTTTGGGATTAATAACCTAACCCTAAATAATTTTCGCTGTCCTCTTAAATAACTTAGTAATTTTTATTCCTGATATCTTATTATTAGTATAAATCTCCAATTATCTTAGCCGTTTCTATCATTTGTAGGGACAATACAAACGTATTCGAAATCTCACCAAGCAAATCGGTAACCATCACTCCTGACTGTAAAATCAGGCTTGGATTTACTGATGGGTCTACTGGAATTAATCTCAGCGAGGATCAATACTTTCAAATATATCAAATGAGGGAAGAAATCTCTCAATACTTTCGAAACGAGGACGCAACCCCTTCATCGGTTTTCCTCGAAGGATCAAACCATAAACGGGTGGAACTCAAGTCATACCAGGACCGGAAGATGCTTAATATCCGTGAAATGAAGACCGGGAACGGAAAGAACTATGGGATGTTATTCCCCACTAAAAATGGATTTGCTATAGGACCAGTTTTATGGGAGAAACTCTTGGAAAAGCATCAACAAGTTAATCGTCATTCTTCAGCTAACGGGACTTATTAAAAACTCTTGCAATGGTTGCATCATTGACCATCCATCGCAAAACCAACATGACTGTCTTATTCATGATTGGGTGGAACATGTAGAAATTAATTTTGCAAGTGCTGTAAATAATTTAAATATCCAATTAATCAACGAAATATTTAATAATTCAACTTTTTTAAGTTTCGATTTTTGTAAGCAAATGGTTACTAAAATTATTTGCATTTCGAAACAATATTTGCAAATAAAAAATAAAATTATAATTTTCAAACTCCTAAATATGTTTCATGCATTTCTTAATATTGATATCGAATATAGGCAAATAGGTTTATAGCCAGTAGCGCAGTTTCCCAAAAGCGCAGTTCCTAAAAGCGCAGTTCCTAAAAGCGCAATTTCAAAAGCGCAGTTTCCCAAAAGCGCAGTTCCATATAGCGCAGTTCCCAAATTTTAAATCTCTTTTTAAAAGAGTTCGGTATATAATGTCGAAAATCATAATCTCGAATGACAGATTAAATAGCCTAACCTACACTACCGTAATCTAACCTAACCTTACCTATGCTATTCAACCTTACCTAAAATATTTTTGTAAATTTTCAGCATTAGACGTCCAAAAACTGAGCCCGCAATTATAAGAAAATGAGTTTATACGAATGACATATTAAATAGCCTAACCTACACTACGGTAATCTAACCTAACCTTACCTATGCTATTTAACCTTACCTAAAATATTTTTGTAAATTTTCAGCACTAGACGTCCAAAAACTGAGCCCGCAATTTTAAGAAAATGAGTTTATACGATTGACAGATTAAATAGCCTAACCTACACTACCGTAATCTAACCTAACCTTACCTAAAATATTTTTGTAAATTTTTAGCATTAGACGTCCAAAAACTGAGCCCACAATTATTAGAAAATGAGTATATACGAATGACAGATTAAATAGCCTAACCTACACTACCGTAATCTAACCTAACCTTACCTATGCTATTTAACCTTACCTAAAATATTTTTGTAAATTTTTAGCATTAGACGTCCAAAAACTGAGCCCGCAATTATAAGAAAATGAGCTTATACGAAAAAAACCTTTTGGAAATGCGCAAATGAGAACTGCTCTTTTGGCAACCGCGCTTTTGGGAAACTGCTCTTTTGGCAAAACTGCGCTTTTGAGAAACCGCTCTTATGGGAGTGCGCAAATGGGAACTGCTCTTTTGGCAACTGCGCTTATGGCTACATACCGGCAAATAATCCTGTGAAATATTACCATATTCTGATTAGAAAACGCATATCTATGCTAAGCAAAGGGATAAGTTTTAGCAGCAATGGACCGGAAGGATGCTTAATATCCGAGAATTGACGAGCGGAAACGGGAAGAACTATAGGAGAAACTCCTAGAAAAACATCATCAGGTCGAGCTCATGCTTAAGGAATCCAAGAAAGTTTACCAAGCAATTAAAGAAATAGTTATTCTGCAGCTAACGGGACTTTTTAAAAACTCTTGCAATGGATGTCTAATTGAACACCCATTACAAAACCAACATGATTGTGTTTCGATTTTTGTAAGCAAATGGTGACTAAAATTATTTGCATTTCGAAACAATATTTGTAAATAAAATATAATTTTCAAACTACTAATATATGATTTCTTAATATTTCTTAATATTAATGTATATCGAATATAGGCAAATAAAACAAGGCAATTTTTCATCATCCTGATTAGAAAGTTGCGCCAAGTAAATAGTAGTTTTCTCATCGTTAAATTCAAAATGTCCACCTCTATTCCAGTGAGAGAAAAGGACAGTGTCTTCTAGATTAATCAGTGACTCATTGCTTAATTATTTAAAGATAAGCGAGGGTATAAATACTGAATTTTAAAAATCTTAAACATCACAAGCTCCTGCTCTACCCAATTAATAACATATGATCTAGTAAAAACTAAATCTTTAATTTTTTAAGTTGGTCAGTTAGTTACAATATGGTAATCTGTTGTATTTGCAGAGCTAAGTTCTCCCGAATTCAAAGTCTCGATCGTCATAAACGTGAGAAACACTGGGATACCCCGTCAACTTCCAACGATGTCTCGTCGACTTACGGCGATACCCAGTCAACTTCCAACTATGTCCCGTCAACTTCCAGCGATACCCAGTCAACTTCCAACGATGTCCCGTCGATTTCTAACGATGTCCCGACAACTTCCAACGATGTCCCGACAACTTCCAACGATGTCCCGTCGACTTCCAGCGATACCCAGTCAACTTCGAACGATGTCTCATATACTTCCAACGATGTCCCGTCAACCCCCAACGATATCCAGTCAACTTCCAACGGTTGCTTCCAGCGATGACCCGTCTACTTCGAGCGATGACCCACCCACTCCCAGCGAGACCTCGTCAAACGTACTCAACGATAGTGGGAATTTATTTCAACCGTATACATTATATGTGTGTCGGCAGAACTGCATTTGATGTTTGCACACCAACACTCGATTGATTCTAGTCTTACACTGTTATTCTAAAAGGTATAATGGTGGTTCAATAATGAGCCAGTGCAGGTTCAATGCTTAAGAGGTTCGATAATGAACCATTAGAGGTTCATTATCCTTAAGTCGTTCAATAGTGGTTCGATAATGAACCATTAGAGGTTCATTATCCTTAAGTCGTTCAATAGTGGTTCGATAATGAACCATTAGAGGTTCATTATCCTTAAGTCGTTCAATAGTGGTTCGATAATGAACCATTAGAGGTTCATTATCCTTAAGTGATTCACTAGTGGTTCAATAATGAACCATTGGAGGTTCATTATACTTAAGAGGTTCAATAGTGAATCATCTGAGGTTTACTTTTCTAAAATGGTTCAAAAGTGATTCAATAATTCTGGTTCAAAACTGTTCTAGGTTCTGATAACTTATCGTATATATAATTTAATCTTTAAAAAATATGGTTAAAATTTTAAAATCTGTTTAAGAATAAATTAAATTTTTAATTTCTAATAATTTAATATAAATATAGTTTTTATTAATTTCTAATAATTTAATATAAATATAATTTTTGTTTATTTCTAATAATTTAATATAAATCTAATTTTTGTTTATTTCTAATAATTTAATATAAATCTAATTTTTAATTTCTAATAATGTAATATAAATTAAAATTTAATTTCTAATAATTTATTATAAATAATATTTAATTTCTAATAAATTATTATAAATAATATTTAATTTCTAATAATTTCATATAAATAATATTTAATTTCGGTACATATATTTCAAAAACCGCGCCTATTTCAAGGCCACGGGTCTCTGTGGATGAGAGAGTGTTTCAAGGGGATATTTTTTGGCCAAGCGATTTAGTCATTACTCCACGTAAAAAACCACAAAATAGAGTCCAAACAACAGTCCACTCAGGAGTCCGCTAAATGTTAGTATAATATCTGAACCCGCCAGCGAGCTTAGCCGAGCTACTCAGTCTTATGTTGGGACTCGGGAGTCCGGACAACGTGCGATCATTGTTTCCATTGCAATTTTAAGCTAATTTATTTGAGTTATATAAATGTTATATAATTAATACAAGGGTAATAGTCTTACGGTGAATCAACGATATAAATTCCGGGAAAACGTAAAGCGGTTTTAAGCTTTCTACAGGTTGTTGGATTCAATGATTTTAAATCTCATAAGTGAAAGGTAAGCCTTGTATTTTTTGTTTTTGAATCGGTGGATCATCCATTATTTTATTGTACAATTATTGAAAATATTTCAGGTGCTTCATTGTACGCCTCAGCTTCACCAATTTTTGTGTATTAAACGTATATATCTTAAACTAAATTACAAAAGTAAGGCTTGGCTCATATAAAGAAAAATAGCAACTTCGGTAGTCTTTCTCTACGACGGTTTTTTATCAACGGCCTTGCCCCTGACCGGCACCGCCAAGAAATTCTAGAGATTCGCCTCGATATATACCTCTCTCTTCAATATCACACGTGGAATAGCATTCAGACTGATTCAGCGCCATTTTATTTTGAGTCCATCAGTATATATTTGAAGGTAAATTTTGTTTTAATATTTTATACGATTCTGATATTTACGTAAATCTTGGTTAAACTGAGCTTCGTGCAATATTCGGTATCTATTTTTTATAACATTGATTATTTTTTATTTGGCTAATTGAAGGAGGTATTTTTAATTTTGCGTCTAATCAGGTTGCGTATTAAATATGAACTTATATTATAATTAAGAGGGGGTGAAATTAAGACAACTTATTCACTATTAATGGTCAGTCGATTTGACTATTAATGGTCAGTCGATTTGATCGCAAGACTAGATAACAAGGATTTTCGTTGGACTCCTGAAGTTAATGGGCTGGTGAGATTATTCAGAAGGTTATTTTGGAGCAGTTTGATTGCGAGACTTTATAACAAGGATCACCGTTATCCAGTAGTAATGAAATGAATGGACTGGTGAGATTATTCAGAACTAGATGGATGGATAACAGAAAAGGTACCAGTAACTAAAAATATAAAAATTTGAAATATTTCTAAAACTAATTTCCAAATTTAGGATGACCTTAAAGCAGAGCCTATAGTCAGAGTGAAGGAAAATTCTTTCTTTTTTAAACCTGTGGAGGTCACAATTGGACAAGAAATAATAGCATGCATATGGTAATTTTAAAATTAGAAAGAGAAAAAAAGCTAAGAGCTTCTTTTCAATCAATTATAAATTCTTTAACTGTGTAAATGTACAAGAACCTAATCAAGCAAATTAAAAAATTTAGAACAATGAATATGATAATTTAATTGGTGTTGGCTGGGTGATCATAAGAATATTTCTTAATCTATGGGATTTTATTAAGCCTAATATTTTCATATATATATTTTTAATGTGATGAGAATTTTTTAACCTACAAAAATGCCGGGCAAAAAATGATGAACCTAAAAAGGTTCAAATTTGAACCTTCCAGTGATTCGTCCTTGAAATTATAATAGGTGGGTATTTGAACCTTCCAGTGATTCGTCCTTGAAATTATGATGGGTGGATATTTGAACCTAAAAAGTTCAAATTTGAACCCTTCAACATACAGTCTCGGAACTTTTCAAAGGTGCAGGTATAAACCCCTAATGGTTCAAGATGGAATATTAAAGGTTCATCTTTGAACCATAAATGGTGCTCCCTGAGTTTTTTTACTTTGAACCCTATATGGTTCAATTTTGAACTTATTTTTTTAACAGTGTGCACTTAATGATTTGCATAGAAAGCTACCAAATATCATAGTGAAGGATTTAGAAAAATCTTTCGTACTTAGTTTAAGAATAAGTTTTGACGACTACGCGGAGATATACGGTTATGACGAATCTGAGTGGGAGTACTTAAAAATAATTTTAGATCCGTGTGTTAAACTAACGTGGGAGCAGTTTAATAGGGTTCAGAACGAATTATACGGCGACGAAGATGCCTACTTCATATTAGGAACACACCTAATCACGACGTATTATTCGGTGCGTCGTACTTTTTATGACACGTATCGGAGAATACGCGTGTGTAGCGAGTGTATCCATCTTGAAGGAGTTACATCTCCCGAAGATGATGTAGATCATATCAAATACCATGGCTACTGTTATCCTGAAAGCGTAAGAGAAATAGTCACCGACCTGTTTAGTTATTGGTGTAACAATTGTGTACGAACGCCCTTATTTAAATATTTAGATCAGTATATATTAGTATATATTTTAAGTTTAAAAGACTGGTATAACTATTTTAAGTTTAAATTAAATACTATAAATAGCTTTTTAGGTTTGGATTAAAGGTTTAGGTAAATGCTATTTAAAGTTAAATGAAAGGTTGGTATAAATAACTATGTTATATTAAAAGACTACGTTAAAGTTTCTTTCATGCTTACCGAGTGGATATTTCTTTCTCTGATTGAAGATGTCTCTGGAGATATTTTTCTTGCCTGTGTTGAAGATGGATCAGGAGTTTGTGATGATTAAGATTTGAAAATTTCACTATTTATACCCTCTCTTATCATAAACAATGAGTAAGTGATTAAGATAGTGAAACAGAACGTTCGGAGTGACTCATGTATAATTTTACCTAAACAGAAGGAAGGGGATGTAACTCTGTACCGTTATAGGGAATATTTGTATGGATAAACCCATCCCGAGGTGTAAAGTATTATTTGCATCTCAGGGTATCTGTTTATTCTCTTAAAGATAAACGTGATAATGATAGTAAGATGCCGGAGTTTGTAAATAAGAGATACGATAATGACATAGATATAAAAACAGTTTTTGGTCCATGTCTAATAAGTAAATATATGTAAGGGTAAACGTGATAAGGATTGTAAAATTATGAAGTTTATGGAAATAAGAGATTTTCAATAAATTGTTAGTTATAACATAGTTAATTCATATTTTAATTAAACGTTATTAAATACATCACATTTATTTGCTACGTTTTATAATCGAACGGAAGTCATCCTCAGCCTCGGTGTAAAATTTACGTTTTCGGTTATAAAATTCAAACATACTGTTACACGACTTCTGATCTAAATATTTAAATAAGGGCGTTCGTACACAATTGTTACACCAATAACTAAACAGGTCGGTGACTATTTCTCTTACGCTTTCAGGATAACAGTAGCCATGGTATTTGATATGATCTACATCATCTTCGGGAGATATAACTCCTTCAAGATGGATACACTCGCTACACACGCGTATTCTCCGATACGTGTCATATAAAGTACGACGCACCGAATAATACGTCGTGATTAGGTGTGTTCCTAATATGAAGTAGGCATCTTCGTCGCCGTATAATTCGTTCTGAACCCTATTAAACTGCTCCCACGTTAGTTTAACACACGGATCTCAAATTATTTTTAAGTACTCCCACTCAGACTCGTCATAACCGTATATCTCCGCGTAGTCGTCAAAACTTATTCTTGAACTAAGTACGAAAGATTTTTCTAAATCCTTCACTATGATATTTGGTAGCTTTCTATGCAAATCATTAAGTGTAAGACTAGAATCAATCGAGTGTTGGTGTGCAAACATCAAATGCAGTTCTTCCGACACACATTTATATAATGTATACGGTTGAAATAAATTCCCACTATCGTTGAGTACGTTTGACGAGGTCTCGCTGGGAGTAGGTGGGTCATCGTTCGAAGTAGACGGGTCATCGCTGGAGGTAGACGGGACACCGTTGGAAGTTGACTGGATATCGTTGGGAGTTGACGGGACATCGTTGGAAGTATATGAGACATCGTTGGAAGTTGACTGGGTATCGCTGAAAGTCGACGGGACATCGTTGGAAGTCGACGGGACATCGTTGGAAGTTGACGGGACATCGTTGGAAGTATATGAGACATTGTTGGAAGTTGACTGGGTATCGCCGGAAGTCGACGAGACATCGTTGGAAGTTGACGGGGTATCCCAGTGTTTCTCTCGTTTATGACGATCGAGACTTTGAATTCGGGAGAACTTAGCTCTGAAAATACAAAAAATTACCATTGTAACTAACTAACTGACCAACTTAAAAAATTAAAGATTTAGTTCTTACTAGATCATATGTTATTAATTGGGGAGAGCAGGAGCTTGTGATGTTTAAGATTTTTAAAATTCAGTATTTATACCCTCGCTTATCTTTAAATAATTAAGCAATGAGTCACTGATTAATCTAGAAGACACTGTCCTTTTCTCTCACTGGAATAGAGGTGGACATTTTGAATTTAACGATGAGAAAACTACTATTTGTTTGACTCCAATCCCCAGTGTACTATTTACTTGGCGCAACTTTCTAATCAGGATGTGGAAAAATTGCCTTGTTTTATTTGCCTATATTCGATATACATTAATATTAAGAAATATTAAGAAGTCATATATTAGTAGTTCGAAAATTATAATTTTATTTACAAATATTGTTTCGAAATGCAAATAATTTTAGTCACCATTTGCTTACAAAAATCGAAACACAATCATGTTGGTTTTGCAATGGGTGTTCAATTAGAAATCCATTGCAAGAGTTTTTAAAAAGTCCCGTTAGCTGCAGAATAACTATTTCTTTAATTGCTTGGTAAACTTTCTTGGATTCATTAAGCATGAGCTCGACCTGATGATGTTTTTCTAGGAGTTTCTCCCATAGTTCTTCCCGTTTCCGCTCGTCAATTCTCGGATATTAAGCATCCTTCCGGTACATTGCTGCTAAAACTTATCCCTTTGCTTAGCATAGATATGCGTTTTCTAATCAGAATATGGTAATATATCACAGGATTATTTGCCTACATTCGATATCAATATTAAGAAATAAATGAAACATATTTAGGAGTTTGAAAATTATAATTTTATTTTTTATTTACAAATATTGTTTCGAAATGCAAATAATTTTAGTAACCATTTGCTTACAAAAATCGAAATTATTAAATATTTCGGTGATTAATTGGATGGGTGCTTGGAGTTGTGAAATAGGTTTTCCCAATGGCGTGTTGGGGTTTTACCGAGTGTTTTAACATATGGATTCGTAGTTCCGATGACGCGTAGGGTTTTAACAACATATTTCCCTATGTGTACTTGGAAAACTGCACACGAGGGTATTAGGCTTAAGGACTTCCTCGGGTTAAATCTCGAGTTTTAATTGTATATATTATTGATTTATTTCGAATCTTCATACACGTGGTAATTAGGCCTAACGATAGATATTTTGTTTTAAATATGGTCTTCACCAACTTGTTTGAGTATTTTTCCACATTTATATATCGGTTTATGCAAATAATCGTATATTTACAGTTCAATTTGAAATTTGTGTTTCACGATGTTTACTATGTGAAATTCTTCATCTTAAATATTTGACAAGTTTTATATTTTTCCTCGTGCGTTTTGAGATAAGACCTGACATAGGTGATAACACGATACTACTGATACAAGACCCGCGCGAAATTCGAAAAGATAAAAGCTTAAAGAGGTTTCAGTATAGGTTATAGATTCACATTTGATTTGGCGCCTTATCTTTTAAACTTCCAATCACGTGATACCATAGAGATAAGAACCGAGAAAATAGATAAGGATTGTATTCGCCCACGACTAAGACGATAAGAGGGTATCCCGCCTTCACTTCTATTAACCGATAGTACGCGAATGACTGAACCAGCGTGAACTATGTGGTGCTTAAGGAAAGAAACTGTTAACTGAAACAGCTAAGTTGTTTACGTCACCACTCTCACAAGCAACAGGCCCCGGGTTCGATTCCCGGGAAAAAATAAAATAAAATAAAATAAAAAAAAATTAAAATAAAAATTTTGACAAAACATGGCGTCGAAAAATGGCACCATCGGGCACCACTGGGGTAGAAATGGTAAAATCATACTACTGATGACGTAATTGCGAACACTGCGAACGACAGACACACACATACACAAACGATCAGGACAGAACCTCTCCGTGAAATAAAGTTCACTCAGTGACGAAACCCTACTAAATTGTCCGAGAGATCCGTTTTGTTCCGATTCCAAGGAAATTTGACGCTATACCTCCCTTCTTCCGTCTTTATTTCTTCTTGAAATTTTATAAATATATCGTTTTCTGTGGGTTAATTAGTGTCTTCATTAATTCCCATTCCCTCGATCGTCCAGAATGATTCCAAAGTCCTGGATATAGTTTTCTCGTCAATTTCGACTTTTAGAACATTGACGGAAAAACTTCCGACGGTCATACTATTTATTTTTACCGGTCCTTGTAGAGCCCATCCTAGGGTCGTTTCGACCGCTGCGAGTGCTTTCGTTAATTTTAGCGATCTTCCCGTGAGAAACTCCCAGTAACAATCGCCTCCGATTAAAATTCCGATATTGGTTCCGGAGGTTGGATGGTAGCCAATTGAAGCCCGTTGGATTTCATATAGCTTTTTATTTTTTCGCTGTACGTAGAAGAACCCGTTTCGCAGAGGAGTGGAACTTCCACGGCAGTGATCTCTATTATTTTATTTGGTCTTTCCGCGTTTTCCAGGCTCAATCGTACTAATCTCCTATTTGTTTCCGAAGGATTTTCGCGAGATTTTCGTTTCCGAAATTGCTGATCGAGACTCGTATTTCTCCTACTACGAGTAGGTTCAATCTTTTCGCCAGGTCTTCTTGAACGAAGCTCGCTTGGCTTCCGTTGTCCATCAGGCAGCGAGTAATTTCTCCGCGTCCGTCGGATGGATTTTTCGCTAGAGCGCGAGCCGTTTGAAGGAGAACCGTTTCTCCTCTCGCTAATGTTACCGAATTTGTTTTTATTTCCGTTTTCTCTTTCGCGGCTTCTCTATTTTTCACGAACGTTTCCGAAGGTTTTGACACCTTAGGCCGATTGGCTTCATTTTTCACACAAAGCGGGGTGTTATGATTATTTCTACAGATTTTACACCAATTGAAATTTGATGTGCATCTATTTGCACTGTGGCTAAATTGCAAACACACGTAACACCTGTTACTTTCAACTACCATTCTTTTCTTTTCATCGAGCGTAAATTTTCTACAATTAGTAGTTGAATGAGATTGCTTTTTGTAAAATATGCAAAAAACATTTCTACGAGCAATTTGAGTGGAAAGTACGTTGGCTGAGTGGAATTGGTTTCTAGGTTTGTTATATTCAAATTTTGTAGGCCTTTGTCTAAATTTATCTTGCGAATAACTAGATTCCGATTTTGTTTGACCGTGCAAATCTAATAAATCACAGGTTTCCCTGCTTTCAATTTGTAACCTCAAAAATGCAATTAACTTATCTACATCCAAAGCTGGTTTTGAGCCTACTTCCTTTGTATACTCTAGCCTAATTTCCCTCGGCATTTCACAAATATCTAGAATTTTTCTCAGACCGATTAAATCTCCCGCGCTTCGAACTGGTTCAATATTTAAAAGCTTTTGCATATAAGCGTTAACTACAATATCGTCTCTACCAAATCTGGATTTCAATAATTTAACCGCCTCGTCATAATTTTCCTCCGATGGCTTCATGCCGGCTAAAACCTTTAGAGAATCTCCCTCCAAGTACGACTTAAGTTATGCAAATTTCTGTACCTTCGAAAGATTTGTTCTTTGGTCCACCGTCGCTTCAAATTGGCTCCAAAAGCCCGTGAATTCCGTGAATTCCGTAACGTCTCCTTTGAATTTTCCGATGACCAATGGTGGAAGTTTCGCTCCTTGCGGCGCTTGTAGTAGACTCGCCGCGATTTGGCTCACTGATGCCGCCTCGCTGACTGATGATCCGCTTGATGTTCCCGGTATTTGAATTCCCGCATCTCGAAGTTTCCTCTTCGCCTTTGCTCTGATTTGCGAAATATCCTGTTTATATTTTTCGACCGATTCGCACTTCTTGTTTAAATCCGGATCATCGCCGTCGATCAAGTCGAATATTTTCATATCGAACGATTCCAAACTGGCCTCCTTTGCTGCTAAGACCCCAAGTTGATCTTCAATCTCCTCCAACTTTAATTCCGCCGCTTTTAAAAGTTTATCCAACGTACCGATTGCCGCAGTGGTGTTCGACCGAACCGGGGTTCTTGCGGCTTTTAACTTTTTAATGTCCGCTGATAGCCGAACTGTATTGGCTGACTGAGCCGCTTGATCCATTTTATTTATTTTTTTACGTTCCGTACTGTTTCTATTTTCCAAGTTAATTATGGACCGATTTGTTGTATTTTCCAATTTAATTATGGACCGATCGGTGTATTTTCCAATTCAATTATGGACCGATTATTTTTTTTTATGGTTTTATTCCCGGGTTTCCGGCACCATAACGAAACCCTACTCTGGGAGAGTCTTGATTTGGATACTTATATATCGATTAAATTGTTTATCCCTGAATTACCAACCGACTGAAAAATTGATATCAGGTTACCGAGTTATTTGGTTTACTAAATTTTTCCGATTTGATTAAATTGCCTATGTTTCTAAGTAAAATAGACCTTTTTTTGTGGTTTAATTTGCTTTGTTTATTTTACCAAGCGAGGGACCGTTCCCAAGCACTGCAAGCAGGTCCGAAAGAGCAATGATATTTTATTTTTATTTTTCTCCAAACCTCTTTCCTTTCCTTTTTACATCAAAAGGGGAAGGTGGTGACCTTCTCCTCACCAATATTGCCCCCCTTTTTTTTCTCGTGTTCAGCGCTCGCCTGGGCAAAGCCATGTCGCCGGAACTCTCCCGAAATTTCCCGTGACGTAGTGGTTTTTCCAGGAGAGTTAATTTAGTTTAAATTAGTTAAGTTAATTAAATGAGTTAAAGTTTTGACACTCGGTGAGGTAAAAATCACTGACCCAAACGTGAAAGATTGGACCGCTGTAAAGCGAGTACTGTGGTATTTGAAAGGAACGCAAAGTTATAAACTAAAACTTGGAAAAAGAGTTTTAGACAATTGACAAACTCTAACGGGTTACGCAGACGCCGATTTCGCGGGGGACAGAAAAGATAAAACTCTGGCTACATTTTTCAATGGATCGGTGGCACTGTTAGTTGGCATGCCGAAAACAATCAAAGGTAGCACTTTCGTCAACTGAAGCCGAGTATGTCGCGTTATCAGAGACTTGCAGAGAAGCTTTATGGCTGGAAAAGATATTGAAGGATCTACAACAAGAACACTGCGAAACTAAAATTTTCGAAGACAGCCAAAGTTGTTTAAAAATTATCGAAAACGAAAATGTGTCGCAACGTACAAAACACATCGCCACAAGACATCATTTTTTAAAGGATTTAAGAAATGTGTACGTGTTTGAATATTCTCCGACTAAAATAATGATTTGTTGACAAAGCCGCTTGAAAAGATACAAACAAAGGAACTGTCTACGCTCATGGGACTTAAAAGGCCGCGTAGATTTAAAGGCCTAACTTCACTTCTCCCCGTCGAAAAAGGGTTCAAACATCTTTTTTACTTCCCCTACTTACCCCTCTATTGTAAGCTCGCTCTCCGTTTTAGTTTGGTATCTCACAATAGACGATAACAATTCTATCTTTTGTTGCAACCTTGAAAAAGGCAATATCTTCTGTAGACGCGGGTTCTATTTAACGGTTCTTTTTGTTAGTTTCAAGGTTGGTAAAAGTATAGAAAATCCTATACTTTGAACCAGCCTGGGAAAAAGGCAAAATCTTCAATACAAACGGGTGCTTTTTAACGGCTCTTTTATCCGTTTCCAAGGTTATTTTATAATAAGACCTATTGATTTCAAATTCGATGTATTTCACGGTGCTCGAGCTGTTTCGAGGAAACTCAGGAAAGTATGAAAACACTGAATATAATGGACGATAGGGCGCCGAAGTAACCGAAGTGGCATAGTGTAACCTTACCCCCGCCTCCCAATCGAGTTCCCGCCCGCTCTAATACAATGACCAAGGTCACCGATTCACTTCTGTAGTACCATTTTCTGGCTACATACCAAAACATTACCAGAATTATTTAGCGTACCTATATAATTTTTATTTATTTGAAACGCATATACGCTTTATTTTTGAAAAAACGAAGTCCGATTTCTCCTCGGAAAGGTAAGAATCGCCTTTCTCGTCGCCAATATCGTACGCGCTACAAAGATAGAGTGATAGTTTAACGTAAAAGCGGCCTATTCTCTCTAGTTTTTGGCAAGCAAATACGAAGCTAAATATAATCCCTTCGAGCCCCGAAGACGGGAGAGCGAGCTTACAATAGAGGGGTAAATAGGGGAAGTAAAAAAGATGTTTGAACCCTTTTTCGACGGGGAGAAGTGATGTTAGGCCTTTAAAGATGTATAAAGCCGGTTCTAGACGATGCCTTTAGCGCGGGTCGAACCCGGGATAGTAGTGTTCACACGTCAAAAAGTAGCGCGGGCCGAAACCGGACCGAGACCATCGAAAAGAGGTAGTCTCGGTCCGGTTTCGGCGCGGCTCTCTTTCGATTTACGTGTGGAAAGAAATTAGAGCGGTTTCGGCGCGTCTCGGCTTTGCCTACGTGTGGAAGCAAAACCGAGCTAGATTGAAATTGAGTTTTAAAATAGTAAATTTTTGGTGTACTATTCAATAATTAGATAAGCCACGGAAAATTGACGATGTGAAATTAAATATAATTACTGATGGTACAATTTAATTATTATATTTTATAACACAGATTGGTTTAACAAATTTGATTTTTTTTAATGATGTTAAAGACAAATAGAGAAGCGAGAACTATCCCATAAAACGCGGTTAAGGGCGGGGAGTTTTAATCGGTTTTATTAAGAATAATAGAATCTAAATAGTAATTTAAGAAAAAAATAATAATCCTATATAATACCGAGTTCTGGGCTTGTAGTTTTAAGTTATTTTAAAGGGAGTAGAAAATATGTATTATTAGCTTTTTTCATTTTATAAACGAAGCTGTGGAAAATTAATTAATAAAGGTAATTAAAGCGTAGAATTTTCTCTTTCCTGAATGTTTTAGCAAATATTACAAGTAAAAGAATCGATAAACAAATCACTTGATTTTTCTTCGTTTAGAGAAATTAAAAATCTTTCATGAAAATTACTACCCCCTTCTCTCTTTAGGATGGAGATATCTCTTTCCTACCATTTCGATGGTACAAAAGGGGGTAAGCAACCTTCAGTATCGGGACTCGTAAGAGGGGAGATACAGAGACAGAAGGCGGAGTTTTACCCACGTGTTGTTCCCTCTTGGTCCATTGTAAACAAATAGCACAATGGAAATTCCTTGAAATATTTTCTATAGCTTGCCTACGTCACTGCTTTGTGCAAAAACATTTTGCAAACAAGCCAAAAATTTCAAAAACCCAAAGAATCTTCGATTTGAAGAGCAGTATTGCAGTTCGGTTAAAAATGACGGAGCGCGGAAATACATGGGGTGATGACGAGACCAATTATTTGATATCTATTTGGCGAGAAGACCATATTCAAACTCAATTAGATAGTGTGAGATGAGAGCACGAGGATACGAAAGAACTTTTCAGCAATGCAGAGACAAAATTAAAAAGCTAAAAAAAGAATATCGAGATGTTGTTGATTCCAATAATGTTTCTGGTAGAGGGAGAAAAGATTGGAAGTTTTTTGATCAAGTGAACGAGATTTTGGGAACGAGACCCACAACTAAGCCAAGAAATATCGTTGCCTCAAAAGAGTCAAGCCAGGAAAACAAAAAAAGGAACTGCCCCTCAAAGTTCATAGATGATTGTGAAATTGGCGAAGGGTCAGCTGAAAATAAAGGAGAGGACACGGAACGCGCTTTTTTTGAAAGTAAGATACATTTTAGGAAAGATTTTCCTTTATATTTTCCATGATACACCATTAAAGGGAAGTAGGATTTTTGGGCAAAATATAGGTCTTTCCCCTATTAAAGGGAAAATGAAGGCGGGCATCGTATGTGAAAATATAGGCTAAACCACGATCCATGGTGGAGATTTAAGTCATCGCGAACGCTGATTAGGGCAACTTTTAAAAAACGCGAGAAGCACGTACTTTTTTGATATTAAAAAGGGGAAGGCACCGGGTCGGTTTCCGTCAGTATCAGGCATGCAAATGGGGTTGAACCTAACGTTATCACTGCGCATGAGCAACCCCTTTTCTATGCCTGATACTGAAGGATGCCTAGCTCTTTTTTATATCGAAAAGGGTTATTCATTTAAGAGGCGTGCGGTTGGTCGAGTCACCCTCAAGGAGTGGATTTAAATCTCCTCTTATAGTTTCCCATTTACGCCTAGCTAAACAGTAACTTTAGTCAAATTTATTCATAACTAAAAATTTTTAAATGAATAATTAAATATAATTACATTTTGTCAAACTTCATTCTACCTTCAACTTCATTCTACCTTCAACTTTTTTTTGGGTAAGGAATCAATAAAAAACTTCTGACTTCATAATCACGTTAAAAATTAAAGATATAGATGACGAACATGACGTGCAAGATGTAACTGAAAATGAAGACGGAATAGGTCCAGTCGTTGATGAGGGCGGTGCTTCAGGTTAGTTAGTTTTAAGTGAAAATCTTTCATTACCATCATTATATGTATTATCTCTTAAAAGGCTCAAAGCCTCCAAGTGCTCCAGGAAAGCCTCCCCGAAGGAAGAAAACTCGCGACGATGACGATTTCTCGTTGTTTTTAGAAAAGAGCACGAAAATGATGGAGGGACAGGAAACACTCTTAAAAAACTTTTTAAAATTTGAAGAACAAAAGTTGAAACGGGAGGAAGAGATGGAACTTAAGAGGATGGCTGAAGAGGAGAAAAGAGATAATGAATTTTTCGATTTACTAACCAGTTTTCTCAAGGGACCAAGTAATCAAACAGATGTCGAAAAATCAAGAAATGACGCAGATTTTAATTCGCTATCCAATTTTCCTTCACGACCATCTTCAATTCCACTCAACCTTTCCCCACAAAGTCGAATTTCACCAGCTAAGCAAAGGCAAATTAGTCCGTTCCGTCGATCAACGCAAAATTTGTTTCCCGAAATACAAACCCCCATCACACGAGGATTACAGCCTACTTTAACTCGAAGACAATCCATTAATAAACCATCCACGCCATTAAAGGAATCCCTAGTTAAGCAGAAAAAAAATCACCAGCCAAACAATTAAAGAAAACCCTAGTAGAGCCACCAAAGGAAATGAAGCCGATACCAAGGGGACCAATGTCACCTTCTCCAACTATACCAATGGGATCAACATCAACAATGGAGCAAATCCAAAGTGGACCCTGCCCAACTCCACCAAGAGGACCCTTCCCAACTCTACCATGGGATAAAAATCAAAGAGGACCCTTCCCAACTCCACCAAGAGGACCCTTCCCAACTCTACCATGGGATAAAAATCAAAGAGGACCCTTCCCAACTCTACCATGGGATACAAATCAAAAAGGAACCTTCCCAATTCTACCAATGGGACCAACATCAACAATGGAGCAAGTCCCAAGAGAACCCTGCCCAACTCCACCAAGAGGAGCCTGCCCAACTCCACCAAGAGGAGCCTGCCCAACTCCACCAAGAGGACCCTGCCCAACTCCACCAAGAGGACCCTGCCCAACTCCACCAAGAGGAGCCTGCCCAACTCCACCAAGAGGACCCTGCCCAACTCCACCAAGAGGACCCTGCCCAACTCCACCAAGAGGACCCTGCCCAACTCCACCAAGAGGACCCTGCCCAACTCCTCCAAGAGGACCCTGCATAACTCCACCAAGAGGACCAACCACAATGGAGCCAATACCAAGAGGACCGTCATCGATATTTGGGTTTGGATCAATGGTAAATTTGGGACACTCGCAGTCTCCACAAGTCAGAGTACCTTATTACCAACAACCAATGTTTTCATTACCTATCATCTCCCCAACGTCTTCTCCATTTTTAAACCCAGCAAATCAACAGTTTCCCTACAATCCCTACTTACCGCCCAATTCTAATTAATAAATAAAGACCGACTAGCTAGTATGCCTCTTTAGTGACCTTACAATGCCCGCTAAATAAATATTGGCTAAAAAAGCGTTGTACTTCGTTATATGTTTTAGAAACCGTTTTTTATTATTATAGTGGTTAAAATTAAAAAATTGAGAAAATTTAAAATTAACACACATTTGTTTTTTTTCTAGGATCCCTGGGCATTTTCTTAAAATATTTTAAAAGAGCCGTTCTAATTTTTTTAGCCTCCCCAGGTTTTTGCTGGGAAAATTCAAAATTCTCTTCCTCAGAATCGTTGTCCGATTCAGAACCAAGAACTTGTCCATTATTTTCAACTTTGTTCTTAGCTTTTTCTGAGGGATTGAGAGATTTATCGTAATCTTCTTTGTAGTATTCACATACGTTGTGCAATATACAGCATGTAGATATAACGCAATTGACGTTACTTAGGTCCGTGTCCAATCGCTTAAGAAGTATACGCCATCGCCCCTTCAATCGACCAAATGTTCCTTCAACAACCATACGTGCTCTACTGAGTCTGTAATTAAATTTTTCTTCATCTGTGGTAAGGTTTTTTCTTGGGAACGGTTTCATCAACCAAGGCATTAATGGGTAGGCGGCATCTCCAATTAATGTTAGAGGAACATCAACGGTCTCAATTTCCTTCTTCGTTTGTGGTGAATTCAGGGATCCATTGCGTATGTCACTATATATGGGACTATTAGCAAACACTCTAGCGTCATGAACCTTTCCAGGCCACCCAATGTATATATCAGTAAACATGTATTTATAGTCCACCACGGCTTGCACAATTACAGAATAAAAAGACTTCCTATTATAATAGTCGCAGTGATTTTCAACAGGGGCTTTTATAGGAATATGAGACCCATCAATTGCCCCAACACACTGAGGATAATTCCAAACCTTTTCAAATCCTGCCGCTACTCTAGTCAGTTCTTCACCTTTTGGAAATTTGATGTATTTGGCTAAGAGCTTTTCTGACGCCGCGTGACAAAATTCTAAAACAATTAGACCAACAGTTGAGGTACCCACTCAAAACAGGTTTCCAATCGTTCTATATTCGACGTTTGTTGCAAGTTTATAAATAGCAATTGCCACTCGTTTTTCAACAGGAATAGCTTTTCTCATGTCAGTGTCCTTCTTTTCAATGTAAGGTCTAATTTCTTCACACAAAAATAAGAATGTAGACTTAGCCATTCGAAAATTTTCCCTCCATAGTTTTTGACCCCAGATTTCCATCACTTCATCCTCAAACCACCGGGTCTGAATTCTTTTTCTACACCAACAACTTCTTGCATTCACCTTAAATAAAAACTCTAATTGAAGTAAATAAAATATTAAAGGGACTGCAAAGAGAGAGAAGTATATTGAATTCAAAATTCTAAATAAGTCACTGTGATTGGCTTAAAGATTTAGAAAGGGGTGAAGCCAATCAGCGTGATTTATTTAAAGGTAGATTTATATATAGCTCCATTAACCTTGATCAACTTGTTAATATAGCGGACGCGTCACTGTACACGTGACTCACGCTCAGATCTTTCTAACAAAAACGTCACGATTGATGTCAACACTTAACTAAATTTTCGAAAACAGACCGCTCCTCTTTTACATTATTACATATTCAAAATATTTTCCTCTCTTTGCAGTCCATTAAAAACAAAAGCCTCTCAATTTGATCTTATTTTGAAAATAGGTTTATTATATATATGTAATAAAACACAAATATGTAATATAATATATATACAGGGTGGATCAGATAACAAAAGCCAATAGCTTCTATGGAGGGATAAAATTAATTCGAAAACAACATAGACCGCGAGCGCGAGAATTAAAAAAAAATTCTCGCGCTCGCGCTCAATGTTAATTCTGGCCCCATATAACATATATGTAATTTAATATATACAAGTAATATAACATATGTAATATGCGCTCAATGAAGCTATCGAGTTCTGTTATTTGTTTTAAAAGTATATAATATATATATAAAAAGTATATAATATATATAAAAGTATATAATATATAAATATGTAATAAACAGTATATAATATAATATTTAATAAAAAGTATATAATATAATATTTAATAAAAAGTATATAATATAATATTTAATAAAAGTATATAATATAATATTTAATAAAAAGTATATAACCATGTATATATATATATTATCTAATATATTACAAATATAATATAATCTAATATATAATAAATATAATATAATCTAATATATATATAACATGATCTAATATATAATAAGAATTTATTATAAAATATATAAAAAATATATTATAATCTACCTTATTTTTAATCATTTGCAGTCTCCTTTTTTGAGCACATATTAAATTAAAATGACTCTTAAATGACATAATTCGTGAGCTAATTAAAAATCTTAGTTTCCTTATTCTATTCATTCTACGGTTTTTTCTGGCTAGATAACTTTGTCGCCTTTTTCTAGCTCTATATTTCAAAAACAGCAGAAGAAGTAAAACGACGTGTTTTCCTTCCATTTTCACGAAGCGTTCTCGGAGCGGTCCAGGGAGCTAAAAATGAAAGCGGGCTAGTTGTTTCTACACAGAAATAGAGGCCGAAACCGGACCGAGTCCACCTTTTCGCCTCGTGTGGACGATTCCATTTTAACCCGTTCCGAGAACGGGTTCGAAGCGGGCTAGGTGTGGAAACAGCTTTACACTGTAACTTTGAGAGAGGGTGTTGGAGAACAGCTTTATTGCTGGAAAAGATATTAAAGGATCTACAACAAGAACACTGCGAAACTAAAATTTTCGAAGACAGCCAAAGTTGTTTGAAAATTATCGAAAACGAAAATGTGTCGCAACGTACAAAACACATCGCCACAAGACACCATTTTTTAAAGGATTTAAGAAATGTGTACGTGAAATAATGATTTGTTGACAAAGCCGCTTGAAAAG
Organism: Odiellus spinosus; assembly: GCA_963920705.1. Lineage (NCBI taxonomy): Eukaryota > Metazoa > Arthropoda > Arachnida > Opiliones > Phalangiidae > Odiellus > Odiellus spinosus. The sequence goes on from OY987226.1 coordinate 29,406,243, forward strand.
ATACAAACAAAGGAACTGTCTACGCTCATGGGACTTAAATAGAAGGTCGCGTAGATTTAAAGATGTATAACACTAACTTTGAGAGAGGGTGTTGGAGAACAAAGTTTTTAAGGTTCAAATTTAGCGCCTAGAAAGGATTTGTCTTCCATCATATAGGTGGCAGCACGTCGCCATACAAAATCCTCCCTCTATGTTATTTTATGTAAACTATAATTATGTTAATCAATTAATAAAACCGTGAAGCCAAATAGAAACAAGGCTTGTTATTTTGTCATTCAACTTAAATAGTATTTGCTTCATCATAGAAACAATTAACTGATCTTTATAGAAAGGAGTCATTATTCCAATACAACTCCCCCCGTGCCTAGTCTCGTAGGGCTTAAAAAACCTGCCCAATATTGGCAATCCTATTTATCACGTACATCCACCAACTCGCCGTGAATCTCTGTAACCTACAAATGCGGCCACTCTACCAGCTCTGGGGGACGGCGACGCCGTAATGGTGTCGTTCCTCTTTTACGCGGATGACATCGTTCTATTCGTAAATTCGCGGCCCACCATGCAGATCCTTCTGAACATCTGTACAAAATTCACCCGATTAACGAGACTGCGTTTCAGTAGGGAGAAATCCAACTCACTCTCCTTCACCGTCCAGGGCCCTGCACCATACCATCCACCGTATAAACTACAGCATTTCGAAGCGCCAGAGTTAGATGACTGCGTGTGCTTGGGGGTTAAATTTACCAACAGCACTCACTACCTCGCCCGTGCGGCAACTGACCTAGAGAAGAAGTCAAATTCCCTACGGTGGGCTGTACGGAACCTCGCCGAGGGGTCCTACATCAAGTACTCCGTGAGTCGCACCCTTGGGAAAGCTGTAGCGGCCCCTGCATTGATCCACGGTAACGATGTGCTCTTGTTTCCTTCCACAATTAGTGCAAACACTAGAACGAACCTAGACTCTGGTGGGTTAAACCGTGCTTAACGCAGCTGCCCAGGGCGAAATGGGTTGGAGTACCATGGAAGCGAGGGAAGCCAAATCTAAACTTCAATGCCTTGGGCGGCTGAAATTTCTTCCGATATGCTCTATTGTAAGAAAGGTTTACGCCGTAAATACAGCAAAGGCACGGAACGCGGCACAGCGGAAACGAACGGCGAAGGGATGGCGTTAGTGAACACGCTGAAACCATCTGGCAGAGCAGAGCCTGTCCACCTATCGCATGAAACCCCACCCTTCTCCAGAGTACTGCTGTGATGGAACATTTGAAGGCGGGCTCCTCTTCCAAGCTCGGACGGGTTCCCTCATGACTGGTGTTAGGCAGGCTATGTTAGGGGACTTCTCACCGGTATTTCGCCTTTGCACTACGTCGGATGAGGACATATACCATGTATTGTTCGAATGTCCCTCAACCGGCCGCGACAACGCCGTCCATTCCTGGCGTGAAAAACACTTGGATAGTACGATAGAGGTAGTTTTAGGCCTAACACCGCTGGAATGGGATCCGGCCATGCTCAAGAAGATCCTCACCATCTGGTAAAACGCGAAGAGGGAGTGAGGAAAGGCAACATAATCGTGAACACTAGATCGTATTTTGTTTTTATATTTATTTGTATTTTATGTATTTTTTCAAATTTGCTGAGCTGCCCCGACAAGGGAGCTGCTCTGTTTCAAAAGGGTCCACTTTGTGTGGCTACCACCATAAACCTGTAACCCTGTAAATCTAGGCCTTTAAAAATTTAATTGTAGTGGAAGTCTTTGGGAACTTTTTTCTTTATTTCCCTGCCTGAAATTGATTTAACTAGGGTTTGCTGCGTGGTTTCCTTTATAACTGTGATCTGCACAGGCTGTACAACTTCTGGCCAAACCAGCTTTCTAGAAATCCCAGACGTAGAAGCTCTACTGCGACAAGGCCTTTATGGCAAGTGCTAAACTGCAATTTATATCCTTTGCAACAGTCTTCTTTGATGGCCTTTTCAAACCTTTACTTTCCCTCGATGCTTCCTTTATCGCAGTTACTTTCTTAGATTTCGAAGCTACCCCGTAGAGCATGCAGCGGAGATTTTGTCCACCAAGATTTTTCCTTCCCTTCTCGTTTCTTCGACGTATCGCTCCTACGATGAGATCTTCTACTTTTGCATGAACTAATTTCCTTTGGAAAATTACTCTAAATTCTTCAATTTCACTACTTGAGAAACCATTTTCTACAATTGCAGGAAACTGCTCCTTAAAACTCTCATCTTCCTTTATAATATTTAAGGTTTCTTCTATAATAGGTTTCTAACTAAACAATAAATACTTACTAATAGTTTTTCTAGGTGTGGCTCCAATAGACCACAACCTATATTGTTGAACAACTATAGTTCAATAATCCTAGAAACCATTAAAAATAGTAGAGTGGGCCAGAAATAAACTGCCTTTTTTATCTTTTTGATTGACGCTGGTAAGTCTTCGTCAAATTGCTCCTCATTTCTTATAGAAAGTGATATTTTGTACAGAAGATGGGCTTTCTTGCGTTGCTTTACCGTTAGAGGTTTTTTCCTTTTTTAAATTTTATCTACTATTTTTATTGCTTTCTTATTCACACCCCATATTTCATCCATCACGCTCCCCACAATTCTGTTCATGGTGTAAAGTCTATCAGTCTTCAAATGTCGGAATTTACTTTTTTTGGCTTGATCAAAGCTTATATCTGTTTCGTAGGGTCTTTTCAAAGAGAAACGCTTGCCATTTTTATTCTCAATGTTCTTATCTAAGGGAAGGGACTTAGCTCGAAAATGCTGCTTCCTACGTCTGAGCTCGTGAAATTACTATACTTGTAGAGTGCGAATGGCTTTTTTTCCTTTTCCAGCGCTAAAATTATCTACGATAACGGCACGTGTAAGTATGTAAAAGGCTAAATAGCGCGCAATATTGTTGAAATAAGATCGAGTCACGAGATTTCATGACGAAAAACAACCTTTCTAAATGATGTTAAAAATTTATTTTGTTAATTAGTCTCAGGAATCTTTTTAACCTTAATTCTAACGAATTAATGCAGAATTAAGGCTCATTTTCAATAAAGAGTTTATGGCCAAAAAAAATAACTTTTTCCTCATAACTAAGGTAAATTTCTATGGTTACGATAAAAAAAAATTTTAGCCCAAAAAACATCGCTTTAACGAGTATAGCGTTAATTTTACACTTCGAAGATATACGATATTAGAAGTGTGGTACATAATCTCGAAAGAGAGAGTTTAACCAGACTATTTGAATATAACTTTTGAAATAATGCTAAAACCGGCCCATAGTAGCGCCCCAGTAGCTACTAGGTATCTTATTTGGGTACTCCCATGGATTAGTTGTGTTGACCAGCTAGGCATGAATACATCACTTTTGTGTTCCTCTATCTTGATGATTAGTTTCGTTTCGTTTAATTTAACAAATAAATTAAATAACAGTTAATTTCATATTGCGCCTTTTAATTAATTCTGACTTGAATATAATAGCAACATGGTAGCACAGCGTGGTTTACTTAATCCACAACCAAGGCATAAAGAAAACTGTTTAAAATTTTACGTCATCTTGATGTTTCTGAACGAGTCTAACAAGTGGAAAATGGCATCCTACAATGGAAGGTTTATAACAGTAAGTCCAACAATTCAATGATTGTCAACTAATTATACGACATGGAAACTATAAATGGAGTTGATATTGAGAAAAAAAGGCTTACGGGAAATAGTCTCCAACGTAGAGAAAAAACCTGATCCTGAAAAGGCAACGGCTGAGGCTAAACTTAAGTTTCAATTACGGGAAACTGATGATTTTCAACAATAGCGCTGGGGATTAGTCGAGATATTCGGACGAAGAGTATGAGAACTCGAATCGCGCACGAACTGTGATAGAAAATTCGCCAAACCTACGAGCCGAAGTCCCTTGCAAGATTAGGAAGTTTAATAACTAAACTTCATGTTATTGTCTATCATGAGGGTGACGACGTACCTGAATTTGAACGTTGTTTACGCGATATATTGAAAAAGATCTACATTCGAATATCCCGCTTGTGAACATATCGCAGTCATTGCAAACTCAAACCTTGCTTTTTCACACCATGTTTTTCAAGTCATGATTTTCATTACTGACATACTAGAACCCAACACGCCTAAGCTCCCTTATTATCTCGTTCGCGACCACTTGTTTGTTGTTTTCGAGTTTTCATTACCGACAGACTAGAACCGAAACATTCGTAAGCTACCTTTTTATCTCGTTGGTGACGGCCGTTTATTAACGACGACTTGTTTTCTGTATTGTACATCTCAGAAGATATAAGGGATTTTTAGCTAGTTTCAACCCTAGTGGGGTCTAGGTACTGTATTCACTGCGGCGCTGGTATCGGCGTTGGCGGTATGTAGCCATAAGCGCAGTTGCCAAAAGAGCAGTTTCCGTTTGCGCACTCCCATAAGAGCGGTTTCTCAAAAGCGCAGTTTTGCCAAAAGAGCAGTTTCCCAAAAGCGCGGTTGCCAAAAGAGCAGTTCTCATTTGCGCATTTCCAAAAGGGTTTTTTCGTATAAACTCATTTTCTTATAATTGCGGGCTCAGTTTTTGGACGTCTAATGCTGAAAATTTACAAAAATATTTTAGGTAAGGTTTAATAGCATAGGTAAGGTTAGGTTAGATTACGGTAGTGTAGGTTAGGCTATTTAATCTGTCATTCGTATAAACTCATTTTCTTATAATTGCGGGCTCAGTTTTTGGACGTCTAATGCTAAAAATTTACAAAAATATTTTAGGTAAGGTTAAATAGCATAGGTAAAGTTATGTTAGATTACGGTAGTGTAGGTTAGGCTATTTAATCTGTCATTCGTATAAACTCATTTTCTTATAATTGCGTGCTCAGTTTTTGGACGTCTAATGCTGAAAATTTACAAAAATATTTTAGGTAAGGTTTAATAGCATAGGTAAGGTTAGGTTAGATTACGGTATTGTAGGTTAGGCTATTTAATCTGTCATTCGTATAAACTCATTTTCTTATAATTGCGGGCTCAGTTTTTGGACGTCTAATGCTGAAAATTTACAAAAATATTTTAGGTAAGCTTTAATAGCATAGGTAAGGTTAGGTTAGATTACGGTAGTGTAGGTTAGGCTATTTAATCTGTCATTCGTATAAACTCATTTTCTTATAATTGCGGGCTCAGTTTTTGGACGTCTAATGCTGAAAATTTACAAAAATATTTTAGGTAAGGTTAAATAGCATAGGTAAGGTTAGGTTAGATTACGGTAGTGTAGGTTAGGCTATTTAATCTGTCATTCGAGATTATGATTTTCGACATTATGTACCGAACTCTTTTAAAAAGAGATTTAAAATTAACTTAAAAATTAACAATGAAAGATTTTGTCTTATGTTCAAGTATACGAGTATTTCGTGGACGTCTCTGGTTGAGAAATGATTTGGAGAACTGCGCTTTTGGGAAACTGCGCTTTTAGGAACTGCGCTTTTTGGAACTGCGCTTTTGGGAAATGCGCTACTGGCTATAAACCGCGTTGGCGTCGTGCAAGAAGACGAAATACGTCATCGAATCGAAATCTTACCACTAGACGTCACGACGTGATGTCCGATACAAATTTAAAATATATTTCTTGTATATAATATGCTTTTTCTCTAAGTGGTCTCCCTCCTAGAGACCGCGTAGCGCTCGTGTCCGCATAGCTTTTGGGATCGAATACCGGACGCTGTTCCGAGTTACCATAAGCTCGTAGTCATAGTGAAGAGAAATATCTTATATCTTCATAGATATACAATACAGAAAACCAGTCGTCGTTAATAAGGGGTCGTTGCGAACGACATAAAAAGGTAGCTTATGAATGTTCCGGTTCTAGTCTGTCAGTAGTGAATACTCAAAAAATCAAACAAGTCGTCGCGAATGAGATAATAAGGGAGCTTATGTGTGTTGGGTTCGAGTATGTCAGAAATGAAAAACGAGATTTGAAAAACCTGATTTGAAAAAACTTGATTTAAAAAAACTTGATTTAAAAAACTTGATTTGAGTTTGTTCACAAGCGGGGATATTCGAATGTACGTCTTTTCCAGATTATCACATAAAAAACGCTCGGCTTGAGATGTTTCCGAAACTTCGTGTTTAAATTAATCTCGAAACGCCATTCAAATTGTTTAAAGGGCGTTTATTCATGCACAAGCCGCCATTGTTATAGCACCTTTCATTTCAGCCTCTATTACAATTTCATGGGTCTAGCTATTTCTATAGGCTTCACCATCTTGTTCTCCTATATTTTACTATAACCTGTGATAACGTGGAAGAGGGTGGATAAAAAAAGAGACGAAGATTTTTTCGATATATTTTATATAAAACGTTCTAGTTGAGCCCACGGCCCCCATAAAATAAGCCAGATTCCCAAGGGGGCTCTGCCCCCTCACAATTCTTCCAGAGGGGGAGCGGGCCCCCACAGGATCGGCGCCGCTGTTAAACAAGCCGAACAGTGGAAACAGGCTATGAAGAGCGAGATTGATACGTTAAAAGAACGAGATGTTATCAAAAAATGTTCGAAAAAGATAATTGGTTGTCGTTGGATTTAAACGCTAAAGAGAGACGGGAAAATTTCACGTTACCGGGCTACACTTATTATCCATAAGTTTAACCAGCAAGAGGGGGTAGATTACGACAATACATTCTCTCCAGTAATACACTTCAACCTAATTCGAAAGTTCCTTGTACTTTTCGTTACTTGCCAAGGTTAATAGGCATTTATTTAGATGTGAAAAATGCTTACTTGTATGAAAATCTTGAACACGATGTTTATGTGAAGCAGATCCCAAATTTCAACGAAGATACAGCCTCAAAATATTGTGTGAAATTGAAAAAGCATTGTAGGGTCTTCCACAGAGCGGACGGCAATGGTTCATGGAACTTGACAAAAGCTTTCACGAAATGGGTTTTAAGAAATTAATTGGAACCAATTTTATTATTTCCGAAGAACGTAATAATATTTGTCAACGACGTGGCTGACTTGGTTGTTCTCGCGAAGAGTGAAGACTTCCAAGAAGATATTTTCAAGATAATTTCTCGATGGTTGGAAGTTAAGAATATGGGTCAAATTCGTAAACTGCTAGGCATCGAATTTTAATTTAGAAAGGATGGATCGTTGAATATACATTAATCGACTTACATCAGTAAGATCGAAAAACGTTACGCTATCAGCCTGGAAATACCCGTTAGTTTACTCATGGTTCAAGCGTCATTTTAACACGTAAATATTGCCCGACAGTCAAAAGGGAATTCACAAGAACGTAGAAATCTTTTGCCTATCGATCATTAATCGGCAGCTTATTATTTATTGCGCTGAGAAAACGACCAGATATTCTGTTTTCTATAATAGCACTCTCCTAGTTTAGTAGTAATCCCGGATTTACTCATTGGAATCAGCTTTGCCAGTTAACAAGATACTTATTAACTACTGCAAGTTAAGGGATTATTTATCAAAAGTAACAAAATCTGGAGTTATCGATTTTTAGCAACAGAGACTGGGGCTCCGAACGTGATACGAGAAAATCAACCAGCGGTTAGAGTGGTTCATCGCCAATATCCTGGCGTTCACACTTAAACAGAAGTCGGTCTCGCTTTCGACCATGGAGGCTGAGAATGTAGCAGTCTCAGAAGCTACATAAGAACATCTTTGGCTGGTCCACATAATTCAAGAAACTCGAACAATTCGGGATACACATTAAAAAACCTACAATATATTGTGATGATCAATCTTCAATTGTATATTCCAAGAATTGTATGGAGTATCAATGATCAAAGCACATTGATATTAGATATCATTTTGTTAAAGATAATATAGCTAGAAATCTATTTGATTTAAAGTTCGTAAAAACAGAAAATAATGTGGCTGATATTTTTACTAAAGTGCTAAATAAAATAATTTTTCTAACAGTGTCGAATTGTTAAAAATTTTATAGTTTATTGTACGATTTTCATTATATCAAAGAGGGTGAGTGTTTCAATGTAACCTTTGAATTAATGCTAAAACCGGCCAATAGTGGCGCCCAATAACTTCTAGGTATATTTTTAATTTCTCGCGGAAACTTGTTTCCAGTGAATTTTATAAAACGGACCCAAAAAACTAGATCAAAAGGCGTTCCAACGCAGAGGGCGTCTCCTCTGCGCGCTACCGTGCAGACCAAAAATGTGTTGCCAATACGCGCGGTCGGCCTGGGAACTACAATGTGAGAGATAGACACCGTAGCCCAGCTACAACGCCAAAGAGCCTGTATGAGAAGTGCTAATGAAATATTATTTTATACGAGAGGATTACAATGAAATCTCGGTTATTTATTGTTTTTTATTCGCGAGAGACAATTTATAAAAGGAAGAGTAAGTATACACTTGTTTATTGTTTAGTTTTAAATATAGGTAATAGTTTAGCTATAGGTAATTTATTTGCGTTATAGGTAACAGTTTTGCTACAGATTTTTTTTATAAAATGAAGACGTATTTATGTCCCTCCTGAAACATCTGCCTTTCCTTATGTCATTTCTTAGAAACTCTCTCGTACAGCATAATTTAGGAATATTATCATAATTTTTAAACAGTTCTTTATCAGATTGGGAGTTTCTTCATTAACTAAGTACGGTGCTTTTAATGCCTCTTTTAATTGTTCTCAAGGAGAAAATGGAAAACGTACGAGAAAAGCAAGTTCTTGTTTCCAAAATTAATTCCATTAAAATGACAAAACTCACGTTTCTGTTTAACATTCCAACCATACCCGTCCAATTTCCATCAGGATTACGAGTACCGTGTTGTTTGTCAGAAGGAAAATGCCAAGAAAACCTAGACAACATCATAATAAATGCAAAAATTCATAAAATATGATTTATAAGTTTCATTAGATTAATGGCAACTAGATGATGAAGCCCATAGGAATAGCTACACCAAGGGCACTTCATTTTGAGACCATTTTTCGACTTTACTACACAGGGACTTGCAGTCCATCTCCCTATTAAGTCTGTCTTAATTAAGCCTTTGGCAGCGTCGCACCAGGTGTCACTTAACAGGGTCTCAGTAACGAATGCCAAACTTATGGAACATCTCATATAAATTTATGATCATAGTCATATTTTTACTCTGTTTGCCCTCTACAGGAAAGGGATTCAAGGGAAGAGTTGGGACTCAGTGGAATATTTCTGAGCTGATTATTCTCAATAAATTCCCACGATACAGTTTGCCCTACCGTTTAACACAGAAAAACGTATCACCGTAAGTGTGTATAAGCATTGGATGTCCGAGTCGATGCCCAGTTCATTCTAAGCTTTGTAAACTGGGTTTGTAGCCCAGGGAAATTAGGCCAAAAATTGCTTAAACCTAGAATAAATTAGTAACAAGCTAATTCCAACGGCTATATAATGTACTTATTATACAAAAACGTTGTTTTGCTTCGCACTTCAAAAAAGTGCATTTATAGGTAAGAATATCAAACCCGTGAAGGGACAGAAATTATAAATAATCGTTGAAAGAAATATGAATGTCACAGTCTAAGAAATCAGAAAGCTATAATGAAATAATTAATATGAATAAAAAAATTACATATAAATTCGGCCTTTCGAAACTTTAAATTATGTAGAGTTAAAGAATGTAAAGGTTATAAAAAGTCGAGTGTTTGCTTTTACAAGCTGGAAACTGCAACCATCACCATAAGATATCACCAAAGTCTAGGAGAAGGGAAAAAGTTCGAATCTACTAAACTTTGGCAGAGGTGTCAGGTGACGATAAGGCACAAGTAAAGGTTTGTTAGTGTATACCCCGCGGTGAAACATGCTCAAAATCTCGAGTGGCATCCAAACGGCAACCCCTCTTAAGGTACTATAATTCTTTGCCCTAAGAACTAAACATTTCAAAAGCGCCTGCTTAAACTAATTGGTATTACGCAATTCTACCATTAAACGCATAGTAGGCTTTAAGTTACCCTTTCCCAGAGTGATTTCTACGAATGACTTCTACATAATTTAAAGTTTCGATAGGCCGAATTTATATGTAATTTTTTTATTCATATTAATTATTTCATTATAGCTTTCTGATTTCTTAGACTGTGACATTCATATTTCTTCCAACGATAATTTATAATTTCTGTCCCTTCACGGGTTTGATATTCTAACCTATAAATGCACTTTTTTGAAGTGCGAAGCAAAACAACGTTTTTGTATAATTAGTGTTTGCTTTTGGAAAAATTAAACACTAGTAAATCAATTACTCCATTTTTTATTTAGTGGTAGGTAATTAAAATTGCAAATTTACAAGTTTAAATTGAAATGATTTAATATATATGACTATTTTATATTGTACAAACTTTATAATCGGTTATTGTTGTTCTAAATTATGGGGCCCTATAACTGTGGTTTAAGATTAAATATCCTATGGTGCACGCGACATCTTTTTGAATCTCGATCGCAGCACGTTATTCGATCTTTTTAAAAGTAAATTGATTAAGTTCTTGTTTTTGCCATATTCAAAAATATTCCCTCGAGCTCCCGCAGAACGTCAATACTCTCGGCATAAAACTATTGTTCTTAAATTTCATTTAACACAGTTTAATTCAGAGGTTCTTTCGATTTAGTTGAATATTAACATCGCTTAAGCCATTGTTTTCATTTTGATGGTTTATACCGTTTAATTTTCATTTTTCACTTAGATTTAAAATGAAGCCATTCAGTTTATTTGCCAGTTAATGAAAATTATTAACAACACTTAATAAATACTGATCTGCCATGGTGCACCTCATGGGCTATTAGATTAATAGTTTTGACCTAATTAACTGGTACCCTTTTAAAATAGCTTTGAACTCACTCGTTTTCCTGTGAGGACGCGTTACACGACGCGCACAATTAAAGGTTGAAATGTATACAGAATACTGGTCGCTGACGTCCCGTCATCGCGTGATTTCGAATCATCCGATTGCCCGGTTAGATTTTATTTTGCACATGGCGATCGAGCCTTTTTCTTACTCCGTAGATTTAATTTCAATTTAAAAATTATGACCTCTCGCTTTTAAGTCTCCAGTCCAACCTCAGGATACCAGTAAGTAGTAAAATATATAATTGGTACCATGCCGCGGCATACGCGGGCATGGCAACTAAAAGGAATTTAAAGTTTTCTTAAAATTGAGTACACATGGGACCGATTTATAAAAAAATGAAGCCCATGTGCAAGAAAAACCATTACAACTCTAACCTCCGACCTCGCGCTAGCTAGATACGCGTATCGGAAGACCTAAAAGAAAAAACCCCCTACGACTGTAATTGTCCTGGAGGGAGTCTCTGCCGTTTACAAATAAAAGTATTTACGAATTAAAGGGTAGGAGTCAAAGATTTTAAAGGTTATATAGGAAAATATAAATAAATAAATATAAATAAATGACTCTTTCTTTGTTTCCATCCATTTATTCATCCACTACGCTTAGTTTAGAATAAGAACGACGAAAGCGGCACCTCGTAACAAATCCGCGCATAACGAAGTTATACCTCAATCGCGCCATGGCTCTGGAAGATTCGCTTCAATTACAAGAGAGAAGGGTGATAGCAAGGGATTGCTAGCTAAAGGGATATTGGCTAATTCGAGTGATAAAATATACTAACCTGACGTGACCTTACTAGCGTTGTTTTAATCTGCTAACTTAAAGATAACTAAAAGTGATTACCAAGAACATCCACTAAGATATTAAATATCTACTCGAGAATTAACGAGACGATCGATACCAGAATAAACATTAAACTTTATTATTACAAGTATAATTTTCATAAATTCAGAGAGCCCTGCAAAAAAAAAGAAAACGAAGTCGTAAAAATAACATCGCGTTAAAGAACATATTTGCAAAAAACTATGCCAAGTCCTCCGCACTGTTCCTAAAGAAACGTAAGTCTTCCTTTACTCTGCTGTCCAAGAGATGTACTGGAGGATGGCCCCAGGCATCTTTCCACTACTTGTCCTCTACTTGGCCTATCCTAATCCTTGAAGGCTAGGACATTCTAGGCGTCACCACTAAACTTCCACCTCTACAACAGGCTAGAGACGTTGACTTTTTTTACACGATGTTGAACGCATGAATGACAAAGAGAGGATGTGTTCTATCCATAGGCGCAAATGACTTTTATCTCTCGAAAAACTACGTCGACGTCCCTTAAAAAACGGATTTGGCCTACTGGCGATAGGCCAACTGAAAAACGTATTTACATCCCACTGTAAGAATTGGACGACGAGTCCGAAAGTTCGTTATGTCGAACACGTGATAGTACCGAAAGTTCGAATACTCTAAAGGGGCTGACTTCGCGTCGACTGCAACTAAATCAGACTGAGACTCTTGCACTCTACTAACGTAACCTTACCTATAATATTATAAGAGGGATGGGTTAGAGCGATTGTTTAACTAGTTGGAGGGATGACGTAGTTCGAGTGATTAACTAACGTAACCTTAACTAAAATATCACAAGAAGGGCAAGGAAACAAAATGTCCATTAGAGGTTGTGAACTATCGATAAAGATTCCACTTGAGATTATGTACATGAAGATTATGGTCTAACAAGATTGTGTCGCATCGACATTATGTTCTGTCGAGATTGCGTCCCATCGAGATTATATCCCATCGTTATTGTGTCCTATCGCGCGTGTGTCCAATTTTGTTCTTATATCCGTATACTTTCTAGACTCCTTTAAATTCTGACGCATAATTTAAAAAAAAAACCCAAACGGCCCATAGGAATTTGGGTAACGTAATATTAAAATTTTTTGTTTCTCCACTGGTAAAATTTTATTGTGATAGTAAACTAGGGTTGTGTCCTCACCTTTCTACCACAAAAATAATCATTTAACCGTTATAGTCTGCGAATACAAATCAATTGAAATTTAGCTCGATAATGTTAAAGATAGGCCACATCGTTGGATTCGACAATGTAGTAGACTGTCTTCCCCCACCGGAAATCAGTTGAAATTTTGAACATTAGTAGACACACGATAGATAAAGATTCTGGGAAAATATCGTTTTGTAACTGCCATGTGATTTTTCTCAGCAACGATTTATATTACCCAGAATTTTGACATAATTTGAGGTTCGGAAGAATAAAACGCCTGTAAAAGTATTCAACCTGCCGGACAACAAAGTTTTGCAGCAAAGCAAATTCAAGGAGCGAGGCACAGACTATACAGCTAACTCGTATAGTCTTTGTGTTTTGAAAAAACAAAGAGAAATAACACCGAAAAAGTATACTGTAGAGGTTTTTATTAAGAAACACTTTATGAGTAATTCAACGAAAAATAACAATTTTTTTGTAATGAGCGACTTGAAAGCAAAGCGCGCGGAGTCTTACGTCGCTTTGATAATTGAAAAGTCCGGCTCTTTCAACGTTGAAGTTTGCCAAGTGGAAAAAGACCTAATTCGTGTTCGCGTAGGGAGTCAGTTCTCAGCCTTAGCCACGCATCAGGCTTTGATTCGATACGTTCCTAATGGTATCGGGATTGATTCAGTTACAGTGGTATTGCAACTGTAAATGGGGGAACTTGACCATTGGAACTTGTGCACACGTTAGCAGCCTTATTTGGTACCTGGGCTATGAACGACACTAAGATAGCGGTAGCTGGTATCAATCTAAATCGTGTGCAGTCTGCGACGATGCTGGTGATTTGGACGATTTACCTAACATTGTTTGAAATATAATGCCACTAAAATTGTTATTTTTCGTCGAATTACTCATAAAGTGTTTCTTAATAAAAACCACTACAGTATATTATTTCGGTGTTATTTCTCTTTGTTTTTTCAGAGCACAAAGACTATACGAGTTAGCTGTATAGTCTGTGCCTCGCTCCTTGAATTTGCTTTGCTGCAAAACTTTGTTGTTCGGCAGGTTGAACACTTTTACAGGCGTTTTGTTCTTCCGCACCTCAAATTATGTCAAAATTCTGGGTAATATAAATCGTTGCTGAGAAAAATCCCATGGCAGTTTCAAAACGATATTTTCCCAGAATCTTTATCTATCGGGTATCTACTATTATTCCTAATTTCAACTGATTTCAGGTGGGGGAAGACAGTCTACTCCCTTGTCGAATCCAACGATGTGGCCTATCTTTAACATTATCGAGCTAAACTTCAATTGATTTGTATTCGGTGACTATAAAGGTTAAATGATTATTTTTGTGGTAGAAAGGTGAGGACACAACCCTAGTTTACTATCACAATAAAATTTTACCAGTGTCGAAACAAAAAAATTTAACATTACGTTACCCAAATTCCTATGTGCCGTTTGGGTTGTTTTTTCCCGACAACTTTTATAACTAAATCAATTTATTGCACGTCTGTCACAGAGTCCATTTTCTACGTCTGTCTCAGAGTCCATTTTCTAAGACATTTCAAAATCTTACCGTTAAGTACCATTTGGTCTATTGTACAATACCCAAGTTTATTTACCCTGCGGCTTATAATCATTGATAAAAAAAAATCCAGTTCGCACTGTAAACGTTAAAAACACTGTTTTGCATTAGACTCAATACGTAGAATTCTAGGCATCGTCCTATATCTTTTAAACCAAAACATATATCGTTTGTATCTCTCGCGTTTTGCTTTATTATTTATATTTAATTAGACACAAGTTTTTTATTCAACTTCATACACCAACGTTATCATTTTTTCGTCTTTCCAATGTTATCAAAGCTACTGTTATTCAGTCTTAGTATTCAACATAATAAAAGTATAATAGAACACCCTTGTAAATCTAACACATTTCTCTCTTTCTAATGCAAACTCCCAATGAAACGCCGTCTTTCACGGTGTTTCAACCTTATCTAAAGGTTTTTGATGAAAATAGACCTTTGAACTTTGACACTAAACAAGATAAGAGTAAAATGATAGGTTGCGTTAATGGGGTCAAAAAGGTCAAACGTAAGTGTCGTCTGCACTCTCTCTCAATCAGTCTCTCACTTCTCTTTGAGCTAGTAACATGTTCAGTTATACGATGTTGGAATTTAATTTTACTAAACCTTTTGATTAACTAGTTAGTTAGGTGTTTCATTATTATAAAACCTCGCACACACGTAACAAATTGGTAGCAGAGCGTGGTTAAACGACACAGAATAATGGAATTTAATTTAATTGACTTTTAAATCGGCATTTAAAAAGTTCGCGATAACAAGGCTTAGATTGTCATTCATCCGCGTGTACGTGAGCCCCTGGAAGTAACTTTTCCTGTCGGGCAGGTAAAGACGAGAATTCAAGATGGCGGAAGGAGGCAGTGTAGCGACGAACGTTAATCAAATTATTAAATTGAATTCAACGAATTATCGAACATGGAAATTCGAGATCGAGTTAATACTGAGGGAGAGGAGTCTTTGGGAGATCGTTACAAAACAAGAGAGTTCCCCAGCATCAACGGCAACAGCAGACGAAAAGCTGAAGTTTCAAGTACGAGAATCGAGAGCCTATTCAACGATTGCTTTGTCAATTTCACCGACGTTACGAAGCATGTTTTATAGTATAAGGGTCTCCCAAGAGCTTTGGGATGCAGTGCAGCAATCGTTTGAACCAGTTTCCAGAGCAAGAATCGGGGCATTATTAACGGAGTTCTATGCTATCAAGTTCCAAGAAGGAGAACTGGTACCTGATTATCTATCACGTTTATATCAAGTAAAAATGCAATTAGAAGAAGCTGGATATACCATTAAAGACTCAGACTTAGCGTATAAAATGATTGGAACTTTACCAACATCTTACGAAGCATTAGTAATGATCATTTATCAATTAGACGACGCCGAATTTAAACCAGAGTCGGTCAAGAAGAAATTACTTGCAGAACACGGACGACAGGTTCAGAAGGAAGCTTTAAATGAAGTACCAACGAACGCTTACGCTGCTCATCACGTAAAGAAAGCGGTAAGCCATTCAAATGAGAAAGGAACCAATCAAGCAAGATTACGCGGTAAATGTTATAATTGCGGTCGTATGGGACATCGTTCTAATGTGTGCCGTCAAAACAAAACAAAGAAGAAAACGAATAATCAGGAAGATAACGGATCCTTTTATGCATCAGCACTCTGTACTACAACTGCGGCAACGAAAGATTGGATAGTAGATTCCGGCGCCACTAGGCACTTTTGTAACCAAAGAGACTGGTTTCACACTTTTACGGATTATCAATCGCAAGCAACTGTCGGCGAAGGCAAGTCGAGAGTTGGAGGAAGAGGTAACATCTGGTTACAAATGAACGACAAACAAAGAAAGACATTCCTTCTAAAGGACGTAATATATACTCCAGGTATGGGCCGAAACCTGATATCAGAGTGTTTAATGGATCAAGCCGGATACGAAGGTCGTAGGAAGAATTTAAAATATACTGCTTATTTTACCAGTGGAAATTACGCTTTTGAGGCTCCACTTTCGGAAGACAACTTTTATAAAGTGGATGCAACGGTATTAGTAAATGGTCCAGATGAAGAAGGTGACAGGGACGAAAGAAAACCTCAAGTATACGCTACGGAAACGAAGGGTCAAAGCAAAATTCAGACCTGTCATCTTCGATTAGGACACCTTAATGAGAACGACCTAAAGTATATGTCAAATCACGAAATGCTGCATGGACTTCATCCACTCAATCAGAAGCTGGACACGTGTATATCGTGTAAATTATCGAAGAGCATTCGACAACCGTTTCGAAATTCCGGAGAAATTAAAAGTAAAAACGTCCTCGACTTAATTCACTCCGACGTGTGGGGCCCATCACCGGTAACTTCGTTAGGGGGAGCGCGTTACTTCATCACATTTCTTGATGATAGAAGCCGTCTACTACGTTTATTTACGATGAAGAAGAAGAGCGATGCGTTCGAATCATGGAGTAGAGAGGGAGTCGCGGTCTAATGCTAACGAAAGTCTATCTCTAGTGGCTGCGGCTGCGCAGAGAAGAGATAAAAGTTAGTGTAAATTTAGGAGCATTGCGCCGGCGCGAAGAAATATCGTCTGTTCAGTCAGGGCAGGGGTCAGGGAGTGGTCTGCTCTCTTTTTTTTACGCGGTATATCATTTTCTGATTTTTCTCGTTTAGTAACCTGGTAATAATTATTTTTAAAATGAAAATAATCCTTGAAAACAATATTTTGTGTTAGCCAGTTATAAGTAGTCAACAAAAATGCCACCAAAAACCTGTTTTTATAATAGTTGTAGAAACAATTCTAGATTTCCCCACAAAGAATATATGGAGGGTATCAAATTTTTTCCTTTTCCGAAACCTAAAGGCCAATTATAAAAGTGTAAAAGGTGGATTAGAGCATGTGGAAGAGAGGATTCCCTTACTTTAGAAAGAACAGCAAAAGGATGTTATGTTTGTTCGGAACATTTTGTTGATGAGGAGCCATCGGAAGAATATCCCGACCCGATGGTTTACAGTGAGACTGAATATATGATTGTAAGTATTTACTAAACACTTATCAATCTCGCATATGATAAAGGAACTATCGTAATAACCATAAATTAATTTTGGATCCAAGGAAACTGAAGGGCTGTTCCCGAATAGCAAATACTGCTTACGAAGTTCTAGATGGCTCTATAAATTTGAATACTCAGGGAGTAGAGAATAATCAAGAACTACAAACACAAGAACATTTTGTTGATGAGGAGCCATCGGAAGAATATCCCGACCCAATGGTTTACAGTGAGACTGTTTATGTGATTGTAAGTATTTTTACTAAATACTTATTACGCTCGCAGAAGATATTAGAACTAATAACCATAAATTAATTTAGGATCCAAAACAGCAAGACTGTTCCCGTATAGCAAATACTGCTTATGAAGTTCTAGACGGTTCTATTTCTTTGAATACTCAACAAATTCAAACACAAGAACTTGGGCCATCATTTACTTTTAATGAAGAGCTTCGAGGAAATACATCAATATCTAATATATCACCAGAGCCAGTACTATGTATTGCCTCAAAAGTTCCGTTAACTAAATTGAGTGGATTGCAAGACCTCTTTACTAAATATTGGGAGTTTTATTTTAAGAACATCGGTGAGCCAATAAACTGGGCGGTTACTAGAACTTCCTATTCAAGGTCACTATTCGTATACAGTACAAATCGTTTGACTGATAGTGGATGCCAAACCATTGAGATTAATGAATGTCTCAAAATGGAAATTAAAGTTTATGGAGTTTTGATATCTGGTGAACTCATTGGCTACAAGATACCTAACAAACTTGAAACATTACAAGAGTTGTTTGAACTTCTGAAACATCTGGACTCCTTTAGTTTATGCCCAGGGCTGTTCGATCAAAATCTCCAAGAGATTTTAGATTTGGGAATAAAAAATGGTCAAATGAATAGATTTACTAAAGTATTGCATTCGACAAGGTGTGACGGGCTTTTTAAAAGATACAGAAATTCAACAAAATGTAAAAATTGCGCAGCTTTAAGGGCAACAGTAAATAGGAGACTCAAGAGAAGATCTAAGAACTCCAATATGAAGAGCAAAAGCACTTAAAGTTTTCAACTCATGTCTAAAAAATATCAGCATGACGAGTTTAGAAAGAAAAACATGGAAATTAAAAATTTAAAGAAAGAAATACGAAGACTTCGTCGGAAAGTACAATTTTTTCTACAGGAGAAAAAAAGTGATATTTTTGACAAAATAATAGATGATAACCCGTTTTGTAGTACACAAAATTTCCTTCTAATTTTAATGAAGCAGCAGATGCAGCTTTTGAAAAAGGGCCAAAAAACACCAAAGAAATGGCATCCAGCAATAATAAAATGGTGTTCATATTTAAAAGCTAAATCTCAATGCACGTACGAAGCATTTCGCCAGGTCCTACCATTACCTGCACCAAGGACTCTTTACGAATATAACGCTGTACTAACTGCAGAAAGTGGATTTACGCGAGAAGCCATCAAGGAAATGAAACAAAAGATTGATTTAAATTCACTAGAAGAGCATCAAAAATATTTTTCTCTCATTGTGGATGAGATGAAAATAAAAGATCTAGTTTATAGAGCTAAAACGGGTGAGTTTGTTGGATTTACCCATTTAAATGATGCGGGAAATAAACTGAAAGCTGAAGAACTGAAAAAAACCGGAAAAGATTCTTCGGAACTACCACTTGCTTCTCATGTTATGACGTTAATGGTTTATGGGTTGAATATAAAATTTAAACATATACTTGCTTACTTTCCGTGCAAAGATATGAAAGCTGAAGAGCTACACTCAATCATGGATGAAGCTATAGAGAGATTGGAAAATAATGGTTTCAAAGTTTTGACTGTTGTATGCGATAAATCGTCAATTAACCAAAAGTATATTAAACTAAGTACGGCGTCAGAAGATTCAGACAAAGCAAGCCAAACCTATAAAGCCAAAAATCTTTACGCTCCTCTTAATGATCCAAGAGATATTTTCTACATTTCTGATCCACCTCACCTTATAAAAACAACACGTAAATGCTTATTTCATAGTGGGTTTCGCAGCGGTACAAGGCTTTTAAAAAAAACGGAAAACATTTGTTGTGGGCTCATATTGAAGAAATGTTCATAAAAGATACTTCATCCCCTCTGCGGCTCTGTCCAAAGTTAACTCTGGATCATATAGAACTTGGATCTTTCTCTGCCATGAGAGTGAAATTGGCATCCCAAATACTTAGTGCATCTGCAGCTGCAGCGGTTGAAACATTAGTTGGAGAAAAAGCTTCAGAAACTGTCACTTTCCTTCGGATATTCAACAGATTTTTTGGCATTCTTAACTCCAGAAATGTAGCACAGGGGAGACGTACAAGAAATCCTGATATTGAGAAATTTACTTCTCTTAATGACTGGCGATTTAAGGTAAGAAATTAAAATTATTTGCGAATTAAGTAATGTATCTCCCTGATAACTACATTTCTCCACTTTTTCTTTTAAATAGTGGCTGGAGGAAGGTTTTTTAAACTATCTAAAAGAGTGGAATGAAGAAGCTGAGAAAACTGATGTTTCTTCCGAAGAAAAAAAGAAAATGCAACTTAGTAGAGAAACATTAGAGGGAATTTACGCAACCGGTAAAACATTAGATTAGTTATCATTTTGAAGTGATAATAAAACAAGTTGTCTTTTTTAGTGTACTCAGTAATTGGAGCAACTAAATTTCTCTTGAGCAAAGGAGCCCCCTTTGTCTTAACAGGGAACTTTAACCAAGATCCTCTAGAACAACATTTTGGAATGCATCGTCGTTCAAGTGGATGTAACCAAAACCCAGATTTATCTCATATTGGATTTAATGAAAGGAAATTCAAATTAATGCATCCCTTAATTAACCAAACTAAAAAAAGGCAATACAAATGTATACAAACCACCCTCTAACTAGTTAATTTTTAAATAAAGAACAACCCAAACTCCCCATAGGAATTTGGGTAACGTAATGTTAAATTTTTTTGTTTCGCCACTGGTAAACTTTTATTGTGATAGTAAACTGGTGTTGTGTTCTCACCTTTCTAGCACAAAAATAATCATTTAACCGTTATAGTCTGCGAATGCAAATCAATTTAAGTTTAGCTCGATAATGTTGAAGATAGGCCACATCGTTGGATTCGACGATGGAGTAGACTGTCTTCCCCCACCTGAAATCAGTTGAAATTTTGAATATTGGTAGATACCCGATGGATAAAGATTCTGGGAAAAAATCGTTTTGTAACTGCCATGGGATTTTTCTCAGCAATGATTTAAATTACCCGGAAGTTTGACATAATTTGAGGTGCGGAAGCCCAAAATGCCTGTAAAAGTGTTCAACCTGCCGAACAACAAAGTTTTGCAGCAAAGCAAATTCAAGGAGCGAGGCACAGACTATACATCTAACTCGTATAGTCTTTGTGTTCTGAAAAAACAAAGAGAAATAACACCGAAAAAGTATACTGTAGTGGTTTTTATTTATAAACACTTTATGAGTAATTCGAAGAAAAATAACAATTTCAAAGGCATTATATATCAAACAATGTTAGGTAAATCGTCCAAATCACCAGCATCGTCGCACACTGCACGCAATTTAGATTGATACCAGCTACCGCTATCTTCGTGTCGTTTATAGCCCAGGTACCAAATAAGGCTGCTAACGTGAGCACAAGTTCCGATGGTCAAGTTCCCACCTTTACAGTTGCAATACCACGAAGTAACTGAATCAATCCCGATACCATTAGGAACGTATCGAATCAAAGCTTGATGCGTGGCTGAGGCTGAGAACTGACTCCCTACGCGAACACGAATTAGGTCTTTTTCCACTTGGCAAACTTCAACGTTGAAAGAGCCGGACTTTTCAATCGTCAAAGCGACGTAAGACTCCGCGCGCTTTGCTTTAAAGTCGCTCATTACAATGTCTCTTACTTCTACGTCACTAAGTACCGGGAAGTCTTCTAATTCAATCTCGTCAAGTTTCTTCCATTGCGAGGGTTTAAGTAGAAGTCCGCGTTTGAGAACTTGTTTAAGCGGGTGTTCGATGGCCTGTGAAGCTACCATTTTACGTACAGACTCCTCCCAATTACCACTGTGGTGCAGTTCTGGATGAAAAGCGTTAATGAGGGACGCGGCTATGTGAAGCAGTTCCGTTACGTAGGGTATCTAAGGATATGTATACGGTTTTTGAAAAAGCTAAACATATACTGCAAATGCCCATTCCTTACTTCAACAGGCCATCTTAGATACGTCACTTTCCGCGAACGATTTACTTCCTCTGTGCTTACTTGCTTTTCTCCTTTTGACAAAAATGAAGGCATTTGTAGCTCCACCCCAAGTTCGGAAAGCATACTATTAGAATCACGAAATCCTCGATCTGCTAAAACTACGTCATCTACTTTAAAGAAAGACTTGAGATCATTTCTGGTTTTTACAGCGTGATTTAAAATACGAGCGTCGTTATTACGACCGTTGGCAAAGTATGGACCGATAATGTCAACAATATAACCCGTAGTAGTGACGAGGACCATTGGTTTGAAAATATGCTGTCCTTTGTGTACGCAGAATGATTTGTGAAGGACAGTATAATCCTTCGATCTTCCAACTTTTATGTAGGTTCCGTCGACCATAGTAATGAGGCAATCTGGTTTATTGTTAGCAAAAAGTCTTACCGCAGCAGCTGACTGATGGTTGGCTATTAACTCTTCACGTGGCTTGTGGTTGAGACCAAAATGATGAGGCACGAATCTTTCTGACAAGGCGGCGATGACCATTTTCGTTACGTTCATTACTGTTTGTTCTTGTATTTGAAATATTACAGATAGCACCTTGTTGGAAACACCAATTCTCAGTTTTACAAGTAACAGTGCTAAGGCGATCTTCGTAGAACGAACTCGGATAGCACCAATGTGTCCCTTAATTTCCGAATGCGCTTCAAGGAACTGCTCTTGTGATAGAGAGGTAAGCACTTTACAATCATGGTTGCTTGTGACAAGGTTTTCAAAGCTTCGGACCTGTACTTTATGGACATACGTAGCAAGTTTCGCAAGTAGGTTTTCGATTTCTTCAGAGGTGAAAGTTCCTGAATTTCTATTTGATTGAATACCATGAATAATCTCATCTGGAAGTTCGTTGTTCACTAGATGCGAGGAACACATTCTACTATCCTGGCCAATAATGATAGATTTTCGCAACCATACGTCGTTTAGGACATTTGCTTTCACTCTGGTGCGGGTCTTTGATCCGCAAACGAAGCATTTAAGAGATCCAGTTACCAGGCATTGTATATTCAAGTCAATGGATGATCGTGTTGATGGTCCCGCTTCGTTAGATGGTGTCTGTTGAATATCCTCGTCTGTCTCATCAGATGACTCATCGTTACTTAAGGAAAACGTGCTAGTGTTGCAAAATACTTGGAACTTTCGTGATTGCGCGAGGCATTTCAAGCAAGTCCTACTGTTTCCCGCGACTATTGGTTCAGCTGGTAAATGGTTGTTGAAACGATGGAAACGAACATAATTAGCTAATTCCAGTGCGCGTATAATTCGACTCGAAGATTTATTTATTTTACATTTACAAGAATAGCACCTTTCAGAAGGCATGACTAATACCTTCTAATTGTTTAAACACTATAGTTATTTATAAGAATACTTTACCACAAAATAGATCATATTTTTTATATTTAATGGCCATTACTCCCTGTGTATGACCAATGAGTCATACACCGGGAGTTTATTATTTTTATATTAAATGGCCTATCTAATGGCAATTAAATATAAAAAATATGATCTATTTTATGTTCGTTTCCATCGTTTCAACAACCATTTATCAGCTGAACCAATAGTCGCGGGAAAAAGTAGTACTTGCTTGAAATGCCTCGCGCAATCACGAAAGTTCCAAGTATTTTGCAACACTAGCACGTTTTCCTTAAGTAACGATGAGTCATCTGATGAGACAGACGAGGATATTCAACAGACACCATCTAACGAAGCGGGACCATCAACACGATCATCCATTGACTTGAATATACAATGCCTGGTAACTGGATCTCTTAAATGCTTCGTTTGCGGATCAAAGACCCGCACCAGAGTGAAAGCAAATGTCCTAATCGACGTATGGTTGCGAAAATCTATCATTATTGGCCAGGACAGTAGAATGTGTTCCTCGCATCTAGTGAACAACGAACTTCCAGATGAGATTATTCATGGTATTCAATCAAATAGAAATTCAGGAACTTTCACCTCTGAAGAAATTTCAAACCAATGGTCCTCGTCAATACTACGGGTTATATTGTTGACATTATCGGTCCATACTTTGCCAACGGTCGCAATAACGACGCTCGTATTTTAAATCACGCTGTAAAAACCAGAAATGATCTAAAGTCTTTCTTTAAAGTAGATGACGTAGTTTTAGCAGATCGAGGATTTCGTGATTCTAATTGTATGCTTTCCGAACTTGGGGTGGAGCTACAAATGCCTTCATTTTTGTCAAAAGGAGAAAAGCAAGTAAGCACAGAGGAAGTAAATCGTTCGCGGAAAGTGACGTATCTAAGATGGCCTGTTGAAGTAAGGAATGGGCATTTGCAGTATATGTTTAGCTTTTTCAAAAACCGTATACATGTCCACATGATACCCTACGTAACGGAACTGCTTCACATAGCCGCGTCCCTCATTAACGCTTTTCATCCAGAACTGCACCACAGTGGTAATTGGGAGGAGTCTGTACGTAAAATGGTAGCTTCACAGGCCATCGAACACCCGCTTAAACAAGTTCTCGAACGCGGACTTCTACGTAAACCCTCGCAATGGAAGAAACTTGACGAGATTGGATTAGAAGACTTCCCGGTACTTAGTGACGTAGAAGTAAGAGACATTGTAATGAGCGACTTTAAAGCAAAGCGCGCGGAGTCTTACGTCGCTTTGACGATTGAAAAGTCCGGCTCTTTCAACGTTGAAGTTTGCCAAGTGGAAAAAGACCTAATTCGTGTTCGCGTAGGGAGTCAGTTCTCAGCCTCAGCCACGCATCAAGCTTTGATTCGATACGTTCCTAATGGTATTGGGATTGATCCAGTTACTTCGTGGTATTGCAACTGTAAAGGTGGGAACTTGACCATCGGAACTTGTGCTCACGTTAGCAGCCTTATTTGGTACCTGGGCTATAAACGACACGAAGATAGCGGTAGCTGGTATCAATCTAAATTGCGTGCAGTGTGCGACGATGCTGGTGATTTGGACGATTTACCTAACATTGTTTGATATATAATGCCTTTAAAATTGTTATTTTTCTTCGAATTACTCATAGTGTTTATAAAAACCACTACAGTGTACTTTTTCGGTGTTATTTCTCTTTGTTTTTTAGAACACAAAGACTATACGAGTTAGCTGTATAGTCTGTGCCTCGCTCCTTGAATTTGCTTTGCTGCAAAGCTTTGTTGTTCGGCAGGTTGAACACTTTTACAGGCATTTTGGGCTTCCGCACCTCAAATTAGCTCAAAATTCCGGGTAATTTAAATCGTTGCTGAGAAAAATCCCATGGCAGTTACAAAACGATATTTTCCCAGAATCTTTATCCATCGGGTATCTACCAATATTCAAAATTTCAACTGATTTCAGGTGGGGGAAGAGAGTCTACTCCATCGTCGAATCCAACGATGTGGCCTATCTTCAACATTATCGAGCTAAACTTAAATTGATTTGCATTCGCAGACTATAACGGTTAAATGATTATTTTTGTGCTAGAAAGGTGAGAACACAACCCTAGTTTACTATCACAATAAAAGTTTACCATTGGCCAAACAAAAAAATTTAACATTACGTTACCCAAATTCCTATGGGGAGTTTGGGTTGTTCTTTCATTTTTGATTAAACATCATTTTTATTTAAAACATCACAAATTTTTGTATCACAAAAAAGCTACTGAGATTCATTGCAGTAGCATTTTACTTTGCATGTACATAATGAACTTTCTTTAAGTTGTCGACGCAAGCCCTTTTTCTTCGCTAGAGCTAAACGTTGGATCTCATCTAGTTTTATTTTAGTGTAGTTTCTTAAAGCAGACCCACGGCAATTTATATATGTATCAAAAACCAATAGCATTGCTTTTTCTCTGTGCTCTACATTTTCACTACCCCACTCTTTATTCCATATATTTATCATCTGTTTGGTTGAGCCTATCTAAAACTAACTCTTTGCGGGATTTAGCTCCAGAATCACCCTCTAAAATATCCATTTTATCCACAGTTTTATAAAAAGGCTTGGTAAATTGATCCATCATTTTAAATATCAGAAACCCTTTACAAGTCAGAGATAAAAGCCCTCCCCTACTAATTTTTGTTGTCCATTCAGTGAAAGTTTTTTTCTCAGATCCTTCTTTAGCAATTAAATTTTCAAACAATACTCTGATCATTGGTTCCTCGTAACGATTTGCAATTTTTCTCATGGTGTATCCACCTATGTGATGTATTATTTGGTCTTCTTTGACACATATTTCTTTATGAGACATTGCTGGATATTCTTTGACTTTTACGTTGGTATCCACTAAATCAGGTTTAAAAGCAACCCATAAAAAATAGCAACACTTTTTGTAAGTTGGCATAGCTAAGCCTAGGCCACTGCCATCTACGAAAAACAAGAGAGCAGACTTCACGAGAGAGTGACGCGTTTTGGATTTGCGCAGTAGAGATTTTTCCGCACCACTTCATTCCCCCCGATTACTCCCTTGATCACTATAGGGGTAGGTCCCGTCTATACTGTCCGCGACTCCCTCTCTACTCCCTGGTTCGAATGTTTCAAACAATACAAGGCCCAGGGGGAAAATGAAACCAGAAATCGCATAAAAGCATTACGTACAGACAATGGACTTGAGTATTGCTCATCTGAATTTATAAAGTACTGTCGACAAGAAGGTATAACTCTTGAGCGAACCAACGTTTATTCACCAGAAATGAACGGTATCTCCGAAAGAACTAATCGCACGTTAAATACTGTTCGCACTCTAATGGAGGACGCAAAATTACCCGCCTTGTTATGGGCTGAATTGGTACATACAGCCGCTTATCTCAAGAATCGGGTTCGACATTATCAGCTCGACAAAGTACCAGTAGAATATTGGATGGGGAGTAAACCTAGCGCAAATTACCTGAAACGTATTGGATGCCTAGCATTTGCTCATGTACCGCAGCAAACACGAATAAATAAACTTCAAAACAGAGCCAAGCTTGGCGTTCTCGTGGGGTATGCTCATCGAACCAAGGGTTACAGAATATGGTATCCTAAGGAAAGGAAGGTCGTAGAAACTAAACACGTATCTTTTGATGAAAATAAGTTTGGTACTGAGAAAACCACGATTCCCCAAGAATATATGGAAGTAATGAATTGGCCAACTGAAGACAACTACGACGATGTAGAGTATACCGAAGAAAACGTAATGGAAGGATTAAAGACACCAGTAAAAACGGTATCTCCAACAAAGATGACTAAAGTAAAAACGCCCGTTAAGACGGAATCTCCAAATAAAGAACTAATTGTAAAAGAACACCCAACGGAGCACGTTAAAGAAGAACAAGTACCTGAGGTACCTGTAAAAGAAAGCGAAACACCAACACCAGCTGGGTCCGATTTGCCCGAGAGATGGCGAAGACACGTTACAATTAGAAGGTCTGGTAAAACTAAAGGAATGGCCGACATTTACTATTATGATCCGCACAGTGTTGAATGGGACTCTAAGAAACGTCTCAAGCAACATATTGAAGCTAATAATTTACCGATTGACCAAAGATATCTTCGATTTTTCTCGTAAAAACCTAGCAACGACTTTACTAACAAGTATTACCCAAGAAGATACCAACGAATTATAACGAAGCCATACAATCGCATCAACGAGTAGAATGGCAGGCAGCCATGGACGAAGAAGTAGAAACATTTCAGCAAAGAAAAGTCGCAGAGATAATTCCGAAACCGTCGAATGGCAAGATCGTTGGATGCCGATGGGTGTATGCTGTAAAGAAAAACAACAATGGGAAAATAATACGATATCGAGCACGCCTTGTAGCCCAAGGGTTTAATCAAGTAGAAGGAGAAGATTTTGATCGTAGTTTTTCACCAGTTGTCAATTTCTCATTAATTAGACTATTTCTCGCAATATTCGTGATCACGTTTAGATGGATTCACGAACATTTGGACGTTAAAAATGCTTACCTCTACGGAGAACTGGACCAAGAAGTTCATATGAAGCAAATTCCCGGTTATGAAACCAACGATCCAAAGGGTTTTTGTCTTAAATTATATAAAGCCCTCTATGGGTTACCGCAAAGTGGCCGCCAGTGGTTTCTGGAACTGGATCGAAGCTTTAATGAACTAGGATTTACTAAACTAATCGGAACGAACTGTATATACTATATCCCAAAAACCGCAACCGCAATCGTATTAGTTTACGTCGATGACTTAATTGTACTGGCCAAGAACGAAGAGATACGAAATCAAGTTTTCAGTTTGCTATCAACGAAATATGATGTAAAAAGACTTGGCCCTATCAAGAAGCTATTAGGAGTAGAGTTTGACTTCAAGACTAATGGAACATTGAAAATGAGGCAAACAACGTATATCAAACAACTAATCGAAAAATTCAGGATATCCAACGAAGAACCAGTTAGTTTACCTATTCCGGCTGGTATAATATTATCACGAAGAGAATGTCCAGAAACTAAAGAAGAGAAAGAAAAAATGGAAAACGTGCCATATCGCGAGCTTATCGGATCACTTCTATTTATAGCACAGAAGACCCGACCAGACATTCTTTTCTCAGTTGTCGCACTTTCGCAATTTAACGGCAATCCAGGATATACTCATTGGAATCGTCTTCTTCAATTAACGCGTTACGTGAACTCAACGAAGGATATTGGACTTGAATATCATCGTGACATTAATCCAAAGATTAATATTTATAGTGACAGTGATTGGGGGTCCGATCGCGATTCCAGAAGATCAACATCTGGATACGTAGTGTATTTTGGTTCGAGCCCTATCTCCTGGAGATCAATTAAGCAAAAATCAGTAGCATTATCAACGATGGAAGCGGAGTACGTTGCACTTTCGGAAGCTCTTAAAGAACTTTTATGGGTACTCCCAATAGTTAACGAACTTAAAATATTTAATTTAGTGTTAGAATTACCAGTGATTTTCTGTGATAATCAATCCGCGATATTTTTCTCAAATAATAATGTCGAAAACCAAAGATCTAAACATATTGATATTAAGTATCACTTCATTCGGGAAAAATTAGGCTTAGAATTATTTGAATTAAAATACGTACAAACAAGTAATAATGTCGCGGATATCTTTACAAAAATTCTAACTAAAATTAATTTTAATAATTGTGTAAATTTATTAGGTCTGAATTAATTGATATTTATTTGTAACCTTTAATCATTCCCAGAGTTAAACGTAAATTAGATATATTGTCAAAGAGGGGGAGTGATGAAAATAGAACTTTGAACTTTGACACTAAACAAGATAAGAGTAAAATGATAGGTGGCGTTAATGGGGTCAAAAAGGTCAAACGTAAGTGTCGTCTGCACTCTCTCTCAATCAGTCTCTCACTTCTCTTTGAGCTAGTAACATGTTCAGTTATACGATGTTGGAATTTAATTTAATAAACCTTTTGATTAACTAGTTAGTTAGGTGTTCCATTATTATAAAACCTCGCACACACGTAACACTTTTGTTATCTCAGTATTCATCCGAAATGTATAGAAAAATATAGAGCACCTTCATGATTCTAGCAAATTTATCTCTTTCGAATGCAAACTCCCAGTGAAACGCCGTCTTTCACGGTGTTTCAACGTTATCTATAAAGCTTTTGTTATCTCAGTCTGAGTATTCATCCGAAACGTATAGAAAAATATAGAGTACCCCATGATCCTAACATATAGTTCTCTCTCGAATGCAAACTCTCAATGAAAGTTGTTTACCACCTCATAAGGGTCATCTCCATAGACGTTTCTGATGAAATTGTGAGAGACCTATAAATAAACCAGGCCGGCATCGGCCCGGTTTTAATAATGCTTATTAAGGGGAAAAAAGTTCCTTCACTTCCGGGGGGTGGAAGACCCCCAAAAATGGCCGCCATTTTGAAAATTTGCGTTTTTTCATTTTACGCTTAAATCGTAAACCGTAAAAGTAAAATGTCCAGGTAAAAAGAACGTGGCTTTAACATTAAATCTAACGGTACATAAATCAACTTTACAGAAAGATGTAATCGTCTCTTTTTTGCAGTGTTCTTTTATCGCGTTCATATCGTTGAATGCTGAATATCGTTCAACTTGATCCGCGTTACCTTTGAATAAGTTTAGAGCTGCTAAATTTCACTTTTTATAGATGCTCGAAGTGGTATCGCAACCGGAAAATGCGTGAATATACGGGAGTATTTAAGCTAGTCCGCCAAGCTTGCAACGTAGCTGATGAATATCCGTGACTTTATCAGGTGTAATGATGGTCTCATCATAAAAATGTGCTCTGATGTGTGGTATACAAGAAAAACCAATATATCCCTGTTACCAGCCACTACAACTATCGAGTTTTTTCTCGCAATTAAGTGATGTTGACACTATGACGGTGTCTGGATCAGACTTTGCATGAACTACCGAAATGTTCGCTGATGTAAGCAACATAAATAAAAGCAATAAAGGCTTTCTTATTAAGCACGTTACCAAGGAAATCTGATTGAATTAGAGTTACTCATTTCATATTGAAGAATGATTACTGGACCTTGTTTAGTGACTCTTTGAGTTTGTTCTTGATATTTCGTACTGAGGGTATATTCGTCGTAGCCGTCAAACACAGCCCTACTTTTATTGCCGTAGTGATATGTCACGTAGTTAACATATTACTGATAGATTTCACCGTATGTTGAGGGCCTTTGCCATACAATTTTATTCAGTAAATAGCCATACTCTATAACGTAGTAGATTTCATCATTCTCTGGAAGTGTACCACTGGGATTTTCGACTTTGTCCAGTTCCTTTAAGAGATTGGATTTATACCATCTCTTGAGAAGCCTTTTACAAAAAGCGATGGCGCATATGATGCCAATTCAAGATATGCTTACACCTATTATCCTGTTAAACATCTGCATAGTTTATAGATATTTCGTCGAGGTTAATCTTTTGGAACTTCTTGTTGGTTATGTTAAGGGTTTTAACTCGACCCAATCTACGAAACTTAACATCCTTTAATTTTTCCCTATTGAATTTTCCATCAATCCAGCGCCAACCTTATTCGATTCGTCGCCATTTATATCGGTTTCAACAACTCGTCCACTCGAAATTGATATAAGATTGGGTCCAAGTTCTTCACTAAATGGAGAATTGTCTTTAAGCCAGTTTCGAAAAGGATCCGGATCCTTTTGGTCTATATGACGGGAATCTCTTAAGACTACTTGCTGCTCGGTTGTGAATAGCGCGACGCCAGTAAGATTCTCTAATGCATTGCTTACGCCGGAACAATGTGGCATTTTTGTCACCCATTTAGCGAGCGAACTGTTAGGGCTCGAGGTACTAAAGCTACGAAAATAAGTTCAAGAGGACAACGAACGAAATGTAACGCAAATGTACGGAAAGAGAGGGTTCGGGATTTAAAGGGATACTGAACCTTATAACAAACCTGTTACACGAATACCTCAATTCCTTTAAATATTTTGAGTAGCTTCTTTTTCCTTTACGTAAATTGGAAAGTCGTTCGTTATTAGAAACGAGTCCGTTTTAAAAATGCAAGAAACGACGTAAACCGTCATGTTATCTTGCGCATTCCGATTTATTATAGC
The DNA here is from genome assembly GCA_963920705.1 of Odiellus spinosus. Taxonomy (NCBI): domain Eukaryota; kingdom Metazoa; phylum Arthropoda; class Arachnida; order Opiliones; family Phalangiidae; genus Odiellus; species Odiellus spinosus. The sequence goes on from OY987226.1 coordinate 29,437,479, forward strand.
GGAAATTTCTTAGCCAAGGTACGTCGACTTGCCCCTTTCTATCTACTTTCTAGACATCAGAAAAAAATGCTCACACAAGCCTAGTCGATTTTACTAGTAGTTTTAGCAGGATTTTTTCCGGATCTAGAAAAAAAAATTCTAAATGGCGCTTCATCCAAATGGCTGTAACTTTAGAACGGTAAATCATAGAAAGTTGATTGATGTACCGTTAGATTGAATGTGAAAGCCTCGTTCTTTTCTACACTGACAGTTTACTTCTACGGGTTACGGTTTAAGCGTAAAATGAAAAAAACACATATTTTCAAAATGGCGGCCATTTTTGGGGGTTTTCCACCTCCCGGAAGTGAAGGAACTTTTTCCCCTTAATAAGCATTATAAGTACATTACATAGCCGTTGGAATTAGCTTGTTTCTAATTTGTTCTAGGTCAAACCCTTATTTCCCTGGACTATTGAACACGAATTCGTGATTTTGTTTCGGATTTCGAGTTTTTGTTTTGGATTTCGTGATTTTGTTACAGATTTCGGATTTAAAAATCAGAAAAATCTATTTTTCATTTTGGGCCGGATTTCGGATTTTGACATTGTTAGTTTTAAACGCGGAGAGCGTACGGGATTTCGTTGAATGGCCGGCTCCGTCGGCCAACCCATCTACAAATAGCTCTGCCCTTTATTCATAATTCTGGTAATTGATTTCAGGAAATATATATTGCATAATAAATAATCTAACGAAATATTAGGTGTTTAGTTATGATTAAGTACAGTGTTTTCTGGATTAAATTTTTTCATAGAATTTTAGGTATAAAACAAAATTTATTAAACGGAGAATGCAACCTAACAACAAGTGACTTTTATCGATTCCTTATCGTTTAAATAGGCCAGTAAAAGATTTACAAACAATTATTAAAATGTAAATAAATTTAAACTTAACAAGGAGATCGTTCATTCCCATCGATCAATATCATTGCTCCTTATGGGGAGCTCAGTATCTTCATGAATCATGCTAAGCCTATTTTGATGGTAAGTTTTAATTTTATTTCTAGTTTTATATGTTTGCAATTTTTTTACTAGTGGTTTAGTACTATTTAAATGACAAGGAAACGATAAAAAACAATTGTTGTTATGAATAAAGATTATACAAAAAACGTATAAATTCGGCCTATGAAAGTTTACATTAAGTAGTCATTCTATAGGGAGACAGCAAAGAGCCAAATGGAAAAGAAAGCCTGACGTCATGGAACCCCTTATTGGGGGAGCGTTTGTGATGGCTAATACTATAATTCCCTCACTAAGGGGTATAACAAGGAGGTGACAGATAGAAACCTCTGATGTATTAATGTCGTCCTTGCTGACTCCCTTTAGTAGAATCCACCCTTGGACCGGTTATTTTTTTACGCCACCCCTGTATATGTAAAAATTTTCCATTTTGAAGGCCGAATTTATACGTCCTTTTTTACTCGTGCGGGGGCGCAGTCCCCCCTCGCACGAGTATTGCGCCGACTTCTCCTGAAACTAAACTCGAACAACGTCATCCTAGCGTCCCCTTCTGCAAAATTCTTCGTCTCCAATTTTCGTGTCTATCGTCTCTAGCATCAACCTTAGATAGAGTACAATTTAACAACGTAAAGTCGGTTCTCCTATAAGAAATTGTACCCTTTCCAAGGTTCGATTCTTTACATAGGACTCCCAAAAAAGGGTAAAATCGCCTAACCAACCGGAGATGTCTTTCTTCGACATACGCGAGACCCTTAATCCTTAGTTTGTGAGCGTAAAAATCCGTGCGTGTTCTTGAGCCAGACTTGAGGGCGTGGAAAGCTGAATACACCAATCGGAGAGGGTAAACTCGTTAGTCATGCGCACAAACGACCCCAAGACTAACGAAGAGAACTAAAAACTCGGCCTACCGAGTAGTATGGACGCTTCCGTGACCCGTCCAAAAATTTAAAAACGGGTTAATTTTTTTTTCACGTTCTTTTGGCTTAACTAATTTCAAGTAGGCCTACTAAATTTGTTTTAATAATATAAAATATAATATTCAAATGTGTACCCCTCACTTTTCGAAATATGTTTTTATTAAATTTTTGTTGCTATTTCCTAAACCTCGGCGTTGTCCCTTGGCCCTCGGCCGCCGCTACCCTTTTCATGGGCTGTCTAACACGGCCGCGGGCCCCGGCGCGATGGCTATGCGCCGGAATTATCTCTTTAAACAACTAAACGAACCAAGATACTGGTCAACAAATCTCAGGTCACCTTACCTATGTCAAATTAAAGTCAAAAAACGGGCAACATTGATCAGCATATTCCTCTTGTAATTATATCTAATTTTTAAGAAATACGCGAACTGACCATACCCGCACGAGTATTAATTCTGCTGGAGGCAGCTTGTTTTTTGTTCATTCATAAGCTTCTAATTTTTTAGACTTTGGCTTTCGTATTCTTTAACCGCAAATTTTGAATTTCTGACCCTTCACGATTTTTAATTTAAATACAAAATTTAAATGCAAAGTAAAACTAGGTTTTTATAATTTGTTTGCTTTTTGTGGATTGAAATTGTGAACTTTAATACGTTAACACTACTTCGGTTTAATAAATGGGGGTATCGATCGTGAAACGAAATGAAAGAAATAAAGAAAGAAACGAATAAAAACGCTAGTTTAAAATAAATCAGTATCAGGGTCCATTAACTCGGGTTGGCACAGGAGGAGGAGCAAGAAAAAATCTTTAGTAATTCAGCTCCAAAATAGTCAAATACCCTTCATAAAAAATTTATAAAAAAATATTCAACCAACACTTATTTCTGTCTTTATCAAAACCATAGAATGCTATGCATTCGCTTCAAAAATGAACTAGAAAAAAACTTTTGATTTTCAAACTAATATTTCAGTCACAACACAGTTATAAAAATAAAATTAGAATTCAAGTCATTGAAAATATACCAAAAATGTTCAAATAAGAATATAAAACAAATAATAAACACATGAAACAAATAATTCTAGTTGAAAATTACTTCCTCATCAATAAATTGTATTCAAATTTCAACGAGCGAAATCTTTAGGGAACAAGCTTCGGCAAAACTTTTCAAATAATGAAGTGATTTGAAATGCAATAAATTAAAATTTAGATAAGCAAGGTCACAGGTAAATCATGCTTCAAGTCTACAACCGGACGTATGACGAATGAACTGAAGGTCTGAGAGTTGTGTCGTCACAACTTTCGCGCGGGGAGAGAGGAAAAATCTCAAACTTGTAAAACGGCCGAGAAACAGGAAGTCGAAATTGCCCTCTCTAGCGGTTAAGATAGGAACTAAGTAGGCGGTGCTAATTATTTTGCCTTCGTTGAAGTTCATTCTCGACTTCGCGCGTCGTCTGTAGAATCGTTAAGGGGGGGTAGGAAATGTAACTAAGAAACTCGGCTTTCCCCTCTCTCTCGAGAAACGAAAGAGGCCCTCGCCGGGGCGTCGCGAGTTCAAGTTTGATTTACTCTACCAGCAATACTGGGCCATACCGCTCTTCTGTAGAAATTTGGAATACTTAGGGTGGAATCATTGACTGAGGAAATCGGACCTTCATCATTGTAACCCGTATTATGTCGTCTTGTAGACTTGGGGATGATTTACTTGTGGCAAGGTCAAGGTCCCTCAAAAAAACATCGGCGTTTAGAAATTTGTAGAGTATTTGTAGACCAAGTAACGCCATTAGGCAAAACGTTTGATCAAAATCAACTTAAGACCTCGGTATCGCCTAAAAAACCGTAAGTAAACATATGCAACAAACAATTAACGCACTGGCTTTCCGCATACCACCCTAAAGGGAGGCGCACAAAATCCCCCTAGACTAAATCCCCCGGACATAATCCCGCCAAAATTATTTGTCGGATGGAAAAAATCCCCGCCCCCAGTAAAAAAATATTTAAAAGAAAAATTTTAGGTTAAAGGAGATAAAGGTTTTTTTGTGTCTCCGCCGTGATACGGTAGCAGAATGGGTAGCATAGAAGGCTGTCAACCAGAAGATTGTGAGTTCGAGCCTACTTTCGGAAAATGGTATGATATAATTATTGAATTATATGATATATAGTTTTAATAATACTTGTTGTTCATTTCAGTTTAAATTGTTGGTAGCAGTCTCGGAATATGTAGGAAAGATGTAGAAAATTTGAAAAGAAAAATCAAAATAGATTTTACGTGTTTCTTTTCAGTTTTCATGTTTTTTTTATTTTTTGCTCTGTTTTCCGTGTTGTAGGTCAGTTTTGCATAATTTAGGCCAGGTTTAATTACACATTTATTATTTAATTTAAATAATGGTCAAGTTATTTTTTATATGCTAAAATAAAGGACAAAAAGAGGTGTGATGAACGGACACTACTAAATTATAAACTGTCCATTTAACTAATGCTCATTTGTTATTTCTCCTTTAGAAAACTTCGATTTTGAAATCGAATCAGTGGTTTATTTTAGGATAGGTTAGGATACTTCTATAAAGTAAAATTAAACAAAAAAGAGGTTGCTTCGCACCCTTAAAAAAGCTCTTTATCTAACTCGAATCAAACCCGTGAAGGGACACAAATTAATTGTTAGAGAAAGAGCAATTTCATATCTTTAAAATTATAGTTAGTAGATTTAGTCTACTACTTCAAAGATTTTATTAAAACCGGGCCGTTGCCGGCCTGGTTTATTTATAGGTCTTTCACAATTTCATCAGAAACGTCTATGGAGATTACCCTAATGAGGTGGTAAACGTTTTCGACTTGATAACTGGAATCTTCGTCTCCCGATCGCGAGCCGTTTCATTGAGAGTTTGCATTCGATAGAGAACAATATGTTAGGATCATGGGGGTACTCTATATTTTTCTATACGTTTCGGATGAATACTAAGACTGAGATAACAAAAGCTTTATAGATAACGTTGAAACACCGTGAAAGACGGCGTTTCACTGGGAGTTTGCATTCGAAAGAGATAAATTTGCTGGAATCATGAAGGTGCTCTATATTATTCTATACGTTTCGGATGAATACTGAGACTGAGATAACAAAAGCTTTAGATAAGGTTGAAACACCGTGAAAGACGGCGTTTCACTGGGAGTTTGCATTCGAAAGAGATAAATTTGCTGGAATCATGAAGGTGCTCTATATTATTCTATACGTTTCGGATGAATACTGAGACTGAGATAACAAAAGCTTTAGATAAGGTTGAAACACCGTGAAAGACGGCGTTTCATTGGGAGTTTGCATTAGAAAGAGAGAAATGTGTTAGATTTACAAGGGTGTTCTATTCTACTTTTATTGTACTTTTATTATGTTGAATACTAAGACTGAATAACAGTAGCTTTGATAACATTGGAAAGAAAGACGGAAAAAATGATAACGTTGGTGTATGAAGTTGAATAAAAAACTTGTGTCTAATTAAATATAAATAATAAAGCAAACTGCGAGAGATACAAACGATATATGTTTTGGTTTAAAAGATATAGGACGATGCCTAGAATTCTACGTACTGAGTCTAATGCAAAACAGAGTTTTTAACGTTTATAGTGCGAACTGGATTTTTTTTTATCAATGATTATAAGCCGCAGGGTAAATAAACTTGGGTATTATACATTAGCCCAAATGGTATATAACGGTAAGATTTTGAAATGTCTTAGAAAATGGACTCTGAGACAGGCGTACAATAAATTGATTTAGTTATAAAAGTTGGCGGGAAATTTAAATTATGCTGTAGAATTTAAAGGAGTCTAGAAAGAATACGGATATAAGAACAAAATTGGACCCACGCGCGATAGGACACAATAACGATGGTATATAATCTCGATGGGACGCAATCTCGACAGAACATAATGTCGATGCGACACAATCTTGATAGACCATAATCTTCATGTACATATTATGTACATGAAGATTATGGTCTATCAAGATGTACTACATAATCTCAAGTGGAATCTTTATCGATAGTTCACAACCTCAAATGAACATTTTGTTTCCTTGCCCTTCTTGTAATATTTTAGGTAAGGTTACGTTAGTTAATCACTCGAACTACGTCATCCCTCCAACTAGTTAAACACTCGCTCTAAACCATCCCTCTTATAATATTATGGGTAAGGTTACGTTAGTAGAGTGCAACAATCTCAGTCTGATTTAGTTGCAGTCGACGGACTCGACGCGAAGTCAGCCCCTTTAGAGTATTCTTACTTTCGGTACTATCACGTGTTCGACATAACGAACTTTCGGACTCGTCGTCCAATTCTTACATTGTGATGTAAATACGTTTTTCAGTTGGCTAAATCCGTTTTTTAAGGGACGTCGACGTAGTTTTTCGAGAGATAAAAGTCATTTGCGCCTATGGATAGAACACATTCTCTCTCTGTCATTCATGCGTTCAACATCGTGTAAAAAAAGTCAACGTCTCTATCCTGCTGCAGAGGTAGAAGTTTCGTGGTGACGCCTAGAATGCCCTAGCCTCCAAGGATGAGGATAGGCCAAGTAGAGGACAAGTAGTGGAAAGATGCCTGGGGCCATCATCCAGTACATCTTTTGGACAGCAGAGTAAAGGAAGACTTACGTTAGTTTTTTGCAAATATGTTCTTTAACGCGATGTTGTTTTTACGACTTCGTTTTCTTTTTTTTTTGCAGGGCTCTCTGAATTTATGAGAATTATACTTGTAATAATAAAGTTTAATGTTTATTCTGGTATCGATCGTCTCGTTAATTCTCGAGTAGATATTTTAGTATCTTAGTGGATGTTCATGGTAATCACTTTTAGTTATCTTTAAGTTAGCAGATTAAAACAACGCTAGTAAGGTCACGTCAGACTAGTATATTTTATCACTCGAATTAGCCAATATCCCTTTAAGGCCTAACTTCACTTCTCCCCGTCGAAAAAGGGTTCAAACATCTTTTTTACTTCCCCTACTTACCCCTCTATTGTAAGCTCGCTCTCCCGTCTTCGGGGCTCGAAGGGATTATATTTAGCTTCGTATTTGCTTGCCAAAAACTAGAGAGAATAGGCCGCTTTTTCGTTAAACTATCACTCTATCTTTGTAGCGCGTACGATATTGGCGACGAGAAAGGCGATTCTTACCTTTCCGAGGAGAAATCGGACTTCGTTTTTTCGAAAATAAAGCGTATATGCGTTTCAAATAACTAAAAATTATATAGGTACGCTAAATAATTCTGGTAATGTTTTGGTGTGTAGCGAGAAAATGGTACTACAGATTGTACAGAAGTGAATCCTTGACCTTGGTCATTGTATTAGAGCGGGCGGGAACTCGATTGGGAGGCGGGGTAAGGTTACACCATTCCACTTCGGTTACTTCGGCGCCCGATCGTCCATTATATTCAGTGTTTTCATACTTTGCTGAGTTTCCTCGAAACAGCTAGAGCACCGTGAAATATACATCGAATTTGAAATCAATAGGCCTTATTATAAAATAACCTTGGAAACGGACAAAAGAGCCATTAAAAAGCACCCGTTTGTATTGAAGATTTTGCCTTTTTCCAAGGCTGGTTCAAAGTATAGGATTTTCTATACTTACCAACCTTGAAACTAACATAAAGAACCGTTAAATAGAACCCGCGTCTACAGAAGATATTGCCTTTTTCAAGGTTTCTACAAAAGATAGAATTGTTATCGTCTATTGTGAGGTACCAAACTAAAACGGATAGATCGTTTGAGAAATGTAATAAAATAATAAAATATCAACTCATGATATAAAACTAAATAATAGGTATTGAATAATTTATTTGAAATTTTTAAAGGCAAGCTTTATTAATTTTTATATATTTAGGTTTTTATTCTTTCCTATATATACCTGAATAAATTTTTATTAAATTATTCTTTCTTGCATATACCTAAATATCTTTATTTGAAACGCATATATTTATTTTCGAAACCTTACCTCCGCCTCCCAATCGAGTTCCCGCCCGCTCTAATACAATGACCAAGGTCACGGATTAACTGCTGTAGTACCATTTTCTCGCTACATACCAAAACATTACCAGAATTATTTAGCGTACCTATATAATTTTTATTTATTTGAAACGCATATACGCTTTATTTTCGAAAAAACGAAGTCCGATTTCTCCTCGGAAAGGTAAGAATCGCCTTTCTCGTCGCCAATATCGTACGCGCTACAAAGATAGAGTGATAGTTTAACGTAAAAGTGACCTATTCTCTCTCGTCTTTGGCAAGCAGGTACGAAGCTAAATATAATCCCTTCGAGCCCCGAAGACGGGAGAGAGAGCTTACAATAGAGGGGTAAGTAGGGGAAGTAAAAAAGATGTTTGAACCCTTTTTCGACGGGGAGAAGTGAAGTTAGGCCTTTTAGCTAGTAATCCCTTGCTATCACCCTTCTCTCTTGTAATTGACGAGTTCGGAATTCAAGCGAATGTTCCAGAGCCATGGCGCGATTGAGGTATAACTTCGTTATGCGCTGATTTGTTACGAGGTGCCGCTTTCGTCGTTCTTATTCTAAACTAAGCGTAGTGGATGAATAAATGGATGGAAACAAAGGAAGAGTCATCATATTATATGTAACGGCAAATTCGGACTTTATTCATATTTTCCTATATAACCTTTAAAATCTTTGACTCCTACCCTTTAATTGGTAAATACTTTTATTTGTAAACGGCAGAGACTCCCCCAGTACAATTACAGTCGTAGGGTGTTTTTTCTTTTAGGTCTTCCAATACGCGTATCTAGCCAGCGCGAGGTCGGAGGTTAGAGTTGTAATGTTTTTTCTTGCACATGGGCTTCCTTTTTTTATAAATCGGTCCCAGGTGTATACTCAATTTTAAGAAAACTTTTAAATTCCTTTTAGTTGCCATGCCCGCGTATGCCGCGGCATGGTACCAATTATATATTTTTCTACTTACTGGTATCCTGAGGTTGGACTGGAGACTTAAAAGCGAGAGGTCATAATTTTTAAATTGAGTTTAAATCTACGGAGTAAGAAAAAGGCTCGATCGCCATGTGCAAAATAAAATCTAACCGGGCAATCGGATGATTCGAAATCACGCGATGACGGGACGTCAGCGACCAGTATTCTGTATACATTTCAACCTTTAATTGTGCGCCTCCGTCCACCATTATATGTGCGCGTCGTGTAACGCGTTCTCACAGGAAAACGAGTGAGTTCAAAGCTATTTTAAAAATGTACCAGTTAATTAGGTCAAAACTATTAATCTAATAGCCCATGAGGGGCACCATGGCAGATCAGTATTTATTAAGTGTTGTTAATAATTTTCATTAACCGGCAAATAAACTGAATGGTTTCATTGTAAATCTAAGTGAAAAATGAAAATTAAACGGTATAAACCATGAAAATGAAAACAACGGCTTAAGCGATGTTAAAATTCAACTAAATCGAAAGAACTTCTGAATTAAACTGTGTGAAATGAAATTTAAGAACTATAGTTTTATGCTGAGAGTATTGACGAGTTCGTTCTGCGGGAGCTCGAGGGAATATTTTTGAATATGGCAAAAACAAGAACTTAATCAATTTACTTTTAAAAAGATCGAATAACGTGCTGCGATCGAGATTCAAAAAGATGTCGCGTGCACCATAGGATATTAAATCTTAAACCACAGTTATAGGGCCCCATAATTTAGAACAACAATAACCGATTATAAAGTTTGTACAATATAAAATAATCATATATATTAAATAATTTCAATTTAAACTTGTAAATTTGCAATTTTAATTACCTACCACTAAATAAAAAAAAAATGGATTAATTGATTTACCAGTGTTTAATTTTTCCAAAAGCAAACACTAATTATACAAAAACGTTGTTTTGCTTCGCACTTCAAAAAAGTGCATTTATAGGTAAGAATATCAAACCCGTGAAGGGACAGAAATTATAAATTATCGTTGAAAGAAATATGAATGTCACAGTCTAAGAAATCAGAAAGCTATAATGAAATAATTAATATGAATAAAAAAATTACATATAAATTCGGCCTATCGAAACTTTAAATTATGTAGAAGTCATTCGTAGAAATCACTCTGGGAAAGGGTAACTTAAAGCTTACTATGCGTTTAATGGTAGAATTGCGTAATACCAATTAGTTTAAGCTGGCGCTTTGGAAATGTTTAGTTCTTAGGGTGAAGAATTATAGTACCTTAAGAGGGGTTGCCGTTTGGATGCCACTCGAGATTTTGAGCATGTTTCACCACGGGGTATACACTATAGTAGGATCCAACCTTGGAAAGGGTAACTTTAAACGCCCTCGTAAAATTGTACTTCGCGTGGAACGATACAAAATTTACCATAATAAATAGTGCCTATACTACTTTAACTTGTACTATTTTAAAAAGCGCCGGGAAGGGGAAGTCAATCGGTGGGGGAAAGCCTCCCGCCGTAGAGAAAGAGCTCACGAGGCGAATCGAGCGCGACCACGCACGAGGAAATATTCGCCCTTCGGCTTTCTTTCGCCTTTTTTTTATCGCTGGGAGAGCAAGGTCACGTTTCGGACTTCGCCTTCGGTATATTTTAAATAAAGTTAAGACTTGGCTTAGGCTTAGCGACAATGGATATTGGTAATAAAAAATTTTATTACCAATTTAAATCTAAGTTATTTTGTGTTTTAGTAACAAATTAATTAAACCAATAAAATTCATTGCATAAAACAGCAACTAAACCAGATTATCTAGGGTTTAAAAAAACTCATCCAAATGGAAACCCCCCCCCCTCTGTTATAGGATAAATCTTCACGCCAAGATCTTAACATTTAAAAACCGCGGGCTGGAACTATTTAGCATGGTGTTGTTGTACCGTTCCGCGCGGAGTAGGGTTACAACTCTAGCTGAGGTGTTAAAAGTTACCCTTTCCAAGGTTGGATCCTACTATAACAAACATTTACTTGTGCCTTATCGTCACCTGACACCTCTGCCAAAGTTTAGTAGATTCTTACTTTTTCCCTTCTCCTAGACTTTGGTGATATCTTATGGTGATGGTTGCAGTTTCCAGCTCGTAAAAGCAAACACTCGACTTTTTATAACTTTTACATTCTTTAACTCTACATAATTTAAAGTTTCGATAGGCCGAACTTATATGTAATTTTTTTATTCATATCAATTATTTCATTATAGCTTTCTGATTTCTTAGACTGTGACATTCATATTTCTATCAATGATAATTTATAATTTCTGTGACTCTGTCCCTTCACGGGTTTGATATTCTTACCTATAAATGCACTTTTTTGAATTGCGAAGCAAAACAACGTTTTTGTATAATTATTATTATATATTTTCCAAAAAACGGATTAAGACTACCTAGGACTAATGATAAATATATATACATTAAAGGAACTCCATATTTAGCTAATTTTATTAGTGATACTGATAGAATTTAAAATTAACATCAATGGGAGAGGAAGGTTAATTAGGTCGTCTTTATCCGTTTTTTGGAAAATATTTAATAATAATAAAATCTTTGAAGTAGTAGACTAAATCTACTAACTATAATTTTAAAGATATGAAATTGCTCTTTCTCTAAAAATTATTTTGTGTCCCTTCACGGGTTTGATTCGAGTTAGATAAAGAGCTTTTTTAAGGGTGCGAAGCAACCTCTTTTTTGTATAATTTCTGTCCTTTTTTCACCAAAAATATACACCTTTTCCACATTTCACTATTTTGCTTTATATGTTTATTGATCCTTAATTCTTAGTAATGCTGAATAAAAATTAAAGCGTTTAATTGAGGCTTCAGTCTATTCGTATTTGAGACCCTGGTACAAATCTCGAAAGACAGAGATTAACTAACCGGCTTAGTACCATTGGATCGAAATTCATTTGATCGACACAGGGTCCATTAGATCGAAATTCAATGGATCGACATGCAGAACCAAATGATCGACACTTAAAAAAAGAAGACTCAAATGATCGACAGGTAAAAAAGATTGAATGTAATAGACATGCAGTACCATTGGATTGAAATTCATTTGATCGACACAGGGTCCATTAGATCGAAATTCAGTGGATCGACATGCAGAACCAAATGATCGACACTTACAAAAAGAAGATTCAAATGATCGACAGTTAAAAAAGATTGAGTGGAATAGATATGAAGTACCATTGGATCGACATGCAGAACCAAATGATCGAAAATATCAAATAAAATTCAAAAAGACTTGATACTGCATAGATTTAAAAATCGATTAGTTAATTTAAAACCTATCGATTTTTAAATCCATGCAATATGAAGTATTTTTAAAAATAATTTAATAACCTAACCTAACCTAACCCTACAAAACGCAATAATTTTATATATTAACCAAATAATATAGATTATTTAACACACCATTTTCACGATGAGGATTCAAACTCAGTATCTTTTTACAATCCATGCTGGCTACCCTTTCGGGCAACGGGTCACGGCATCTCAATTAAAACGAGAGAGACTGTCGATCAAATAAATTTCGATCAAATGGGGCTATTCCGTCGATCAAATGAGACACACTGTCGATCAGATAAATTTCGATCCAATGGACCCTTTGTCGATCGAATGAATTTCTATCTATTGGTAAAAAACGAGAGAGACTGTCGATCAAATAAATTTCGATCAAATGGGGCTATCCCGTCGATCAAATGAGACACACTGTCGATCAGATAAATTTCGATCCAAAGGACTCTTTGTCGATCGGATGAATTTCTATCTATTGGTAATATCCCTAACTAACCTTACCTTACCTAAATTGTAAAAGAGGGATGGGCTAGTTCAATTGATTAACTAACCTAAACTAATCTTACCTAAAATACTACAAGAGGAACGGGTTAGCCCGAGTTATAGGGATTACCTAGTTGGAGGGATGGGCTATTTCTAGGGTTTAATTAACCTAATTTAACTTTAAAGATTACATGATGGAATGGGTAACCCGAGGGATTAACTAGTTGGAACGATGGGCTAATTCGAGGAATTAACTAACCTAACCTAGCCTAGCCTTACCTAAAATATTACAAATAGCCCGAGCTAAGGATTAACTAGTTGGAGAGATTGGCTAATTAGAGGGATTAACTAACCTAACCTCACCTTAAAGATTACCAAATGGACGGGGGAGGTCGAGGGATTAACAAACCTAGCCTTACCTAAAATATTACAAGAGGGACGAGCTAGACCGAGCTAGAGATTAAATTTATAAAATTGAATTGCATCGACAAAAAATGACCATGGAAAGCGAAACAATTCTTTAAAGCAAGAGAACATAATTCAGGAGACCAGAAGTATGTGGCCGTTTATTTAACTCGCCGTCATCAATTTCCGTTTCGTATATCCTATTTAACATTCTAAATCTTTATTTTTTATTATACTTAAGTTAGATGTGCTTTAAATACAGACTTCAATAATTGGCCAACTACTTAATAGCAACGTTATTATGTAGTAGTAATGACGAAGCTATTGGATCTAAAGCAGATCCTAGTCGCAAAACTCAAGTATTTTAAAAAATAAAGTAGAGATTGAGAACGTTAAACTATAAATTTCATGTGTAATCGAGCACTTGGCAGTATACGAAGTCCAACTCAAATGATATATAATCCCTAGAACTCTCATTGCGAAATGTTTTTACAGTGACTTAATATATTAAATTGGCTACATTTCTAGGTAATGCGATTTACATTCAATCGCCTCGGTTTATTCGAGTACTCTACCCAAAAGATTGTGAGAAATAAGGTCTCTTTTCACCGAAATCTAGGTGAGAAACGATTGCCTAAACAAACGAAGACGTCACCATTGCACAAACGAGAGCGTTCGCCACAATTTTAAACGCTAACGTAAACCACGCATTGGTACAGTGCATCTGTGAGTACGAATCTGCAAATCTCGTTTATATAGGCCGAGAAGAGATACATTATTAAAGTTAAAAAATCAAAAGATAAGAAAATCATGCCAACTTTTTAATTACGGTGAATTAGAGTGAATATAATGGGATACTCAGGATATAATAAAATAGTCAAAATTTGAGGGCTAAAGAGGGCTACCCTAGTAGAACAACCCAGTGAATGCAATTGTCAGCTACGATAAAAAAATGCCATTAAAAAAAGCTTATCTACTGTTTAATAAATTAAATTTTTGTTTATCAATTTAGAACCAGTTAATAAAGCTCGGCTAGGTTTATGTTTTAACCTTTTCGTAACCCATTCAGCCACCTTTCTCTCAATAACTTCATATACCTTATCAATCTTTCATTATTGAAATCTTTGTTTAACCAAGAGAAGCCCTCGTACTCAATAAACTATACTATCTCTCTATTAACTCGAATTCAATAGTTATTCCTTATCATTCTACTGTTTAAGAAATAAAATTTTTGTTTACCATTATGAAGCAATTAATAAAGCTCGGCTAGGCTTAAGATTTCACCCTTTTGTAGATCATTCTGGTACCTTTCTCTCTATTAACTCGAATTCAATGGATATTCCTTATCACTCTACTGTTTAAGAAATAAAATTTTTGTTTATCATTTTGAAGTAATTAATAAAGCTCAGCTTATGTTTTCACCCTTTTGTAACACATTCAGGCACCTTACTTTCTATTACTTCATATACTTTTTCAATATTTCATTATTGAAATCTGTGTTTAACTAGAGATACTCTTGTACCCGAACGAAGTCTTTTCAAATTTTTTCAAAAGTACCTTTGTCTGTATTAATTCGAATTCAGTGGACGGTGGGAAGAGGGAAACGACGACGATTTCAGTTATCAAGCGCCGCGGGTCCATTGGAAAGTACATTACAGTTTCTGATGAAATTCGAGTTTAGATAAAGGGATAAACACTATTGTGTTTATCCCCAATAATAGCTCTTTCTACACGGAGGAAATAAAATGCGTTCTTTAATCGTGATTTTCTTAAATACAAAAAGGGAAAGGTCAAGATATCATTCTCATTCGCCGTCATCTTGAATGTCGCTACATCAGCTGTATTATTCTTTTTAAAGACAAATAAGGAATAGCTTCCCTTTTTATATGCTAGATAAATATATTTTTTTAAGCATTTAGTCAATATTAGACGGCTGAAGAGGGACGGTGAATTAGGGTGAATTTAATGGGATGCTCATGATATGACATAATAGTCAAAATTAGACGGCTGAAGAGGGCTACCCTAGTAAAAGAACCCAATAAATGCAATTTTCCGTTAACGATAAAAAATGCCATTAAAAAAAGCTTATCAACTGTTTAATAATAATAAAATCAATTTTTGTTTATCAATTTAAAGCCAATTAATAAAGCTCGGCTAGTTATATGTTTTACCCTTTTCGTCATTATCATTCTACTGTTTAAGAAATAAAATTTTGTTTAACATTTTGAAGCAATTAATAAAGCTCGGCTTTTCGTCATTATCATTCTACTGTTTAAGAAATAAAATTTTGTTTAACATTTTGAAGCAATTAATAAAGCTCGGCTAAGCTTATGATTTCACCCTTTTGTAACCCATTCA
This sequence comes from Odiellus spinosus, assembly GCA_963920705.1. NCBI lineage: Eukaryota > Metazoa > Arthropoda > Arachnida > Opiliones > Phalangiidae > Odiellus > Odiellus spinosus. The sequence goes on from OY987226.1 coordinate 29,452,897, forward strand.
GGCACCTTACTTTCTATTAACTCGAATTCGATGGATATTCCTTATTATTCTACTGTTTAAGAAATAAAATTTTTGTTTATCATTTTGAAGCAATTAGTAAAGCTCGGCTAAGCTTAAGATTTCATCCTTTTGTAACCCATTCCGGCACCTTACTTTCTATTACTTAATCAACATTTCATTATTGAAATCTGTGTTTAACTAGAGATACTCTTGTACCCGAACGAAGTCTTCTCAAATTTTTTCAAAAGTACCTTTGTCTGTATTAATTCGAATTCAGTGGACGGTGGGAAGAGGGAAACGACGACGACGACGACGATTTCAGTTATCAAGCGCCGCGGGTCCATTGGAAAAGACATTACGGTTTCTGATGAAATTCGAGTTTAGATAAAGGGATAAACACAAACGTTTTTATCCTAATAAATTTCATATTTTATTTCTCGTTTTTATCACCGATTTTTTATATTTACTAAGATAATAGACACACACATAAACGATCAATGTAAAACCTCCCCTTGAACTCAATTTCAGGTAAAAAATATCAGAATCAGGGTCCATTAGCACATGACACAGGAGGAGAAGGTAGAAAAATCTTTGTTTCTTGAGCTCCAAACAGTCAAATACCCGAGATTATTTACCCTTCATAAAAATTGATAAAATATATTCAACCCACTTATTTTTCGTCTTGTATTGAAAACAATTCGTAGAATGCTAAGTGTTCTCTTATCTTTTTTAAACAATAGCATAGTCCGTGTGTTTATCATACCTTTCGCTCTATTACTTCTAATATCTAATTATACTGTCTTCGCTGTTTTTTAACTTCTGCCTATGTCGCTATTGCCTCTATTTAATTAGACACATTTTTACGATTGTTCTTTTGCAGCACTTACGAAGCAAAAGCCACAAACCCTGTTATCATAGCTTTGGTTAAAATATATTATAGATAGAGCGAATCCAATCTAGTCGCCCAGTGCCTTCTTAGCTGAGTTTTAGCCTAATCAATGTTTTATTAGGATTATTCAACCGTCTTTTGCAGCACGAACGAAGCTACAAAACCCATCTAGCTCTTATCATTGGCTTTCTTATTACATATTATAGATATCCAGTCTCCCAATGCAAGCTTAATTGATTGAACGAAGACGAATTTTCAACATGAAAATATGTTTGCCACGGTCTTTATTTCTCACGGCTTCTTTCTTTTCCCGCCTTTTTCTCCATTAACTCTTTCCTACGGAACCAAAACTATTCAACATGAAAATGTATTTGCCACGGTCTTCATTTATCACGGTATGTTTCCCTCCCCGACCTTTGCTCTATTAACTATTTTCCATGTGACAAACAGTGGTCAGTCGGACGAAGAAGACGATTTCAGCTATCATCGACAAAAAAAGCCGCCTCATATAGGCAAAATAATGCTAATTTTCTGATGAAATCGTGATAGGGTATAAATAAACAACGCCTAACCGCGTTGTTTTTATTATGAAAGATTTGTAATTTACATTATACTGTTTTAGCCGCTTTACATATTGAGTGATATATTAAGAAAGTGCGGAACTAGGCGTAGATCAGACATGAAGCTTACGTCTAAGCAAAATATTTAGCTAAGATTTAAGCCGTAAATTAAAATTATGTTAAATAATTACTATTTTGAAAAAGAAGCGAGTCAAAGTGAGGCGGCAGTGAAAATTCAACCTGCGAAATATCTGCTCTCTCCCGCCGAGGGTGTGGGAATTGTATGTGCATATAACGAAGAATATCGACAAGAAATGAAAATTATGTGCGGAAAAATAAAATTGGAATACAGTAGCGGAGGACGGTACATATTTTAGGGGGGGAGAGAACATTTTTCGTTTACTAACTTGGAAACGCGTTGCTAAAGACCAATATACCACGCTGAGTCTATTGTTGGAAATGAAAAACGTCGCAAGATATGCAGACCAGACATTTTGTACCATAGCCTCCTTGATCACAGACTGACTCGCGTAGAAATATATCATATACCTTTTTTAAAGGCAGTCTCTTTATATTTTTGGTTATTATATAATATATGGTCAGTCCTCAATCTGAACGCTTCTAATTCTGAACACTTTCATTTAAAAATGTATTACTTAACGTTGGTTGGTCTATTTAAAGATGGGTGTGCTCATTTTGTAGATTAAGAATGAGGCTATTCACGTAACACAACTTCAACACTCTAGGAAAGGACGCGGAGAGGAGGACCCTAATAGCCTAATTTATTAGACCATTTTTAAGGTAATGTTTCCCTTTACTTTCCGGGAAAAATCGCGGGCTTACGCGCTTGATTTCTTCGTAAAGTTTGAGTTTCCCGCTTTAAAATAAAATTCTCAAACCCAGAATTGGGCCTAAAACTCTTCGCTAAAATGTAATTTTAAAATATGTCTAAAAATTTCTAATTCAGAACGGCTCGTTATAATATATATGAAGAGCTCCGAAAATTTGCAAAAGGAAGCACGCCCGCGCCTCGAATTGAGAAACAAGTGTCACCAATGGATTTCTTGGCCGAATTTACCGACGTAAAGGAGGAATAAGCGCGCTCTAGCCAGTTTTTGCGAAGTTCCAAATGAGGATTCCTTTATGGGTTCTTTGCCAAAGCAATGCAAAATTTTAAAATCGTTGATAACTTCGCAAATACTGGCTCGATTGCGCTAATTCCGCCTTTCTCAAGATAAATTCGGCCAAGAATTCCATTGGTCACATTCGCTTCTTGATTCGAGGTGCGCGAGTGGTTCCTTTTGCAAATTTTGTGATTTTTTTTTATATGTTGTAAGATAGTCCAGATTTAGAAGCAGGGGTGTTCAGAATTGGAATCGGGTCTTTCAAAATTAGAATCGTTCGTTCAGAATTAGAAGCTGCCGCTACTGCCGTCTTTAAAATCATGTCTACGTCAAAAGTACGCGTCATGGAATGATGAAGACTAGCGCTACTGGTCCGCGTCTATTCAAACTTGACATATGATAGTTAAGTTCGTCGCTAAAATTTCCGTAGTAATCGAGATCTCAGATTTACTAAAAAGCGTTAAGAGATATGCGACCCTACCCTATTTTTATATCCAAACAAGCTGAGAAAATAGATTGGTTACTCTCACAATTCAACTATATTCTGAGAGCAATTCTAGTATTGACTGAACAATTTGGGGGGGACACATGCATTGGTTGTCCCCACCCAGTTTAATCGAGGGGGACACTGTCCCCACCCATTTCGCCGCCACTGCCTATGTAGGTAAAATTTGAAGTCGACAAATTGTCCATTTTAAGAAGTGACTGTTAGAATAAATCTGACTTCACTTACTTGATATTTAGCGCTTCCACTAAAAAATTGAAAAGTTTTCCATATGGTCCTTCAAAATGGTCTCTTGCAGTGAAGGGAGACCTCGTAATCCAAGGTGGTGTCTAAGTAAAACAAAATTAGTTCTGTCAATGTTTTTAGCAGCACTTAGCTATTATCATAGAAACCGTTTCATAAGAGAACTTATCGCAACGTCACAAGAAGCTCTTTTATATGGATAATAAAGTGGATATTATCAATTCATACTATTTTTATTTATATTAAAGATCTATAATTTTTAAAAGGATGCCAAAACGGATATTTTCATATTTTAAATTCTAATTATTTTTATTTAAATGAGAGACACTCTTTTTTCATGGATAACGAAGAGATTATTTTTATAATTTAAAATTAGTATAATTTTTTTTCAAGGAAAGATTGCCGCCTTTTAAAGAGATAATGAAGCGGATATTTGATTTGGGTGCGCGTAGATAATTTTTCTATAATTATTATAACACTAGTATCTTTAAAAGGTTAATTATTCATTTAACTCAGTTGGTCTGCAAAACTAAAAGGGAAGGATATTTGTGATAGATTTTACAAGTCATAAGAGGCAGATATTAAATAAGTCTTATAATAGACCCATATATATTTATTACAACAGAGAAAAGTATCCTTTATTTATTTTCAAGAGCTTTGTAAAAGGTTTAGCTGAATTGCAATTATTTCAAAATGTATCTGCTCATTTGGCTTTGTAATAAAAATTATATCTAACCTTTCCAAGGTTAAATTTAATATCTGCCCATTCTAATAACTTTCAAAAATAGCCATCACTTCTAGTTACGTAGCCCAGCTAGGTTTTGTAATTGCTACAAATTAATACTACTCAAAAATATCAATAATGATAACAATTAAACCTTTTTCACTTAAGCCTTTTTCATGCAGACTTGATCATTTTTTACTGAACAGTGACATTAAATCGCTATCTAATTTCAATTTAATATCTATAAAATTACGATTTATTCTTCATATATTTCGATTTAATCATCATATGTTTCATCTTAATTTACTATCCATTTAATCTTCATAATTTAGATTTAACCTTCGTATAATTTTGATACATATGCAACCTGGTTCAATTCGGCCCTCGTCTCGTTCCGAAAACCTGAATTTCCTTTTCAAGAAATGAAAAAGAATCCCTAAGGATTTCGTGATTTTGTTTCGGATTTCATGATTTTTTTTTTCGGATTTCGTAATTTTGTTACCGATTTCGAATTTTATATCGTATTTCAAAATCAGAAAAATTTCTTTTAATTTCGGGTCGGATTTTTGATTTTGATTTTGGAGTTCTAAAGTTGGATAGCGTACGGGATTTCGTTGAATGACCGACCCCCCGGCCAAACCTTTTACAAAAAAAAAACTCTGCTCTTTATCCAAAATACCAGAAGCCGATGAAACCCCCCTTTGAAGTCTATTGCTCCGGGTCTTGTCTACCCTTCTCTGTATGGGTTAGTTTCAAAAAGCGCGATTGGTACGCCTCCTAACGGTAGATATTTTCGGAGCGGGAGTTCGTCGAGCGAATATCTCTAGCAGCCTTGGAGTTCGTCAAAAAAACGTCGACGTTTGTGGAGAGCGAGAATTTCCAATTTTCCGTAGACGTATGAAGTAGGACCCCTCCGATCTCGTAAAATCGTGAATTTTACCCATACAGAGAGGCACGCTATATGGAACATTAGAGTAGTAGACTTCAAAGGAGGGTTTCATCGGCTTCTAAAAATACTGGTAATTGTTTTATGGAAACATACTCCATACTCTTTATAAAATAATTAATACAACGAAATATAAAGTATTTAGTCATCGTAAAGTGCAGTGTTAGCTGGATTAAATTTTTACAGCCCTATACGTGTTTGAACTCGAAAGAGGCACACATAATGGAAATTCTGATCTAAATGATTATATTTCATCGGAAGTTGAATCATCCGATAATGATCGTAATAAGTAGCGTGTCTGTAGAACTAGTCGTACAAATTGGTAAGTACATAAGTATTCTTTTTGATATAAACTAAGGTTCTTACCTCTCCGACTCCGAGTGAACTTTAGTTCACGGAGAGGTTCTGTCTTCACCATGTGTGTGTCCGTCGTTCGCGGTATTCGCAGTTACGTCATCACAAGAAAATTCTAATATTTTAGTTCACTACTTTTCTCATAGATGGCGGTACGATTTCCATGTTTTGAAATTATTCTTTTTAAATGAAACATCTCACAAAAGATCTCTCCTCCAGGCTCCAACTACCAACTATGCAGCTTCTATATGCTATAAGCACATGTAGGGATTCTGAGAGCAAAACGTCTTAAATATTAAATGGTATTCTACTACGGAAGCCAGGATGGGTCAGTAGCGCCGCGCATAATGCTTTGTATGTACCCAATTAAAGTCAAAATTTCTGAAAAGCTTATTACGCTTAACTTAAATAATATAATAAAATATTACTATTCCTCTGCGATCATAATATAATATTTAAATTTAATTATATTAAATTGTAAATTAATATGCCTTTAATTTCTGTCACTAGATCACACTAGTCTCTTGATCCTTAATTCACCTTGAAGCCGCGAATTAGTTCTATAGCTGCATGTATGAAATGAAAACGTACGATATCCTGAAAAATTTAATTAGTATTAATTTAAATTCTAAAGTAAATAGTTCGTCCTCTGTCAAAAAAATCAAATTTTAATTTAATTATATATTGGAAATTAACTTTATCTGTAGGTGACACTAGTTTCCGTCGAACTTGGCTTAAAGCTTACCTTTCAGCCAAGGAAGGTTAATCTCATTTTCTATCATTTGTTTAATCACATCAGTAAATAATTCAGTCCTAGGTTTAATTTAATTAATAATAAATAATCTAAAAGTTCAGTTGTGTTTATCCTTGTAAAATCCACTGCAATTGTTTTAATCATAGTTAATCTGATTCTATCATGATTACGTTTAATTTAGTCCTATAGCTTGAAAATAATTTAATCATTTTTTATTGGTAAAATTTTGATTAGAATAATTTTATTTAACATTGAGATAAACTTCAACGATTATGTTGTTGGAGTTCGTAGCATGGTTCTTGGAGTAACCATATAGCAAGGAGTGTGCCACTTCTTAATGCTTAGCCTTCCTTATTTTAACCCAAAAGCTAAAAGCATAATTTATAACATCCTCAACTTTCTTTTATTAGTTTTCCTGTTTAGCTTTAGACTTGTCACAAGGAGAGGTAATATTTTTGTTTCCCAGCTTGTTAAATCTAGTTGTCCAAAGATAAATAGGGATTATAATAATATGAACTCATAAACAGGTGTTATGTGGGAACTGTATAAGCATTGGCCTACAGGAAAGTTTTAATACTTCATAAACGAAATAAGTCAAAAACTGAAAATTCTTAACTACAAGTCAAAGATTCTTTACGGATTAGTTAAATTTTCAGTTTATGGCTTGTTATAGCTCTCTTTTAGGCTTTGGCCTATAGTTCCCTCAAACACTTATATATGAATTTATGTTATTATAATGCCTATTTATCTTAAGCATACTAGGTTTAAAAACCTTATTTTATATACAAAAGGAATACTAATCTACTTACAAAATTATACGACTAGTTCTAGAGACACGCTATGTATCACGATATCATCGGATGATTCAACTTCCGATGAAATATAATAATTTTGATCAGAATTACCATTATTTGGCTGTATTTTAGCCAATAATATTTTTTACACCTCAAATGTAGGATAATATTATAGTATAAAATATATTTAATATTGATAAAAATGCTGCGAAACGTTTTCGTTTAAACTTTTACTAGGAACCGCGAATCAGAACGGCCAGAGTAAAAACAATCGTAAATCTGACGTCACGCGCATGCCGGCACCTTCGGGATTTTTTTTTTTTTCAATTATTGAAAAGGAAATTCACGAGTTTGACACGAGACGAGTCCGAATCAAGCCAGGTTGCAAGTGTATTTTAATCTTTATATAATTTTTATGTAATTTTGATTTAATCTTTATTTAACTTCTATATAATTTTGATTTAATCTTTATATAATTTTTTAATCTTTATATAATTTTGATTTAATCTTTATATAATTTTGATTTAATCTTTATATAATTTTGATTTAATCTTTATATAATTTCGATTTAACCTCTAAACAATCCGATTTAATGTCCGAGTAATCCAGATTTAACCTCCAAGTAATACAGATTTAATAACCTTAAAAATTTTATTTGAAAGTCATTAGCTGACTTTCTGCCAGCATTTTTAGAAATTACATTAAATTCGGATAACAAAATAAAATAAAAAAATATATAAAAATATAAATTTAATTTAAGATAGAACTAATTTAGATAATCGTTTTTGCAAATATATTAAGTAAAGCCCTGTTACGAGACTTTCATTTAACAGATTTCCGTTTATTTTGGTCTTCTCATTCCATAGAGTTCAAGTTCTTTATACGTCTCCCATGTTGAACACAGTCAAAATCTTCCTTAAGATCAAGAAAGACTCTACTGCAAAGCAACTAGCATCCATCCAGTTTATATAAACTTGGCCTAAGGCCAGCTCCACTCCACTATTTTTCCCCGAAGTTGAATTTTTTCGGAGAGAATTTTATAATTTTTAAAATATTCTGTTTGACGTCTATTATAACATTTGTCATAAATTTTGGCAAAATTGAGACAGCTTACTTAAAATTTGTTTAGATATCCGTTTTTGTCACTTGAAACCTGATAAAGTGGGTTAAACGAAAGGCTTGATCTAAGCTTCAGATGTTATTTAACGAGAAAGCTCGATTCTTGGTCAAAATATGTTTACACTGATTTTATTAAGCGTGTTAAATTTTTAGATTTTAATAAATTATTGAACAAGTTGACATTTTGTTCACAGTAATTTCGGAATTTGAAATTACTGTAATTTTAAATTTAAATAACAATTTGAAAAGTCTCATAAATAAAGATTACGAAATATAGATTTTTTTAAAAGATGAGCTTCAAAATGGTTTACGATAACGGTACCTTGGAATTATCCTAAACGAGATTTCTAGTAAGTGAATAGTTTAGCTGAATGACATTTGATCTTATGTTTCTTGATTTACTGAATGTAAACGACAAAGCTTTCATAATTAATTTACCCACTCAATTTAACACCAATTTAGTATATATTATTTTAGTGTATTGAATTATGTGGATTAAATATCCTCTAACAATTAAATTTTTAAAAATAAATCGATAAACCATAGTCTGATAAAATTTCGCCATCATTGCTTAGACTTTAATTTGCAAATGGTTTTTATTTAAAATATGTGAGAGCGTATAACAATTACTTACGTTTAAATACGTTCCTCGTAAATGAAGCTGATCAGTTGTATTCTTCATCATTGCCAAATCTAAGGCAAAATAAGGTTTTAAATCAACTAGAAATAGATTTAAAAATATGGGTGCCAATTTAACCATTTTGTTTCTCTATTCAATTTTTTGTAAACACTTTGAGAACAGTAGTACCATTCTAAATACAATTTCATTCTTAATTCGACCCCAAAATATTACATTCTACCTTTTCGTAAACATGTTTGACCAGTGCAACTTGCATAGAATTTCCAAAAGTGAAAATATTACTTTCTCCGTTTTGTTTAAAAATCTTAGAAAGTATTACGCAAATGTGTAAGGAACAATATTAAGTGTTTTTTGTAAAATAATTAAAAAAATATTTAAAATAACTTGAAAACATGCTTATTTATAACCACGTATAAACCGGATTTAGCGGTTATTGTGGACAATTAATTAATTTGACCTAAAATTATTTATAAACTAACTTTAAATAACTACATCAAGTTATGTTAGTACAAATATGTTCCTTGTGGATAAAATTTAGGAATTTTTTCGTGATAAAAGTTATGACGGCTACCAGTTCAAAATAATTTAAAATGAACGATACTGATGATTTGATATTCATCCATTGAACGATTTACGGTCGAACTGGCAATTATATTTGTCCATACGAAGTTGTAATTAAATTTGTGTATAGGAACAAGATTCCTCCTAGTTACCAAATGAGGGTTTATTTAAATTAATATATGACAATATATTCCGGTGGTTCTAATTCTGTAGTTATAAATTTTTAACTAAAGTTTTATCCTTTTCTTTTTTTTTTTTCAATATATTCGCGAGGAAATATGTTTTGTATTAATATTTAATTTTATATATAAGACAGAAATATAAAATAAAAATTTCATATTAACTTCAGGTTTTCACATTAATTTTCGGTTTGTTAAGAATATTTTATATCTACTCCTTTAGTCAATTCGATTCCTTAGTGGTCTTCAAAAAATTCTTTACATATTATTTTGTCCTAAAAGCGTTTAAAAACATTTTGTTGAGCGGATAGATGGATATAATAGAAATGATATATAAAAGTATTGGCAAATTGTACCGATAATCAAGCGCATTAAATGTTTCGACCCTAGGTGAAGTTTTAACCACGCACGCTAGAAGACTGCGGTTTAATTACATATACAATCAAATCTAGGAATTTCGTACCTAAGGTTTTTAGGGCATGATGCTATTATTTCGTGTTACCCTCTGAATTGCTTCATCAGCATTACACACGTGTTCTAATATTTTTATCGTAAATTATCTCGCAGTGTGTGCCATATAAATTAATATGTGTGCAGCGTTGAACTTAACGCGTTTTTTCGGAAAGAATAATAACTTGACTTACTTCTTTGACTCTCTTCCGCATTGAACATAGAAAAGAAGCCAGTCTGTAGTCTCCTTAAATACGTATTCGCTGTTTCAACAATCAACATATAAATTCCAATTATATTTATAGATCCCAACCCATTCAATGTATTTTACATTCAGAGTCGCTTAATATACGTTCAAAGGTGACGAAATTATTTTTTGATAGCTAATTCTCTCTGAGCCTTTTTCGAAGTGAATAATATATATTTCCGCCTGCGAAACACAACATATGCGCTGGTAAATTGTTAAGGAAGCTTCTTCTATCAAACAACTTGATTTTTCGCAACCTTGGCGAAATTATTTTTGTTTGGTTTTTTTCTGGGAAAATACCAGAGTGAAAAATAGTCATAACACTTAACATATTATACGCAACAAATGCACCATGTACCTTTAATATTGAATTCAGATAATGAATGTGGCATTCGTTCGATCAAAAATGGGTCACAAAGGGACGCTAAACAGAAAATCAAAAGCTTTATTATTTTGCTACAAGTAGAATACAGCCATAGAAAAAGCTCTAGACATATTTTGCTTTAAAGTTTTCACCCCAACCCTTAGTTTTTTAAATCGTTCAAAAACCGCGTGGCATGCAGAGCCATGTATTCCAGCACTGTTTATTTACTCGAATGTCGAATGCAGAGAGATCATCAGTTTGCATGCGCTGCTCATTTGTATATTTTGATTTAGACGTTTGGACGATTGGTTTCTTCAAAATCCACAGTTTAATTTTATTTAACAATTAACTCTTAATTTAAAATAATTCTTGTGAATTTAAGTTGTACCAATTTTCATTAATAATTTTTTGTGCATTCTATGAGTTTGTGCATATTCTGGCAACCACACAGAATAGACTATGCCGCTGTAGTTGCTACAACTTTTCGTTATGAAATAAAAAAATATTAAATCTCTTTATATAAAAAAATGACACTGTAATTGTTCTTTATATCCATCATTTCTTCATTTTTAGCCGCACCACGCCTAGTGGTGTAGGCTCTTACTTTGTACCGTGCTGTCTGAAGTCTTATGTCAAAAAGACAAAATTTAAAATTCGATGGCGGTGTTTAATAAAAGAATGTAAAGGGCATTTATGGACGGATGTTAATTACGAGCATACCGAGGAACGTGGAATTCACCATGAAAATCACGTCACGGAAAATGAGAAAAAATGCCGACAAGTGATAAAAAGTGAAATGAAACAACAGGCTAGGAATGATTCGACGAACAAATTTTACCTATAGAAGCTGGTAATTTTTTTTGTAATATTGACAATTAGGTTTTGATATTATCTCCCTAACATTTAAAATTCAGCGCAATTAGTGTCGGACGAACGTACTAGAGGACTGCAAAGGCTTTGGGAAACCTTCACTCCCTCAGAAAGCCAAGGGACTCCCTCATTTTTGGGTGGAGTTGGAGTTGGGTTACATAAAAAAATTGGCTTTGGGAATATTGTCTCTGAAATGAACGGGAGTCGGGAGGCAGTGGGAGTTTTATTATATTTAATTTGGATCCCGATTCCAGGGCTAGTTGGGCCCTCTATTAGTCTATTTAGAAAAAATGAAAAACCATAGCTTCAATGAATGCATTTGGAAACCGAAACTAAAACATAACTTTCGAAGCTCGTGGGTCACAGGATATTGTTATTCTTGGAGAGTCAGTCACTGTCAGACAGAGTACAGACGTGAAATTTTGCGTTCTAGTAAATATAATGGCCAATAAAACTACTAAATCATTTAGTTTGTTAATGCGAAATAACAATACTCTGAATTGGGAAGTGTGAAAAACGTAAGTTCTCCAAATTCAATATCAAAGAAAGACGAAGTATGTACTTTTTAACAATGAAGTAACTTTGTAGTTGGAAAACTTTTGATTATATGATAATTATATACTGGGGAGGTGTTGTGGGAAACCTTTTTAGAAACGGAATTTGAAAATGATAAAGTTTATTTCAAGAACTACATGCTGGCTTCGGAATTGATATAATTGCTATAGTAATTAGAATTCAAAGGGGTTTGCCTTTGGCAGGGATTGGAAATTATCAATTGGCTTTGGCAGGGAGTGGGAATCGTGTGAAATTTATAATTGGCTTTGGAAGGGAGTGGGAATCGGCTGAAACTTATTAATTGGCTTTGGAAGGGATTACATTTTTCAGTTTTTCATAGTATGGAGTTGGGAGGCTTTGTAAAGATTAACAATGGCTTTAGGGTGGCTGTGGCGTTTGTAAAAAATTTACCGTTGGAGTTGGCCGGCATTGGCATTGAGTTTTTTTCATTTTGCAGCCCTCTAGAACGTACCAGCAATTTTCCCATCCATATCAAGTTCATTATACCAAAGTCGCAGTAACGTCCTGCCTTCATTGCCTATTGATAGAGAGCAAATACAAATACCAGAAAAATTACGTTTTAACACGTAACAAAAATGTACTAAAACCTTTTTTACTGTATGAAAGTGAGTTACACGATATTGTGATATTCGGTACAACCAAAAATCTTACCAGGTACCTATATATTTATATAAAGAGACGTTTCTATTTTTAAAATTGGATTTTTTAATGTAGAATATTTGAAAATGGATGGGATATTTAAGGTTGCTCCAACTTTATTCAAACAGGTGTTTACCACTCATGTCGAAAAAGGAGGAAAAGTGATCCCGACAATCTTTTGCGCAACCCTGAGTAAAACATTGCCTCTTACGATCCTCACTTTGTAATAACCATATTGTTAGAAATGTGATATTTTAAGTTAATTCTATCATTGAAGCGACTCAGTTTCTTCTACGGAAAGAAGCAACATTTGTTTTAACCGAGAGATTTAACCAAGCTCACTAGAAAGGTTTTTCGGCAAGCAAAGAGCCGCAAGTGGTTCCAAGGATAATCCCAGTGTAATTTTCAACATAACATGCCTAACATCAAAGTTCTCCTTAAAGGAGCGCGATGCGGGGTTAATGGTTATATATCATCAAAGCCAGAAGCGACCAAATCCATGAAAATCAAAAGTTTAAAAAAAGGTTTTATTTGAAAATTCTTTTAAGTTAACCTTAAAAAGTTAAATTTAAACTTTACAGTTTCATTGCCTCTTTCAAAATGTACATATAACATTTTTACTATTTAATATAATATAATATTATACAAAAACGTAGATTTGCTTCGCACTTGTAAAAAAGTGCATTTGTACCCAACGATGGTCGACCAAATCCGTAAAGGTACAGAAATTAACAAGTTGGGAAACCAAAATGTACCTCCCCGGCACCCACGTGATATAACCTAACCTAACCTTACCAAAAATATTAAAATTTATAGCATTGGTGGAAGACGAAGATTGGAAGCAAAAAGAAGTAATATTTCAATTAAACACTAAATATATTAAACGAATAATTCAAATCAAAAATATACTTCTTACCAAGATAAATTTGAATGCAAAAGAATCACAATTCAAAATTCCAATGAGGGTACAAATTTTGAGAACCAGAGTCAATGACTTGAATTAATTTTAAAATATGCAAGGTCAAGGTTCTTCTTTTAAAACAATATAAGCATTTGGAAAGTTCTAGAGTATTTGTAGACCAAGTAACGCGAATAGGTAAAATCAGAAGTTAATAATTATATAAAGAATTGTACTACATTTAATTTTCAACTTTCACCGTGTATTCCATGTAATTTCTTGAGCAGACGAAAGCAATTTTTGCATTGACCAATGAGAGAGAGAGGAAATGTTGAAAATAGTTCTTTAAGATCACGTGGGGCGCCCGTCATAGTCTCACAGATGCGATAGTAAACAAATAAAATGGCAAATTCAGCGTGTGCCTGCCGCTACATATTTTACAATTTTTATACCTTGATTGGCAATTGTTAGCTAAATGTCCGCTTTTTATACAAATAAAACATCTTTTTGTTCTATCATTAATCTCTTTTTAGCTACACCAAAAGTGTAGCTATTACATTCGTTGGTTCGCCGCCGTTGGAAAGGACGAAATTCGCGAAAATCAAGCATTCGCGTAGAAGAAAAAAATTATATTAGATATAATGCCGCGTTCACACGGGTTACTAATTAGAAAATTAATAACACACGGGGTTATAAGTTGAAAATATAAAATGATTAGATGTAAATGCGCGTTCACACAGGTTTATAATTTGAAAATAGATATTAGATATAAAGCCGCGTTCACAAGATAAATTAATAAAGATTAGATATAAAGGCGCGTTCACACGGGTTAATAATTTGAAAATAAATAATATTAGATATAAAGCCACGTTCACAAGATAAATGAATAAAGATTAGATATAAAGGCGCGTTCACACGGGTTAAAAAGTTGAAAATAACTAAAGATTAGATATAAAGGTGCGTTCACACGGGTTTATAAGTTGAAAATAAATATTAGATATAAAGCCGCGTTCACAAGATAAATTAATAATGATTAGATAGAAAAATGAAAAGTGGAAAAATGAAGTGTCATTGATTTCAAGTGTCATTGGTGTAGCTATTCTTATGGGCTTGACCATCTTGTTATCCTCTATGCCGTGTTTATAGCAATTATAGTCGGCCCAACGAAAGAAGAGCCCTGAGAAAAACGTCCGAAATGGGGTCGCCAGCATCGACCCCATAGTTATTAATCTTGTTTTTCTCTTGCGATGTCTGTCTGCAATATCGTCTGCTATCGAGATTGAGTAGATAAAATCGGTGTTATAGAACGTCGGCTTTTTGCAGTGTATATGCTGTTATATTTTGTTTATTGCGATCAAGTATTCTGTATAATTCATAACATAACGAAACAACATTAGAAAGTACACCCCCAACCCTAGGTGGGGTCTAGCTACTGTATTCACTGCGGCGTTGGCGTGGGCGTTGGCGTTGGCGTCGTTCAAGAAGACGAAATACGTCATCGAATAGAAAAATCTTTCGTCCTCTTCCCTCTCCGAGTGAACTTTTAGTTCGCGGAGAGGTTCTGTCTGTGTGTGACGTCGGAAGAAGACGTAATCAACCACGGCGCTTGATTCTCCAATAAAATTCGAATATCCAGTTATTAGCTTCTACCTTGCTGTAAACGTACATCCACTGCAGCTCATTGAAGAGCAGCAACCGTTACTCGCTTCTTAGTTTATTATATCAAAAATGTCTTTGCGAACAAAGACCCAGAAGGACATGTTATGGCCTTGAATGTCTGAAGTGACAGATATTTAATTTTCTTTTAAAACATTAAATTTAAATACAATTAAATTTTCTTTTAAAACATGAAATTTAAATACAATTAGATTTTCTTTTAAAACGAAATTTAAATATAATCACAATCTGGCACGATTTAGAGTTTCAAATTTCAATACAACTGATTTTATTCACTCGGAAATATTTAAGAAAAACATAACAGACGATTTTCTCCCATTGACGCTTAACATTAAATTTCGCTTAATTATTTTTCGGGGAAAACGTGTATTGAACTGTTATTTTTCAGTATAACGCGAGTCCACTTTATGTTTTCTTAGTTTAACCCGAATTTCCACGACTCGCAATTGAACGGATCGTTAAAAATACTCGCCGGTTTATTGGAATGGGTATATGATAAAGGGAAATGTGTTTTTTAAAGCCCGTTTAAAGTCACCTTCTTTTCTAGCTTAGCAGACGACGCAAACCATAACAATTTGTACTTTCAAAGCTATATTGCGCGCGCAAGCGGAGAGAATTTCAAAGCGACGAATTTTAGAGCGGCTAAGCTTTTTAAATAAATTGTAATACTTTCATTTTTCTTTTCATTAATACCGTACAATTAAAATGATGATTTCCATAAGGGACCACTAATTAGTTATTAGGAGTTATAAAAAAACATCCATGAATTAGGTTTGTTCGTTTGCAACCCAAGTTAAAAATTAAAATATGGTGAATTTTTATTCCCTTTAAATTCCTTGTATAAGCATCGGTAAGCTAACATGAACGAATTGCCTCGACTAAAGTCGAGGAGTTGTAATAAAACATTATCCATGGATTAGGTTTGTTCGTTTGCAACCTAGATTAAAAATTAAAATATGGGGAATTTTTTTCCCTTTAAATTCCTTGATAAGCATTCATAAGCTAACATGAACGAGAACGAATTGCCTCGACTAAAGTCGAAGAGTTATAATAAAGCATTATCCATAGAAAACATTATCCATAGAAAACATTATCCATAGAAAACATTATCCAATTAAGGTATGAGATCAGATCATAGAACTTTGAGTCTATGCCTAAAGCCAAAGCTAAATTAAGTATATTTTTCTATCGAAATTTAATGTTAAGCGTCAATGGGAGAAAATCGTCTGTTATGTTTTTCTTAAATATTTCCGAGTGAATAAAATCAGTTGTATTGAAATTTGAAACTCTAAATCGGGCCAGATTGTGATTATATTTAAATTTCGTTTTAAAAGAAAATCTAATTGTATTTAAATTTCATGTTTTAAAAGAAAATTTAATTGTATTTAAATTTAATGTTTTAAAAGAAAATTAAATATCTGTCACTTCAGACATTCAAGGCCATAACATGTCCTTCTGGGTCTTTGTTCGCAAAGACATTTTTGATATAATATCTGTCACTTCAGTCTAACACGAAAGTGTTAACTTCTATATTAAAAGACTAGCCCTTTAAAAAGTGATTCAGTCAAATCTCTACATTTTTACCATTGCCCTTTAAACCCAATTAAAATTAATTTTTTCATAATTTTTGATGTTAATAGCTGCGGCAGCCGCACTTGATTCAGTCAAATCTCTACATTTTTACCATTGCCCTTTAATCCCAATTAAAAAAAAATTTTACATTATTTTTGATGTTAATAGCTGGGGCAGCCTCACTTGATTCAGTCAGATCTCTACATTTTTACCATTGCCCTTTAATCCCAATTAAAATTAATTTTTACATTATTTTTGATGTTAATAGCTGGGGGAGCCGCACTTGATTCAGTCAAATCTCTACATTTTTACCATTGCCCTTTAATTCCAATTAAAAAATTTTTTTACATTATTTTTGATGTTAATAGCTGGGGGAGCCGCACTTGATTCAGTCAAATCTCTACATTTTTACCATTGCCCTTTAATCCCAATTAAAATTAATTTTTACATTATTTTTGATGTTAATAGCTGGGGCAGACGCACTTGATTCAGTCAAATCTCTACATTTTTACCAGTGCCTCTTAATCCCAATTAAAATTAATTTTTTCATTATTTTTGATGTTAACAGCTGGGGCAGCCGCACTTGATTCAGTCAGATCTCTACATTTTTACCATTGCCCTTTAAACCCAATTAAAATTAATTATTTCACAATTTTTGATGTTAATAGCTGGGGCAGCCTCACTTGATTCAGTCAAATTTCTACATTTTTACCAGTGCCCTTTAATCCCAATTAAAATTTATTTTTTCATTATTTTTGATGTTAATAGCTGGGGCAGCCGCACTTGATTCAGTCAGATCTCTACATTTTTACCATTGCCCTTTAAACCCAATTAAAATTAATTATTTCACAATTTTTGATGTTAATAGCTGGGGCAGCCGCACTTGATTCAGTCAGATCTCTACATTTGTACCATTGCCCTTTAAACCCAATTAAAATTAATTTTTTCATAATTTTTGATGTTAATAGCTGGGGCAGCCGCACTTGATTCAGTCAAATCTCTACATTTTTACCATTGCCCTTTAATCCCAATTAAAATTAATTTTTACATTTTTTTGATGTTAATAGCTGGGGCAGCCGCACTTGATTTAGTCAAATTTCTACATTTTTACCATTGCCCTTTAAACCTAATTAAACTAAATTTTTTCATAATTTTTGATGTTAATAGCTGCGGCAGCCGCACTTGATTTAGTCAAATTTCTACATTTTTACCATTGCCCTTTAAACCCAATTAAAATTAATTTTTTCATAATTTTTGATGTTAATGGCTGGGGCAGCCGCACTTGATTTAGTCAAATTTCTACATTTTTACCATTGCCCTTTAAACCCAATTAAAATTAATTTTTTCATAATTTTTGATGTTAATAGCTGGGGCAGCCTCACTTGATTCAGTCAGATCTCTACATTTTCCCCATTGCCCTTTAAACCCAATTAAAATTAATTTTTTCATCAATTTTGATGTTAATACCTCCGACAGCCGCAGCGAAATCATTATATTTTCCCCATTGCCCTTTAAACCAAATTTAAATTAAATTTTTCATCAATTTTGATGTTAATACCTCCGACAGCCGCAGTGAAATCTTTATATTTTCCCCATTGCCCTTTAAACCAAATTTAAATTAATTATTTCAGCAATTTTGATGTTAATACCTCCGACAGCCGCAATGAAATCTTTATATTTTCCCCATTGCCCTTTAAACCAAATTTAAATTAATTATTTCAGCAATTTTGATGTTAATACCTCCGACAGCCGCAGCGAAATCTTTATATTTTCCCAATTGCCCTTTAAACCAAATTCCAATTAATTTTTTCATTATTTTTGATGTTAATACCTTCCTTATTGCCGTTCGGAATTTCACTCATTTTTAAAAAGGAGAGTACTTTTAAGGCGGAGAAATTGAAAATTAATGTTATTCTATGGGATTTAGATTTTTTGCAAGAGACTTACCTTTCAGATTTATTTTCTAATGCTTCCAAATATTTTACAGGCTTTATTTTAAGACTAATTTCATAATTTTATACCGATTAGTTTGGTCACAGTCTATAAACGGCAAAAATATGAAGAAGGAGAAATTAAGTCATTAGAGTTCAATACCCATAGCCTCCAAATCAAGCGCGCGCGCTCGTGCTCGTGATTTTAAAAAGCCATATAAAACCTAAGCCTAATTTGTCAAATTAGGCTTAGGTTTTTGGCGAATCTATTTCTCCGCCTTGTTGTTCCCTCCGTTTTCATAAATAGATTGTGGGCCATCTAATTGGTGTAAAATTATGAAATTAGTCTTAAAATAAAGCTCGAATCTTAATTCATACCACACGGAAAATCCAAGTCTGAAAAATATCCGGAAGTATTAGAAAATAAATCTGAAAGGTAAGCCACTTTCAAAAAACCAAATCCCATAGAATAACATTACGATTTGGCCATGCGCGAAACCAGCTAAGTACCAAAAAAAGGGTCAACTTTAGAATTAATTTTAAAATACTTAGACTTAATATTTTTAAATGAAACTTGAAAAGTTCAACATTCGAACCTTGCTCTACCATTTAAAAGTGATTATATCTGTAACAAATAATTCCTCTTTTAGTTCTGTCAATCACTGGACTTGTCCTCGAAAGAGTCGATTTTAATGTTATTCTATGGGAGAATGGAGCGTTTTGATTGGCTAGAGACTGAATTTTTTAGGAAATCAAAATAGCATTACAGATGATGATGGGCCCAATACATAGAACCCTACCGGGTTCTAAGAATAATGATAAACGAGCGCCTTATATAGTATCTTTTGGATTCGCGTCGATTTTAGCCTTCTGAGGTTATAGCTTTTACTGAATTGTAACGTAATATTAATTTAAATTAAAATTAAAACAGATTAAATGATTTAACTTAATCTAAAAACCAATCTTGCTGAAACTTAAATTTAATATAAAAGATATTTTCGAAGATATTCAATATTTTCTTATAGGTTGATTAGATAAAGGCGTGTTTTCACGTGTGTTCAAGATTAAATGAATTAATAAATTTTAGATATTATGGTGCGTTTTCACGGGTATCCAAGATAAGACAATAAAGATTAGATGTAAAGGTGCCCTCACAAGGGTATCCAAGGTAAAAATTAATAAAGATTAGATATAAAGGCGTGTTCATAGGGTATCCAAGATACATGACTTAATAAGATAAAATGACTTACTAAAGAATAGACGCGTTTCCAAAATAAAAATGACTTAATAAAGAATAGATATGAAGTCCCGTTGCACGAGTATCCAAGATAAAATGAAAAAGATAATATATAAATGCCTGTTCGCACGGGTATCTAAGTTAAAAATTAATAAATATTCGATATAAAGCCACGTTCACACGGGTATCCAAGATAAATTAATAAAGATTAGATATAAATGCGCGTTCAGACGTATCAAAGAAAAATCAAGATTAGATATAAAGCCGCTTTCACACGGGTATCCAAGATAAATTAATAAAGATTAGATATAAAGCCTCTTTCACACGGGTATCCAAGATAAATTAATAAAGATTAGATATAAAGACGCGTTCACAGGTAGCCAAGTTGAAAAACGTGGTTTGAAAAACATGACTTGAAAAACGTGGTTTGAAAAACATGATTTGAAAAACATGATTTGAAAAACATGGAAAAACATGGAAAAACATGATTTGAAAACCTTTTTCCACACCACCTGATAAGGTTTAGTCGGCTGTTACCTTTAGGTGCCGACTGAGGCGCATTTTTTTCACAAGAGGTATTCCCGGTAGGTGTACTCCTCCTCCAGCACTTAATACTGGCCCGGCACTCACTCTCTAGTCCAACTTCAGTGCCGGTGTTTAAGGGAATCTTTCATCCCACCAACCAAGGCCAAGAATCGTTCAAAAAGGTGATTTTATTCACATTGAAAAACAATTCTCCCTCAGTTACCTCGCAGACGTCAAAGCAAGGCAATGGGCTTTCGCCCTCACTTAAGGGAATCTTTCATCCCACCAACTAAGGCCAAGAATCGTTCAAAAAGGTGATTTTATTCAATCACATTGAAAAACAATTCTCCCTCAGTTACCTCGCAGACTTCAAAGCAAGGCAACGGGCTTTCGCCCTCACTTAAGGGAATCTTTCATCCCACCAACTAAGGCCAAGAATCGTTCAAAAAGGTGATGTTATTCACATTGAAAAACAATTCTCCCTCAGTTACCTCGCAGACGTCAAAGCAAGGCAACGGGCTTTCGCCCTCACTTAAGGGAATCTTTCATCCCACCAACTAAGGCCAAGAATCGTTCAAAAAGGTGATGTTATTCACATTGAAAAACAATTCTCCCTCAGTTACCTCGCAGACGTCAAAGCAAGGCAACGGGCTTTCGCCCTCACTTAAGGGAATCTTTCATCCCACCAACTAAGGCCAAGAATCGTTCAAAAAGGTGATTTTATTCACATTGAAAAACAATTCTCCCTCAGTTACCTCGCAGACGTCAAAGCAAGGCAATGGGCTTTCGCCCTCACTTAAGGGAATCTTTCATCCCACCAACTAAGGCCAAGAATCGTTTAAAAAGGTGATTTTATTGACATTGAAAAACAATTCTCCCTCAGTTACCTCGCAGACGTCAAAGCAAGGCACCGGGCTTTCGCCCTCACTTAAGGGAATCTTTCATCCCACCAACTAAGGCCAAGAATCGTTCAAAAAGGTGATTTTATTCACATTGAAACGATAAAGGAACTTAGAGGTTTTTGTTCATTGCGCTTGGCATATTCGCTTATTCCTGTTTCATTACCGCTAATTGTTGTCCACATATCACAGTGCCTCATAAGCCTGACAATAATACAATATATCTACCTCTGTCAAAGAAAAATTTTACGGCATTTATTTCGACTTCTTATAAATGCAAATTGACTTATGATAAGAATAAGTCGATTCTCGGTAATCAGCCTTATATCTCTCTAGAAATGGCTTGTTGCCAAAAGCCAGGTCAAGTTGAGTTCCAAGATTGGTGGATACCCTGTTTCTCAATCCTGGCATTAGTTCAAATTCCAAAGTCGAAAAGAAGTTTGTCAAAGCTACACTTCTTTTCAGATAATCAACGTTAAAATCTCCGATAACCAACGTTGGTACTTCCGGGTCGTATTTTTCAGATAACAGGGGAGTTAACTCATCGATCACCAGTTTTAAACTGGCTTGTGGCGACTTATACAATAGCACCACCGCTATTTTCTCATCTTCTAGCTTACAATCGAGCCAAATTCGCTCTAAACGGGCAATAGGCGAGATTTGGCCATTTGGAAGCTTAGCATGGGACACTTTACAATCGAGGGATTGTTCAGTCATCTTTTTGCTCCCGTAAATAGTCGACCTGTACTATTTCCGCTCGGGCGCATTATTAGGTAAAAATATCCTTCCCAAAGGGAAAAAGTCTGGGATATTTAAATCGTCTGATACCTTCGCCCTTACTTCCACGAATAAAAGCAAATCCGCGTTCGTGATGAAATTATCGTGAATTACGTCCCTCAAATGCCCTCGTAAAGATTCTGGATTATGAAAAAACATAATAGGCTGAGATTGCAATGTGGGAATTAAGATTCGATTGTCCCTTTGCATTCTCTCCATTTCTAGCTTTACGGCATCAGTTGCGCTGGGAGGCATTGGCGGCACAAAATCGCCCGCAATATATAGCCCTTGCGCAGACGTAGCTCTGCTGCAAGCGACATACAACATCGACCGTTCCATTCGCCGCTTGGAACTAATATGAACCACCACGCATTTGTAAGTGTCCCCTTGACTTTTATGGATAGTGATAGCTTCCGCCATTTGCAACGGAAATTGTTTTCTAGAAACTACAACATTTTTGTTAGAGTGGCGAAGACTGAATGATTTAACCGTCTTTTCAAGCGGAGTCCACGAAGGATTGACCTTTGCTGCGGCTAATAAACCTGCACTCTTGGTTCTTATATCCTTACCTACTCTTTCGTGGTCAAAAGACAACCATACTCTTAAGGGTACGCGATCCCCATTTGGACGGACCCCGTAGTCGATTTGGCGAATTCTACCAGTGGCACCATTAACTATTCCATCTTGGATGTCTATATTATTAGTCACCATATAGCGACCACCAATTTGCAAGCGAATCTCTTTGCTTAAACCGTAAGTGGCGTTAGGTTTCAGGTGTTTCGCTCTCATCAGTATATTTTGACGTATTTCCCCTTGAAAATCCCCTTTGACGTTATCGAGAGCCAAAGAGTTGCAACATTCTGTACCCATTTGCCCGAGTCGAAGGTTGTTAAACTCTTCCGCCTCTTTGTTCGTGGCATAGAGGTGCACAGCGTCCAGAGGAGGCTCTCCTTTCACACTAATCCGCTGGCTTTCGATTAAGGAAATGTCACCCCATTCCATCTTTCCCACGGCCATACGATTCAAAGCTATGGCGAAGGCCTTATCTTCCTTTTGACGCATGATTTCCGTCAAAGAGAAAATTTTAAACTCTTCCCAGAGCGGATTATTACAAAGCAATCCGGCATACGAGCTGTCTCGAGCTTTCGGAATTTGAAAAGCGAAGCTATCACCAACTGGTTTCAATTGGTTAAAGTCACCCACAACTAAAATTGAGAGACCCCCGAAAGAATCTCGGGAACCCATGATTTCTTGGCATCAGGAATTCACTTTCATGAGGATTCCCACCCCAGCCATTGAAATTTCGTCGATTATTATCAATTTTAGGTCCTTCCAAGCAACCCTCATTTTGTTCAGCATTTCCGATTCCATTCTCGACATAGGACCTCGGTATTGGCTTACGGGAAGAGAGAATGCCGTATGAAGGGTTGTTCCCCCAATATTGAAACCAGCTTTTCCCGTGTAAGCGCACTTTAAGGCAATTACCTTTGAGTTGTCAGCACCTGGTTGTTTGTGAAAATGTCTGGTAACTCCCTCGTACACGGAGTTGATCAGGACACTTTTTCCGACTCCAGCACCACCAGTAACAAAAAGGCGAAGAGGCTGGTTCTCTTTGGTTTTTAAATGACCAAGAATATAACCAAACACTTCTCTTTGCTTTTTGTTCAAACTCTGAACCATTTTGGCATACTCGTTGTCCTCAATGTAACGAACAGTTTGTACTATTGTGTAATCTGGTGTTGTTCCATCAGGCAATTCTCGCCCAATATCAGTACCTCCTTCTCGCAAGGATAAAATTGCAAATTCGGGATCATCCACCGTGAATTCGCGATTTCTAGCGTCTTCATGTTCCAATATCGGTTGGATATTGGTAACGTCAATTTGGGCTTCGTTTCCTAGGAAGTCTGTTCTAGCCCGCTCAAAATCACCTTCATCTAACTGATTCACGAATTCGCGTCTTTTCAATGAAATCAGTTCCAAATTTGTCTCATAAATTTCCTTGAAATCCTTTTCCATGATGTCAGTCGCCTCACTGCGCCACGGAAAATACAACAGAATATGTTCTCGGTAGAACTCTAGCGTATCCTTTTCGATACTGTAATTTCTAAATCGAATAATTTTTGCCATCGTACGTTTGCGTACGAAACCCTTCGAATTTTTCAAAGGTTGCCAAACAGCGAGAACATCAGGTTCTTCCTCGCTATCAGGCCCTTCATCGTGGTTAGGGTTTGGAACAACAGTGGCTCTGCCTTTTTTCTTGTTGTATTCGTGCCAAGCCGCAAATTCAGCGAGACAAAGAGAATCCATGGTATCTGGCCTTAAGGGATAACGCTCCAATAAGCCGTCTGCAAAAATGTCTGTACTATCCTCATGCAGATCATCCAGCTGCGACTTCGGCCGGAGAATGTGGATTCGTTTTTCGGGATGGTTAGTATTGATGTACACCGAAGCCCGGCTCGCCTTAGACACCGGAATCTGCAGTGACAAATACGCCGCTTCTTGCGCAGATACTTCTTGACCACTGAGAAACTTATTTGCGATAATTTTAAGCCTTTCTTTGATAGTGGAGCCTGCCTTCTTTGCATCTCTCATAGCTTCCACCAATAACTGAGAGATTTTCGTTGCGATTTTCCAATGTACGCAATGATGTACACTATGCAAGCGTATGCGTCAAGGACGAATTGAATGTCCATATTGGCTCTCCATAATTTGAGGACGTCTTTATTATAAGCGTTTACTTTCACTTCTCGGGGAGATCTCTTGAGAAGAATGGACTTTTTCTTCATTTTCAGAGTGACGCAGTCAATATAAACTTTTTCAGTCATACTAAGAGGAATGAAAAATTCCTCGAAGGTTTCAGGAGCGCTTTCAGAAGTCAATGCAGCGATAGCCTGTTCAACTCTTTCTGATTCTTTTTCAATAAACTCCCTGTAAGGCTTGGTCCAGTTTCTCAAATCCGGATCGTAAACGTACGTTCTGGGCATTGGGGGCCAAGGAACTCCAAACCGACAAATAGTCGTTTCACCCCTTTTAACCTTACACGTTTTCGTGTGTTTATGCGTCTGAAGTGGAATAAGGTTAGCTAGTTGTTCGTCCCTTGACTTCGCGCAAGATATGAAATAATCAGCGAAGGCCTCAACTTCAGCAGCATTCGAACCATCCGTTTTCAGCTTTGGGGCTCCGGACACCCAAATTAAACTGTGGATATGAGGACTTCCTCGATGCTGAAACTCAACCCTATAGTAGAAGTCCTCAATGGACCCTAACGGCGCAGCTTTACTTCTCAGAAACTTGAACAAAGCACGAAACCTGAGATCAAAGTATCGTGCGCAAGTAATTGGGTCCTTTTGAATCAATGTAGCTTTGTCTTTGAAAGCCATAGTTGCAATTTCTTGGTCAGTTAAGCGCCTTTTACCAGCAGTAACAAGCAAAGCGTTCAGCAAATCTGGCCAGCGACTCTCCGCCGCGCTTACAGTCAAAAAAAATGACGGAATACCTAGTTGTCTCGCCATGGCTAAAAGTTCTCTGCTTTTACTTTGCCAAAAAGCGGGAGAGTTCCAAATATTCTCCAAAATGCGGAACCCGTCGTCATGATTGATAAGTGTTTCTAGGCCCCCAACCGTTCTTAATCTGCCTGCGGTAAAGCTTCGGCCATCCGATGCCTTAGTTTTACGCAAACAAATTTGAATTGCCGAGCTTACCTTCATGGTCTTGATTTTAAACCACTTGAAAAAAATGTTGGTAACGTCTGTGGCGCACCTTCTATCGGCAGAAAGCAATTCCCACTTGACAAGGTCTTGGTAGCTATATTTAACCGTAATTTTCCGTTTTTGACCCCCATAAATACGAGTGAAAGAAAGCTCTTCGCAATCCTCGTCAAACAGCAAGGAAGCTGGACGGCTTCCTTCCCCCGGGGCAAATGTTATCGTCAAGTCAGTACTCGGAATTAGATCGTCCGAGGAAAGCAGCAAAGAATCCCTATTACCGCAATTATCCCTATCTTCTTCTTTTTCCTCGTTCCATTCCTCGTCACTATCTACTTCTATAGCGCTACATATTTCAGGGTTGGAATTTTCAGTTTCAGACGGTTTGCTACCGACCGAGGAAGCATCGATGGGTCGATCTTCCCCCTCTACAATATTTCGATCGTTTTCGTTGACGACAAAATCAACAGTATCTTCTACGATAGCGGACAAAAGTTCCTCTGAAAGAGTTACGTCATTCTTTCTATAAAGTGGCGTACCTACTAAGAATTTAAGCGCCTCTAAAATTTGCTTCGGCCGCACGGTTTCAAATAAAAACGGGTTCGCGTATTGCATTCGCCGCATCAATTTGATTTGAATAATATGCGTATTTTGCGGCAGCCTTGGCAAAACAGAACAGGACGTATCTACGCTACATGGGACGTTTACAACAGTGCCCTTAGAGCCACTCTGCGAATCACAACCGAGAGATACTATTTTTATGAATGGAATTCTCGGGCTAACGAGACGTTGCTCAAGATTAGATAACTCAGTAACAATCGCGGGCACGTCAGGAAAACAAAAACCATTAAAGGGACTATATTTCGGTATCTGCCCCTTAGATATGGCTGTGTAGCAAGCCTTGCATAAAATAACAACTGCCGCCAAGATATTATAAGCAAACCCTACACGTGCCTGAAAAGCTTCTTTAGTCATTGAAGTCGTACCGTTCCTAAAGCAAAGCCTTGAACAAATTTCGCACCTATGAGTAGGAACGTCTCTTATCTCTTCGGAATACAAATGTTCCAGATATCGGGGATCACCTTTCTTTATTGACTTTCCCACTCTTTCCCTCTCCCGAAATTCGACATTTTCTCTGCGCAGAGCCATATCTAAACTCTCTGCGGCTCGAAAATCAGGATTCGCTCTTTTTGTTGCCTTGAGCAATTTTTCCCCCACCCGAAATTCTTCGTTTTCTCTGCGCAGAGCCATATCTAAACTCTTTGCGGCTCGAAAATCAGGATTCGCTCTTTTTGTTGCCTTGAGCAATCTTTCCCCCTCCCGAAATTCTTCGTTTTCTCTGCGCAGAGCCATATCTAAACTCTCTGCGGCTCGAAAATCAGGATTCGCTCTTTTTGTTGCCTTGAGCAATCTTTCCCCCTCCCGAAATTCTTCGTTTTCTCTGCGCAGAGCCATATCTAAACTCTCTGCGGCTCGAAAATCAGGATTCGCTCTTTTTGTTGCCTTGAGCAATCTTTCCCCCTCCCGAAATTCTTCGTTTTCTCTGCGCAGAGCCATATCTAAACTCTTTGCGGCTCGAAAATCAGGATTCGCTCTTTTTGTTGCCTTGAGCAATCTTTCCCCCTCCCGAAATTCTTCGTTTTCTCTGCGCAGAGCCATATCTAAACTCTCTGCGGCTCGAAAATCAGGATTCGCTCTTTTTGTTGCCTTGAGCAATCTTTCCCCCTCCCGAAATTCTTCGTTTTCTCTGCGCATAGCCATATCTAAACTCTCTGCGGCTCGAAAATCAGGATTCGCTCTTTTTTTGCCTTAAGCAATTTTTCCCTCTCTCGAAATTCTTCGTTTTCTCTGCGCGGAACCATATTTAAACTCTCTGCGGCTCGAAAATCAGGATTCGCTCTTTTTGTTGCCTTAAGCAATCTTTCCCCTCCCGAAATTCGTCATTTTCTCTGCGCAGACCCATCTCTAAACTCTGCGGCTCAAAAATCTGGGTTCGCTCTTTTCGTAGCCTTAACCAATCGTTCCCTACGCATCTTTACAATCTTCCCCTGCTCTACTTTACTATCTCAGTAATTCTAACTTTTTGATATGTATTATTTCTGAACAGAAAAAAATCTTTAGTCAAAAATTATGTTTCATTTTTATTTCAATTAATTATTCAAGAAGTGCAACATTCCTCGCACAACATCAATTTTTTCTTTTTTTTCAAGCAATCTTTCCCCCTCCCGAAATTCGTCATTTTCTCTGCGCAGACCCATCTCTAAACTCTCTGCGGCTCGAAAATCCGGGTTCGCTCTTTTCGTAGCCTTAACCAATCGTTCCCTTTCTCGATATTGGGGATCTTCTCTGCGCTTAGCCGAATTTATTCTTTCTTTCTCAGTATATTCGGGGTTTAGCCTACGAGAAACCATGTCCCGCCTTTTCTTTTTTTGAAGAGGTCCCTCACTATCATTATCACTGACTATTGCAGTTGTTTGATTTTGATTTTTTGGGTTTTGAATGGGGCAACCCTCATAAAGTGCGACCTTTGCAGTCGGCACCCTGCCCAAATCGCTTGGGTTTTGAAAGATTACCGGTCCCGGGATATTCCTACGAGCTTCTTCGCTCGCTTTTTCCTTTTCTCTTTTGAGCCTAGCATTACGCCTGGCCCTTACCTCAGGAGTCTCTATTGGTAAAACTCGTACTTTCTTTCCTATACTATTTTTCGCGTTTGAAGCCTCTTCTTCCTTCTTCTGGCGGTCAGACATTCTATCCAAAATAATTATGATGTATCACTAAATTACCCGCCAAGTTACTCCCACAAAAAAAAAAAAAAAAAAAAAAAAAATTAACTCATGCGCGCAAAAAAACAAAATTTGGCGGACTGCATTTTACCTTTAAGTATAACTAAAAGTCCAATCCAGTCATTTCTGGAAAAAAAATATATACCAAATCATTACTGCGAAAAAGCCATAAAGTCGAACTGCATCTACCTTTACGTATAACTAAAACTTTACATGTTATCAATTAATTAAATGTAGGCATATACATAAAATAAACGAATAAAACGTTTTTACTCGGATTGAAATTCATGAATTATGCTTAAGAATTTAAACAGGACTGAATAAAATGTAAAGATGCTATTAAACTAATTTTACATAAAATGGGTTTGCCCCAAAAAATTCTATGCATTATATTGTTGGCTGATAGAGTCTATATTTTCCTTTTTTTTTTTTTTTTTTTTTTTTTTTTTTTTTTTTTTGTTAAGCTGAGCATTATCAGGTTGGCTGATACTGATAGAGCCCTTTATTGGGGCGGGGTTTCGGTACGAGTTTCTTCGGCCGTTAAGGGAGGGTTGACAACGTGTATTCCCAACACCCTACGTTGATCCATGGGCGAAGAAACGATAAATCCAGGACATGACTCTTCTCTGTTGGAAGGATAAGTTCTCGGTCGGCCAAACAAACAGCCTTCGTACAGCGTGTGACGTCGTATGACGTTACTTTACTCCCAAAACGCCATAGCTTTGACTGTACAAAATTGATCCCAAAAAAAAACGTCATCACGGCACGGTGATGACGTTGCCTGTTTCTTTTAGTAGACTCTAGATTCATGTCCAGGATGCATCGTTTCTTGGACCATGGTTGATCTGGGTAACGGAGGTCCCGATTCTGAAACAAATAGTCCCGCTTGGATAACCCGCCTTTGAAACCTCTTCCCTTAAATCGCGCCGTTAACCCTTTATAGAACAGAATAGATTATCTTAAAAGTATTTTTCCCTATAGAGGACGAGTAGAGGCCTGAATTAAAGGAGACTAATAAAATTAAAACCTTTACTAGAGTGCGAAAATAATAAGTATATAATATTGATGACGAAGTTCGCAAATTTACTGTTTTTTTCTTTAAAAGGAAACTTGGGGCTTAAAATCGTACACCTTTTGAATTTTATTTCGAATCTACGCATGCCAAATTTTTGGGCACGTTTTCGGTGTTTCAATTCATTTGTAAAGATTGGTAAAATTTGAATTTAGGTAAATATAAATTTGGAGCAATCACATTATTTTCGCCCTTAACCGCGCTTGGAATATCGTAACATTAAAAGAATACGCGGCGTTAGACCCTCAATGTCTTGGACATCAAACGCCAGCCTATTTTTTTTAAGTTAGTACATTATAAGCGCAGTTAAGGGCTCAAATAATATGATAACTCCGAATTTATATTTACTAAAATGCACATTTTACCAATCTTTAGAAATTAATTTAAACACCGAAACCATATCTAAAAAATGGTTTTTTGACATGGTAATTTCGAAAATGAATACAAACAGCTCCACGTTTCTCTTTAAATAATGATAAATAGTACAAAGTTTGGTTCAGAGGTTTTTTCCAGTTTAGTTTTATACGAAATTTAATCCATGTATTTACGCATTTATTTGCTTTTTTCTATATTAAATTTACTTTTTTAATTTATAGTAAGGCTGTCGCCGTTATTTCGAACTGCTATAGACTAATATCGTTTAAAGCCCTAACTTCACTTCTCCCCGTCAAAAAAGTGTTCAAACATCTTTTTTACTTCCCCTACTTTCCCCTCTATTGTAAGCTCGCTCTCCCGTCTTCGGGGCTCGAAGGGATTATATTTACCTTCGTACCTGCTTACCAAAAACGAGAGAAAATAGGTCACTTTTACGTTAAACCATCACTCTATCTTTGTAGCGCGTACGATATTGGCGACGAGAAAGGCGATTCATACCTTTCCGAGGAGAAATCGGACTTCCTTTTTTCGAAAATAAAGCGTGTATGCGTTTCAAATAAATAAAAATTATATAGGTAGGCTAAATAATTCTGGTAAAGTTTTGGTATGTAGCGAGAAAATGGACTGCTGTAGTACCATTTTCTCGCTCCGATTGCCCGTGAACTGGTGTGGGGGTTTTACATCTGGTAAAACATGGCTAAAATTGATTTGTACAGTTTTGAGGATTACCTTGAAATGTTTTTCATTTACGGAGAGTGTCAGAGAAACGCAATGTTAGCTGCTAGGGCGTTTGCAGAAAGATTTCCGAACCGGCCACATCCGGGGCATCAAGTAATTTTAAACGCAATAACCCGATTTCTTGAAAGATTCGACGTAATGCACCAGTGCGACATCAACATCATCCGCCAGTTGTACAAGGAGGTGGACACGGGGCGGGCAGACGAAACAAAGTAGTAAGGCGTATCGTAGAAAACCCCCACACCAGTTCACGGGCAATCGGGGCGGAATTAAATTGTTCTCATACAACGGTCTTAAAAATTCTTCGTGGTGAAGGATTTCACCCCTACAAAATTCATCTTCACCAACATCTTAAACCACAAGACTTTGGACCACGCGTAGAGTTTTGCCGATGGGTATTGGACCAAATTGAAGTTGATGGAAATTTCCTAAACCACGTACTTACGAGTGATGAGTGTACGTTTTACCGGGACGGTACAGTTAACCGCCACAACATGCACTACTGGTCGAGGGAAAATCCCCATTGGCTAAGGGCGAATCATCACCAAGAAAACTGTAGGATAAACATTTGGTGTGGATTCTTAGGTGATCGGGTAATTGGACCTGTTTTTCTCGAAGAACATCTAAACGAAGATCGTTACGTTGATCTCTTAAACACCGTAGTGTCCGATGCCCTAGACGATCTTCCCTTAGCAGAACGAAGACGAGTCTCGTACCAGCACGATGGTGCACCACCGCATTTTGCACGTGTTTCTCGGGATTGGCTAGACGCGGAATTCGGTCCCCAATGGATAGGTCGTGGTGGTCCACTCGCTTGGCCACCTCGTTCGCCAGATTTAACGCCGGTCGATTTTTTCTTTTGGGGGTCTGTACAAAGCCTTGTGTACGCCACTGAGCCACCAACACTTGATAGCCTTCGAGACCGAATTCAGCAAGCGGCTGCTCTCGTTTCTCCCGAGATGTTAACTCGCGAAAGAGAAAACTGGCAATTCCGTTGTCGGCAATGTGTCAATGTCGACGGAAGACATTTTGAACATTTAATGTAATGCTTTGTTATTAAATTTGAAGAGTTTAATGTTTAAATTTGGAAATGTTTGATTAACTTCAATTTGGGCTATTTGGTTTCCGCAAGTGACATCTTTTCTTTCCTAATTAAATTAAATTAAATCCGTCATTGATTTCACTTATGCATTTCATTTCTCTACATTAAAACTGAAACCTTTGATTATTAAGTGGAACTGAAGTGAACTGATCCCAATAGCGCCTGTAAATCCCTTAACATTTCACTGAATAACAACAATGCGTAAGGGGAAGTATCTCGACTGGACGCCGGCGAAGGTTTCCACCCTGTATATATAGTTGCTCCCTGTTTCTCTACGTTAAAACTTCTCTACGCATCTTTACAATCTTCCCCTGCTCTACTTTACTATCTCAGTAATCCTAACTTTTTGATATGTATTATTTCTGAACAGAAAAAAATCTTTAGTCAAAAATTATGTTTCATTTTTATTTCAATTAATTATTCAAGAAGTGCAACATTCCTCGCACAACATCAATTTTTTCTTTTTTTTTCATTTTTCTTTGAAAAGTTTTTAACAATATTAATTTTCTTTTTTTTTCCATTTGTCTTAAAAAACCCCATTTTTTTGGGGGCAATCTTTCATTAGGTGACCTCGCTTTCTACACCTATAGCAGGCTTTTTTTTTAAAGGTTTGTTTTTCCCTTTCGGGGCTGTTTTTGGGGACCGTTTCTATCGCGTCTTCCGCGCTTTCCGTCGAGCCGAGGTTGGTTTCCCGATTTTCGTTAGTCTCCGGGGCGGTTTCATAACTGTCATTCGCCTCCTCCGGGACGGTTTTAAAACTCTCATTCGCCTCTTCTTCAAGTTGCTCTTCGGCGGTCATTTCTAATTATAAAAAAAAACACTTTTTCATGAATAATTCCCGGTGGACGGGGATAAGACGAAAATTTTAGGTTTATTTTAACTATTTCGAAGTAACCTAAGACGTTATTGTTTTATTTTAGCATATAAAAGACCCTAAATTGCATGAGACTTTCCCTTTCACGATTGCATGAAACTTTCCCTCTCACGATATCTACCTATACCTAAACTCGTACCTAAAGCGTTACTTTTTATTTAACTTTTCCCTTGATTTAAAAGAAAAATTATAAAGCTTTAAGAAATTTATATCTTTTACTTTGCAATTAAAACAAAATGACAACCTCAATCGGAGAAAAATGCTTTGGTGACCCGCTGGCCAAATCAAAAATTAACGAGGTTGTCTAATATTCCGTTCATTTAAAATAAATTGGTATTTAAAGATTTCCATAGACCAAAAAAAAAAATTGAACTTCTTATAAATTTTCTTATTTATGTGAATATATGCGGCGGCCGCCCCACCCTTGCTAATTAGATAAAGAATACGACATTTCGATTTTTTGGCTTTTTTTTCCCACATAATTTTTAACTCACCTATCATACTTGTGTTGAATTTCGCAACATTTTTTTTGAATGTACCTGTATTTAAAATAATAAGAATGAATGATGTAAGTAATAATCGTATAATCATAATAGAATTTAACTACGTTGCTGGAAAAAAATTACGTTAATGAGACCGATACGTGACGTTATGCTTTAAACCTAAAAAAATATAACATTTTTTTGGCTACCTTTCGAGCACATACGCTTTTTTAAAACACGGTTAAATACGTAGCTTTGAACGATTCGTAAAGAACGCATTTGCCTGGAAGGCTCCATCAAATATTATTATTATAAACCATCAAGTGTCCGTCCCGTTTATTAAAAAACATTTAATACTTAAAACATTGTGTTAATTCTATATTAACGATTTCATTGCTTACGTTTTGCCAAAGTGAGATATCCGGTAGGGGTGCCTCCTTTTCCTTTAGACATTTGTGAGCTGTGACCTGTCTTAGTTTCTTTGCCAAAATTTCTAAAATTCTCTTTCGCCCGGCCGAATCGAACTACTTTTAAAATGCTACTGAGTACTGAGCCTCTGTCCGAACTCAATGTTCTCGTTTTTAAAATTCAGAAACCCCCCTCCCCTTGTTGTAATCCGTTATATTATTAGGCGAGAAATAGTCGAATCACTTACCCTTTGCTCATGATCAGGGTCACGCTGACTGTTATACACAATGTTACTTCTACCCCTTAAAAGGGGGGTTAGGAAGTAAATAAATTTATTTTCAATCTATTCTACTATTTAAAAATAAGACTCGTCGGCGTATTAAAACATTGGGGGAGAAGGATGAAAAGCGAAAAAGGACTAAAAATGGATATTGTTAATGGTATTTTAAATTTATTAAATAATTAAATAATCTTTAAAAAGTGATTTTTAATTCTAAAACACTAGGATCCTACTACAAAAACATTGTTATTGCTTATGGACTGTAATCTAATGTTTACATGTGTTTTAGTTTTTTATCGATTACTTATCGTTTAAATGGTCCTAATCCACCACTAAAAACATTTACAAACAAATATTAAACTAAAAATTGGCTTTAGCGGGATTAGCTTAACTACATATGTAAGAGCTTACACCAATGAGCAAAGGTCCGTTTCCTGGAGATCTCGCGGGCTTTTGCTCATTGCCCGCTAGATCATATATGGGAAGTTAAGCTGATTTCTATCAATCCCGCTAAGCCTATTTTCCCATTTAAGTTTTAAATTTATTTCTAGGTTAATATTTGTCCGTAAATGTTTTTACTGGTCCTATTTAAACGATAAGGAATCGACAAAAATCACTTGTCGATAGGTTGCATTTTTCCTTTAAAAATTGCTTTTTCATTTTATACCAATAGTTGAATCTATAAACTCTGTATATACGTCTCACCTTTGAAAAAAGGGAACATCTTTCGTAGAAACGGGTTCTATTTAACGACTCTTTTTGTTAGTTTCGAGGTTGGCAAAAGTATACAAAATCCTATATTTTAAACCAGCCTTGGAAAAAGGGAACATTACCAATACAAACGGGTGCTTTTTAACGGCTCTTTCATCCCTTTCTATATTAGTGTATATGTTACTTTATAGAACCATCTATTCAGAAGCTTAGGTAGCAAATTTTTTTTGGGAATTTTCCATCACACGCGTCCTTACAAGAGACCGCCCATGGCGATAATTTCCTGCTTTGGGTTTCTTTTCTTTTCCACGTCAACCAGGTGGTCGCTGGCGCCAGTTTACTTTTCTTCTTTTAATGGAAAATTTCTTAAAAGGTATTTTTGGAAATGGGCTAATTTTGGGTACAATATTTATCTACACCATCCAAGTACTGAATAACTATTTTTTTTTTCTTTTTTTTTATTATTTCATTTTCCATGCCATTCTCCAATCTCCATGTTTATATTGGATTTCAGGGAAGAAATGTTTATCCTTATGTTCATCCCGAGGGGGCTGACACTTCATTTTTTTGTGTACACCTGAGTTCGAATTTTGCTGAATTCGAGCGAGTTCGCCAGAATTCGAGCGAGTTCGCCAGAATTCGAGCGAGTTCGCCAGAATTCGAGCGAGTTCGCCAGAATTCGAGCGAGTTCGCCAGAATTCGAGCGAGTTCGCCAGAATTCGAGCGAGTTCGCCAGAATTCGAGCGAGATCGCCAGAATTCGAGCGAGTTCGTGCGAACACCGTAAGCGAGCGACCATAAGAACAAATCTCGGCGATTGAGCAATCACTAACCTTTTTAGCTAGACCCTATACTTGTATAGGTTCTAGCTAGTGTTTTGAGTCGTGCTGGTAATCTAAAGTCAGAAGTCTGAAGTCAGAAGTCTGAAGTCAGAAGTCAGAAGTCTGAAGTCAGAAGTCGGAAGTCTGAAGTCTGAAGTCAGAAGTCAGAAGTCGGTGTCCCAGAAATGACGAAAAACGTCATCGTATCGAAAACCTGTAGTCGCGAACGAGATAGTAAGGGAGCTTATGCTTGTTGAGTTCTAGTCTGTCAGTAATGAAAACTCGAAAACAATAAACAAGTCGTCGCGAACGAGATAGTAAGGGAGCTTATGCGTGTTGAGTGTTAGTCTGTCAGTAATGAAAACTCGAAAACAATAAACAAGTCGTCGCGAACGAGATAGTAAGGGGGCTTATGCGTGTTGAGTGTTAGTCTGTCAGTAATGAAAACTCGAAAACTATAAACAAGTCGTCGCGAACGAGATAGTAAGGGGGCTTTTGCGTGTTGAGTGTTAGTCTATCAGTAATGAAAACTCGAAAACAATAAACAAGTCGTCGCGAACGAGATAGTAAGGGGGCTTATGCGTGTTGAGTGTTAGTCTGTCAGTAATGAAAACTCGAAAACAATAAACAAGTCGTCGCGAAGGGAGCTTATGCGTGTTGAGTTCTAGTCTGTCAGTAATAAAAAAACCTGTTTTGAAAAACCTGTTTTGAAAAACCTGTTTTGAAAAACCTGTTTTGAAAAACCTGTTTTGAAAAACCTGTTTTGAAAAACCTGTTTTGAAAAACCTGTTTTGAAAAACCTGTTTTGAAAAACCTGTTTTGAAAAACCTGTTTTGAAAAACCTGTTTTGAAAAACCTGTTTTGAAAAACCTGTTTTGAAAAACCTGTTTTGAAAAACCTGTTTTGAAAAACCTGTTTTGAAAAACCTGTTTTGAAAAACCTGTTTTGAAAAACCTGTTTTGAAAAACCTGTTTTGAAAAACCTGCTTTGAAAAACCTGCTTTGAAAAACCTGCTTTGAAAAACCTGTTTTGAAAAACCTGTTTTGAAAAATTAAGATTCAATATAAAGCCGCGTACACACGGGTATCCAAGATAAATTAATAAAGATTAGATATAAAGACGCGTTCACAAGTAGCCAAGTTGAAAAACATGGTTTGAAAAACATGATTTGAAAAACATGATTTGAAAAACATGATTTGAAAAACATGATTTGAAAAACATGATTTGAAAAACATTTGAAAAACATGATTTGAAAAACATGATTTGAAAAACATGATTTGAAAAACATGATTTGAAAAACATGATTTGAAAAACATGATTTGAAAAACATGATTTGAAAAACATGATTTGAAAAACATGATTTGAA
The DNA here is from genome assembly GCA_963920705.1 of Odiellus spinosus. NCBI lineage: Eukaryota > Metazoa > Arthropoda > Arachnida > Opiliones > Phalangiidae > Odiellus > Odiellus spinosus. Next base: position 29,489,666 of record OY987226.1, read on the forward strand.
AAACATGATTTGAAAAACATGATTTGAAAAACATGATTTGAAAAACTTTACGCAACTTCGTGTTTAAAGGAATCTCGAAACGCCATTCAAATTGTTCAAAGAGCGTTTATGCATGCATAACAAGCCCCTGCTATAGCATCATTCTTTTCAGCCTCTTTTACAATGTCATGGGTCTAGCTATTCCTATGGGCTTGACCATCTTGTTTGTTTATTACGATTAACCTCTGAATTTAAAAACATTGAATATTTAAGGAAAGACACCATTAGTGAAAAAACATAAATATAATCAAAAATTTATGTAATTGTCTTAGAATTCAAGCACTCTTTGCCCGTTTAGTTCGAATATTCATCGGAGTCTTCGCTGTCATCTTGCATGTTGATAATAAGAGGTTCAATCGCGGTTTCGATGATGGGATATTTTTCCCAGTACTCTTCAAGTACCTTTTCCACATGCATAATCGCGTTTATCCAATTTTCCGGTGTAACACGTTCTATGGCCCTTACTGTGGTATCTTTGACCGTCGATAGTTTGAAACCAGAATTCTCCTTGGCCACTTCGTTCTTCACTTGTGCCCATATCAACTCAATTGGGTTAAACTGGCAATGGTACGGTGGAAGCCTCACCACTTTGTGACCTCTACTTTCAGCAATCTCGTCAATTTCGTATCTCAGGGTTCTTGACTTGTGAAGTTTAATTATTTCATAGAGTTCCGCTTTGAGTGAGGTTTTGTCATAGGGAATGTGGTTGTCGTCGAGCCATTTCTGCATGTCGCCTTTACGAGTTGCTGTGGTAGGTGCTTTGTCTACAATGACCGAGTGATATGACGCGTTGTCCATGAAGATGGTCGCATTTTCAATGTTAGGAAGAAGTTGTTTTATAAACCACTCTTTGAAGCATTTGGCATTCATGTCGGCATGATAGTCTGCAAGGCCCGATTTAGATGGGAATATCAAGAGTCCATTCTTCACAAAGCCTTTCGAGGAACCCGCGTGAAGTACAATAAGTCTCTTTCCTTTACCAGAAGGGACTTTCGGACCAGATACCGTATGGTTTTCATTCACCCACGTCTCGTCAATAAAAATAACGTTGTCCTTCAAATCAATACCTTTTACCGTTTACGGGCAAAGAGTGCTTGAATTCTAAGACAATTACATAAATTTTTGATTATATTTATGTTTTTTCACTAATGGTGTCTTTCCTTAAATATTCAATGTTTTTAAATTCAGAGGTTAATCGTAATAAACAAAAAACTAGTACTGGTGTACTTTCTAATGTTGTTTCGTTATGTTATGAATTATACAGAATACTTGATGGCAATAAACAAAATATAACAGCATATACACTGCAAAAAGCTGACGTTTTATAACACCGAACTTATCTACTCAATCTCGATAGCAGACGATATTGCAGACAGACATCGCAAGAGAAAAACAAGTCGATGGTGGCGACCCCATTTCGGACGTTTTTCTCAGGGCTCTTCTTTCGTTGGGCCGACTATAGTAGATGAGTGGCTCTCTGATTGGCAAAATACGCAATAAAATGACACCCTATCTTGACCCTGGTTTGGTTTATAATTAACGTTTGTTTGAAGAGCCGTGGCTGAAGCTAATTTTTGACCATCGTCCGATGGTTTGAATTGTTTTGGCTTGTATTTTTCTATTTTTTGCGTGTTAACGCCTTAGACGTCGGAGGTTTCTCGACCTTCTAACTGATCTCTCAAGAATTCTATCAATTTTTCTATATTCCAATTTCCGTCATTTTTTCGGCCCAAACTATATAATAACCTGATTTCATCTGGCAAACATTTAATAATGACTGGGCATACTGAGTACCCACTAAGTGTCGTGTCCACTCCCAAAGAACGTAAACTTCTCAAATTTACCTCGCAAGAATCAAAAAGACGTCTTAAACCATTAACATCGTTAGGGTCCTTAAATGGGTTTAAATTTAATAGTCTTTGCATATGCGTATGTTTTACTAAATCCTTCCTATCGTACCTGTCTTTCAAAATTTTTACCGCCTCTTCGTAACTAGAATCGGCAGCGTGTAGGCCTAACAACATATTTTTAGCTTCCCCTGACAAATGAGATTCTAACTGGCTTAATTTCTCCATTGGAGACAAATTTTTCTTTGCTTACCGCAAGCTCGAACCGGCTCCAGAACCCTTGACATTGCGTGATGTCTCCGGCAAATTTTTTGATTTCCAGCGTTGGAAGTTTTGATTTCTTCGGCTCCCGCGTTGATCGGGCTCATTGATGGCACCGGAGTTGTTATTATCGTCGATGAGCTTGATCCGCTGATGGAGGAAGCTTTCGAGGTTGCCGCTTGCAGTTGCGCGATTCTTCGGTTTACTCTTGACTTGATCAGGGTGATCTCGTCTTGAATTTTTTCCGCTTTCTCGATATCCGCGTCGATAACGTCTTGGTCGGTGAGAAGCGCTAATATCTTTTCGTCCAGATTTTGTAGAGTTTCCTCCTTTTGTTTTAGCAGAGCGATTTGGTCCTCTAGCTCTTCCGATTTTGTTGTTGCATCGTCCAACATGTTTTTTAGCGAGTTTTCCAGTCTGGTTACTGATCATCTCGCCCTCGTCCTCAGGTTTTTTATTTTTGAAAGTTCGTTTGGAACTACTGCCGTTAAAACGGCATTGGCTCACGGTCCCGCCGGTGGCTCGTTTGGTTGATTGTTTTGCATCCTTTTTTTTCTATCCGACTAATTTCTAACTAATTTTTTACGTATCTATTTTACACGCACCTTTTTTTTTCCCGAGTTTCCTGGCACCATGTTTAATTCCGTACCATTTTTAATTTGCCGATTTCTAAATTTGCTCGTGGGAGAGCTTTTTCCTGTCTAAAATACCGACTGAAAAATATTATAGACGTTTTCCTATCTTCCTAAAACAAATTGAAGACAGCGTTTTGGTTTTATATTTTTAATGTTGCTATGTCAAGCAAGACATACGAAGTGAGAGTCAAAATTTCAACAGAGATGTTTTGGGTTTTTGTGCCCAACAAGTTTTTAGTTACAACAATACATTTTTCATTTATTTGGATTGAAGGGGATGGAGTAAATCGAGGTGTTTGGGGGGGGGATGGAATTTTCTTAAATATTTTAGTTTTCAATAGATTTTAGGGAAAGTGGGGTTTTACAAAACGTGGTTATTTCAGAACATTTTACAATGCAAATCAAAGGGAAAGTGAAATGATAAATTTTGGGTTTTTCTTTAAGATTTTTCACAAGGGGCTACCAACAATATACAGGAGCAGACAAATCATCTGCCTTCAGAACCTGGGAAACTTGGTTTTAGAGGAACTATACTTTTTGGCTCCGCGCCACAGTCTCTTTATGTACCTTGTAAAGCGGTCAGCCAAGTCACGTGGGCCTTACAGGCGCGTTACCGAAGTTTTTATATACGCGCGAAGGGGGAGAGAAACGTAAATTACATGTCGCACGAAAATACGAAGTAGTACACTTCTTGATATAATTATTAACTTCTGATAAAATGTTATATCACATTGATCCTATGCATGGCTTCAGTATACCAACACAACCTTAAACTAGCTGGTATATTAGTAACAGAAGTATTAACCGAGGGGCTAGTCACTTCAAAATATTTTGTACACCTGATTTCCGATTCCAAAATATTTAAGTGATTTCCAGTGATTGCAAAGTGATTTCCTGGATTTCCAAAAAAAATTGGTGATTTCCTCTGATTCCCGTATTTTCCGTTTGATTTCGGTGATTTTTCATGATTTCCAGGGATTACCAAGTGATTTCCTTGATTTCCATAATTTTTGAGAAACGTTTGGTGATTTCCATTGATTCCGGCGATTCATTGCCGATTCATTGCTGTGATTACCAAAAGAATGCCTTGATTTCCATGATTTCTTAAAAAATTTAAGATTTCCAATATTTTTTATGATTTCTTGTAGTTACTCAGTTGGAGATTTTATATAGCGCTGTACCGTTTGCACACACCAGCGCTGTATCCGCCGTCACATCATCACCGCGTCCAGGACCGAGAAGGTCGATACCAGCAAAACCAGATCCATGGAAAGTGGTCAGCAAAGTACAGAGCGAACCAATCAAACCCATAATGAGCTCGACTGTCGTCCTCGACTCGGTGAGGCTTAGATAACATAAGACCTAGGGAGCCGACAGCGGAGAGCTCCTTCGACACTAATGCACCATCCACCTCAAGACTCTACCCAATCAAAGCCTGAGCCCGAGATGTGATCACATAAACGGTCCGCAGCCTAGGGGCGGCGCACCCCGGGAGGATGTTACCCCCCCACGGGGGCGACTTTGTTCAGCAGAGCCGATCACACCTCAACTCAGTAGAAAGGGAGTGTGTCACTCTTCGTCATGAGTCCTTTAGGCCTAGGAACCCAGCTCAACCCCCCCCCCCCCCCACCACGAGAAGGTGGTGACTTCCAACCAATTCCTCCGATTTCCGTTTGCTAAAGGAACCACTCGAATCGGGAAACGAGTGTCACCAACGGATTCCTTGGCCGAAATTATTTGAGGAACGGCTGAATTGGCGCGTTCGAGCCAGTATCGACGATTTCCAAATGAGGATTCCTTTACGGCTTCTATGGCAAAGCAATGCAAAAATTTTAAATCGTCCATTGCTTCGCAAATACTGGCTCGATCGCACTAATTCCGCCTTTCTCTCGTTAAATTTGGCCAAGAAATCCGTGGGTGACACTCGTTTCTCGATCCGAGGCGCGGAAGTGGTTCCTTTCCCAAATTTGGGAGTTTTTTTTAAATCGGTAGTAGCTAGATTTTTTTTTAAAGACGGTAGTAGATGCTTCTAATTCTGAACACCTTGATTCCAATTCTGAACACCCCCTGCTTCTAAATCTGAACTATATTATAGCATGTAAAAAAAAAAATGCAAAAGGAACCACTCGCGCGCCTCGGATCGAGAAACGAGTGTCACCAATCGATTCCTTGGCCGAAATTATCTGAGGAACGGCTGAATTGGCGCGTTCGAGCCAGTATTTGCGAAGTTATCTACGATTTCCAAATGAGGATTCCTTTACGGCTTCTATGGCAAAGCAATGCAAAAAATTTAAATCGTCCATTACTTCGCAAATACTGGCTCGATCGCACTAATTCCGCCTTTCCCTCGTTATATTTGGCCAAGAAATCCGTTGGTGACCCTCGTTTCTCGATCCGAGGCGCGGAAGTGGTTCCTTTCCCAAATTTGGGATTTTTTTTTTTAATGTTAAAAGATAGTTCAGATTTAGAAGCAAGACGGTGTTCAGAATTGGAATCGGGGCGTTCAGAATTAGAGTCGTTCGTTCAGAATTAGAAGCCGCTACTATCGTTTTTAAAACAGCGTCCGCGTCAAAATTACGCGTCATGGAATGATGAAAAGTAGCGCAACGGGTCCGCGACTATTCAATTTTAACATTAGATACTTAACTTCATCGCTAAAACTCCATAGCTATCGAGACCTCGGATTTCTTAAAAAAGCGTTCTGAATTAGACGACCCTACCCTAGACAGTTAAATTTGTCGCAAAAAATTCCATAGCAATCGAGATGTCGGATTTCTTAAAAAGCGTTCAGAGTTAGGCGACCCTACCCTATATCTTATTTGAAGACAGACTCTTTATATTTCCTGTGATTCCCAAAATGATGTCTGATTTCCATATGATTTCCTGTGATTCCAAAAATGATTTCTGATTTCCATTTGAATTCTAGTGATTCCCAAAATGATTTTATTTCCATTTGATTTCCTGTGATTCCCAAAATGATTACTGATTTCTATTTGATTTCCATTTGATTTCCTCTGTTTTCTTTAGATTTCCAGTGATTTCCTCTGATTTCTCGTGATTTCCAAATTTCAAATTATTTTTTCTGATTACCAGTGATTTCCTCTGCTTTCTGGAAATCAAGAAATCGATTTCCCCGATTTTTTACACCTGATTCCTCGAGAGACTAGCCCCTCGGTATTAACCACATTCGATACTGGCTTTCCTTTGGGCCGCAAAAACTTTCATTTTCACTCCTACCATATTCTGGATGAGCTCCGCTCCAGACTTTTCTGATACCTTCTCGAACATTCTGGAAACAGTTATGGACGTACGCACGTACGGACATTGTAAGTGTTGATATAATGCGCATTATCGATACGTAAAATCATTAAGTTCGTATTGCGTTTGGGCAATGCCTACGGAATTTTTAGAAGGCAGGTGCATGCTCGAATTTTTTAGTTTATTTTGGGTCATTTTAAGTTGCCGTTTTTTTCCACAATGGTGCTTTCGAATGTAGTGTTTTACGTCCTAGCAGTATTGAAGTTTCGATTCCTGGGCAAAAATTACCATCATAGCGCATGATGAACGCTCCCAAGAGCGACAGCTGCAATTGGTTGAGTATAGAAAGAGAGGGGAAAACTCCGTAGGCATTGGTTTGGGTATAAAATATTTTTTGAACAGCAAAAAATTATATTTTACTTGTTTATTATGATATTCAAAAATTGCGCGCTTTGTTTACTATGATATTCAAAAATTGCGCGCTTTGTTTACTAACTTTTTGTTTCTACCATGCTTATAGGCCACTCTAAAATGTACATTTTTACGCTATATATTTTTATGTATCAACATTCGTAGTATAGTACGTGTTAAAAATAAATTAAAAAAAATGTTAACTTTTAAAATAATATTTTTTAATAGTTATTTTCCAACTAAATAGCATTTCGATACAACCTACGTTATTATTGTACAATAAGCCTACGTTTGTGATTTCTTTCTACAATATAAGGTTAAATTAGATAAGTCGCGCCCTTTGAAGTGACGACATGGCTATTGGCGCCTTGAGTTCTGAATATATGAACTTTATAGAGCCACACTATCCGCTGGGTGAAACAAGAAAAGCCATAGCCAAGCAACAGGAGGAGATGGTTACACGGTTCAATACTAAGAGAACAATAGAGTTAACTCCATTACGACCGGGACAGGCCATTTACTACCAGGTTGGCCCACGAGATTGGAAACCAGCGATAGTAAAGGCAAAAGCAACCGAACCTCATTCCTATCATATCCAGACGGCACAAGGACAAAATTTCCGGCGTACTAGAGTCCACCATAGAGAGACACATACGAATAACATATAAGTTGGGGACAGTCAAAAACAAGATATAATTCAGGACCCCCAAGACCTATAGATATTAGGACGTATAGTCCCCAGTCAACAACAACCACAAGACCTAGTCGAAATCTACAGAATCAAGCGAGAATTGAAAGGACACGACAGGGGAAGTTAGTCGTACCAACAGAAGAGCCACAAATCCGACAACAAATTCAAAATCAAGCTCAGCAACAAAGAGAGCTGCAAACTAACAAGCCTATCGAGTCAAACATTAAAACCAAATTCTACGATAGAGTACAAACCTCGGATCAACCCGGAATTCAACCCATACCAGTCCCATTGACCCACCACACTGTGATACTAGGCAACTCACCGGCCAGACCATTCTGCTCGCAGACCAGTTTACCCAGTTTTACGGAGAGACCTAAGCCATTGCAATCGGAAAGGGATGAACAACAATCAATATGAAGAAGCGGTCGAATTCGTCACCGCCCAAAGCGTTATAGTCCCGAATAAATAAGAACAAATGAATAGAGACAATGAATGAAAAACAATAGTTTTAATTTTATTCAAAAAAAAACTTAATTATTTTAATAGAGAAAATTGACATTTTAAAATTTAATATTGTATAATTGGACGAAGGGAAAGATATTGTAATATTGGAACTTACAATCACATGACAAAGCTAACCAATGACAGAGCTAGAGAGCTATCTGAGATAGAAGCCGGCAGGGGGAGTGGGGTCGAGGCAAGGGGCTAGCGGAGAGAAGGGCAGATCGATCAGGATGCTCAAGGAGAACATTTCTTATAAATAAAGTTATTTTACTCGAAATACGTTTGGATTCTTTTATTTACAATAATATGAAGTCCAACTCAAGTGACATTTATTCCCTAGGCCTTTCATGGTGTAAAGTTCTTACTAGAGACGAGTCGGGCCCCCGATTAAATCGGGTTTTTTCGACCCGACCCGACCCGACCCGAACCCGTTTCGGGTCGGGTCGGGCACAAAATTAAAAAAAAAATTCCGGGTCGGGTCGGCCTTTTATGTCTTGAAATTCATATCGGGTCGGGTCGGGCCGGGCTCATTTTCAATCGGGCCCGGGCCGGGTCGGGTTTTTTCTTCCCCTTAAAATATTCGGGTCGGGTTTTTTTTTGTTTGCCTTAAAATATTCGGGTTGGGTCGAGTCAGCTTTATTTTTCACGGGCGGGATCTCATACTTAAGCTTGATTTTCGTGAGAGGGAGAATTGAAGCGATTTCTTTAGGCGAGAGTCGCGACTCGCGAGACATATTTATGAAATAGCTCGACTCTAGTCTAATCTCTAAATACCATTTAGCTAGTAGCCTAGTATCTACAATTCTACATATACCTCTAGCCCTAGCTCTTCGGCGCACGTCGCAGGAAAACGTCTTACTTCGTGGGAATTACGGCTTGTAAACCATCACATCCCCTACCCCACGCTCCCACGGTGTGATATCTGCCGTGACCTGTGAGTGCAGTTCTCATTTTCCTCCTTGGCGTCGCCAGGGAATATTTGTAGTAAAAATATAATGATGAATTATCGCAATTGATGACGCGCCTGCCCCTCATCTCGTACCTATCCACGCATTACACCCGCTGCTATGGGAAACGCGTAGAGGGCCTAGTTTGTCTCTCTCAAGTCATAGCGTATAGCCAATCAGAATAGGATCAGAATGGGAACTACAATACTGACATCTCTTAAGAGATCGGCCCGTAAAGAGTGTACTGCAATGGAGGCTGCCCCTGCAAGTTCCTCTTCAATTCCGAATTCGTCTATTCCTCCTTTTTTCGCGCTTGGCTGTAAATATATTTTCTAATGCGCGTCCTTTTTCGCGCATGCTACGTGACTCCTTGCTAGAGAAGGAGCGAGCAGAGTAAACCATTTAACCTAAGAGTTAGATGATGTAAGTATGTCACGTGAGTGCGCACCAAAAAACGGTTAGCAACTTGGCATCTTTGGTTACAGAAGCGAGAGAGGAAACTACGTCATCTTCAGACTTTTCACGGACTAGTCAGCGCCGTTTGTCGGGTCGGGCCAGGTCGGGTTTTTTTTTTTTTTTTTCGGGTCGGGCCGGGTCGGGTTTTTTTTATAATTTTTTTTTTCGGGTCGGGTCTTTAAAATGGTGGGCCCGACTCGTCTCTACTAAACACAAAAGTGTTTATCCTAATTTGAACTAAAAGTAAGTCACGGTATAGAAAAGTAAAAGACGACTTAAACTATTTTCAGTCGGTTGACCAAGATAAATATAATTAATTAAGCTCTCCCTAAAAGCGCAAAACCAAAATTAATCCCCCGAGCCCTACAAATTAGTAATAGGGTTTATTCAGACCCTTTACATAAAAGTATGTAGCCATAAGCGCAGCTGCCAAAAGCGCAGTTCCCATTTGCGCAGTTTTGCTAAAAGAGCAGTTTCCCAAAAGCGCGGTTGCCAAAAGAGCAGTTCTCATTTGCGCACTTCCAAAAGGGTGTTTTCATATAAACGCATTTTCTTATAATTGCGGGTTCAGTTTTTGGAAAATTTAAAAGAATATTTTAGGTTAGGTTAGGTTGGTTTGGGCTGGGTTACGGTAGGGTAGGTTAGGTAAAGTTTGGTTATTTAATCTGTCATTCGAGATTATGATTTTCGACATTATGTACCAAACTCTTTTAAAAAGAAATTTAAAATTAACTTAAAATTAACAATGAAAGATTTTGTCTTATGTTCAAGATATTAGGTGCAAGTGTCTCTGGTTGAGAAATGTGCTATTGGGAACTGCGCTAATGGCTATAAACCTAAATAAATTGTTGGAACTCTATATCATTTTTGGGTTTTCTTTCGATTTGCGTAAGATTTTCAATACGGCTTTTAACTAGTGTGAAAAACTATAATATATTCTAAGGACTTGATAGGAAATCGTGACAGCTTCAGAATATTATTTGTTTATGAAATGATTCTCTAACTTATAGACAAAACCCATAAAAACGATATTGAATCGATAGAAAAATAACGCGTGGTCCCTCTTTGCAAGAACTTGCGCTGAAGATTTTAATAAACACGATGATTTTTAATTTAAACATTACTAAATCCACGATACAATCAATTTTCAGGGATTTTCGGTTAATTTTCCTTAGCTCAATCAAAATATAAACTCTTTAATTGATTTTCCGACGATTACGGAAGTTTTTTCTCCTTAGTTTAGAATACACTAATATCAGAATATTCTGAAAAAATTAACATATTAATACAATAAGACCGTAATACTCAGTACGCCAGGGTTTAGGAAACTTACGATAAACCATAAAATGTTGAGCAAAAGCAACGACAGTAAGAGAGACACGATGCTCGTCATATGAGGACAATCACCGAGCAAATGCTTTCGTAAGACCGGAAAATATACGGCAACGTGAATCGATTTTAATGGAAATAAGTACAATCTTAGCCAGAACCTGTTCGAAAAATTTCAATTTTGCCGCCTTGTCAGTAATTACAAGCACACGCCATAGTGGTTTGTTCCAATTTCGCCCAAATATTTCTCCCAAAATTATCTATTCCCATTTCGCCTAATCCTAAATCCTATTTCACCCAAAAGCATTATCATTTGGCTCAAAAATATCGATTCCCAATTCGCCCAAAACAAAATTTCCTTGTCCCAATTCGCCCAGTCCCACTTCACCCAATCGTTTTATCAGTTAGTCCAGAAGTATCTATTCCCATTTAGCTCAACCTAAAAATTCCTTTTCCCGTTTCGCCTAAAATTGTGAGGTTGGGTTAGGTTAGGTTACCAAAACTAATAAAGTAAATTGCTCTTTAGATTGGGTTGGGTTTTTTTGGGTTTCTGGTTTTTTAGGGTAGATCGTGTTGAGTTAAGGTAGGTTGGGTTAGGTTAAGGTAGATTATGTTGGGTTAAGGTAGATTATGTTGGGTTAAGGTATATTGTGTTGGGTTAAGGTATATTGTGTTGGGTTAAGGTAGATTGGGCTAGGTTTTGTTGAGTTGGGTTATGTTACCAAAATTAATAAAGAAAATAGTTCTTAAGATAAAGTTGGGTTAGGTTGGGTTAGGTAAGGTTGGGTTAGATTAGGTTAGGTTACCAAAACTAATAAAGAAAATTGTTCTATAGGTTGGGTTAGGGTTGGTTGGGTTAAGGTAGGTTGGGGTGGGTTAGTTTACCAAACTTAATAAGATAAATTGTTTGGTTACATCAAGAAGTGAGTGCAGAAATAATTAAACAGGACGAATTAACCGATCAAGAGGTAATTGTTCGCGACGGCATATGCATTGGGAGTGGATTGGGCGAAATAAGAATTGGGCAAAAATGAAATTAGGCGAAATGGAATTGGGCGAAATAGGATTGGGCCTTATGAATTGGGCCAGTTCGGATTGGGCGAAATGGGAATTGGGCCAAATGCTTTGGGCGAATCGGGGTAGAACCACTATAGTATATCCGAAGAGATTACCAGATCAAGGCGTAGGAGACCAGAAGCAATGTTTCAGTTGCGCAAAATAAAGACCTTAATTCTTCCTTTTTGCACGTGACGAGTATACGTCGCATTATCAGCGGAAGTGACGATGGTTTCATATAGCACGCGGACAGCATTGCCAAGTGATAAAGCCTTCGTAAAAATAAGAAATATTAAAAACAATTTTCTGTTTGCTCAACCGTATAGTCAGTGATAAAAGGCGTATCACTTATTCCATAAAAGTAAACAACGCCCCGTAGCCTAAATTATAGAAATTATTTGGTCCCCACGATGCTGATTGGAGGTACAATCAAGGAATATTAAGGGACATGGAACGGCGGCCACACGTTATTAGAAATTCTCTAGTAACCTTGACACGTTATAACGCGTGTCGTTCAAACTCAGCTTCCGCTTCCAATTCTTCCTCCCCCCTTTGCTGTTACTATATTTTCTAATGCGCCTCGTTTTTCGCGCATGCTACGTGTAACACTCGTGACTCCTTGCTAGAGAGGGACAGAGAGGACTCACGGACCGTGTATATACCGGACGAGAATTCGCCAGCCTTCCACTGTACAAAAAAACTTCCCGGAGCATTGGGCTCTGAAGCGAGAGAGAAAATAGTGGTACAAGGTCATTTTTTATTTTTTCTCGTGACTCTTGTGTAACGTGAGAGCGAAATTTCAAAATGGTTATCCTAGCGATTTAAAGACACGCGCCAATTTGAATTTAATAAATGACCTTGTACGATTATTTTCTGGGCTCTATTGAGAGTCGGTGCACGGGGCAGAAAAACGCTTGCTTTTCTCGTCTGGTATATACACGGTCCGTGGAGGACTAAAGCTTCGTTTTCATGGTCGCGTGTACGCTAAAACTAGCGTAGAGAAACTGATAGCGTAATTTTTTCTCACGTAATTTAGCAGAGCTTGAAGCGTGAAATATCTGTTTCGTTAAGATGTTCGTGTGTAGCGTGTAAAAATTTAGCTTACAAGCGATCATGAAACTGAGGCTTAAAATTCCCCAACCCGACTCTTCCAAGAAAATCCGAAATTCTAGAGATAAAGCTAAGGCGCCTATTATATAGCCTGCTGATATTTGACGCGAGATGATGTAGGTATGTAACGCGAGTGCGTACTAAAATATCCGAGGGGTCGGTCATTCAACGGAATCCCGTACGCTAGCCGCGAAATCAAACTTTAGAAATCCGGAATCAATATCAAAATCAGAAATCCAGCATGAAATCAAAATAAATTTCGCTGATTTTGAAATCCGATAAAAAATCCGAAATCATAAACGAAATCACGAAATCAGAAACGAAATCGCGAAATCAGAAACGAAATCACGAAATCAAAAACAAAATCACAAAATCAGTAGAAAATTTCACGAAATCAATTCCAAATTACAAAAATTAATGTTCTTCGATATGAAGCGGGCGGGGTTAAAACGGGAACCCGTGTTAAAACCAAGTTTACGCTGCTTAGAAAGGCCTGGGCATCGCTTCGACTATCCAATATTTATACACACTTAAGGTGATATGAATACCTCTCACTTTTTTCCTTTGTAAAACAGTAGGGTAAGCTGTATCAAGAAGGATCAGACAAGGAGAGGAAAAGTGGGAACGGCGCGGTTCCTACTGCGTCAGCCTAAACTCCCACTCTGGGAGAACGGGGGTAGAGATGCTTCGTGGTAAATTGTTGTCACGTGAGTAAAATGGATCCTTTATGAGACGCGTAGTTGCCGACGACGCTAGCGACCACGTGACAACAGTTTACCTCGAGAATTTCCTATCCCTCCTTTCCACCCGAGTGGGAGGTTGGCTCTTCTCTAACTTAACGCAGCCCTACTTTTCCTCTCCTTGTCTGATCCTTCTTGGCTGTATCGTGGGAATTTAGTGAGAATTCTCGTCTCAGAAATTTCCCACGGATCCCCTTACTCTTTCCTTCCCCTGAAATAGAGTTAAAATATGAATATGATCATAAAATTATGAGGTTTGTTCCATAAGTGCAGTACTGGTTACTGAGACCTAATCGTGGAGTGACGTATGTAGGTAAAACGTCCAAGATTCTTGTAAAGCAACGCCTGATGAGGCGTTATCAAGGGTTTAATTAGGGCAGACTTAATTGGGGGACGGACTGCGTCGTTCTCGAACAAGCTCTTGGTAACGGTGTCATACTTATAGAATATATCTTAAATGCTAACGCTTTGAGTAAGGTACACTCGCCAAAAAAAGCATGCGCTTTTGTAGGGCTAGCATTGTGTATTCATGTGCCTGTTTCCCCATTTCATTCCTTTTTCTAGTGCTATGTACGTTTTTTATCGTCTACAAGGTTTGAAACTAAAAATGCAACTTTGGTTTCGTTAGTCTGCATGCGAACGGTTTCGAAAGTTGATTGAAATTTAATGTCACAGAAAAATTTCAAAATCCAACGAAATCATATGAAAAATCTCAAAATCCGACAAATCACGATAAGAAAACCAAAATCCGACGAAATCACGGTTAAAATTTCAAAATCCGACGAAATCACGGTAAAAATTTCAAAATCACGGTAAAAATTTCAAAATCCGACGAAATCACGGTAAAAATTCCGAAATCCGACGAAATCAGGAGAATTTTTTTCAAAATCTGACAAAATCAACTGGAAAATTTAAAAATCCGAAATCAAACGAAATCCACGCCATGATTTCGAAATCACACGAAATCAACGGAATGATTTCGAAATCACACGAAATCAACGGAATGATTTCGAAATCACACGAAATCCAATTTGATTTCGAAATCCCGTACGTTTTTTTACAAATGTCCGACCCCTCAGAAAATATCTCAGTTAGCATCTTTAGTTACAGAAGCGAGAGAGGAAAACTACGTCATCTTCAGACTTTTCACGGACGGGTTTAGCTATACTGGCCGCGGTTTCATCCCTCTTTAATATTCATTGATACGATTAAAATTTAAAGCTATAATTAATCAATCGTAAATCAGTTGTCGAGAGAATAGGTCAGGACGAATTTATCTACCAAATTAAGGTGTTTTTAGTAATTTCCCCTCTCGTTTATGTGTATTTAAAGTGGGGTAGTTCACCAGTTTTCACTTTTTCGAATACTTATTTAAAAACTAGTTAAAGTAGGGCTGTGCGAGTCCTGTTTTTTAGGCATCGAGCCGATTCTCGAGTACTCGTTTTGAGTCTCGAGTATTTATAAATGTGCTTTCGAGCCTTGTCGAGTATTTGAAAAGCGGTTCCGGGTACTATTAAGCCTAATTGTTAAAAACGAGTCATGTTTTATAATATTTAATCAAGTGGCTAAATCCAATCGATCATAAAAAATATCACAACTTATGATATATGGTGGTAGCGGGTAATTCCGTCAGCTTTTAATAAAATCACGGAGAGAACTCTCCCAATGGTAACCGTGTCCAATTTTGGTATATCTTTATAAATTGAACTTTTACGCGTATTTCAAGCTACTTATAATATTTTGTAGTATATGTTTTAAAAAATATTTTTTTAAAAAATATTTTTTTAAAAAATATTTTTTTAAAAAATATTTTTTAAAAAAATATTTTTTAAAACATATACTGCAAAATATTATAAGTAAATTTCGTGAAAAATGGTATGACGCCAACCCAAGTACCAGATTCGAGCCTTCATCAAGCCTAGACCTAATACTCGAATTTTTTTCGAGTCTTTGAACTCGACTTTCGAGTATCGAGCCGAGTAATCGGTTCGATACTCGATTGAGTACTCGCACAGCCCTTAGTTAAAGTGCTCGATCACCTATCTCTAACGTTCTTCTCAGTCAGTGTGAATTATCTGTTTATATTTTATGTAATTTTACTTATTTGTTTCACTTTCCCTTTAAAACTATTATTAGCCTCAAACATTTTAAAATATATTTCGTCACACTTTCCCTCAAAATTCGCAACACACGGGCATTTCTATAGGTTTCAACCCTCTGTCCCACCAATTCTATTAGTCCATTCCAATTGGAAGTTACTCCTCCCTCTCTCTCTCTTTCTTTTACTAATTCCCCAAAAACTTTCAAATCTTCCCCCCGTTGTACTACGCTATCATAATACCCTGAACTATCAAACTTTCCCACGTTACACTACACTATCTAAACACTCTAAACTTTCTTATTATTTAAAACCAACATTTTTAACCCAACATTTTTGTCGCCAGAGCCAATTAAGGTTTTCTTGGCCACATTGTAAATTGCCAAATAGGCATAATTGCTCTCGGAGCCCAAGTAAAAGGGCATGCTCACTAAAAGAGCACCATAAAAATAAAACTTCAAATTTTTACGTAAATTATAAAAAAAGAGTTAATTATTTCAAAATTGTAGTAATTACTTAGAAACTTCTAGGATAGCCTAGAAAAGAAAGCAACTAACTTTAGGTTTTTCAGTCGGTTTAGAGGTTAGTATAAAACAATCAACAGCTCTCCCAGCTATTTCAAAACCCCCAAAACAAAACAATATATCTAGTCCAGGGCGCGGGAAATCAAGAATTCGCCCCAAACCCGGCTAGATATTCTTCAGTCAATATGATTTGCGCTTATATCCCTCTTGCTAATTTTTGATGTTAATAGCTGCGGCAGCCGCACTTGATTCAGTCAGATCTCTACATTTTTACCAGTGCCCTTTAATCCCAATTAAAATAAATTTTTTCACAATTTTTGATTTTAGTAGCTGGGGCAGCTTCACTTGATTCAGTCAGATCTCTACATTTTTACCAATGCCCTTTAATCCCAATTAAAATTAATTTTTTCATCATTTTTGATGTTAATAGCTGTGGCAGTCGCACTTGATTCAGTCAGATCTCTACATTTTTACCATTGCCCTTTAATCCCAATTAAAATTAATTTTTTTCATTATTTTTGATGTTAATAGCTGGGGCAGCCGCACTTGAATCAGTCAAATCTCTACATTTTTACCATTGCCCTTTAATCCCAATTAAAATTAATTTTTTCATTATTTTTGATGTTAATAGCTGGGGCAGCCACACTTGATTCAGTCAAATCTCTACATTTTTACCATTGCCCTTTAATCCCAATTAAAATTATTTTTTTCATTATTTTTGATGTTAATAGCTGGGGCAGCCGCATTTGATTCAGTCAAATCTCTACATTTTTACCATTGCCATTTAATCCCAATTAAAATTATTTTTTTCATTATTTTTGATGTTAATAGCTGGGGCAGACGCACTTGATTCAGTCAATTCTCTACATTTTTACCAGTGCCCTTTAATCCCAATTAAAATTAATTTTTTCATAATTTTAGTTGTTAATACCTTCGACAGCCGCACTTGATTCCAGTCAAATCTCTACATTTTTACCAGTGCCCTTTAATCCCAATTAAAATTAATTTTTTCATAATTTTTGATGTTAATACCTCCGACAGCCGCACTTGATTCCAGTCAAATCTCTACATTTTTACCAGTGCCCTTTAATCCCAATTAAAATTAATTTTTTCATAATTTTTGATGTTAATAGCTGTGGCAGCCGGACTTGATTCAGTCAAATCTCTACATTCTTACCAGTGCCCTTTAAACCCAATTAAAATAAAAATTTTCATAATTTTTGATGTTAATACCTCCGGCAGCCGCACTTGATTCTAGTCAAATCTCTACATTTTTACCAGTGCCCTTTAATCCCAATTAAAATTAATTTTTTCATAATTTTTGATGTTAATACCTCCGACAGCCGCACTTGATTCCAGTCAAATCTCTACATTTTTACCAGTGCCCTTTAATCCCAATTAAAATTAATTTTTTCATAATTTTTGATGTTAATAGCTGTGGCAGCCGCACTTGAATCAGTCAAATCTCTAAATTTTTACCATTGCCCTTTAATCCCAATTAAAATTAATTTTTTCATTATTTTTGATGTTAATAGCTGGGGCAGCCACACTTGATTCAGTCAAATCTCTACATTTTTACCATTGCCCTTTAATCCCAATTAAAATTATTTTTTTCATTATTTTTGATGTTAATAGCTGGCGCAGCCGCACTTGATTCAGTTAAATCTCTTCATTTTTACCATTGCCCTTTAATCCCAATTAAAATTATTTTTTTATTATTTTTGATGTTAATAGCTGGGGCAGCCGCATTTGATTCAGTCAAATCTCTACATTTTTACCATTGCCATTTAATCCCAATTAAAATTATTTTTTTCATTATTTTTGATGTTAATAGCTGGGGCAGCCGCACTTGATTCAGTCAATTCTCTACATTTTTACCAGTGCCCTTTAATCCCAATTAAAATTAATTTTTTCATAATTTTAGTTGTTAATACCTTCGACAGCCGCACTTGATTCCAGTCAAATCTCTACATTTTTACCAGTGCCCTTTAATCCCAATTAAAATTAATTTTTTCATAATTTTTGATGTTAATACCTCCGACAGCCGCACTTGATTCCAGTCAAATCTCTACATTTTTACCAGTGCCCTTTAATCCCAATTAAAATTAATTTTTTCATAATTTTTGATGTTAATAGCTGTGGCAGCCGGACTTGATTCAGTCAAATCTCTACATTCTTACCAGTGCCCTTTAAACCCAATTAAAATAAAAATTTTCATAATTTTTGATGTTAATACCTCCGGCAGCCGCACTTGATTCTAGTCAAATCTCTACATTTTTACCAGTGCCCTTTAATCCCAATTAAAATTAATTTTTTCATAATTTTTGATGTTAATACCTCCGACAGCCGCACTTGATTCCAGTCAAATCTCTACATTTTTACCAGTGCCCTTTAATCCCAATTAAAATTAATTTTTTCATAATTTTTGATGTTAATAGCTGTGGCAGCCGCACTTGAATCAGTCAAATCTCTAAATTTTTACCATTGCCCTTTAATCCCAATTAAAATTAATTTTTTCATTATTTTTGATGTTAATAGCTGGGGCAGCCACACTTGATTCAGTCAAATCTCTACATTTTTACCATTGCCCTTTAATCCCAATTAAAATTATTTTTTTCATTATTTTTGATGTTAATAGCTGGCGCAGCCGCACTTGATTCAGTTAAATCTCTTCATTTTTACCATTGCCCTTTAATCCCAATTAAAATTATTTTTTTATTATTTTTGATGTTAATAGCTGGGGCAGCCGCATTTGATTCAGTCAAATCTCTACATTTTTACCATTGCCATTTAATCCCAATTAAAATTATTTTTTTCATTATTTTTGATGTTAATAGCTGGGGCAGCCGCACTTGATTCAGTCAATTCTCTACATTTTTACCAGTGCCCTTTAATCCCAATTAAAATTAATTTTTTCATAATTTTAGTTGTTAATACCTTCGACAGCCGCACTTGATTCCAGTCAAATCTCTACATTTTTACCAGTGCCCTTTAATCCCAATTAAAATTAATTTTTTCATAATTTTTGATGTTAATACCTCCGACAGCCGCACTTGATTCCAGTCAAATCTCTACATTTTTACCAGTGCCCTTTAATCCCAATTAAAATTAATTTTTTCATAATTTTTGATGTTAATAGCTGTGGCAGCCGGACTTGATTCAGTCAAATCTCTACATTTTTACCAGTGCCCTTTAAACCCAATTAAAATAAAATTTTTCATAATTTTTGATGTTAATACCTCCGGCAGCCGCACTTGATTCCAGTCAAATCTCTACATTTTTACCAGTGCCCTTTAATCCCAATTTAAATTAATTTTTTCATCATTTTTGATGTTAATAGCTGTGGCAGTCGCACTTGATTCAGTCAGATCTCTACATTTTTACCATTGCCCTTTAATCCCAATTAAAATTAATTTTTTCATTATTTTTGATGTTAATAGCTGGGGCAGCCGCACTTGATTCAGTCAATTCTCTACATTTTTACCAGTGCCCTTTAATCCCAATTAAAACTAATTTTTTCATAATTTTAGTTGTTAATACCTTCGACAGCCGCACTTGATTCCAGTCAAATCTCTACATTTTTACCAGTGCCCTTTAATCCCAATTAAAATTAATTTTTTCATAATTTTTGATGTTAATACCTCCGACAGCCGCACTTGATTCCAGTCAAATCTCTACATTTTTACCAGTGCCCTTTAATCCCAATTAAAATTAATTTTTTCATAATTTTTGATGTTAATAGCTGTGGCAGCCGGACTTGATTCAGTCAAATCTCTACATTTTTACCAGTGCCCTTTAAACCCAATTAAAATAAAAATTTTCATAATTTTTGATGTTAATACCTCCGGCAGCCGCACTTGATTCCAGTCAAATCTCTACATTTTTACCAGTGCCCTTTAATCCCAATTAAAATTTATTTTTTCATCATTTTTGATGTTAATACCTCCGTCAACCGCAGCGAAATCTTTATATTTTCCCCATTGCCCTTAAACCAAATTTAAAATATTTTTTTCATAATTTTTGATGTTAATACCTCCGACAGCCGCAGCGAAATCTTCATATTTTTCTCATTACCCTTTAAACTAAATTAATTTTTTTTTTTTTTTTCATTATTTTGGATGTTAATACCTTCCTTATTGCCGTTCGAAATGCCAAGTCGTTCGGACTTTCACATTTTTAAAAAGGAGAGTACTTTTAAGTTTTAAGGCGGAGAAGTTGAAACTTAATGTTATTCTATGGGATTGAGATTTTTTGTACGAGACTTACCTTTCAGATTTATTTTCTAATGATTCCAGATATTTTTCGGGCTTTATTTCAAGACTAATTTCATAATTTTACACCGATTAGTTTGGCCACAGTCTATTTATAAAAACGGCAAAAATGTGAAGGATGAGAAATTAAGTCATTAGCGTTCAATACCCAAGCGCGCTCCTGCACGTGAATTTAAAAAGCTATAGAAAACCTAAGCCTAATTTGTCAAATAAGGCTTAGGTTTTTGCCCATTCAATTTCTCCGCTTTAATTTTTCGTCCGTTTTAATAAATAGATTGTGGGCCAACTAATTGGTGTAAAATTATGAAATTAGTCTTAAAATAAAGCTTGAAACTTAATTCATACCACACGGAAAATTCAAGTCTGAAAAATATGTGAAAGTATTAGAAAATAAATCTGAAAGGTAAGCCACTTTCACAAAACCAAATCCTATAGAATAATTACGAATTGGCCATGACCGAAACTAGCAAAAAAGCCAACTTCAAAATTAATTTTAAAATACTTAGACTAAATATTTATTAATGAAATTTGAAAAGTTCAACATTCGAACCTTGGTCTACCATTTAAAAGTGATTATAACTGTAACAAATAATTCCTCTTTTAGTTCTGCGATGCAAGGGATTTAGATTTTTTGAAAGAGATTTACCTTTCAGATTCATTTTCTAATGCTTCCAGATATTTTTCGGGCTTTAATTTAAGATTAATTTCATAATTTTACACCGATTAGTTTGCCCACAGTCTATTTATAAAAACGGCAAAAATATGAAGGAGGAGAAATTAGGTCATTAGCGTCCAAATCAAGCACGCTCCTGCTCGTGATTTTAAAAAGACATATAAAACCTAAGCCTAATTTGTCAAATTAGGCTTAGGTTTTTGGCGAATCTATTTCTCCGCCTTGTTGTTCCCTCCGTTTTCATGAATAGATTGTGGGCCAACTAATCGGTGTAAAATTATGAAATTAGTCTTAAAATAAAGCTTGAAACTTAATTCATACCACACGGAAAAATTTAAGTTTTAAAAATATCCGGAAGTATTAGAAAATAAACCTGAAAGGTAAGCCACTTTCAAAAAACCAAATCCCATAGAATAACATTACAAATTGGCCATGCGCGAAACCAGCTAAGTACCAAAAAAAGGGTCAACTTTAGAATTAATTTTAAAATACTTAGACTTCATATTTTTAAATGAAACTTGAAAAGTTCAACATTCGAACCTTGCTCTACCACATAAAATTGATTTTAACCGTAACAAATAATTCCTCTTTTAGTTCTGCGATGCAAGGGACATGTCCTCGAAAGAGTCGATTTTAATGTTATTTCAATGGGGAAATGGAGCGTTCTGATTGACTAGAGGCTGAATTTGTGAAATAACATTACAGATGATGATGGGCCCATAACATTGAACGCTATCGCGTTCATAGAATTCATAAAGGGAGAGTCTCGCGCACCTTCAGTGACTCTCGCGTATTATATTATTTTCTTAGATACTTGGTGAAGGTGTGGTATTAGTGTCGTTATTATTAAGTGTTATTATTGAATTGTTTTACCACGAATAAAAGAGTGTTGTTTGATTAACAAGCAATGGGCATCCATTTACGAAACGAATCTATTTTTTCCTCTTCTCCGCACGTTATAAAATTCCGCAGAATCCGCACGCAATTTAACCCTCCCCAAAACAACCTTTTTTTGTGTGTAAGATTTCATGGTTTCTTTCGAACTCCCCATATAAGGTTATTCGAAAAACGTGATTGGTCGATAGATCTGATACGGGGAGATCAGGATCTCCATGAATCTAGCTAAACCAATTTTCCGGATAATTTTACAATTCATTTCTAGTTAAATATTTGTTTGTAATTTTTATTTACTGGTGGATTGGGCCTATTTAGACGGCAATAACTCTCTCGTTATAAGGTTGCATTCTCACTTTAAGCTACGGGCGTTGTTTACTTTTACGGAATAAAGTGGTAGACTTTTGCTACGATAAAGCTAATTCTCGTAAATACTCTCGTTCAAAGAGAATCGCGCGGATAGCATTCTTGTTTATTATTAACATTGGGTATTAATACGGTTCAAGTTGCACATTACGCCAACCCATAGATAAAATAACTACGTATTCTTAATGCTGTAGAAGTGACTCTCGCGCTATCGCGGCGATCCTGGTGGTTGGAGCCGAACACTAAAATCGGGCTAAGTTCACACTACCCAACTTCGGAAATTCGGTTTTGTATCATAATTAAATAGCTTAAGTTCGATGACCTTAATATTTTGCCAATTTTATAGGAGACCAAGCGCTACTGAAAGAAGTCGTGTTTGTAGTTGAGAGTAAATTATGGAATTACTATTCAGGAAATTATAATAGTAAAGTAAAAATAATTTCTAAATTAAATTTTTGTTTTAAATTGAGCCTATATGTTTATTAATTGAAGTAAATAGAATTCCTAGAAATTAAGCCTTGGCCCCAGTTTTATATTTAATATGTAAAGGATGTTTATTATTTGTTTTGTTTACATTTTCTTTAATTTTTTTTAATTGGTTTTTAAAGTTGCAAACAACAAATAACGCAACTATTATAAGCGTTAACTCTGATAACCTTTTACAGCTTGCAAAGTAAAATTCATTTGTCGGCATGAAAGTTTAAAACAAACTTTTGTAGGAATAACTTGTGTAAATATTTCTTTTGTGAATGTTTGTTTAGTTAAACATAATTCCTACAGATAGGTGCGAATGTTTTTGTCTTCATTTTATTCATGCAAGTTATATTTTACGAAATAAATTGAATAAAATATGCTGTAATTTGAAAATGGATATTTATTAATCCTTCAATTCCGTAGCAAAAAATATTATAAGGTTCTACTTATCTTATAATCACTTAAATTATCTTGACCATGGTGATTGTTTAGCAAAATAATGGGACCGAAGTTAATAACTGGTTTTCCAAACTATGAAGTAGCAGTTCCATTACTTTATTTCATTAACCATACTTGATCGATTAGTTAAACAATTGTTCACTAAATTCAAAGAATAATATTTAACAGGATAAGTGCTGAACTTTTAACAATTTCCTATTTTTAGTTGGTTTCCCATTGGTTTTTTTATTATCTATCCCTCCTTTTTCTTTCTCCTTTTTTTGTTGATTAATAAATTTTAGAAGATTAGCTTCATCAACCATAGATCTATTCATATATTTTACAGCGTAGAAGAGTCTAACACGAAAATATGCTTGAGTGAGGGAATTTCGAAATGTTTTACAAATAGAATTAGATTCTGGAAACATCATAAGGCACTTTTCCATAAGGTTTTTCAAAATGTTACTTTCCGTCATTTGTTGATTGAAAACTAGCAGAAATATCTTTTCTGTCTGCAACATTACCTTCATTACTTATCAGATGGGCAGGTAAGGCCACCAAAATCCCCCTTTTTATTCGTAAAAGCTTTCATATGCGTGAAAAGTTGGTTGGAGTTTTCCATGATCATCGCTTGAGATATAGATGTACAAAGGTAATTAGCACACTCATGCTTATCTCTAAGCTTTCGCATGACACTTCCAACAACGTAAGTTAAAGTATTCATGTCTTCTTCCGTTCCAAATGATTCTGACAATCCTTTTACTTCTTCATGAGATAAAGATAAGCTCTTCAGCCTGGGGTTCTTTGTACGAATGGCGTTCGTATTTTTACTCGTTGATTGTGCTTTAGCTGGGATATAATGTGGACTAAATATAGAGGGACTCTGCGAGGTTGTTTTAAATGTGTTCGATCGATGAGACACTGATAAATATTTGTTCCCAAAATTATGATTACTAGTACTCGGTATACCCAATGGGTCTTCCGGGTCTAGATATTTCTTTTTAGCCAGTGGTTGAAAGCTTTTTAGCGTTAATAACACCTGTCCAAAATCAGGTTCACAGTTTTGAGAGGAGCTAGCTAACAGATACGTTTTCATATACAACTGTTTAAAAGTATGCTGAAATTGTGTTGGATTTAAATTTGAGCGATTACCGCATCTTTGGCGTATACTACTAAAGAAATTTTCAAGAGCATCTTGGCTAAATCGTCTTGTGAAGATAAATTTTGCTCCTTCCTCACGTAGATCAAACCATAGTTGTCTGATGGAAGCGATAGTTAAAAGCCATCCATCAACACAGTGAATTTTTACATTATTTGGGGTTAGGAATGATAAGTTTTGTAACATTTTCTCCGATTTATCTAAAACTTCAAGGTGTTTCGATTTAGTAGTCAAAGGTAGTAAAAGTTCTTTTGTAGACTTGTATTCATTTGCATTTACCGCATCAAATAACTCGTCCATTTGGTGTATAAATTCCGCAGTGTGTGCAGCGTTAGCTGGTAGTTGGCCGAATGCTAAATACGTTGACATCCCAACGTATACAGAATGACTAAATATTTGCGCCGCATGGCTAACTTTCATTTTGGAAAAGGATGTTGGGTGGATATGGGCAGCTGTCAATTTTGGAGACATTCGAACAGGTCGAGAACTATCCTTCTTATAAAATTCTTCGACATAACTGAAGTGAAGTTGATTTTCATCCCAAAGTGTTATGTATTTCCTAAAATTGTTTCGCATGCTTTTTAATAAATGTGGAGGGTCAAAGGCGCAGTAAATCTTTTCCTTATTCCGAATAAAGTATGGGTTTTCTTTTGTTATGTTTAATTTATTAAATAGGCCTCGATTTGAAGCTCCCTGGTCACAAATGATCATTCTTACTTTAAGACCTATATTTTGCAATTTATCCACACACTCCAAAAGCAATTTCTTCAAATTTTCGCTGTTAACTGTCCCTCTAGCGAAGCAAAATCCAAGGGGTTGTTTCCAAGGAGTAAATACACCTTGAGTCATGAAAACTAAAGCCTCATTAGCGATCATCTTTTCTCTTTCATGGCCAGAGTCAACAAATCCTTCTATTTTGTCCTGAGACACATTGTAAGTCAAACCACCCACCAGCGACATTTCATCCAAAAGTAGAATACAGCTTCTTTCTTTTTCAGCCATGGTCTCAACTCTAAGGCGTAAGGCTTCGAAAAAGAAATCATTCAGCCCAGGTTGAACCTCTACGCAGGAAAGCCATTTACGAAGAGTTCTAGTTGTAGGTAGTCTAAATAATTTCCTTAAAAGTAAAAAGTTTGTAGGCACTGGGACTTTGATAAAACATAGACAAAGCTAAATCCTTGTCTTTATCAGACCCTCGTCGACCTCGGTGTTTCTTGTCAGACATTTTCAATTGCGTTTAAAAAAAAAAACAACTGATCGTCGGTTAAGAATTCTCGTGAAAAAGCTATTATTTCATCAATTTTCCCCTGCCTATTTTTGACTTTCTTTGACTTCATCGATGAGAGAGTCTTCTTGCACCTTCCAATAGTTTTAGCTTGAACTTTTATTTTCTTTTTTAGAGCAGTCTTTCCTGGTGTTACGTTCTTTTTGTTTTTCAGTGGTTTTGATGTCTGCTTAGCTTCGCAATATTCCTCCGGAATTTTCGAAGATGAATTCTTAGGCGTTAATTGTTGTTCTAGTAAATTATCCGATGTGTTTGCGTTTAGATCAGAGTAAAGTGTTGACTGTTGCGTATACTTGGCCATTTTCGGAGAATTGCGCGGAGAACGTTCATCTGCGAAATCAAAACCATTAAATTTTTAATTTCTTTGTATCGTTACTTTAAAATTTATATACGTTTTTACTAAATTCTTTAATCTTAATTTTGGTCCAAATGATGAGAAATTTGATAAAAATGGTTTAATCATTTTTCCGAGAACCCATTTTGTGGTTTTAAAATAACCTTCGAACAAACAGTGACCCCTTTTTGGATTTCAAATTTCTAATACCGTACTGTAAATATCAATCTGGCTCTTGCAGATTCGTTTATAAGAAATTAAGGATACCCCCAAAAAGCCTAGCTTTTGTAAAAGTGTTTAAATTCTAAGATGATTTTGCTATGGTTTCAAATTACTAAATTTCTGCTTTCACCATCTCTTCGAATTAAACGTAGTAAAGCTATAGTCATAGGTTGAATCATTTTGTACAAAGATATGGCCTTTATCTCATTTATTTATAATGAACCATTGGTTTAGTAATGCTAAAAACTCTGTGCCACTTAAACTGCTAAGCATAAATATTCAGGTTTGAATGACGAGACATTATACACTTCTAAAATACACCTCACGCTTCATCAGAACAAAACTCATGGAGTGAGAGTACAAAAACACAGTAGTTCTTATAAATGGTTAAAGCGGCATAACATCTCTTTATATATCGTAACTCTAAGCTTACCGATATCACTTGGTTTTGAATCTGTTGGCGTGGACAAATGCCTTTTCTTTGGTAATCTTTGGACTGGTGCTGGCGTTTCAATTATTAATGTTGCGGGACTTTGTTGAGGATCTACTGAAATATCAAATAAACGATTACGATATTATCTTATAAATGATAATATCGAAGTTGAGAAATTGTGCGTATTTCAATGCCATACATGAACCTTTCTTCTACAATGCTTTGATCACGTGAAAGAAACTAGTATTTACACTTTTATTGTTAGTTTCGCATACCTATACAAGTTACAAGTACAATTTCTCAAGCTCTCAATCGAAAATTTACCTTTAGTCGATAATTTAGAATTGGGAAGTTCCACTTGCTCTTCTAATGATGGAACAGCGTTCCTAATAAGCTTGTTTCTTTTATCGTTCATAAATTGATTAGCATTAAAGTGATCGGCGCATAATCTGTGACACTTTTACATTTGCTCCGCATTTGATTTTAAAAATCGGTCCCCGCAACAGCGTTCAACCCATATTTTGCACCTTTGGAAGAGAATATTTTAATAATAATGCAAACGTAGCAAAGGTGTGCTAATTTTCGCACAAATTTTAGCTTGGCTGCTTGGGTAAACAATACAAGCCACGCTTCAATTATTAATCCAAGCTAATGAACAGCAATTGACCAAGGCTTACCTTTCTTCATCTTTCGGGAAGCGAAAGAAAGATATTTTGTCCTTTCCTCTCGCGTTATTGCAGTTTTTTGCACAGCAATACTTAAAAACCCTGGAGTTTACTTTATCACTCTTCCCTATTTTACAAGCCATCTTTGTAAAACCAAAACAACCGCCACGACAACTTTACTACTACGCTTCTATGCCTCGAGATCTCGACGAAAATAATACGGAAAATGATTGAGAGCTGCGATCATAGCGCGCCGCTAGTGTTCGGCTCCAGCCACCAGGATCGCTGCGATCGCCAGGGAGTCACTTTGCCCCATTGAAGTTTCCTATCTATATACGTAGTTATTTTATCTATGCGCCAACCCCTCTGGACTCGTAGCTCCGTACATTTCTAGCATTGAGCGAGAGTTACGCTATTAATCCCAGGGACTGCCATTTCGGTTTTCAATGTTCATACCTGAATACGTAAAAGAGAACGGCACCGGACGCTGTCAAAATATGATGGACCAGCAAAGTGTAAAAATCGTTATTTCTTCGTTCGTAAATACAAAGCGCAGCGAGCGAATGAATGAAATACGTCGACACGACCAGATACGTCCAGAAATCTCGCTCCAAAAGATCTGAATCGAGTTTATAATCTGAATATAAAAAACCAATTAACACGCGATCCTACAAGCAATCACGCAAATATCTGATACACGAATGCCACATTTTTTTATTGCCTTTTTCAAGGTTGGGACATAGTGGAAATTTATTGAAACATTTTTAGCTAGACCCAACCCTAGTGGGGACTAGGTACAGTATTCACTGCGGCATAGGCGTTGGCGTCGTGCAAGAAGACGAAGTACGTCATCGAATCAAAAAAACTTCGTCTCTTATAAATGTAACGAATGTTTTTATCGATTCGATATATAGAAATAACCTTCGTCTCTTTTCCATCGGACGTCACGACGTGAGGTCAGAGACAAATTTATTTTATTTTATTTTTTATCAATACAGGGTGGAAACCTTCGCCGGCGTCCAGTCGAGATACTTCCCCTTACGCATTGTTGTTATTCAGTGAAATGTTAAGGGATTTACAGGCGCTATTGGGATCAGTTCACTTCAGTTCCACTTAATAATCAAAGGTTTCAGTTTTAATGTAGAGAAATGAAATGCATAAGTGAAATCAATGACGGATTTAACTTAATTTAATTAGGAAAGAAAAGATGTCACTTGCGGAAACCAAATAGCCCAAATTGAAGTTAATCAAACATTTCCAAATTTAAACATTAAACTCTTCAAATTTAATAACAAAGCATTACATTAAATGTTCAAAATGTCTTCCGTCGACATTGACACATTGCCGACAACGTAATTGCCAGTTTTCTCTTTCGCGAGTTAACATCTCGGGAGAAACGAGAGCAGCCGCTTGCTGAATTCGGTCTCGAAGGCTGTCAAGTGTTGGTGGCTCAGTGGCGTACACAAGGCTTTGTACATACCCCCAAAAGAAAAAATCCACCGGCGTTAAATCTGGCGAACGAGGTGGCCAAGCGACTGGACCACCACGACCTACCCATGGGGGACCG
Organism: Odiellus spinosus; assembly: GCA_963920705.1. Taxonomy (NCBI): domain Eukaryota; kingdom Metazoa; phylum Arthropoda; class Arachnida; order Opiliones; family Phalangiidae; genus Odiellus; species Odiellus spinosus. The sequence continues at coordinate 29,518,356 of OY987226.1, forward strand.
AATTCCGCGTCTAGCCAATCCCGAGAAAAACGTGCAAAAACCCGATTTCTTGAAAGAGGCACGGTGATTCGACAAAACAGTCTAGGTCATAATCAAACAACAAAAAACGGACTGCTTTCTTCAATGAGAAACATTTAACCTTTGTTTCGTAGTCTACGTCATGCACAACAAAATTCTTATTTTTTGAAACAATAAAAAACCAAGACAGTAAATGCGAAACAAAGGCAGTCCGTTTTCTAGTTTACATCTGGTAAAACATGGCTGAAATTGATTTGTACAGTTTTGAGGATTACCTTGAAATGTTTTTCTTTTACGGAGAGTGTCAGAGAAACGCAAGGTTGGCTGATAGGACGTTTGCAGAAAGGTTTCCGAACCGGCCACATCCGGGGCATCAAGTAATTTTAAACGCAATAACCCGATTTCTTGAAAGAGGCACGGTGATTCGACGTAATGCACCAGTGCGACATCAACATCATCCGCCAGTTGTAGAAGGAGGTGGACACGGGGCGGGCAGACGAAACGAAGTAGTAAGGCGTATCGTAGAAAACCCCCACACCAGTTCACGGGCAATCGGAGCGGAATTAAATTGTTCTCATACAACGGTCTTAAAAATTCTTCGTGGTGAAGGATTTCACCCCTACAAAATTCATCTTCACCAACATCTTAAACCACAAGACTTTGGACCACGCGTAGAGTTTTGCCGATGGGTATTGGACCAAATTGAAGTTGATGGAAATTTCCTAAACCACGTACTTACGAGTGATGAGTGTACGTTTTACCGGGACGGTACAGTTAACCGCCACAACATGCACTACTGGTAGAGGGAAAATCCCCATTGGCTAAGGGCGAATCATCACCAAGAAAACTGGTGGATAAACGTTTGGTGTGGATTGTTAGGTGATCGGATATTTGGACCTGTTTTTCTCGAAGAACATCTAAACGGAGATCGTTACGTTGATCTCTTAAACACCGTAGTGTCCGATGCCCTAGACGATCTTCCCTTAGCAGAACGAAGACGAGTCTGGTACCAGCACGATGGTGCACCACAACATGCACTACTGGTCGAGGGAAAATTCCCATTGGCTAAGGGCGAATCATCACCAAGAAAACTGGAGGATAAACGTTTGGTGTGGATTGTTAGGTGATCGGGTATTTGGACCTGTTTTTCTCGAAGAACATCTAAACGGAGATCGTTACGTTGATCTCTTAAACACCGTAGTGTCCGATGCCCTAGACGATCTTCCCTTAGCAGAACGAAGACGAGTCTGGTACCAGCACGATGGTGCACCACCGCATTTTGCACGAGTTTCTCGGGATTGGCTAGACGCGGAATTCGGTCCGCCATGGGTAGGTCGTGGTGGTCCAGTTGCTTGGCCACCTCGTTCGCCAGATTTAACGCCGGTGGATTTTTTCTTTTGGGGGTATGTACAAAGCCTTGTGTACGCCACTGAGCCACCAACACTTGATAGCCTTCGAGACCGAATTCAGCAAGCGGCTGCTCTCGTTTCTCCCGAGATGTTAACTCGCGAAAGAGAAAACTGGCAATTACGTTGTCGGCAATGTGTCAATGTCGACGGAAGACATTTTGAACATTTAATGTAATGCTTTGTTATTAAATTTGAAGAGTTTAATGTTTAAATTTGGAAATGTTTGATTGACTTCAATTTGGGCTATTTGGTTTCCGCAAGTGACATCTTTTCTTTCCTAATTAAATTAAGTTAAATCCGTCATTGATTTCACTTATGCATTTCATTTCTCTACATTAAAACTGAAACCTTTGATTATTAAGTGGAACTGAAGTGAACTGATCCCAATAGCGCCTGTAAATCCCTTAACATTTCACTGAATAACAACAATGCGTAAGGGGAAGTATCTCGACTGGACGCCGGCGAAGGTTTCCACCCTGTATATTGACTTTTCCACCAAGTGGTCTCCCGAAAAAACCGAACCGCGCTCGATGCCGCATAGCTTCACGATCGAGTGTTAGACGCTGATCCGCGTTACCGCAGATACTTGGTTAAACTTTAGCGAAAAACTCCTTATATCTTCATAGATATACAATACAGAAAACAAGCCGTCGTTAATAAGGGGTCGTCGCGAACGAGATAAAAAAGGTAGCTTATGAATGTTTCGGTTCTAGTCTGATGTGAAAAACATGATGTGATAAATATGATTTGAAAAACATGATTTGAGTTTTCAATGACTGCGAGTTTGCTCACAAGCGGGGATATTCAAATGTACGTCTTTTCCAATATACCGCATAAAAAATGCTCACGGTCGGCTCGAGAAATTTGCGCAACTTCGTGTTTAAAGATATTCCAAAATCTGTATAATTTTAGATTTTTTATTACAGACTTACTTCCCAAGAAATAAATAAGATTTTTATTTTCTTTTTCTTTTCACCCTCATTTTAAATCATCAAAACTAAATAAACTTACCATTCCATATTTGAGAGGGATTTTGAAGAAAATCGTAATCCATGGCGACGTACTTATAAATTAATCCGCTTACAAAAACGCTAGCCATTAAATCCCACAGATTTTCGGCCAAAATATTGACGCGACTGGCAGCCCATTGTGTCGTTTTCCATAAAACAACCTTCTGATCCATGAAAACAAAAATCAAATTACTTATATCAAAAATAAATAACTGAGAGCCTTGGCATATCCTTCTCTAATACTAGGCCTACGCGTAGGGGAAAAAGCGGGGAGAGGGGTGACGGTATCAATTTCAAAAATATCGTTAGGTGTCTCTTTCATGGGAATAAAAAGGCGGAAAATTCTAAAATATATAGAAACGTTAGGTTTATAATCGACAATACACTCTTGCGTAAATTGGGATTTGTTTTTAAGTGTCAAATAACTAAACGGTGATTTGAAAATATTTATACTTGAAAACATCTCTAAATCAAATCATAAATTTAAATTAAGATCCTTTTATAATCACCTAGATGTTGCTAGTGATTTAATTGGCTCTTGGTGACGCCAGACTCGAGATCGGCTATACATTACGTAATCCCCAGGAAAAAACATCTACTTCAGACAAATTGCAAATTAAAAACGGCAAAAAACAAAGTTGTAGCTGGCATTTCGTGGCCAAGTATTAGAGAAGGCACTGATCAAGAACTGGGCCACTGTAACAGTTTTAAAACCGTTTCGTTAGTTCATTTCCTCGTCTTGCCTCTTCAACTGAGAAAGAACGTGTTAAGCTATAAAATAGTGCGTAAATGCAGGCGTGTAGAGAGAGAGAATGTTTTGCCCTTGCTCTGCCATTCTGCCTACGCGAGACCGAGAGCTTCAGACTAGATATATACTCAGGAAAAGATTACTTTATCGAAAAGAATTTTTATTGGCTGGCTGCATCTTTAACATGGTATATTCCAAGAGCGGTTGCAGGAATGCCGGCCTTGTCCAAGACTTTGGTATTTTGTTTGTTTTACCACTTCCTTCTCTAATACTAGGCCACGAAATGCCAGCTACAAAGTTATTTTTGTACATTTGCACTTATCAATTTGTCCGAGACAGATGTCACTTTCCTGGGGAATACGTCACGAGATTTCGTAATGAAAAGCCAAGCGAGAGTTTCGCGTCGCAGGGGCTGAAGGTTCTATCGAAGATCGTAGAGCTCTTAGCGACATCTAGGTGACAATAGAGAGATCTTGATTTAAATTTACGATTGGATTTAGAAATTGTTTTAAATATAAATATTTTAAAATCACTCTTTAATTAGTTGACACTTAAAATAAGTCCCAATTAATTTACGCGAAAGTATATTTTCGATTATTAACCTATATATATTTTGAATTCTCCGCCTCCAATTGAATTTCCCGCCTTTTTTATGCATAACAAAGTAATATCTAACGATATTTCTTAAATCGCTATAGCGGTTCCTTTTTCCCCACAGAGAGGCCTAGTTCATACATAGACTAACTGGTTATAAAACCAACGAGAGAAATCAGTTCGTATTGGTTCGGGAAGCAATTTGGTCAAGTCGCCGCTTCGAAAATAACGAGGCGAGGACACAAGTTTGCTGACAAATCTTAGAATATCACGATTAGAATTATGTTTTCTGTCAAAATTAATTAATCAACGAGTTAAAAGCACGATTTACTAATTCGTTTGAGATAATTATTTATAATTGACGAATTCGAAATTTCCATACTCATAAACCAACTGATATCCAGGGGCTACGGCCGTTGGGGTACAAATGTATTGATGAATTAACACGATACATGGCGCCCCCGCCTCACTATCTCTCGCTCTCGTACCGATCCACATATTACCCCCGTTGCTATGGGAAACGCGTCGAGTCTCGAAGCTCTTGGGGAGGGGTTACCGCCTAGTTTTTCTCCTTCGTCATAGCTTGGCCAATTAGAATAGGATCGGAATCGGAACTACGATAGAGATATTTCTTAACAGATCGGCGCGTAAAGAGTGGCCCCAATGGGGGCTGCCCCTGGAAGTTCATCCTCGATTTCGAATTCGTCAATTCTGCCGGAAAGAACGGCCGCGAACAGTCTTGTCAGCGTGTGAACCGGGGTAAAAGAAAACGCTTCGTACCGGTTTTTGAACCAATTTTGCCCAACGTAAGAACGAGGCTTAGAGAAGATAGTGGTTTTAGGCAATCAAAAGTTCAGCACTTTTTCCAAAAGATTAGTTAAGGCGAAGTAGCGTAACGCTATCGGAATTTTTTTTATAATTGACACCATAGCTAACCAACCCAACGCTGAGTCGTTTCGCGGCGAAAGCCGTGAAAGTATATACGCTAATTTTTAGGATTCAGTGATTTAAAGATATTGAGTCAGATGCTAAAATCGAAGAAAAACTATTTTTAACGATTTGGACCGTTAAAATGAACCTAAAAACCACATCGAAAGAAACGCAAAAGATTTCGCGGTAATTTACAGTTTATTACAAACTATAGTCGCTAAGCCTAAATTCTTTTCCAACAAACTTTACACGTATAAATTAAACCTTTAATTCCTAGAAGCCGAATTTAGCAACATTGGCTAATAACCGCGAATTACTACGATACCTTAGTCCAGTTTTCATAATGTTTTTACACATACTTTAACGGTGAAATCAAGTCTAGTATCAAATTTAATTTCCCATAGAGTTTCCCGTACTCCTAAGTTTAAGATTTGCGAAAATTGCTTTGCCCTAAAGGACGAACCTTTCAGGATTACGTTAAGAACGTTTGATACCATTTAATTATATAAATTAGATTTAAGAACAACGTGAGAATTTTATTTTCAGACTTACAAACAACATTAACACGTTGCATCATAGTTGTTCTTATTATAATTTCTAGAAATTTTGCGCAGAGACAGAAACGGTATTTCATCACATTTAAAACATCAAATAATTTAACAAAGTTAGCTTACTGGAAAAATGAGGCAAACGCATATTCGCCGAACGATTAACCAAATTAATGTCAAAAGGGGAAACCAGAACAGTTCCCGTGAGCCAAATTGATCCGTCCAATTGAAATCGATCTTAGGTCGTGATTCGTTTTTAGCCGTTTTGTAAAATAATACGATCTCGTAGAACAAAGTAACGTAAGTTGTTCGGAAATTGTCGTACGTCATGATCCTACGTAAAAGACTTTAATACGCTTTGTCGAGATAACTGATAAAATCATATATAGCACGAAAAGAGGATAAATTGTCGACTCAATCAATCCGAAGGATGTCTGGCAAGCTGGAAGAATAAGCCACGTACGTGAATATTTATCATCATTATAATAACGAGATAGCAAAGTTTAACGACATATTAGCGTGGCCATATGAATTATTAGGTTGGCTTATAGAGCTATATTTTAGGGCAAGGTTTTTGTACGAGATCCCACGCTTCTTAATTCCACATCGCGAAACAAGTAGTCCGGCGCTCGGAAAAACCTGCTTTTTGAAAACCTCTTCGCTTATATCGCGCCTGAATATAATTATTAACAACTATGACAAGGCCCAACCCTTTATACGATCGAGTAGTTTAATAGAATTTGGCCATAAATTGGTCGTGTAAGAAGATAATGGTGATAGGATTCGTATAAAAATCAGAAAAAACTTGTTATTTGGATTTTACGGATAATTTCTGAGATCAGTCGAATTTAAGTTCCTACTTTGGGTGATATTTTTTGACTGGTATCACCAAGAATAGATTCAACACAATAATATGGAAGAGCTAAACCTTTGTCCGCGCGCTAGTCTCAAGCGGATAGAGCCTACGGAGGTCTTACGCCGCGCCTCATGTCACGTGCACAGGAAGCGGTTGGCTGTTTTCTACGATAAGTGCGGGGGGGGAGGATATCAGGCTGCGGGGATAGGCGCTGCCGGCAGAGCTAGCTCTCTGTCGTCGACCTCGAAAGCTCGTGATAGGGTGAAAATCATAACGCATATAACGTCAAATCTAGTAAGATCCACCCGCTTGAAACTAGCGTTATACCAGAGGTATAGCGTACGGTTCGATATTCTTGTGTTGAATATATTCTTGGTATCATAGTAAAACGAACTCCGCTTATTCATTGGCACCGGCTCACTACGGCCAACTTCGATCTACGCTGGAGCTGATCTAAGTTGGCCATGGTGAGGCGAGGCCTATATATTAGCAAACGCGTATTTACGATAAAGTTTCGGAAAACGTTGACTGAAGTTCTTAAGGCATCAATTCGTTCTTGTTAACTTGCGAAATAGATCGCGATTAACTTTTACAAATACGAATGACGTATAAAAATTTTTATACAAAAACGTAGCTTTGCTTCGCAATTCGAAATAAGTGCATTTGTACCCAACGATGGTCGACCAACGCCGTTAAGGTATAGAAATTAGAAATTCAACACCGTGAAGGTTCAGAAATTAACAAGTTGGGAAACCAAAATATTACCTCCCCGACGACGTTGATCTAACCTAACCCTACTTTAAATAAAAGATGAACGTATGTAGAGAATTATAATGGGTAGATGGACCAGAGTGCTTTCGATTGTCAGTTTTGTATTTCCCCTCTATGTTATAGTGTATAACAATTATCTCATTATACTGAGAGTATTCAAATTCCCATGACCTTATTTTATGTCAGGTCATAGAATGAGTAAAGACACACTCAATGAAATTTTTATTTTAAAAGTATATAAGTGGAATACAAATTCTAGCAATATAAATAAATATATCGGTATCATTATGCTGTACTGCGCAATTATCTTTCGTTAATCCACTTATTTGATAAAAACGAATGATTCAATCAGGGGTGGCACGGAAGAGAAGAAAACCAAACGACGGAGATTCTCTAGCAAGTTACTCTTGGACAAACCCGAGATATTCTAGACTGCAAGTTCCATTAGCCTTCCTTGGTAGGAGATTGGCAATATTTCCGGTTTCGTGTGAATTTCTTGTTCTGACGTTCTAATACAGCACCATTGCTGATGTTTTCATCAAACTTGTGATCTCAGTCATTTGAAGAATCCAAGGATATAGCTTGTCCAAAACCGCTGACAGCCTGATGAGACCTTCATCTGCACTCCTAAAATAAAAAAGAAATATGTTAAAAAGCCTGGAAAAAATAACTTAAATTCCATACCGTTAGTATTTACACTTGAATATCTTTGTATATGTGACTGTAGGCATCTAACATGTCGAGTCTCTTAACACTCGCTGCTTTATGCCCCAATTCTTGTAGCCAGGCCGTCTCTACCTGCTGTTATATGGAAATGGCAGCCGTGAAGTTGCTCTGTTGACTTCAAATGGTGATGACATTCTGCGCTGGTTAATCTATATTGACAAGGTCTTCACGAATTTTAACTGCTCTTCAGTAGTCCTAAACCTCCAACTCACATTTAACTATAATTTAGTTAAACGATAGTAACATACACAAACAAAACGAAGTCCAAATATAATATCAGTGAATTACCTTACTGCCTATCTCTATAATGCCAACAACTCTAATCTAATAAAAGCAATAATATCCCAAAAAACGGATAAAAGACGACCTAGGAAAAACCGTTTTTTTGAAAATATTTAAAATAATAAAATCTTTGGAGTAGTAGACTAAATCTAATAACTATAATTTTAAAGATATTTAAATGCTCTTTTTCTAACAACTAATTTGTGTCCCTTCACGGGTTTGATTCGAGTTAGAGTAGGGCCCTTTTTAAGGTTGCGAAGCAACCTCTTTTTTATATAATGACGTATATTTTCTGATGAATTTTTGACTGGGTATAAATAAAACACGCCGTAACCATTCGAGGAAGCATCGTTAAAAACTATCCAAAATATATATGATAGCCGGGTTTTAACCGAATCTTGATTTCCAGCGCCCTGTACTAAATATGTTTGCTAAATATTTGTGACTAACCTCTAGCGTTATATTTGCTAAATATTTGTGACTAACCTCTAGCGTTAGACTCCTATCTTGTCTAGGCTATCCGAGAAGTTTCTAAGTAATTACTAAAATTCGAAATAATTACTCTTTTTAATAATATACATAAAGTTGAAGATTTTATTTCTGTATATTTATTGAAGTTTTCTCAGCAAAATCCTATATTTGTGATAATTGTAATCTTATATTATCCTATAATTGTAATCTTATATTATCCTATAAAACCAAATTTTGTGTCCTGTATAATCCTATATTTACGAAAATTATTCCCAGGAATCTTATAAGGAATTCAAAATTTTGACTAAGCTATAATCATTTTGATCAGAATTCTCATCATCATGTCTCGAGTTCAAACACGTATAGGGCTGTATTTCTGCCATTATATTTTTTAACGCCTTAAATGTTAGATAATGTTATAGTTTAAGATCTAGTTAATATTAATAAAATTACCACGAAATAATTTCGTTTAAACCTTTTCGGGGAAACGCGTATCAAAACAGACTTTTTTGGGTTATTTTTTATGGCGAAAGTAAATTCAATTGTAAAACTGACGTCACGTGCGTGACGACCACTTCGGGATTTTTTCCAGTTCTTGAAAAGGAAATTCCCGTGTTTGGCGCGAGACGAGGCCCGAATTCAGCCAGGTTACGTGTCTACTTTAAGGGAGCTTTCACCTACCAGGGTAAAGGCATCTTTCACTTAAGCTTAAATTACCTTTGGCCCGCGCTTTCGGGATCTTTCACTCATTCCCTTTCGTGATATTTCATCTATTCGATCAAGGGATCTTTCACCCACGGTTAAGGAATCTTGCACCCAACTCTAACCTATATTTTGCCAGTGAATCATTCACTGTAGTTAGAATTAATATTCATCTTCTTTTCAACTAGGATATGGGATATCTATAAACTATTTTCTTTTGTGTCAAAATATTAAAATAAATTAAATGAGAATTCCACAGTTTTCTCCACGTACCACGATGCTATTGCTTAGCTCTAGGGTCTGACAATCATAGAATCTTCCTTCACTTGTCGTTGAACATTTTTTCAGGATCTACTTCATCGTAAAAATGCAAATGGGCTTATGATAAAAATAAGTTTGTTAAGTTAACTTGTTGAAGTTAATTAATAGACATAGTTAAAACATTATTATTTTATTATTTGATCTTTTTATCTTTTGATTCACCGTACTGTATTTCCCCTCTATGTTACAGTGTATAAATATTTCTTTCGTTACTCTCAAGTAATCAGAGAATTAACTAGAGAAAAAGATGAAAGATAAATCTGATATAAACCCTTTGATTTCAAAATAAACATACCTGTCCGAATCTCGGTATTGAAACAAAACAAAATTATAATTTAAACAATTGAAATATGCAATATTCAGTAACGTGTAAAATGATACTTTACACAGAACAATTTAAGTACAAAAACATCAAATATAAATATCAATTAAACACAAAATAATTTAAATAATACAAATCAAAAATATCCCTCTAACATCAATAAATTGATATTTTCAACACTGAAAATCTTTAGAACTTGTTTCCTCAAATATTTCCCACACAATGAATTTAATTCAACTGAAAAAAAATGAAAAATCTTAAAGGTTTTAAAAAATATCGGTAAACCAATTAAAATGAGATTAAAAAACATTTAAACTCGATATGACTTAGAGATTAACAAAAAAAAAATCGATCTAATTTGATGACCAAGCAAAGATTAATACACATGTACATACATGATTTATGAACAAGTTTATATATCTTTTAAGTTCACCTTAATTGAAGCTGCCAAGAATTTTTCGAAAAGCCTATTTTATTTTTTCATACTATTAATAACTGACACACTAAAGAAACTTCAAGAGTAAATGACAGATACGTTTTTCACTTCATGACGTAATTTGATTCTGATACGAAATTAACGACAAATTTCTAATGAAAGGCAGGAATTTCTAGACTAATTACACTTCACCTATGTGGCGCATGAAAATTATACAGATTAAGGAAGGTATAAAAATCTTCTGCATAGTACGTCAACGTTAAAAACGATTGTGGCGCTGAAGCTTCTGTAGTCTGCTAAATTGTTGAGATTATTTTGCATCCCCAATTACAATTATATCTTTTTTCTTAAAATTTTCTGATAAATCTTAAAGTAACGCGATTAAAATTATAGATTCTACTAAAAATAATTAGGTTACAAGTATGATTTATTAATAAATTTGAGATTATTATTTATAATTTTTTAATTCTGGGCATTTTTTAAGCCTTGGCTTAGGTCGAATCGGTTTAGGAACCGATTTTGCTCTCAAGTATGAACGTGTGACAAATAGCAAAGATTAATGATTTGCCCAATTCGCGCGACTTTTATAAACAAGTTCTACTGAAAGTAATAAAAATCTAGGCCAACGCGCCATTTTCAAGCGCCGCAATTTCTCGAGCGCATCCGCTTTTAAGAAAATCGACAATTTTTGCAAATTGTCCGATGGATTGATAAAATATTACACAGACGTAATAATCAAAAATTAGCCATAGAGTCTAGATAATGCGAATTAAATCGCCTCGTAAGAACAACTCTATATTCTCCACGGCTAGAAGGAGCTATCGAAGCAGCCATAGCCCGTTCCGAAATAACGAGACACCATCGCACAAGCGAACGGTCGGGCTAACCGCGAGCGTAAAAGCCGACGTAAAACACTTCTTTACTACTTATCAGTGACCAATTTGTATATCTCGCTCAAGATATAAGAAAAGCTAGAAAACTTTTTAATAACGGTGGTAGACGTAAAAAGCCCAAATAAATCAAATAAAAATATATAAAAAAAAAACAAAGGGTATAGTATTTTGCGCAGAACTATACTTAGAAAATTCAAATCACACTGAGTTTGCACCAAGCCTAAGCTTACAGTCCCTATGCTTGAACTTAAGCGCGTACTGAATACTCAAGCTGGAATAAACACTCAAAATATTCTAAATTCTTAGATAATTTCTTAAATATTTTCTAAATTATGCTTTATATTAAGGTTTCAGCTATTTTATAAATTAGATTAAGTCGTCGACTCTGCATGGAAGTCTGGTGGTGGTCTAGTTAATTTGGAATCGAATTGCCCGATTGGTTTCAAATCAATTAGTCACTGCTGGATGGACGTGCGGAGTTGGCAGAAAAGTGGTAGTGAACTGATCAATCTTTCCCAAGTTGATTACGTTTACTTAAGTATAAATGGTTCCTTTGTGGCATATGGTTGCTTCCATCCCACGCACAACCCTGTCGTGTGGTACTAGACACTGTAGGGTGTCTACGGGGAGTAAACCTGGGTCTAATGAGGCAACTACTTTTTCGAATCTCGTGAAAGGTCACGTGATATCCGGCTACACCGGAAGTCATTTCGGACAGACACACACACACGGATACGACCTGTGTAAAACCTCCCCCTGAACTAAAGTGCAATCGGGGAGGTAAAAATGCCATATTCGAAAATAAGTTTGTCAAAGCCCCACTTCTTTTCAGATAATGGACGTTAAAATCTCCGATAATCTACGTAGGTACTGCCGGGTCGTATTTTACGGATAACAGGGGAATTTAGTCGTTAATCACCAATTTTAAAGTGGCTTACGGTAATTTTAAGTTTTGGCGTTGCGATAGAAACGAGATTGTCAAGCCCATAGAAATAGCTAGACCCCTGACATTGTAAAAAAGGAAATGAATGATGCTATAGCAGAGGGTGTTATGCATGCATAAACGATCTTTAAACCATTTGAATGGCGTCTCGAGATTCCTTTAAACACGAAGGTGCGGAAACGTCTTAAGCCGACTATTTGACCGTTAGCGTTTTTTATGTAATATATTGGAAAAGACGTACATTCAAATATCCCCGCTTGTGAGCAAACTCGCAGTCATAGCAAACTCAAATCGTGTTTTTTAAATCGTGTTTTTCGAATCGTGTTTTTCGAATCGCGTTTTTCGAATCGTGTTTTTCGAAACGCGTTTTTCGAATCGCGTTCGCCAGCACGCGAGTTTGTGTAGCCTACTAAATTTGAAGTCGGAAACCACTTTACACATGCAAAATATAAAGGAATTTTGATATTCTTGGGAGAATCAGCTTTATGTATGGGGAAATACAGTAATCTTCTGGCAAACTTGCGAACAGTAGCGTTAGAATTGATTTTAATAACTAGCACGGGCTTTCAAATTTTTTAAAATTCTCGCTCGTGTCGCAAATGTATTTTGCGCGACAAATTGTTGCGTGTGTGCATACGCAGATCGAACCAGGCTATTCATGCCACAATTTACAGTTGACGAATTTTCTTAAACCGGTTTGACATTGAAATTGCTCACGAATGTTTTATTTGGTATATATGATATGTAGACCGAGTCGGGAAAATAATCACATGATTGAATCTGTTAATGACTGCTAGTTTTAGTTTCACACTTTTCCCCACATGAGTTTAATGTTAACCCAATTAAGTATAGTAGAACCAGTCTTTTAATGCCAACTTTTGTGTATTTTCGGTTACGTTTTAGTTAGTGTGTAGTCACGTAAAATGACGTTTGTTTCACAACTTGGTATATTTTTATTCAGGTCCGCCCTGTCTGAAAATTTTTATAAAAAAATTATTTTGTGGCCAAAAGAGAGATCCCTTCTTCACTCACCGCAGTATACCACAAAAAAGTGTTTTAGAAGTGGGCTTATGTATCTAAAACTTACTATTTGGTTAAACACAACACGATTGTGGAGGTCCCCAGTTGAGGCGATATCTCTTTTAGAAGAACACGGTTAAAAAAAGCAGTTAACATTAAACTGGCAAAGACATTTTAATTTATTCTCTAGTTAATCGTACATTTTCTCTTAATCCAAGATTTAAAGTTGGGTAAGGAAATTGGGTAGAGGGTTTCCCATCTTCGAAATGAATGCTACATATCTGAAAGAGTTTAGCACAAACTTTCGTACAAGGAAATTACAATGCATTTAAGTAAATTTATCTTACTCTAGAATATTTTGAAGGTTCAAACTCCTCCCGTCCTGTAGCTCTAATCCAAGCTAATCGCTTTTTAGTATCTTTCGGAAAAACGTGGAGTTTGAAAGGAATTACACACGCACAATCTCCTTGATATTCATTATGTTCCTTGCAAAACATTCCTTTCCAAACTGATAACCTTAGTTGGTTATTTTTACAGGTACCAATCGCGCACGATCTACCACTCATAATTATCTTTACTAATTAATATCACTAACTATTTCTAACAAAACGTTTGACTCTAATAAACTCCAATAAAACGTTAAGCCTAGGTCATAACAGGCCGCATGGCAGGCAGACGAAAATCACAGACGCCGAGAAATTTCCCAACTAGCAACCGCGCATGCGTAGAGTGACTTAAAAAAATTTTCCTCGCGAGATGGAAGCACCAATGGTGCTCCTTAATGGCGACGTCAGGGGTAGGGGGGCAAAATAGGGGTCTCAAAAAAAGAGTGTATACTCATCCAAGGTTTATCCCCTTATCTAAACTAGAATTTCATCAGAAACCGTAATGTATTTTCCAATGGACCCGCGGAGCTTGATAACTGAAATCATCGTTTCTCTCTTCCCACCGTCCACAGAATTCGAATTAATACAAAGGTACTTTTGAAAAAATTTGATAAGACTTCTTTCGGGTACAAGAGTATCTCTAGTTAAACACAGATTTAAATAATGAAATATTTATTAAGGTATATGAAGTAATAGAAAGTAAGGTGCCTGAATGGGTTACAAAAGGGTGAAAATATAAGCTAAGCCGAGCTTTATTAATTGCTTCAAAATTAATAATCAAAAATTTTATTTCTTAAACAGTAGAATGAGAAGGAATATCCATTGAATTCGAGTTATTAGATAGAAAGGTGCCAGAATGAGCTACAAAAGGGTGAAATCTTAAGCTTAGCCGAGCTTTATTAATTGCTTCATAATGGTAAACAAACATTTTATTTTTTAAACAGTAGAATGGTAAGGAGTATCCATTGAATTAGAGTTAATAGCGAGAAAGTATAGTTTATTGTGTACAAGTGCTTCACTTGGTTAAACAAAGATTTCAATAATGATAGATTGATAAGGTATATGAAGTAATAGAGAGAAATGTGCCTGAATGGGTTACGAAAAGGTTAAAACAAACCTAGCCGAGTTTTATTAAGTGGCTCTAAATTGATAAACATAAATATATTTAATTTATTAAACAGTAGATAAGCTTTTTTCAATGGTATTTTTTATCGGTAACGGAAAACTACATTCACTGGGTTCTTCTACTAGGGTAGCCCTCTTCAGCCCTTTAAATTTGACTATTATATTATATCATGAGTATCCCATTAAATTCACCTTAATTAAAAAGTAGGCATGATTTTCTTATCATTTAACTTGAATATTATATCTCTTCTTGGCCTATATAACCAAGATTTAACAGATTCGGTACTCATAGATGCACTTCATCAATGCGTGGATTACGTTAATGTTTCGAATTGTGGTGAACCCTCTCGCTAGCGCGATGGTGTCGTCTTCAATTGTTTTGGCAATCAATTCTCAGCTATATTTCGTGATAATAGACCTCTTTCTCACCATCTTTTGGGTAAAGTACTTGAATAAACCGAGACGATTGAACTTAAATCGCATTACTAAGAAATATGGCTAATCTATTATGTCTGTGTAAGAACGTTACACAATGAAAGGCCTAGGGAATATATATCACTTGAGTTGGACTTCATATCATGGCAAGTTCTCAATTACACATGAAATTTAAAATTTAACGTTCTCAATCTCCACTTGAGTTTTTCGACTAGAATGTGCTTTAGATCCAGACTTAAATAATTGGCAAATTATTTAATAGCACCGTCATTACTACTACGTAATGACGTTGCTATTAAGTAGTTGGTCAATTATTAAAGTCTGGATCTAAAGCACATCATAGTCACGGATTTCAAGTATATTAAAAAATAAAGATTTAGAATGTAAAATAGGATAGGCGATACGGAAGTTGATGTCAACGAGCTAAATAAACGGCGAGTAGACCCAGGAAGTTTATACGATAAGATATAATCCTACAAGGTTATACCCTCTTCAGACGAGCCTATAAAACTGGGTTTAGTAAACCAAAGTTCATTTTTAAACCAGGGTTAGTGTTTCAGACGGTGTAAATTTAAAACCCAGATTCAAACCGAAACCGCGGTTAAAAAATAAACCAACGCCATCCGCGCGCGGGAAAAGCTAAGCCTAATTACGTCAAATTAGGCTTAGCTCTTCCCGCGCGCGCGGCTTAATTTCTCCGCCCATAGCCTCCTCGATCACGCGCTTCGGCTGCGCTTCGGCTGCGCTCGCGCGCGAGCGCAAACGCAAACGAAGCGCGTGATCGAGGAGGCTATGCTCCGCCTCAACCTTTTCTCCGCTTTTAAAAAATGATTGTGAACGAACTGATTATGAAATAAAGGTTGAAAATATTGGAAAATAAATCTCAAAGGTAATTTACTTTCAAAAAAATCAAATCCCATATTTTTGGCGGGAAACATATTGCTATTAAATTTCAGTTTGTTTTGTTTCTCGTCTGAAAAGGGTATTAGGAACTAGTTAAAAACCTTTAGTTAAAAGCTTAAGTTAAAAGGTTAAGAAAGCAAGGTAGTGAAGAAGAAGATAATATTATTAATGTTACAAAAATGGGGGCCCCGCGCCGGGATATGCTATGAACTTATGCTTGGTAAGTTAAGATTACCAAGTGCATAATTAAGTAAACAAATAATTAGTAAATAATTTAAAAAACGAGAGAAGGAGAAACAAACAAAACTGATTAGAGTTTAATATACTTTGCGATTTAAGTATTTTTTTATATGTATCTATATATATATACTTGGTCAAGGTTGTTTTAAGATTGTTTTGGTAGGCGTATATTTAGTTAGTTACTGATTTATGAACTCGAACTATAGCAGGTTTAACTCTGCCTTGTCTGAGGGTCAGAAACAATCTAGAAGAGAAAGGCACGAAAATAGAGGAAAAATACCAATGATACATAGTAACCCCAGTTCGCGTGCAGTTTCGCCTACGAGAACTGAGTCTCCTAGTCTACTGGTTGACACGTCTACAATTAACCCTATAGGTCGAAATTCGCAAACGGGAAGCGGGATAGTGGCCAGAATAATCCTGTCCAAAATACTCCGCCTAATAATCAGTCAGTACCGCTAAACAACACCGGTTCGTTACAGCTCTCTGGGGTGGGAACCATGAATCCGCTACCTAGCGCTAGCAATATAAATTCAGCGCCCCACAGCAATAATACAAATACTGGTCAGGTATAAATGGCGATGTTCAATCAGTTAATGGCTAATGTTGGTGCACTAATCGATATTCAGACTAATCTGCAAGCCCTAATTCAGACCTTACTTGCCCACCAAACTTACCAAACGGCAAGTGTAGTTAATACCCAAAATGTTGCAGCGAGTAATGTAGTTACGACACAAGGTTCTAAGCCAAGCTCCTCGGGGAATAGAAACTTGGGTTCAGGTATTAATAATAACCCCACAAGCTTACAAGGTAGCCAAACTAGTTCACTACCACCTGGAGGAGTCAGCCCCCCACAGTCGATCGGCGCTCAATCTAGCTCCGGTAGTAGCGTTAACACGTTTGCTCCCCCGATAACCCCCGCTCCTTTTTTACAGCCAAGCCAATTCGTTGCGCCGCCGATCTTGCCTTTCGCGTTGCCAGTAGCATCCCCTATGTTTCACGGCAACCCTACGGACGCCGGTCCGAAGGACTTTTTAAGGCGAGCGCGCCAAATGATGACTACTTATAACGTTGATGAGGCCACGTTTGTATAACGTTGGGTACCGAGAATGCTTCAGGGTCCGGCTTCCGATTGGTTTTATACCGAGACCTACGATAAGGGTAGACAGTTTATCACCTGGGCAGATTTTCAATCGAGGCTTAGAAAGGAATTTGAGAGAGAAGGGGGCGATGAAATCGTCAAGGATAAAATAGCTCTGAGAGTACAAAAACCTCAGGAGTCAGTCACCGAGTATACTACAGCCATTCTTAAACTTTTTGGGTTATTAAACAAGCAACCGGATACTAAGGAGCAGATTAGATTGATCTACAGAAATTTAAGAATTGAAATCCAAGGTTATATTAAGTTGAAGTTTATAGACAGTGTTCGAGAGCTCATTGACGACGCGGCTAATGTTGAAAGGTGTATAGGGAAATCGAAACCACACATTGAGTCTAACGTAGGAAAAATAGAATCTAACGGGGTAAGCAAAACATTAAACCCCCAAACACCTAGCTTTACTCCTACTTGCCAGACATGCGGGAAAAGAGGGCACACTTCTAGCGTATGCCGAAGCCATAACCCAAGGTCAGTTGTTCCCTCGAAGCCACAGGCATCCTCGAATTACTATAATCCTGAGGTTCAGTGTTACAACTGCCAACAAATGGGCCACAAAGTCCCATGGTGTACAAACCCCAAGGTAGAAAGGAAATTTAAATCGGGAAACGAACAAGCGGGCACTCAAAACAAGGCCTCGAGCTCGCCCGCTCCGCAGCAATAAGAGGAGGAAAGACAGACACGGAAAACCCACTTACAGGGGTAGAAAGTTATTTTTACAATGAACGAGATTTTCTGAAAATATTTTTAGGTGATATTCCGTGTCTGGCTCTAGTCGACTCCGGCTCGACGCATACTATTATTAACAGTTCATTTAGGCCCATAATAGAGAAACTAGGATATGTTGGGTTTTTAACTGTACCCAATAGATTTAGTTACTACACATGTTTTTAGAGTTAATGCTCTAATGGTAATGATTAAAAGGTTACATGTAGACGTAATAGTTATATAGGCGAACCGAACATTTCCGAGGGGCGAGAGAGAGTGGTTCCTTTAGGAGGACCGCTGGATTAGCTTCCCGTACAGTGGAGCCCTCATAAGGTGACGGCGCGCTCTGGTACTAACAACACTTTTTCTTTAAAAGAAAATGGTTGGCTGCTTCGGTTAAAATTGTTACAAGTTCATTTTGATGACTTGTTTGGTTACGCATGTAGATTTTCTTTGGGACATAGCTGGTGGTTGCAAGGCGTGTTCTTGGGTAGGCGGAATGAAATTCCGTCTTTCTTGGATGGTCTTGGGGTTTGTCGGTTGATTCCCTGGTGAAGTTTGCTCTGACGATTGCGCGACTCCGAGGTCAGTGTTTTGATTTATAGCGGGTGGCCTTGACCTTGCTCGATGGTTAATGAACACTGGCGTTACTTCTTCCGAGCCTGCTGGCTCTTTGTGATGCTGCGTTTGTTGTTTACCTGGCTCTACGTCTTTCAGTAGCCTTACTTGATCCTTGTGACGTATAAGATTGAATCCGTCATCCGTGAGGATTTCGTACATTATGCTACCGCGTAGTTTTAAGATTGTTCCAGGCTTCCACTTCTCGCCTATACCAAAATTAAGAGCGAGAACCCTTTTTTCGGGGGTTAAACTTCTGACTCCCTTGTCTGATTCGTTTGCTGGGTATTTGCGGGCTGCGGCTTCCTTGGGATGGAATAAATCCATTGCGGTTAGGATAGGTCGACCTAAGAAAAGGTCTGATGGTGATTTGACATCTCGAATAGGTGTACGCCGATAATTCATAAGAAACCTTGAGAGACGTACTTCAAGGGAACCTTCGGTGTACAGGTCGAGACCAGCCGCAATTATGTCCAATTCTTGGTTTGCGTCACCAGATAGTTTCCTGAGTGTAGTTTTCACCGTGCGAACAGTTCGTTCAGCTTGTCCGTTGGACTGGGGATGGTATGGCGCTGTAGTAATGTGCTCCATGCCATTGTTAATTACGAACTGTCGAAATTCTTTACTTGTGAAGCATGGTCCATTATCAGATACAAGGAGTGGAATAACGCCGAAGCGTGCCATGTGCGGTCTCAGGCACTGAATGACGGCGGCGGATGAAGTGGATCTAGTTACGTCGACCTCGATCCACTTGGAAAAAGCACCGACCCTCACGAGCAAGTAACGGTTATTCAGCGGACCTGCGAAGTCTGTATGGACTCTCCGCCAAGGAGCTGATTCGGCAGGCCAAGGCGAGTAGCTTGTCACTGGTTTTGGTGCGTTCTGTCGGCAGGCATGTAGTTTTGATTGTGCCACACTCTCAAGGCTTGCCACGATGCCTGGCCACCAAACTCTGGAGCGAGCCACTTCCTTCATTTGCCGTACCCCTTGATGCGAACTATGTAGTTCAGTCAGTATATTAGCACGTAGAGTCTCTGGGACGATTACTTTGCTGCCTATGAGCAAGATGCCGTCCGCTATTGTTATTTCGTTCGATCGGCGCTGATAGACCTTGTGTTTTTCCTTTACAGCCTTGTTATTTGGCCATCCTTTCCTCGTGAACTTGACTACTTCGGATAGTAGCGGGTCTTCGTTCGTTGCTTCCGCCATTACTTTGGCATTGATCGGTCCGTGCGGGCCTCCCTTGATTAATAGGACCACTTCAGACGGTAGAGGCGGTTCCCAATCAGGCGTAGGAAGCCATAGACGGCTAAGTCCATCCGCGTTACCATGGAGCTCGCCCTTCTTGTGGGTTATACGGTAATCATACGCCGAGAGCATAAGTGCCCACCTTTTGGATCCGGGCTGCAGCCATTGCAGGTACCGGGCGATCTTCGGAGAAGAGGAATATTAACGGTCTGTGGTCTGTGACCAGAGTGAACTTCTTGCCAAGTAGGTAGTCCCGAAAACGTGTAATTCCAAAAACCAATGATAAAGCTTCCTTTTCAATTTGTGGGTAATTCTGCTCTGCCTTCGATAGGGTGTTAGATGCGAACGCGATTGGTCGTTCTAGGCCATCGATGATGTGAGAGATGACAGCACCCACACCAACGGGTGAGGCGTCGCAAGCGAGGATCACTTCTTTATCCGGGTCAAACAGTACCAGCAGGTCTGTTGACTGGATAGCGCGTTTTGCTTCTTCGAACGTAGCTTGACGAGTTTTGGTCAAACCCCACTCAGTTGTTTTATGCAACAAACTGTACAGCGGCGCGAGCATTGTCGATGCTGTAGGGATGAAACGGGATTAATAGTTGACTAGCCCGAGGAAGGATCGGAGTTCCGGAACGTTTTGCGGTGCTGGGGCGTCTTTAATCGTTTCTAATTTTTGCAACTGAGGGTGGAGACCCTTGGCATCGAGCCTGTAGCCCAAGAAGTCCATAGCAGGGAGCAAAAACCGAAATTTAGCGCGATTAAGCTTCAAACCATTGTCCCGGAATGTTTTGAACACCTGTTTCGGACTTTGGATCAGATCCTGGATGGACTTGCCACCTAAACTGATGTCGCCCTGGAGGGGTAGCGTACACGGGTGTCCAAAAAGTAACGTTTCCATATAGCGTTGGAAAATGGCCGCTGACGACGAAAATCCCACCGGTAGGCGGTTCATCGTGAATAGGCCCTTGATTGTGTTTATTACCACGTACTTTTTGGATTCTTCATCCAGGTCCAGCTGGTTGTACGCATTCCGCATATCTAACCTTGCGAAGATAACGCAGCCTGCCAGTCTGGCAAAAACATCCTCGACTTTCGGAAGAGGATATTGTTCGGTATCGATTATCTTATTTGTTGTTACCTTGTAGTCGCCGCAAAGTCGTATCGACCCGTCCTTTTTCATCACAGGTACTGCCGGAGTGGCGAACGCTGCCTCTGACACAGGAGTGATTATACCTTCGTCTTCCATACGTCTTAGTTCATTCTCCACCCGTTCTCGTAAGTGGTAAGGAACAGGCCTAGCCTTAAAGAACTTTGGCTGCGGAGCGTCAGCTCTAACATGGATTTTTACCTTTGTGTCTTCAAGGCACCCCATACCTGGAGTGAATAATTCCTTGTACTCGGTGAGCAGGGCCTCCAACTGTTTGTTGCTATCTGATATTGTGGCAACAGATTCCGTGATGCCAGGTAATATGTTGAACGCAGTACACATCCAGTTTCTCCCGAGGAGACTGGGACTTGGCCCCCCTACGACTACAACGGGTAATGTTAAGGATTTGCCCGTGTATGTAGCTCTTACTGTTAGTTGGCCTTGAACATCCAGGCTGTGTCCTGTGACTGATGCTAGTTGCTCGTAACATGGTTCCAATGGTCACACGTGCTGGATACTTTGTAGTGCTTCAGACGACATAATCGTATAGCCCGATCCGGTATCTATTTGGAACTGTACCGGTGAGCGTTGATGCGGATGGAGGTCGTTCCATACTAGAAGTGCCCTCATCCGTGATAGCGTTGGCAGAAGTGGCTAGCGTAGCGACTGCTTCAGTAATGGCGAATATGTCATTATACTCCGGTAAGGGTTTAGCTACTGCGGTAGCCTCGACATGATTAGTTTGCCCCTTTGCTCGGGGTTTTCCGTCTATCATATCTCTTGAATCCATTATTAGAGTTTTGCGGTTTTTGAGACTTCTTACCACTTCGGCATGCCTTCGAGATGTGCCCAATTTTCTTATAGGTGTGGCATTCATAGGTTTTGAACGGACAGGCCTCATCTGCGTGTTCAGCACTAGAACATCTGTTGCATAATGAGGTGGTGATAGCTGTTCCTTGACTCGGCTGATGCGGAGGTCTCCGCTGCGTGCGGATGGAAGCTATTCGATTCACCGACGTGTCTTCATTAACGTGGGACTTCAATGTCTTAGTATCAACTTAACCTTCTCTAGTTGTTTTGCCTTTTCTATTGCTAGCTGCAACGTTATTCCTTTAATCTGGAGCAACTGCCTCTGAACGTGATCGTTATTGATTCCACAGACCAGCCGGTCACGTAGGGTAGTGTCCAAGTTGTCGTTGAACCCGCAAAACTCTGCTGCTTTCCGGATAGCTGCTACAAACGTGGCGACTGACTCGCCAGTTTTGCGGTCCCTTTTGTAGAATTTATAGCGCTCTACAAATCAGGTACTTTACCAGTTCGGTAAAGGACTTCTCTGTCGGTTTGCTGGGATGAGTAAGGGAACGTAATGTACAATACGCATCCTTGCCAATTACAGTCAGTAAAATGGCTCGTTTATCCTCCAGGATTTCCGTATTCTCATCCTCGGTATTAGTGGCTCTTCTGCGAATGCCGTTCGCGAGAAAATATAACTCTAAACGTTCTGGATAAATCGTCCATTGTTCTAGTTCCGCGTTAAAAGGTGGATAAAGTCCGAAATTATTCCCGTTATTATTAGCCATGCTGGCTTTGATAAGGAATAATAGCAAGATTCCAAGATGGCGGCTGCCAGTCCTTTTAAGGCGTGAACCCGAGGCTTAACGATGCCTGTGAAACGCGGAATCGCGGCGTGATGAGCGGCGCGAGACGTACACGAGGCTTAAGTATCTTCTACCCTGAGCGTTCGGCGCGGCGTGGTGAGCCGCGCGACGTACTTTTTCCGAAATAAAAAAAACGTAATGCGTGGGGTCGCATTAATTTCCGTCGCCAATGTTGAGTTTTTAACTGTACCCAATAGATTTAGTTACTACACATGGTTTTAGAGTTAATGCTTTAATGGTAATGATTAAAAGGTTACATGTAGACGTAATAGTTATATAGTCGAACCGAACATTTCCGAGGCGCGAGAGAGAGAGTGGTTCCTTTAGGAGGAACGCTGGATTAGCTTCCCGTACAGTGGCGCCCTCTGTTACTAACAGGATAGACAACCGATAGAAAAATTTCAGCTTTAGAGCAACCGGATGGGACCTTACTTCCAGTTCAGGGGACAGTTACCCTGCCCTTCGGTTTACCGCGAAAACAAATAAATTTCGAAGCATTATATGTGTCCAACATAGGCTACGACTGTGCTCTAGGCAGGGATATTTTAGGAGCTACCGGTATGATAGTGAATAAAATGTTAAAAAGGCGCAAAGTCGCCAAAAGGCATATTATGATAAGCACCACCGCCACCTTGAGTTTAACGAAGTTGACACCGTTTCTAGGAAAACGCATTATCAATCAGTGGCGGCAGAAGATTATTCGGCGAAGTTGGACAAAAAGTACGATGGTCCTTACCGCATTGCGGAAAAGCTGTCCCCACACACGTACCGGTTAGAGACCCTTAAAGGAACCTACAAGGTGTCAAATCTAAAGCCCTACGTGGAGAGGACCGAACTAAACCTCCTAGGTGACGATTTAGGCAAGTTTAGTGATCATGATAGCTCGGATGACGAGGAAACTCAGGTTCCTGCCAAAGTTACAGGCCGCGTACTACGACCAAGAGACCCTCAAACGGGAAAAGTTAACGTTAATAAGATACCTAATTAAGCTAAAGTTCAAGTTCTAAGTCTTAGGCCTAAGCAAATTAAATGACGAAGTCATTCCCGTTTTAGTTTACAAATGAAAGTTTTAGTTAATTATAGGGTGGTGCACCACTTTTAAATGTTTGAATGATACGTACCATGTTAATGGTACTTTTTGGTTTTGTTTGTTTCTTCATTTTATTATTATTACCACCCTCTTACGGGTAGATTTTAGTTTCGCCAAATTTTAGTTATGGTAATCAATTTTTTTTGGGATTTCGATTTAAAGGGTTAAAATGTAAATAGGGTCTCACGGGACTTTCGACATTAAGTCGGGGAGATTGTAGTGCCAATTTTATGAGTAAAGTAGCTTTTATGAAATAGATTTAAATTTTTCATGTGATTGCCCCTTTAAAAAGGATAACAAAGGTTGAGAAGTAGGGAATTCAAAGCAATTACACAATAATGGAATTTACACCACCAAGGGTTAGGGGTCATGGCCAAAACCAAGCGCTGGTCGCTAATGGAATGGCCCGCTCCTATAATTCCTTGGTGACATCAATAGAATATATGGAAACGGGAGGGGTCCGGTTAGTGAGTGCGCACGTCACTGTCAGTTCCCTTCCATCCTCCATTGTCATATATGCTTAGAAGCAAAAATATACAAGGCATCAAGAAAATCGAACACCTGAAAGATACTAGCGACCGTGAAGTTATTTTTGTTGTGGAATGTTTATATTGTGTACAATGGGTAAAAATATTGAGAGCGGGAAAATGAAGAACCCGTTATGGTTTCGAACGAACAACTCTGGCAAGCACGGTGAAAGAAGGTAGCAAGCGTGTGATTGGCCGTGATGGCAGGGTTTTGAAAAAAAAAAGAGGAGAGTTCCCGAAGCACGTGGACAGAAGTCCGAGAAAAAGCGGGAGGAGAAGTTGGAGAACGAGCAAGGACGGGCTCTGGACGGAGAGCACGCGGTACGCGTGGAGATGTTAATTCAAGTTGATCTAAAAAGTTAAGATTTAACGGAAAAGGAAAAGTAACAAGGAAGGTAACACGTGGAACGAAATTAGATCCCGAAAAATTAAAGACCCGTCGCGACGCGCGTACTAAAAAAAAGAAATATAAAATTAAGTGCCGTTCGCGCCCCAGTTTGTGAAAGACCAAAGTTAAGAAGAGGGAGCAGAAAGGAAGGATCGTCTACGCCACCAACACCAGGACTGCAGAAAAAGAATTCACGTAATTACGTAGTTTACCCTCACCTTACTAAAGGGACTAAGAAATAGTTTTACCTGTACTGAACTCTTGGAGGTTTTGTCGATTAATTTTATTTTGATTATTTTGTGTTATAGTTTTGTTGTTTAGTTCTATTGTTTAGTGTATTAGTTTTGTTTTGTTTGTTGCGCGAGTGTATAAATTTAAGTTAAAATGGTTAACCATAGCATGCCATAAATTAGTTTACAATAGGATAATTGAAATTTGAAATTAAAAGTTAAAAATTAAATGAAATGCACATTATTTTTGATAACCTTCGAAGCATATCCCTAGAGCTAAAATAGCACGAGACTTCACTACTTCCTAATAGTGAAAAGTAGGCGAATGGACCCAGGAAGTTTATAAGATAAGATATAATCCTACAAGGTTAGGAACTAGTTAAAAACCTTTAGTTAAAAGCTTAAGTTAAAAGGTTAAGAAAGCAAGGTAGTGAAGAAGATAATATTATTAATTTTACACCCGTCCCTCTTCTAACTTTGTAGGTACGGTTAGGTTAGGTTAGTTAATCGCACGAACTAGCCCGTCACTTTAATAAGTTAATCCCTAGCTCAGGCTGACCCGTCCCTCTTGTAATATATTAGGTTAGGTTAATTAATCCCTCGAATTAGTTAATCCCTCGGGCTACCCCCCTCCTTCTGGTAATTTTTTCGGTAAGGTTCGGTTAGGCTAGTTAATACATCGAAATATTCCATGCCTCTTTTATTGCCTTAGGTAAGGTTGATTAGTTAATCTCTTTCGTTCAAAATTTGTACCAGGCTCTTATTTACGTATGGATTGAAGCCTCATTTAAACGCTATAATTTTTATTCTGCAATAGTAAGAATTGAGATTCAAAAGACCTATAATGCAAAATAGTGAAATTGCGAAAAGGTGAATATTTTTGGTAAAAAAGGGACAGAAATTATACAAAAAAGAGGTTGCTTCGAACCCTTAAAAAGGGGCCTTATCTAACTCGAATCAAACCCGTGAAGGGACACAAATTAGTTGTTAGAGAAAGAGCAATTAAATATCTTTAAAATTATAGTTAGTAGATTTAGTCTACTACTCCAAAGATTTTATTATTATTAAATATTTCCCAAAAAACGGATAAAAGACGACCTAGGAAAAACCTAGGTCGTCTTTATCCGTTTTATATTGGTAAGAAGTATATTTTTGATATGAATTATTGGTTTAATATACAGGGTGGAAACCTTCGCCGGCGTCCAGTCGAGATACTTCCCCTTACGCATTGTTGTTATTCAGTGAAATGTTAAGGGATTTACAGGCGCTATTGGGATCAGTTCACTTCAGTTCCACTTAATAATCAAAGGTTTCAGTTTTAATGTAGAGAAATGAAATGCATAAGTGAAATCAATGACGGATTTAACTTAATTTAATTAGGAAAGAAAAGATGTCACTTGCGGAAACCAAATAGCCCAAATTGAAGTCAATCAAACATTTCCAAATTTAAACATTAAACTCTTCAAATTTAATAACAAAGCATTACATTAAATGTTCAAAATGTCTTCCGTCGACATTGACACATTGCCGACAACGTAATTGCCAGTTTTCTCTTTCGCGAGTTAACATCTCGGGAGAAACGAGAGCAGCCGCTTGCTGAATTCGGTCTCGAAGGCTATCAAGTGTTGGTGGCTCAGTGGCGTACACAAGGCTTTGTACATACCCCCAAAAGAAAAAATCCACCGGCGTTAAATCTGGCGAACGAGGTGGCCAAGCAACTGGACCACCACGACCTACCCATGGCGGACCGAATTCCGCGTCTAGCCAATCCCGAGAAACTCGTGCAAAATGCGGTGGTGCACCATCGTGCTGGTACCAGACTCGTCTTCGTTCTGCTAAGGGAAGATCGTCTAGGGCATCGGACACTACGGTGTTTAAGAGATCAACGTAACGATCTCCGTTTAGATGTTCTTCGAGAAAAACAGGTCCAAATACCCGATCACCTAACAATCCACACCAAACGTTTATCCTCCAGTTTTCTTGGTGATGATTCGCCCTTAGCCAATGGGAATTTTCCCTCGACCAGTAGTGCATGTTGTGGTGCACCATCGTGCTGGTACCAGACTCGTCTTCGTTCTGCTAAGGGAAGATCGTCTAGGGCATCGGACACTACGGTGTTTAAGAGATAAACGTAACGATCTCCGTTTAGATGTTCTTCGAGAAAAACAGGTCCAAATATCCGATCACCTAACAATCCACACCAAACGTTTATCCTCCAGTTTTCTTGGTGATGATTCGCCCTTAGCCAATGGGGATTTTCCCTCTACCAGTAGTGCATGTTGTGGCGGTTAACTGTACCGTCCCGGTAAAACGTACACTCATCACTCGTAAGTACGTGGTTTAGGAAATTTCCATCAACTTCAATTTGGTCCAATACCCATCGGCAAAACTCTACGCGTGGTCCAAAGTCTTGTGGTTTAAGATGTTGGTGAAGATGAATTTTGTAGGGGTGAAATCCTTCACCACGAAGAATTTTTAAGACCGTTGTATGAGAACAATTTAATTCCGCTCCGATTGCCCGTGAACTGGTGTGGGGGTTTTCTACGATACGCCTTACTACTTTGTTTCGTCTGCCCGCCCCGTGTCCACCTCCTTGTACAACTGGCGGATGATGTTGATGTCGCACTGGTGCATTACGTCGAATCACCGTGCCTCTTTCAAGAAATCGGGTTATTGCGTTTA
This sequence comes from Odiellus spinosus, assembly GCA_963920705.1. NCBI lineage: Eukaryota > Metazoa > Arthropoda > Arachnida > Opiliones > Phalangiidae > Odiellus > Odiellus spinosus. The sequence goes on from OY987226.1 coordinate 29,545,900, forward strand.
AAATTACTTGATGCCCCGGATGTGGCCGGTTCGGAAACCTTTCTGCAAACGTCCTATCAGCCAACCTTGCGTTTCTCTGACACTCTCCGTAAAAGAAAAACATTTCAAGGTAATCCTCAAAACTGTACAAATCAATTTCAGCCATGTTTTACCAGATGTAAACTAGAAAACGGACTGCCTTTGTTTCGCATTTACTGTCTTGGTTTTTTATTGTTTCAAAAAATAAGAATTTTGTTGTGCATGACGTAGACTACGAAACAAAGGTTAAATGTTTCTCATTGAAGAAAGCAGTCCGTTTTTTGTTGTTTGATTATGACCTAGACTGTTTTGTCGAATCACCGTGCCTCTTTCAAGAAATCGGGTTTTTGCACGTGTTTCTCGGGATTGGCTAGACGCGGAATTCGGTCCCCCATGGGTAGGTCGTGGTGGTCCAGTCGCTTGGCCACCTCGTTCGCCAGATTTAACGCCGGTGGATTTTTTCTTTTGGGGGTATGTACAAAGCCTTGTGTACGCCACTGAGCCACCAACACTTGACAGCCTTCGAGACCGAATTCAGCAAGCGGCTGCTCTCGTTTCTCCCGAGATGTTAACTCGCGAAAGAGAAAACTGGCAATTACGTTGTCGGCAATGTGTCAATGTCGACGGAAGACATTTTGAACATTTAATGTAATGCTTTGTTATTAAATTTGAAGAGTTTAATGTTTAAATTTGGAAATGTTTGATTAACTTCAATTTGGGCTATTTGGTTTCCGCAAGTGACATCTTTTCTTTCCTAATTAAATTAAGTTAAATCCGTCATTGATTTCACTTATGCATTTCATTTCTCTACATTAAAACTGAAACCTTTGATTATTAAGTGGAACTGAAGTGAACTGATCCCAATAGCGCCTGTAAATCCCTTAACATTTCACTGAATAACAACAATGCGTAAGGGGAAGTATCTCGACTGGACGCCGGCGAAGGTTTCCACCCTGTATTTAGTGTTTATGTGATATTATTTCATTTTGCTTCCAATCTTCGTCTTCCACCAATGCCATAAATTATAATATTATAAAAAAAAAAACAGTTGGGCGGATGCCCATCTAGAATGGAAGGCTATCTGTGACAGATATTACAATTCAGAATGGACAGATATAATTTTTTATTACTTCCCAGAATGGACAGATATAATTTTTTATTGCAACTCAGAATGGGCAAATATAATTTATTACAACTCGGAATGGACAGATATAATTTATTACAACTGAAATGGACAAATTTCCCTTTTAAATAACTGCAATTAAGCCATACCTCTCGCAGATAACTATAGGGAGACTAGTGGCTCCGTCCAATTGTATGTTAAACTTCCTAGCCACCTTATAAATATATGAAGATTGGTGCATCTTGAGTGAGCCATCTGACAGTTCTTCAAAGTGGACGCCAGGTAATGTACGCAATGGACCCAAAATTGTTAGTTCATATTGTGTTGATAATAAGGTATAGACTTCATCAATAACCACATCACTTATAACTAAAACAACCAAATCGTCAACATATACCAAAACAATAGCTCGATACGGAAGATAATAAATACAGTTTGTGCCTAGGAACTTCTGAAACTTCAAGTCTTTAAAAGTTTTATCTAACTCCATGTACCAATGGCGTCCGCTCTGCTGCAAACCATAAAGGGACTTTCGTAATTTTAGACAGTAATTATTGTCATCGGTGATTTCAAAACCAGGAATTTGGCTCATGAAAATATCTCTATCGAGGTGTCCATACAAATACGCATTCTTTATATCTTTATTTAAAACAAACAAATTCATTTCCAAGTTAACTAGGCTACCTCACAGAACCATCTGATCCTAAAACAAAAAACCAACTCAAAACGTCAAAAGAAGGGAGGAGGTGGAAACTACCAAAAGGATCACGTGATGTGTCAGTAGCAGCTCCCCCTATCAATGACAAAGATCTCCCCTAACATATTTAATAATGAATATTTATAGTATTTAATAATGAATATTTATAGTACTGACAGTGATAGTCAGTAGAATAATTTTCTTCGAGACCTGGTAAAAGAGATACATCGTATGGTTGAAAGAACTTAGTTGAAATCTTCGATAACAACTGTAGGGATAGAAGACTCATATTTAGCATCAAACAATGGGTTAAAATCTTCAATAACAGTTTTCAAACTTGCTCCTGGAGACTTGTACATCAGTACTACAGAAACAAGTTCATTTCCAATGCAAACATTTAGTCAACAACGTTCTACATGAGCATTTTTTAACAGTCTGTCCCGAAGTAACACCCTGTTATCCAGGTCCTTAACTGTATTTTCCTCTTTATTTTTCAAATAAATCGATGAGGTAAAAGAACTCTTCGTGCTGTTCTCGGTAGGAAAATACTCCCTACCTCCCTGTAGGATGGCACATCAAAATTATCTGTCTCTTTTTTTCCATATTTCAACGAAACATAATTGACTGTTAATATAACGGCGAAATCGTTTTATAACGATTTCCATTAATTAGCTCTCTATTGATATTTCCTACATCGTCTTGCGCACTATTAACTAGAAATTCAGTATCTTCGGTAGCAACCGATATATCTTTTATGCATTTTGATGTTCGGGCTGCATATTAGTAATATCTGATTCTATAGCTTCGTTCTCAAAATCGTTGATGGCCTCTTCAAGCGCCATTTCATCAATTTCATCGGTAAATTCTTTTCTGACTTCCTTAATATTATCTATACAAACTTCATACTCTGTTTTAAAATCCTGATGTAAGATATCTTTGGTTTCATCGCACCAAGGCGTAAACAACATTATCTGTTCTCTATAAAAGTTTTCTGGATCTTTTTGCAAATTAAACCTTCGATATCGTACTTTAGAGTGGCCTCGTTTTCGAACGAACCCGGAATAATCCTTAAGTTTTAGCCACTTACCATTTAATTCAACCTCATTGTTTTCTACTTCATTATCATTGGGTTGAGGATTAGGGACTGCTTTTCGACTTTTGACATACTCAGCTCAGTTCGCTGCTTGGTATAAGATTGTCATCTCCAACTCATCAGGTCTATGTACATAATGATCTAAAAGCCCAGTGGAAAAGACATTGTCACTGTCTTCTGGCAGCTCTTAAAGCTCCACTTGGCTTTTAAGAATGTGTACACGGTTTTCGGACAAATTTGTATTAATGAACGTACACGCTCTACTATACCTTGAAACAGTAATTCGTAAACAAGAATCTGCCGCCTCCTGCGCACTTATCTCGTGTGAATTTAAAAACATATTCGCTATAACTTTCAATTTCTCTTTAACTGTACATTTGTATTTATTCGCTTGTTTTGCTGCTGTACGCAAGAGGTTCGACATGCCTCTTTGCGATATTCCAGTATAAGATACAATGTACGTAACGCAAGCGTAGGAATCTAGAACATACTGAATATCCATATTTGCTGGCGAAAGCCCCAAAACTTCCTTATTATAAGGATTAACACTAGTATCTATAGGATTTCTTTTCAATAGAACTGTTTTTAAGTTACAGCTAATATATATTCTCCTTCAGTCATGTTTAATTTCGCTAACAATTCCTCAAATGTATTAACCCAAAGTTCCTTTCCTTAGTTTGCAATGTATCGTATAAACGTTTACTATTTTCTTTGCATTTCTGTTCAACCTCCGCCGCCGTTCCAACCACCTTTTTCTTTGGATCATATATTAGAGTACGGGGCCTGGGTGGAAAATTCCAAAGCGGCAAACTGAACTATTATTAACCTTTTTTTACACGTTGTTGTGTGTCTATGAAACTGTAGCCGTGGCAATAAATTAAAGTTTTCATCGTCATGCTCACCAGCGCATGCAATAATTTCATCGACAAACTTTTCTACTTCTTTGACATTAGAAAAGTCGTCCTTCAATTTTGGAGCCCCTTTTATCCATATAAGTCCATGTTCGTGAGGAGAGCTCCTTTGCTGTATTTCTGCTCTAAAGTAGTAATCTTCTACTATACCTAATTTTTAAAGAGCTTTAAGCAAAGCTCGGAAACGGTAGTCAAAATAACGAGAGCAAGTAACTGGGTCATCCTGAATAAACTTCGCTTTCTTGGCATAACTTAAACTTAAAGCCTCTTCGTTTTCTAGAACGTCATGCCCAGAAGTAGAGCGCAATACGTTTAAAAGCTCGGGCCATTTACTATCGGCAGCTGAAAGCGTCACAAAAAGAGTAGCTGTACAAGTTGTCTTAACATCGCCAGCATCTCTTTTCGCCTGTGTTCCCAATTAAACGGAGAAGATTGTAGACTTTCGAGAACTCTAAAACCATCATGGTGCTTTATAAGCGTATCAATGGCCCCCTCAGAGGCAAGATATCCGGCCGTGAAATTCGCCCGTCTTTTTTTTTTTTTTCTTTTTCTCATACAGACTTTTATCGATTGACTAATTTTGTTCGTTCCTAATTTAACCAAAGAATAAAATATTTCCGAAGGAGTCTTCGCACATCGGCGATCGTCATTTCGAATTTCCCACTTAACGATGTCCCCATAGCTACTTTTCACATTAAGTTCTCTTTTTTCACCAACATAAATAATCGGACAAAGAAACTAATTAGTACAGTCATTTTATCTCAAATTTCTGGTGTACCTAGAATTAATTAATGGGGAATTTTTCTCTTCGGTTTCTTGTCTATTTTGGGGCGTTCTTTCACGTCGTAAAGTCTCCCCAACTCTCCCTCGTGTGCTTTCGACGCCATCTTGGAAAATGGCCGACCAAAACTACCTAATTGGAAATAGCGTATGTTTTATTGCTCGTAGAGCCTCCGGAGTAGTTTTAAATGATTTCTTGGCTAAAACTGCATTATTAATCATTATCACTGAAAAACAAACTAGTAGTATCGAGCAAATGCCGTTCGTTTGAGAGAGACACCTTACCGAAATATATATGAAAAAGTATAAATTTATTGGATATGCGTGTCTTTTGAATCAAGTTATGTATAAAGACAATGACAAAATTTACGTTCGCATTTACTATAAAAAAGGTATTATCCATAAATAAGGCTGTAAGCCAGAAATTTTCCGCTTGGAAAAATTTACGGGAAATGACCGAGGCATATTTTTCTGGGGGAGGTACGTTTGCACGGGCATCCAAGATAGAAACCACATAAGATTTAAAGCTGAGGCGGATTGATACAAAATGTTACACCTCTTAAGAAAAATTATAGTCGTGAAAACTCTCCTTGGATGTAAGTGCAGTAGGTTTCCCGTGTTTAAAAAACAACAATTTTGAATAACAAATGGACATCTGATGTTGGAAAAAATAGGCTTCATTTTTCTCCACTATAAAACTAAGAAACATTTTCGATTATTTTCATAATCAAAAGCAGCCGTGTACAGTGAACTTCGTTGGCAGACCAGGCGACAAGACGAGACAAGACCAGACGAAAGAGACCTATAATGACTTAAGTGAGAAAATCAACCAGCGCAGAATGTCATCACCATTTGAAGTCAACGGAGCAGCGACACGGCTTTCATTTATCACCAGAAAGAGTCGGCATGGCTACGAAGAATTGAAACATGCAAACAGTGAATGTTTTCGGACTCGACATATGAGATACCTACAGTCAGTAAAAGCTCGACAGTTCTTCATACGGCCTCGTTATTCTAAACATAAAAGGAACTATTCAAGTATAAATATTAACGGTATGGAAATTAGTCTACTTTCAGTCTTTAAGATATTATTTTTATCATAGGAGTGGAAACTAACGTCTTATCAGCCGATTTGGAAAATAACCTCTCGACCAGCTCCATCCTTGGATTCTTCCAATGACTGGGATCTCTCATATGATGAAAATATCAGTAATGGTCCTCTATTAGCACGTCAAAACAACAATTTCAGACGAAAACTGTACCGGAAGTAATTGGTTGTAAATGGAACATTCAGTCTAGAATATTTCTTGGTTTGTCCAAGAGGAACTTGCTACCATATCTTCGTCGTTTTAATGCCTTGTCTTCCTTGCCATCCCAGACTAAATCCTTCGTCTTTATCAAATCAGTGGATTATCAAAGATAATCACACAGTACAGCCTATACTCAAGTGTTAATTTATATTACAAGAACTTGTATTTTACATTTTTACTTATAAAATAAACATTTTATTTCGTGCGTCTATTAAGAAATCTATGCCCTGCCGCATATAATTATGGGTAACGCAGGACACACTTTTGCATTCTCTGAATCCTTGAGGTTAAGGGAAAATACTTATACTCCGTAACCTAGATGGGAAATAGAGAAGTGTGATTGAAATGCACGCTGTTTCTTCTACTCTTCCAATACTCCACATTTATTTTCATCTTTTATTTTAGGTAAGGTTAGGTTACCTTAACGTCGGGGTCGGGGAGGTTATATTTTGGTTTCCCAACTTGTTTAAAATATAATAAAAATATGCCACAACAAATAAACCACAATCGTAGCTATTATCTTGAAGTGGTAATGTATTGTGAATATATAAATTTTCTCTATTTGTTTTCATTTGAAAATGCTCATCAGCTATTTCCTTCATTTTTTCGAAATGTTCTATGAGCGTTTCTACTTTTGTTCCTTTTGTATCATGATCAGTTATAGGGATGGAATCATAAATGGAGACTGAATCTGATTTAATGACTCCAACATCCAGTGATCATCCCATCCTGGACTTCTTGGAATTAAAACAGCTATATCTCTTTTGCCAGTGGAAGGTATACTCTGTTCTTTGAGAAATTTGAATACCATCTTATTTCCTTCTTGACTCTCTTCCAAAAACATAAATTGATAAACAGTGGATGTAAGAAGTACAAAATGATCTTTCTTACCTAATAAATTCAACAAAGTTAGCATAGATTTCGACAAGAAACTACCATCTATATTTTTTTAAGTTGCGAGCGATACGAGTTATTTATTTTCTTCAAAGTTATCCTTGCAAATTGAGGAGCAAGCAAACAATTCTAGATTGATGGCATTTGTACAGCAGCAATTTATCTTTTGATCTCTCAAATTTGGTTTCGTTGAAATTTTGCTGGTAGGTGAAATTTTGTTTTGAATTTCGTGCTACAAATTTGAATCGCTTTCCAAGTGCTTAAGTGGTGAATCCAAATGTGAAATTGGTGTTGAATGCAATTTTTTTTTTCTGTTTACCCAAAAAGTAGTATTTCCTCCTGATGATTTACTGCATTTTCTTTTTCTTTTTAATTCAGCAAAATTGAAATGTATATTTTTCTCTTCTTGGGTTCTTGCGGTTGAATCCATATTTTGATTTTGAAATAAATAGGCTGCTTGCATATGATATCAATTTTGTGTTTGACAGCAAGAACAATAATTTTGACACAAATTTACTAAATACTTTTTATCTCCCATGGGGTTTCGAATAACATGACATTTGCTAATCCACTCGTAAGTAACAGTATTTTTTTCAAGGGACAAAAGGGCTTTGTCATTAGCAGTCATATTTTCCGATATTTGATTGATATTTAATATTTTTGGAAACTTTCCTCCAGATATAACAAATTCTACAAAATTATCCCTTGGAAAATGTTGATACCTCGTTAAATTGGAGGATGCATTCGCTTTCCCTAATTTTTCGTGGACTTCGTTAAAGTTCATAATTAATGCCACTTGAAAAAGAACACAGCACAAGACGATACCTTCCGCTTCATGGCTTTTTTCAGAATTCTGCAAATCAGTTTTAAATTTGTGACTAAAATGGAACGAGTGCGATTCTTTCTCGTTGCCTTCCATATATTTTGTTTTTATTTTAGACTCAATTGTTAATGATTCGGACAACCCTTCTGTATCGTGTAGATTTGTAACATTTGTCAGTTTTTTTTTTTTGGGATCCAGTAAAGGTACAACAAAGTTTAACAGATAGTGTTTCATAGTACCGACGCAATTTTTTTGGTGTAGAAGATATGTAATGGGAAACTTTGGTTGGCCACTTAAATCTGTATTTTTCATAGAAATACCTGAAATGACAAAATTTTCCAAGTGACAAATTTGATTTAGTGTAAGAATGGTTTTTTTATTAGAAGACATAAACAATGTTTTCGCTTTCACCAGACACTCTGGAAAGCCAAAAACAACCATAAGTTCGCCTTTATAGTACACTATTTTATTAATGCAGTCTTTCATAGGACCCACTTTTAATTAAATTTGCAAATGAGTTGGAGGAATTATGCTTTTTAATTGCATCCCCATTTTGGCTGTTTTCGGGTTCCATTATGCACACTGTACTAATTTTATTTCCATCATTTTGATATTTGGCAAAACTTTGTTCATTAATTATATTACCCTTCTTGTTCGTAAGGATATCCATTTTTTTTGGAATTGGAATAGATTCACTAATGGTTTTAGGCTTTCTGCGCGAAATCAACTTCTTATCTCCAGAATACTCTATGATGATTGGTGCCATGTTCCCTGTATTTTCCTTCAATTCGTAAGTAATTTTTTTGAAATCACTATTATACCTAGATTTATTTGCAGGACAGCTGAGGTAGTAATAGGTTCCAATTATTGGTTGGTTTTGGTTTTTCTTTGGGTGTTTTCTCCATAAAATTCTGTCCGATTGTTTTACTTCTTGAAGTTTTTCTTTGGGAACTAAAAATACAAATATGTCACCCCCTTTCGGTTCAATTTCTTCAGGAAGTGGAATTTCGTACACATGGCCATCTAATTTTCCATTTAATGCCGACAGAAGAATTCTTTTCAATTCCTGATTGTCCCATTTTCCAGCGAAATTTGTTCGGAAGGCTCCACGATCTGTTATCGAACAATCTTTTTTTTGAATCCATAACCCCACTATCAACGGTTTCATTTGTTGAATTTGAAGGACTTTCATCTATTTTATCTTGAGTCTCAACACATCCTGTATGTTTTTCATGATCTTCCAATCTTAAATGTTTTTCCAAACTTTCAACATTTTCATGTTTCGTATTAGTTTGAGTTTCGGGTAGGATTTTACTTTCCGTGACCCACCCAACTAACACATTTTTTTGACTGAGTTTGGTCTGTTTTATCGAGAGTCTCAACACATTCTGATTGTTTTTCAACATCTTTCAATCTTAAAGGTACATCCGAAATATCACATTCTAGAGCTTTAGTACTCTTTCCCTTGCTATCAGGCTGATTTAACGGGTCATCCAACAATTCTTCCTCATTTAAAACTAAATCTTTAGTCTCAACTTTCGGTACCGGTTTTTGGGACACAGTAACAGCTTTTTTATCCATTTTTTCAAAGAGTTCTTTCATGCAGATATCTGATTTTAGCTCGGCATCTTCAGTACCATATAAATTTAAATTCTCAAGAAATTTATCTATTAGCAAATTAAATGTTGCATTTGTAACGAAAAGTTTGTAATGATCAGATTGTAGCAAAACATTAGTTTTTGCATGAAAAAGTTGAACCAAATCCTCAAAAGTTAATCTCATAAGTTGGGAACGTTTATGATCAACTCCAGCGACTGTATTCTTTGCATGGTCAGGATCCAAATTTGGAATCAATACTCTGCCCGTAACTACATCTTTGAGGAATGGTCCGAAAGAACAGAGAAAAAGGTTGTTATCTAGTTCTTCTAAAAATTGTTCAAAGAGCTCCACAAAGAATTCATCCAATAATGGAACTCGGTTGATGGTAAATTCTTTTACGCTAAATGATGTTGATCCTAGAAAGTTTTTTCTCATTGGTTTATATTCAAGTTCAACTATTATTGTATCTTGGGTAAACTTGATTGTTCTGTATCAATTTTCTCTCTGACAATTTTTAAAATTTCAGTTTCATTTCTTTTACGGCTTAATTTTGACTGTGATTTCATTTCTATATTTTTTAACTCTTCCGTTCGTCTTAATACGTTGTAACTTCGAAGTGGGGCTCCAAGTTTATTAGTATGAGCATACGGAGTTTTGAAAACATTCCACGTAGGAGGTGGCTCAGCGAAATTATCCGTGCTTTTTACTCGATCCATATTTTCAATGGAGGAGTCGTCCTTTTTCATTGTAAAGGAAGTACCAGGGTTGACCTGGGTATTTGTTTTCTTTCCAGAATCCAGATTCTCAATGGATTCGGTAGTCATTAGCTTCAAAGGAGAAGGCTTAGACAAACTCTCCGGGCTTTTTACTCGGTCCATAGTTTCAATGGAGGAGTGGTCCTTTTTCATTGTAAAGGAAGTACCAGGGTTGACCTGGGTATTTGTTTTATTTCCAGAATCCAGATTCTCAATGGATTTGGTAGTCATTAGCTTCAAAGGAGAAGGCTTAGCCAAACTCTCTGTGCTTTTTACTCGGTCCATATTTTCAATGGAGGAGTCGTCCTTTATCATTGTAAAGGAAGTACCAGGGTTGACCTGGGTATTTGTTTTATTTCCAGAATCCAGATTTTCAATGGATTTGGTAGTCATTAGCTTCAAAGGAGAAGGCTTAGCCAAACTCTCTGTGCTTTTTACTCGGTCCATATTTTCAATGGAGGAGTCGTCCTTTATCATTGTAAAGGAAGTACCAGGGTTGACCTGGGTATTTGTTTTATTTCCAGAATCCAGATTTTCAATGGATTTGGGGCAATTGAGCATCGAAGGAACTGGCATGTCCATACTCTCCGTGCTTTTTACTCGATCCATACTTTCAATGGAGGAGTCGTCCTTTTTTATCGGACCGGTTGGCTGCTCAATACTATTTTTACCAACACAGGAACCTGGTTCCTCGATAGGATAGGTGAGCCTGGAAAAAAATAAAAATAAACATAACTAAATGTATAACTAGTACTTTAAAAATCTTTCCCTAATTTCTCCCTCATGTGTTCCACTTTTTACTTTGGCCGGGTTAAAACGCGAGACTGAGGAAGCCGATATAAGTATAACTTTTCAGAGACTGACCTAAACCTTAGCTCTTAAAAACTTAAAAGGACACATTATCGCATAGTTTGCGATCCTACGCGTTATTTGGTTCTATATTTTGTTAATTTATTAGATATTTAATAATACCGGTTTTATGCATATAAAACTTAACTGAAACATCCCCCCCCCTATTTCAACACGAAGGCGTTCGACAAGCTACATTTACAATATAATAAACCATGATTTTCTTTTTGAATTTAATGGAATTAAATAGAGTACTGCTTAGCTTTCTTCGTCCTAAAATATATGCCTAAAATTAACACTTAAAAAACCTTTAAAAGTTTGTAACCTGCAACACGTGAGTAACGAACCAAGCGTTCGTTGGGCTTTGTGCTGTGTACCATACATGTGCGGCGCAGGGTGGGAAATAATGTCCACTTTAAAAATAAAACATTTGGGGGCTACTGGGCCACGCTCCAGTTAATTGATCATTTTTCTTTCTTCATTACTTGAAGATATTGAAATTAAATGGGTAAAATGTTTTGTTCTTTTTCATTTAAAAACCAGGTTAGGCCAAGTTCAGCGGCACGTACCGGATAGATACTTTCGTCATAGACAATACATTAAGAAGAAACCTCTGGGCTGCTTTGGTATGTATCGCTGAACGTAGACCTAAAGAAGGTAAGTATAATATTATTTTGGGAACGTTGGGTTGGAGCGCTCTAGGTCGGTTCAAATAAGGTCCAGATGTGCCAGATGTGCCATAATTATGTCACAAAACAATAATTCGAACAAAGAATTTCCTTTGTGCATTATTTTTAGCGATGTGCAATATTGCACGCTAATGGCAATAATTTTGTTAGGCTGTACCATATTTTCAATAATTTTTTAATTTTATCCAAATTCAAGTATATTTATAGGAATATAAATTCCAAATATAATAATGATTTAATATAACGTACGCTCAATAACTCGTTTTAAGTTCAAAATTCCCACCAAAATTCCCTTGCACCGGCTGTTCAGGGGAGGTGCAATAATTCCGCCAAGAATTCAATAATTTTGGAACGTGGACACCATAACTTTCAATTTCAGATCTGGCATGGTCTCTGGCTTCTTCATTCACGGAGTAGTCTCTGCAGAGTGGACGTCGCTGTTTTTAGACCGTTTGAGAAATTTTTAGTTTTAAATTTTAAATAATTACAATACTTTTCATTAAAATGTCGGCGAAATTGAATAAAAGGGGACCTTCGTTTAAGAGAAGAAGGTTCGAAGGAACAAATAATCGTCATTATTGTAAGTTTTATTTTAAATAAAAATGACATAACCCACCTAATATTATTTTCCCACGCCTTGAAACTCTCCGTTCTATTTTTGTAATAATTTTGCTTTTTCTGGTTTGGAAAGGAGCTAGGGATAAAAAAATTATTAAGCCAAAGGCTAAGTGACAAATTTTTTAATCTTCTACGATTATTTACGCAAGTGCAAATAGAGGTTCTACTTCCGTAATTAATAGTAAAAGATTAAAATTTTGTCACTTGATTAAAAGTGGAAGATCTGAGTAATGGCCTTTGTCTTAACAAAATGCACCGAACAACATGTGTTGCGATGTTAGTAAATATCACAACATGTTGATTAGTGGGGATTCTACTTTTACTAAAATGTCCAAATTTGAATATTTGGCGATTAATTGTGTTGAATTTAACATTACATTTTTTTTGATTATTGTCAGGGAAGATAAGATAAAAATGTAAAAAGTAGTTTACTATGTTGACCCGTGATTAATTACAATACAAACTGGTCTTATTTAAAATTTAATTTAAATGAAACCAGTTATTATTTTAATTAATTACGTGTCAACTTTGTAAACTTTATTTAACATTTTTCATCTTCTTACTGGTAGATGCTGCGTTTAACGAGGAAAAGGACGCGATTGAAACAGTTTGTTAGTATTTTATAATTTATGCGTAATACTTCTTAGTCAGATGAAAAAAATTTTCATTTATATTTGTATAGGCTGGTACCAAAATTTTGTGGGATACACCGTCTATGGAGACGAGAAAGGGGTTGATTTTTTGAAATACATTGGATATGAAGAAAGTATGACTATCCAAACTTTAGTATTGTTGTTTGTTACTCAATGCGATATCATTTTTGTAGCTCACATCCGTAAAATGAAAATACTGGGTGGTACTAGGTCTGATTCGACTTTAGAGCGATTGGTCGCATTCCTTGCAAACAAACCTTTGGAAGAAAATATTGTCTTGTTCATCGGTAACACGGTCAGATCTCTACATTTTTACCATTGCCCTTTAAACCCAATTAAAATTAATTTTTTCACAATTTTTGATGTTAATTGCTGGGGCAGCCTCACTTGATTCAGTCAGATCTCTACATTTTTACCAGTGCCCTTTAATCCCAATTAAAATTAATTTTTTCATAATTTTTGATGTTAATAGCTGCGGCAGCCGCACTTGATTCAGTCAGATCTCTACATTTTTACCATTGCCCTTTAAACCCAATTAAAATTAGTTTTTTCACAATTTTTGATGTTAATAACTGGGGCAGCCTCACTTAATTCAGTCAGATCTCTACATTTTACCATTGCCCTTTAAACCCAATTAAAATAAAAAATTTCACAATTTTTTATGTTAATAGGTGGGGCAGCCTCACTTGATTCAGTCAGATATCTACATTTTCCATTACCATCTTTATATTTTCCATATTACCCTTTAAACCAAATTTAAATTAATTTTTCCATCAATTTTGATGTTAATACCTCCGACAGCCGCAGTGAAATCTTTATATTTTCCCCATTGCCCTTTAAACCAAATTTAAATTAATTTTTTCATCAATTTTGATGTTAATACCTCCGACAGCCGCAGTGAAATCTTTATATTTTCCCCATTGCCCTTTAAACAAAATTTAAATAAATTTTTTCATAAATGTTTTGTTAATACCTCCGACAGCCACAGTGAAATCTTTATATTTTCCCCATTGCCCTTTAAACCAAATTTAAATTAATTTTTTCATCAATTTTGATGTTAATACCTCCGACAGCCGCAGTGAAATCTTTATATTTTCCCCATTGCCCTTTAAACAAAATTTAAATAATTTTTTTCATAAATTTTTATGTTAATACCTCCGACAGCCGCAGTGAAATCTTTATATTTTCCCCATTGCCCTTTAAACCAAATTTAAATAAATTTTTTCATAAATTTTTTGTTAATACCTCCGACAGCCGCAGTGAAATCTTTATATTTTCCCCATTGCCCTTTAAACCAAATTTAAATTAATTTTTCATCAATTTTGATGTTAATACCGCCGACAGCCGCAGTGAAATCTTTATATTTTTTCCCCCATTGCCCTTTAAACCAAATTTAAATTAATGTTTTCATCAATTTTGATGTTAATACCTCCGACAGCCGCAGTGAAATCTTTATATTTTCCCCATTGCCCTTTAAACCAAATTTAAATAAATTTTTTCATTAATTTTTATGTTAATACCTCCGACCGCGGCAGTAAAATCTTTATATTTTCCCCATTGCCCTTTAAACCAAATTTAAATTAATTTTTTCATCAATTTTGATGTTAATACCTTCCTTATTGCCGTTCGGAATGGCAAGTCGTTTGGAATTTCACTCATTTTTAAAAAGGAGAGTACTTTTAAGGCGAGAAATTGAAACTTAACGTTATTCTATGGGATTTAGATTTTTTGTAAGAGACTTACCTTCAGATTTATTTTCTAATGATTCCAGATATTTTTCGGGCTTTATTTTAAGACTTATTTTAGAATTTTACACCGATATGTTTGGCCACAATCTATCTATAAAAACGGCAAAAATATGAAGGAGGAGAAATTCAGTCATTAGCGTTCAATACCGATAGCCTCCAAACCTAGCGCGCTCCTGCGCATGAATTTAAAAAGCTGAAGAAAACCTAAGCCTAATTTGTCAAATAAGGCTTAGGTTTTTACCCACTCAATTTCTCCGCTTTAATTTTTCGTCCGTTTTCATAAATAGATTGTGGGCAAACTAATCGGTGTATTATTATGAAATTAGTCTTAAAATAAATCTCGAATCTTAATTCATACCACACGGAAAATCCAAGTTTTAAAAATATCCGGAAGTATTAGAAAATAAACCTGAAAGGTAAGCCACTTTCAAAAAACCAAATCCCATAGAATAACATTACGAATTTGGCCATGCACGAAACCAGCTAAGTACGAAAAAAGGGTCAACTTCAAAATTAATTTTAAAATTCTTAAGACTTAATATTTTTAAATGAAACTTGAAAAGTTCAACATTCGAACCTTGCTCTACCATTTAAAATTGGTTTAACTGTAACAAATAATTCCTCTTTTAGTTCTGCGATGCACGGGACATGTCCTCGAAAGAGTCGATTTTAATATTATTTCAATGGGGAAATGGAGCGTTTTGATTGGCTAAAGGTCGAATTTGTGAAATAACAATACAGATGATGATGGGCCCATAACATTGAACGCTATCGCGTTCATAGAATTGGAAACGCACCATTATATCTATTCTTTATTAAGTCATTTTTATCTTGGACACCCTGTGAATGCGCTTTTATATCTAATCATAATTATTAATTTTTACCTTGGATACCCGTGTGATCGCGCCTTTCTATCTAATCTTTATTGCCATTTTTTTAGACACCTGTGAATGCGCCTTTATATAAAATCTTTATTAATTTTTACATTGGATACCCGTGTGAACACGCCTTTGTAACTTATCTTGATTGCCATTTTATCTTGGATACTCGTGTCAACGCGCCTTTATGTCTAATATTTAGTAAGTCATTTTATCTTGGACACCCGTGAAAACGCGCCTTTTCGCTAATCGATCAATAAGAAAATATTGAATATCTTCGAAAATATCTTTTATATTAAATTTAATTTTCAGCAACATCGTGTTTTAGGTATCTTTAATTTTAATTTAAATGATAATTTCGTTTCAATTTTTTAAAATATATAACCTCAGAAGGCTAAAATAGACTCGACATCCAAAAGATACTATATAAGGTGTTCGTGGATCTATTTGAAATAACAAGCGAGTGACGGTAGCTGCGTAGCTTTAAATTAGAATTTTAATGAAAATTCAAGCGCCGAGGATGATAACGTTTTCTTCCAATGACGTAATTGCGAACACCGCGAACGATGGACACACACGGACACACACACACACACCCACACACATACATTCACGATCAGGACAGAACGTCTCCGTGAACTGAAGTTCACTAGGAGAGGTAATTAAAGTCCACTTAATTTAAAATTCCTGTTTTTCTTTAAAGCCAGAGAATAATCATAAATTCTGAAATCATTACGTTAAATACGATAATTAAGGAAGAAATATATTCGTATCATCTCAATAAACCAATCTGAATGCAAATTCCAATTTTTTTTTTATTAAAAATCGTCATTTTTCGTAAATTTCAAACTTGTCGCTTGTACCATGGTTCATATTTTAGAGGGAGAAAACTTGCATATTCATTTTCAGCACCTTGAAATATATTAGAAACCATGTTCAAAGCTACCCCGCGAAGCAATTTTATATATTAAATTTATTTCTCTCAAACCGTGCGTTAATTAGAAATTAGTGGGTGGGGTCAGACAAAATTAGTCTGATTTGCTGTTTTCCCCCACTTTGGTTGTAAGAATTATGATTTTATGAAAGTACACGTACAGACCTATCAAATGAGACCAATTCCAGGTTTGTACCTTATGGGTCGAATTATGGTCCCCTTTGGCCGTGACGTAATCAGTCTGATTTGACGTATGCGCCAAATTTTCATGTAACATCAACGATCGCGCTCCGAGGGCCTTGGAGTGGTCTCAAAGCGACCTTCCAAAGGAAGACGACTTGTCCTTCAGAGTCACTCTTTTCGCGCAGAGGCACCTGGCTGCCGGTGGTTCATGACTTCTATGCTCCATTGGAGATCGGAGTGCTCCGAAATCTTTACTCCGTCTCTCAAGCTGAAGTAGCTCGGAGTGCTCCACAAGAGAGTGAGCGGC
Organism: Odiellus spinosus; assembly: GCA_963920705.1. Lineage (NCBI taxonomy): Eukaryota > Metazoa > Arthropoda > Arachnida > Opiliones > Phalangiidae > Odiellus > Odiellus spinosus. The sequence goes on from OY987226.1 coordinate 29,562,762, forward strand.
CCAATGGAAGACTTTACTTCATCTCGGGAGTGCTCCTTTTTCCCCAATGGAAGACAAAAAAATATTCAGAGCACTCCCGGGGCGCCATTAGTTTTCTGTAGAAGGGTGTAATGTAAATTGCGCTAAAAGGATGGTACAAGTTTATTTCCACTTCCAAAGAACAGGATTAAATCTGGGAAAAAACTATTGACAGCGAAATTATGGACACTCGCGTATTTAGAGCTTAAGCTTTTGCCACAAATCTCATTGGTTAGTGTACGTTACATCTCCGCCAATGAAAAATTGGTCTTTACGGCGGTTCCCATTTAAAAAACTGGTTCAGGCTGAAATTTCAGGAAGTACAAATCTGAATTGTTATCCCTACGAGCTAGAGTATAGTTGTTCACGCGCTGAAATTTAAACCTGATTCTGAGTGTTCCTCATGGCGGCGTGCAGATTTTAGTACTAGTTAGAAACCTTTTCAGTATAATTAATAAAATTATAATCTTTATAAACGTTTTTGGCAGTGGGATTATATTTATGAAAGTGTTTGAATTGCTTTAAGCCCAAGAAAATATTACCTCAAACCTTTCCTTTGAATATTTTCGGTACTGTTTTTCAAGCAAGACATAACCCATCCACCATTTACACAAGGACGTCCCTTCAAATGAGAAGAGTGAACCAAGCGAACGTAATCCCCTCGCTTTTACAGTGATTTTTAAGGCCCGACCCTAAAAGAAAAAAATACACTAGCGTCTTGGAGTCCACAAAATATATAATAATTTGGAAAAAACAGGACTTAACTAAAAATTCGGTAGCGAATATATATGGAAAATGTTCCAGAAAAATATGCCTCGGTCATTTCCCGTAAATTTTTCCAAGCGGAAAATTTCTCGCTTACAGCCTTATTTATGGATAACCCCTTTTTTATAGTCCATGCGAACGTTAATTTTGTCATTGTCTTTATATATATAACCAGGTACAACCTTGTAATCAGTTTCGGAAGCTGGATATTATGATGGATAAAGTGGATCGCCTGGGTAAAGAAATGGCGGAGCGTGGTAAGCAAATGAATGCCGCTATGATGATCAATAAATCGCGAGATGACCGGTTTGAACAGCTATTGATGGAGATTAAACAGAGTATCGACAGATGGGTAGTTATACAAGCGGGAGATGGCGCACTAAACCAGACAAAAATACAGATCATATCTGAAGCAGGATCGGTAATTTTGAGTTCCCCCGATGAGGAGACAGCAATTTTGACTTATCATACAAAAGTGATGGACAAGCCGGCGACAGTCCAACTTTTGGTCGGTATAATGGCTGCATGTACATTGCAATTCAAACAAGAAGGACAATATCGCGAAACTTGTCTCTTTGGAGAAGTAGCTTACCGCCAAGGTGGAAAAACGTCCACGTCAGGTGGTGAATGGCCGGATTAATTGCTACAGGTGAAAAACTCGTGAAAAATATCACAGGTTTCGAGTTTAATTCGGTAGTGGTGACATTACACGCTTCGGGTCAAAATACTACGCCATGGCAGAGAGAAACGGAGACTGACGGGTATATGGTGGAAATGGCGCTGGGTAGTACACGAAGCATAGATTGATACTGGTGCGGCTAAGTACAAACTAGACATTAACGACGGAGACTTACTGGTTCTAGAAGGGGAAGTCCATAAAGTTTGGGAGCGTAGAGTGCCTCCCTCCGGGAGCAAAGATGCGCACATTGGCCTTTCGTTTTTTAACATTTTAAAAACAGTAAATTCGGTAAGAGATGATGGCCATTCACAGGGAGCGAACGGAATCTCGCCTACTCGGGCAAAGGGCGCAGGGCGCGGATGGGGGCGACCACAATCGGCCCCACCTCACAGTCAGCAGGGCCTTCCAATACCCTTGATTGGTACTTCAGGGAGACCTTATAACGCCGGTTTTATGAAACCGAATCTTGTGGCTGCGGTGATTTCGAGCGAGCCTACCCGTCAGCCCATACTTCAGGTTGCAGGACCAAGTGTCCGACTCAGAGTCTCTGTATCGGAAGGATTAGAATGGATAATACGAGAAGCGGAGGAAGCCGAACGACAAAATATTCCCTACATAATGTTAAAAATCCATTATTATATGGTTCAATATTCGGTGCCAAGACTTGTGAACTGGATCGAGAGCTTTAAAAGCAATAAAAGTAAAAGCCACATTTGTTTCACTGAGGTGGATGTCATTCGCGTTCCAAACCCTACAGGCACGCTTGCTTTTGAAGTGAAGTCAGTGAATGAAACAATTCACGAGGAATGTGCAGCGGCTGGGCTGGAGTTCCTATTAGTACAGTCAAATTAAATTAGAAAAGGTAGACTTTGGAAATAATTTGGGACAAGCAACTCTCAACGGAAATGTGTTGCCCATAGGGTCATAATTGAAGTTATAAAAATCTACCACGATCAGAAGAGTTGATCAGGTCTAAAAATGGGCGCCATTTTGTCTATTTTGGGTTTTTTAAGCATTACTTGAACTAGGTTGGAGATAACATCTTTTTGTCTACACCAAAGTTGTAGAGCGTTTGATTTCCTATCGAATGGTATATATATTGTCACGTAACAACAGCGCCATCTATAGGACATTTGTTTATTAATAGAAAAATAGTCAAATGAGTGTATTTTAGTTAAAAAAATGGCATTTTAATGGCCTGAAAAATAAGATACCAGTTTTGTTACAGAAATAATTTGATTAGATTAAATATCCATTGTGTCTTCAGCTTCAATTTCTTCTTTGAATGAATTCAAACAAGAAATTCCACTACATTCACCGCACATTGCTGAGCAACACATCCCAGACTTCCTACAAGTGCAAGACTTGCCACAATTACTTGTCTTACATCCGCAAAATATTAAATTCAAAATTCTTTTGGGAGCTGGAGGACTTTTGGTATGAATCGCGATTAAAAATTTTCCGTTACTTTTCCAGCCCCACTCTTCTGGTGAGAGTTTCCTTCCTAGCCATTCTTGGGTTTGAAAATAGACTCTCTCTATGTGATAATTCGCTGCTTCAGTTGTGGGAGGAAGTGTAGCCAATTCGAACGAGCTTTTCAAATGTTGTTTGGAGACAAATTTATTGTACATTAGATATCGTTGTTCATTTAAAGATTTCGTTTTTTTCCCTGCACCGTATAATTTTAAAATGATCTTCTCGCCGGCTTTGTAAAGCTTTTCTCTGTCGGGATTTTCAGAATTAAATATTGCCGCTTCTGTCATTAATTTATCATTATCTTTAAATAGCTTGAAAACCGTGCTTTTCCCTTTCTTGTAGAACGTTGATGTGGTATCGCAACCGGAAAAAGCATGAATGAAAGGCATGATATTGGAGAGTCTACCGATTTTTTGCTTCAATTGGTAAATATCTGAAATTTTGTCAGGGTTAACCCCTTTCCCTGGTCGAATCATGTATACATTTTTGTCTTCGACGTGGAAGATTAATAAAACCAAGATATCAGTATCGTTCGCGACAACATACACTGAATTTGATTGATTTTTAACCTTCATGGCTGCAGATACAATTTCAACATCGGCGTCGCCTGGCGCCTGAATAACGTGAAGACCAATTGCTTTCATATTCTTAGAGAGTTCTCGTATAAAATTACATTTGTTTCTCGAATTTGATAAGAAGTCGCTCTGCGGCATATTGCACGCGAGACCTGGTTGAATCATTACATCTGGTGCCCCTTTCGCTCTTCGACGATGCTCTTCACTTTTGGTACTTAAAATTTCTGAATCGTACCCATCAAATACAACTGTGATGTTGTTTCCATAGTTATGCTTAATATATCTGATATATTGCTCGACGAGGCCAGAGTACGTGGAGGGGCGTTGCCAAACTACTTTGTGCAGCAAATGTCCATCGTCAATAATATACAAATCTCTTTCGCTTTTCTCAAAAGTAGCGTAAGGATTTTCAATTTTGTCCAACTCTTTTAACAGATTCGATTTCGCAGATTTTCTTATCCCCCCCGCCATCCACAAAAATTGAAGTTGGATATGTTGCCAATTCAAATTTAAAACATTCTTCGAGTTGATCCGAGGTTGTATTTGTACAAATAATTCTATTGAAGAGTTGGGCAGGATTTATACTGATGACATCATTGTTTATTTTGAGAGTCTTTTTGTTTGAAATTGAAAGAGTCTTAACCTTGTCATTTCGTTTGACTTTAAGGTTTCCAAACGTCGTACCTATAATTTTCTTATACAATACGTCACCTATTTCTTTAGCTCTTTCGCAGTTAATTTCTTCATCCGCAACGATTCCATTTTGTAAAGAAACGAGGCTAAAGCCATGATCGGAGGAAAATGGATTATGCTCTTCAAACCAACCTAAAATTTTTAGAAGGTCTTGTTTGTCGCGTGAATTTCTCGAGTCTCTAAGATCAATATGTTGTTCACTTGTCGAAGAATTAACTCCAGCAAAGACTTCGATGGCATTACTAATTCCTGAGCACTGTGGCATTGCAGAGATCCATTTTGCTACAGTACTATCAGCAAACCCTCGGCCTTGAGTTAACCCTCCAGTTGTTTTTATGGCCCGCATTAAGTTTTGTTCTATGACCATATCGGTCCAGGTGCCGCTCCAGTACTTATCAGATCGTCGAATCGTGAAATTTCCACATTCAGCAAACTTAGCAAAGTCACGTTCACTCATTTGTCTTTCCATCTTTTCGATTTGACTTAAGTATAAGAGAGTGGATTTAGCATAGTGGATATGACCGGAGGATAAAAAATATGGAACCATTTCTTTTACACATGCTATATGAAGTTCCCAGTTCCCAGTTCTTTCGGCAAATATGAAAAGCTTGACTAAATTAACCATTTCCATATACATTATCCAAAGTTTCGGGGTTTTACCCGAATTTTTTAAATTTTGCATTTTGCATTTGTATTTTTCATAGAAAGCTACGAGGATTGTATTTTCAAGATCATCTTTCGTTGGGGAATTATAAATTCCGAGTAGATCTAGTTCCATCAAATCTTGTTCATTTAGACCAGAGAGTTTCCATATTAAATGGTGCAGTGCTTGTTCAGACAAGAAATGGGCTCTTACTGCCCTAGAATACGCATGTCCGTTCATCATGTGAATTAAAGAGTTTTTCGCGTATACTGTTTGCCACGCTTCTTCTAGACCACTGCAACCCATAATGTAGCCAATAGATCCCAAAAATGACATTAATGTGTGAAATCCGCCTAGCCGAACAATTATATCAGATATTGGGTTTTCACTAGGAACGGATTCGACCATTGTAACGGCTTTTAAAAATAGAGGTTGATCGAAGGTTACTACGCATGCGCTTTGTTTGTGTTTTTGACTTGCTTTTTTGGCATAAACCAGGGCGGTGTGTATAGTGCTTAGATTTCCAGGGTCTAGGTTAATGAATGGTAAAGCTAAAACACGCTCCAGAAACGTAGCCACTCCAAGAGACTCTTGATTCCAATTCAAACAAATCGCCAAAAATAAATAAAGCATTAAGTCTCTTAATATTTTCAAATGACTCGTGGCGTTCCGATATTTTTATGTATTCTTTGATTTTAATTTTTAAAAGTCCATTTTTATCTGGTGCCTTATAGCTAATCACAGGAATTTTTCCAAATTCTCCCAATTCACAAGAAGAAATAGTCGTTTAGGGTCTTGGTATCTTTGTTGCCATTGTTGCTGCACTTTCTGGGGTCACGCAACATATACCTCCCATGGAATGAAATGTATCATGACCATCGAGAGTTCGAACGTTAAAATCAGCGTTATCAAAAACAAATTGAATAAAAGCCCTTTCATCATAATTGACTTCTGTATTTAAAACCGCTGATGACTCAAATTTTTGGGCTTCGTTGTAAGAGAGGCACAATCCCAATTTCGAGAGAATGTTCAGAAGATGTTTTGACCCGTATTTCCTGTGCAAGTGCACTGTAAGTCCACATAAAACGGGTGATATGTAAGACCTTGGTCGGACTGATGACATCATAATATTAGCCAAAGCCAATGATTTTACGTTTGTTTGTTCAGTTTTCTTAATTCCCAGGAGAAGATTCAAAAAAAGTTTCAAACTGTCTGGTAGATCATCTTCTCCCCCCTTAAGGATATCATCTATTGATGGATAAGACTCGTAGACAAACACCTGAAGCTTTATGTCCTCCATTAGAATTTTTGCAGCTGTATCAACTATTCTTAGTCTTTCTTCCTGCGGGTCAAGCTTTTTGTCTTTGTACCATTGGTCGTTCACTATGGTTTCCATCGTTCCCTTGAAACAAAGTACGCTTCCTTTTCCACGTTCTCCAGTGACCACAATACTATTTCCGAAATGTTGCATTAATTTGTTCTTAAAATGTTTCTCTGTCCAGATACTTGAATTCTCGGGCATATAGGAACTGAATTGACTGTAGAGCTCTGTAACAGAAAACTGGCAACGTTCTGCAGTTTCTAAAAGATAGGTACAGAGCCTCTGAAATGATTCACTCTGTTCATCTTTTATTGGTCTTCCGCGTCCTTTCAGTCTCTCTCTACCAAACGCGGTGTGGCATGCTTTATGGTATCTCGCTTCTTCCGCTACAAGGTCAATGGTAGAACATACTCGACGATAAACTTCATCTCCCCATTGATCATTTCGATCTTTACATCTTTTTTCAATCGATTGTTTGATTTCGAGAGTGGCTATCAGTCGGGCTAATGGAGTTCTTGAATTTGATTTCTTAATATCACATTTTTTCGAGCAAAATATGCAGTCTTCCTTGAAGTTGAATGTTGGTGTTACTGCTCTAGTTAAAGTGGCATCCTTAGTAGTTTCCTTCGCTTTTAAAAATTGTGTAATACTTCGTTTGTTTGTATAAGTAGCGCGACATTTGGAATGTACAGCGATTGACTCTATGGTATCTAAATTTCTCCACTTCATATCTCCGCGGCTTTTGCTTGCAATGATTATCCCTTGAATACCTTTTTTTTTACTGTTACTACATTCTCTTCCAACAAAGGTTTATCGCATATGAGGCACGTCATAGTCCAAAAGCCTTGCCAAGCGAAAATGGCATTCGTTATAGGTAACAATAAATTTCCCCAAGTTCCGCTTTCTGTTAGTTCACCTCTGACATGGCTGGTTCACCGACTGCGTATTTGTCAATCGATCATCCATGCCTCTGTTTTTTATCTCCCTCTATTAACAACCTTCTTGAAATTTGGTATAAGATAAAACATAAACAAACTAACTAAAGTAAAGAATATATAAGCAATAAATTCAACTGGATTTCAGTAAACTATAATAATTGATCGATCTGTTTAAGAAAGACATAAAAGCGTGGTACAAAATGCTTTTTGACTAAAATACACTGACTATTTTACTTTTGAAGTACTAATAAATGTATTTCCTAAAGATGGCGCTGTTGTTACGTGACAATATATATACCATTCGATAGGAAATTAAACGCTCTACAACTTTGGTGTAGACAAAAAAGATGTTATCTCCAACCTTGTTCAAGTAATGCTTAAAAAACCAAAAATAGACAAAATGGCGGCCATTTTTAGACATGATCAACTCTTCTGATCGTGGTAGATTTTTATACCTTCAATTATGACCCTATGGGCAACACATTTCCGTTGAGAGTTGCTTGTCCCAAATTATTTCCGAGAGAAATCCTATTTGGACTGTACTATATGGGGTGATCACGGGCAGGATGGAGTAGTGGCGGCTATGGCCCGTCAGCTAACTAAGTGGATTGATTGGCAAGGAAGTAACTGAATGGTGCGAGAGACAGGCTTAGATAGGGTAACAGTTTGTAATGGACAGCAGGAGGTGACTAGGTTACAGGAGATACCGGTCATAAATCATGTAAATACTGGACAGGTGGAAAATAACTTTAATGGCCAGACTGGTGTTGATTTACTGGGCAGCCGCCCATACAGGAGGAAACGGAAAAAACGGGCGAAGAAAGTTAAACGGTCCCTAAAAAGTTTTTATGTAAATGTCTACGGCCTGGCAAAGGTAAATTTGATGATATTAAAAAATCAGCTGTAAATGTAAAGCGGGCGTTTAGTATTATAGGAGTCGTTGAAACTAAACAAAGGAGGAATGTGGAGAAGTGTTTTGAGATTGCAGGGTAAGATTGGCTCCACGGCGAACGGGCTAAGGGGTCTGGCGGGGGGTGGGGCTTTGGGTTCGTACGTCTGTAGATTACTTACCTATGCCTATACCGGAAGAATTACAGGGAGAAATTATTGGCGTAAGGTTAAAAGGTTGTAGGCCCATGTATGTTTGGGTAGTATACGTGGGGGGGGGGGCAAAAAAAAGTGTAATAAGGCTCTGTTGTATTCACCCATAACCAACCCAGAATAGTCCATAGATGGCGCCACCCCTCATAGCTAGCGCCACCTACACTACACCTAAGGGAGCTCCCAAAGCCTCTTGACGATTCTCATTCCAGGCTCCAAGTGGAGCAGTCGCAGTTCCCCAGTTATCTAGCTTGCCCCTCACCCAATTTTACGTTATTACTTGTTGACCTTAAATAAACATATTACCATTAACCAGTGCAGTTAATCTATACATAAGAACACAACAGGCTCGCAATGTGGTTTTGTGGGCTTTCCTCAGGGAGGAAATGGCGAGGATTCAGGGTGAAGGTGGAGAGTGTGTACTAGTAGGGGATTTCAATGGCCATGTGGATATGTTAGTGACTGGGGTAAGGGTTCATCAAGATAGAAATGGAGAGGAACTCCTGAATTTAGGCAGGGAGTTTTCACTGGAAAACTTAAATTTTACGGATGAAAGTAAGCATAAACGTACGTATGTAGAAAAACAAAACAGGGGGGTACGGTCGAGAATTGACTATGCTCTGGTATCATATAACTTAGTGGAACGCGGATCACACCTATTCATTGATGAGGATGATGTACAGTGGGACATGGGCAGTGACCATTCTGCATTGGTGGTGTCAGTACCGGCATGCGGGAGGGTGTTGTCCAAGGAGCATAGCCCAGTTGAGAAAATCGATTCGGTAAGTCAGCAGGGGTGGAGGCTCGGTGAGAATATGGATTGTGAGACGTTTAGGGGAGAGCTTACGGTTTTTCTTCGGGCTATAGAGTGGGAGGGCACAGTGGATAGCATAAACGGCGAATTAATTCAGGCTATGACGCAGGCAGCGGAAAAGGTTATTGGCAGGAAAAGACCCCCGGGAAAAGGCGGTGGAGTCTAAGAAAGGGGAGTTTAATAGGAGGAAATTGCAGAGTATAGTCGAAAGTCAAGGTCGGAGTAGAAAATTTTGGGACCACGTCAAAAAATTAGAGGACAAAATGGCGCCACGCAGGGCTGGGGGCCCAATTAAGATGAAACAGGGGAGTAGGGTGACTGACCCAGAGGACGTGAAGGTACAAGTACGGGAGTATTGGGAAGATTTATTAGGGGTGGCCGGGAACCGGCCATGGTAGCCCACCGGGGGGTAGAGGTGAATCAAGTGGAGGGGGATAGGTTCAGGTTGTGTGATCCAATTGAGGTGCATGAAGTATTACAGGAAATTAAAAATCTCAAGATGAGAAAGGCTGCAGGGAAGGATGGTATAGCTAATGAATTCTTACGAGAGGGCGGGATAGACTTGGTACAGGCGTTGACGGGGTTATTTAATAAGATACTGGAGTCTACGAATTCTCCTATATCATGGCGGGAAGAACAGGTAACGTTATTACATAAAGGGGTGGATAGAGAAGACTTGGCAAACTATAGGGGAATAACTCTCAGTAGTAATGTGGAGGTTGTTTTGCAAAATTTTAACCAGGAGATTTACCGGTAAGATTGAAGAGATGGGTACACTGGGAGAAGAGCAAAACGGTTTTAGGAAAGGGAGGGGAGTGACGGATAACTTGTGTATCCTAACTTCTTTAATTGATGGACGGAAGAAGAGAAAAAAAGCCTCTTTTTTGTTGCTTTATTGATTTTCAGAAGGCGTATGATAATGTGTGGCGGGAGGGCCTTTGGGCAACCCTTCGTGAAAACGGGTTTGGGGGGCGTTTTGAAGCGTTATTACGCAATTTGTATGATGGGACTACCATAGATGTGATTTGGGAGCCGGTCAACGTAACGGGGATAAAACAGGAAAAGGGCTCCGACAAGGGTGTGTTTTATCACCTATACTCTTCGCGTTGTATTTAAAGAGGTTGGGGGACTTACTACTAGGAAGTGGACAGGGGGTAAGTGTAGGACCCATACGTACTCCTGTGCTATTTTTTGCGGACGATGTGGTATTGCTTGCGGAGTCATGGGTGGCGTTACAGGAGCTGATGGACAGGGTGGGAGTTTTCGGGAAAGAGTGGAGGCTGCATGTTAATAAAGGAAAACTAAGGTCTTAGTTTTCGGGCTTGGTAAACACGGAGGTGACAACTGGAAAATAGGAAATAAGTGTATTGAACGGGCAGAAGAGTATAAATATTTAGGGGTGCTAATGTCAAGTACTGGTAAATGGTGGAGTAGGTGGGAGAAATCATTCTTGGTGGCTGGACGCAGATTACTGGGAAGACTTCGATACTTGGCAAGCCAAAGGTGTAATAAGAGTTGGGTGGCTAGGGCTTTGTGGGAGAATGTGGCGATGAGCATACTGGGGTATGGGAGTGAGATTATTCCAATGTCAAATAAGGTGATTAGGGAGTGGGAGTTTCTCCAATCTGAGATGGCAAGATTTATTCTGGGGGCTACTTTAAGAACAAGGTAGGAGGCGCTGAGAGGGGGATTTAGGATGGTGGAAGGTGGAGGAATTCTCCAAGTTTCGGAAGGTAAAGATGGCCTGCCGGTATAGAACCATGCCCGGGATGCGGTGGCCGCGGCTCGTTTTCGACTGGAGGGTCTAGAAACGCCGTGGTGGACAATAATGGAACGTACGGATGATGAGCATGCTGAGATAACTAAGGAGTGGGGTGACTGGGCTACGACAGGGGATGCGCTTGCCATGGCACATACGACGGCCGAGGAATGGGTCAACAGGAATTGGAAAAGCGTAGTTGAGGAGTCTGACTCTATGGGATACTATGGCAATAAACAGGGATTAAGAAAAGAGTGGTTTGTAGATCACCTAGGTAGGGATTGTGTTTTGTTATTTAAAGGAAGGTCGAAAACTTTGGCTTTGAATGAGTGGCAAGCGAACAGGGGGATGAGGCTTACGAGAGGATGTGAGTGGTGTGATCAGGCGGAAACGCTGGAGCATATAGTGTTTGAGTGATGGAGGGCAGGGAACTGGGTAAATTTCTGGTGCAGGTGGAAAGGCGGAGGGAGCAGGTAGGACTGGGGAAATTATAGGTAGCGTGTAGCAATCTTACGAGGAATATTTGTTCAGACAGAAACGAGAGAGCCGCCGCCGCAACTCATTTTTCTCAAATAAAAAAAACAAAAAACCGTCAACTCCGCTTTGCTAATAGATTTCGTGAAAATGGCCGGTCTATTTTTTCAACTAGAACTTAATCGTTTGCAATTTGAGGTCCGAAATAGAGTTGCACGTAGAGCCCAATTCATAAACAATCGTAACTCGCTATAGTAGTAACGCGTGCTAGAGCGTTAAGATCGTTTATGAATTGGGCTTTTATTGTACAATTTACTTTCTTCCACTTATCAACTGTTTTTGTTGGGCCCAAGCCACAACTATTCAAAATAAGGGCAAGGTCGACCCACAATTGATCATACTTTTGCTTGGTGAAGTTAATATTGAATTTCATGTGTACAAAATCAATATTAGCTTCCAAAAACTCGATGTAAAGTAATTGCTGCCTAACGTGTACTTTTCCCATTTTATAATAAATAATAAAATTTATAAATTAAAATAAATTTATATTTATAAATTAAATTCCTAAGTAAGATGATATAAATCTAAAAGCTCAAGCAAGAAACACAACTACTATAAGAAACACGAGGTAAAGTAATGAAAGAAAAATAATGGAATTACTTCGAATTATAACAAAAGGACAATTCTTGGAAAAAATGGGTTTTTGCAAGTTTTCCAATTTTTCATCTAAGAAAAAAAAAACGTTTATTCAGTGATCTTACAAAATTCCCGCACATAAAATAACCGCACATCTTCTTGCACGACGCCGACGCCGCAGTGAATATAGTAGCTAGACCCCACTAGGGTTGGGTCTAGCTAAAAACGGCGATAAATTGATGACCGAACTCTAGTTTCCCATTTAAAACGAAAGCATGTCTGCATTTTCGAATCTCGTGAAAAATACAAATTCGGATTATTATTTTTTTAAGTAAATTACCAAGAAAAAGAAGAAACTTTTTTTTTGAATTAAATACCCACAATTATAGCAGACCCCAAACCAGGCTTGGAAATAAGGCACTAGTCACGGCATTTGACTAATGCTCTGACTACTAAAATTAATAAAAATCAGGGGGGGTAACTAGTCAATTTGACTAGTGAAGCATTTACCTCAATTCTAATATTCATCAAACCCAAAAAGGGAAAAAAAGAGATTATACACAAGCAAGAATCCATTCAGTTCCATAAGAATATGGGAGCATAGCTTCAGCCTCTGTTACCATCCAACCAAACTTTGTAAACAAAAGTTTGTCTGTTTTTCGCAACACGCGTACACAACGCACTCTGGCGTTAGAATATGTCATTTTATTTTTAGTTCAAATGGTGAGTAAGGCGAGCATCAGCCCAAATGGTAATAAATTGGATGTCTTCTTTTCCTCTGCGGGTATTTGTGTAAATAATTTTATTAACGACCATGGATAGAAAGATCTTAATACTAGATTGGTTTTCAATAATAATTTATCTTTAATAATTACGCGAATTGGACAAGTTTATTTTACCCTAGTTCAAGAACAAAGGCTAAACTCCTCCAGCTTAAATTCTGAAGGTAAAGGATTAAAGCAAATTTTAAATTATCATTTTAAAATATATTTTAGCTCTCGTAAAAAGTCTACCTCCTTAATATTGATTAAATAGATAATATTTTCTTCAATAGTTGCTTTGGTCTTCGTAAATTTCGTTTTCAACATTTGTACGCTTAGATCTTTTTTCGGTCGGCTCCATTTTTATACCCAAAATATTATGTCAAGGTCATTAGTGGCGCGGGTTAATAATAGATGGCAGGAGCAATTTACTTGAAAAATCGATTCGAAGCAGACAACATTTGCTACCCCAAAGTTTGGGAGGATGGTTATTAAATCGCGTCCCTCCCATATTCTTATGGAACCTAAATGGATTCTTGACACAAGTGAGAAAGCTTAAATTCATTCCTCGCGAATACGACTTACGAGATGGGTAAAGCATTATATTAATAAGGTCTTTCCTTCTTGTTTCATACCCATATTTTTACCCCCAGTAGTCAGTGACTACTAAAATAAATAAGGAGAGGGGGCTCACTAGTCAGTCTGACTACTAAATAAAATATCCTTATTTCCAAGCCTGCCCCAAACATTTGTTTTTAATCTTGTATAGGTAATTTTTAAACTTCACATTTTACGAGTGAAATCGGTTTATTTCCCACCCTGTTTCTTCCGAATAACATCGTCTGCTTCTGAAATCGGAATAATTAAGCGACTATTGACACATAAGCGTGGACCATGTGAATTATACGCTAGATTTGCTAATAATCTATCACTCAAATGAAATGAAACTGGTGTTATTGTTGAAATTCCGATTTTTGAGTAAAGAAATGAAATAGTGCAAGTGGTAAGAATTATATTGTATTTAAATTTTTTTTCAAAATACTCAACTTACAATTCCTCTTGTTGTTTCTAATAGATGGTTCTATAAAGTAACATATACAATAATAAAGAAACAGATAAAATAGCCGTTAAAAAGCACCCGTTTATATTGAAAATTTTGCGTTTTTTCAAGGTTGGTTCAAAGTATAGCATTTTGCCAACCTTGAAACTAACAAAAATAGCCGTTAAATAGAACCCGTTTCTACGGAAGATGTTAGCATTTTTCAAGGTTGGACATAGACTTTATGGAATCATCTATTATAATGTGTACTCAATTGCTCAAGATTTTTTTCCTGTTAATCCATAATTTTTTTATTTTAAATTTTTACCATATCGTAGTCCCAGTATTACCTTATCATCCCTCTGTATCGTGCATAAATGTTATTGGAGCTGTAAAGGTTGCCATATAGCTTGGCTAATACGCGGAGCAAATAGTTTGGAAACGGGGCTGGGAGAAAAAAATAGTAGTAGACTTCGTTCTTGATAGACATTTGTGGTCAGGGTCGCGATTTCATAAATTCGGCTCGGGTTTCAAATAAATAAAGGTATTAATGATCAAATACAACTAGATTGTAGCATCTACATCCCCTGACATGATTTTGGCAGATGATTGTTTTTCCATCGCCGTAAGTAAACCTTCGCTAAGAGGCAGTGGTGGGCAATCGCGAGTGACTTTTGTACAGCCAAGCCTGATCATTCTCATTTATTCGCTAGGATATTCGCGAATTTGCCCACCACTGCCCAGAGGGTATTTACTTATTTTACCTCGTCGAATTATAACTTGTAAAAAAATGAAACGAATAAGGGGTACCTTTGTTGACAGAGTATTTAAGCGTAATTTTTCAAATTCAGAGAGTGATTATTTTTAAATTGCTCTTAATTTAAACATTTTGTATTTCAGTCTATTATCTCTAAATGCTGGGTTGAAAACACATTCCAAAAGCGAGACTGCATTAAGTTTATACCATCGAGCAAAGATGTGACTTGGGGTTTTTCCAAGGTATAACATTCCTCCGACACCTAGTAGTAATTTTCAGACATCTGGTCAGCCCATTTCTACTACAGGCTCTTACTTACCTACACGGCCAAAATACTAGTAGATCCCCAAGAACATCCAGACATAGTTCTAGTAGAAATATACCTGCTCAACCTTTACTGAATATTCCTAACTCATCGGCCGTTATTTATGAAGACATTAGGGACCTTATACGTGGGATGACGCAGTGTTTTGCAGCTATGCAACAAACCCAGACTAACACACAATCTTCTGTTCCACCATCCGTAATCTCACCACTTATTGTAGCGCAACCTAATTTATCTCAAACAACAGCCTCACAAGGTATAGTTCGGCCTGGCCCTATTAATAAGTACAAACCTCCGCTACCTACGTTTCAATTTTCTGACGATAGGAAGGAAGTTAAAATCATTTCAGAGGATATATGGTTTAGAGGTCACCAAAGTATTACATGTAATACCCAGTAGTTTAAAGGGGAAAGCTTCAGGGTGGTATCGCTCTGAAGAATGTGAACATATAATATCATTACCTACGCTTATTGATAAGTTAAAAGAAAATTTTTTATCGTCCGCTAAGGAGCAAAAACTAAAAACCGAAATATTACAAACTAAGCAATTAACAAATGAACCCGTTGCAACTTACATTGATAGGGTTCAAAATCTTAATTTAGCTTTGAGCGAACCTACTGTGGAATCTCATTTTGCGCAACATTTAGTAGAAAATATGAAGCCTGAGATCAGTAGATTTTTTACCTACTGAATATACATCTCTAGAATTACTAGCAGACAGCGCATTAAATGTGGAGAAAAGAAATAAGGGCTTTAAAAATTTAACTTCCGCGACATCTAAAGCTAAGCCTACTCCTACTACGACACCTACTCCATCAGTTAGAGCAGGACCATCGCAACCTGCTAGGGCAGGAAGAGGTTTTAGTCATTCCAATTTAACTTGCCATTATAGCAATAAAACTGGACATATTAGACCCAATTGTCCAGATTTACCGGGAAACATTTAGGCAGGTATAAGAACAGGGGTTGTTATCCCTGCCGAAGTCAAACCCCTCTAAACCAGAAATCCTTAGGCAGTGTAAAAATAGGCCATCAACCATCCTTTGCCTTACCTCTTTCTTTTCCATCTATGAAATTACCTTCACATATATTTTTTGCTAGGATTGATAACGGAGCCGAAGGTAGTTTTTTATCACTAGACACATATTTTAAACTCAAAGACACCCCTGATCTAGTAGAATTAATAGATGATTGTGCTTTTATGCCAAATGGACACTTTCTACCAGGATATTTTAGATTTTAGGATGAGTAATATCTTATTGACTCATGAATTTATATTAGTACCTAATCTCTATTGTCCTGTTATTTTAGGTCATGATTTCTTCCTACAGCATCAGGCTATTATTAATTATAAAGACGTAGTTACTTACGCCTTTGCCACGACTACACGAGGTAACCGCCTTAACGCCTTTGTACAACGTATCAAAAAATTCGTTCAACAACTTCTGACGTTGCGTACTTAACGGAAACTTATTTTCTAAAAACCGAATTTTTCCCATTGAGGGTTGCTGAACGCAGCAACAATGTTTTAGGTGGGCCGTGGGCGGAAATTTTAAAAATTGTCGAGGCAAAACGTAATGTTTTTTTCTCGACCCTATTTAGACTTTTCAAAAATTACATAGCGGCGATTTTTCTGCCGATTGCCGTTATCGGAAATCTCCTCCAATGCCAAAGAGATAAAATCGAGCGTCGCCGACGAAGGAAAGAAAGTTTCCCCATATTTGACGATGTCACGGCTCCTGCCCAAAATCAGCGGAGACGAACTTGGCGAGATTTTAAAGTCCGAAGCGGATTGAAAAGAGCCAGTTCTTTAAATATTTATTTGTAAAGAAGTTGAAATCAAAACTCGCTCAAGGTAATTACATTTTTTTTATCGCTCTTTATATCCGATTAATTGGCTCGCTTTAGAAGTTGAAACTTGAAAGTACATTCTTGTCTCTCATTTTTCAGGGAAATTCTTTAATTCGTTCAATTTAATTATCAGACTCTCTGGCGAAGAATTCCGTCGTCTCTTTTTCGAAGAAGTTGCGGCGATAAATTAAAATCTCCACCAAAATGTAATCTAATTTTAACCTAGCTTTAAAGGGTAAGTTTGCGAGACCGAGACATCTTTATTTCGTCGTTTTAACAAAATCTTTTTCTCGTTTTTAGATTAAAGGAAAGAGATTGTAAAAAAACTGGGAGATGAACCCGGACGATTAGCCGAATGATCGAGAGACGCGAGCGTTAAAGGAGAAAAGGGCTTCCTCTTACTCGGTGAAATCTTTCCAGGTAATCTAGCGTTTTAAGAGGGATGGGAAACTCCAAAGAACAGTAGTTGAATTTCCCGACTCGGGCCAAAAAATGTTTTATTTAATGATTATTATTGGAAGAGAGAGAATGAAACGGGTTCGTAACGCGTTCAAATTGTAGTTTTTCGTACGATCCTTTACTTTTCCAAAGGTAAATAATCCATTTAGAGCTGAAAAACCTGGAAAAGTCAGGGAATTTCAAAGTTGGTCTATAAAGTTGGGGAAAAATAAAATTGTTAAATCTCATAGTATGGATTCAATTAGACCGGGGAGGCTTCCATAAATATGTGTAAAAATGTATTATTATACGGGATCAGAGCCTTCAAAACATTTATGGAAAGTACCTATTGAGAAAAGTACGTTTTTTTATGAATAGACTGTCTAACAGAAGACCTATTTTTGGGGAGAGTTGATTCGCGCAAAGAAGAGCTCTTACACCAATATCTAGCAAACCTTGGAGTTCTACTAGATTAAAGCTTTACATTGGTCAGAGAAAAACGGTGTAGATGGTCAGGGAAAACCTGGAAAAGTCAGGGAATTTTGTTACGAAAACTATGTGGCAACCCTGGCTATAGAGTAGGACGAGGCTTAGCGAGCTAAATAAGTTTTTATATCGCCTCCGAGGACGAGCCAATTAAACGTTCGCTTAAACAGGTAATTTACAATCTACAGCTCGTTAGCCAATCTTTTATTTCTAAATAAACGCTTGTATTATAGTTAAAACGGGCGCTTTATCTATTGAGACTAAGTTCCCGCATATTCGTTAGGCAAAACTTCTAAAGGGCAGAAGTTTTACCCTGTAGGAAAAATAGCGTAACCTCTAAACCGCGGAACAACGTAGGCAAAACTTCTAAGATCAAAGCCTATAAGAGCGAAGCTTATAAAAAAAACAGCGATACAAGTTCCGCTCTTTTAGGAGTTTCGTTTAAAAATTGGTTGTTTTCCCATACAATTCCATTTAATTTTGTGCATAACCTCTAAAAAGCAAACTTATAAAAAGCAAAACCTCTAAAACATTTACAAGTTCAGCTCTTAAAAGTTCAGCTCTTAAAAGTTCAGCTCTTAAAAGTTCAGCTCTTAAAAGTTCAGCTCTTAAAAGTTCAGCTCTTAAAAGTTCAGCTCTTAAAAGTTCCGCTCTTAAAAGTTCCGCTCTTAAAAGTTCCGCTCTAAAAAGTTCCGCTCTTAAAAGTTCCGCTCTTAAAAGTTCCGCTCTTAAAAGTTCCGCTCTTAAAAGTTCCGCTCTTAAAAGTTCCCCTCTTAAAAGTTCCGCTCTTAAAAGTTCCGCTCTTAAAAGTTCCGCTCTTAAAAGTTCCGCTCTTAAAAGTTCCGCTCTTAAAAGTTCCCCTCTTGAAAGTTTCGCTCTTGAAAGTTTCGCTCTTGAAAGTTTCGCTCTTAAAAGTTTCGCTCTTAAAAGTTTCGCTCTTAAAAGTTTCGCTCTTAAAAGTTCCGCTCTTAAAAGTTCCGCTCTTAAAAGTTCAGCTCTTAAAAGTTCAGCTCTTAAAAGTTCAGCTCTTAGAAGTTCAGCTCTTAGAAGTTCAGCTCTTAAAAGTTCAGCTCTTAAAAGTTCAGCTCTTAAAAGTTCAGCTCTTAAAAGTTCCGCTCTTAAAAGTTCCGCTCTTAAAAGTTCCGCTCTTAAAAGTTCCGCTCTAAAAAGTTCCGCTCTTAAAAGTTCCGCTCTTAAAAGTTCCGCTCTTAAAAGTTCCGCTCTTAAAAGTTCCGCTCTTAAAAGTTCCCCTCTTAAAAGTTCCGCTCTTAAAAGTTCCGCTCTTAAAAGTTCCGCTCTTAAAAGTTCCGCTCTTAAAAGTTCCGCTCTTAAAAGTTCCCCTCTTGAAAGTTTCGCTCTTGAAAGTTTCGCTCTTAAAAGTTTCGCTCTTAAAAGTTTCGCTCTTAAAAGTTTCGCTCTTAAAAGTTTCGCTCTTAAAAGTTCCGCTCTTAAAAGTTTCGCTCTTAAATGTTTCGCTCTTAAATGTTTCGCTCTTAAAAGTTCCGCTCTTAAAAGTTCCGCTCTTAAAAGTTCCGCTCTTAAAAGTTCCGCTCTTAAAAGTTCAATTCTTAAAAGTTCCCCTCTTGAAAGTTTCGCTCTTAAAAGTTTCGCTCTTAAAAGTTTCGCTCTTAAAAGTTTCGCTCTTAAAAGTTTCGCTCTTAAAAGTTCCGCTCTTAAAAGTTTCGCTCTTAAATGTTTCGCTCATAAAAGTTTAGCTCTTCAAAAAATCTGAAAATTTAATATTTTTGGCCCAACAGGCTATCTACTTCGAATTATAAACGGAATCAATGAGAAACAATGTTAAAGTGCAAAAAAAAATCTAAATTGTAGGATTTTTTTGTTTTTTTTTTTATTTTGAATTTCTTAAAAACAATTTCTCCACGTCACTCAAACATTTTTTATGTATAATGCCACAAATCCATGTGTGATGTAAAAATTTGATTAGGGTTTTGGCGCTTTTCATCCGAAACTTCAATTAAAACACCAAAATATAGCTTCGCATCATAAATGCGGGCAGCGTATTTGCCAGGTGATAATGTTGCCAGTTACGTTTCTTTGGGTCAACTACAGTCTGCTAGATAAACTCTTATTTAGCGCTACCTATTATATATCCTCAACGTCATCATAGTAATAAATATATGAAAAATTATTATTGGAAAATCCAGTCTCATTGATCCCATTTACAATTTGAAGTAGATAGCCTGTTGGGCCAAAAATATAAATTTTCTGAATTTTTGAAGGTGGTGCTCGAGTCTCAAATTTGGCCCCTATGAGACCGCACCCCCTTCCCAAAATTATTCATCTGTCTTAGTATTTCTTAACCAGGCTTCAAATTAGGATTGAGGCCCCTTTCTACGCCCTAATTACGAATTTAGAGTAGATTGCCCAGAAACATGAAATGGGAAGAGGTACCAGTTCAAAACAAAAATGTTTGAATGATTTGAAATGTTTTTTTTTTTAAGAAATTCAAAATAAATAAAATCCTACAATTTTGAAAAATATATATATATATATTTTTTTTTTTTCACTTTCAAATTGTTTTTGATTGATCCCGTTTATAATTCAAAGTAGACAGCCTGTTGGGCCAAAAATATTAAAAAAATTATAACTTGAGAAATAATTTTTTTTGAAGTTTGAAACTTGGTAAATATGAGTTTCTTCCGCTTATGTATCCGTAGAAAAATAATGGTTGAAATTTAAAATTAGGCCCTTTTTCCTCAAGTCAAATTCACACGGATTGACCCTCTTTCTTAATTCAGGTATTTTTTGTCAATTTTGATTAATTTTTATAATGATTGGGTTTAAATTGTAGTTTATGATCTCGTCTGTCTCGTTGTACGTTATACCATTCCCCCTAATTTGACCCATTTTGGTCTATTTTCATTTTTGAACACGACTTCAAACTTTTGAGACAGCGTGACTTAAGAGAATAACAAACCTTTTTTTACACTGGTCGTGTCTGTGTGTGTGTCACTTCCTGTGTAACCGGATATCATGTGTACGCGGATATCTAGAGACATTATCATACCAGCTTATCGTTCAACGGGAATTACCTCCTTTAAGCGTGGCTGCAAACATTAAGTTTCGTGCAATGATATGCAACAGGACGTCTCCAATTGCATATTATCACCTTCCACCATCCACTTTACGGTCAAACCTCGATGCTGGACAGTTGAAGGCGATTATACGCAATGGGACGTCTCCCACTGTTATAATCACCTCCGACCATCACGCACCAAGGTCCAACCACTAGTGTCGAATGTCAGCGTCCCTCACTAATATGGTCCACATCGACCCTCCACTCTCCAAACATCGCCCCCCAAGGGTAAATTGGCCGACACGTGAGCACTCAGGGTTACGACAAACGTCTGAGCACCAGATCTTATCACAATCGGATACTGTATAATGGCATTCGATTCGCTTATATAGTCTCTTTGGAAGTATAGTACATTGTAGCATTATGGCGTGATATCTTTTAGTGAATTGAAACATAATATTAATTTAAAATATAATTCAAAATATTATAATTATGTCTCTTAATCTTATTAATAATGTAGCTGAAAATTAAATTTTAAATTGGCAATAGTTTTGAAGATATTTAAGAAATTCTCTAAATATTTGACCGTTTAATAGCAGCTTGAGTTGACAGCACGCGCTAAGCTATTTTCCATATATCATTTAGTTAAAATAGCAAAGGTATAAAGGGCCGTATAGGCTTAGGCTTGCTGCAAACTCGGGGTGGATTGAAAAATTTAAGCCAATTTCTATACTAATACCAGCTTGAGTTGACAGCAAGCGCTAAGCTATTTTCCATATATCATTTAGTAAAAAAAGCCGAGGTATAACGGGCAGTATAGGTTTTGGCTTTCTGCAAACTCGGGGTGGATTGAAGAATTTAAATAACATTATAGACCAATTTGTATACTTTTGTTTTTTATCTATTTTTGGTTAAAAAGTAGACTAGATATATTTTTTAACTTTGTATAAGCATCGCTTCTCGGGGTATAAATAAGCGAGATTATCATTTTTCCCACTCAATGATAACCTTGTGTAGGGCGAGGAGAGGTTCACGTTAGGCTTTCACGCTAGCGGTGTTGCCTCATTGATTCGGCAACGGCTCTAGGTTGCTAAGGCGGTGGTAAAACGCACCTATTATCACATATTTTGAGTAGTGTGTTTAAATAAGGCACGTACTTCTTGCAAGAACCATTTGCAAGTACCTATTTTTCGGCGACTTGATTCGCAATTCTTAGACTGTAAGGCAAGTATGACTTTACAATAGGGAAAAAAAATACGATCAAGTTGGACATCCTACACCAAGTGCTCAATTATACTTAAAATCCTAATCTCTACTTTATTTATAAATGTATTTGAGTCCCGCGACTAGGATGTGCTATAGAGTATAGACCCAGACTTTAATAAATGGACAACTACTCAATAGCAGCCCCATTCCTACTACTAGGATAGGCTATACGGTAATTAAGGTAGGCAAGTTCAATAAGCCGCCACACACTTCCGGTCTGCAATTAGTTCACTAGAGTACTTGTTCGATTTGCGAACTTGCTTTAAGTTGTACAAACTTCGCAACTGTGATCCCGCGAAAAGATCGAGCCGGTTTACACTCGACAAGTTGCAAAAATTCTATAAGCGGATGCACATTGAAGTTGTTCGAGAAATCAAATATGCTTGAAACTCGCGCGAGGGTTTAAATTTCGCGTGTGTCAGGAGAAGCGCTGGATTTGCAGTATAGTCCTGGTCGATTTCCAAAACCGGAAGTCTAGAGACCCTGGGGAAAACTTTTGTCACGTGATCGTCCGCCATCTTTTTGTAGTGTGAATATAGCGACAGACTAACCAACGCCTCCTATATTTTATCATATCGGAGGTGTTGGACTAACAACTTGAATTTCCTTTGTGGGAAATAAAATTAGAAATAGTCTGGCAACCTGTTACTGCAAAAAGATGGCGGCGCGGCTATGAGACAAGCGCCCATTTCCGGCAAATCGACGAAAGTCGCGCGAAGAACCAGGCCTTAAATATTTTGAAAAATATTCTAGTTAGTTTGTCGTCATATGACGTTGTTTCCCAACTTGGTGTAATTTTACTCTGATCTGTCCTGCCTTAAAAGAATATATTTTATTCTTCACTCACAGCCTTAATCCACAAAGAAGGTTAACTTAAAAAAAGGTTACTTAAAACTTTCTGTACAGACAAGTAGAGTAGCGCAAATAAGCGAAATTTTACATCGTAATTTTTAGTTTAACCTGATATACGGAAAGCCAATGCGTTAGTTGTTTATTGATAGGTTTATTAGGGTTGTGTTGTATACTGAAGCCATGTATAGGTTCAATGTGATATAACATTTTGCCTTTTCACGTTACTTGGTCTACAAATACTCTACAACCGTCAAAATTCTGATATGGTTTTAAAAGAAGAACCTTGACCTTGTGTATTTAATCTCATATCGAGATTAAATGTTTTTCGCATCTAATTTTAATTGGTTTATCAATATGTTATTTGTATATATATTTTTTTAAGATTTTATATTTTTTAGATTAAAATAAATTTATTATTCAGGAAGATTTTGTAGAACCTAGTTCTCAGGATTACCGGTGTTGAAAATTTATTTTGCTAATGTTATCTTGATGTCTGTGTTTTCTGCCCGCTATTTGGTAGTGGTAAGATTAATATTTTTCATTTTAATTAATTGACTTATTTGGCGTTTATTTGATAATTTGCTTTACTTAAATTGTTCGTGTAAGGGCTATTTTACATATTACCAAAGGTTGCTAATTTCAGTTGTCTTAATTCTGACTTTTTTGTTTTAATACTGAATTATGGACTGGATTATTTATCTTGAAATCTATGTGGTTATATCTTATTTATTTTCCTTTTTTTCTCTAGTTAGGTTTGGTTTTAAGTAGAGAATTATTTAGGGTTGTGTTGGTATACTGAAGAAATGCATATAGGTTCAATGTGATATAATATTTTGCCTATTGGCGTTACTTGGTCTGCAAAAACTCTAGAGCCTTCAAAATTATTATATGGTTTTAAAAGAAGAACCTTGACCTTGCTTATTTTACTCGATACGCATTTATATTAAAATTAATTCATTATTCAGCAAATATTTTTCCGACTCTGGTTCTCAAAATTTTATTTTGAATTAAGTTTGATTCTTTTGCATTCAAATTTATCTTGATAAGAAGTATATTTTTGATCTGAATTATTGGTTTAATATATTTAGTGTTTAATTGAGATATTATTTCTTTTTGCTTTCAATCTTCGTCTTCCACAAATGCCATAAATTAAAATTTATGGCATTTGTGGAAGGTAAGGTTAGGTTAGTTAACATCACGTGGTTGTCGGGGAGGTATTATTTTGGTTTCCCAACTTGTCGAAAATTGTAGAAATATTAACCAAGTACCAACTCTGCTTAAATATAACTAGATGCGAAAGCTACTTAAATTTTATATGTTTTGGACGTTATCAGTAAATTTGTGGAAGCTTGAGTGGTTCTGTTCCCTTTAAAATAGTAACTTTTTTAGGCTAGCCCACGTATGTATATTAATCCTTCGCATTAAATTGAAGTTTGTTCTCTGTCTCTTCGTGCGATTAAATTCCTCAAGAATTTTAGTCCATTTTTATTATTTAACTTTGTTTATCCGGTACGTTCTAGTTCATAATTCCGATCTTTTGGTCAATTTTAAATCAGTTTTAAATCGACTTAATTTTGTTTAGTTTTTATAATCATTAGGTTTAAATTGTAGTTTTGGATCTCGTCCGTGTTGTCGTACGTTAATATTCCTCGTAATTTGATAGATATTTGGTCTATTTTAATATTTAACTCCAAACCATTGGACAGTATGACGGAGAAATACAACTTTGGTCATGTTCAAAAATGAAAATAGACTAGTCGACGTGCTTGGCCGGATTTATCTGGCCACGCCTCTCTTAATAATAATAAACCTAATCATCATAAAATTGAATCAAAATTAAATTAAGTCGATTTAAAACTGATTAGAGATCGGGTTTGGACAAAATAATCCATAACTATTAACATCAGTTAATCAAAAAAAAAAATAATAATCGGAAAATTATTCGCGATTACATTGGATTTATCATAGACTTTCCTCGAAAAATTTTAAGTTATGAATAAAGATAAAATAATCAGAAATTTCTCTTGTCCAAAATTTTCTTGTCTCTCTAAATCTGATTTAAAATTGACAAAAACATCCGAATTAAGGAACGTACCGGATAAACAAAGTATAATAAATTAACTAAATTATTGAGGAATCTAAGCGCACGACGAGACAGAGGAGATATTAAACTACAATTTAGAGCTAATCACAATTAAATTTAACTTAAATTGAACGCTTTCATAGTTAATGAAAAATTGATATCTTTGTCATACTGCATAATAACATTTTTTCATTAACTATGAAAGAGTTTAATTTTGATTAAATTTAATGATGATTAGTTTTAAATTGTAGTTTACAATCTGCCCCGTCTCGTCGTGTGATTGGATTCCTCAAGAATTTAGTACTTTTTAATTTATTTAACTTAGTTTTTCAGGTACATAATTGTTTTTAATTCGATATTTTTGTCAATTTTGAATCAGTTTGAAATCGACTTAATTTTGATTAATTTTTTATGATCTCGTCTGTCTCACCGTTCGTTAACATTACCCCTAATTTGACCTATTTTGGTCTATTTTAATTTTTGAACGCAACTCCAAACCATTAGACAGTATGACGGAGATATATGTTAGACGTGTTCAAAAATTAAAATAGGTCAAATTACGTGGGGATGTCACTGCAAGCCGAGACAGACGAGATCTTACGCCACAATTTAAACACTCATTATAAAAATTAATCAATATTAAGTCGGCTTAAAACTGATTTAAAATGGCAAAAATTCCTGAATTAAGAGCTTGCTGAATAATCTAAGTGAAATAATCAAAACGGACTAAATTCTTGAGGAATCTAATCACGCGACGAGACAGAAAACAAACTACAACTTAAACCTAATCATCATTAAATTTAATCAAAATTAAACTCCTTTTATACAGGGTTGCCATAGGTCAGGGAATTTTAAGATATTTTAAAAAGTCAGGGAATTTTAAGGTATTTTACATGGTTGCCACAGGTCAGGGAAAAGTCAAGGAATTTAAAGATCTTTAAAGAAGCCAGGATTACCATGTTATTGAAAATATTTATTTTTAAGCAAAATAAAAAATTAAATTGGGTGGTATTAGCCGAAACTGTCAGGGAAACTCGTTGGAATAGCTCAGGGAATTTGAATCGGAAAAAACTGTGCCAACCCTGTTTTAAAAAGTCGGGGAATTTTAAGATATTTTAAAAAGTTAGTGTTGTGTCGTCTGCTAGGATAAGTTTTGTACAAAGAACCTCAAATAGATGGCGGGTGCAATCATGAGGCAAGAAGAAGGTAGAAGGGAATTCGGTATTCGGATCCTGGACTTTGGGAATAGCAGTCGTGCATCTATCAGTATCTCAAATGTAACTCTTTTAACTAAATAAATAATACCCCATGTTTGTATACTAATTATGTGGAAATCAATTGGAACGAACATACACAACAGTTTGGGAATTTTAAGATATTTCAAGAAGCCAGGGAATTTCAATCATTATAGGCGGAAAAGATTCTCAGCTGACCGTGTCAGTTGTATAGATTCGAACAAAGATACAAATAAAAGGTTAAAAATTGTGTAGTATTAGTTAGGGAATTTGAATCTGAAAAACCTATGACCTATTTTGGTCTATATTCATTTTTAAATGTGACTAAATTTGTATGTCTACGTCATAGTGGTTTGGAGTTGCTTTCAAAAATTCAAATAGGCCAAAATAGGGGAAATGTTAACGTACGACGAGACGGACGAGATCTTTATCTACAATCTAAAACTAATCATTAAATTTAATTAAAATTAAACTTTTATAGTTAAATGAAATATTATATTAGGCAGAATGACAGAGATATAAAGAAGACCCACAACACTAGGTAGACCTGTTCATTAATATCAATAACCTCCGGACTACAAAGGTTGGAGAATTTCTACCGTAATGCTAGAGATATGAGGACATGTCGGCTTCAAAGTCTGATTAGACTATCATCCCCCACACGAATCACGCTGAAACTTGGAACAAAGATGTATAAAGGGTAAATGATGATTTTGGGAAAGTTTCGTTTTGTAACTGCCACGGGATTGGCGCGTACGACGAGGTAAAATATGTGAATAATAGGCCAAAAACTGTAGAAACCGCCTGTAAAAGTGTTTTATGTCTCGGGCACCTATCCTGTGCAGGAAAAACAAGTTGGGAAACTAAAATATAACCTCCCCGACACCGACGTTAAGGTAATCTAACCTAACCCTACCTAAAAGAAGAGATGAAAAGAAATGTAGAGTATTGGTTGAGTAGAGGAAACAGCGTGCATTTCAATCATTATCCTCTATTTTGCGGAGTATAAGTATTTTCCCTTAACCTCAAGGATACCGAGAATGCAAAAGAGTGTCATGCGTTACCCATAATTACATGCGGCAGGTCGTAGACTTCTTAATATACACACGAAATGAAATGTTCTGCGTTACCCAAAATCATATGCGGCATGGCGTAGATTTCTTTATAGACACACCAAATGAAATTTATTTTCTAAATAAATATGTAAAATACATGTTCTTATAATATAAATTAACACTAGAGCATAGGCTGTACTGTGTGATTATCTTTGAGATAATCCACTGATTTGATAAAGACGAAGGATTTAGTCTGGGATGGCAAGGAAGACAAGGAATTAAAACGACGAAGATTTGGTAGCAAGTTCCTCTTAGACAAACCAAGAAATATTGTAGACTGAATGTTCCATTTACAACCCATTTTCGGTAGATGATTGGCAATTACTTCCGGTAAAGTTTTCTAAAATTCTTGTTTTGACGTGCTAATAGAGGACCATTACTGATATTTTCATCATGCAAGTGATCCCAGTCATTGGAAGAATCAAAGGATTGAGCTGGACGAGAGGTTATTTTTCAATCCGGCTGACAAGACGTTAGCTTCCACTCCTATGACAAAAAAATATATCTTAAAGACTGAAAGTAGACTAATTTCCATACCGTTAATATTTATACTTGAATAGCTCCTTTTATTTTTAGAATAACGAGGCCGCTGAGGCTGTTGAGCTTTTACTGACTGTAAGAATCTCATATGTCGAGTCCGAAAACACTCACTGCTTGCATGTTTCAATTCTTCGTAGCCAGGCCGTCTCTTTCTGGTGATAAATGAAAGCCGTGTCGCTGCTCTGTTGACTTCAAATGGTGATGACATTCTGCGCTGGTTGATTTTCTCACTTAAGTCACTATAGCTCTCTTCCCTCTGGTCTCGTCTCGTCTCGTCTCGTCTCTACTCGGCTTCTTTTGATTATGAAAATAATCGGAAATGTTTCTTGGTTTTATAGTGGAAAAATCTGAAGCCTATTTTTTTTCCAACATCAGATAACCATTTTTTATTCAAAACTGGTTTTTTTAAACACGGGAAACCTACTGTACTTCTGTCCAAGGGGAGTTTTCACGACTATAATTTTTCTTAAGATGATTAACATTTTGTATCAATCCGCCTCAGCTTTAAATCTTATGTCGTTTCTATCTTGGATGCCCGTGTAAACGTACCTTTATTTAGATTCTTCAATCCACCCCAAGTTTGCAGCAAGCCTTACACCTTTGGTTTTTGGACTAAATGATATATGGAAAACAGCTTAGCGCGTGTTGCCAACTCAAGCTGGTCTTAAACGGTCACATTTCATTAAATTTTTGGGAAATTTCTTAAATATCTTCTAAACTATCTCGAATTTCTAATTGATTTTTCAGCTTCTTTATTAATTAGATTCAGTTTAACAATATTATTATATTAAATTAAAATTTAAATGCATTATACGCTTCAATTCACTAAAAGATATCGCGGCATAAGGCCAAAATAGTTAGGGCATGGAAAAGGGGTATATATAGCTTTCGCTAACCTTTATTCACCGAGCGAGTAACCGAGAAGAGTTGGGGAAACCCCCCCCCTTCTCAACGTCTAGACGTTTATTGTAACCCTAGGCATTCGGTAACTGCACCACAAAGACCCGTAGAGGGAGGAGATGACTGAAGTGGAAGGTTGATGTGGACTATATTAGTGAGGGACGCCTCGCTATTATGGCCCGCTGAGATTGGACACTAGAGGTTGGACCTTGGTGTGAGGATGGTCGGAGGTGATTGTAACAGTGGGAGACGTCCCATTGCGTATAATCGCCTTCAACTGTCCAGCATCGAGGTTTGACCGTTAAGTGGATGGTGGAATGCGATAATATACAATTGGAGACGTCCTGCTGTATATAATTGCACAACACCTGAAATTCCCGTTAAACGGAATTGAACGATAAGCTGGCATGATTACGTCTCTAGACTTTTGGCTCCACGAGCTAGTTCACGTGATTTCCATTTACACAGGATATCCGCTTACGCCGGAAGTGACACACACACACACACAGACAGACACGATCAATGTAATACCTCCCCCTGAACTAAAGTTCAGTCGGGGAGGTAAATATTCTAGGGGCTGTGCAAAGACTATACAGGTATTATATAGATTCATTTTATACGTCATGAAACTAGGAGCAATAACAACGCCGTACGTAATTGGAGTGGTAACTTTATTTTATTTATAACACTTGTAGGTTCTTACAAAAGTATCCAAATATTTAAACTATGTTGGGTAAATTATCCAATTGGCCTGCATCTTCGCAAACTTTTCGCAATTTAGATTGATACCAGTTTCCACGTTCCTCGTGCCGTCGATTGCCAGGGTACCAGATGAGGCTGCTAACGTGAGCACAATTACCCACAGATAAGGCACCCCCTTTACAATTGCAATACCATTGCGAGATCGCGTCTAATCCAACTCCATGTGGTACGTATCGAATAAGGGCTTGATGAACAGCCGCCGATGAAAATTGACTTCGGACACGTACACGCAAGAGGACATGTTCTACTTTGCACAATTCAACGTCAAACGACCCGGTTTTCTCAATTGTTAAGGCGACGTAGGACTCGGCACGTCTGCATTTAAAATCACTCAAAACAATACCCTGAACGTCTTCCTCGCTTAGGACCGGGAAGTCTTCCAGGTTAATGTCGTCCAGTTTCTTCCATTGAGAAGGTTTACGCAAGATCCCTTGCGTGTACAAAGGCCAGCATATCTTCAAGCCGATGCTACTTGTCACCACTACCGGCTTTATCATTGAAATTATTGGTCCATACTTTGCCAATGGTCGAAACAACGACGCGCGTATTCTCAACCATGCGGTCAAAACTAGAGACGACCTAAAGGAGTTCTTTAAGGAAAATGATATTGTTCTGGCTGACCGAGGTTTTCGGGACTCCAACACCATGCTTTCAGATCTCGGAGTAAACTTGCAAATGCCGTCATTTCTGTTCAAAGGCGAAAAGCAAGTTGGCACTGACGAAGTAAACCGTTCACGAAATGTGACATTCCTAAGATGGCCTGTTGAAGTCAGAAATGGCCACCTGCAAAGTATCTTTAGGTTTTTTCAGCACCGGATACATGTACCGATGATACCCTATGTCCCAGAACTTCTCCACGTCTGCGCTTCCCTTATTAATGCGTACCATCCAGAATTGAACATTAAAGGTCAATGGGAAAGAGTGGTGGAAAAAACAGAAGCCACCTCGCACGTGGTAAATCCCCTTAAAGAACTTGTCGAACGGCAAGGGATCTTGCGTAAACCTTCTCAATGGAAGAAACTGGACGACATTAACCGGGAAGACTTCCCGGTCCTTAGCGAGGAAGACGTTCAGGGTATTGTTTTGAGTGATTTTAAATGCAGACGTGCCGAGTCCTACGTCGCCTTAACAATTGAGAAAACCAGGTCGTTCGACGTTGAATTGTGCAAAGTAGAACATGTCCTCTTGCGTGTACGTGTCCAAAGTCAATTTTCATCGGCGGCTGTTCATCAAGCCCTTATTCGATACGTACCACATGGAATTGGATTAGACGCGATCTCGCAATGGTATTGCAATTGTAAAGGGGGTGCCTTATCTGTGGGTACTTGTGCTCACGTTAGCAGCCTCATCTGGTACCCTGGCTATCGACGGCACGAGGAACGTGGAAACTGGTATCAATCTAAATTTCGCCAAGTTTGCGAAGATGCAGCCCAATTGGATAATTTACCCAACATAGTTTAAATATTTGGATACTTTTGTATGAACCTATAAGTGTTATAAATAAAATACGTACGGCGTTGTTATTGCTCCTAGTTTCTTGACGTACTTCCGTAAAGCAAAGACTATCAAATGAAGCTGTATAATAGCTGTATAGTCTTTGCACAGCCCCTAGAATATTTTTTTCTGCACAGCATAGGTGCCCGAGACATAAAACACTTTTACAGGCGGTTTCTACTGTTTTTGGCCTATTATTCACATATTTTACCTCGTCGTACGCGCCAATCCCGTGGCAGTTACGAAACGAAACTTTCCCAGAATCATCATTTACCCTTTATACATCTTTGTTCCAAGTTTCAGCGTGATTCGTGTGGGGTATGATAGTCTAATCAGACTTTGAAGCCGACATGTCCTCTTATCTCTAGCATTACGGAAGAAATCCTCCAACCTTTGTAGTCCGGAGGTTTTTGATATTAATGAACAGATTTCGCGCTAAAAGAGCGTAAATACTATCAGAGATGACAACCAAACCAAAAATTTGGAAATTTTAAGAAGTTTATTTTTAACATTACTTGACCCAAAGGTCTACCTAGTGTTGTGGGTCTTCTTTTCATTAACTATGAAAGCGTTTAATATTGATGATTAGGTTTAATTTGTAGTTTAATTTCTCCTCTGTTTCCTCATGCACTTAGATTCCTCACTAATTTATTCCATTTTGATATATTTTATTATCAGGTGCGTTCCTTAACTCAGGAATTTTTTATCAATTTTAAATCAGTTTTAAATCGACTTAATTTTGATTAATTTTTATAATGATTAGATTTAAATTGTAGTTTAAGGTCTCGTCTGTCTCGTCGTGCATTATCATTCCCCCTAATTTGACCTATTTTGGTCAATATTCATTTTTAAACACGACTAAATTTGAATATCTTCATCATACTCTCTATAGTGTTTTGGAGTTTCGTTCAAAAATTCAAATAGACCAAAATAGGTCAAATTAGGGGGAATGTTAACGCGCGACGAGACGGACTAGATCTTTAATTACAATTTAAACCTAATCATTATAAAATTAAACAATTTTAAGTCGATTTAAAACTGATTTAAAATCGACAAAAAATATATAAATTAAAAATAATGTACCTGAAAAATAAGTTAAATAATCAAAAAGTACTAAATTCTAATCACGCGACGAGACAGGGGATGGCTTAAACTTGAATTTAAACCTAATCATCGTTAAATTTAATCACGATTTTAGAAACGATCACATGATGAGTTAAATATTTTTCAAAATATGTAAATTTTCCATTGAAGTCCATGTTATAGAGATTAATGGTATGCCTGCTCACACATTACAATTTCTCGGAATTGGCTTATCGTAATTCTATTAAAATCTAACCAATCCTGAGTCATTCGATGGGGAATGACGTCATATTGTCCATTTTGTTTAGAAACGATCACATGATGTTGAAGTTAATTTTCCATTGAAGTCCATGTTATAGAGATTAATCTAATTTTTAATGTTGGATATTTGTTTCACGCGGACGGAGGAATGCCCCACCCGTAATGCCACCGCCACCACATACGCGTAAGTACCTTTTATTCCCTTTAATAAGCTCAGGGAAATATGTTAAACTGAATTATCAGGAAATGAAGAAATTAAGTTTGATAAGGTTAGGAAATCTTATATTAGTAAGGCCGGGGAATTGAGAAATTTGGCTTAAGGAGCTCCGGGAATTAAGAAATTGGGTATAATAAGGTCAGGGGATAATGAAATTGGGTTTAATAATGTCAGGGAATAATGAAATTGGGTTTAAGTTGAGGGAATTAAGAAATTGGGTGTAATAAGGTCAGGGAGTAATGAAATTGGGTTTAAGAAGGTGAGGAAATTAATAAATTGGGTGTAATAAGGTCAGGAAATAATGAAATTGGGTTTAATAATGTCAGGGAATAATGAAATTGGTTTAAGAAGGTGAGGGAATTAAAAAATTGGGTGTAATAAGGTCAGGGCATAATGAAATTGGGTTTAATATTGTCAGGGAATAATGAAATTGGGTTTAAGAAGGTGAGGGAATTAAGAAATTTGGTGTAATAAGGTCAGGGGATAATAAATTGGGTTTAATAATGTCAGGGAATAATGAAATTGGGTTTAAGAAGGTGTGGGAATTGAGAAATTGGGTTTAAGAAGGTGAGGAAATTTATAAATTGGGTGTAATAAGGTCAGGAAATAATGAAATTGGTTTTAATAATGTCAGGGAATAATGAAATTGGTTTAAGAAGGTGAGCGAATTAAGAAATTGGGTGTAATAAGGTCAGGGAATAATGAAATTGGGTTTAAGAAGGTGAGGAAATTAATAAATTGGGTGTAATAAGGTCAGGAAATAATGAAATTGGTTTTAATAAGGTCAGGGAATAATGAAATTGGTTTAAGAGGGTGAGGGATTTAAGAAATTGGGTGTAATAAGGTCAGGGAATTATGAAATTGGGTTTAATATTGTCAGGGAATAATGAAATTGGGTTTAAGAAGGTAAGGAAATTAATAAATAATAATAAGGTCAGGAAATAATGAAATTGGTTTTAATAATGTCAGGGAATAAGGAAATTGGTTTTAAGAAGGTGAGGGAATTAAGAAATTGGGTGTAATAAGGTCAGGGAATAATGAAATTGGGTTTAATAATGTCAGGGAATAATGAAATCGGGTTTAAGAAGGTGAGGGAATAAAGAAATTGGGTTTAATATTGTCAGGGAATAATTAAATTGGGTTTAAGAAGGTGAAGGAATTAAGAAATTGGGTGTAATAAGGTCAGGGGATAATGAAATTGGGTTTATTAATGATTTTTAAAAGCCACAATTAAAATATACGCGTTGTAATTTAGTTTATTGTATCTCCCTAACCTATATATATATATATATATATATAGGTATTTAACTATAATGAGAGTAGATTAACACTAATCTACTCTCATTATAGTTAAATGCCTATGTATAGCTTTTTGAAAATGGTTAAAGCACCAAATTGTACGTGGTAAAGATTTGCACACGCTACCAAATGACATTGATGATTAATTTTTAACTTAAAACCTATCACCGTAAAATTACGAAACATGGTTAGGGAAATTTTTAACACTTGATTAGATGCAACAGGTGTCCAGCTGGAAGGTCATGTCACCAAATAGGTGGCGCTCCTTCCATGCAAATTTCTGGAATATTCCAGCTGGACTCCCTGTTGCAAATCTCCACCCCTTTTTCTTTGCATAAAAAGAGATGTTGTAGAGGTAAGAAAACAGATTGATAATGTATTTCAAAACAGATAGATCGCGTTCTCAACGAGAATTTATAAATAAAAGATTGAGTAAACGCTTAGAGTAAAGTTGTAATTATTTAGGTAAGAAAAAAATCATCTCGTCACTTCGGAGGAAAGGAGATCAACGTTAATTACAACGCAAGGGTAATATAATATTTTGAAAATAGCCCTTAAAGGAAGATTATTAGGTGAAAATTCCATACCCATTTTAATTTTTTACCTGATTCCTTCCAATTAAATATATCCTGCTGAATTTTTTCACTTTTTTAAAAAAATTATTTCGATGAGAATTAATTATTTAAAACTTAATTAGGCTTAGCTATGTGTTTGAATTTTTCACTGTTGCCAAAGGACCAATCAGAGCTAAGAGCCAATGAGAGGAGACTCTATCAAAGTTAGATCGTAGAGCTCCTAGCGACATCTAGGTGATAATATAAAGATCTTGGTTTTAATTGAAGCTACGTTTTAAAAACTATAAGCTTCGCTGGTAACGAGCTTTGGATGATAATGATGCCTACAATCTTTCATAAACCTAATTTTCATAAAAATCAAATCTCTACGTTATCACCTAGATGCCGCTAGGGGCTCTACTTTTTAACTTAGTAAGTCGGGGGGATGAGTCCTTGGTTCTGATTGGCTTCTTGGCAATGGTAGAAAAATTCAAAAACATGTTTAGGATATAAAACTTATAAAATATTTTCTAATAGTATTTGTACTTCAAAAATTATGAAAAAAGTCAGGGAAGCATATTTTTACATAAAGAATCGGGAAAAAAAATACTTCATTTCAGCTAATAGTATCCCTTTAAAGGGATTTCCTCACAATTCCTCCGAAAGGAAAGAAGTAACCCCGGGGAAAATAGATTAGAGAATATGATAGAAAATAAGTAGAGAAATCCTCCCAAAATATTTCCCGGTTACATAGATTAAATAACTAGGTTTAGAAAAACTGTTGTTTGGGGCAACTTATATTGGTATAGTCATAGGCGGAGAAGATAATCCGCCTATGGTATAGTTTCATAAATATTTTTTTACAACATATTGATACTACTATTATCAGAACGTTTAGATGGTGGTGAATGTCTTAAATTTAAAGAGAATCTCAAATTATTTGAGGGTGCTCATTCCACAGCGCTGTTGTTTACGAAAAGATTACGCGATTTGTTAGAGTACTAGAATGTGATGTACTACTATGAAAGAAATACCCATCATAGAGCTTTTAAAATTTTTAGACAACTGAATTTAGTAAATATTCTACTAGCATCCTACGAAAGGACAAGAGAAGACCGCCGTATTTAGATTTTCGTACCGAAGGAGGGAAGAGTGGTTTGAATCCGGGGTTGGCCGGAATTACCCGGCAATAATGAATAACACGCTTCCAAAATCTTTAATGGGGACCCCTTCATACCTTTAATGAAAGAACAAAAGCTTACCTAGGTTCATGAACTGCATGCTATTAAATGGGAATCGATCATGCTTTCAACCCCTGAAGAAACATCCTATAGAGGGCGCAAACGGCGCCTTGTGTCATGTGGGATCATCATTATCATACCTAGAGTGTCACGTGACTTCCAGGGAAATCATTCATAAAAAAGAAAAGCTACAAACCTAGGGAGATCAATTGGTGGGAGAACGAACTCAGGATATCATGTTTAACCTTGAATTATTTATAATGTTATTTGTTTAAATTATATTATATGATCCCATTAAAATACTCTAAGAAGTGAAACCAGTTTGATTATTCTCAGTTAAAAACCCACCAGTTACAAATGGAGGCATCGCTGATTCTGTTTTTTTTTTTTTTGCGCCCGTTATTGTCATTTTTTTTCGCGCTGTTGTTTAGTTGCCATTAGGGCCATTGCCGATTAGTTTTTGCGCTCGTTGGTTTCGTTTTTTCGCGCCGCCGTCTTTCATTTTTTTTCGGTCGGGGGTGTGTGCAGCCCCATCAGCTATGAACATTAATTTCCAGGGGACACTACTAATTTTTGTGCCTAATTTCAGCCCCATGTGTTTGGACAGCTATTGAACTATCATCCCAGGAAGTGTAACATTTACGTTTTTTACCGGTGCGTTAAGGTGTTCAGTACAACTGTTTGTTGTGGAGTTTTTTTGGGGTTCTTTGTATTTGATAAGTGCGAACCTCCATCAACGCTCGCGGAGGCCTAAATGCGCTCATTGCATTGATTCCCTTCAATTCTCCCTTCAGAGGAACAAGTTCCTCTTTTTGCCGACATTATCCTGGACATTATCTTCAAGTGGTATATCTTTCTACAACGGCTATTAGTGTTGTGCTTTATGGAAACATCATCCTGGAACTCCTCAATTTATTGTACCTGTTGCTGAACAATTGGAAGAATTTGAGTATCATATCCATGTTATGTTGCTTGGATTATAGTTTATCTACCTTACCCAACAAACATTTTTTCTGACTAATTAGACCATGGGGAGTTAAAAAAATATTGTCCCGCCGCAAATATTTTTAATTTTTTTTAATAATCCTACCCTAATCCTACTATTAATCAACGCATCGTACATACTCGTTCATCACCCTTGGAGGAAGTATGTTAGATGGTGGCGCCGACTGCCTATAAACTTCGTTACTCGTAGCGGCCTTTCCTACGGCGACGCGCATACCGTTACTAAGGTAACCCGCATATTTAAGGGGGGCGTCACGACTCACTTTCCTCGGGATATCCTTTTTACCTTTCAAACTAATCGGCGGTTATTCCGGTCTACGCTTGCTTGCTTATTCGATGACGTACGGCGCGAAGGTAGAAGCGCGCGAACGCCGGAGCTAAGGGGTCACAAAAAGGGGAAAACACAGCGCTCTAGACCCGGCAATCCTAACCATCGTTTCAATAGAAAAACGAACAGTCGGTGCCTCCATCTAACATACTTCCTCCAAGATCACCCGAAGCAGATTACCACCAGGCTAGTATAGCCCTGTCTATTTATACAGGTTAAAACAGAGACATCAGTTCAGTTCTATAACAAAACAGTGGCGCCCTCCATAGGTTTCCTCAAGGGTTCAAATTATGATTATATCAAATATGTCTTTGCGAACAAAGACCCAGAAGGACATGTTATGGCCTTGAATGTCTGAAGTGACAGATACTTAATTTTCTTTTAAAACATTAAATTTAAATACAATTAAATTTTCTTTTAAAATATGAAATTTAAATATAATTAGATTTTCTTTTAAAACATGAAATTTAAATATAATTAGATTTTCTTTAAAACGAAATTTAAATATAATCACAATCTGGCACGATTTAGAGTTTCAAATTTCAAAACAACTGATTTTATTCACTCGGAAATATTTAAGAAAAAACATAACAGACGATTTTCTCCCATTGACGCTTAACATTAAATTTCGCTTATTTATTTTTCAGGGAAAACGTGTATTGAACTGTTATTTTTCAGTATAACGCGAGTCCACTTTTTGTTTTATTAATTTAACCCGAATTTCCACGACTCGCAATTGAACGGATCGTTAAAAATACTCGCCGGCTTATTCTAATGGGTAT
Organism: Odiellus spinosus; assembly: GCA_963920705.1. Taxonomy (NCBI): domain Eukaryota; kingdom Metazoa; phylum Arthropoda; class Arachnida; order Opiliones; family Phalangiidae; genus Odiellus; species Odiellus spinosus. The sequence continues at coordinate 29,600,365 of OY987226.1, forward strand.
ATGGTCAAGGGAAATGTGTTTTTTAAAGCCCGTTTAAAGTCACCTTCTTTAACTTAGCAGACGACGCAAACCATAACAATTTGTACTTTCAAAGCTATATTGTGCGCGCAAGGGAAGAGAATTTCAAAGCGACGAATTTTAGAGCGGATAATGTTTTTAAATTGTAATACTTTCATTTTTCTTTTCATTAAAACCGTGCAATTTAAATGATGATTTCCATAAGTGACCACTAATTAGTTATTAGGAGTTATAATAAAACATTATCCATGAATTAGGTTTGTTCGTTTGCAACCTAAATTAAAAATTAAAATATGGGGAATTTTTATTCCCTTTAAATTCCTTGTATAAGCATTCATAAGCTAACAACATGAACGAATTGCCTCGACTAAAGTCGAGGAGTTGTAATAAATCATTATCCATGGATTAGGTTTGTTCGTTTGCAACCTAGATAAAAAATTAAAATATGGGGAATTTTTTTCCCTTTAAATTCCTTGTATAAGCATTCATAAGCTAACATGAACAAATTGCCTCGACTAAAGCCGAGGAGTTATAACAAAACATTATCCATGGATTAGGTTTGTTCGCTTGCAACCTAAATTAAAAATTAAAATATGGGGATTTTTTATTCCCTTTAAATTCCTTGTATAAGCATTCATAAGCTAACATGAACGAATTGACTCGACTAAAGTCGAGGAGTTGTAATAAAACATTATCCATGGATTAGGTTTGTTCGTTTGCAACCTAAATTAAAATATGGGGAATTTTTATTCCCTTTAAATTCCTTGTATAAGCATTCATTAGCTAACATGAACGAATTGCCTGGACTAAAGTCGAGGAGTTATAATAAAACATTATCCATAGAAAACATTATCCAATTAAGGTGTGAGATCAGATCATAGAACTTTGATTCTATGCCTAAACCCAAAGCTAAATTAAGTAAATTTTTCTATTGAACGAAAAGTTTCGTTTTGTTTGACACGTAATCCCTGAAAAATAATTAAGCGAAATTTAATGTTAAGCGTCAATGGGAGAAAATCGTCTGTTATGTTTTTTCTTAAATATTTCCGAGTGAATAAAATCAGTTGTTTTGAAATTTGAAACTCTAAATAGTGCCAGATTGTGATTATATTTAAATTTCGTTTTAAAAGAAAATCTAATTATATTTAAATTTCATGTTTTAAAAGAAAATTTAATTGTATTTAAATTTAATGTTTTAAAAGAAAATTAAATATCTGTCACTTCAGACATTCAAGGCCATAACATGTCCTTCTGGGTCTTTGTTCACAATGACATTTTTGATATAATATCTGTCACTTCAGACATTCAAGGCCATAACATGTCCTTCTGGGTCTTTGTTCGCAAAGACATTTTTGATATAATATCTCACTTCAGTCTAACACGAAAGTGTTAACTTCTATATTAAAAGACTAGCCCTTTAAAAAGTAATTCAGTCAAATCTACATTTTTACCATTGCCCTTTAAACCCAATAAAAATTATTTTTTTCACAATTTTTGATTTTAATAGATGGGGCAGCCGCACTTGATTCAGTCAGATCTCTACATTTTTACCATTGCCCTTTAATCCCAATTAAATTAAAAATTTTCATAATTTTTGATGTTAATAGCTGGGGCAGCCTCACTTGATTCAGTCAGATCTCTACATTTTTACCAGTGCCCTTTAATCCCAATTAAAATTAATTTCTTCATCTTTGATGTTAATAGATGCGGCAGCCGCACTTGTTTCAGTCAAATTTCTACATTTTTACCATTGCCCATTTTTTATGTTATTACCTCCGGCAGCCCCAAAGCGAGACACTGAAATCTTTACATTTTTCCCATTGCCCTTTAAACCCAATTAAAATAAATTTTTTCATCATTTTTGATGTTAATACCTCCGACAGCCGCAGTGAAATCTTTATATTTTCCGCATTGCCCTTTAAACCAAATTTGAATTAATTTTTTCATCAATTTTGATGTTAATACCTCCGACAGCCGCAGTGAAATCTTTATATTTTCCCCATTGTCCTTTAAACCAAATTTATTCTGCTTGGCACCATTCAAGCTAAACCAGAAAATGTTGAAACGTTAATGCTAGCAATTTGTACTTTGCATAACATCCTACGCCAACAAAGTATTGACAAAGAGGATGAGCTAAACACTGATTCCGAGTCAAGTGATGATGAGGGTGTTGAAAACATTTCGAAGGAAAAACCCGTTTTAAGACCCCTAGCTCACCAAGGGTGCCGTGCATCTCTAAAAGCAAAAGACATTCAAGAAGAATTTATGAACTATTTTTGCAACGAAGGGGCGTTTTTGGCAGTGGAAAAAGATACGAGAGTATTAAAAGCCAATTGTACCATTTAAATTGCATTATTTTATTTACATAGAACATTAAATTCTAATTAACAATTCGAAGATGTTTACATTCCAAGTAAAGAATGTTTTTTTTCAAATATCATCTCCATAAATTGACATTTTAATTCATCAGATTCTCTCGGAGGCAATAACCTCAATTGTGTAGCAATGTATGAACCAAATATTTCATGTTCGTCTTTATTTTCGTCCATTTTTTGACAAGGGGTTTGACTTTTTAAACAAGCCAAAGCTTCACCCAAAAATTATCTGTTTCTGGTAAGTTTTTTGATGTTTTTTTTTTTTTTTTTTTTTTTTTTTTTTTTTTTTTTTCGCTTTTGCTCGTACTCTGAATGTGCAGTACTTGATGAAGAACCTCCGTTTATCCCACTGGTTCATGGTAAATTTGTTTCCGAATGGGTTCCCTTTACGATCGTCATTGCCATTCCTACCATCATCCCCATCAGGCTCAATTATTTCGTCTGTAAAAAAGCTTAGATTTTACGGAAACAAACGAGAATCCTCCAGATAATTTGGCCCCTTTAATTCCAGAAAAAAATCAACGATTGGGTTATAATAATAATTATAGTAAAAATTAATAATAGGTTTAGTATACCGTTTCTCCAAGTTCCGGCGCTTGGTTCGCGATATCCATACTTGACCGCGCCTTTCGTGGCTGAAGAGAGGTTTGTAAAAATAAAAGATCTCCGAAAAACTCCCATTTTGGTTCGTAAATATCATCCGTCCCAGAGCCACTTTTTTTGGACGCGGTCACTTTTGACATTTCTCGTGAGAAATAGGTCCGTATCCCTTCCCAGCGGCTTTTAATATCGATCACTGAATTATGGAAATTACATTTGTTGAGGTTTTAAATTTAAAATATGAGGAGTCGTAAATTTAAAATAAACCTGTACAACCAATTATAGAAGCGGCATTCTCAAAAGCCTGATCTCGTAGCCCAGTTTTTTTGTAATTGGCATTCTTTGTATTATATATAAATTCATTTTCTCTAATAAATTCAATTCCAGTTCCAGACTCTTGTCAGGTTGACTCCGATCGGGTCTGTACCCGATTAAAATCGGCTCTGTGCTGCGACAAAAAACGGCTCGAGTCTAACATTCACACTACCTGACAAGTCGGGCCGACTAGTCAATCTGACCTTGTCAGCTGACTAAAGTTGGATAGTCTGAACGCGCCTTTAGTCAGACCCTTGCCAAGACTCATTTTCGAACTCCAGCTCTTCATAAGTTTCCCCCTGATCCACGTCCTTTTCTTCAGCATAAGCACCCTGCTCCATCTCTTTAAATTATATTATTTAAATATTAATCCAAACATCGGGTTGGTGTAAAAATTTATAATTTAACCTTCTTACCCAGTGGTATATAAAGTCAGCAGTTGAAAAAAACCTCGAAATCGTAAAATGATCCGCGGCGAGCGTGAAAAAAACTTACTTGTTCGAAGGAGTCTCGCAAAATATCTTTTAACCAAATATAAATATTCCGAACAGCCTTATATACTTCAAAATCACCGCTTAGAAAAAATCCTCAGGGTACAGACTGTTTTCTTTTCCGGGGTAGTAGTAAACATCACGTTGTTATTTCGGGGGTCACTGTATTTTTGTTTTATAGGCGTTGTCTATCATAGCTTTTTTCAGCTTTTACGAGGCAACAGTTCAGACGACTGGTTCGGGACGGGGAGACGGAGATTCGACCGCGGACTATGGACAAATGGATTTTCTTCAGAATTACTACCATTTGTATATGCCAGTCTACTTTTCGTACCATAACGGATGTAAAACCTGTCTCGTGGAAAATTTTACTTCTAAAGTACTGAGGTTAGGAACCTTAGCTCTAGTTGAAGTTGTGAATAACAATAATGCGGAAACTGATTCGGAATATTTAAAACATATAATACGCGTTTTGTATGCAACGAAATGATAAAAAAATCAAACTGGTATAACTATTGGATTACGTATTCAAGTTAGTCCTAGTTTCACGATGTTCGAATTTATCGATAGTCGAGATTGCGGTCGGTATAGAGGGTGTTTTTGAAAAGTCTATCACAAATTAAGGGGGGTGTTGTTTGGGACATATTGAATAAAAAAAGTCCTAAGGACCATTGTCCTAAAGTGCACCGTTTCAAAGTTATAGGCCCTCAAAAATTGGTACCCATAACAAGAAAAACATCGGAATTGTTAAACGCTTATTGTATCTTTGACCAAATTGTTTTTAAACTTAATGTTCAATTTTATAAGCCTCTAATCGAAAGAGATAAGCTTAATCTCAATTAGCAAAAGTCATTACATAAGATATAAGTATGGCTACGTCGATAACGAACGTGTTGAATGCAAATTCTGAGCATTAGATGCATGTCCGCATATTCGGAATTTGTGAAGTACGGCATTGTTACGATAACTTGTAGAATTGTGAATGTTTCGTCGCAGCAGGTTTATTTAAATAGGTACTTGACATAATAGTGTTTATTCCTTTTTAAAAAAACGCTCAATCAATCTGTTGAAAAATTGTTTAAAAATAGAATATGATCTAATTTACCAATACGTGTAGATCTTTGCAAATTACACAATTGACGTCATTTAGCTGTTATGTTTTAAACAAGGGGCAAAGACGTCCCAAAAGACGTATCTTCGAGGACGATACAGAAACAAGTACCCGCCAAGCTGGGCACCGATTGGGCGTTAATCACGTGATCGTTTGGAAAGTTCTCAAAGGTCATCAGTTTCATCCTTACCACTTTTAAAAAGTTCAAGCCCTGAACCCAGCGGATTACCCACGGCGAACGGCGTTTTGTCAGTGGTTTCTACCTCAGCCTCCTCAGGTGAACGCGTTGGATTTCCCACAGGTTCTGTTCGTTACCGAGGAAGCTAACTTTTCACGAGAAGGTATTGTCAACCTGCATAACAAGAATCAGTGGTCCCAAAGAAACCCTCACGCAACTAGAGTTAGATCGTATCAAGTAAAATTTAGTTTAAACGTATGGTGTGGAATTGTGGGGGACTATTTAATTGGCCCACATTTTCTAGAGCCAAGATTAAACGGTGAGGCTAATTCGCGATTCTTAAGAGACAATCTACCGGAACTCCTCGAAGACGTACACTTAGGTTTGTGACGAGAAATGTGGTTTATGCACGACGGTGCACCAGCGCATTTTAGCCTCGCAGTTAGAGCTCAACTTAATGGTACATTTCCTTTGCGGTGGTTAGGTCGAGGAGGACCTGTAGAGTGGCCTGCCCGATCACCAGATCTCAACCCTTGCGATTTCTTCTTTTGGGGCCATCTGAAAGACTTGGTTTACACGAGTGAAGTGCATGATGTTGAAGAACTGCGTAGACGAATAGTACTTGGCTGTCAAACCATTCGCGATACTCCAGGAATATTTCAACTTGTAAGGGAATCGTTTGTAAGACGAGTGAATGTTTGCCTTAACGCGGGTGGTGAACACTTTGAACAATATTTGTAATGAATTCCGAATAGTAGACTTATTAATAAACATGGTGTATGTAACTACGTATGTTGCAGCTGTCTCTTTGAATTATCCACACCTTACTTTCATGACACGCATTTTGAGATGAAGTTCTTTTGGCCCAGTGTCATTTCTATTAGATGTAGCAGTATCGGTTACACGTAATCGTAACCATAAGCCAAAATACTTCCTACCATAACCTCTTGAACAATTTCAAGCTTTCAACTATAGCTCAGAATTTGCATTCAACACGTTCGTTATCGACGTAGGGATACTTATAATCTTATGTTATTGACTTTTGCTAATTTAGATTAAGCTTATCTCCTTCAATTAGAGGCTTATAAAATTGAACATTAAGTTTAAAAACAATAAGCGTTTAACAATTCCGATGTTTTTCTTGTTATGGGTACCAATTTTTGAGGGCCTATAACTTTGAAACGGTGCACTTTAGGGCAATGGTCCTTAAGACGTTTTTTATTCAATTTGTCCCAAACAACATCCCCTTAATTTGTGATAGACTTCAGAAACACTCTGTATTAAGAAACAAGTTGGGAAACCAAAATAATACCTCCCCGACAACCACGTGATGTTAACTAACCTAACCTTACCTAAAATATTAAAATTTATGGCATTTGTGGAAGACGAAGATTGAAAGCAAAAAAAAAAATAATATCTCAATTAAACACTAAATATATTAAACCAATAATTCAGGTCAAAAATATACTTCTTATCAAGATAAATTTGAATGCAAAAGAATCAAACTTAATTCAAAATAAAATTTTGAGAACCAGAGTCGGAAAATTTTTGCTGAATAATGAATTAATTTTAATATAAATGCGTAACGAGTAAAATAAGCAAGGTCAAGGTTCTTCTTTTAAAACCATATAATAATTTTGAAGGATCTAGAGTATTTGCAGACCAAGTAACGCCAATAGGCAAAATATTATATCACATTGAACCTATATGCATTTCTTCAGTATACCAACAAAACCCTAAATAATTCTCTACTTAAAACCAAACCTAACTAGAGAAAAAAAGGAAAATAAATAAGATATAACAACATAGATTTCAAGATAAATAATACAGTCCATAATTCAGTATTAAAACAAAAAAATCAGAATTAAGACAACTGAAATTAGCAATCTTTGGTAATATGTTAAATAGCCCTTACACGAACAATTTAAGTAAAGCAAATTATCAAATAAACGACAAATAAGTCAATTAATTAAAATGAAAAATATTAATCTTACCACTACCAAATAGCGGGCAGAAAACACAGACATCAAGATAACATTAGCAAAATAAATTTTCAACACCGGTAATCCTGAGAACTAGGTTCTACAAAATCTTCCTGAATAATAAATTTATTTTAATCTAAAAAATATAAAATCTTAAAAAAAATATATATACAAATAACATATTGATAAACCAATTAAAATTAGATGCGAAAAACATTTAATCTCGATATGAGATTAAATACACAAGGTCAATTTTCTTCTTTTAAAACCATATCAGAATTTTGACGGTTGTAGAGTATTTGTAGACCAAGTAACGTGAAAAGGCAAAATGTTATATCACATTGAACCTATACATGGCTTCAGTATACAACACAACCCTAATAAACCTATCAATAAACAACTAACGCAGTGGCTTTCCGTATATCAGGTTAAACTAAAAATAATAAACGCATCAAACAAATAATTCAAATTCAAAATTACTACCTTACCAATAAAATTGCATTCAAACGATTCAAACTTCATTTAAAATCATCGAGCCAAATTTCTAGACAACTAGTTTCGTCAAAGATTTCAAAAGAATGAAGTAAATTTAAGTTCAATAAAATAAAATTTAGATAAGCAAGGTCAAGGTCCCTCAGTAAAAACATATCGGTGTTTAGAAAACTCTAGAGTATTTGTAGACCAAGTAACGCCAGTGGAATTTTTTTAGATCAAAATCATCTTATGACCTCGTCATGGCCTATACATTCGTAAGCAATTACATTCAATAAACAATTAACGCATTAGGTTTCCGCATACCACACTAAACTAAGGACTGTGACGTACAATTTCGCTTTCTGGTGCTACTCAGTCTACAGATACCCTAGAAAGCTGTAGAGTAAATTTTTGATATATAAGCTCACTTAACACTTTTTTTTGCGGTATAATGCTATGAGTAAAGAAGGGATATCTCTCTTTTGGCCCCACAATCAATTTTTTATAATTTTTTTTAGACACGGCGGACCTGAGTAAAAACATACCCAGTTGTGAAACAAACGTCATTTTACGTAACTCCACATTAGCTAAAATGTAACCGGAAATACACGACAGCAGGCCTTAAAAGCCTGGCTCTATTATATTTAATTGTGATTAACATTAAATTCATGTGGGGAAAAGTTTGAAACTAAAACTACCAGTCATCACGAGAACCAATCACGTGATGCTTTCCCCACTCGCTCTACATTTCACTTTAGGATCATCCATATCATATATACCAAATAAAACACGAGGAATTTCAATGTGAATCCGGTTTAGAAATTCCGTCAACTGCAAATTGTGGCTGGACTAATCTGCTTCAATCTGCTCATGCGCAACGCAACATACATTTGCGAAACGCGCGGGAATTATAAAAAATAAATTGGAAAGCCCGTACTAGTTATTAAAACCAATTATTACGCTATTCTTCGCAAGTTTGCCAAAAATTACAGTATTTACCCATACATAAAGCTGATTCTCCCAAGAATATCAAATTTAGTGGTCTACACAAACTCGCGTGCTGGCGAACTCGAATACACGGGAAACCTACTGTACTTCTGTTCAAGGAGAGTTTTCAAGACCACCTTTTTCTTAAGAGGTTTAACATTTTGAATAAATCCGCCTAATCTTCAAATCTTATACGTCAAAATAAAAGTCTGGCGTTAATTTATGATATACTCAATCAGACTAAGCAACTTTATTTTGCGCACAGATCGAGGCAACCAGGTCGCTTAAACATTATTTGGCGATTTGCGCGAGAAATTGCAAACATTAAGGAAGAATTTATTGCAAATCCAACGTTTCTTGTGAATTATACCCTCGTGTACACGCGACATTTTCGCGCGAAACACATTCGCTTAGGGCAGTATCGCAAACATGCCAGAAATTGTAAAAATTAAATTGAAAGCGCGTGCAAGAAATTTCTTTTATAACCAAGTCCCAATACACTGTTTCCAACTTCGCTAGAAGGTAACAGTTCATCCCGGTACATAAAGCTAATTCTCTCAATATAACAAAAAAAAATAAAATCATTTGTAATGTCCATGTATACATGCCATATAACCATCTCTATATCCCTGTGAACGCGCCTTTATCTCTTATCTAAATTATGTTGTTTCTATCTTGCATACCCGTGTAAACGGACCTTTATTTTGTTTCTTCAATCCACCCCAAGTTTACAGCAAGCCTAAGCCTATTCTACCCGTTATACCTTTGCTTTTTTGACTAAATGATATATATGGAAAATAGCTTAGCGCATGCTGCCAACTCAAGCTGGTTTTAAACGGTCACATTTCTTTGCACAATTCCTTAAATATCTTCTAAACTATCTCGAATTTTAAATTGATTTTTCAGCTTCGTTATTAATTAAATTCGGTTAAACAATATTATTATATTAAAATAAAATTTAAATGCATTATACGCTTGAATTCACTAAAAGAAATCGCGGCATAAGGCCAAAATAGTTAGGGCATGGAAAAGGGGTATATTTAGCTTTCGCGACCCTTTATTCATCGAGCGAGTAACCGAGAAGAGTTGGGGAAACCCCCCCCCCCCCGTTCTCAACGTCTAGACGTTTATCGTAACCCTAGGCATTCGGTAACTGCACCACAAAGACCCGTAGAGGGAGGAGATGAGAGGAGTGGAAGGTTGATGTGAACTATATTAGTGAGGGACGCCTCGCTAATATGGCCCGCTGAGATCGGACACTTGAGGTTGGACCTTGGTGTAGGGATGGTCGGAGGTGATTATAACAGTGGGAGACGTCCAGCATCGAGGTTTGACCGTAAAGTGGATGGTGGAAGGTGATAATATGCAATTGGAGACGTCCTGTTGCATATAATTGCACGACACTTGAAACTTAATGTGGCAGCCACGCTTAAACGGAATTGAACGATAAGCTGGTATGATTACGTCTCTAGACTTTTTGCTCCACGAGCTAGGTCACGTGATTTCCGCTTACACAGGATATCCGCTTACACAGGAAGTGACACACACACACACAGACACACACACACACAGACACACACACACACAGACACACACACACAGATACACACACACTCACACACAGACACGATCAGTGTAAAACCTCCCCCTGAACTAGTGCCAATGGCACTAGAAGGAATTTGTGACATATTAATATTTAAAAACCCAACTAAAAGGGAAGGCTGTCGTTCACAGATATTACAACTCAGAATGAGCAGATTTAATTTTTTAAAACACTCTGAAAGGCCAGATATAATTTTTTAAACACTCTGAAAGGCCAGATACTTTATTACAACTCTGAATGGACAGATATTAACTTTTTAAATCACTGCAATTTAGCTAAACCTTTCACAGATAACTCTGCCCTTTGTACGAATGTTGCATTTTCTTCTAGGAAACAATATTATGGAAAAACTTAACCATCTGACGGTTAAAGTGTGTAATTAACACTTTGTTAGATGGATTGAGAAGCACTGCGTTTAATCGAAAGCCCCCCCCCAAATATTTCAGATTGAAACCAATTTAGTTTTATTAAAATGACCATTGTAAATAAAAAAAAATTATGAAAACAACTAAATATAAATAGTATATGGGCACGATTATTTTTCTTATATATTTCATAAATCATTTGCAAACCAAAATGTGGCGTAAACTAAATATAATATAAATATAATAGGCACGATTATTTTTCTTATATATTTCATAAATCATTTGCAAACCAAAATGTGGCGTAAACTAAATATAATATAAATATAATAGGCACGATTATTTTTCTTGAAATATTTCATAAATCCTTTTTCAAAGCAAATATTGTGTAAACTAAATATAAGTATAGTATAGGCACGATTATTTCCTAAAAATATTTCATAAATCCACAAACGTTGCGTTAACAAAATATAAATAGTATAGGGACAATTATTTTCCTAAAAATATTCCATAAACCCTTTCCAAACCAAAATGTTTCGTATAAAGGGCAGAGTAATCTGTGAAAGGTTTAGCTAAATTGCAGTGATTTAAAAAGTTGATATCTGTCCTTTCAGCGTTGTAATAAATTATCTGGCCTTTCAGAGTGTTTAGAAAAATTATATCTGCCCATTCTGAGTTGTAATATCTGTGAAAGACAGCCTTCCCTTTTAGTTGGGTTTTTAAATATTAATATGTCACAAATAAAATTCCTTCTAGTGCCATTGGCACTAGTTTTTTTCTTAATATCTGTCCCTTTGTGAAAACTAGTTTATTTCAAGTAGTATTATATACGTGTTTAAAATCTATCCGTTGCATTATCTATTTAAAAAGCGCTGAACTTTTCCTAGATTATAAATAATACAAATTCAAATTATTATCGTCATTATCCCTTTCAAAGAGTGCTTCATTCAAAAGAATGAGATATCTATGCGATTTTTGACATCATTTTATTGTGGATTTTTTTAATTGTTTAATAAACTAAAGACGTTGAATCGAAAATTTCAAACAGTTTAATTGTTAAAACCAGTGTTGTTAATTTTCGGGAAAATAAAAGCATCGGATGATAGAGAGAAAAACCAGCTTTTAGTGCCATCATGTTAGCTGATTGCTAACTTAAAAAGTAAATCCTTATGCCACAAATATTTATAAAAATATTTCTACAACTTGGCATACCAATTTTTTTCATTGTCATAGCCCTATATTGATTAGTATCGATAAATGGCGTAGATGACTACAAAAGAAAACAAAAACAATCTTTTTAACATAATAAAACAACAAACGAGTCTCGATCACTCAAACCTCTGAACCACAGCTCGACGCGATGATAACTTTCCTTAGAAATAATATTAATATCCATTTGAAGGCACTAAACTAAGCCTAGTGAATTAAACTCAGTTTTCCTACTATATCAACCCAAATGGTAAATAAAACTTGTAAGCAATTAAAATCCAACACTTAAATAAACAAAATGATACTATCAAAAGGAAAATAAGATCGGTTACGGTTTAAAAACACGAAATAATAGCTCTGAAGCGGTATGTTTTTTAGGGATATCCGCCATCTTTCACGCTCAGCCTCGCCCGCGAATGCTCTCCCGCCTATCCACCTTTTGATTTCAAAGTGTTTGAACCGGCGGGTTTCTCTTTAAGGCTCAGACATAATATTACCAGAGCGACGCGCTAGCCTTTTCGCTCTGTGATTTCTTTAACTGGATTTAATTTGAAGATTTCGTTGGCTGAATGAAGTCTTGACGAGGGCTCCTTCGTGACGTCACCGTCCATCTCCTATCATCCCCAGTTTTTTCCCGATTTCGCGTAGCCTTATTCTGTTCAAATATATGGCAAGGTAGGATCACAAATAACCCCTACAATCGAGACGATTGGAGGAATATTACAAACCAAATCATTCATAAATATTCAAAATCGGAAATTCATAAATGCCAAAATTTCAACGAAGCCTCTTACATACTCGGGTATATATGTCATTCTAAAACAGCTGTAGAAGGAGTTATAAACACGGCATTGATAAAGATTATCTACGAATTACGGTCGACGTTAATAATAAAAAACAAGACTTTAAACAAATCCAGAGGATGCAACGGGTATTTAATGAACATCGCCAAATTAATGGAGATGTTACTGACCTGGCTAGGAAATACCCATTGTTTTAACTACGCGTCTCAACAAAACGGACAGTTTTTTTAAAAGTATGGTTTTATAATCCATGCAAAAGTGTTTTCAAATGATTCATAACAAAAAGAATATGACGAAATTTATAACCGTATATGAAATAAAAACAAATATTTTTTTCAATCAATTTTTATTGTACCAAATTTATTTAACATACTATTTCAGGCTATCGTTTAGCCCTTCGAATGATGTAACCATCACACCGACGGCATCGATTGTTCAAAGACGAACTGTCGTAGATCTCCCAAATATACGGCATAATTAGTAGCAATCCGAGAATATGATAAGTAGACTCGAAAATGTATCAAGCATCTCGATTGTAAATTGATCTAATTATACCAATTGGTAATGCAATAGGCGTGATAAACACTCGAGCAAAATATTTCCAACGTCTTAGGCAATAAGAATCGTGATAAACAAAACGTTTCCATCGACAACACTGACAAGTCTCCAACGAGACGCGACCAGTTTCTTCGTCCATTTTTAACCGTATGATTCCTTCGCTTTCAAATACTACAATGAAACACACTATCTACCCCTGGCGTGTAAAAAAGAGGTCTCATACAAAAAAAAATCTTTGAACATTGAATTATCGAATGGTTTACAATGATAAGCGGGGGTTCATATATAGGCCACTAAAATGGTGGGGATTCTCTATCGAGGTCACGGGTGCTTTTAATCTTTAACCTTTGACTTTTAACTTTTTTGACATATTTGACCTCAGAATAGCTCTGTAAAACAGGTTTACCCTCCTGGAGGTGGCTCTACTACTACTCCTGTAACGTGATGATGGACGAAACTTAAAAAATGACGTTGCTTTTTCAACCGATAATACTCTGAATTGAACATACCTTCAAATAACGTTCATAATTGTTCGCGCAGTCGGACAAAATGATTCCTTTCTTTTTCCTGCAGTAATTGCGTTGCAATTATACCTTCTATGAAAGTACCCCTGGTTGTGGCTAACGAATAACTACCTTCGTACTTGACGTGGTCTTTTATGTTTTTCTTTCCAAAATCCCCATTCAGGAATCCTTCCTTAACTAAATTCTCATCCGCGTCGAAGCTTGTAGACGAAGTATCTAGAGATAAATCACTTTTGCCTAGTTTAAAAATAGTAAAGGAAAAATTAATAACATTATACAGGGTGTTTTTGAAAAGTCTGGCAAAAATTAAGGTGCTTGTTCTTTGGGTTATTATGAGTGAAAATGCTTTTGAACCATGTGAAAAAAATCCCACCATTTAAGAGTTAAGGCCCCCCAAAAGTAGCCTTTAAATTTCATAAAATTGGGAAACTCTCATGGCTTTACCCAACTTGTTTTGAACAAATTGCATAAGCGAGCCAAACGAAATAAGAGACCAAAGGTTTATCAACAAAAATCAGTTACTGAACTCTTTGTGTTGAGAAGTGTGCTATCGCTAACAACAATGTTGTTAGCAAATTGTTCTATCAACATTTGTTTTATTCAATTACATTACTTTGAAAATTGATACAGAGAGCTCCGGAGTTCATTTTAAAAGAATTGTTCAAAGTGTCCACATCGACGTTTACGCGTACTTGCAAACGTCGTTTAAATGATTCGCGAACACGGTGAAAGATACTCTGAGTGTTGCGGATACACTCTTAAAATTGTTGGGTTGATTGATTTGGGTTAAAAGGTTTTTGACCACATTTTGGGTTAAAAATATATATATTTAACCCAAAAGAGGTTAAACGAAATATTTTTTGGTATTCTTTGCTGGGTTGTTTTCAACCCAAATTATTTGGTTACTGATTTAACCCAACATTGGGTTATTTCAATGCGAGTAACCCTAAGTTGGGTTATTTGAATTTGGCGAGCGGCAAAGACTATATCTGCCTAATCCTATATGTAGTATATGATTAAATGAAAGAAATTCGGATAGGCATCGTCTGCTTCACGATAATGACATTTTTCGGCGGCTGTAATGGAATTATCAATGTATGAGTTGCTTTTTCTATTGTTTTATGATTGTAGTCCGTTTTGAACGTATTTTTTTTTATTCAAACAACAAAGATCTAAAACGTAATATATTTGTAAATATATACAGCGGATTTTAAGTAAATCTTGCGCATATTTTTTTCATCTGATATAGTTATTACAGATACAGGAGATGGTTTTTACAAACCTTTCTTTAGTAAAGAATTAAAATAAATATTGCAATATTTTTAATTAATATACTTTAATTATTTCACAATGAATAAATAACAATATAAATTATCAAATTTATGTAACAAATTATTTTAGTTTTTTTAGAACTTTTACTCGGTAAATCTTCCAAAATTAGTTCAGAATTTTTTTATTCTTATTAGTGAGGTAGGTTGTTTGCCAACTAGAAAACAAACCTGTTACCATAATTACTTAAGGATTTCTACCGACGACTTGATCTTCTTTGACATCATACTCGTATAACGATTTGTTTACTTCGTCAAACGATATGACAGAGTTAATTTTTCCATTTTGGTTTGACGCGTCCCTGCCGCTTTCTTTATCCTAAGAACGTCATGGTTCAAATTGACTTTGGAAGCGAAATTTTGTAACGTTGATATTCCGGGTAATGGCACGTACCTTTTATCTCTTAAATAAATATAATCTCTTTTTAGATAGCGCAAGTAGTCTTTTAATTTGACACGGGGAGAATATTCTTTTCAGAGCATCAATATATTTTTCTTTCATCGTGTCCCTTTTTGTTTTAGATTTTTCTAGATGTCTTAGTTTGTTCTTTAAGCTTCGATTCGAAAATTTCAACGTTGATATTTCTATCCCTCGTTGACAAAAACTGATATTTTTTCATAAAAGCTGAAGCTTAGCCGCGCTTGAGCGTTTATCGCTAATTCTTTTTTGTTTTTCTAATTTCTTCAGTTGTTCATTTAATAGATAGTTCTCTATCCGCGTGCTTTCAGATTTTCTTCGCAGTCGTGGCAATGTCTATTATTATAAATTGAGGATTTGCCGCGATTATCACTTGACATTACCCAGTTTACCGTATTTCTTAAAGAAATTTTCTTTTGTATCCGTTCGTCCCTTTGCCATTGATGTTTAGTTTTAATTTAAATATATTTATCTTCATACGTTTAAAACTAGATTCCAAAGTTATAAATTGAATACATTTATCTTCATATATGTTTAAAATTAGATTCCTATCCTGTATAAATGGATAGTTTTGTCGTGGAAAAATTGATCAATTGGTCATTATTGGCCTTCAAGGAAAATTTTCAAAGTAAGTACTTGTTTTAAATAAATTGGTAGATTTTCTTTCGGGCCAAGTGTCATTTGACATATTTTTCTGCGTGGCCAAACTTTCTATATCTTTAGGAATAGACTCATTTATACGATTAGATTGTATCGATGAAGCTTCTGATAACGCGACGCCGGAATCCTTCCGATTACAGTTAGTCTCTAATAATTAGTTTACAAGTTGATTTTATCCTTCTAGCGCGAGAAAGTCTTTCATCAGAACGTTTCACGCATTTGGCTGAGCCTGCATCAAACGGAAGGTTTAATGTTGGGATGGCATCTTTCCTTAAACTCTTCTTGGGTTTTGTATTCATTAGTTCCGCCTGCGAATCTCTTACAAAATCTTCGGTTCTAAAATGGTTAAAACATCCCATAACCGAGGTTTACGCAATTGTGGCATTTATGGATCCGTATTTTTATTAGTTTAACGCATTTTTACTCCTTGCATTTTGAACTACCTAAGAAATAGAATTAATTAGTTATTCTAAGAGTCTGGAAGACTGGAAAATGATTTATACAGTGATAATATTCTGGAAACTTTGATTAATAATCGAGCTTCAATTATTAATCCAAGGATTCCAAACTGGAATCTTGGATTAAATAATTGGAGCTGAATCAGCTGATGCATAAAAAACGTAAACAATAAGTCAAGGGTTAAATTTAGTTCACACCACTGACATTGACACCAAAACTTAAAGTCTCAAACTAACTAGAAATTATTTAAATAAGGTTTTCAAGAACTAGGGAAATGTATGAAATACAAATAATTATAATTTACTTAAAAAAAATACAAATTCACCTGCTTTTCCTTAAATTCCAACCGTTTATAAGCGTAAAATGGTCTTCTCGTGACGTCACGCGGGAGGAGCGAGCAGACGCCAGACTTCAGAACGGAAGCTGGCTCGATCGAGGCAACCTGTTAGAGCGCTTTTTTACGAACGCACTAGGAGGCCGCGTAACCCTCGTTCGCGTACTGCCGTCTCAGACAATAACGGGTGACACTTGACCGTTACGGGCGCGCGACGGCCATATTTCTACCATAGAGACTTTTAATATAGGGAGTGGAAAGTTGAGGCGAAGATGTAGCTCAAAACAACCGTTGTAAAAGGCCGGGTCGATTTCCGGTATAGCTTTCCTCTAACGCGGGGTGATGTCATGTGACCGGAAGTTGGCCCGGCCAGTTATTAGCATTGGCAAAGGTTGCTTGGGGAGCTATATCTCGTTTTGCCTTGCCAAAGGCAGGAGTTTCTACTCCCTATATTAAAAGTCTCTATGTTTCTACTAACCTTGTCCGACGGCAACAAGTGCACAACTGCCAAAAACTACGCCGACAAGGCATAGGAATTTCAACGTGGTTTCCGAAATCAAAAAAGGTAAATAATCTTAATTGTTTGTTTTTCATTATGAGCTGCATGCAATTTGTTATTTTTTGTAAAAATTAGTTTGGAAAGTAGCGAATTGTTTAGTTTTTAAATTATAGAGCCACGCTTTACGCATTTCGCGTGCTATAATCTTATGTTGATAACAGAAATTCCATAAGGCAAACTTGGTCAGAGTAAGAGTACAGCGCTACTGGGTTATGCTTTTCAATACGCGCCAAAAATTAAGCCTTTACCCAGTTTACCGTATTTCTTAAAGAAATTTTCTTTTGTATCCGTTCGTCCCTTTGCCATTGATGTTTAATTTTAATTTAAATATATTTATCTTCATACGTTTAAAACTAGATTCCAAAGTTATAAATTGAATACATTTATCCTCATATATGTTTAATATTAGATTCCTATCCTGTATAAATGGATAGTTTTGTCGTGGAAAAATTGACCAATTGGTCATTATTGGCCTTCAAGGAAAATTTTCAAAGTACTTGTTTTAAACTTTTCTCCATCTACAAATTTTAGCAAATCTGAATAAGTAAAGAGACCACTGACCAATATTGAAGCAGTTTTGGTAATCATTGTCAACAAACTGGCTAGACAATGCATCATATACTTGTTTTTCAATGCTAATCTTTATCGTCGAAGCGAACATTATATTGATAAACATTCTTTCTCAGAGCAGGCTTATCTATTATATTGTTCTGAACAATATGGTCCTTCAGAATAGACAACACTACGCCCTTCAGATAACCACTAGCAACAAACTGCAATTTTTAGTTTTCATTAAAGTCAACTGGCCATGAAGTAATTGTCTTTTAACAAGTATTTATTTATTCAACACCATGGCAAATAAATTCAACATATATGCGGATACACAGGTACCCCGAGGTGAAAAATACATCACACCTCGGGGTGGGTTTGAACCAACGACCTTTGTATCTCCGTCCAAAGCTCTAACTATCTGAGCCCGTTTTAAGAGAGTTAACTATTAGGGCCTGGGGAAAATTATAGCGTAGTTGAAATAAAGTATCAATTTAAATTATTAAAATTTAAATTAAGAGTTTATTAGGAAAAATGTAAACTAGCATTCAAATAATCATATACGTTGAAGGGGGGAAATGGTTTTTCTACACCGTAAGTAACGGATATCAATCCAATTGATCACCCAGGTACCCTGAAAAATACAAATCTCGGGGTGGGTTTTAACCAACGACCTTTGGGTCTGCATCCAAAGCTCTAACCATTTGAGCTACCGAGGGCCACAATGATTATTTGAATGCTAGTTTACATTTTTCCTAATAAACTCTTAATTTAAATTTTAATAATTTAAATTGATACTTTATTTCAACTACGCTATAATTTTACCCAGGCTCTAATAGTTAACTCTCTTAAAACGGGCTCAGATAGTTAGAGCTTTGGACGGAGATAAAAAGGTCGGTGGTTCAAACCCACCCCGAGGTGTGATGTATTTTTCACCTCGGGGTACCTGTGTATCCGCATATATGTTGAATTTATTTGCCATGGTGTTGAATAAATAAATACTTGTTAAAAGACAATTACTTCATGGCCAGTTGACTTTTAATAGTTTAATGAAAACTAAAAATTACAGTTTGTTGCTAGTGGTTATCTGAAGGGCGTAGTGTTGTCTATTCTGAAGGACCATATTGTTCAGAACAATATAATAGATAAGCCTGCTCTGAGAAAGAATGTTTATCAATATAATCTTCGCTTCGACGATAAAGATTAGCATTGAAAAACAAGTATATGATGCATTGTCTAGCCAGTTTGTTGACAATGATTACCAAAACTGCTTCAATATTGGTCAGTGGTCTCTTTACTTATTCAGATTTGCTAAAATTTGTAGATGGAGAAAAATTTAAAACAAGTACTTTGAAAATTTTCCTTGAAGGCCAATAATGACCAATTGGTCAATTTTTCCACGACAAAACTATCCATTTATACAGGATAGGAATCTAATATTAAACATATATGAAGATAAATGTATTCAATTTATAACTTTGGAATCTAGTTTTAAACGTATGAAGATAAATATATTTAAATTAAAACTAAACATCAATGGCAAAGGGACGAACGGATACAAAAGAAAATTTCTTTAAGAAATACGGTAAACTGGGTAAAGGCCTAATTTTTGGCGCGTATTGAAAAGCATAACCCAGTAGCGCTGTACTCTTACTCTGACCAAGTTTACCTTATGGAATTTCTGTTATCAACATAAGATTATAGCACGCGAAATGCGTAAAACGTGGCTCTATAATTTAAAAACTAAACAACTCGCTACTTTCCAAACTAATTTTTACAAAAAATAACAAATTGCATGCAGCTCATAATGAAAAACAAACAATTAAGATTATTTACCTTTTTTGATTTCGGAAACCACGTTGAAATTCCTATGCCTTGTCGGCGTAGTTTTTGGCAGTTGTGCACTTGTTGCCGTCGCGCAAGGTTAGTAGAAGCATAGAGACTTTTAATATAGGGAGTAGAAACTCCTGCCTTTGGCGGGGTGTTATGTACTTTGTTTACGGTGCACCCCCTAAACAATCAAAACTGATGCCTTTGGCAAGGCAAAACGAGATGTAGCTCCCCAAGCAACCTTTGCCAATGCTAATAACTGGCCGGGCCAACTTCCGGTCACATGACATCACCCCGAGTTAGAGGAAAGCTATACCGGAAATCGACCCGGCCTTTTACAACGGTTGTTTTGAGCTACATCTTCGCCTCAACTTTCCACTCCCTATATTAAAAGTCTCTATGGTAGAAATATGGCCGTCGCGCGCCCGTAACGGTCAAGTGTCACCCGTTATTGTCTGAGACGGCAGTACGCGAACGAGGGTTACGCGGCCTCCTAGTGCGTTCGTAAAAAAGCGCTCTAACAGGTTGCCTCGATCGAGCCAGCTTCCGTTCTGAAGTCTGGCGTCTGCTCGCTCCTCCCGCGTGACGTCACGAGAAGACCATTTTACGCTTATAAACGGTTGGAATTTAAGGAAAAGCAGGTGAATTTGTATTTTTTTAAGTAAATTATAATTATTTGTATTTCATACATTTCCCTAGTTCTTGAAAACCTTATTTAAATAATTTCTAGTTAGTTTGAGACTAAGTTTTGGTGTCAATGTCAGTGGTGTGAACTAAATTTAACCCTTGGCTTATTGTTTACGTTTTTTATGCATCAGCTGATTCAGCTCCAATTATTTAATCCAAGATTCCAGTTTGGAATCCTTGGATTAATAATTGAAGCTCGATTATTAATCAAAGTTTCCAGAATATTATCACTGTATAAATCATTTTCCAGTCTTCCAGACTCTTAGAATAACTAATTAATTCTATTTATTAGGTAGTTCAAAATGCAAGGAGTAAAAATGCGTTAAACTAATAAAAATACGGATCCATAAATGCCACAATTGCGTAAACCTCGGTTATGGGATGTTTTAACCATTTTAGAACCGAAGATTTTGTAAGAGATTCGCAGGCGGAACTAATGAATACAAAACCCAAGAAGAGTTTAAGGAAAGATGCCATCCCAACATTAAACCTTCCGTTTGATACAGGCTCAGCCAAATGCGTGAAACGTTCTGATGAAAGACTTTCTCGCGCTAGAAGGATAAAATCAACTTGTAATCTATTTATTAGAGACTAACTGTAATCGGAAGGATTCCGGCGTCGCCTTATCAGAAGCTTCATCGATATAATCTAATCGTTTAAATGAGTCTATTCCTAAAGATATAGAAAGTTTGGCCACGCAGAAAAATATGTCAAATGACACTTGGCCCGAAAGAAAATCTACCAATTTATTTAAAACAAGTACTTACTTTGAAAATTTTCCTTGAAGGCCAATAATGACCAATTGGTCAATTTTTCCACGACAAAACTATCCATTTATACAGGATAGGAATCTAATTTTAAACATATATGAAGATAAATGTATTCAATTTATAACTTTGGAATCTAGTTTTAAACGTATGAAGATAAATATATTTAAATTAAAACTAAACATCAATGGCAAAGGGACGAACGGATACAAAAGAAAATTTCTTTAAGAAATACGGTAAACTGGGTAATGTCAAGTGATAATCGCGGCAAATCCTCAATTTATAATAATAGACATTGCCACGAATGCGAAGAAAATCTGAAAGCACGCGGATAGAGAACTATCTATTAAAGGAACAACTGAAGAAATTAGAAAAACAAAAAAGAATTAGCGATAAACGCTCAAGCGCGGCTAAGCTTCAGCTTTTATGAAAAAATCAGTTTTTGTCAACGAGGGATAGAAATATCAACGTTGAAATTTTAGAATCGAAGCTTAAAGAACAAACTAAGACATCTAGAAAAATCTAAAACAAAAAGGGACACGATGAAAGAAAAATATATTGATGCTCTGAAAAGAATATTCTCCCCGTGTCAAATTAAAAGACTACTTGCGCTATCTAAAAAGAGATTATATTTATTTAAGAGATAAAAGGTACGTGCCATTACCCGGAATATCAACGTTACAAAATTACGCTTCCAAAGTCAATTTGAACCATGACGTTCTTAGGATAAAGAAAGCGGCAGGGACGCGTCAAACCAAAATGGAAAAATTAACTCTGTCATATCGTTTGACGAAGTAAACAAATCGTTATATGAGTATGATGTCAAAGAAGATCAAGTCGTCGGTAGAAATCCTTAAGTAATTATGGTAACAGGTTTGTTTTCTAGTTGGCAAACAACCTACCTCACTAATAAGAATAACAAAAATTCTGAACTAATTTTGGAAGATTTACCGAGTAAAAGTTCTAAAAAAACTAAAATAATTTGTTACATAAATTTGATAATTTATATTGTTATTTATTCATTGTGAAATAATTAAAGTATATTAATTAAAAATATTGCAATATTTATTTTAATTCTTTACTAAAGAAAGGTTTGTAAAACCATCTCCTGTATCTGTAATAACTGTATCAGATGAAAAAAATATGCGCAAGATTTACTTAAAAACCACTGTATATATTTACAAATATATTACGTTTTAGATCTTTGTTGTTTGAATAAAAAAAATTACGTTCAAAACGGACTACAATCATAAAAACAATAGAAAAAGCAACTCATACATTGATAATTCCATTACAGCCGCCGAAAAATGTCATCATCGTGAAGCAGACGATGCCTATCCGAATTTCTTTCATTTCATCTCGCGGCACAGACTATACTACATATAGGATTAGGCAGATATAGTCTTTGCCGCTCGCCAAATTCAAATAACCCAACTTAGGGTTACTCGCATTGAAATAACCCAATGTTGGGTTAAATCAGTAACCAAATAATTTGGGTTGAAAACAACCCAGCAAAGAATACCAAAAAATATTTCGTTTAACCTCTTTTGGGTTAAATATATATTCTTTTAACCCAAAATGTGGTCAAAAACCTTTTAACCCAAATCAATCAACCCAACAATTTTAAGAGTGTATCCGCAACACTCAGAGTATCTTTCACCGTGTTCGCGAATCATTTAAACGACGTTTGCAAGTACGCGTAAACGTCGATGTGGACACTTTGAACAATTCTTTTAAAATGAACTCCGAAGCTCTCTGTATCAATTTTCAAAGTAATGTAATTGAATAAAACAAATGTTGATAGAACAATTTGCTAACAACATTGTTGTTAGCGATAGCACACTTCTCAACACAAAGAGTTCAGTAACTGATTTTTGTTGATAAACCTTTGGTCTCTTATTTCGTTTGGCTCGCTTATGCAATTTGTTCAAAACAAGTTGGGTAAAGCCATTAGAGTTTCCCAATTTTATGAAATTTAAAGGCTACTTTTGTGGGGCCTTAACTCTTAAATGGTGGGATTTTTTTTCACATGGTTCAAAAGCATTTTCACTTATAATAACCCAAAGAACAAGCACCTTAATTTTTGCCAGACTTTTCAAAAACAACCTGTATAATGTTATTAATTTTTCCTTTACTATTTTTAAACTAGGCAAAAGTGATTTATCTCTAGATACTTCGTCTACAAGCTTCGACGCGGATGAGAATTTAGTTAAGGAAGGATTCCTGAATGGGGATTTTGGAAAGAAAAACATAAAAGACCACGTCAAGTACGAAGGTAGTTATTCGTTAGCCACAACCAGGGGTACTTTCATAGAAGGTATAATTGCAACGCAATTACTGCGGGAAAAAGAAAGGAATCATTTTGTCCGACTGCGCGAACAATTATGAACGTTATTTGAAGGTATGTTCAATTCAGAGTATTATCGGTTGAAAAAGCAACGTCATTTTTTAAGTTTCGTCCATCATCACGTTACAGGAGTAGTAGTAGAGCCACCTCCAGGAGGGTAAACCTGTTTTACAGAGCTATTCTGAGGTCAAAGGGTTATGTCAAAGGTTAGAGGTCAAATATGTCAAAAAAGTTAAAAGTCAAAGGTTAAAGATTAAAAGGACCCGTGACCTCGATAGAGAATCCCCACCATTTTAGTGGCCTATATATGAACCCCCGCTTATCATTGTAAACCATTCGATAATTCAATGTTCAAAGATTTTTTTTGTATGAGACCTCTTTTTTACACGCCAGGGGTAGATAGTGTGTTTCATTGTAGTATTTGAAAGCGAAGGAATCATACGGTTAAAAATGGACGAAGAAACTGGTCGCGTCTCGTTGGAGACTTGTCAGTGTTGTCGATGGAAACGTTTTGTTTATCACGATTCTTATTGCCTAAGACGTTGGAAATATTTTGCTCGAGTGTTTATCACGCCTATTGCATTACCAATTGGTATAATTAGATCAATTTACAATCGAGATGCGCGATACATTTTCGAGTCTACTTATCATATTCTCGGATTGCTACTAATTATGCCGTATATTTGGGAGATCTACGACAGTTCATCTTTGAACAATCGATGCCGTCGGTGTGATGGTTACATCATTCGAAGGGCTAAACGATAGTCTGAAATAGTATGTTAAATAAATTTGGTACAATAAAAATTGATTGAAAAAAATATTTGTTTTTATTTCATATACGGTTATAAATTTCGTCATATTCTTTTTGATATACAGAATCATTTGAAAACACTTTTCCATGGATTATAAAACCATACTTTTAAAAAAACTGTCCGTCTTGTTGAGACGCGTAGTTAAAACAATGGGTATTTCCTAGCCAGGTCAGTAACATCTCCATTAATTTGGCGATGTTCATTAAATACCCGTTGCATCCTCTGGATTTGTTTAAAGTCTTGTTTTTTTATTATTAACGTCGACCGTAATTCGTAGAGAATCTTTATCAATGGCTGAAAGGTATTAGATCAGTTGGGAGGGGGGCTGTTATAAACGAGAGCCATTAATATAGAGAGAAATCACGAGGAGCTTCGTCTTTCCCCCTTCCAAACTTGCCGTTCCCATTAACTAAAATAAATGAAGGAAAAATGGAGAGAATGCTTACAGCTAGCATAGCTTTTTTTTCACGGCTTCACACTGTTCTTTCGATCCCGTCAACTTGACGGTGTTGTCTTGGTTTAAGATTACCGTAACTCCGTACTTTTCTTTAATTTCGCGAAAAAAATCATCATAGGGTTCTCGGAGAAAAACCTGATGTTTATGTAGAATCTTGAACGTTATGTCGCTATTTTTAAACTAAAATAGACGAGTGATTGTTAATAACTAAAATGAAATGAAGAATAAAAATTAATCACCAGATTTAAGGCGGAAGTAAAGGGTTATTTAGTACGGTGAAAATAAAGTAGATGGCGTAAAATTCCACTCTGTGGGAGGAAAGTTGGGTGAAGATTTTTGGTGGGTAAAAATTTCCCCATGTCCCAAAGACAGTTTTTATTTTTTTCTCGTATGTTTATTACTACACGAGCCCCGCCCTCATTCATGGACCCTGTAGTCTAAATGGTACAATAAAACCTTTCGTCAATAGAATGCCTACACTTTCTTTGTCGCTATAATCGAATTCAATGTAAGTTTTCAGCTCGCGCAAACCTAGACCGCCCGCTATCCGTAGATATCTAAAATATAAGCAGAGTGTGGAATCTACGTATACTCTGACACTGAAATCTCCCCATGGAAGGAAACACAATTTTGAACTAACTAAATGAATCAAAGCAAAACTTGGCTTTTGCTCCAATATATCAAGTCATAGAGAATGAAGGTATAAAAGGGAGCCTAGCTTGAAAGAGCTGAAAACTGTGATTGGAAATTTTCAGTATCTATGAAAGCTATAGTGAATATAATGTAGACAGGTGAATAAAGAGTTAGGCTCTATTTGTTAAAAAGAATAAAAAAGAAAGAAAAACGATACCTATTGTATCTAATTCCATATATGTAGTACCGTTGAACCGACCATTCTACATCGGTTTTTCTATAAGCTTAGAAATATTAGAATAAAATAATGAAATTACAGGAATGACAAATTTTCCGAAATCTTTGTATGCTTAGCATAAATGAGCTTATCTAAAGGGCTTATAATTATCAATAAATCGGAGATGAACCTGTATGCAAAAAGGAACTAGCCCTAAAAAGGCCTTTTTTTATTTTATTTTTTTAACCAGAAATTATACGCGTTTTCTTTTTGACGACGAACGAGTTACGTGGGTTTCGCTTGTCGTAAATGAAGATGTTTTTCTTTTCTTCGCAGTGATAATTTTACTTTGAGCAATATTTTTTTTTGATTGGACATTTGACAGCTTAGTCTTTATCTTCGGTGGTTCGAATGAAACCTGGGTTTCGCTTGTCGTAAATGAAGGTGTTTTGCTTTTCTTTGCAGTGCTAATTTTACTTTCAGCGATATTTTTTTTGATTGGTCATTTGACAGCTTAGTCTTTATCTTTGGTGGTTCGAAAAAAATTGGTTTTGGCTCACGAATTTCTAGGGATCTGTAATGGCGTGAGTCAATGATTTCTGGCAGCATACACTCTTCGTAGAAAAAGCTAAGTTTCGGAATAGCTTTTCTCCAGAAAAGGGGGTCAGGAAATATTTTTTCCACATTCATTTATTTGAGAGTCCAAATGACAAAGTCACAATATTCCCTTTTGGTTATGTGAAGTTGACCCTGAATCTGGTGGTAATAATCATGTTTAGATTTGAGTTTCAAATTTCCATTCACTATTTTGGAGCAGAAATTCTTTTGTTTGTTAGGGGCGTCTATGGGGTAACAAAAGCGTACGGAGTAAGGACATTTGATCTCTAAAATGCCTCCGTCGTCGGTCAACCCATCAGGAGAAGCGCCCAAAAATCCCTTTTCTGTGTCAATGAAAATTCCGCACTTCGTAACCTTTTGGCTCGTCAAACCTTCATAATCTGCAATTGCCTTTTCTTCTTTTTTTTGCCCCATTCAACCGCCGCGTTTGAGAATTTTTTTGGATATAATAACGTTTTTACCAGGTTACGATACAAGCTTTGCGGTCTCCTTTTGATAATTTTTCCGAAATTAGACGCCGTAATTCGTTTTTTCCTAAGCAAGTGCCATTCTTCGCAAGACGCCTGGGCCACTGTTCTTTTTTGAACAGCGCTTTGCTCCTCTATTGAAACTGAAAGTTCGCGATGAATTTCTTCCCTCCTTCTTTCCATATCTTCAGGAACCATATCTGGTTTTTCTGAATTTTGCCCATAATTACGATTATCCAGGGTTTCTTCGGCGTCTTTATTGCTTTTAATTTGGTTGAGGCGCTTCTCTAGGCTCCTTTTCTTATATTTTTTTTGTCTGGCGTTTCGACTTCCCTGTGCTTTTACTGTTAGACAAGGGCTCTCGTTAGTTATGGTTTTCATAATTTTCGAGTGCCAATTTCTACCAATTTGAAACTGAAGAGCAGCCGCGACACATCGCGTGAAGTACGATCCCCGCCTATTGAAACAAATTTGTTTGCCTCCAACCGCTTTTGCCACTAGAGACGTGAAGTTTTCGGCCAAGTTATTGGTTTCATTTTGCAAAAGCGCGTTTGCTAGGTCTTGAGCTCTTTGCGACGCGTCCTTCAATTTCATCTCCAAGGCTTGGGTTAGAAGGCTCGATCGGTCCGGACCCGGATCTTCGCAGAAATAGGGACGGCAATTATTGTGACGACCGAACACGTGACTGTAAATATTTCTAATATCGTTCCGAAGAATTTCGGCGTATTTATGTTGCTGAAAAACTATTTGGTGAACGTCGCCTCTTAAATCTTCCGTTGCCGTTTGTAATTCGGCCGCTACGTGGGCAATGGCCCCCCTCAGTGCTTTTCCCATGCGGATAACCCTCGGCAGCGTCAATACGCCTTTGTGAAATTTGGCTATTTGGTAGAGTTTTGAACGATAGTTACGCGTCACGTGATTGGCGCACTCGTTTTTTTTAATTTTATCCCCGTATTCTATGTTTTCCCGAAGTTTTTTGTGAACGGAAGAGTCACCATCGCCTATTACCGTGGTATAGTGTATACCATGCATTTCGAAGCTTTTCGTGAACCCTTCTATAAGAATATCCGACTCCATGGCGGGAGAAGATCAATCCCAATTTTTATAACATTTATGAGGCGAAATTTCATTTTCATCATCCGCTTCTTTCCTCTTGCAAATTACACAATATTTTTGCCTTACTCCTAAGAATAAAAGTAGCTTCGTTCGCGCACCGATTATACAAGCTACTCCACTATTAGCAAAGTATCTGTGTCCGTGGTTTCTTTGAGACCAACCGCCGTAAACTATGACCGAAACGAATGGAATTCCGGTGTCAGGGTCGACATCACCACTATCTATAGCAAGTTCTTTTTCTAATCGACCAGCCTTTTTGATCTCGTCTAACAAAGACTTTTCCCAAATCTTCGTAAAAAATATATAAATATCATCCGGGTGATAAAAAATTATAAATAAGACTTGCCTCTCCTAGTTGCTGCTCCCTTTTGACGTAACTTGGCTTACTCATATGTGGAAGCCCGAGCACGGAAAATACTTCATCCATGTTTTCATAGCCGCTTCCTATTGCTACAAAGCCCCAAATAGCGAGAACGTTCAACGAAAGGTCACTTTTTTCGGGTGCCACGCTTGTAACGCGGCTGATTGGATGTATCGGGGGCCTTCCGCTTACGCTGCCTTTGTTTTTTACGGTCGAAATTGATTTACATTCTTTGCAATAATTACACCGAAATGTTAGTTCCGAGACTAGCCCGTTCCGGGTTTCTTTTACGAAATCCATTTTTCCTTGGATGTGTTTTGGGCACCGGTGGACGTCGAGTAATCTTATTTGGGTTATAAAGTGTTTGAGGTCAACTATTCTATTCCCATACAATTTTTGAAAAGAAGCGTTAGGCTGTGGAGGAATGAACTTCCTTTGCATTGGAGTTACGGGTGAAACGTGTAAACTCGGCAGAGTCGTTTCGTCGTTGGCGGACCGAGGATCGAGTTGATCGTTGATGAAACAAATATCTTCGACCTCTTCCGAAATATCACTTGAATCTCCAAATGATATCGCAGATTCAATCGCACTCAAAATTTCACTAGAACTGTTGGTCAAGTTGATTCGCGAAGCCGCCGAAAAATCATCACAAACCACAGATTCGTTATCTAAAGTCTCATCCATTGCGTCCGGTGTAGCAACAGATGGACTTAGGTCACAAGAAATCACACACTCATTGGTAAAAGCAACGACCTCATTTTCCGTCGGCAAATTCACGCTCGTTATAACCTTTTCTGAGGATTCACTGTAACGCAATTTTCAGCATTTATATTATTTTTCACATTTATTTGGTATTTTTGAAATACAATAATATGATTCTACTTACTTCAAAAGGGAATCCTTTTTTGCTTTGAGGGCATCTCGCTTAAATTTGAAACATCTCTTACGAGATTTTCCAGTTTTGGACAAAGGAACTCGCGTTTTTGCCATAATTTCAAAAATTTATCAAATATTTCTGAGGTAAATCTGACAAAATATTATCCAACAGAACGACAGAAATGAAAGTTTCTTATGATTGTACGAAGTCTCTGCAAAGCAGGAAGAAGAGCTAATAGTTGAACCAATAAGCTCTATATACGTCCCACCCTTGAAAAAAGGCAACTCCCAATATCTCACACTGAAGAATTCATAAAGATAACGGAAAGAGTAAGTTTATACGTGCTGCCAAATTAACATGAACTACAGAGAGTGAACCAGTTACAGGGAAATGACCTTCAAACATGATAGACAGCACGCGTAAAACGAGGTTCTCAATATGGGATAAATTGCCACCCCTGCCGTGAAAATTCCTGAAAATACTCAAAATTTTCACTGACCACGTGGTATAACATTGACGGAGGGAAGAAAAACTAAACAAACGACCTTGTACTATTATTATTTACTGATTTTATTGGTGTTCCCTCGCCTTCCCTCCCTTTTCTTTTCATAGATAGCGGGAGATCTATTCTTCTCTCCCGTTCAACCGTCATCATAAATGTCGCATTTGGGCTTTTAGCCTTTTTTAGGCAGAAGACCAAAAACATTTATTTATTTTGCTTAGGGTGACATACTCGGGGAAATTAGGAACTAACACCAAAACATGGTTTTTAATCGATTTCTTCTCGGATTTTAAACCGATTTAAATGAAATTGCTTTATGTCACGTAAGCTTGTAATCCTCGTCGATTAATATTCATTTCAATTTTTTCGGACTACTAGTTCGCTCTAATCAACGGAAGAACGTTTTAAAAACCTACTCATACAAATTAATATTTTTCTTAAGTAAGGAAACTACATTTTTTTTCAAATTACTTCAAGTCACAGAGGATAGGTGACGCCTAATTATCATGTAAACCACGATTTGATAGGTGTAGCGGTTTTCTCTAATCAACGTCACAAAAAATGTCATTTTTCGCCTTTTCTGCATGAGGATTTTTACTTCCGCCTTAAAGCGGAGTTGTTCTCATCAAATTTCAGTAAACTCTCGGCTTTCTTCACTTTCAACTCTAGGGTTATCTAGATAATTTGGAAAAAAAAGTACATTTTTCAAAGTCAAATGAGCCCGTCCAAAGATAGAAACAAAAATAAAAAATACGTATCAAGAACCCAATAACGTACAAACGGTGCGTATTTGCGTAAAAGAATAGAAATTATTCTTTCTGTATTACGCGAAGAAGCTAACGCCGATCCTCATCTCGAGATAGACAACGGTTAGTCTTCCGGTTCATTAGTTTGTTTTGTTTTTTTCTTTACAAATTTATATATCTATCGCAGATGTGGTAGATTTACACTTACAAATTTTGAAAATAAAACTCTTCAGAACCGGCGAACGAGCGATCGAGGAATTCTTGACGGAAAACGTTAGTCGGGTAGCGTATTAATTTATTACTTTAAGTTCCCAAAACGTACGAAGACCGGCGGTATTGGGCCCCGTTTGTACGTTATTGGGTTCTTGATACGTATTATTTATTTATTTTTCTATCTTTGGACGGGCGGATTTGACTTTGAAAAATGTACTTTTTTTTCCAAATTATCTAGATAACCCAACTGATCTAATACCTTTCAGCCAATCATCGGGGTGTTTTAACAATTCTTCATTTCAAAGTAATTTTAAAAAAATAGGTAAATTGATTTGTATTTAAAAACCCTTTTGTTTTATTTTTACCGATTATCGCAGGAAGACATTCAGTCTTTCGAGATCGATGGCTCCAGTTTGGTGATTGAAAAAATAATGGACAACGATATTAGAGAAGCGATTTTGCGCGCGACTTTAGTGCTTGTTTAGTGGTCAAAAGTGAAAGTGTTAGAACCAAGCGCGTTCGTGATATTTCGTTATAGTTAAATCGTTAAAGATACGTTAAATATAATAACAAAGTGAAATAGTATTTTGATATAACAACACTTTAAAAAAAGTTCAACGCTGTCTTCTCTAAAAGCAATGTGTGACTCTTCCGGTAAATATATATTTGGGGGTATTTTTTTAATAATATATTTGGAAAAAAGTCTTACCGGTCACCAATGAATACTGTACAATGCCGTATGGCAGCAGTTACACATCTCTCGAATTCCTGCACGTACTCTACTTCATACCGGCACAGAGCCCCCAAAATAAAACTTCGCCGAGACGGGCTAGTAGGCTTTTATTAAAAGATTAATAATATTAAAAGCTTTGAAAGATTTTATAATACGGACTTTATATAATGTAATGAAACATACATGGTGAACTGGCAGTCGGGCCTAATATACCCACGTGGCGCCATAACCGTCCACGGCGTCTCTTCATTGACGCCATGCGCATGGCCCATCGCACGCGCCGGTATTGGCGCACCGACCGGTTGGGCAATCGCCTCCTTCTCCTCCATAGCCTGGGGCTGCGGCTCCTCCATCGGCGGGGGCTGTGGTAGCGCCATCGGCTACCCCTCCTCCTCCACCTCATCCTCTATATCGAACACCGGCCACTCCGGTTCGGGTGCTACCAAGTTGTGGTAATGGGGCGCAGGTGCCACCCAAACCGGAGGCTCGGCGTCGGGTACTGGGGAGGCGATTGCGGAAGCGGGACCGAAAGCGTTGGCCTAAACCTGAGCCGGGAATATGGCCCCGTCGCCGGAGTCCGCCTCGTCCATCACGAAGCGGCCGAACCTCGGTCCGGGTGCTCGACGACGGCCACGAGAATAGACTTATCTCGCTCGCCGCCGAGCTCTCGCTGCCCGAGGGGCTCTCGGGGGAGTAGCCCTCCGCCATCGGGTGCGCCGACAAGGGTCTAGCGCCGTTGTTACTTCGCGGGAAAAAATATTTAAAGTTTTCAAAAAGTTGTTAGAAAATAAGCTAAGTCTTAGTAAATGTACTCACGTCAAATCTACGCGATCCATGATGCTAAGTTTTTTAAAAGTTTTAAAATATATTTTTCTCTACAAGATATCGAAGTTCAAGTGCTGAAGCGGTAATGGTACTGAGCGTAAGGTTGAATTTCGTTTTTATGCCAAAAGACGATGGGGGCTGCACTAGACGTCCAGCCTTATTCGGACACCCCTGTTTTTTTTCGGGGGGTTGGGAACACAAACGGAGATGGTTTAAAATACTTTTACCCCCTTTGCACCTGAATTATTTTTGGAGTCAAAAAGGACTTTTGGTCCCAGTCTCCGGACGCCCGCGTCATCCCTCAATCTCCATTGTCGTATTCCGCGATCCATTGTAGGTCAAAGCGCCTAAAAAACTGCGCCCAACCCTTATCCTAAACAGCCTGGTTCGACGGTGTCAAGCGAATACTTTATCAAAGACACGTTCTTTGACTTCAAGCTCCCTTTCTTTTTTACTCTTCTTCCAGTCACCCGCAATCTTAAAATTTCAAACTCTAGTTTCATCTCTCGGGGGAGGGGTCCCAGAAAAAAACCAATGCCTTGAACTTTTTTCCAGCTCTTTTTTTTGGCGCGAAAAATATTTTTGGCGGGAAAATGTTCCCGCCAAAAAAACCCCCGCGAAAATTGGCCTCGCGATAGTAGCAGCGCGTAGCTTATCACGCGCTACTTTAACGCGATCTATAAGTTTTTATCCGGGGAACGCAATACCTTAATGATCATAGACGATCTGATGAACGATAATAAAGGACCGTTAGTGGCCGATATCTTCTCTAAATACGCCCACCATAAATCGATATCGATTTTATATATAACCCAGAATCTATTTCATAAAAAATCTAAGGGAAATATCCTTGAACGTTATCGTTATATCGTTTTATAAAAACAGGTACGCGATAAATTGCAAATTAGTTGCTTAGCTAAGCAATTATCGCCTAATAACTCAAAATTTGTTCTTGAGAGTTATTTGGACGCCACAAAATCGCCGTACAGTTTTATTTTGTTAGATATGAACCCCACGTGTCCGGATAATTAGAGGATTAGAACTAATATATTCCCGGGCGAGCAATTAACCGTTTACATTCCTAAAAATCAATAAAACGCAAAACCAGACTACAAACGTCGTCAGTCGCAAAAATACCAAAGAACTCTCTCGCCAAAAGAAACGTGGTTTTATTATCGGCTTTGGGTCGTTTAAATAGGAAACAGAGAATTGGTATACTTCAATCAGCGAATAAAGATCTGCTAGAGTCGATCAGCGAAGTTGTTTTGAACACTCTGAACGACAATCTGAAACTTGACACCAAAAATACTAAGAAACTAGCTAAACACAAAACGAATCTCCGTCGAATTGGAGATCGATCATTAAGCTGGAGAGCGAAAAAACGCATACTCGTAAATAAAAAAAAGGGTGATGGTTTCTTTTCCATATTATTACCCATCGCCGCTTCTAAAATCCGTGTCCTATCGGCAAAATGAAATACTCTCAGAACATGATTTTGGTCCCGATCGAACAGGCTAGCGAAAACCCCGCGTCTGCAGGAGAGGTCAGTAAAGAAAAGGCCGTACTAAATGGTCTGGAATTCGAAATGCGAAAATTTTTAAATGATTCGAGCTTGGATGACAAAACCAAATGGGTTCTATACGAACAAATCTTACATAGAAATCAAAATCTTACGAAGTTACGTATCAATAAACCTAGATACGAAGCTCCTCTCAGCTTGTTTTCGATCAAATATAGGTCATTGGCCCGAAAAATATTCCACCATTTGATCGAAAATGATACTAGAGTCAGGTTCTCGGAAATCAACGGCAACCTCGAAGTCGATGGACACAAGGTACTTAATTCCGACATTAGCGAATTAGTCTTTCACGCGATTAAAGTTAAAGGAAGATTATTAGGTGAAAACTTCGTACCCATTTTAATTTTTTTTTCTGATTCCTTGCAATTAAATCCTGCTGAATTTTTTCACATTTTTTAAAAAATTATTTCGATGAGAATTAATTAATTAAAACTTAATTAGGCTTAGCTATGTGTTTGAATTTTTCACTGTTGCCAAAGGACCAATCAGAGCTAAGAGCCAATGACCGGAGACTCTATCGAAGTTAGATCGTAGAACTCCTAGCGACATCTAGGTGATAATATAAAGATCTTGATTTAAATTGAAAATTTGAAATAGAATAGTTTACTAATTTTCTCCAAAAGAAGCAGCAGCAACGTTTTAAAAACTATAAGCTTCGCTAGTAACGAGCTTTGGATGAAAATGATGCCTACAATCTTTTATAAACCTAATTTTCATAAAAATCAAATCCAAAATTTAAACTACGTTATCACCTAGATGTCGCTAGGGTTTCTACTTTTGATCATAGTAAGTCGGGGATGAGTCCTTGGTTCTGATCGGCTTCTTGGCAATAGTAGAAAAATTCAAATGCATGTTTAGGATATAAATCTTTAAAAAATATTTTCTAGTAGTATTTTTACTTCACAAATTATGAAAAAATTCAGGGGAGCATATTTTTACATAAGGAATCAGAAAAAAATACTTCATTTCAGCTAATAGTATCCCTTTAAAGAAGGGGAAAACGTCCCCCCTCCCCCCATCGGATGGGCCGAGTTCGAGCCGCGTGTCAAGAGTTTTTTACCTCAAAGTATCGCACCACCTACCCCCGTGGCCCCAATCCCGTCCGTCGCGCCCCATACACCCGCCTCGCTACCGAGTCAGTATACTAAAAATAAACGTAGTACGCCAATTAAGAATCGTCTGAGGAAAAAATTATCCGAGTCGACGTACGCGAAAGGAAAACCTACAAGGAAGCGCTTAGTACTCGATGTTAAACCGAGTTTTTTACGCGTAAAGAATAAACACAACGGTTCGGCATGGGAGAGTTATCAGAGAAGCAAGCGAACGCCCTAAAATTAGTTTATTACGACGAAAGCAATCCTGCATCTTTTTCGAGCGCGGAAAGTCTATATCAAGCGGTTAAGAGTAAAGGGATTAGCAGGAAAAATGTTCGCGAATTTTTGTCAGATTCCGAAGTTTAGGCGACCGTGTTGAAGCTGATCCTATTGAAATGCGACCTTTATCTAAATTTAACTACGAGTAAAACTACATTTTAATGATGATTGATTGTTTTTCACGAAAAGCGTACTCAATCGATTTAAAACGTAAGACTGGAGACGCGGTTTACGCGGCTTTAGAAGGGGGTTTTAGACACGATTAAACCCAAAGCCATTTACACGGATAGCGGCACCGAATTTTTAAATTCGAAAGTTCAAAACCTACTCAAAAGGCGTGGAATCAAATTCGACACTATGACGTCAGAGAGTCATCATTGTCTTTACGTTGAAAGGCTTAACCGTAGAATTAAAAGTCGTATGTTTAAATATTTCACCCACAATAATACTAACCGTTATATAGACGTGCTTGAAAATATTACCAACGCTTATAACTCCGCTAAACATAGTTCAATAAAAATGGCTACTAATGAGGTTAACGTCCTCGAGGTGGATGGGGACATTTATGGTCCACGTATAAAAGTAAAAACCAAGAAAAAAAGTCCAATTTAAAATAGGAGATCACGTTCGCGTCAGAAAAGTAAAGTCGGTTTTCGGAAACGGATACGAAGCTAGTTTCTCGACCGAAGTTTTCAAAATCGTCGGAGTTTTAAACGCCAAAACTCTATACTTATATAGAATAGAAGATTACCACGGTAATGATATAAAGGGCCTGTTTTATTCGGCTCAGCTCATTAGGTGCACCAAACCTCAGACCTACAAGTTGGACGCTATTTTGAAGAAAGGAAAAAGGAAAGGCAAACTCGAATATTTCGTTTCTTTCTAAGGTTTACCCAAAAGTCAGAATTGTTGGGTCGCGGCTGACAATGTCTCAACCATATAATTTTTATCTCACGCTACCTAGCGATTCGTCAATGGACTTATACCCGAGTAATACAATGGCGTCTTATAATACAAAATTTCCTAACTCCATTGATCTCGATGGAAGATGGGAATGCGCTCTCGTGGAAATTATATACACCAGCAGTTTTTATAACGTTAAAAAGAAAACATTTAAACAACAAATGGAAGAACGGCGTTTGGCACGAAAAGCCGAAACAGACGACTCGATGAAACCCTTCGTCCATGACGTCGCCGCCGGGCATTAATTGTCGATGGATCATATAATGCAAGTAATTAATGATTCGGTGACGTGTCGTAATAGCTACGCCTGTTTCGATTATGACAGCCTAACGGGTTTCGTTAAAGTAAAACGGGACGACAAGGCCGAGTTTATGTCCGTTTTATCAGTCGCCCCAACGCTTAGGGTATGACGATCACGAAAATGTAGAGGGACTGGCCCCTCGTCAAGCACGCATCGATTATCTCGTGCCATCGCATCTACAGCGATATAGTGGAAAATGAAATAGTCGGCAAGTCTCTAGTGCCTTTATTACGAATAATCCCAGTGGAAAATAGAAACCACGGAGTCACTTTAGTGAAAACGTTTGTTTCTCCGCATTACGTATCATTGGCTAAAATGTATTTCGATTCAATTACGATAGATATAAGGGACCACTTGGAGGACCCTGCCCCATTCGCTTACGGGACACTCGTGTGTAAACTACACGTAAAAAGATGCGGCGAACAGCTAATTTAGAAAAATGTTGTTACAAAACTTATTACTTAAATCAAGCTCTAACTGGCGCAGGGGTTGGTCGTTTTTACGTAGGCCGGTCATTTCAAAGAGGTCATGGGATTGGCAATATTTTAGGTCGTTTCGCTCGTTACGGCGCTAAATTTGTAGGAAAGAAACTCTTGGGCACCGGCACCCGCGTTTTCGGTGACGTCATGGGGGGTCAAAGTTTTAAAGAATCGGCGAAACGGAGAGCGAATGAAACGCTGGATGAGGTACGGAAACAGTATGGATCGGGAATAAAGAAAAGGAAAATGAAAATGAAAAAACACCAAAGAAGAAAAAGAAAAACATAAAAAGAGCCACCAGGAAAGGTTTTATGTCATTTAAGCGCCAACTATCGTTCCGAACGCCACGAGATATTTTTACCAAGTAGAAGAAAAAAATTACAAACATGGCGGAAGTTATTAATTCGTCTTTAGATCTGTTTACCATACCGCCCATTCAAACATCAATCGAAGGCATCAAAACAATGACATACCAGCCATTAACATCGTTGAAAGGAGATCAGCCTATAGATTTTGAGGTCAGCGCCTCGGGCGACTAATACGTGGATACTTCTCTAATTATGCTCTACACTAGAAACAAAATTGTGATAACTTCCGGAGCCGCTTTAACAGCCACTGATATAGTAGGACCCGTAAATAATTACCTCCATTCGCAGTTTGATCGAGTTGAACTCTACTTCGGTGATTCTTTAGTTACCCCTCGGCAAACAATTACGCGTATAATTCAATCATTTCGGCCTTAACCACTTACGTTCCGACAAACCAATTACCATCTACAAGCCGCCATGTACTACAAAGACACCGCCGTCCATATGGATTCATTAACCGAAAATAAGGGTTTCCTGAAAAGAAAAGATTACTACGATCTATCTGGTGAATTTGAAATGTACGGCAGTTTATACTTGGATTTTTTCAATATCCCTAAATACTTAATGAACGGCGTACCTCTTAAACTTAAACTAAGCAAGTCCAAATCCAACTTTTGTTTAATGGGAAAAAAACTCGCAGGGACTAACGGTTATAAAGCCACTATACTCGAAGCCATCCTTTACGTACCGAAAATTATCGTCGCCCCCAAAAGATTAATAGCTCATGAACGCGCATTAAGCCTAAAATCCGCCAGCTACGCTTATACGCGAACGGAGACCAAAATATTCACTATATCGCCTCATATACTGAACACTTCTATTTGGGGACACTCCCTCAACGAGTGATTATCGGCTTCCTAAATCACGCCAGTCTGACAGGGGACCTAGAATGCAATCCGTTCAATTTCGCCAATTTCGGACTTAACTATCTATCACTTTTTGTGAGCTCGGAACAAATAGCCTCGAAACCTCTCAATCTCGATTTTGCGAAATCTCTTTCAGTACGATCGTATTATTCGCTCTTTTCCGGGGCCGATACTCACTACGCCGACAAAGGGATTGAGATTTCTTTGGACGATTATGCCAAAGGATATAGCCTATTCACCTTAGATTTAAAGGAAGATTATTAGGAGAAAATTTCGTACCCATTTTAATTTTTTATCTGATTCCTTGCAAATAAATATATCCTGCTGAATTTTTTCACATTTTTTAAAAAATTATTTCGATGAGAATTAATTATTTAAAACTTAATTAGGCTTAGCTATTTGTTTGAATTTTTCACTGTTGCCAAAGGACCAATCAGAGCTAAGAGCCAATGACAGGAGACTCTATCGAAGTTACATCGTAGAACTCCTAGCGACATCTAGGTGATAATATAAAGATCTTGGTTTTAATTGAAGATTTGAAATAGAATAGTTTACGAATTTTCTCCAAAAGAAGCAGCAGCAACTTTTTAAAAACTATAAGCTTTGCTAGTAACGAGCTTTGGATGATAATGATGCCTACAATCTTTTATAAACCTAATTTTCATAAAAATCAAATCCAAAATTTAAACTACGTTATCACCTAGATGTCGCTAGGGTTTCTACTTTTTATCTTAGTAAGTCTGGGGATGAGTCCTTGGTTCTGATTGGCTTCTTGGCAATAGTAGAAAAATTCAAATGCATGTTTAGGATATAAAACTTTAAAAAATATTTTCTAATAGTAATTTTACTTCAAAAATTATGAAAAAATTCAGGGGAGCATATTTTTACATATGGAATCCGAAAAAAATACTTCATTTCAGCTAATAGTATCCCTTTAAATTTTTTCCGCACAATTGTTAGCGACGGACTGGGTATGGAATTTAAAAAGTTGGTAATTTTCCAACACCCAGACCGCATACACCTGCGCGCACTTAATCTTTACACCATCGTGCAAACTACACGGGCTTGATACCCATGGGACGGCGGGGCATCCGTATTTATCAAGGTCTTGGACCTGCGCTCCGATCAGCTCCGCCACTAGTAAAGTCTTCTCGTGCCCCTTGCAGAGAATTTTTTATAGCCATTTAAGGCTTTGCAATGGGGCACGAGACTGGTGTATGGTAAAGCCCCCGCCGCCCAGTTGAGCCCGGTGAGGTTGGTGATTGCGATGGTTTTCGATTTAAGACTGGGGTGGATACTTCACTCAAGGCGTAAGGTGACATGTATGACGAGTGGTCGAGTACCTTAGTGATGTAACCATCCCCACATCCGCACTTCACAAAGCTAACAGCCGCAAGCTCTTTAGCCACGAAATCGGCGTGTTTTTTCTCCTTGCGGGGGCTGAATACGGGGCGCCCCCGCAAGTAAATTACTTCTACAACAACAATATCCTCCGGTAGATCTATAATATAAAACCTTTTTTTAGAACAACGAATGAGGAACCCAACTGCCCGTTTTGTGGGAATCAAAAACTAGGGCTAACTTGAATACGTAATCCAATAGTTATACCAGTTTGATTTTTTATCATTTCGTTACATACAAAAACTTTTATTATATGTTTTAAATATTCCGATTCAGTTTCCGCATTATTGTTATTTACAACTTCAACTAGAGCTAAGGTTCCTAACCTCGGCACTTTAGAAGTTAAATTTTCCACGAGGCAGGTTTTACATCCGTTATGGTACGAAAAGTAGACCGGCATATACAAATGCTAGTAGTTCTGAAGAAAATCCAATACTCACTACGCCGACAAAGGGATTGAGATTTCTTTGGACGATTATGCCAAAGGATATAGCCTATTCACCTTCGATTTAAAGGAGGATTATTAGGAGAAAATTTCGTACCCATTTTAATTTTTTATCTGATTCCTTGCAATTAAATATATCCTGCTGAATTTTTTCACATTTTTTAAAAAATTATTTCGATGAGAATTAATTATTTAAAACTTAATTAGGCTTAGCTATGTGTTTGAATTTTTCACTGTTGCCAAAGGACCAATCAGAGCTAAGAGCCAATGACAGGAGACTCTATCGAAGTTACATCGTAGAACTCCTAGCGACATCTAGGTGATAATATAAAGATCTTGGTTTTAATTGAAGATTTGAAATAGAATAGTTTACTAATTTTCTCCAAAAGAAGCAGCAGCAACTTTTTAAAAACTATAAGCTTTGCTAGTAACGAGCTTTGGATGATAATGATGCCTACAATTTTTATAAACCTAATTTTCATAAAAATCAAATCCAAAATTTAAACTACGTTATCACCTAGATGTCGCTAGGGTTTCTACTTTTTATCTTAGTAAGTCGGAGGATGAGTCCTTGGTTCTGATTGGCTTCTTGGCAATAGTAGAAAAA
Organism: Odiellus spinosus; assembly: GCA_963920705.1. Taxonomy (NCBI): domain Eukaryota; kingdom Metazoa; phylum Arthropoda; class Arachnida; order Opiliones; family Phalangiidae; genus Odiellus; species Odiellus spinosus. The sequence goes on from OY987226.1 coordinate 29,640,852, forward strand.
TTCAAATGCATGTTTAGGATATAAAACTTTAAAAAATATTTTCTAATAGTATTTGTACTTCAAAAATTATGAAAAAATTCAGGGGAGCATATTTTTACATAAGGAATCAGAAAAAAAAATACTTCATTTCAGCTAATAGTATCCCTTTAAATATCGACAACTCAGCCAGTGAAATAGGCCATTGGAACCCGACTCGACAAGGACAGCTGCGTTGAGAGCTCGGCTTCGATACAGTGACGGCCAACACCCTCAGCTCTATCGTATTCTCCGAATTCCAGGCATTGTTGGAAATAGATAAAAATCGACACGTCACTATCGTGGTCTGAAAAAATGAACACTATCGAAATCAAAAGTGCTTTGTTAAACCTCAAAAATTTTTAAGGCGTGTACCCTAGCGATCGCCTTCCAAACCGCATAATAAATTATCCAGCCTCTTATATTGTCAATCTAGACCCCGCGCGACACGAGGGAACCCATTGGATCACTCTTTATTTTGACAGCCGCGCTAACGTCTACTACTTTGACTCCCTGGGTCTAGGCCCTGAGCTCGCACCTGAAATAAAAACGTTTATGAAAAGAAACTCGAAAAAAAACGCGTATAACCGGCGGCGATTCCAAGGGTTAAAAAGTTCGACCTGCGGCATCTTTGGAATTTTATACCTGATTCACCGTACTAATAAAAAGAGTACCGCGTCCTTTGTGAAAAGATTTACTCGCGACTACGATTTAAACGACAAAATTATTTCTAACCTTTATAAAAGGATTTATCGTCAATGTTATCAATACTTTATGTCAAATTCAAAACTTTTGAAACATGCGAATCGTATTCGATCGCGCAATATCCAGCTGCAGAATATTTTATTTAAAAAGTGTATAAAAGCTACCTAACCCGACTCGTAAAGTATCACAACTCTAAAACTCAACCACGCAATAATATTCAGAATGTCTTCAGTCGTCATCGAGTTTCATTACTTAAACGGACGAAATCGCCGACGCTGTTCGGGAACGGGGCGGACATGGTTCCGAAAGAAGTCGCCATTGCTACGATATCGGCGACGCCATTAGTAGTCGGGTGGATATTCGGTCCACCGTACGAGTCGAGGTTTTTGCCGCCAGCCGTTGTCACCCAAAATGCGTACATCACCGCCAACATCCACGGCCTCCGTTTCGAGGACGGAGACGTGCCTTACGAGCTGTTGGAGGAGCTCTTGGTCAAAGCCACCCGCGCCGCCCAACATATTTTTTCCAAAGGTAATTTAAATTTTAATTATTGAAAAAACGTGGATGTTAGTCAAGGATACCCCTTATTAAACTATGTCTTTCTGTAGGTGACCAGAGGGTAAATTACCTCGAAGATCAACTGAACCGCACCGTGATCGACGTCAACGAGGAGATGTGCTCCCGCGCCACCTTCGCCGACCTCCCCGCTTCCCGATGTCGTCACGATCACGGGCGTGGCCCCAGATCCCGACCTTGCGCCCAAGACCGCGCCATAGCCCACGCGACGTACCTGGTCGCCGAAAATATATTTTTCTAATGTAGAATTAAAAAAAAATTAAATACTATTTTATAAAAAAATATCGTCTTTATTTGTAAATCCTCGCCTATAAAAACAGACTACTATTGCTATTTTTACACAGTTATCTAACCGCCGAAATGGAGGACGAACGTCAAAGGTTTCACTCTTTTAGCGACTGGCCGTTAATTCGAAATTCCAAAAGTTGTATCGCTAGGGCGGGATTTTATTTTTTACACGACGGGACAGACGCTGTGAAATGTTTTCACTGTAAAGGTGTGTTAAGCGATTGGAAATGTACGGACGACCCCCTGAAAGACCCCCTCCCCCCCACCTGTCCGGGCGCAGGGTGGGGGTAGTGTTCCATCCTTGTCGTGGTGAGGGGGCCCGAGTTCTAGGATCCGTCCTAGTTCCGCGAATTGGAACACGGCCGTCTCGCCCACACCCGGCCGACTCGCTGGGCCCGTCCTGGGCCCTGGCTGCTCCCTCTGCCTTTGAGTCGGTCTTGTTGGGTCACGGTTACATTATGGAGGCCGTATGGCACTGCTGTGTTGGTTCTGGTCGCCAAGCCATATACCTTTCCTTCTGCTGCCTTAGCCTCCTCACGTGTGTGCGGGTGCACTGGTCTGGGGTTCTTCGGTTCCCGCTGTTTGGCCTTGTTACCCGTTCCGGGCACGGTTTCGCGTGCGGCACTTTAGGGACAAATGATGAGCCGCACGGATTGGCGGGGGTGTTATGTGCTTCCCAGCACGGAGCACCCCTTAACAATCAAACCTGACCCCGTGAAAGAGCACAGATTAAAATTCCCAGACTGCAGTGCACTTACGCGAAAGGGGAAATCGCAAATAACACACCGATTAGTTACGACGTTTGCGGTAATTGGCCCTCCGTAGCCTGCCCCCGCCAAATTATAGAAAAAACAGTACCCCGACGGTCGGAAAAGCAAGAGGTTGAAAAAAAAGATTTTATCGTTATACGCGTGTCACGCAAAGAAGTGGAAAAAATTGTGCTAGAACATCACGTAAAAAAATGCTCCCTAATGACGAAAGTACGGTTTAACGACTATATCGAAATTTTTAATCTCCCTGGCGGCGAAGATCGTAGAAATTACGCCAGACTCGACCAACTAAGATTTAAAATGAGAATAAAAAAATCGGTATAATCCTAAATTCTATGTTAGAAAATAAACTTGAAAGTTATAAAAAAAATGGGGGTTTGTACTCCTCCACTAGCGGTTAAACGACAGTAAGATATAAAATCAGAAGTCTCCCCACTTTATCGTCATTACGAATAGTCACCTCCGAAGATGAACTCCTTAGTTGATGGAAAAATCCCGATGGAAACTGCGGTAAAAAGACAGTACCGCCGAAGTAAACAGCGGACCGTCTTCAAAAAGATTATGACGCGAACAACGGCCCAAAAAATTAAATTCTTGGTTCGAACTTGGAAAAAACTTGTACGTAACCTGTGGGCTGGTATCAGATTTGGAATTAGAAGTCCTCATCAGACGGAAAGATTTTATCAAAGGCTTCTCACTCCCCATGGAAGCGTGGTCAGTTTTCTTTAATCATTATCCAACTCTACTCAAGAAGACAAAGGTATCCGACGCGTCTACCTACGATCTACAACTACTAAAGGATAACTGCTTTAGCGCGATTGGATCACGTGACGGTATCGTATTTACCTTATCAACGGATGACGATTTTACGTTCAACATTACCCCTATTGAAGCCGAAATTCTCGGTGTGGAAATATACCGAAAAAAGAAAAGGTTGAGCTTTTAAAACGAAATAAGAGAGCGATTTAATGTATGGCTAAAGTCTTCGATAATTTTATTTCTAAACTAAACTCTGAATTATTTGACGAACCCTATTTACGGTACAGACCTTACGGAGATATATCTGAAGACCAAAAGTTTGACGAAATGTTAAACTATACCCTGAATTACGTTAGATCTAACGAAATTATTAATAAATTTAAAGAAAGCTTAAATAAAGAAAGCGTAATCTGTACTTTAAATCACCATAATTTGTTAATACTAACTCTGTCGCTACAAATATATTTGAAGGAAAATTTTTTTGGTTAACCTCTGTATGAAAAAAAAAATCAATGAAGTTGTAAACTCAATATTTTCAAATACTACGGTTGTTGATTCTTACACATATATAGTAACTTGGCCTACTTGCAGACCTATACCTGTTGAGACGCGTCCGACAAAAGGACGGGGACCGGGTCAGTAACCCACACGGGGGGTGCCTAGCGTCGAGAGCAAAAAAAAGGGTAGGGTAGGGGTGGTGGTTAAAAAAATCGCACAGGTCGGGAAAAAAAGGGTAGGGGGTACGGGGGGGTGTTTAAAGAAATCGACCAGGTTCCCAAGGGGGAGGGGGGGTGAAAATCGGTCAAAAAAAGGGGGTCAAAATGAAGTAAAATTAAAAAATGAAATCGGTATAAGGCATGCCTTATCTCTTATCTCCCTTATATTTAATTAGGAAATCGATCATATCAAAAAAACTTCTTTGCTACGATATTCTCCCATAAGGGAGCAATGAATATATTTTAATGGTCAAAAAAAGTCAAAACCACAAAAACTTTTAAAGCCGGGAGGGGGGGCAGGTAACAAAAAGATCTATGATCTATTTGGGCGAGGGGTCCGCGTCGCGTTATTTCATCTAAATCGTTTGTGTCGGTGGCCATCTCTCCGGGATTACGCCTGGCCGAGGGCTGGCATTCCCCTTCTAAATGGCCGGATACGCGGCAACGCGCACAAACGATATGTGGAAGCGGACGGATACCGCTGATCCCGCGTACACCTCCTTGGGCCACTCGAAAAGATCAGGGTACTCCGGACGAACGTTCGGCTTGGTTTTGGAGAGGGGTTTTATACCCTCCAAAGATGTGTTCCTCCCGGGATACCCTAAAAGGGGCATTGCGGGGCCCGTTCCTTTCCAGGACCCATTCCCTTCCTGGAAACCGAACCGGAATCATCTGGCGCGGATGATGATCATGAAAGGAGTTCCTTGGAACCGCGGCCGCCGGTTTAACGTCCCTTTCGACGGGGGGAATGTCGCATGGGGGAGGTAGAATGGGCGCGACCTCTTCTTCCCAGGGTTCAGGACCCTCGGCCCCTGCGGGGACATAGTTCGGTGGGTGATTGTAGGGGATAGGGTCATTTCTGCCCCTCCACTCGATCTGAAATCTTTCGATGAATTCGTCCTCGAGGGCTTCCTCGTCTTCGACAGGCCGAATGGGGGGCGGCACTACCGGGCTTGGCTGCCGTCTACGTCGGCGATTTTCTCCCTGAGGTTCGGGAGATTGGATCCTAGGAGGGATTATGTCTATTTTTCCCATGGTTCATATTCCCTCCATCTTATTACGTCTTGACCGTCATGAGGGGCTTCGTTCTGAAGGGCTTGATCCTCCAGCCAGGCCTCACGCTGGCGTCGGTCTAACTCCACGTCCGTCTCTCTCTCCATTCGGAGGAGATATCCAAGGTGATTCCGACGCAGATAACATGATATTGTTCCTCGCAATTGTCGCATAGTACCCAATTTATTTGGGGTTCCCGAGAATCGTTTATCACACAACGCGGAGCTTTGCATTCTCCTTCTAACGAGTTATCATCACTTGGTTTTCGCGGGGTAGGTGGTCTGCGTCGTCTCCGCTTCTTGGCGCGGCGCATTTGAAATCGCGCTTCCCACGTGGGGAACGATTCCGCGGGGATTGTCGCCTAACGCGTTATCCGTTTGAGAGGGGGGTTTTTCTAGATCATTGCTCTCCCATAGACGCTCATGAAACAATTTAATATTTTCTAGATGATACGACCCGAGATTTTGCCCCGTCGAAGGATCCATTAATTCGTAAGCCAGATTGTTGAGTTTAGTTTTTATTAAATAGGGGCCTTCATACTTAGGGAACAATTTGTGGGAGGTGTGGCTACTAGCTCTTGATTGTACGTGGGTTCTTACCCATACTAATGGTCCTATTATGAATTTCTGATCTCGGCGGTGTTCATCATAATGTTTTTTATTTTTATCATTGGCTCTGGTGATGTTAGCCTTTACCGCTACGTAGGCCCGACTGAGTTCTTTAGTGAATTCTATCTCGAGAGGGGGTAACTCTTCCTCGGTTTCGGATCCCAGAGGGATAATCTCGTTCTGTCCTTTAGGCGGGATTTTCGAAGTCTCTGGCATGGGATTCCTTTTGAAAGCAATGTTTTTCCGCGATTTAATATATTATACTAAAACGGTTATTTAATAAACTGTTTCTCTTAACCATGCAGTAACACTCTCGTAAATTATTTTAATATTATTATAAGTTATTCACTATGGTCAACAAATTTTGAGTTCAGAATACTGTTTAGTGCTATGGGGGAGAATTTAAAATAAGTCCAGAAAGAAAAAAGAATCTACTACTTTGAAAGCAAGGGCAATTGGGGGAAGACATATTAAGGAAATCCGTCAGCCACCCATCTAGTCAAACTCCAGAATTGGAGATGACTAGAGGAAGGACCATGGGCTGACAAACGAATTCCCTTGACATTATGCATCCTCTCCAAATTGCCCTTGCTTTAAAAATAAAGGATTTTTTTTCTTTCTTATTGTGAAAATTGCCCTGTGGAAAGCTGCTACATTTGTTTCCTAAACTTCGCTTTGGAGTCCGCTAGGGATTTAATACACTTCTGCCGATTTTTAGTTTCTTGTAAGGTGTCCATTTCCAATCGTATTTATGAAATAGGACAAACACTGATGCAAAAGTCGCCCCGATTCAAAGGGGTGTACTTTGTACGTCTCGAAAATAAACCTGTAAACCTGTAAGCTTCGTACTCTCAACCGTCGGAACACAATCTCTGCATAGATCATCCCATGATCGAGTAATTGAATGATTACTTTTCAAAAGATTTTTCACTTTTGGCACCCTATCATACAATTAGCTATAAAATGGAGTGGCCACTTTGTATATTTTAAAAAATAGCTGGAATACCTCCTCCGATGCGGTAGATAAGTCCACCTTTACTTTGGCCCTCAATCCACTTTCTTAGTGGACTTGCAACATTGTCTCGTTTTCCAATTGAGTCTGAGTCAGAGTGATTAATTGAACTTTGTAAAGTGTTTGGATTGGGTAAGGTCTTTTAATGCATATCATAAAACGCTATAACCCAGTCTTCGTGAATTTTAGGATCATTAACAGTTTTAACCATTGAGTCGTTGTAACACACCCAAGAATTTAAAATACGTTTAGAGACAGCCCACGTAATGGCTAGCCTTATTTACTTCCCCGTAATGCACTCATTACACAACTTCTTAGTTCATAGTGAGATCCTAAATATTCGATCTTGGGCTCTAACAAACTAGGCTGGCAATTTTTGTTTATTTCGTCACCGGTTCTTGGGCAGCAAAAAATCAACTTTTTGTGGGGGTGAGTTAAATTGTTAATTCGTTTCATTAGTTTATTTTTGTCGTACAGGGGCTAACTACTCCGTTTATATCGGTACCATTTCCAAGACATGGGCGAGTTGGATTTGGTTAAATTTCAGGCACCGACGTGTATTCAGAAATTTTTCATCTAGAAGCGTCTAAAACCAAATACTTCTCGGTTCCATCTCGAGAAGACCGCGCATTACCGCATTCTTCACCATAGTATGTGGAATCGAATAAAGAATTAAAACTATTTCCTATTATCTCGTTTAACGTAACTAGTCGTTTTAGGGCTGTTGCGTAAACCTGAGCATCTGAAATGTAACCAATCTGGGTACCCTGTACACATGAAATAAGACTTGTTGTCTTCGGGTTTAAGACAAACACAATTCATTTTTTTTAGCGGCGGGTAAATCATTCCCTCTTCTCGTTTTGATTTATTTGTCTTTCAGTCCTCATTTTTTGCTAATCACTGTCTGAGCTCTGGTGCTAGAACGGTTTTGTATTGGAGGAGGATCTGGACGTTTCTTCTTCCTAATCGGTTGCTCCTGGGGAGGCTTAACGGTTTGCTCTTCGATGGACTCAAACGGTTGGTCCTCGAGAAGTGACATAATGATGTGCTCTTTGATGGACTCAACGGATTTGTCCTCGAGATGAGCGTTAACGGATTTCCGTCAACTCGATTAGTGATTGACTTTCGGTTGAATCTGTTGGTTTTTCAGCAAGAGCATCAACCGTAAAATCAATCCGCTCATTTTCGGAAGAAAGGAACGGATTTATTTCTCCCCTTGTTGCAAAACAGATCGCATGCCTTTTCTTCCATTGTAAATGGGACAGACAAGATTGATTGCGCCAAATGTGTCGGATAAATCGATTGGTCCGCGTTTGGGAAAATCGAATGATCCTCTACCAATTGTGTGGTCAGGGGGATTGTGCTACGTGAGTTTCAACTAATTGTTCTTTTTTGGAAACTCTCGAGATTAATTCTTCCAATATGGAAGAACAATCCTGGACATCCCGTCTCATCTTTTTTACCACGGCATCCAAATAGGCTTTAAATCCCATATAGTCCAAATCGTACCTCGCAAAGTAGCATTTAGCAGCATTTCTAATACTTTTTTAGACTTTGGTTTTTAGTGTTCGAAACATTTAAATTTGAAACTACTTTATTCCATATTTTAGAAAGCTTACCCTTAAACTCACATAATCTCTCCAAATTGTAATCAACAACTAATAGCATCGATTCTGCAAGTTCTTCATTACTTACATCCTTGTAGTTTGTAGTAGAAAAACACCTTTCTTCCGGTTTTTTCCATTGTATTACGATCTATAAAAGAAACTAGTATTTATAATATAAGTTCATTACGAGGAGCCATAGTCCGAGCAGAAGCGACAGTTGAGTAATTTAACAGCATGTTGAAAACTTTTGTCCATTAGGTTTACGATAGTTTTCCTGCTGGAACCAAAGTTTGTAAAACCTCGCTTTGGGCTAAAGAAAAAAATCGCATTTTCTGATATTCGTCCGATTTTCTCCTATAATTCGCTTTAAAATTTCCTATTTTTCCCTGGTCACCCTTAAATTCTTATCGCTATTCGCTAAAGGAAAAGCAAAGATAAAAATACACCACTTTTGCATATTAAAATATTCAGAAAGCGCCTAAGAATCAGGGTTTCTAGTTGGGCGGTTACGCTCTAATTTGGAGGAAAAGCCGTTGGATGGAAGTGCCTTTTAGGGCGGTATTGAAGATGTGATATTCCAAACCAAAATTACTTGAAAATGGAATGTTAAACCTTTTTTCCGCTAAATCTTCTTCCCAAATACCTTTTGAAATTAATATAATAGGCCATATTATATAAAAAAAATTGAAACCAGGTAAAATAGCCGTTAAAAATCAGTCGAAATTTGAGCGCTCGAAACGTTTACTAGTGGCAAAAAAAAAACCTTCGCTCGGTGAGGCGCGCGTAGTACCCCGCGTATTACCCCATGTAGGTTTTTTCTCTATCATTTTCACCAACCGAAAGCTCGCCCTATGCCGCTATAGCGCCCCAAAGTAATGGCTAAATGGTGTATTATCCTAATAAGTAACGGACTCGCAAAGGACCGCACTATATAGCGACTACATTGCTATTAGTAAACATTATACACTAACCATGAGTGCTTTGTCCGTGTGAAAAGAAATTTAATATAAACGCCAGGATAATGACGCCATATTCGCATTCAAATTTTCCCCCAATCTAAACCGGAAACAGAACTGCGAGTGTAAATGGGAAAGACACATTCAAGGTAGTCTTCGAAATAATCTCAATTCTTTTAAAGTAGTCCTGGGGATCAGTGGCCCTTGGTGTCTCGGTTTAAAGGTACGTTCGCATCAGTCATTTCGAAAACTGTACGATGTCGTTTCCAATATTCTCCTACAAATAACGACGAAGAGTAATTAGGTTACATTTCGTACGAACTCATTAGGTTTGGCTTAAAGGTACGTTCATAATAGTCGCTGTAAAATCGTTTTAGAACGTTTAGAATAAACTTTCCAAGCTAAGAATTATATATTCGTATTCAAAGTTGTAACTTTGTAAGAACAACAGCTTGGATGTGAAAACTGATGTCTTTACTATAAGCCAAGGCTTTATAAGTAGGAGTCTAGTTTAACAGCCTAATATAAGCAAATAATTCAATTGAGGCATTTTTATGTGGTTGTAACAAATATTTTATTCAAGAGCCATGTAAATTTTATAATATATGAATATATTTGAGGAATAAAGTCTTTATAAGACTAACCATGGAAGAAAGTGACTATGGTAAAAAAAAACTTTTTTTATTCTAATCGCCTTTTGTTTCAAAAAAAAATAAAATAAAAATCCACGCATTAGTCGAAAACAATGATATAGAAATGAAACTAAAACTAATAAAAAGAGACTATACATTTCGCAAATGTTTTTACCTCGTGGAGCGACCGCGATCAAAAATATTTTTCGATACGAGGTATAAGCTATCCCCTACCCTAGGCTAAGTTGAATTCATGCTCTCATTCTCTCAAACCGGAAAATTTGCTTGAAAAGACTTCGATCTCATATTTCCCGGTAAAAATGGTGCCTAGTAGAATATAATTTCAAAAATACCGTAATTTTGGAGGAGGCTCAGTACTATAATTCCAGTTTTGAAATCCGGCAACGCTGATTGTTTTACGCGTTTAACTCAAAAATCAATTACCGTTAAAACGTATCGATATTTATTATTAAATTTAACTAATTAAATTAAATCAATTAAATCTCCCTGAAAAACTTCATCCATACTAGTTACGTAGATTTGGTTTCTAGGGAATGTTTTACGTCTGTTTCGTATAGGCTGGTTGCTTCGTTAACCATTCTTGTATCTCTTGTTTCGACACATTCGGAAAGGCATCTTGTAATTTTTTCAACGAACCTAAACTAGCCGCGTGTTGAGGATCGTAGTACACTCGGCTTAATTTTTGAGCTACTCGTTTACCAACCATCGTAATAATAACAATTTAAAAAAAAAAACAGTTTGAACATAATTTCATATTTCAAGTCGGTCGTATCTTTGGTTATTTCTACGAACAAATATTCCAGACAAATGATACGAAACGGATACTTCCAGAGTTTCCTCGGATTCAACGTGTTTGGTTTGAAATTTGCTTATAATAGAATTCATTTTTAACATTTGAACAGCTTCCACGATGTTTTTTTCGTCAAAATCCACGGCGTTGTGCGTTGGGCAATTAAAAACATGCGCTAATTGATCACGACAGGGTTTGTTAAAACAAACCAAGGTGATGTTATACATATTCTCAATCACTTCTTGTAGAATAATCCCTTTAGTCTGGGATTAAAAAAAGCTAGCTAGAACATATTTTTCGTTCTTAAGGACGCTGGCAAATGATTTTGCAAACTCGCTAAGGAAGTCTTTCTTGAAATCAACGCAGTTTTCACATGGAGCTGTACGTAGCTGGACGAAGGCTGCATAAATTAGACCTATTGCTTTTGAGGCAATTGGCTCGTCCTCCCTAATAGGTATATAGAGTCCGAAAATCTCCTTCAGTACTTTCGTCACAAATCGCGATTCTTCGTACTCGTAGTTGCTGCAGCACTGGATCGCCAATTCCATGTCTTCCGAATTCTGTGTTGAAAGAGCAACATTGATTTGTAGTTAAACCAATTTTAACTAAAAGTTTGGAAAATTATTGTACCTCAATTGGGCATTCAACTGCGTCCCAGATAGATTCCGAACGGAACACTTTCCTTCAAAAAGTACTCCTCATGGAGAGCATCGGCGAAATGCCTTTCCATTCGCCGGGGTCCTAAGGAAATTTAACCACCCCCCAATCGTCTCCAGGAGGTCAAGCAAATTAAATTCTTCAGCCCTTTTCACACATCGGAAAAGTACACCTTAAAGTGCGTTTGGTTGACATTCTACCGACGCCCAACTCACATCAAACCCGGCTTCACTGTGAACTGGGGTCCTATTAAGGCAGTCGAGGGAGTTGAACCCTATAGAAAAAAAAAAAAAACGTTGCAACACTAACGACGCCGTCAGAAATGAAATTCAAATTACCCTCTTCGACTAGCGGCGCTGGCAAGATCCACGTGTACGGTATATTTTGTCCCAAAGTGCTCAAAACTTTGGCTGAATCGTTAACTAAAGGTGAAAAATTCTGAAAAATAATTACGAGACGTAAACTTATTAATTTATGGTAAAGTTTGCGTTAATATGTCTTTTTGAAGTTCTACTTACTTTTGAAGCTTTGATATTTATTCGCTTTAGCGCGTGTACCAGTTTTGGTAAATTCTGTGGCAATTTATTAGGCAATGGTTCTATAGCGATTGATTTCAGCGGATTAACTAGCAAAGGTTTCGATTGGGGAGATATTTCTGAAATGGATAAAATAACTGCCTTTTCCATCATCTCCCAAAGATCGGGAGTGCGGTCATCAGCCCCTATCGGATTCTCTCCCGTTAAGATGGTATACTCCATCTTCTAATTGTGTTTTAGAATTGCATTTATCTCCAAATCATGAAATTCTTGAATTTGGCCAATGGCCACAGTGCGAAACATTTTTCTCTTTATATATAGCTCCCGCTCGCTGGTGCTGTTCAGGGGAAGCGGCTGGATCCCCCTCCTCCCAAAAAGGGGCTTCAAATTCTCCGCCTAAGCGGACGGGGCTAGCGGTTGGCGGCGGAGACGGACGACCGCGCACGCGGCGCACTCCGGGCTTCAGGGACCCCGTCCCCGAAAAGAGCGCGCCGAGCTCGGGCGGGGGTGTCGGGCGGCTCGAGGGGTCCCCACGGGCGGCTCGAGGGGTCCCCACGGGCGGCTCGAGGGGTCCCCACAGGCGACCTCGCCATCCGCCGAAGGTCCGGAGACCGACGCGGCGAGTACGCCGAGCTTCCGGGGGTTGAGGCAGGGGCCTCCAGCGTTACACGGCTATTATAAAAAAATGTAAAATATCTCTAAAATATAAGGTTTTGAAAATCTCGGTACTTCAAGTTGGAATATGTTTTATACCCCTCAACCTGGAGTGTAATCAATTTCTAAAACTATATTTCTAAATATAGCCCGGAAGTTGTTTACTGAATACGACTCGAAATTAAACAAAGTTAATCTAAAAATATGTTTGAAAACCATAAAGTTATTTCTAAAATATGGTTGAAAACCTCAAAGTTATTTCTAAAATGTCCCGAAATTAAACCATGTTATTTTCTAAAAATATATCCAACTTAAAGTACCGAGCTTTTCTATTCTTAAAGTACTTACGTCAAATCGGGAAGTTGGGCAGCCATCTTATTTTTTTCTTAGGATTTTGGTTATAACGAGTCGAAAGATGAGAGTAGAATGGTAATCTTGGTTAAAATTTTGGCGTTTTTATCCTAAAAGAATTGTATAGGAAACCCGTGAGATAATTTTACCCCCTTATCACCGGGCCATCGCGACCTCCAATGGTCAGCTAAGGTTCAAGAATCTTCACCTAACGCCCCCAACGAACTACCACACCTTAGCTAGCGAACGCTTACAAAATTTATCACCGTGTGAAATAACTGGCCAAAATTTCAGCGATGAACATTCATCTTTCAGCAAGGACCAATTATCTTTCCACTATTGAAGCCTGGTTTTCTTTACCTCGGGTATGGACCACCTAGTTTGTAGGGCCACCGAGGTTGGCCCATCGTGGCTTCTGAACCGCGGGGGTTCAACTACCTATCCGTCTTTTTTAAGATCGCTATTTTTGATTGACAATTTATCGTGAGAAAGGTTCTTCCCTTTTTTTGCAAAGAAAGATGTTCTCTTTTTTCTATAGACCAAGATTTTCCCACCGAAAATATAAAGTTTTACAAAGTCATATAGCTAGCCCCAGAAAAACGAACATTATTTAATGTTTAAATAATAATTATTAGTGTAGGCTTAATTACCGCGTAAACAACAGCCGCGACCGCGAAAAAACCGCGCTCTCGTTTAATTGTCTTCTAAGACTTTTCAGAATATAAAACACGACATCGGCATTAGTGATATATAATCCATCGATAAAGGTTGGTAATCTTTTGAGCCATTTTTGTTCATTTAATAATTTTTGAATCCAAGTTAATCGGTTCAACCGCGGTCCGAACATTGAACATCTGCTGCAGACGACGTCGGGACCTACTTGGTCAATACAATCTTCGCAAACAGTTTCATTGATGCAAAGAATTGCCTCGTGCTCAAAAGCATACGCTTTTTAAGGTCGCCTCTTGTTTTGAATTGATTCAAAGTCAAAAAAGATCACCATGTATGTGGGCACATTTTTTTGGTCTTTTTGGGGGGAATTTTGGTGTTTCTTTGATTAGCTGTACGTAACACAAATGGTCTGAGTGTACGTACTTTTTACAGACCGTACATTATATTTCACCACACGTGTGGATTTCACGCCTGCGATCAAAGTCAACTAATTTGAACCACTCATGGCAATTATACAGCCGTTTGCAAAGTGTTTTTTCGATCCTTGGGCGATTAAATGGCTGTCGTAACACTCCTGACCGTTAAAACTGCGTAAGCATTTGTCACAAACGATTTTCGCCCCTTCGCAGTGTTGACCCCTCATACAGGGAAAACAAAAGTCATTGCATTTATGGTAGCGTGGTCGCTAGTAGGGTTCAAGACATTTCCAACAAAAATATTCAGCTCGAAACGGGTTCAAACAAGTCACAGCAGGGTATCAGCCTAAAGGAGCCAGAGATTTTTGTTGAATATCTGAAAACCTCCTCGATAATAGGCAGAGAGTTCATGACGGGGTCAAAATATGTCACTCATAAGGTTTTAAGTTTCGCCGCACCTAGAAATGAGTTGAATAGTGGTACTTATATTGGCACGTAAATGGATTGAACTGATAGTAAACTCGTAGGCCTTACAATGGAAGGACAGGTCGGAACATGCTCGCTGATAAGTTTCTTGCTGAAAAAACCCATGAACATTCTTATGGTTTTGTGTGTAATTTTATTATTGGCCGCTTTAGAAACGATAAATCTATGTTTTCAGAAATTCGACATAAAAATCAGCATGCGGTCTGCCGTGTATGGGACTGAGAGCCTTAGAAAATAAATGGTCATGTGAAGCTTATTTTCTTTTGTTCAAATTTAAAATTCCGGAGTTTTTAGAGGAGTCTAAATTCGAGGGCCCCCATTCGCTTTTAAGGGTATAAATAGCGGACCGTGCTGGGTTGAGTTATCAGTTGCTTCCCAAGATTCCAAGATGAACCCACCAACAACCAAGTTACCCCCGTAAGTACCTTATTCTATTTTCTGCCGCGGACTTGGTAAAGTTTTCAGACTTTGAATTTACGCGGACCCTCTCTCTTTTTTCAGTTGTCGTTGACCAACCGAAAAAGTAGTAACAGTGCCATTGCAATAATCCTTATACTTGGTCGTTGCCAGAGATTCATTTTGTAAACCTTCTGGTACATATTTATTGCGCGAGAGGTCAGCTCCACTGAAAATCGTTTTTAAGAAGGCTTCGTTCATTTCTTTTTTACGTTTGCAAATGACCCCGAACTTTGAGGCAGATAGTCGAGTTTTGCTCTCCGTTTTTCAAAGTTGGCAGTTAGATTGCCCGCGAGTATCAACTTCTAAAGTTATTGCAGTATTTAAATTAAGTTTTAAAGTATCTGGTATTGCCCTCATTGTAACCTCTAAAAGGAGTTTAACGCTGTCATCCAGATCTATAATACCAAGTGGAAGAGAAATTTTATCCACTAAATTTTGATCGTTAACTTCATTAGGAACTGGCACCTCAGTTTGAACTTGTAAATTTGTAGGAACTGATTTGAAATTAGGTTGAAAATCGTTTTCTTGCTGGATCGCGCATAACATAGATCTACGTTTCCCTGACTTTAACTTCTCGGTGGTTGCTTTGATTCTTTTTTTCATTTCAATAGCATCCTCCGTTTGTTCCATAGATGCTTAAAGAGTTGTAGGTTTGTTGTTTTTTCAGTTTTTCTTTCAAAGCATCACTGTTTTTCCCTGGCGTATGTTTAATGAAATCCAATGCTTCAAAATGACGTACTGACAAACATTTTTCTTCACTTGGCGCGCTACATGTCCGAGCTTTTTGAGTACAAGCTGGGTCGTCTGGAACAAATTTCTTGCCATCCCTTTTGCAGTCAAGTATATACCAAAGAACCGCTCCAACATGCTTGCACGCTCCAACGCCTCCAGCTTTGCAACCACACCAAGCTGAATGAACAATTCCGTCTGATGAGTTTAACCTAATCGCTACATTATATTTCGTGTGTAGAGAAAATGATCCTTCATTTTTGCTTTTCACAAATATAGTTTGGTTTGTAGTTAAATCCTAGTTAGAATCAGTTTAAGGTCCAGGGCTAAAGAAATCCTCTGTGACTTTGCTCGCTTTAAACATTCTGTAGCCAAGAGGTAAATGTTTTTTTTTGCTTTTAAACTGATGTTTTGTAATAGCAGTCGTCCAATTTTCTTTAGGAAGATTTATTTTGTTGTTAACTGCCACCTTCTTTTAGGACCCATTTCGATTTTCCAATGTTATTAAGGAGCGTTACTTCCAAAAAGAGGCTACAGAAATAAAGGAAAAGAATATAAGATCGAAATAGTTATTAAAATAAAACATGAAAATACCACACCGAACACACTTACTTCGAAAAAGATTTCTAAGGCTTAGAGAAATTAAAAACTGTCACGAATTCAAACGGATGTATACATCTAAATAAACAATCACGTGATTTTTGTGACATCAATCCGTGACGTAGGAGCAACATAAAAAACAAGGTGCACAAGGGCATTTTTCTTTATTGAATCGCCTATTGGGATGGTACGTCTGATTTACTCTAATCTGACCGTCAGGTTCGTGAGGGAAAATTCCATTAGGCCACGATTGGTGATATTTCCTTATGATTGTATCGAATATAATAAAGGTTAGTATTAAATTAGGGGATAATAGCCCTATCGTGGCCGTGTAAATAATACTACAGCTGGTGGGTTTGCTAGATTCCATGGTTTTAATTTGTGGGTGAATTGCGGGCAGGATAGCGAGAATGATACTGTTCATAAATCTAAAACGTTATTTATACTAAATTCTTACTCACTTAATAAAGACTCAAGTTTGAATTTTAATATTATTTCCAAATTCAATGTAAACACTGCTTATTTTTTCAGCCAAATCTTTAATTTGAAAGTGTTAGAAAGGTAACGTGCAGTGTTGTGTAGTATTTTAAATACTTGTATTTTAAATACTTTTAAATAAAAGTATTTAGTATTTTATTTTAAATACATTTTTTCCGGTATTTTAAACAAGATACTGAATATTATTAACGAAATACTTTATCTATCAAAAAATCTCCGTACAACTAAATTGTCCGCAAAAAACATCATCAAGATGCAAGCGGAAGAAACACGCTTGAAAAATACCGCTTATCGCCGGTAGGGTAGGGTCGCCTATCTCTGAACGCATTTTAAGAAATACGAGATCTCGATTGCTCTGGAATTGTTAGCGACGAAATTAAGAATCTGATATTAAGTTTGTATAGTCGCGCATCCATTGCGCTAGTTTTCATCATTCAACGAAGAGTACTTATGACGCGGATGCGGTTTTATAACTGCAATAGCGGCTTCTACTTCTGAACGAACGATTCGAATTCTAATCACCCCCTGCTTCTAAATCTGACTATCTTATATAAAACATCCCAGATTTGCAAAAGGAACCACTTGCCCACCTCGAAACGAGAAATGAGTGTCACTAATGGATTTCTTGGCTGAATTTACGAAGGGAGAGGCGGAATTAGCGAACTCGAGCCAGTATTTGCAAAGTTATCGGCGATTTAAAAATGAAGCATTGCTTGTGCATAGAAACCATAAAGGAAGCATTGCTTGTGCATAGAAACCATAAAGGAATCCTTATTTCAAAGGAAATCGTCAATAACTTTGCAAATACTGGCTCGAGCGCGCTAATTCGCCTTTCCTCGGTAAATTCGGCCAAGAAATCCATCGGTGACACTCATTTCTCGTTTCGATATGGTTCCTTTAGCAAATTTTGCAGTTCCTCAAATATATTAATGCGTGTTCCCAAGTTTGATTTCGCACAGTTCTGAATTTGAAATTCTTGAATATATTTTAAAATTTGAAAAGTTTATTTTGTAGCGAGAACCTCAAACTTTACGACCAAATCGAGCGCGTAGGCCGAGGATTTTTTCCGAAATTCGTAAAACCTTATTTCCTGGGCCATATAGGAAAACATTCCCTTAAAAAGGGTCTAATTAATTAGGCTAATTATAGCGGTTGGCTAATTAGTGTTGTCTTTTTCTAGAGTGATGAAGTTGTGTTCCGCGAATAGCCCCATTCTTAATCTACAAAATGAGCTCTTCCATCTTTAAACAGACCCAACCAAATTTAAGTTATACATTTTTAAATGAAAGTGTTCAGAAATAGAAGCGTTCAGATTTAGGAGGACTGACCATAATGGCATTGAAGTAGCAATAAGAATTCCAGTGCTACGAGGATGAACAGTCGGTCTGGGACCGTGCCTTTAGCTAGACCTTAACATTACAGTATTTTAATATACTTTATTTAAGTATTTTATTTTAAATACTTTATCGTCCGAGTATTTAGTATTTTATTTTAAATACCGAAAGTGCAATATTTTACCCAACACTGCTAACGTGTATTTCATTGTTAAGTACAGTTCGATGGTGGTGGTTCATTTGTAGGGCCACTTAATGTGGGGAATAGTCAAGAGACTGGCATTTCCCACTACGTCATCGTTGAATTTCGAGAGAAATATCAACTTCTTTATGTCTTTCGTCCAGATATCCTCGTTCCCGAATAACCCACTCATAATAATGTTGGCAAAGTCCTTTAATTCGTATTCCCCGTCACCCCGACGGAGAACGTAAATATTCCGAGACTACTTAATTGGTCGATAACCTATCTAACTAGCGCTTGTTCCCTTATAAACAACCATAAAAACTTCACACGTGGTTTTTGAATAGGTCTAAACCATATGTTTGAACCACTAGACCTGGGGTGCTATTCTGAAAATTGTCGGTACTAGAGAGGTTTTGTCGTTAGAGCGCTAAGTAGCGATTCTGAGACGTTCGGTACGTAACGAAAGGATATCTCTTGTCGGTGGAAGCCATTCCGAACATTTTTCCCTCCAAAATCATAATAAAACATGGCGGATGTTATTATGAGACGCTATGTATTGAGATTAGCTTTGATTCTGGATGAATTTCCTCGGCGTGATTTAAGGCGTCAAAGGATTTTAAGAGATAGGGAGCAACCATTTGAATTGGATGATTTTCGGTTTAAGAGGTTATTTAAAATTAAGAAAGTTTTAGTTTATACTCTTTGCGATAGACTAGAAGAGCGTTTATCCGGCCTAAACGCTTTGGTAATTCCGCCAAATATTAAGGTAAGTACACTATAATCTAATATATTTTATTGGAATTATTCTTAATATATTTTATTTTTTAGATTTTGATTGCCCTAAGATTTTACGCTGTTGGTTCTTAGCAATTAGCGGTAGGGCAAGATTTATTCCTGGCTGTAAGCCAATCTACAGTTAGTCGCTGCGTCAATAGCGTAAGTAAAGCTATTGTGGAATTATTTTCAGCTGAATTTATTCAATTTCCTGTCACGGACGAACAAAATGTTTCAAGGTTTTTATAATTGTCTCATTTTTCTCCAACAAACAGGGCCTTGAAGATTGTAAATATCTATTTTTCATTCACCTAATTAATGACACTAGTAGTTTAATTTTAAATATTAAACATGTGCGGAGTACCTTACCTTCACGTGGTTAGTGTTGTAAAAACAACTGGGGCTAAAAGATACACGTTTGACGAAAAAAAGGCATTTTTTTCTTTAGTTGAAAAAATTCAATATTTTTATTTCTATAAATTTTTATTTATTAAATTCATACCCCCTTGGAAAACTTGGGAAATATCTTGGAAAGCTGAAGCAAACCTTTCCATCGCGTTAGCTTTTGCACGTTCGATTTCATTGCGCTCTTCTATGGCCCTTTGAATGGCTTTCAAAATCTTATTTTTTTCATTTTTAATAGCATTTTTATCATGTTCCATTTCTTTTAATGTCTCGGTAGCCTTTTCGTAATTTTCAGTCGCTTCCGTTCTTAAATTTCTTTCTAATAAAATATTCAATTTAAATTACTAATATTTGTGGAATTATATAAATATTATTTACTTCTTTTTCTACATTTTGAAGCGGAACCGTTAATATCTTCAGCTTCACCCGGGTGTTCCTGCGCTGTTTTTTCATCTATGAACATTCGTCATAGTAGTTAGGTTCATCATTTCTTTTATGAATATTACTATGTTGCTTTAAAATAATAACATACCATTGTTCCCAGACACACAACCAATACCTACTGTTGGGGAAGAATTAGAAATAATTTCATTGACCATCGTCATTTCTGATGATAGGTTATGATCGGAGGATGTTTCGAAAAAGAAAGTTCCGGCTTGCGTCACAGCTTCGGCAAATGACTGACCTACTTCTTGAGCTACTTTGATATTACTATCGAAGTTGCTAGGTCCAGCTAACTGAGGCTTCAATTTTTTATTAGTGTTTATAAGATAAAATTAGGCTATGCCTTTAAAGTTGCCTACAACTTAGATTGCGAAATAAATATTATTATAATAAAATAAAAACGTAGATAAGCTTCATAATGACAATAAAAGATAAATCTTACTTGTTGTTGAACATTGAAACCTAACTCCGCTACAGCGGCATTACCCTCCACACATTTCTCCAATAATCCCAAGGAGACGTTTTTCAATCTCCGTTAATTGTAGTGGGCTTTTTTTCCCACCTCCAGTGACATTAATTGAATTTTTGATCGAAGCCGCCTTGGCTTTAGTTTCAGACTTCCAATCAGCCCACGACTGAAAATAAACAATCACACCTTGATTTACTAACACGACCAAAGCTACGCATAGCTTATCATTTTATGTACTAATAAATAGAGTATAAAACTAACCTTCTTCCATTTCTTAACATCTTTAATTGCACCCAATCCATCCGTATGAAGTAAATTCATTAATTCCATCCATAACCTATCTTGCGCCACTTTAGTGAACTCAGTTGGAGATTTATATAGCGCTGTACCGTTTGCACACACCAGCGCTGTATCCGCCGTCATATCATCACCGCGTCCAGGACCGAGAAGGTCGATACCAGCAAAACCCCATCCCAGGAAAGAGGTCAGCAAAATACAGAGCGAACCAACCAAACCCATAATGAGCTTGACTGTCGTCCTCGACTCGGTGAGGCTTTGGTAACATAAGACCTAGGGAGTCGACAGCGGAGAGCTCCTTCGACACTAATGCACCATCCACCCCAGAACTCTACCCAATCAAAGCCTGAGCCCGAGCCGCACCCACAAAGAGTAGCATTCCAATTTAAGACAGAGCACAGCCCGCAGAGAAGTTTCACCCGCTCCACGGCTAGACGTTGTCCGGAATTGCAGGATGCGCCTCAACTCAGTAGAAAGGGAGTGTGTCACTCTTCGTCATGAGTCCTTTAGGCCTAGGAACTCAGCTCAACCCCCCCACCACGGGAAGGTGGTGAACTGCGCAGTTAATCCTTCAAAGAATTCTAAAAGCATAATCCGTTGTTTTTCGGATATTTTTACGCCTCGCGGGGCCATGCTTCCAATTTTCGCTAAAAAAGGCTAAATTAAATCATTTTAAATAGCGAATATACAATGGAAAATAACTTTTATAAAAGAGCTTTAAAGCGTGCTAATTTGATGCGGTTGACAAAACATTTTATAAAATATAAACATATAGTATATTGTACTAATGAGTTTATAATAAAAAATATTTTGTTGAATGTTGTGACCGAGGCTTACCTTTAAAAATGCAGCCTCTCCACTAGAAT
Organism: Odiellus spinosus; assembly: GCA_963920705.1. Taxonomy (NCBI): domain Eukaryota; kingdom Metazoa; phylum Arthropoda; class Arachnida; order Opiliones; family Phalangiidae; genus Odiellus; species Odiellus spinosus. Next base: position 29,662,191 of record OY987226.1, read on the forward strand.
CTATGTAAATATAAAAATATTAGATCAACATCACGTAAAAAAACACAAATATAGTCAAAAACTTACCAATAAAAATTGTACTTGATTGTCAATAATAATAATAATAATAATAATTAAAAAATGAAAAAAGTGAAAACAAATTCTAATTATACAAATCACACGACTAAAAGCAAAAATATCTTGAGAATGATGATTATTGTTCTGCTACAAAGCGTCCTTTATCGCCATTGGTCCTTGTGACCTTTCACGTGATCAAAGGCACTCGCCTCGTGTAGGAGGAAAAAATCTTCCTACAACCCCGTACCGCAAGGCGCGATCTCTTCTCCACCGAAAGAAGAGATACCGAAAGGAGGGAAAGGGGCGCTTAGAATCGCTACTTTTTGGTTCCGTAAAAAATGTTCGTTACGGCGCTTTCGGAATCGCGTTCGTTCGGAAGCTTGAACGAACGCCTCAGAATAGCACCCCTGGTGGAGCAATAATTTGAACTTCTGGTTATTTCGAAGTTATTTTCAATTTGAATTTTACAAAGCGTTGATCGTTTATTTGCTACGTTCAAACTTACATTTTATTTCCATCTTCATCAGTTCCAAGATCTTCTAAACAGCAAAATGATTGCAGGTTTTTCTGGTTTACACGAAGGTCTTCGCTGCTCTCCCACCTTATGCCCAGTCACCTTTTTTGCTTCTTTATTCATGTCGTAGAGGTGCCCATCGTCAATATGATACTCTCATTTTACTCTAATTTGCTGTCTTTTAATTAAGGAAATGACACTTGTTGATTATTATCCATTTTGTTCGTCATTCCCGATTCCATTCTCACCTTGACAAATGGGCATTGGAGGGGTGATCTTCCGGCACCACAGTGTCGTCCGTGTTGTTGGAAGTATCCCCCAGAGAGACGTCGTCCAGCAAAGCCCGTAATGATCCATCGTCATCACTGGGCTCCTCTGGAGCCGCGCCAGAACCCCCAGCCTCTAATTGCGACTGAGGCTTGTTTGGATCAAAAAGGATCTTAAAGATCCCTTGATCCAAACCATTGTAGGCTAGGTAATTAGCCTCTTTAATGGCATCCACCGAGTCACCATTCATCTGGAAAATCCAGCGGATGGTTTCTTTGCTGGATACTGAGTTTACAGCCCTCCAACACCAGTATTCAACCGGTTGTTGTAGGACTGCAGCCTCCTGAACAACACAGCATGGTTGGTGATCAGTGTATCCCTGGTTTTGAAGGCGACCTTGAACGGCTTTGGCAGCGCACCGGCTTCTGTAAACAGTAACCTGGTGTCCGCCAGAACCTGTTCATTTTGGTCAAATGCCTTCTTCAACCAGGCACCTGACTGCAAATCGCCACAGTGGTAGATGAGTGCACCACCCACCAACTGGAAATTATTTAGAAGAGGTAGTTGTTCACCCGAAGGTGTCCCATCTATCCTCTCTAGAATTCCGGACTGGATGGCCTTCACATCGACCTCCGTGACCTTATTGACTGGATAGCCATCTTTAATGATGGCCATCTTCGTCAGACCAACCGCATCCTTATTAGACTTAGGGGCCGAAGCCTCTTTAGGATGCGGTTGAGAAGACCCAGGAGAGGGATTAGAGTCCACTGTCCTAGGCCTTTTGACTGAAGTTACCACTTTACTGCTAGGCAGTGGATTGGTTAGCTTCTTAGCATCGCGAGCCCGCTTGCGACGGCCATTGCGGTCGTTTATGAGACATATTTCAATCTTGAGGAGTTCCGCTTCTTCGTATATGATTTTGAATTTTTGGTCGATATTACCGGATAAGGTGAATGTGATCCCGAAGCGGTCGGACATGGCGTAGAAGAACTGTTTGTCTTGTTCGTCCAGAAATAGTTCGCACGAGGAGCCGTCTGTAGTTTTAGTCACCTTGAGAAGGATCGCGTAATTTTCCATCAGCTTTTCCCAGGCGTTAAGAGGGATAGAGAATCCGACCAGTGAGTCGACTCGGCGAATAAATAAATCGAAGCGATCGTAGTTTACCAGTCCGAAAGTCACGTACAAGTAAATGTAGATTAGAATGTATTTCACTTATAATTATTACGAACAATTTAATAGCAAAGAGAATTTAATTAGTAAGATTCCTAGACTATAAACTCTATCGTTAATTACAATCCTAGGCAATAGAAAGAGATTTGTGAAAAAATATAGAATTTTAAATAACATCTTGAGACAATGAACTTCGGCGGAAATGTTGAAAAATTCACGTGGGTTATTGATAGAAATAACACCTCTCCTCAATATATATTTAAAATATGCAATGGTTTTAGATTCTCGAGATTGTAGTCAACATATTGAGACTACAGAGTGTAGATTAGGGATGATTCATAAATATTACGATGATCAAAGGTGGAGATGTCCGAATATAAGAAAGACAGCTCTAGTGCTTGGATTTATTTGTCATAGCGCTGTAACTGCTCAAAGTGTTATCAATACCGCCTTGATTAATTTTTTTTACGAATTGGGTTCTAATCGAACAGTTAAGAACCTCAACATAAACAAACCAGCCGGACGCTGTTAAAGAAAAAAATTTGTTGAAAATTGGTGAGGTAGAACGAACTGTGCAAAAACTACGAAATTATCATTGGATGTATCTCGATGAACGATTTGCAATCGTGCGGGTTTATCAACCATCAATGCAAAATTAAAACAACGAGAGTGGCACATTGTTTACCTGAAGAAATATTCAAATTATGATCCTAGAATGATGGCGTTAGAAAAATAGGCCGCTCGAAGTTTATGTTCTTACTACTCCCGCTATCTTCTAGTTAACAGCCGTCTATGCTATCCATACTGCTACCGGATCACGGCGGCTAACTCAAAAGAAAAACTTTATCTCCTTTAACCTAACCTCTTTTTTTATTTTTTTTACTAGGGACTCGGAAATAGTTTCTAATTCTATATTATCCTATATACCTTGAAATAGTTCTTGATTATAATCAGGGACAAAAACATATCTCAGAAATAGTTTCTATATCATCCTATATACCTTGAAATAGTTCTTGATTATAATCAGGGACAAAAACATATCTCAGAAATAGTTTCTATATCATCCTATATACATGCTAGAAGTGATACTTAATAGACTTATACCAAAAATTGTTTCTACATCTATGTCATTATTTTAAATTCTATGATCTTGAAGTAGTTCTTGATTATAATCAGGGACTAAGACATCTCTCGCATATAGTTTCTATTTCATCCTATATACATGCTAGATGTGATACTTAAGATACTTATACCAAAAATTCTTTCTACATCTATGACATTATTTTAACTTGAATAGAGTGGATTTATTTATATATATTTACTGGATACATTCACATGTTTTTACAGTGTATTTAAATTATTTACACCAGGTGCAGAACAGTCGTTCGTTCATTCTTGAATGTGAGACGATGATTCTTCTTTTACGCATTTTTTATGATGACTGCTATCTCTTGATGTACAGAAATGTAGAAGCTTCCCGTGGGCTGATACTCCCGCCAGATCTGAGTCGCAACTCGGACACGACAGTGCTGAATTACTAGGAACTTGGAACCATTCAGCCATTGTATACTCGAAATATATGGTAATGTTTGATCTGAAGACCAAATTCATGGTTACTTTGGTGTCAAATGATGATTTTGAAACAAGTTTCAACTACATACTCTAAGCGATACTAATAATACATCTCATTAGGGAAATTTAGATATACTCAACTAACGAGATGTGTCCGTGATTTTTATTTATCATATGTTCCCATTCATACGATAAACTAGCAATATACTATAGTCTATTAACTCTATAGAAAATAATGAATTATCAACTAAATATGGAACGTCTTGTGTTTTCTATGAGGAAGGATTCATTCCCTATCAGACTCTATATACGGGTATTAGCTAAATAATATTTAAAATCTGGGTTGCTATTACAATGTTGTAAACGTAATTTAAGTTTAAAATAACGGCTGACATTAGTTTATATTTTACGTTTTAATTAAAGACTGATACAACTATTTTAAGCTTAAATTAAAATATGCTATGTTGAGGTAAATGCTATTTAAGATTAAATGAAAGGCTGGTATAAATAACTATGTTATATTTAAAGACTCCGATAAAGTTTCTTTCATGCTTACCGAGTGGATATTTCTTCCTCTGATAGAAGATGTCTCTGGAGATATTTTTTTTTTCTTTGTAGTGAAGATGGATCAAGAGTTTGTGTCGATTATGATTTGTAAAATTCACTATTTATAGCCTCTCTTATCATAAACTATGAGTAAGTGATTAAGATAGTGAAACAGAACGTTCGGAGTGACTCATGTATAATTTAACCTAAACAGGAGGAGGAATGGATTGTAACTCTGTACCATTATAAGAAAATATTTGTAAGGATAAACTCATCCCGAGGTGTGAAGTATTATTTGCATCTTGAGGTATTTGTTTATTCTCTAAAAGATAAACGTGATAATGATCGTAAGATGCCAGAGTTTGTAAATAAGAGATACGATAATAAGTTTTTTTGGAACATGTCTAATAAGCAAATATATGTAAGGGTAAACGTGATAAGGATTGTAAGATTATGAAACTTGTGGAAATAAGAGATTTCCGATAAAATGTTAGTTATAACACATTTAATTCATACTATTAATATACATTATTAAATACATCACATTTATTTGCTACGTTTTATGATTGAACGGCAGACATCATCATCCTCAGTGTAAAATTTATGTTCATGAAATTTAAACATACTGTTACACGACTTTTGATCTAAAAATTTAAATAATGGTGTTCGTACACAATTGTTACACCAATAACTAAACATTACTATTTACATGACTATTTCTCATAAGTTTTCAGGACTGCAGTAGCCATGGTGTATGCTGTGATCTACATCATCTTCGAGGGATATAACTCCTTCAAGTTCGATACACTCGCCACACACACGTCTTCTTCGAAACGTGTCATAAAAAGTTCCATGCACCGAATAATACGTTATGATTAGGTGTATTCCTAATATGAAGTATGGAGCTTCTTCGTCGTCGTAAAAGTCGTTCTGCACCCTATTGAACTGTTCCCACGATAGTTTAACACACGGATCTAAAATTAGTCGTTTGCCCTCCCACTCAAATTCGTCATAACCATATATCTCCGCGTAGTCTTCAAATCTTAATCTTGAACTTAGTATGAAAGATTTTTCTAAATTCTTCACTATGATTTTTGGTAGATTTTATGCAAATCATAAGTGTAAGGCTGGAATCAATCGAGTGCTGGTGTACAAACATCGACTGCGGTTCATCCGACGCATATTAGTATAAAATATACGGTTGAAATAAATTCTCACTATCGCTGGTGCCCAGCGATAGTGAGAATTTATTTCTTGGATGGATGAGTAGTTGAATCGGGAACGTTGATGATAGCTGTCGCGGAATCGTTGGAAGTTGACGAATCCCCACTGGCAGTATACGGGACATCGTTGGAAGTTGACGGGACCCCGCTGAAAGTAGTCGGGACATCGTTGGAAGTAGACGTGTTATCCCGGTGTTTCTCACGTTTATGACGATACAGAATTTGAATTTGGGGGAACTTAGCTCCGCAAATACGACAGATTACCATATTTTAACAAACTTAAAAAATTAAAGATTTAATTCTTACTAGACCATTTGTTATTAATTGGAGAGAGTATGAGCTTGTGATGTTTAAGATTTAGAAAATTCAGTATTTATTTTTAATTAAACAAGTAGACATGATTGAATCGGGAAGCCCTAGTCTTTTTCTCTCACTGGAAATATCGCCCTTTTGAGATCACAAATAGAGTCGGGAATTTTGAAATGAATATGGAAAAATTGTCTTGTTTTTTTTCCCTATATTCGATATCAATATTAAGGAATGAGCGAAACATATTTTGGTGTTGGAACATTTTAACTTCATTTTGTTTTTAACAAATATTTAATTGACTGCTATCCCAGTGAATTATCCCCTTAGCAGGATATGGAAAAAAAATTCAGTTTTATTTGCTAACATTCGCTATCTATATTAAGAAATGAATGAAACATTTAAGAGTTTGAAATTCAAAATTTTATTTTTATCAATTTACAAAAATTGTTTCGAAATGCAAATAATTCTAGTCACCATCTGCTTACAAAAATCTGAAACTTAAAAATGTTGAATTATTAAATATATTACAAAACTGGTGACCCGACACGTGACTGCCTGCGTGAGCAGGGCATCATCACAAAGGCCCCCGAGTTTTTTGTTGAATATATGAATAATAGATACAGAGTTCATGACGGGGTCAAATATTTTGCTCGAGTGTTTATCACGCCTATTGCCTTACCAATTGGAATAATTAGATCAATTTACAATCGAGATGCGCGATACATATTCGAGTCTACTTATCATATTCTCGGATTGCTACTAATTATGCCGTATATTTGGGAGATCTACGACAGTTCGTCTTTGAACAATCGATGCCGTCGGCGTGATGGTTACATCATTCGAAGGGTTAAACGATAGTCTGAAAAAGTATCTTAAATAAATCTGATGCAATAAAAATTTATTGTGAAAAAATATTTGTTTTTATTTCATATACGGTTATAAATTTTGATATACAGAATCATTTGAAAACACTTTTCCACTCGGATTATAAAACCATGCTTTTTTTAAGGCGTCCACTTGCGGGCGTAAAAACTGTCCGTCTTGTTGAGACGCGTAGTTACAACAATGGGTATCTCCTAGCCAGATGATTATTTGTAATATCTCCATTAATTTTACGATGTTCATTAAATACCCGTTGCATCCTCTGGATTTGATTAAAGTCTTCTTTTTAATTATTAACGTCGACCGTTATTCGTAGAGAATCTTTATCAATGCCGTGTTGATAACTCCTTCTACAGCGGTTTTAGAATGACATATATACCCGAGTATATAAGAGGCTTCGTTGAAATTTTGGCATTTATGAATTTCCGATTTTGTATATTTATGAATGATCCCTAAAGAAAATTCGGTTTGTAATATATACCGACTGCAATCTCTACTATCGATAAATTCGAACATCGTGAAACTAGGGCTAACTTGAAAACGTAATCCAATAGTTATACCAGTTTGATTTTTTATCATTTCGTTGCATACAAAAACTCGTATTATATGTTTTAAATATTCCGATTCAGTTCCGCATTATTGTTATTTACAACTTCAACTAGAGCTAAGGTTCCTAACCACGAGGCAGGTTTTACATCCGTTATGGTACGAAAAGTAGGCTGGCATATACAAATGGTAGTAATTCTGAAGAAAATCCATTTGTCCATAGTCCGCTTCAAACAGATCCACCTTTTAATCTTTTAGATAACGACAACAGTATTCTTGATTTTCTTCTTCGTCGAAGAAAATGCACGAACTTCTATAGCGGTTTTCGTGCGAAGAATACGTATCGCAATTGATACAAAAGCGCGAGGCGGGGAGTTCTTTAAGGTAGCTCGATGGTAGTGTAAGGTCAAGAAAGAAACCTCTCTGAATGTATATAGCGTGTTTATAGCTCAGAAAGTCCTTGTTAATGCAGTAGTGAATAGAGCTACCGCTTATAGGTAATGAAACTTCGCACACGTCCGAGCACCAGAAAGACGGAACCACTTGACTCGCTCGAATCTCCGTCTTTCCGTCCCAAACTAATCGTCTGAACTGTTGCCTTGTAAAAGCTGAAAAAAATTATGTCAGACAACGCCTATAAAACAAAAATACAGTGACCCCGAAATAACAACGTGCGGTTTACTACTACCCCGGAAAAGAAAACAGTCTGTACCCTGAGGGTTTTTTCTAATCGGTGATTTTAAAGTATATAAGGCTGTTGGGAATATTTATATTTGGATTAAAGCCGCCGTCGAACAAGTACGTTTTTTTTTCACGCTCGCCGCTGATCATTTTACGATTTGGAGGTTTATTTCAACTGTTGACTTTATATACCAGGTAAGAAGTTTAAATTATAAATTTTTACACCAACCCGATGTTTGGATTAATATTTAAATAATATAATTTAAAGACATGGATCAGGGTGTCGAAGAAAAGGATGTGGATCAGGGGGAAACTGATGAAGAGCTGGAGTTTTAAACTGAGTCTTGGCTAGGGTCTGACTCTAACGAAGACGTGCTCGAGATCGGTTGAGCCATACTATTATTATCATAATTAGTTAACTACTGAATTTATGCTAGAAATTGAAAATGTTCTAGGAATTTCGAATCTCCAGCCTCCCCTGATCCAGAATACTACAACAATTTCATTGCGGGGCAGGAGAAGTTCAATGTTCTAGAAAGAAATAAGGAATAAGGAAGAAGAAGAAGAAGAAAAAAAGGTATAGAAAAATCTTTGAGAGCCTGATAGAATGCATTGGCGAATAATATAGCAGGTAAGAAGATTAAATTTTATTCTTTATTTATAACAGCCCCTGTAAAAGTGTTTCAACCCTTTTACTTCAAAGCTCGCTGGCTAGTATATAGATAGGGGTAAATTTCTTAATGTATTTTTAGTGCCTCTGCAACATTCCGAGACTACTAAAGAGGTTGAAGAGAGCTTTAATGTTTTAGGGGATGCCTCGTTACCCTATGCTAATTCAGAGAATGAAGCTAGGGTTTAAGGAAAAAAACAATTTATACGTTTTTTTAAAATCTTCTTTCATTTAAAAACATTAATATTAGTTTTATTTTTTTTTGCGATTTCGCCCACGCACAGTTTTTAATAGTTTTGAAAAGTTTGAAAGTTAAAGGAAGATTATTAGGTGAAAATTTCGTACCCATTTTAATTTTTTATCTGATTCCTTGCAATTAAATATATCCTGCTGAATTTTTTCACATTTTTTAAAAAATTATTTCGATGAGAATTATTTAAAACTTAATTAGGCTTAGCTATGTGTTTGAATTTTTCACTGTTGCCAAAGGACCAATCAGAGCTAAGAGCCAATGACAGGAGACTATCAAAGTTAGATCGTAGAACTCCTAGCGACATCTAGGTGATAATATAAAGATCTTGGTTTAAATTGAAGATTTGAAATAGAATAGTTTACTAATTTTCTCCAAAAGAAGCAGCAGCTACGTTTTAAAAACTATAAGCTTCGCTAGTAACGAGCTTTGGATGATAATGATGCCTACAATCTTTTATAAACCTAATTTTCATAAAAATCAAATCCAAAATTTAAACTACGTTATCACCTAGATGTCGCTAGGGTTTCTATTTTTGATCTTAGTAAGTCGGGGATGAGTCCTTGGTTCTGATTGGCTTCTTGGCAATAGCAGAAAAATTCAAATACATGTTTAGGATATAAATCTTTAAAAAATATTTTCTAATAGTAATTTTACTTCAAAAATTATGAAAAAATTCAGGGGAGCATATTTTTACATATGGAATCCGAAAAAAATACTTCATTTCAGCTAATTGTATCCCTTTAAATTTTTTCCGCACAATTGTTAGCGACGGACTGGGTATGGAATTTAAAAAGTTGGTAATTTTCCAACACCCAGACCGCATACACCTGCGCGCACTTAATCTTTACACCATCGTGCAAACTACACGGGCTTGATACCCATGGGACGGCGGGGCATCCGTATTTATCAAGGTCTTGGACCTGCGCTCCGATCAGCTCCGCCACTAGTAAAGTCTTCTCGTGCCCCTTGCAGAGAATTTTTTATAGCCATTTAAGGCTTTGCAATGGGGCACGAGACTGGTGTATGGTAAAGCCCCCGCCGCCCAGTTGAGCCCGGTGAGGTTGGTGATTGCGATGGAGTTCGATTTCCGGACTGGGGTGGATACTTCACTCAAGGCGTAAGGTGACATGTATGACGAGTGGTCGAGTACCTTAGTGATGTAACCATCCCCACATCCGCACTTCACAAAGCTAACAGCCGCAAGCTCTTTAGCCACGAAATCGGCGTGTTTTTTTCTCCTTACGGGGGCTGAATACGGGGCGCCCCCGCAAGTAAATTACTTCTACAACAACAATATCCTCCGGTAGATCTATAATATAAATCCCTTTTTTAGAACAACGAATGAGGAACCCAACTGCCCGTTTTGTGGGAATCAAAAACTAGGGCTAACTTGAATACGTAATCCAATAGTTATACCAGTTTGTTTTTTTATCATTTCGTTGCATACAAAAACTTGTATTATATGTTTTAAATATTCCGATTCAGTTTCCGCATTATTGTTATTTACAACTTCAACTAGAGCTAAGGTTCCTAACCTCGGCACTTTAGAAGTTAAATTTTCCACAAGGCAGGTTTTACATCCGTTATGGTACGAAAAGTAGACCGGCATATACAAATGGTAGTAGTTCTGAAGAAAATCCATTTGTCCATAGTCCGCTTCAAACAGATCCATCTTTTAGATAACGACAACAGTATTCTTGATTTTCCTCTTCGTCGAAGAAAATACACGAACTTCTATAGCGGTTTTCGTGCGAAGAATACGTATCGCAATTGATACAAAAGCGCGAGGCGGGGAGTTCTTTAAGGTAGCTCGATGGTATTGTAAGGTTAAGAACGCAACCTCTCTGAATGTATATAGCGTGTTTATAGCTCAGACAGTCCTTGTTAATTTAGTAATGAATAGATCCACCGCTTATAGGTAATGAAACTTCATACACGTCCGAGCACCAGTAACACGGGACCACTTGACACGAACGAATCTCCGTCTCCCCGTCAAGAACTAATCGTCTGAACTGTTCCTTCGTAAAAGCTGAAAAAAATATGTTATACAACGCCTATAAAACAAAAATACCTTGAACCCCGAAATAACAGCATGGTGAATGAATGAATGAATAAATAAATATTTATTTTCTCCTCTTACGAGTCCCTTTTAGATCAGGGAGGAACCTAGCGACTAGGTTCATAAGACAAGTATAGTACAAACCTTGAGTTAGAAACAGAGTGTACTTAAAATGATACATTACTAATAAAATAAAATAAAAGTAAAAGATAATAAGGGGAATGATAATAACAATAAAGTAATGTACAAGCGTCAGTGTTACGTCATGTGGCCCGATTTAGGCGGAGTTCCGCCCACTGCTTTAAAATGTTTTTTGCAAGCCCGAGCTTATTCCATTTGATAGGCTCATCATCCAATGCCAACATGCTGGCCACAGAATTTTCCGGTAGAATGGAATTATCAGGAGACTCGCCTCTTAGTGTGGAGAATCTCGAACAATTGAGGAGGATGTGGGGGATATCTTCAATGGCTTCGTCCTCGCAGAGCGGGCATTCTGGGTTATCCCCAAATATTTGGAATAACCGCCATGCCGATGGTAAAGCGCCCGTCCTGGCCAGGAAAAACAAGGAGCTGGCTCTATCGTTACTGTAGAAGGGTTCAAGGGAGGGGCGGGGCTTGTTGCGATATAGCTCCAGGCTCGGGTGTTTCTCCAGCTCGTTACGCCAGACATCTTCTGAAGCCTCGAACACAGATTGCCGTACTGCCTTCTGACAGGCCCGTAGGTTTAACACCCCCTGTCTAGAGACCCGAGCACCGAATTTGCCGTCCAGGAATTCGGTACGTCTAACCCATTTGGTGTTCATTCCCATCGATCTGATGTATATGTACACTTTCTTTGCCATTCTATCGTCCTCCATGTAACGAAGACGCCCCAGAAACATCAGTTTACTCTTGGCCTCGCGTTCGAGAAACGTAGACCAAGCCAGTTCTCCCTTAATGGTCGCATGGGCGGTCAGAAAATTTCCGCCTACCGCTACCTGTGCTCGCTCGAGAGTTTTTTGGGTCGCATCCTTTATACAGAGCATTTCATTACCATAGGTGAGACTAGGGACACCAACAGCTTTCCAAAGGGTTCGGGTGACTGTATACTTATCAAAAGAGTGCGCCCCTATATGTTTAACCGCCCCAGCTAGTCTTCTTGCCTTAGTACATAGATTTGTGTATAGCCAAATACTCGAGGTCCGTAGTGAAAATCGTACCCAGGTAGGTGTAGTGATCGGCGTACTGGATTTCCTGTTTCTGAATCAGAAATACTGGTGTGTCGGTATTTGCCGTGGTATTGAACATAAGGATGTTACATTTGTCAACTCCGAAAGCGAGTCCATTTGCATCAGCAAACCTGCCACAAATAGTCAGTAATTCTTGTAGGTTAGCGGAGCTCTCTGCTGAAGTGAATATATCATATACTGCACTCGTACTGGGATTCATCTGCCATAGCGCAGCTGATGCGCAGAGCGTCATAAATACAGCAATGTTTAAAATCCTATATGAGCTGGGTTCAAATAGAACCACTAAACAACGTCATGCCAGAAGATCAGCTGGTCTCGCATATCAAAAGAACCTCCTGAAACTAGCTGAGATTGATAGAAATATTTCAAAACTTAGACACTATCACTGGACATTCCTAGATGAGCGTTTTGAAGATTGTCGCGTTAATAAACCAACTTTAAACTGTATAAACAACTTCTTAAGGCCTTGGGAATATAACCCACAAAATAAAATATTGGCGAATTCCACTGGGCGTTTCGGGCGCTCCGAGAGCGCTCGCGATTAGATTTCGTGTTCCACTGGTGACCTTAGAGCGGCTCGTGGCAAGATCGCGTGTTCCACTGGCGATTTCGCTCTCGCGGAGAGCGCTCTGAGAGCAAAAATATCGCTCCGAGATATTCGACAGATCGAGCGGTTTTCGTGATTTTTTTATAGCGATTTCCACTGGGAAGCTCCGAGAGGGCTCCGATTAAAAATGGCGGAACTAGATAGGAATAGCAAAATTCGGGCTGCGTATTTATTTTTGGAATCGTCTTCGGATAGTTCCGACGAGGAAATTGTAGCTAATCTTTTACAGCAAACATCAAGGATAGTAAAAAGGCCTAAAATAAATGGTTATATTGAGGATGTTGTTCATAGGCTTATCGTTTAAAATAATTTATTCAAGTGTTGTTATTTATTATTTCGTAAAAATGAACCATCTTCGTTAACAAAAGGTTTCTCGAACACAACATGATTCGAATCAGCCATGGCTTGCCGCGAAAAGCTTGCCTTGAGAGTCGCTCTTAAAATTGAGTCGTGTTTCACTGGGAGATTCGCTCGACCACTCTCAAGCGAATTCTCGACCGATCTGTGACGTCAAAATCAAGTTCGGAGCCCTCTCTCGGAGCGCTCGAAACGTCCCAGTGGATATCGCTATTTGATAAACAGTGTTTGAAATGTAGTGACACTTGGTATGTAATGTATTCTGAATAAATTGAATTTAAAACAAGCTACATTCTCCTGTCAAACTTTACGGGCTGTCATCTTTGACGAAAAAAAAAATTCAACAACCCTTTAAACACTTATATATCGCGAAAAGACCCTCGTAACTCACTTTCCTGCCTTCTGTAATGTTGCGCTCGAATAGCGGGTCCTAACTACTCTCAATACGGGATAGAGTAAGGTTAAAAATATTGGGGTTTTAGGTATACGACGCAAAAACTATCTAAAAAGCATTTAATTAGGGTTACCGGTAAATTATTTTAATTTCAAAATAGCTATAAATTATATTTAAAATTCGTATATTTAAATATTTAAAAGGAAATCGCCACAGCGGTGTTTGCTTATTTAAGACTGTCCTTCTTGACCATTACCGTCTAAGCTAGAGCAGTCAAAACAATATTTTCCGGTATTGCAGCTAATGCAAATTTCTTTGAGAAACATATCAGTTAACGCTAATTCGGACCGGTACCTTAACGCCAATATTATCAATCCTAACTCGTGATAAACGTCGATTAACGCCTTTAAAATTAAGGAAACCTACGAAACTAAACCATCACAATAGCTGTTTAAGTTTTTACTTTAAAAATTTCATCTAACCTAATCTCACTTAAAATATTACCAGGGGGACGGGTTAGCCCGAGAAAGGGATTAAATAGTTGGATATATGGGCAAGTTCACGCTACAGAATGTGGGCGTTTATTTAACTCGCTGACATCAATTTCTGTTTCGCCTATCCTATTTAACATTTTAAATCTTTATATTTTGATATACACGAGTACGGTTTCTGATGAACTTTGAGTGTAATAAAGGGGTACACACGACCGTGTGCCTCCTAATATAACTAAAAAAACCTAGATATATAACCTATTATTTACCCCCTCCAGAATTAAAGAAGAGTGGGAATTTAACTAACTCCTAAATATTATCATTCTAATATATTGACTCGTACATGGGCTCAATTCTACTGCCTTAGCTAAAGCTCTGAATCGGATATCCACTATCTTCTCTAATTCCTATATATTCAGACATTTTATTTACGGATCAATTGTTTGTAAAAAACCACACCGATAATATTATCCTTGTGTTTTTTTTTATTTACAAACAATTTATCCGTAAATAAAATAAGTGATAACATGATCTAAGATAAGGCTATTTTTGGATAAAAACGGATACGGTTTGTATTCGAATAGGTTAACTCGAATGAAAAATAGTTAATATACATCAGAATTTAGTAGATTTTATCCAATTAATAAAAATTATACGAAATCCGAGCTATAATCTAAGCCTAAGACAAGTAGAATATCTCAAATTCACGAGCAAATAAATATAGATTGGACTACCTTGGCATATTCTTTCAAGTTTGACTGAGTTTGTGATTGAAGTTCGAATTGACGAGAGATACCCATCTTTCGTCAACTCGCCCCTTTTATAGCATTTTTCTAAACCCCCAACATAGGGTTCGAGGCTTCCAGCTCACAAAACAAGTAGACGCCTATAGTCGCTCGTGATTGGGTAAATAGTCAGCCGCTAAAAAAGCATGATGGTCAAGCCCATAGGAAAGCCACACCACGTATAGTATGATGCAAACGGAATTTTTCCTTTCCTTTTTCAAATGAAAGCTTTTAATTTTTCAAATGAAAGCTTTTAATTTTTCAAATGAAAGCTTTTAATTTTTCAAATGAAAGCTTTTAATTTTTCAAATGAAAGCTTTTAATTTTTTAAATGAAAGCCTTTCATTTTTCAAATGAAAGCTTTTCATTTTTCAAATGAAAAAGTTTCATTTGAAAAATGAAACTTTTATTTTTTAAATGAAACTTTTTTATTAAAAAAATGAAAAAGTTTTATTTGAAAAATGAAAAAGTTTTAGAATACGCACGTATAATTTTTCTAGCTGAATTTTTACGGGACCCGTACGGCCTACAATTATTTTGTCGCGACAACGTCATTTTAGCGGGAGCTTTAAAAGTCTGAAAATATTTTACTAAGCCTATTTTGAAAACAAAAATGGCCATAGAGACTATCGATTAAGTATTTTCTCTGGCAAGTGTGGGTGCTAATTTAGAACGTATATTAACTCTGGGATTAATATTATTAGACAGTGGAGTCGCTACCGGTAGGCTGTAAGTGGGACCTAAAATTTCTCCCAAATGGGGCCTCCAAATATTCAAAGAACCACAGCAACTCCCCATAAGAATCTGGGTACATGTAATGTTAAAAATCTTCGTCTCTTTTATGATAAAAACGGATTATATTAGGGTAGTTTTTTATACACCAAAGACTATTCAAGAGAGCTATATAGTCTTTGCATGGCCCCTGTAAAGCTAGCAAAAGCGTACTGCATGAATGCGTGAAAAGTGGAACACTTCTACAGGCGTTTTTGAACTATTTCGAGGCATTTTAGACCAAAATTTTATTAATTTAATTTTGCCTCCAGCACTATACCCTTGGCAGTTACAAAATAATTATTTTCTAATATCTTCCTAACATAATTATGAATTTAAAATCATAATCGTTCACTATTTTCGTGTGGGGGAAGGTTTTCATATCCAGCACGAAAGCCATAGATTCTTCCTATTCTTCACATTATGGAAGACACCTTCCATTCGTTGTTATTGCCAAAATTTACAGTTGTGGGCGCGAATTTTACGTTTAAATTATCTCCCAACTACCCTCATTTAATAATATAATACGTATTTATCATAAAAGAGACGAAGATTTTTAACATTACATGTACCCAGACTCTTCTGGGGAGTTGCTGTTGTTCTTTGGGCCGCAATTTGTCAAAATATAGGAAATGGACACTTGAACTTATCGACACTTTCAACTTATGAAAATAAAATTTCTTTTCTACTTTCAAAAGAATGAAAGAAATCGGTTTGACGGTCTCGAGTTTTATAGGAGTAAAAAAAAAAAGAGTTTCTTATTCGGGTTTTCATAAGTCAAATAGTGGAATATGTCACTAAGCCTCTTTCGCCGTAGCTTAGGCTGCTCTACTGCTTAGACCGCTAGGCGTAATATAATGAATACCTTCATTTATAACTATATCTCACCCAAAATGTTCCGCTTTCGATATTAGAATAGCTTATGTAATAATAATAATAATAATAAAATTGGTTTTTATTTCGTGCAATTAAACGGTACAGAGTAGAGTAGGACCTTCAAGTAATTGCACGCGGGGTGATTAGTAGATGGTACATCGTTGGTAGGGGCTTAAATTAAAGGGGAGGTATCGTATATTTATTTTCGATATTTTAGAATGTAGGTTAAGACAAGTTTTTTATTTGTGTCCATGTAAAAATTCAAAATTACATATACAGGGTGGAAACCTTCGCCGGCGTCCAGTCGAGATACTTCCCCTTACGCATTGTTGTTATTCAGTGAAATGTTAAGGGTTTTACAGGCGCTATTGAGATCAGTTCACTTCAGTTCCACTTAATAATCAAAGGTTTCAGTTTTAATGTAGAGAAATGAAATGCATAAGTGAAATCAATGACGGATTTAATTTAATTTAATTAGGAAAGATTAGGAAAGAAAAGATGTCACTTGCGGAAACCAAACAGCCCAAATTGAAGTTAATCAAACATTTGCAAATTTAAACATTAAACTCTTCAAATTTAATAACAAAGCATTACATTAAATGTTCAAAATGTCTTCCGTCGACATTGACACATTGCCGACAACGTAATTGCCAGTTTTCTCTTTCGCGAGTTAACATCTCGGGAGAAACGAGAGCAGCCGCTTGCTGAATTTGGTCTCGAAGGCTATCAAGTGTTGGTGGCTCAGTGGCGTACACAAGGCTTTGTACATACCCCCAAAAGAAAAAAATCCACCGGCGTTAAATCTGGCGAACGAGGTGGCCAAGCGACTGGACCACCACGACCTATCCATTGGGGACCGAATTCCGCGTCTAGCCAATCCCGAGAAACACGTGCAAAATGCGGTGGTGCACCATCGTGCTGGTACCTGACTCGTCTTCGTTCTGCTAAGGGAAGATCGTCGGACACTACGGTGTTTAAGAGATCAACGTAACGATCTCAAGGTAATCCTCAAAACTGTACAAATCAATTTCAGCCATGTTTTACCAGATGTAAGCTAGAAAACGGACTGCTTTCTTCAATTAGAAACATGTAGCCTTTGTTTCGCATTTACTGTCTTGGTTTTTTATTGTTTCAAAAAATAAGAATTTTGTTGTGCATGACGTAGACTGCGAAACAAATGCTACATGTTTCTAATTTAAGAAAGCAGTCCGTTTTTGTTATGACCTAGACTGTTTTGTCGAATCACCGTGCCTCTTTCAAGAAATCGGGTTTTTACAAAACAGTCTAGGTCATAATCAAACAACAAAAAACGGACTGCTTTCTTCAATGAGAAACATTTAACCATTGTTTCGCAGTCTACGTCATGCACAACAAAATTCTTATTTTTTGAAACAATAAAAAACCAAGACAGTAAATGCGAAACAAAGGCTACATGTTTCTAATTGAAGAAAGCAGTCCGTTTTCTAGCTTACATCTGGTAAAACATGGCTGAAATTGATTTGTACAGTTTTGAGGATTACCTTGAAATGTTTTTCATTTACGGAGAGTGTCAGAGAAACGCAAGGTTAGCTGATAGGACGTTTGCAGAAAGGTTTCCGAACCGGCCACATCCGGGGCATAAGTAATTTTAAACGCAATAACCCGATTTCTTGAAAGAGGCACGGTGATTCGACGTAATGCACCAGTGCGACATCAACATCATCCGCCATTTGTACAAGGAGGTGGACACGGGGCGGGCAGACGAAACGAAGTAGTAAGGCGTATCGTAGAAAACCCCCACACCAGTTCACGGGCAATCGGAGCGGAATTAAATTGTTCTCATACAACGGTCTTAAAAATTCTTTGTGGTGAAGGATTTCACCCCTACAAAATTCATCTTCACCAACATCTTAAACCACAAGACTTTGGACCACGCGTAGAGTTTTGCCGATGGGTATTGGACCAAATTGAAGTTGATGGAAATTTCCTAAACCACGTACTTACGAGTGATGAGTGTACGTTTTACTGGGACGTTACAGTTAACCGCCACAACATGCACTACTGGTCGAGGGAAAATCCCCATTGGCTAAGGGCGAATCATCACCAAGAAAACTGGAGGATAAACGTTTGGTGTGGATTGTTAGGTGATCGGGTAATTGGACCTGTTTTTCTCGAAGAACATCTAAACGGAGATCGTTACGTTGATCTCTGAAACACCGTAGTGTCCGATGCCCTAGACGATCTTCCCTTAGCAGAACGAAGACGAGTCTGGTACCAGCACGATGGTGCACCACCGCATTTTGCACGTGTTTCTCGGGATTGGCTAGACGCGGAATTCGGTCCCCAATGGATAGGTCGTGGTGGTCCAGTCGCTTGGCCACCTCGTTCGCCAGATTTAACGCCGGTGGATTTTTTCTTTTTTGGGGTTATGTACAAAGCCTTGTGTACGCCACTGAGCCACCAACACTTGATAGCCTTCGAGACCGAATTCAGCAAGCGGCTGCTCTCGTTTCTCCCGAGATGTTAACTCGCGAAAGAGAAAACTGGCAATTCCGTTGTCGGCAATGTGTCAGTGTCGACGGAAGACATTTTGAACATTTAATGTAATGCTTTGTTATTAAATTTGAAGAGTTTAATGTTTAAATTTGGAAATGTTTGATTAACTTCAATTTGGGCTATTTGGTTTCCGCAAGTGACATCTTTTCTTTCATAATTAAATTAAATTAAATCCGTCATTGATTTCACTTATGCATTTCATTTCTCTACATTAAAACTGAAACCTTTGATTATTAAGTGGAACTGAAGTGAACTGATCCCAATAGCGCCTGTAAATCCCTTAACATTTCACTGAATAACAACAATGCGTAAGGGGAAGTATCTCGACTGGACGCCGGCGAAGGTTTCCACCCTGTATACATTTATTTTTTCGATAGATCACGTAGTTTTGAAATGTGTTTAATGATAAAATCGGAGCGTTTTGATTTATAACTATGTCAAATTATATTACAATTTCATGAAAATTCCACCACAGTCTCTCTTTATTATGCAATTACTCTTTCTTTTTCTAAAATATACCTAAAAAATTTTATAAATATAAATATGCCATGAAAAAAAAGGATTAGCGATATCTTAAACCTCCTGGAAACCAAAGATCCCAAAACCAAATACACCAATCGATATACCTTTTGGAAAAACTCAGCAAATGAATTTTCGTTAAATTTCCTTTAAAGATTAATAAAAACTTAGTCAAAAGGACTGAGTTTTTCCTTTTGTGATATTATAGTTATAGGAAATTTGTCAGAATACTAAGTTTTTTAAACCAACAAATTATTTATTTACTACTAAAAATAATGATTTTACGTACCAGAAGTCTGTTGTTCAGTATATCTCCCTCCCATCTACTGACTGCGCTCACTCCATACCCAAACAGACCATGGTTTGGTCACACAGACCGGAAAGTTTTTGGTTTTTGGGTCACACAGACTGGAACGTTTTTGGTTTTTGGGTCACACAGACCGGAGATATTTTTGGGCTTGGCCCACATCTACACATCAATCTTTAGGTGTGTTCGCATTTAGTCTCTTGTTAATATTCATGTGACCATATTCTCTCAAGGTTAGAAGATAAGCCACACGGTGTAAGTTGATTTTTGCCCGTCGTGCGCTTAAAATATAGCCAGCAATAGAAAAGAGTCTTTCTACATCCGCCGAAGAAGCTGCGATAGAAAGACATCCCCTGGCTAATTTTGCCAAGGAGGTAAATCTATCCTTCATTTTCCTCCAATACTCCAAGGGAGAATAAACGTCTGAATCGATTAATAGTGGCTCCTTCAGATAGTCTTCCAAGTCTTGTAAATGATTTCGACGTATAGAGAGACACTCTAAACCTGGAAACATTTCACACATATCATCTGGTTTTCCATCCAGGACAGATGCGATTGAAATGACGCTCTTTTTCAAAGCTTCAACAGCCTTGACTCTATCCCAACATTTGAATGTTTCAAAATCGTTGAGCCACGATGGGTCTTGGAAATGACCTTCGAAATATAATTTAAACTTTTGAGCTATGTATGCGAATTTATATATTGTATAAAATTAGAATGCACTATACCTTCAAACATGGAACATTTTTTTCTGGGGTCTAACATTGTAGCCAATACATAGTCTTCATCGTTAATCTCTTCCTCAAATCTTTTCACTAACTTTGTTTTTAAAAGTTTTGATAATTTTCCGAAGTAGGGCGATAGGGTTTGGTTCAGTTCCTCAAACACTCGGAACAAGGTTGGTAGAACTAAATTTGCTATTGGTCCCCCCGGACTGCAAAATGTATGTTGCCACCTTGAAAGGTTTTAGCAAAGAAAGCAACTCCTTGAACATGTGAGAATCATTTTCACAAGGAAGCTTGATTTTTTTGGGGCACTGATGTTCGTTCGATAGTATTTTTCAATGCGAAGATCATTCCAGGCAATCGAAAAGCAAATGGTAATGGTTCAAATTAATGTTTTACTATACACCAAAAAAAAGGGATTTACCTCTGCGAAGCGTTCAAAGGCCATGAAAATTGAATTCCAACGGACTCCACCATTTTGCTTAAGGTCTTTCCCTCCCGGTGATCGAGATTTAAAAGACTTCGTCCATTTTGGGCTACGGCGAAGCCAGGTTATCGAATCACTTATTCGATTAACAACTGCCGTTGCTATCTTGGAGTGTTCAATAACATTGTTAACTACCAGTTGGATGGAGTGGGCAACACACCTCTTTCGCTTGCATTTTTTGCCAATGTAATTTTCAACGGGCCTTGCAATTTCTTCCTCACTTTCTATCAGCGGCAAGTCTGCTTCACCCACAAATTTCTTTGAGGACGAGGTTCCAGTGTTTTCATCAGGGTAGAAAATTTGCGAAAGTCCGTTCCAGCCTTTGTACGTTTTATATAGCAAATTTAAAATCATCACAAAATTAGAATAAAATGTATTAGCATGATGTATACGTACCATCATTAAGCACCATAGTGTTTGGCGTTTGGGAAGAGTTGCCATGTTCTTCATTTTCCGAAGAGTCGACGTCTGACGCTCTGACTAAATCAAAAGTTGCTGGCCATGCATCTTCGCACACAAGGTCCATGTTTTTTTGTGAGGTAGTTGTTTTAGTCCTTGGTCGCCCAGCTTTTTTATTCGACTTGGCAGAGGGTATCTTTATATCACAGGAGGCTGAACTAGGTTGAGTTACATCGTTGTAAATTTCTCTTTTCTTAATACTTTTTGGTTTTTTAGGAACTGAATCCATAAGATCTTCGCTAAATTGTGAGGTAGTTGTTTTAGTCTTTGGTCGCCCAGCTTTTTTATTCGACTTGGCAGAGGGTACCTTCTTTGTAGGTTTCTTAGTATTGATATCATCCCCATTGATGATTGCACAAAAAGTTTGTCTCTTAATGAGCTGCTTCCCTTAGAGGTAAGTTTCTTTGTTTTTGGCAGTTTTAGATCTCTGGCAGTGATAAATTCCTCAATTAAGGCATGTGTCGTCTTTCTTTCTTCAAAATTTTGTTGCATGCATCATAAAATAAACCTACGAGATCCTCTTCATCCATGACGTGATCATAAGTTACTTGGATTATATGTCTTCCATGAACTCTGACTGAGGTCTCATTAAGAACTTCTCTTATGGTCTTGTTAAAACTAAACAAAAAAGGAAGCAATTTTGCATTGGGAATAAATAATCCACCCCTATCACCGATTCTCATCCCAGCAAATTTGAGTTTCCGCTTCTCTTCAATGGTAATGCGAATGTTCATACAATAGAAATACAGAAGCCTTGCTTTATTAATTTGTCTTTCAGGTAGCTTGTTTTTTTTCGAAATATCAATTGCCGCTTTGAAACTCTTCATATTTCGCCAATGCAGCCTCCTCCAACAAAAAGAAGAGATCTAAGATAAAAGTTTTCATCCAGTATCAAAAATGTCTTTGCGAACAAAGACCCAGAAGGACACGTTATGATTTCGGAAGGCTGAAGCGACAGATATTATATCAAAAATGTCTTTGTGAACAAAGACCCAGAAAGATCTGTTATGGTTTCGGATGGCTGAAGGGACAGATATGTTAAATTTTCTTTTAAAACGTAAAATTTAATTATAAAATTTAATTATAATCGCAATCTGACAGGATTTAGAGTCGAATTTCAAAACAACTGATTTTATTCACTCGCAAATAACATAACAGGCGATTTTCTCCCATTGACCCTTAACATTAAATTTGGCTTAATTATTTTTGAGGGAAAACGTGTATTGAATTGTTTTTCTTTAGCATAATGTGAGTTCACTTTTTTTTTTAACCCCGAATAGTCATGACCAGGCTTGGAAATAAGGCACTAGTCACGACATTTGACTACTAAAATAAATGCCCTGACTACTAAAATTAATGAAAATCAGGGGGGTAACTAGTCAATTTGACTAGTGAAACATTTTCCTGAATTCTAATATTCATCAAACCCAAAAAGGGAAAAAATACAAGTGAGAAAAGCTTAAATTCAGTCCTCGCGAATACGACTTACGAGATGGGTAAAGCATTATATTAATACGGTCTTTCCTTCTTGTTTCATACCCCTATTTTTATCCCCAGTAGTCAGTGACTACTAAAGTAAATAAGGAGAGGGGGCTCACTAGTCAGTCTGACAGTCTGACTACTAAATAAAATATCCTTATTTCCAAGCCTGGTCGCGACTCGTACTTCAACAGATCGTTAAAAATACTCGCCGTTTATAAGAATGGGTTTCTTATAGGGACTATTTGCGTTTTTTAAAGCACCTTTATACTCACCTTGTTTTCTAGCTTAGCAAACGACGTTGACCGTCACAATTTAAACAGTCAAAGAAGGAGGATTTTAAAGTCAAAGAACGTGTCTTTGACAAAGTATTCGCTTGACACCGTCGAACCAGGCTGTTTAAGATCAAGGGTTGGGCGCAGTTTTTTAGGCGCTTTGACCTACAGTGGATCGCGGAATACGACAATGGAGATTGAGGGATGACGCTTAGTCCTTGGTGAGATGTCGTGGGCGTCCGGAGACTGGGACCCCCGACGATAGCCACGAATGGTGGGAACTTCTATACATGGCAAAAGTTCTTTTTGACTCCAAAAATAATTCAGGTGCAAAAGGGATAAAAGTATTTTAAACCATCTCCGTTTGTGTTCCCAACCCCCCGAAAAAAAACAGGGGTGTCCGAATAAGGCTGGACATCTAGTACAGCCCCCATCGTCTTTTGGCATAAAAACGAAATTCAACCTTACGCTCAGTACCATTACCGCTTCAGCACTTGAACTTCGATATCTTGTAGAGAAAAATATATTTTAAAACTTTTAAAAAACTTAGCGTCATGGATCGCGTAGATTTGACGTGAGTACATTTACTAAGACTTAGCTTCTTTTCTAACAACTTTTTGAAAACTTTAAATATTTTTTCCCGCGAAGTAACAACGGCGCTAGACCCTTGTCGGCGCGCCTGATGGCGGAGGGCTACTCCCCCGAGAGCCCCTCGGGCAGCGAGAGCTCGGCGGCGAGCGAGATAAGTCTATTCTCGTGGCCGTCGTCGAGCTCGCTGAGTTCGAGGACCCCGTCGCCTGGACCAAGGTTCGGCCGCTTCGTGATGGACGAGGCGGCCTCCGGCGACGGGGCCATATTTCCGGCTCAGGTTTGGGCCGACGCTTTCGGTCCCGCTTCCCCAATCGCCTCCCCAGTACCCGACGCCGAGCCTTCGGTTTAGGTGGCACCTGGGCCCCATTACCACAACTTGGTAGTACCCGAACCGGAGTGGCCGGTGTTCGACATAGAGGATGAGGTGGAGGAGGAGGGGTAGCCGGTGGCGCTACAACAGCCCCCGCCTATGGCCCAGCCGCAGATCCAGGCTATGGAGGAGAAGGAGGCGATCGCCCAACCGATGGGTGCGCCAATACCGGCGCGTGCGATGGTTGATCCGCTACCGCGCGTGGTGGGCCATGCGCACGGCGTCAATGAAGAGACGCCGTGGATGGTTATGGCGCCACGCGGGTATATTAGGCCCGACTGCCAGTCCACCATGTATGTTTCATTACATTATATAAAGTACGTATTATAAAATCATTCAAGCTTTTAATATATTAATCTTTTAATAAAAGGCTACTAGCCCGTCACGGCGAAGTTTTTTTTTGGGCTCTGTGCCGGTAAGAAGTAGAGTACGTGCGGGAATTCGAGAGATGTGCCACTGCTGCCATACGGCAGTGTACAATATTCATTGGTACCGGTAAGAAGTTTTTCCAAATATATTATAAAAAAATACCCCCAAATATATATTTACCGGAGGAGTCACAAATTGCTTTTAGAGAAGAGGGCGTTGAACTTTATTTTATATCAAAATACTATTTCACTTTACTATTATATTTAACGTATATTTAACGATTTAACTATAACGAAATATCACGGGCGCGCTTGGCTCTAACTTTTTTTATAAATTTCTTTAAGAGAAGTTTTTCTTACTTGGATAGTTAAAAAAAACAGTAATACTGGTTGATGGTTGAAAAGAAGTTATCACGTTTAATACGTGATCGCAGTTCGACGAAACCAACCTCTAATAGGAATCATCACTTTTGACCACTAACCAAGCACTGAAGTCGCGCAAAATCGCATCTCTGATATCGTTGTCCATTATTTTTTCCATCACCAAACTTGAGCCATCGATCTCGAAAGACGGAATGTCTTCCTGCGATAATCGGTAAAAATAAAACAAAAGGGTTTTTAAATACAAATCAATTTACCTATTTTTTAAAAATTACTTTGAAATGAAGAATTGTTAAAACACCCCGATGATTGGCTGAAAGGTATTAGATCAGTTGGGAGGGGGGGGGCTGTTATAAACGAGAGCCATTCATATAGAGAGAAATCACGAGGAGCTTCGTCTTTCCCCCTTCCAAACTTGCCGTTCCCATTAACTAAAATAAATGAAGGAAAAATGGAGAGAATGCTTACAGCTAGCCGTCGGCTTTTGTCGCATAGCTTTTTTTTCACGGCTTCAAACTGTTCTTTTGATCCCGTCAACTTGACGGTGTTGTCTTGGTTTGAGATTACCGTAACTCCGTACGTTTCTTTAATTTCGCGTAAAAACTCGTCATAGGGTCCTCGGAGAAAAACGTGATGTTTATGTAGAATCTGAACGTTTTGTCGCTATTTTTAAACTAAAATAGACGAGTGATTGTTAATAACTAAAATGAAATGAAGAATAAAAATTAATTACCAGATTTAAAGCGGAGTTGTTCTCATCAAATTTAAGTAAACTCTCGGCTTTCTTCACTTTCAACTCTAGGGTTATCTAGATAATTTGGAAAAAAAAGTACATTTTTCAAAGTCAAATCCGCCCGTCCAAAGATAGAAAAATAAATAATACGTATCAAGAACCCAATAACGTACAAACGGGGCCCAATACCGCCGGTCTTCATACGTTTTGGGAACTTAAATTAATAAATTAATACGCTAGCCGACTAACCTTTTCCATCAAGAAATCCTCGATCGGTCGTTCGCGGGTTCTGAAGAGTTTTATTTTCAAAATTTGTAAGCGTAAATCTACCTCATCTGCGATAGATATATAAATTTGTAAAGCGAAAAACAACTGCGATCGCGTATTAAACGTGATAGCTTATTTTCATCCATCAACCAGTATTACTATGTTTATTAACTATCCAAGTAAGAAAAACTTCTCTTAAAGCAATTTATAAAAAAAGTTAGAACCAAGCACGTTTGTGATATTTCGTTAAAGCAATTTATAAAAAAAGTTAGAACCAAGCACGTTTGTGATATTTCGTTATAGTTAAATCGTTAAATATACGTTAAATATAATAACAAAGTGAAATAGTATTTTGAAATAAAAAAGCTTTAAAAAAAAGTTCAACGCCCTCTTCTCTTAAAGCAATTTATAAAGTAAGTTAGAACCAAGCGCGTTAGTGATATTTCATTATTGTTAAATCGTTAAATATAATAACAAAGTGAAATAGTATTTTGATATAAATAACTTTAAAAAAGAAAGCATTAAAAAGCATATAAAATAAGTTCGTGATATTTCATTATTTGTTATTCGTTAAATATACGTTAAATATAATTTAACAAAGTGCAAAAAGGATTTTCATACAATTTTAATCACGGTTTAAAATCTTTAACCCCAAAATAAGTATCTCGTATCGTGAGATTAATTTTAGAAAAACATTGTTAAAATTGAAAAAGAATCTAAATAAACGAACGTAGTGTTAAGTTTTGTAAAAATAATAATAATTAAAATAATCTAACGTACCAATGTTTCAATAGTTCTCGATAATCTAAGCCAACGGTTCCCTGATCTGTTGCAACCCTGTACAAAGTAATAATCTTGGATGAAAGTGAATGACAAGGCTGAGGAGGTTAAAAGATGGTAAACAGAGCCAAGCATAAATTTAATCCTTACCAAAAAAAGTGAGTCTTAAGAGGGGAAGTCTTTCGGGTATCTTACGTAGTCTTGGAGAAGTCTTTCATTATGTAAAGAAGTCTTGGGGAAGTCTTAAAGACTTCCCCAAGACTTTTGTAGCATTCTTCAGGACTTATTTGGATCAGACTAACTTTTTTTGGTAATGGAAGCCTAACACGAAGCATTTAGGCTGATCATAATCAGGCATTGGCATAGGAAATAAAATTACGAAAAAACTAGCTTTTGACATATTTTTTACTATATAAATATCAGGGCGTACATGAAAACCCATATATCTCGGCTCAAAAACGGTCAAAGTTTTTTAAATAATTCCTGATTATTCTAATTAAACTCCTCTTTCGATTGAGATACGTCTCGTTAAAAACATGTATTTCCTTCATTAGGAAATGATGCAAATTAGGAAAAAACTAGTTTTTTGACATTTAGTATACTATATAAATATCAGGGGGTACATAAAAACCCATATATCTCGGCTCAAAAACGGTCAAAGTTTTTTAAATAATTCTCAATTATTCTAATTAAACTCCTCTTTCGAATGAGATACGTCTCGTTAAAATCATATCTTTCCTTCATTGGGAAATAAAATGATGAAAAAACTAGTTTTTGGACATATTTTATACAATATGAATATCAGGGGGTACATAAAAACCCATATATCTCGGCTGATATTGAAGTTTGCAATAAAATGTAAGACTGAAGGAACAGATATTATATCAAAAATGTCTTTGGAACAAAGGCCCAGAAGGACACGTTATGATTTCGGAAGGCTGAAGCGACAGATATTATATCAAAAATGTCTTTGTGAACAAAGACCCAGAAAGATCTGTTATGATTTCAGATGGCTGAAGGGATAGATATGTTAAATTTTCTTTTAAAACGTAAAATTTAATTAAATCGCTATCTGACAAGATTTAGTCTAATTTCAAAACTGATTTTATTCACTAGCAAATATTTAAGAAAAAACATAACAGGCGATTTTCTCCCATTGACCCTTAACATTAAATTTGGCTTAATTATTTTTCAGGGATTACGTGTCAGCCCAAATAAAACTTTTCGTTCGATAGAAAAGGTTGGGTATTATAACTTTCGACTTAGTCGTAAATTCATTCACCGAGATTTAAGTATATTTCAGACACATTTTTATTCCTACTTTGAATTACTATTCAAAAGACCACACGCTATCCCGAAACCAGGGATTACACAACATCGTTGTTTCAAAGGCCATATCTGCTCTAGAATGAGTACTATTAAAAAGCTCTTTATTTATGTCCTCGATATGTAAACAAACCAAGCTTGTGAGATATGTGGCTTTTAAGGGGCTATACGCTAATCATGAATACTTTCTTTAACCATATGTATTTCGATAATTAATATTCTTAAATTTGTAGTTGACGAATACTCGAATACCAACCTTTTAAAAATTTAAGAGATCATCTCGGCGAGCTCGCGCCATTTGATTAAGGGACACTGTCCTGTGTAGTACACTTGAGACAATGCGGCGGACGGCGAACTTAGAAAAGTGCAGCTATAGCCAGTATTACTTGGCTCAGGCGTAGGGCCAAGCGGGTGTAGGGCCCGTGTATATTGGGCGAGCTTACCAGCGGGGACACGGAATTGGTAATATTTTAGCCCGCTTTGGCCGCTATATCGCCCCTATTCTTTATAACGTCGCAAAATTTGTCGGTAAAAAACTATTGGGGACTGGCAAGCTCGTTTTTAATGACGTCATGAGTGGCCAAAACCTGCAAGAGGCCGTCAAGCGGCGTGGTGCCGAAACATTAGACGAAGTCCGAAAACAGTATGGCTCCGGAAAACCGCGGAAAAAAGAAAAACTGTTAAAAAAGTCTCAAAAAAGCGGAAAAAAATCTATAAAGAGCGCCGGCAAACAACGATCTAGATCTGTTAAGCGTCAGCTCGCATTCCGTATTTTAAAGATAAAAAATGTATGAAATCGTCAATTCAGCGTTAGACCTGTTCACGGTTCCACCAATTCAAACTTCGATTGAGCGGATTAAAACTGTAACGTATCAGCCTCAAAGGTGATCAACCCATAGAATTTGAAATTTCAACTAACAACGATGAGTACATCGATACGTCACTTATTATGCTATATACCCGAAATAAAATTACAGCCAATGACGGGTCTGACTTAATTGATAGTGATAACGTTGGACCTATTAATAATTTTCTGCATTCGCAATTTGAACGCATTGACATTTTCGTAGGTGATGGTCTAGTAACGCCCTCTGCCAACCACTACGGATACAACTCGCTACTTTCAGCGTTAACGACATACGCGTGGACGCTAGTTATTCGCACTTACAAGCCGCCATATATTTTAAAGATACTGCCGGTCACATGGATTCCGCGGCGATAACAAAGGTCGTGTACAACGACGTAAAGCTAGCGCGAAATCCAAAGAATTTGAAATGTACGGGGCACTCTACTTAGACTTTTTCAAAATCTCCAAGTATCTTCTCAACGGGGTTCCCCTTAAACTGAAATTGCATAAAAGCAAACCTAGTTTTTGTTTGTTAGGGAAAAAGCCCGGCGGGAACGGCGGTTATAAATCACACATTCTAGGAGCCGTTCTTTATGTTCCTAAAGTCCAGGTGCCTCAAAAATTTTATTAGCGCACGAACGAGCTTTAACAGCGAAGCCCGCCCAATACCCTTACACCCGGACGGAAACAAAGATATTTACAATTTCGCCCCATCTCCTGACCACGTCTACAGAAAATCTTTATCTCGGCGTCCTGCCCGAGCGTGTTATCGTCGCTTTGGTTAATCATAAATCACAAACGGGTGATCTGGAGACCAACCCTTTCAATTTTGCGAATTTTGGATTAAACTATATTTCATTATTTGTAAGACCCGCCAGGCCTTTAAAACCCAATTTCGCCAAAAATCTTTTCGCGATATCTAACGTTGTTCTCAGGCGCTGACACCCATTATAGCGACAGGGGGTTAAATATCTCCCTCGAAGATTACGGATTAGGCTATAATATCTATTCTTTTGACCTTTCTATTGACCAGAGCGCGAGTGAGTCGAGCCATTGGAGCGCGACGCAGCATGGGCAACTCCGACTGGAGTTGGGTTTTGATCAAGCGACAGCAGACACCGTAAGCTGCGTCGTCTTTTCGGAATTTCAGGCTTTGCTACAAATTGATAAGAACAGATCCGTCACCATCACAGTATAACCATGAACGGCCCCCAGATAAGACATTGTTTAAGAAGCGTCCCTAGTTTTAAGGGAGTTTATTCAAGTGACGCACTACCTGCTCGGATTGATAGTTATCCGGCTTCGTATATCGTGAATTTCGATAATAGCGCCAGACACATTGGGTGGCCATTTATTTTGACAAGCCAGGCCACGCTGATTATTTTGACTCACTAGCGTTTGGGCCGAATTTTATACCCCCATTGCGCGGTTTATCACTCGAGACTCTATATCACGGACATAAAACAAACGTAGATTCCTAGCACTAACAAGTTTAGTTTGTGGGAAATACTGCGTCCTATATCTACTACACCGATCAATGAAAAAGGATACGCCGAACACAATGATAAACTTATTTCAACCCTCTTCAAAAGACGGAGGTTCTAGCCTCATGAATGATAGGACTCCCCATATCGTGGGAATTCTCTATCGCTGCCCCGTAACGAATGGAGGGCTTTTTTTAAAGGGTTTTCCGATCTAAAAATCACAAGTTTCTCTAGTTTTCTCAAATCACCACAGAAAAAAATGTTTGCCGCCATCATCGAAATGGAAATGCTATCCGGTCGGAACAGGGTCCGTTGCTTCGGACACGGGCCAGATCAGGTGTTGAAGGAGCTGGCCGTCGCCACCGTCGCCCGGGTGCCGGTGCTAAACTCCTGAACCTTCCAGTCACCCTACGAGGCCAAGTACCGCCCGCCCGCCACCGCCAGGACCAACAGGCACGTCATCGCCAACATCCACGGGTGAGGTGCCCTGTGACCGGCTCGAGGCGCTTTTGGAGCGTGCCACCCGCACCTCCCAATCCCTCTGGACCACCGGGCCCGAAAAGGCTAGGCTACTGGAGGACTACCTCAAGAGGCCCGTGGGGGACCTAAACGACGTGCTTTGCCCACGTCCCACCGTCGCGATTCTTTTTAGTTTAATCGCGATTTTTTTTAGTTTTATCGCAATTCTTTTTAGTTTAATCGCGATTCTTTTTAGTTTAATCGCGATTCTTTTTAGTTTAATCGAGATTCTTTTTAGTTTAATCGCAATTTTTTTAATTTAATCACGATTCTTTTTATTTTAATCACGATTCTTTTTTCTTTTTAGTTTAATCATTAATAATCTCTCAGTTATTTACTAATATTTGTTATTAACAACTGGCAATGGAGATGAAATTGATTAAAACTCCTTCTAACCCACATACTATGGACAGTCCTCCTAAATCTGAACATTTAATTTAAAAATGTATAATTTAAATTTGATGGAAGAGCTCATTTTGTAGATTATGAAATGGGCTATTCGCGGAACGCAACTTCGACTCTCTAGGAAAAGACCCGGAGAAGACACAACCCTAATTAGCCAACTGCGATAATTTGCCTAATTAATTAGACCGTTTCTAAGGGAACACCTATGGGTTTTATTAAATGAATGTTACTAGGCTGGAGAGTTTAGTCCCAAATTGATGTATTCCCTATACATTAAAATATTTGCCACATGGGGAATAGTAATACGGCTTCTTCTTGCACGCATTAAAAATCCCGATATCGAGAACATTTGTTCTACGTCCGCTGATGATGGGGGTACTGCTAAGAACCTTCTGGCTAGAATAGCGAGAACGGGGAAAGCCTCTTGATTCGTTCGCCAATAATCCAGCAGAACGCCACCCTGCTGACATCTTGGTTCCGTTAAATATTTCTCAACCTCACTCATAGGAGTTAATTGTTGATGAATATCTGTTTTTAATTTCAATCTAGCAAATGGAGAGTAAAAGTTGGGCGATTCAGTCGCCGCTGCACTTTTGGAAGTGTTCGGGCGCGATTTAGCTTCACTTAATAAGTTCGCAACAGAATTTGTGCGCTCGTCTTGTTGGGGCACCTGAATTCGGGGAATTCCGCAGCCCACTCGGGATCAACATACGAGCCTTAAAAAAATATATATATATTATTAATTTGATGCATCATCTTCCATGGAGGGATAAAATTAACATTGAGCGCGTGCATCTGGCGAGTGTTAAATTGATTCGAGAGCGAGAGTTTGGCAGAAATGAATTCGATTAACACGCGCTCATTGTTATTTTTATCCTTCCGTAGAAGCTATTGAGTTTTGATCTGAAACACCCTGTATATCCTTAGTCATAAACCCTACTATTTTCATTTGTATATTCTAAATAACGCTTCGATAATCGATTAAAAATAACATGTTACTCATCTACATTTTCCCTTTAACAATATTAAATTGATAAGTCGATGCGTTTCATTATCTCTTTTAATAAACCTATTTTATACTGCTCTTTCCGTATTAAAACCAAAGGCAGTTTGGGTTAACTTGCACTTTTATGATTTTAATCCTAATCTCTATCCACCTTTCATGCTGGTTAAAAGTCAAGCGCCGCAGGGAAACATTTATATCCCTTTATGGCTCGTGTATTTTGAGCAGTGGAAAAATCAGCTAAAATTTTGTAGTAAGAAATGCCCATTTTCCCTTGAATTAACGATAAACATTGTGATTTTTATATTACTTGTATGTTATAACGGTTGCAATCGATTAAAAATAACATGTTACTCGTCTTCATTATGCCTTTAACAACATAAAACTGATATTTCATTATCTCTTTAAATCAACGAATATTATGCTACTATTTTTCTTATTAAAAATAATTGAGTAACATCGATTCTGCTACTTAAAATAAACAAGTTGGGAAACCAAAATCTAACCTCCCCGACCCTGACGTTAAGGTAAGCTAATCTAACCTAACCCTACCTAATATAAAAGATGAAAAGAAATGTAGTATTGGAAGAGTAGAAAAAACAGTGTGCATTTCAATCACACTTCTCTACTTCCCATCTAGGTTACGGAGTATAAGTATTTTCCCTTAACCTCAGGATTCAGAGAATGCAAAAGAGTGTCCTGCGTTACCCATAATTATAGGCGTCAGGTCGTAGAATTTTTAATATACACACCAAATGAAATGTCCTGCGTTACCCATAATTATATGCGGCAGGGTGTAGATTTCTTAATAGACACACCAAATGAAGTGTTTATTTTCTAATATGTTAAATACCAGTTCTTGTAATATAAATTAACACTTGAGCATAAGCTGTACTGTGTGATTATCTTGGATTTCATTATCTTTGATAATCCACTGATTTGATAAAGACGAAGATTTAGTCTGGGATGGCGAGGAAGACAAGGAATTAAACGACGAAGATATGGTAGCAAGTTCCTCTTGGACAAACCAAGAAATATTGTAGACTTAATGTTCCATTTACAACCCATTGTCGGTAGATGATTGGCAATTACTTCCGGTACAGTTTTCGTCAGAAAGTCTTGATTTGACGTTCCAATAGAGGACCATTACTGAAATTTTCATCATACAAGTGATCCCAGTCTTTGGAAGAATCCAAGAACTGAGCTGGTCGAGAGGTTATTTTCCAAACCGGCAGCTTCCACTCCTATGATAAAAAAAATATCTTAAAAAGACAAACTAGACTAATTTCCATATCGTTAGTACTTATATTAGAATAGCTCTTTTTATGTTCACAATTACGAGGCTGTATGAAGAACTGCCGAGCTTTTACTGACTGTATGTATCTCATATGTCGAGTCCGAAAACACTCACTGCTTGCACGTTTCAATTCTTCGTAGCCAGGCCGTGTCGCTGCTCTGCTGACTTCAAATGGTGATGACAT
Source organism: Odiellus spinosus (assembly GCA_963920705.1). NCBI lineage: Eukaryota > Metazoa > Arthropoda > Arachnida > Opiliones > Phalangiidae > Odiellus > Odiellus spinosus. The sequence goes on from OY987226.1 coordinate 29,695,791, forward strand.
TCTGCGCTGGTTGATTATCTCCCTTAAGTCATTATTGCTCTCTTTGGTCTCGTCTCGTCTCGTCTCGTCTCGTCTCGTCTCGTCTCGTCTCCTGGGCTGCTTCTGATTATGTAAATAATCGGAAATGTTTCTCGATTTTATAGTGGAGAAAACAGAAGCTTATTTTTTTTCCAACATCGCATGTCCATTTTTTCTTCAAAATTGTTGTTTTTTAAACACGGGAAACCTACTGTACTTTTGTTCAAGGAGAGTTTTCACGACTATCATTTTTCTTAAGAGCCTTAACATTTTGTATCAATCCGCCTCAGCTTTAAATCTTATGTCGTTTCTATCTTGGATGCCCGTGTAAACGTACCTTTTTTTAGATTCTTCAATCCATCCCAAGTTTGCAGCAAGCCTTAGCCTATACTGCCCGTTATACCTTTTCTTTTTTGACTAAATGATATATGGAAAACAGCTTAGCGCGTGTTGCCAACTCAAGCTGGTATTAAACGGTCACATTTCATAAAATTTTTGGACAATTTCTTAAATATCTTCTAAACTATCTCGAATTTTTAATTGATTTTTCAGCTTCGTTATTAATTAGATTCAGTTTAACAATATTATTATATTAAATTAAAATTTAAATGCATTATGCGTTTCAATTCACTAAAAGATATCGCGGCATAAGGCCAAAATAGTTAGGGCATGGAAAAGGGGTATATATAGCTTTCGCGAACCTTTATTCATCGAGCGAGTAACCGAGAAGAGTTGGGGAAAACCCCCCTTCTCAACGTCTAGACGTTTATCTTAACACTAGGCATTCGGTAACTGCACCACAAAGACCCGTAGAGAGAGAGGAGTTGAGTGGAGTGAAAGATTGAAGTTGACCATATTAGTGAGGGACGCCTCGCTAGTATGGCCCGCTAAGATCGGAAACTGGAGGTTCGACCTTGGTGTAGGTATGGTCGGATGTGATTATAACATATAATCGCATTCAACTTTGCAGCATCGAGGTTCGACCTTAAAGTGGATGGTGGAAAGCAGTAATATGCAATTGGAGACGTCCTGTTGTATATCTTTGCACGACACCTGAAACTCAATGTGGCAGCTACGCTTAAAGGAGGTAATTCCCGTTAAACGGAATTGAACGATAAGCTGGCATTACGTCTCTAGACTTTTGGCTCCACGAGCTAGGTCACGTGATATCCGATTACACAGGATATCCGCTTACACAGGAAGTGACAGAAACACAGACACACCGACACGACCAGTGTAAAACCTCCCCCTGAACTAAAGTTCAGTCGGGGAGGTAAAAACTCCATGCTCCCTTTACGAGTGATTTGAAATTAAAGAGGAAATGTAACTTAATGAGTGCCAAATTTTCCGCTTTTATACTTACTCTCAAAAAGCAAGGTTTTTTGTTGGGCATCCAGCATTGACGCCAAAACATAGGCGGGATCCTCCAACGTTAAGGAAAACCGCTTTTCAAGATTTTTAAGCACAGAATATCTTAATTCTGCAAATTGTTCATTTTCGACCAAATATACGTCTTGAAAGATTGTTAATAACGTTCCTATTACAAGAGACGAGAGCGGTCCGCTCTTTTGGAAAATATCTGTTCCAATTTTTAAGGGGGCCAGAATCTTTAGCACTTCCCTCGCAGCTTCCACGTCGTCTTCGTTGGGAAACGCAAACTCCAACTTTGGTCCTTTTGGGTCGCTTTTAGCTTTTCGAAATGCATAATTCATGCCCTGCAGCATGCCATCCTTTAAAATATTTGTTAGTTTATAATAGGCTTTTCTCTCAATAAGTAATGCAAAACTCACCTCAACAAAGCGTTCTAGACCCATTACTATAACGCTCCACCGGATTCCTCCAATTTCTTTTAAATCGCGGCCGTTTGTTTTTGATTTCAATTCGTCGGTCCACTTTGTGGATTTTCGGAAAAACCGATCCATTTTTGAAGATTTTCTAGTAATTTCTTCGCCTCTTCACTGGCCTTTATTGATTCGTTCACCACAAGCTGCAATTGGTGTGCGATGCAGGCTTTTCGTTGCCAGGGCTCTTCTTCTAAGGCCTGATCAATTAGGTCTTCCTCTTGTGAGGACGGACCCAATATTGAAAGCATGGTATTCCAAGCTGCGACGGATAGAGAAATATTGCACATGTTTAAATAAGCGGAATATAGGAAAAAAATTTAAAGTTAATTTACCTTTGTCAAGTGAAACGTCACTGTCGGAATCGTCAATTTCCGTATTTTCCGCCTCAGAATCGTTTTCCACGTTATTTTCTTCAAAAACGTTCTGCATCGCTTCCTTTAAAAGTTGTTCCGTTTATGAGTCAAGGTTTTTATGAATAGATTTTATAAGATATTCCGTTTATGCGTTATTCCAGTAAACTGATTTTCTGATTTATCTCCTTAAACACGACGCATAAATGTTGGAACAAAATAAATTTCTGGCAAATTATATACGGACGATAGCGCGAGTATAAACTACCAGCCTGTTTTACGTACCTGGGACTCCTTAACGCCTACCAAAGACAATTCCTCTTTTATCTTTTGAAGAATCGCTTCACCCGAATGTTTCCCGGGAAAGAGTGCAAAACACAGCAAAACGATATGGAAGACCCAGCTTTTGTCTATGAATTGGCACCTCACTCCCAGCACGGCTTCCCTTAAACGAGTGCTTCACAAATCAGAGTGAGGTGTAGAGTTTTTTTATCTACATTGCTCAGGAGGAGCTTTGAAAATATGAAAATATTTCCAATATAAATTTAATTAAGAAATTCATTATCTAAAGAATATCAAACAAGCATTACCTTAATTTTGGGTTTGAGCTCCCTAATTACGGCGTCGAGATCGTTTACTACTGATTTATATTAGTCGTGAGTAGGGCCTTCTAGGGATGTGAAACTCCGATTAAAGCCTATTTTACGCCTTATTATTCACTAATAATTTCGGCTAAGGACTTTTGTTAAAGGGAGAATGCAACCTAATAACAAGTTTTTATAGTTTCCTTATCGTTTAATTAGGCCTAATCCATCGATATAAAACAAATATTAAACTATAAATAAATTTAAAACTTAGCGGGATTCATGGAGATCCTGAATTGCCTCCGTGTAAGGTCTAGCATGAATCCCGCTAAGCCGATTTTGATGGTAAGTTTTAAATTTATTTCTAGTTTAGGATTTGATTTGTAAATCACTTGCTATTAGGTTGCATTCGGTCGCGGACTATCCTAAAATAAGCTTAAACGTATAGCCGATTTCAGAGACAAAAATTAAATTTTTTTAATCAATTAGATGATAAGGAAAGGCTTCTTTGAGATTATTTAAAAAAAATACATCTAACGCCAAGAATCGAATGACGCATCTTGCTGGACTGGACCAAATGTCTAGGGTGCTGTGTAATTCATTTTGTGCCACTTTCGCAAGAGACGCCTGGAATCACAATTGTTTTGGTTATCATAAACTAAAACTCTCCAAAGGATTTTGTTAAAACAATGTTAAGAAAGTAAATTTTAAATTTCTTACCCTTATAAGCGGGCAGAGGCTTTGAGCTTTGGCGTCTAAACCCCTCACCAAGGTCCTGCGAGACATGGGTCTACACTTTTTATTTAAGGAATTACACAAATCCCTAAAAACTTCCTTCTCGACTGTAAGAAAAGGGGAATGGTCTTTTGCAACCATATTTATCACTGAATCTCGGAATTCAAGGTTTTCTACGGATTTTAAGGCACAAACCTTGACCTTCGCCGGGATCTCTAAATCAGCCCTCTCAGGGTTACGCTTTTGGCAATCTTTCAACTTATGCATAGTCTAAAGAAAGTTTTTCGTTGTCTTTATTTTTAGTTTCTTCATATAATTAAAATATGACATGTTTTAATAGTATAAAAAGCGAAAAATATAATCCATTGACCTTCAACAAACATTCTCAAATATCACATTAAAAAAAATCAATTTCTAGGTCTGTTTACTACCAAGTTTTACAAATTGTTTTTAGTTTCTTCATATAATTAAAATATGACTTGTTTTAATAGTATAAAAAGCGAAAAATATAATATATAATATCGCTTTAAATAAACAAATTTTCTAGAAATTAAGGTCTGCCGGTATCGCTTTAAATAAAACCATTTTCTAGAAACTCGTAATTGTTAAATTTTCGATTTGTGAAACTGGAAAATAATTATGGATTGGTCGTATATCCCAAAGACATTAAAGACAATTTATAGCTTGCACAAACTTAATGGTACACCTTTTGAATTTATTTTCGGAATCGCCGTGCCAAAAACCGATTTAGACAAGTGTTTGGTGTTTAAAATAATTTATAAAGTTTGGTAAAATTTGAATTTTAGTAAATTTAAATTAGGAAGAAATCATATTATTTAAGCCCGTCGTTTGATGCTTCAGGTCTTGGGCCTCAAACGCCGGCCTATTCTTTTAATGTTACGACATTCGAAGCGCTGTTGAAGGCCGAAATAATATGATTGATCAGAATACTAAAATTTAAATTTTATCAAACTTTTGAAATTAATTTAAACACCAAAAATGGGTCTAGTATAACAGTGTACATAATCTGTCTTTAATGTCTTCGGGATATACGACCAAAATCCATATCCATATTTATTTTCCAGTTTCACAAATCGAAAATTTAACAATTACGAGTTTCTAGAAAATTATTTTATTTAAAGCGATAATATTATATTTTATATTTTTCGCTTTTTATACTGTTAAACACGTCACATTTTAATTATTTGAAGAAACTAAAAACAATGCTCACAGACCTGGAATAATATGGTGACAGCCTCACTTTAAATTTGTAAAACTCGAACTTAGTAAAAATACATTTTTTCTATAACATGATTTAATTAAAAGCGATACTGGGAGAATGTCTGTCGATGGTCTATGGAATATATTTTTGGTTTATTTAAAAAATTCTCGAATACATTTTTTGGCATGGTGATTCCGAAAATAATTTCAAAAGGTGTAACATTTTTAGCTCCAAGTTTCCCTTTAAATGTAATCCCCTATAGGTTTATTTTCCGGCATTGGGATTGCTATTCTTAGGAGTGAGAGGGCGGGAGAGGGTAAGGCTTTATTATATTATTATATATTATATTTTGCAAAATTATTTTATATAAGAAAAACGAATTGATTATCCCTTTACATAGTTTACGCTAAAGCGGATAAAAAAGACGTCTCCACCAGGTTGCCAGTCATTTGCGAGGGCAAACTGAAGCAGTTCGTTTTGGAACTGATATGTTCTAAACTGCGCTCACAAGCTCCTGGCAACCTTGCAATGAAAGGAAAGTATAACCGAATCTCTCTTTTATTCGGGGGGGGGGGCTTCCTCTCGAACGGGATCTCTCGTCTTTTGTTTTTGTGAAGAAAATTTCGAGCGATCGAGAGAAACAATCCTTCCCGAAGAGGGTTATAGAAAAAAGTTTGTTGGGGCCGGGTAAAACTGATAGATAGTTTTTAATTAAGGGGGAGAAGAGGTAAATTGGACTTGATCAGCATTCAGTAATGGAAACTCGTATCACTTGGTAACGCAATACTTCTTTATTAAATCAACTACTAATTCACAAATAATAATAATAATATACAGTCGGGGAAATAAACGTTTTAACACAACTAAGGTTATTCGTGCAGAGGGTACGATACTATCCCTTTATGAGGGGAAGAGGTTTTTCGATCTCTTTTTCTAATTATGGTTTTTCTCTTTAATTCTTCGTTAAATACTTCAAACGTTAATTCTAATTTTAATCGCGGGGATTCTACAAATGCACGAAAGACGCGACAAATTCTTTTCACTGAGAATGGCGTGGAAATTATGGTTTTTCTCATTTAACTTTAATTTAACCCTTTAACAATATTCTATTAAACACTTTGGATCACTTTTATATAGAGGGGACTTTTAAATACTACTCTCGACAATGAAACGGGGGGGGGGGGGTTCATGAAATACCTTCACTTTCTCTGTGAATTTCAACACTTTTAACTATCTAGACCTTTTTCAAAGGGTTAAGGGTACGTTATTTTCTTACTCTCGGATTTTCAACTTTTCTCAACTATAACCCGACATTCAATCTGGCTTAAACACGAGAGGAGGGGGGGGGGGATCCTGGAGTGAAATACAAGATAGACTTTCCCGAAAGCGATGCAAACGTAAAGTTCCCGTACAGACAGGCCGTAGGCTGTCTCCTGTACTTAGCTGGAGTAACAAGACCAGACCTTTCCTTTGCTACTGCTTACATGAGCCAGTTTAATGAAAACCCTAGCGAAGAACACGTCTCTGGCATAAAGCATGTTTTGAGATACATTAAAGGGACTAGAAACTATAAACTTCACTACAAATCGGGAGTTGTAAGCAAATCAATGGATACGCAGATGCCGATTGGGGCTCGGATAACAATGATCGAAAATCCTTTAATGGTTACATTTTTACTCTTGGTGACAATCCCGTTAGCTGGAGTACCAAAAAGCAAAGTATGGTTGCGCTATCAACAATAGAAGCGGAATATATTGCTATGTGTCACGCAGCTAAAGAAGCGATTTGGATTCAAAATATTTTGATAGAACTTGGGCAAGCGCAGCTGGTGAAGGGAGCGATTCGACTTCACTCTAATAGCCAAGGGGCGATACATTTATCCAAAAATCAAGTTACGTCAGAACGGAATAAACATATTGATTTAAAAATGTTCTTTTTACGAGATATCGTGGAAGCAGGGAGAGTAAGTCTTCACTACGTGAAAACAACTGAAAATCCGGCAGACATGATGACGAAGAACTTAACGGGACTGAAGACCAAAAGACACAATGCTTTCATTGGATTGCAAGAAGCATTCGAGGAAGAGTGTTAGTGGATATACGTAAATATCGCGAATGCTAGTGAGACATTTAAAAAGACCGCTTTAAACTCTCGTTAATAGATGGCGCTAGTCCCTGTTCATTTTCATACTGTATATTGTCATATTGTTAATGCGTAAATAAATCAGACTGCTCTTTTCTCACAAAGACGTGTCGTATTTTTAGTCTAGCTAATAAATTTAACAAAAAAAAGCCAACATCTTCATGGTTCCCATGGAAGATGTTGGCTAGTTATTTAACGGCTATTAAAGGGAGAATGCAACCTAATAAGTGATTTTTAATCGATTCCTTATCGTTTAAATAGGCCTATTCCAAAAGTAAAAAGTTTACAAAACAAATATTAAACTAGAAATAAATTTAAAACTTACTCAGAAAATAGGCTTAGCGGGATTCATGGAGATCATGATTTCCTCACGTGTAAGGTCTAGCGACCAATCGAACGCGTGGAGATCTCGCGTGAACGACCGGTCTTTGCTCATTGGTCGCTAGACCTTGCACCGAGGAAATTCAGGATATCCATGAATCCCGCTAAGCCTATTTTCCGGGCAAGTTTTAAATTTATTTCTAGTTTAATATTTGTTTGTTAATTTGTTTAATGATGGATTAGGCCTAATTAAACTAATCTTATACATTATAAAACGTAACTCCCTTGGCAAAAAAGGGAGGAAATAGACTTTAGAATTGGTCAACTTTTATCTTTAGTTTTGAAAAGAAAAAGTTTTCAAACAAACACCTGTGAGTCAGAGAGAGGCCGGCCCACTGGGTCCTTCCTCTCGAAATATTTTACTTCACTTCGCAAGTAGTTAGCAAACTATCGAAATCTTCGGGTGATTATTACACATTGTCAACCTTCATAGAGACTAAAATAACATATGCAAACTGTTCTTGAACCCGAGTACTGTGTCGAAAAATATGCGAAATTTTATCCTTATTTTAACTATTTCTTTTTTGCGGCACCAACCGAAATAATTTGTAACTTTTCAACTAAGGAAGGGCCTTAACACTGTTTAAGACGGGATCTAGTTAGCAAGTGAGTGTAATCACCCTACTCAGGAACATAAGGCTGGGAGGTCACATGGTCTGCTTAATTCTGATTGGTAAGTAAAATTTCATGCGTTACTTTAAGAGGTACTGTTCATACTCCATAGGCTTTAAATAGAGCTCTTGCTAAGTTTGGCTAGGATTAATAAAAATCTAAAATTTAGCATATGGCGGATTGTTCTATATTTCCTTCAGGCTCACTTTAAACTTAAATATGTCTTTAAAATTTTTTATAGTTGGTTTAGAGGGAGACTGCATCCTAGCAACAAATTATCTCCTTGTTGTTTAAGTAGGCCTAGCCCAGTATTAACCATATTACAATTATTGAACTACAAAAATTAAAACTTTCCAACACAGCCTATTTTCCGATGTTTTTGATTTATTTATAGTTAAGTATAGGTTTCTATTTTTTTCTACTACTGGATTACGCCTATTTCAACGAACATAAATCAATAAAAATTAAGTTGCATTCCCACTTTTAAGGGAGAATGCAAAACAAAAAAAGAGATGAAAAATGGGGGGGGGGGCTTCAGGAAATACCTTCTCTTTCTCTGTGAATTTCAACACTTTTAACTGTCTGGACCTTTTCTAAAGGGTTAAGGGTACGTTATTTTCTTACTCTCGGACTTTCTGCTTCTCTCAACTAACCCGACATTATATCTGGCTTAAACACGAGGGGAGGAGGGCGGTAAAATCAAAATTTACTCACAACGGGTACAAACGGCGATTATAATACAGTCTTATCCTCCAATTTCGTCGACAATTGAATACGCTTCTCAACCAAGTTCTCGGATGAATTGAAAATGGGGGATTTCTTTTTCCTCAGATTTCGTTTTGACAACGGACTACGCTAGGTCCGAATTTTCTAGAAGTTTCCGTCCTGATTCGCTCAAGTGGTCGTGACTCATTTGTTTTTCTCAGCTTCTAACCCGGGTTAACTATCCATGTTCGTATCTGTTGTATGAGGGTTTATTTTCCAATTGGCCAGCTCTTGGAGCGACGTCATTTTTCTAACTGAATATTGGCTTTTGGTTATAGTGGAGGGGAAATGTATCTTAGCCAAATCATGATGAAAAGACGCCCGAGGTGAACCAGAAAGTTTCCCAGGCTTTTCCTAAGTTGATTTCAATAAGGCTCTCAACTAATGTCGGTGAGGGATAAGGGTTTCTCAGTTGAGGGTCCATGAGATCTGTTGGAATGGCGTTAACACCGAGGTGTTAAAAGTTTATATTCTCTTTTCCAAATATTATTCTGTAGTTTTTAAAGTATGAGGGACAGAAGAATGGGAAAACCCTTAAAATGTTTTGGCCTATTATCCTTTATTTGAAGGGTATTAAGTTTAAAAAGTGTTCACAAAAATTTTAATTACTCGCATAGTAGGACCGCCTCTTTTAGTGGTTAATTATCTTAAATTGGTTTTCTCACTAATATTAGTACACCCTTAAATTGGATCGCTTCTTTTTGAAGGTCACTTATATCATTATTTTTCTTCTAACTACTCATCTCACGATTTTAACATCAAGCAAAGTAGTGCCGCGTTTGAAAGTAATGTTCTTTAATTATTTTAAGTCTTGGACTTTTTTAACACCCTAACGAGTTTTAAATTACCGTAAAGTTAGTTCGTGGGCTTGAGTGTAGGTATTTTTCACTAAAACTATATTTTATTTGAAAACATTTATTCTTTTATGAACAAAATTTTTTAATAATGTGTAAAAATGATAAAATATGTTGGTTAAGGATAAGTAATAAAACATTTATAAATCATTAAAGGACACAAAATTCTTTCAAAAATGAGTAGAGCGAAAACTTTCAAAAGTTTAAAGTCGAATACAACATTCATTAACACATTTAAAAACATATATGAGTACCTAAAAGATAATTGAAATAAAGCTTAATTGAGCAATAATGGCATAAAGGAATTAATATAGAACTAAAAAGATAAAATATTTTCAAAATTGTTAAAAACTAAATATTTTCTATTCTAACTTACAATTCAAATTCTTCATCTTGTGACCGAACGACCTAGAGCTTGTACAACCTCTATTTGTCCACGACCTAACCCGTAAAGGTATGTATTAGGGAACATTCGTGATTCGTAAAAATGTGAAATTTGTGTAAAAATATCTGTAAAAAAGCGAAAATCGATATATATATTTTGTGGCAACTTTTTCGAATAGTATATTGCAAAAAAAAAAAAAAAACTAACCGGTCACCAATCAACACCGTACTCCGTCGGATGGCAACGGTGACTGGAATTCCGTCAAGAACTTTACTTCGTAACTACACAGCGCCTCCCAAAACTTCGCCGAGACGGGCTAACATGCTATAATAAAAGATTAATAATATTAAAGGTTGATAGATGTTTATATTAAAATACTCATTTCCTTTCTATTACGCACTCTATGTACGCAACACAACTATGTTTGTAATTGAGTCGACATATCACGACATGACTTGATTTAAAGATGGTTTCTGGTTGCAAGTCTTTTTTAGACGACACTGTAGTCTTAAAAGTTTTTTCCCAAGCAAATCCTACCTCCATAGCATCGTTACTGGGATTTCGAGGACATATTTATAGTTGTTGATGTTCCACCGTTCTTTATCGATCTGTAGAGGCAGAAGCTGATGAAATCCTCCTTTGAAATCTATTACTCCCAGGTCTTGTATGTTTGAAAATACAACGCCTTTTGAAAATACAACGCCTATTTATAAAAATAATAATTTAATCTACGATAATTGTCCCCTCTAGTTAAATTTATACATAATAATGACCCATTTATTTTTATATATAAAGCCAAACTTTTTTGAAAAATACTAACGATTTTTAAAGTATAAGTAAAATAAAATCTTAAAAAAACAATGTGGCCTATTTGAGTGAAAATAAACGTATTGGTAAAACCGAATGTTTCGAAAACATTTTACCTTTAAGTGTATTAAATTTTCACGTTTGTGATAAAAATTCTTTGTTTAAAAAACTACCAGCGGCCGAGCGCAATTGGACTGTAAACTTATTAGAAAAACGCGTATAATTTTTAAAAAACTACAACTATTATATAACCGAAAAACATGTGGGATTTTTTTAATGCATTTAACCGTAATTTAGAGATTCCTCCTCCCTTTTGTCCTTCCTACCCTTTTGTGAATTTTCAATGCCATGCGTTTCAAATTCATTCAAACTACTTTTTACGTGGCTGGATTTACTATAAATTAGCAATTTTTTCTACCTTGTACGTTACTTAAAATAATAAATATCAGTTTTTTCGTAAAAAAAATTATATTCTTATTTAGATATCGGAAAATTCACATCCTTCACAAAATTCTATAAAAGAAATGAGAAAAATGAGAAGAAAAAAGATTTGATATCTTAATCGACAGGTTTGTTATTTAGAAACGTAATTTATTCAAGTATTAACATGTTATTTACTTTAGACGAAAAAATGAATTTAAAGCTTTTTACTCTTGGGCAAGAACGACACAAATTCTTACTTTTCCTTGGAATATTTAAACTATGACATATTTATATCTTTTTCAACTATTTTTTATGTGTGAAACTATTTCTTTACAAATAATAAAAATATTCTTTCCAAAAATATTAGTTTTATAAAATTTTTAATTATGCCAATTAAACGTAATTATAGCGAATATTTTTATGGTCTTATATGTTAATTATATTAAATTTGACTAGATAATCTATCTTAAGACCCAAATACCCCTGGGTGTATAGAAGGTTCTTTTATGAAGGTTATGCCGACGATGACATTACAAAATTTGCATTTCCTAATTGCGGTAATTCAATTTGGAATGGATTTACCGCAATTAGGAAATGCAAATTTTGTAATATCAGTTATATCAAAGAGTGACTTTAATAAAGAAAATAATAATTCAGTTAAGGCATATTTTATTGTATACAATGTACTTCGACTGACAGTAAAACCAACAATATTTCATTACATACATTTGTTATCTCTTTTCGGATTAAACATATACCCTATTTCACTCTTGCTGTGATTTTTTTTTAATGTTTCAAAAAACAGTATTCAAATTTCGCAGTTTACTTTACGTCACAATTAATGTCTCTTTTCCTCCAATTTGGCGCTACAAGCGCTTTTTTAATGACGTCACAATTAATGTCTTTTTTCCTTCAATTTGGCGCTACAAGCGCTTTTCAATGACGTCACGTTTTATTTTTTTTATTTGTTTGAGGGCTAATGGTGCAGGGTTAACTGTTTGCATTTGCGGCCGTTTTGGCGTTCGAGTAGACTTTTCACTGACGTCATGGGTGCTAGAGAAAGATGGCCGATTACAGTCAAGTTGTGAGGAACTTCCGTTGTCGTCATCGTCGGCATAACCTTCATAAAAGAACCTTCTATACACCCAAGGGTATTTGGGTCTTAAGATAGATTATCTAGACAAATTTAATATAATTAACATATAAGACCATAAAAATATTCGCTATAATTACGTTTAATTGGCATAATTAAAAATTTTATAAAACTAATATTTTTATAAAGAATATTTTTATTATTTGTAAAGAAATAGTTTCACACATAAAAAATAGTTGAAAAAGATATAAATAGGTCATAGTTTAAATATTCCAAGGAAAAGTAAGAATTTGTGTCGTTCTTGCCCAAGAGTAAAAAGCTTTAAATTCATTTTTTCGTCTAAAGTAAATAACATGTTAATACTTGAATAAATTACGTTTCTAAATAACAAACCTGTCGATTAAGATATCAAATCTTTTTTCTTCTCATTTTTCTCATTTCTTTTATAGAATTTTGTGAAGGATGTGAATTTTCCGATATCTAAATAAGAATATAATTTTTTTTACGAAAAAGCTGATATTTATTATTTTAAGTAACGTACAAGCTAGAAAAAATTGCTAATTTATAGTAAATCCAGCCACGTAAAAAGTAGTTTGAATGAATTTGAAACGCATGGCATTGAAAATTCACAAAAAGACAGGAAGGACAAAAGGGAGGAGGAATCTCTAAATTACGGTTAAATGCATTAAAAAAATCCCACATGTTCTTCGGTTATATAATAGTTGTAGTTTTTTAAAAATTATACGCGTTTTTCTAATAGGTTTACAGTCCAATTGCGCTCGGCCGCTGGTAGTTTTTTAAACAAAGAATTTTTATCACAAACGTGAAAATTTAATACACTTAATGGTAAAATGTTTTCGAAACATTCGGTTTTACCAATACGTTTATTTTCACTCAAATAGGCCACATTTTTTTTAAGATTTTATTTTACTTATACTTTAAAAATCGTTAGTATTTTTCAAAAAAGTTTGGCTTTATATATAAAAATAAATGGGTCATTATTATGTATAAATTTAACTAGAGGGGACAATTATCGTAGATTAAATTATTATTTTTATAAATAGGCGTTGTATTTTCAAACATACAAGACCTGGGAGTAATATATTTCAAAGGAGGATTTCATCAGCTTCTGCCTCTACAGATCGATAAAGAACGGTGGAACATCAAAAAATATAAATATGTCCTCGAAATCCCAGTAACGATGCTATGGAGGTAGGATTTGCTTGGGAAAAAACTTTTAAGACTAAGACGGGACTGGACCCTAGAAAGGAACGGGCCCCGCAATCCCCCGAATGCCCCTCTTCGGGTAACCCGAGAGGCAGACTTTTGGAGGGTATAAAACCCCACACCAAAACCAAGCCGAACGATCGTCGGGAGTACCCCGATCTTTTCGAGTGGCCCACGGAAGTGTGCGCGGACTCAGTGGAATCCGTCCGCTTCCCCATATTGTTTGTGCGCGTTGCCGCGTCTCCGGCCATTTAGAATCCCCAGATGACCCTTATCGAGAATCATATGAGAATAACGTAATTAATCCAAGAGGAAATCTGAGAAACCGACTGAGAAGCGTAGTCCGTTGTCAACTGAAATCCGAGGATAAGACTGTTTGGACCCGTTGTGATGAGTACATTTTGATTTTGCCCCCCTCCTCTCGTGTTTAAGCCAGATTGAATGTCGGGTTATAGTTGAGAAAAGTTGAAAATCCGAGAGTAAGAAAATAACGTACCCTTAACCCTTTAGAAAAGGTCCAGACAGTTAAAAGTGTTGAAATTCACAGAGAAAGAGAAGGTATTTCCTGAAGCCCCCCCCCCCATTTTTCATCTCTTTTTTTGTTTTGCATTCTCCCTTAAAAGTGGGAATGCAACTTAATTTTTATTGATTTCTTTTCGTTGAAATAGGCGTAATATACCAGTAAAAAAAATAGAAACCTATACTTAACTATAAATAAATCAAAAACATCGGAAAATAGGCTGTGTTGGAAAGTTTTAATTTTTGTAGTTCAATAATTGTAATATGGTTAATACTGGGCTAGGCCTACTTAAACAACAAGGAGATAATTTGTTGCTAGGATGCATTCTCCCTCTAAACCAACTATAAAAAATTTTAAAGACATATTTAAGTTTAAAGTGAGCCTGAAGGAAATATAGAACAATCCGCCATATGCTAAATTTTAGATTTTTATTAATCCTAGCCAAACTTAGCAAGAGCTCTATTTAAAGCCTATGGAGTATGAACAGTACCTCTTAAAGTAACGCATGAAATTTTACTTACCAATCAGAATTAAGCAGACCATGTGACCTCCCAGCCTTATGTTCCTGAGTAGGGTGATTACACTCACTTGCTAACTAGATCCCGTCTTAAACAGTGTTAAGGCCCTTCCTTAGTTGAAAAGTTACAAATTATTTCGGTTGGTGTCGCAAAAAAGAAATAGTTAAAATAAGGATAAAATTTCGCATATTTTTCGACACAGTACTCGGGTTCAAGAACAGTTTGCATATGTTATTTTAGTCTCTATGAAGGTTGACAATGTGTAATAATCACCCGAAGGTTTCGATAGTTTGCTAACTGCTTGCGAAGTGAAGTAAAATATTTCGAGAGGAAGGACCCAGTGGGCCGGCCTCTCTCTGACTCACAGGTGTTTGTTTGAAAACTTTTTCTTTTCAAAACTAAAGATAAAAGTTGACCAATTCTAAAGTCTATTTCCTCCCTTTTTTGCCAAGGGAGTTACGTTTTATAATGTATAAGATTAGTTTAACTAGGCCTAATCCATCATTAAACAAATTAACAAACAAATATTAAACTAGAAATAAATTTAAAACTTGCCCGGAAAATAGGCTTAGCGGGATTCATGGATATCCTGAATTTCCTCGGTGCAAGGTCTAGCGACCAATGAGCAAAGACCGGTCGTTCACGCGAGATCTCCACGCGTTCGATTGGTCGCTAGACCTTACACGTGAGGATATCAGGATCTCCATGAATCCCGCTAAGCCTATTTTCTGAGTAAGTTTTAAATTTATTTCTAGTTTAATATTTGTTTTGTAAACTTTTTACTTTAAGAATAGGCCTATTTAAACGATAAGGAATCGATTAAAAATCACTTATTAGGTTGCATTCTCCCTTTAATAGCCGTTAAATAACTAGCCAACATCTTCCATGGGAACCATGAAGATATTGGCTTTTTTTGTTAAATTTATTAGCTAGACTTAAAATACCACACGTCTTTGTGAGAAAAGAGCAGTCTGATTTATTTACGCATTAACAATATGACAATATACAGTTTGAAAATGAACAGGGACTAGCGCCATCTATTAACGAGAGTTTAAAGCGGTCTTTTTAAATGTCTCAAGGCCAAAAGCATTCTGATTGTTTTCACCTTTATAACTGGGCTAAAGGTTTCTTCATAGTCGATACCCGGGGTTTGGGTATATCCCCTAGCTACCAATCTGGCACGGTATCTTCTAAGTTTACCGTTTTGATCATATTTTCTTCTAAAGACCCATCTGGTGCTAACAATGTTAATTCCGTCGGGTTTTTTTACTAAATCCCAAGAGTCGTTACGCTTTAGATTGTCAAGCTCTTCTAACATTGCCTTTTTCCATTCATCTGCATCTGGTCCTCTAAGAGCTTCACTCACGTTTTGTGGGTCTTCTTGTAAATTAGAGTTTCCTTCGAAAACTGCTCGTAACTGGAAATCTCTTTTCATCAGTTGTCGCTGTGAAGTTCTTATCCCTACGCCTTGGTTTATTTGAGGCAGTGGCAGTGATGTTCTATCTTCGTCGTATTGATCTAAAATGTCGTCTTATATGTCGGTATGCTCGAGGCCCGCTTCAGTCGTTCTTTCGGGATAGTATTCATTATGTACTTCTGCTTCTTTTTCATTGTTATTAACCGATTCATTTTGGTCTTTTCGTGAATTCGTTCTCTTCATTTAATTTCATTTCCGAAAATGTCAGGGGTATTTCTTTCTTGTCTGTGCCGTCTTCAGATGGTTCGCGTTTCTTCGAGCTAAAAACTATGCATGGAAATGTGTTTCCTCAAACGAATCCCTCCGAAGCTAAAGCCGTAAAATGTATCCTCGTAGGATATTCTCTTTGTCCAATACTTTATATCCCTTTGTTATGGGAGAATATCCTACGAGGATACATTTTACGGCTTTAGCGTCCAATTTGTTTCGGAGGGATTCGTGTATTCTGACCCATGCACGACAGCCATAGACCCTTATGTGACTTCGGTTTGGTTCTTTATTAGTCCACATTTCTTCGGGGATCTTCCCAGCAATGCTCTGAGACGGGCATTTGTTTCTGATGTACGCTGCGGTAGTTAAAGCATCTGCCCGCAGATAGTGTGGGAGACCAGATTCGAGTAATAAACCTCGAGTAGAATCCATTAAGGTCTGGTTCATACGTTCTGCAATACCATTTTGCTGAGGTGCTTTGGGGACGGTCAGTTGTCTTGTTATTCCAAACTCTCGGAGGTATGTATTGAACGCGTTGCTGCAGTATTCTCCGCCGTTATCTGTGCGCAAGACTTTAATTTGGGTGCCATGAATTCTTTCTACTTCTTCTTTGTATTCTTTGAATTTTTCTCACGCTTCTGCTTTTCGTTTCATAGGATATACTTTCACGAACCTTGAATAACCATCAATAAAAGTAATGAAGTAACTTGATCCCCCTTTTGATACTGGTTTGATAAGCCCTACTACGTCGGAATGTACAAGTTCAAGGACTTCCTTCGGTCCTTCTGTCTCACTTGCCTTGAAGGGTTTGCGTTTCATTTTTCCCTTTTTACAAATGGTACATAAATCGTTATCTTGTACGTCTTTTCGGTGGTTGATTGTTTGTACTTCGTCGATTTCTAGATCTTTTACTTCTCCTAAACGTTCCACGGCTTTTAAATGGAGATGCCCCATACGCCTGTGCCATAAATGTAAAAAAAAAAGAAAAAAAAAATGCAAAAACCTACCAAATAATAATTATTTTTTTTTTTTTTTTTTTTTTTTTTTTTTTTGGTTTCCGGAAGTCGTCAAGGTCTGAAATATACTATAAAAATAGTTTCCGGTAGATAGGAGGTGAATTACTTCTCTTACGGCTTATCCCACACAAAGTATAATCATACCAATTATAAAATCAATTTTTAACATCGACTACCTGGTTTCATTAGTTTTCTTGTTTACAATTAGACTTGGGACGAGGAGAGGTAAAATTTTGGTTTCCCAACTTGTTAAGGAATTTTTAGACACGTTTTTGGTGTTTAAATTAGTTTCTGAAATTTGGTTAAATTTGAAAAAAGTAAATATAAATTCTGACCAATCATATTATTTCAGCCTTCAACGGCGCTTGCAATGTTCTAATATTAAAAGAACAGGCCCACGTTTCCCTCCCAAGAGCTTAGGCATCAAACGCCGGCCTATTATATTAAGTGACGTTGAAGGCTGAAATAATACGATTGGTCCAAATTTATATTTACTTTTCTCAAATTTTACCAAAGTTCAGAAATTAATTTAAACACCAAAGACGTTGTCTAAAAATTCCTTGAAAATTCTCGAACAGATTTTTGGCACTGTGACTCCGAAAATAAATTCAAAAGCTGTTCTAGTTTTAGCTCCAAGTTTCCATTTAATTTTGAAGTAATTAGAGGATGTAAAAAATATTTGACAGGAAGAAGGGATTTTTCTATAACTGTTTTAGTGTTTTATCAACAAAATAGGACTTTTTTCCTTTCTTTAATAACTGCTGTAGCGCTTTAACCGTTAATTCTACTAAAAATGGCATAAATCTGAGCTACCCCAATAATTCCTGACCAATTTTCCTTCAATCGAGAAAATGACGCCACAATGTGGCTGATTAAAAGGTTTCTGGCGTTAAACAAAAACAAAAGAAAAAGAAAAAAAGGCAAGAAAAAATGAAAAACTAACATTAAGGCCTAAGGGCTCCTTTCGGTTTTCTAAAATTCCCCAAGAGGCGATGCCCATCGTAACCACTCGTTCCCTCAAACGCAGAGAGCGCTCATTTTGGATCGCTTCTCCCACATGCTTCATCACCCCTACGAGTGTTGCGAACCAAAAAAACAAGCAGAGCAACGAATGAAATAATAAAATCAAAAATAACGTTAAATATATTTGGTGAATAAATTCTTTCGTAAATAATTTACCCGTATCGGTTCCGCCGGTAGTTTTGGCCGCCTTTACCAATCCCTTTTGAAGAATGATTTCAAGTTTCGACTGCAGCTCGAAATTGGATTTCCCATCGTGCACGAAAATTAGCACCTTCGATAGCTACAAGCGCCATTCCTTCGTAATAAGTTGCAAAACAGATTCGGGTCTTGCGTCAAAACCTATTCTAACGTACTGAATGAGGAAGAAAATTTAATATACTCGCGTTAATACAGTCTTAAAGATCCCCTGAGCGACTTAAAGTAGTACGTCGGGATCAAGAGATTATTCTTTGTTACTCGGCAGAAGGGTCAAAAAACTATTTTGACTCTTCTTCCAAAATTATTAAGGATTGAAGTTACATTGGGAATTATTACACGCAAAGAGACCATATTCTAGGACCATTTTCCAAACTGGGTCATTCCATACGGTTTCACCTAGGCATGCAACCATGGGTCGGCAGATCCAAATGAAATTTGGTACACTTGTTTCAATGCTTAAAAAACAAGGATTCCCAGATTTTAAGATGAAAATAAGAATAATTGAATTTTTGGCGAAATTTAGAGTAAACCAACAAGAGTTTTTAAACGTCAGCGAAAAAAATTATGCTCTTGCGAAAATACCAATATCTTACTGGCGCTTCGTTTGATTCTTTGGAATTTACTCATGTTTACAGAGTAAAATGCGAGAAATCCGATGGTCATCTCAAAAATGGTCTACCTCTTTTAGTTTTTTGGTTTTTAATTTTTTGAAATTTCGCGGTGGGTCCTACAATGTGACGTGTGACGTCATGAGGCCCAACTTTTAAAAATTTGATTTTCGCTTTAGTCAAGACCACGAGGGCACATCTTTCACCTAGTATGTTTGGTTCTTGGTATTTGTTTCGTATTTAACTGGTAATCAAAAACAAAAATTTCAAATTTTTGCAATTTTTATATTTATTTTATATTTTATTATGCATACAGGGTGTTTAGAAAATGGTTTTAGGACTGAGCTACAGGGGTTCTATTGGTCATTTCAAGACGAAAGTGTTCTGTGACGTTTTGTCGTACGGGGCACCGTTTAAGAGTTATGAAATAAATCATGTAAGGATGACCCGTATACTCAATGCTAAAATCAATTTTTTATCGAGCGGGTGCTTTTAAATACCATCAAATAATTAAACGTATTTTATCATTGAGAATACGTTTATTAATGTAAGTTAAGGGGTCATCCGCACATGATTCATTTCGTAACTCGTAAACGGCACCCCGTATGACAAAACGTCGTAGAACATTTTCGTCTTAAAATGTCCCATAGAACACCTGTAGCTCGGTTCTACCACCATTTTCGAAACACGCTGTATGTATAGTAAAATATAAAATAAATATAAAATTTCCAAAAATTTGAAACTTTTCTTTTTGATTACCAGTTAAATACGAAACAATTTGTTTCAAAACAAATACCAAAAACTAAACATACACTAGGTGAAAGATGTGCCCTCGGGGTCCTGAATAAAGCGAAAATAAAAATTTTGAAAGTTGGGCGTCATGACGACACACGTCACATTGTAGAACCCCCCGCGAAATTTAAAAAAATTAAAAAACAAAAAACTAAAAGAGGTTAGACTATTTTTGAGATGACCATCCAATTCTTTGCATTTTACTCTATAAACATGAGTAAATTCCAAAGAATCAACCGAAGCGCCAGTAAGATATTGGTATTTTCGCTGACGTTCTAAAACTCTTGGGGGTTTACTCTAAATTTCACCAAAAATCCAATTATTCTTATTTTCATCTTAAAATCTGGGAATCCTTGTTTTTAAGCAAAGAAACCAGTGTACCAAATTACATTAAGATCTGCCGACCCATGGTTTTGTGCCTAGGTGAAACCATAAGGAATGACCCAACTAACCGACTCACCATTAATGGTTTCCCTAATTTATTTCGCTAGTATCAAAATCACAAAAAACAATTTATCTAGGTTAGGAGTGATTTTTCAACCGCAGCTTAATGAGAAATCCGCCCAAAACGTGTTGATTTTTCAGTTAAAATTTATTTTCAGTAAGAATTAAAGGAAGAATGGAGCCTAGAGGTGTGCGAGCCCTATATTTCAGGCTTCGAGCCGAGCTCGAGCTCTTGAAAAATTGTTTATCGAGCTGGGAGGCAAGCTCGAACCCAGACAATTTTTCCTTATCGAGCCAGAAGTCGAGCTCAAGCCCAGGATTTTGCTCATCGAGCTTTTATGCTTTGTTATAATTTTATTAAGCCATAAAATTGGTTATTTCAAACGTTTAGTGAGCTAAAAACATTTTTTGCAAGCATTATGGAATAAAAATTTAGCAATACTTTAAATTAAATAATATATATTGGCCTGTAAATAATTAGATCAATAATTATTAAATAACAAATACTAACGAAACTAATTCCATAAACTCAGGGACCGATACTGTTAACTTGGTTAACAACGCATTTAAAACCAAAAGTAAAATACAA
Source organism: Odiellus spinosus (assembly GCA_963920705.1). NCBI lineage: Eukaryota > Metazoa > Arthropoda > Arachnida > Opiliones > Phalangiidae > Odiellus > Odiellus spinosus. Next base: position 29,716,628 of record OY987226.1, read on the forward strand.
GCTAGAGGCCATCAGACAACAAAGCGTTTTAAACTAAAGCCAACAGTAAAATATTTTTATACAATATCATAAGTAACATAATAGACATAAGTATGCCATTAAGGATCTCTTCCGTACAAAATATTTACTAAGAGCTTGTTCTACACGAACCTTAAAATAATTGGACTCAAAAGCTCTGGTCTAGTCTCATATTTAGTCTTTGGAAAGCTCCCGCCTAATTTTTAAAAAATTTATGTGACGTCAACTTCCGCAAATAGTACGAGATCTCCAGAGCGGCAGAGCCCCACATTATCAGCTGTCGCTATTTGAGCCTTCGTATTTTCCGCGTTTTAAATGATTAAAAGGCAAATTTAAATCGGATAATAAACTCAGGTATCAATCGAAAAGGCTGGAAGACGTAAAGGAATTTAAAAAAAGGTAGGAAATAAAAAAAGTAAAAATGGGACATTCCATCGCCTTTAAAGAAGCCTGTACCTAGACTAGAAAGTTTAGGACTTGGCCTAACTGAATCCAAAAAGATCATTCAGGTAAGACCATAGAGCATATAATTTTTTAATTAACGCAGTTTTAATTATGATTTAATCGTAGGATGTAAAAGAAGTTGGTATAGCAGTACTAAAAGATGTCACCGAGGATTTAATTATTTCACCAACAAATGTCTCTAAAGGAAATGAGGTAAAAATACAAATATAATGAAACAAAATTCTTAAGGCTGGTTTTCACGGGGCGGAAATTGAGGCAAAACCGGGCGAAAACTTGCCGCGGCTGAAAATATTTCGGCGGGCCGAAACGAAAAGTCTCTTTCCGCGCGACTAGAGAAAAGTTCTATATTTTAGCGGCCGAAACTTTCCGCAGCCAATCATCCCACGCGAGATCTCGTCGTTGGCGAGGTTTTCCGAGATTCTAGAGTAGATTTTAAATGGCGGACGCTCGAATGCCGAAAGTATCGAAAAAAGCTGTTGACAACGAAGAATTTATTGAAGAAATAAGGAAACATAGATTTCTTTATGATGGGAGTTTAAAAGAGTATAAAGACTCAACCATGAAGGATAACTGTTGGTCCAGTATAGGGACGAAATTCGGACTTAGCAGTAAGTAAATTTTATTTTACAAAGGGCATGTATTTAAATACCCGAGTAAATACCTGATACATGATATAATTAGGAGAAGACATAGACATAGACATGTCTATGAAGGACAGGAAATAGACAATTGTTAAAAATCGTAAAACCAAAAATTTTCGGTTCACCAAAAATGGTTGCGTGAAAACCAATCGCCGTCGCGTAAGCGAAAACGGACGGAATTTCGCGGCGGAAATGCGACATTCAGCCTTAAAATTTCGGTCTCGTGAAAACCAGACTTTAGAAATCATTATGGTAATTGTGTTTTTTTTGGTAGGAGAGTGAAAATGAAGTAATTATTGATCAATTGGAAGTGAGAAAAGTAAGGGAGAACTTCCCTAGTTCCATAGGTGCTCCATGCAGAAGATTAATTAATCAGTTCAAGACCCTAGAAGTAATTGAAAAGAAAACTTCGAGTAACGAGGTATGGATTTCTTATTTGTGTTTTCAACGAGGGTTTGCGTCTAATGTAATGAATTTTTTCAGTATTTATTGGAAGTAACGAGAAAGGGGTCTTACGAAATAGTTTGTAATGGCGAGCCTTTCAAGTGTTCTCTCAATTCCGAAGGAACTTTCAAACTAATCTTTATATTCAGAGGAGTCAAAAAAGAGTTTTCAGGTTGGAAAACTCAGATTTTTCAACTACATCTGTACTGGAAACATTGAAGGATTTGGCAAATGAGAAGTTACTTTTTTCCGCTGGTCTGGGCACTGATTCATCTACCATAGTTTCTCAGCTTCCACATCATCCTAAAAAGCTAAAAAAGTTCGATTTTCCATTCAACTATCTTATCTCGACTACTTGTCAAGGATGGGCTGTCAGAGCTGAAAGTGAAAATCGTAACGTGTGCAAAGATTGCCAATATTTGGAAAGATATCTGAGAGTCTGTTTGAAACGAAGAAATTCAGCCTTGAAATCGCCAGCCCGCAATAAAAGATGCCATCCCTCATCTACATGCCCAACTAAGTTTCTATCTCCGACTAGTTTAAAGAAGAAGAGGAAATTAACTGTTTACAGATTTCACAATTTGAAACTAAAAGCTGCCAAGATTGAAGCTAAATTAAAAGAAATGCAAATGACTCTTGGAGAAAAACAACATAAAGAAATGAAAGATGTTACGCAGGTAGTTAATACACAGTTTACACAAGAATTGGAAGATGTGTTAAGCTACTCTGACGGAGAAGAAAAATGTTCAGAAACAGTCAGGGAAACCCAGAAAAGACTAAGAGAAGCTTGGGATATGGATTGTAACTTGCACTTGCAGAAAGAGAAAGAAGAATTTCTTCACGATCAATCGAATAACTGTTTGTCACTTTTTTCTTGTCATTTCCAAAAGGTTAAAATTTACCTAATATTTTTTTTTGAAATTCTTTAGCCATTGGCTGCCGTGGAAATCGCTGGAGTGTTATCACATACCGCATTGGTGAGTGGTATTTTTAACATAAATTTGAAGCCCATTCTTAATAAATTTCAGAATTTCTTGATCTTTGTTGAACTAAAATCCTTTTCTTTGAAGCATTGGCTGTGGCTTGTAGAAGTAAAGCTACTTATGAAGCTCTTCTCAGTTTCAAAATTTTAAATTTACCTTCGTGGCGGTCGATTCAAAGGAAAACCTCGAAGAATTTAGATGAACCTGGAATTAATCACGACTATATTAGGGAACAAAAGGAGACGTATGAAATGTTTTCAAAGGAGCAGGAGTCACTGGGTCTACCAAAACCAGTATCCGATGGTGTTCTAATATTTGACGAAGTCAAGGTAGCTGGCAAGATTGTCTGGAATAGCAAGAACCATAAGCTGATTGGGCTCTCTATGTCACCAGACGAATACGCTTACTTGGATGACTTGTATAGGGAAATTAATGAAGATAAAGAAATCTGCAAAGCTAACTACATGCTGCAATTTTTGTGGAGGGACCTTTCATCAAATTACGACATAATTGGGCCATATTTTGCATTGCCAACAACTGCAGATGCTCATGTCACTTTTGGATGTCTCTTTCAAGTTCTTAAAGCCTTCCAAAGTCACGGATTCAACGTGTCTGGTTTAGTGTGTGACGGAGCTTCTGCAAATCTGTCCGTCATAAAGCAGGGACTTTCAGTTTTGAAAAGAAGAACAATGAAATTGATATCAGCATTAGCGTAAGTTTCCCTAACCCATTCAAATTAGGAAGAAACATTCATTTCATCATATGCCCATCGCATCAGGTGAAATTTTAAAACTCTTAAAGGGAGGGTGAAGAGGACATTAACATATGTTAAAATGTTTAACTTTTATAAAGCGGTGGCGAAACGGTTATTTTTTTATTTTTATTTTTTTTTTTCAGTTAAAGAACATGATAAATGCTCTCTTTGCATCTTTTGCTGACCGAGCTAAGCTTTTTGTAAATCAGGGGATTGAGTTTGGTTGGCAACAAATCATTGACCTGAAGGCTAGAGATGATGAATTAAGAGATAAGGGTGTGGCGAGGCTAGTCCCAAAACTATTACAAAGTTATGTGGAAAGAGACGCGTGGACCAAATTAAATGTCAAGCCAGCGCGAATTCTACAGGTAAGAAACATTTACAGAAGCTTGTTAACAGCTAAGTGTTTAATAAAATATTACTCATATTTTCAGCAAAATGATGTATTGTCAGCCTTATACGAGTATGCAAACCCAGAATCAAATCCGAAGTTTAACAACCGAGTTGAAATTCCAAAAGATGCTAATAATGTCATGAGTACCTACTCTTATTTGAAGGCCTGCCAAAACTTATTCGAAGAAGGAATGCTAGCAAAAACTAAAGTGGATTCTCTAGACTCTCCCACTTTATTAAAGATGGACCAAGGGCTACATTATTTTACTGTTTGGCTAAAATATATTTTTGGTAAAGATAATGTTGCGGTGTTTTAAACTAGGACATAGACATTTAATTTTATTTCAATTATTAGAGAAGTATCCAGATTTCAATCCAAGTCATCCTAGACAAAAGAAATTTCTGTCTTGGCAGGTATGTTAGAGTTTTAAATTATCCGGATTTGCGTTGAAATTAATATCTGTTTACATATTGCCTTTCTAGACCTGGAGTTTATTGCGAATTATGGTTTTTGGAATGAAAAGCCTCGCTAAGGAGTATCTTGAGACATATTCAGCTGGCCAATATTATCTTTGTCCTATCAGAATAAATGGTAGTGCTGTGGAAACCCTTTTCGCCCAGTACAAACATAGTGCCGGAGGCAAAATTAGTAGCACAAATTTTCATACTCTAAGAAAAAATGCTCTAACAAAGAGGGATGTGAAGGGTCACCACAGTGGCAAGGGCTATAGGGACGTGCCTCTTTACGTTAGAGATGCTTTTAAAAGGAAGTTTGAGTCCATTAAAAAGACTACACCAAAAGTGGCTTCTATCGTAATGTAACCTACTGATTAAAAAATTATTATGTAAATAAATGATCATAGCATTAAATCAATAAAACTTAAAATTATTTTATTGTCGAAAACATTTCAATTAAAAATCGCAAACATATGAAGAAAAATGAGCAGGAGGTTTCTTGCTCCTTCTTCCAGTTCGTTGAACTTGTAAAATATCACATATTTTCTTTCCCGATGGATCCAAGTTTTCAATCAGTTGAGTGTTTAGTTTCTTGATATTTTCATTTTTTCAGATTTATCTTCGGAAATTATGCTCTCAGTAGCTTCACACTTTCGTTTTTGGCACCCGGGCTTACTTTTTAAGATAGTTTCGATCAATTTTATATTTGGCGAACTCACTCGAGGATTTGTAAGTTTCAATAAGTGGAGTAGAGTTTACCTGACTAGATAAAATTGCACTGCCCTCGTTATCACAATCATTATTTTTAAGATTAGCATTTTGTTTTGGGGTCGTTAAAATATTTTTAGTTGCACTAGGAACTGAGTCAATTTGAGATTTGTTTTTAATTTTTCTGGCCTTAGGAACAATTTTCTTTTCAACTTCAGATGTTTTAAGTTTTGTGCCTTTTTTCGCAAGAACATACAGTTCATCTCTTAATCCATTTCCACCCTTCACTTTCTCTTCCCTCGATGTGATAAATTCGTTGCATAAAGCGTGAGTAAATTTTCTCTGAAGTTCTTTCCAAATTATCACCGCATCTTCTTCCGAAACCAAGTTTTGAGCACATCGTAAGAAAGTATCTTTTAATGTGGTATTTTGTTTTTCCACAAAATCAGTGACTACCTATATTTTGGATTGTTTTTATATAGAACCGTTTTCTTGGACTTAAAATTAAATGATCTACCTGTAGTATTTTGTGACCGTGTTTTTTTATACCATCTTCGCATAGAATGGTTCTGACAACTCTATTTAGCAATTCAAAATAATCATTAAGCTGTTCTTTAGGGATAAATAACCCTCCACAATCTCTTATTTTTATTCCAGAAAAAGAGATTTCCGTTTTTTCCTCTGTGGTTTGCCTTATTTTTAGAGCTGCACTGTACAGAATCTTGGATTCCCCAACTTCTTTTTCAGATAGGTTTTTGTATTTCCCGTATGTAGTTCTCCTTTTCGTTTTCCGCCAAACTTCGCCAATACAACCTCCACCGATCGTTAATAAGGACCTCGCATAGGATTCTTCTTCGGTTAGCTGTTCAATATTTATCCTTATTATAAATTAAGTGATTTTGATAAATCAAGAATAATATCCACTAATAAGTATACCAAAGTTTGACATACCGTATTTTCTTTGATAGCCAATTCGTCAATTGAATCTGATCGTTGTTTTTTTTTGGAACACAAAAACTTTACAACTTCCTCCCCGTAGGTGTGTAATAGTGCGAGGAGATCATCCTTTTCGTAGGGTAGTAGAGTCGATATCATATCCTCGAAGATTTGGAAGCTATTTCTAATTAGTTGATAAAACTGCAACATGGTCTGACTACTCCGAAATTTTGATTCCCTGACTGTAGCATTCCTTTTAGGCCTGTTCTTTTCAAACGTCACTAAGAATTGTTTCAATAGTTCACTAACAATCGAAAGAAGACAACCTGAATCTTTAATTCTCGAATGAAACCGTTCTTTAGGAGTAGATTCACCAAATATTTGCTTTACTACAGGATTAATTGCTTCTGCAACTGATATAGCATCTTGATTGTCCATTATGAACGTTAAGCCTCGGTACGTCAAAAGAGTACTCCTAGGAGCATTGTACTGATTATAATATCGCGTATGGATATCGCGACTTCCGTTTTCCAGGAGTAAGGCTGATGACGTAAATTTCGTCATTGAAAAATATCGACGTAATTTACGTCATCACCTTGAAACAAGGTGATAGTAAATAAATTCATTTATTGGCATACTTATGTCTATTATGTTACTTATGACAATATTTATATAAAAGCAAGCATTATATAGGTGGTCTGAACTTCGAAGCTTGTTTTGGCAGTTAGAAAGTCCATTTCACTTTCTTTTGCCAGTAGCTACAAACCTACGCTATTGATAGAAATCTCTAATGGAAATATCGCCAAGGTAGCTTTGTGGGCGCTGCAAATTTAAGCTGGAAACTAACGCAGAAATTCTAAAGAAAAACAGGGGCCTCAAAAAAGTCTCTTTCACTTTCATTTGTCATAAGGTGTAAAACTAGCTCCCCCATTATACCTTTTTTTTAAAGAGATAAAGAAGGCGCGCGCTGACAATACAAGACGAAATATTATTCTTATTATTATTTTTTTTGTGATAAGGTCGTTTTTGTTCAGGGCTCGCCCGGCTTTTATCGAGCTCGGGCACTGACGAGCGTTTGAAAACAGGCGCCTCAAAAAAGTCTCTTTCACTTTCATTTGTCATTAGGTGTAAAACTAGCTCCCCCATTATACCGGTTTTTTAAAGAGATAAAGAAGGCGTATTAAACGCGCTGAAAGCTACGTTCCTACCCCCAACTACACCTGTATTTCGAGGGGTCTCTATATTTTTACAGCCTTGGATATTATACGAGATATAATTAAAGTAGTTTCACCCGGAGGTTTTTCTTGGGCACTTTTGAATCGAACCCATTGCCTGGCCGTATTCTCTTTTTTAAAATCTTCGATGGAATTCTTATATCAATGTAATTATTCGTATATTGCAAATTTATCGTTCGAGCATACTTGCTCAATGGTATGGGACTTAGAAAATTATTTTTAACAAATTCGTTTTCTCTAAATTCAAACACAGTTGCTAACGGAGACATCGAAGGGATGCGAACTTCTACGTTATCCGCCGTGCGAATGCTCGAAAACCGAGGTAATTTTTTGTCAATTAACGGATTTCTTGAAAATAGCTCTAGATGTTTATTATCTCCCGCCAAACGATTGGTAATACCAAATTCAATTTTGTCCCTCGTCATCTAATAAATTATTTTGATTATTCTCATCCGTCAAAATCCTAAATTTGTTATATTTGGGACCGCTCACGTTATACCAGGACGCGGGATAGATTATTTCGCTTAACCCAACACTCCATTCGTGATTATTAAGTTGTAGCTCTTTAACGAGTGCATTTTTAAACGAACTTTCGGTATTATTGGGGAAAATGTCGAGCGAGGCGTTAGAGCTCAAAATGCAGTGGAATTGTGCCATGACGTAACGGGACCAAATGTTAAATGATAGTTTTTTATTAGAATTATTTCTTTTAAGAGAAAACAAAAGATTAGCGTGGTTTAAGGGTTGGAAATATTATTTTTATCGAAGGGGATTCGAACCCCGGACTTTTTTTTTATAATATTACATATTTTTACCCCCAAACCACGCTAATCTTTAATTTTACAGTCATATAATTTTGCTTTTTTTTTTTTGTTTCTTTTCTTTTAGCGGACTGTAAACACCTCTGGCCGTATATTACCACTTTTTTATGGCCAGAGTGTAATATATTTTTTATGTTGGGGCTACCAATAAGGTATAGGTTGGGGAGTGTAATATATTTTTTTACTTTAATTTTTTTTTATTGCTACGCATGTCTTTGCTCTTTTTTTCTGTTCTACAAACACTCTTCCTTTAATTTTTTTAGTTGTTTTCATTCCAATCCATAATGTTTTTTTTGCATGCTTAGCGCTGATGTTTTCAAATAATTCGCATATATCCCCTGATTCTGCTATTTTTTCTTTTTTTATTACTCATATCTTTGCTTTTTTCTTTGGGTCGAGAATCACCCTTTCATTTTTTTGAGCCTTAAGTTTCATAAATTAAAACTTATTGGAGAATTGAACGGTTTACTTTCTTCTTCAGTGTCAGTTTAATTTTAATAATGTTTGATGCGGTAAATTAACGCTCTTGCATGATTTTTTGCATTTTTTTTCGAGTTAAACTTCATTTTCTATTAATCAATAATTTTTGTTGAGGAAAATTGAATTTCTTGCATGGGTTTTTCGCATTTTTTTTAGAGTTGGTTTCTGGTAATCTTAACAATAGTTATAGTATTAAAAATATATTCACTCATACCAACCAAATACCGTTCGGGTTGAATAGAGTGAGAAGGACCACTCGTGGTCCTCATGCAAGACTAACTCGAAAAGCGAGTCCATTTTTAGTTGAAGAGTCTTGCATTCACTCGAAAAACAACCGCTCTAGATAGTCAAAAAGTACAACGCGATATTGGTAGAAAGTGACGAAAACCCAAATTCATATAAAAGCAGTTCTGCTCGGTTGAGCTGGGACCCAGAAATTGACTAAATGTCTTTTTAGAGTAAGAGCGTCTCTAAATTGATACAAATCTCTACTACAATAAAAGGCCTTATATTGGTGATGCGTTAACGATCTAAGAAAACGACTTAGACCTCTTATCGAGCAAATACAGACGGCGCAAAGATGGAAACATCGAGCTCGAGACATCTGCGTGCTGATCCCAGAACCATGGACCCCGAATCTTTTATCGAAAATCATTGTGAGGATCAAACATTTTTTTTTACAAAAATTTCAATGGAACCCGCAGGATTAAAACACCATTAATAAAACTTTGGCGAGATGATTGGAGCTTTCAATGACGTTCTAAATTCTAACTCCGAGTTTCAAATAAAACTTGAGAATGACTTCACTCCCTTTGAAAAGGATTCATTTGAAACCCCAATATTGCTTAAGGCAAAAATTATCTCCGAGTGGAATTCAAGAAAAATACCGCTTTTCTTACAACTACCATAATTTAAAAAATAATAAATACACGCTTTTGAAAAAAAAATATATTTTTAAATTGTATAATATACATTAAAAAGGTTTCACATTTCATTGTAAAAGGAGGCCCTTATCTCAGGAAGAATCGAGGACTAAAGAAAAAAAAAAACACCCGTACCAGGGAAACCTGGAGTTCTTGGACTTTGTAAAATATGCAATTACGGGATTCACGGTAGGCAAGTATACTTACCATGCAAAATATGTAGCCTTAACTACCACGCAGCTTGCTGTAATATCTTAGATAATGATCTATCCGTTATCTTTAATGACGGAGTAAGCCTCTACACTTGTAACTCTTGTAAACAAGAGCGATCTGATAACTCCCTAGTAAAAACTCCCTGCCTACCTCCAAAAAAGAGTAATGGCAATGACCTTCTTGGAGGCACGCGCAATAATTCCTTGAGATTATCGGCCTCAGAGAATAGTGATTATGATGATGTTGATTTGGAAAATTTACTCGATGGACCTAGTCTCCAATTGACAACTTTATTATCCGTAATTAAATCCATGCGTAAAGAAATTGAATCTCTAAAGTCAATTAGCTTGGAGCTACAAGTAGATTTGGGTACGATAAAATCACAAAACACCGAAATACTTAAGTTTATTTCTGAGAAAAGAAATCTCGATTACGCAGATGTACAGGTACAACCAAATGAAGAGGGTAGCCAAGAAATCAGTATAATACCAACTGAAGAGAACTTTACCCTTGTAAAAAATAGGAAACGACAAATTACCTATGCTCAAAGTTTAAAAAAACCATTGCAAAATAAACTAATACGAAGATATCTAATGGTAGATTTTTCCAACATTCAACTAGCAAACCGAATGCAAATAATCATGGTATTAAACAAAATCAACAAAAAACAAAGGTTTTGATAGGCACAAAAAAATCTGAGGCTATTAAAACTGTCCCTAGAGTAAAAAAAGACCCTCCCAAAAAAGCCTTATTTATCTCTCGCTTGGCTAATTCCGTTACCAGTGAAGATTTAAAAAAATTCATTATCGATGGTAACGATCTTAAAACAGTAGAATGTGTTCGATTAAAAACAAAATTCCCTAATTATGCATCATTCTACGTCACAGCGGAACCTGATGAATTCAAGAACTTAAATAACCCTTCTAATTTTCCTGAAGATTGTTTTATAAATAATTTTTACGGTGTATTTAAAGAAGATTTAAAATATGTCCCACCTAATGATCAGAGTAATTTAACGATCACACCATCTGAACTAGGAAACGAGAACTCCGAAAACACCACAGAACAATAATGGACTGTACATTTGATTTATTTTACCAAAACGTACGTGGTATTTGTACGAAAGCCGACGAATTCTACGCAAATGTTGGCTCGTTTGACTTCGATATCTATTGTATTACCGAGTCTTTTTTAACTCCCGATCACTCAGACCTAGACTATTTTCCAAATTCATACACCGTTTTCCGTAATGATCGTCAAGGTTTTGGTGGAGGCGTCTTAATTGCTGTACGTAATGAGGTCTGTTGTGTACGACGTCACGATCTTGAGTCTAACTTTGAGGCCGTCTGGCTTGAGTTTAGGCTAAAGGATGGCACTATGTTTTTGTTAGGAAACATATATTTGTCTACCAGCTTAGACTCAACCAGATATGAAGACCTGGGTCACCTACTTAAAAAAGAGTTATCCACTTATAATGGACAAATCTTATTACTTGGTGATTTTAATTTACCAAAGGTCGACTGGGAATATTTAAGTAACACAAACTGTCGATTTTATACAAAGGCTAAAGCCGAATTTACGTTCGACTTCTCCTTGTTCCTGAACTTAGTACAAACAAACTGTGTTAACAACTTTGAAGGCAACATGCTCGACTTATGCTTTGCTAACCGCAATAAATTTATCTTAAAACGACACTTGCCAGTAGTAGCGGAGGACAAGTATCACCCAGCAATTTCCTTAAGATATTACGACCGCCTCGACTTGCGCAGCGCCTCTACACGGATTACATATAAATATGTAGAAGGCGATTACTTCTCCCTTTACAGTCATTTAGAACAGCTTGATTGGTCCCCGCTGTATGACACAACAGATGTCAACGAAGCTGTCGAGATCCTTACCACCAACCTGAATAATGCCATTAATATTTATATACCAAAAAAAACAAAAAAGTGGACTACCAGTAAAAAGAAAAACAAAATTACTTATCCTGACTGGTTCTCTCATGATCTGAAAAAAGCTCTCAATCTTAAGAAATATCTCCATAGGAAACTTAAGCGTGCACCTACTATTGAGAATAAAACATCCTTTTCTTCGCAACGTACTTTAACAAAAACTTTGCTTAGTAGGGATAAGTTGGCCTACGAACGCTTAATCGCAAACTCCATTGCTAAGGATAGTAAAACCTTTTGGTCTTTCGTAAAAAGTAAAAGAGAAAAATCAAGACAATCCATAAACCTAATAAAAGACGGTGAATTACTAAAAAGAAACGACGACATAGCTAGGGAGTTTGCCGAATGCTTTTCCACCATAGCGAATGATACCTCGGCCCCACATATCGATTTCAACACCATGCCCGATGTTCAACCGAACAATTTTTTTAGCCTTGAGATAACCGGAAAGGATGTCGAAGCGGCTATTAAGCGTTTAAAACCCACGACCGTCTGTGGTAAAGACTCCATCCCAAATTTTATTATTAAGGGTTGTTCTACTTTACTCTTAAAACCATTACTTTATATTTTTAATCTATCGGTGAAAAGTGGCATTTTTCCAAAAGAGTGGAAAACAGGTGTAATTTCACCAATTTTCAAGAAAGGATTTGTGGGAGATCCTTGTAACTATAGACCCATCACCGTTTTAAATTCTTGCGCTATGGTTTTTGATTACGTAATGAACAAACATCTTTATGAGTGGTTCAAACTATACTTGCCCGATTCTCAACACGGTTTTGTCAATGGGCGGTCCGTGGAAACAAATCTCGCAAGTTTTTCAAACTTTGTAGAGCCTGTAGTGTCAAACCGAGGTCAGGTGGACACTATTTACATCGACCTTTCAAAGGCCTTTGATCGGGTGTCCCACCCAAGACTACTTGCCAAATTGTCTCATTATGGACTCAGTGGAAAATTGCTACTTTGGGTCGGAGACTACTTAAAAGCTCGCCAAAACTACTTAAAGGTAAACAGTAACATCACTGCCGTGTCCTTTGTCGCAGTCTGCGGCGTCCCACAAGGTTCTTCATTAGGCCCTCTATTTTTCAACGCGTATATTTCGGACATACCGCTCCTATTAAAACATTCCAAATTGCTTCAACTAGCGGATGATCATAAACTTTGTAAAAATATAACCTCTCTCAACGATGGGCAGCTTTTACAAAACGATCTTAATGAACTTAATAAATGGTGTTTCGAAAATAATATACCTATTAACAACGATAAAACTATAGTTGTATCTTATACTAAAAAAACCATGATAACGTTCTTTAACTATAGTATAAATGGCAATATCTTGAAACGCCAAAACATAGTTAAAGATTTGGGCGTAACTTTCGATGCGAAGTTTTCTTTTACTGAACACATACGTCAAATCTCGACTAAAGCCAACAAATTATTAGGGGCATCCTATAAAATTGCCAAACAAATAAACTCTCCCCTCTGCTTAGTTACGCTATATAGGTCTTTGATTATGTCCACTATATTATATTGCTCCATAATATTCAATAGTACCTGTGACACTAACTTAAAAAAACTAGAAAATATTCAAAAGAAGTTTTTTTATATTTATACCTCTATTAAAAACTCAATAGATAATGAAACATATAATGATTTTTTAAAAAAATATAAAATCGAGTCAATTTCCAATAACTTAATTAAACGAGATATAAAATTTGCCAATAATCTTTTAACGCACAAATACCATTGTTCTGAACTTCTCGAATGTATGTCACTTAACGCCAATATGCGTCGAAATAGGACCAGAAATACTTTTTATACAAATTCCCACTCTTCTAAAATTATGAAAAGAGTAATGTTTAATATTAATAATTTTGGGTCTGCAAACGATATTTTCTTTAAACTAATACCAATCCGCCATATAAAACTTAAACTGTAGTTTTTTTTTGTTTTTTTTTTATGTTTTTTTTTAAATTCTGGATTTTAATTTTAAATTTGTATAAATTCTTTTATTTTTATATATATATTTATTTTATTTTTTTTTATTCTCTGACGATCTCAATATCGAAGGATTTTTCTTTGCTTGCTAATTTGTAACCATGGCGGATTGGTTATACAACTGGTTATATAAGTGACTTCCTTTTACAGTGTATTAACTTGCTGGTTCTTGTAACTGTTTTAATGCACTTTAAATAAAATTCAATTCAATTCAATATTACATTTTTCATAAAAAATAAAATTTATGATTGTTCTTTTACTCTTGATAATTTTTGGATGTTTTGAAAGTAATAGTCCAGGCTCACATTATATAGAATTTCTCCTCATGACACAGGTATCAATACGAGCTTCTTTAAAACTTGGTAAATAAGTAGCGATAACCACAAGTACGGCGCAAAAATAACCAAAACACAATACATGTCTCCTTGCAAAAGTCCAATTAGAAAAGCGATAGGCACAGTCAAAGGACTTATTAAAATTAAGAAAAAGGCCGCGAAATATTCCGCCGGTAACAACATGAGAAATATCCAAATTATCAAAATTGAAAAGAGCGGATAAATTAGAATAATTTCGAACAGAGCTACGAATAGCGATTCCCACATGATGAAAAGTAATATATAGGAGAACTCCTTCTATTACAGGAATTTTTAGGAAGGCATTGAAAATATAGGAAAAAAATAGGAAATGTAGGAAGTCTAGTCAACATACATTTTTTAGTAAAAAAAAAATCTCTCGGTAAATTTAGCAAGATTCCGTCGTAGTTTAATATAGGGGACAGTTTAAAATCTACTCGAAAACTCAAATTTTAAAATCTTAAGTTTTTTTCGCGCTTGTAATATCCTAATAATAGGCCTGCAATCGATAACTAAGACCTTAGCCATCTAAAACAAACTTAATATTTTATTATTAGGTATTAATAGGGGTATTATACGATTATACTAAAGACCATTCTTGGAAATACTTAATATTTACACTTCTAAAGCGGATGTGTAAAAAAGTTAACTTTTTCAAAAAATGATTCTAGTACCGATTGGCTTCTACATTATTTAACTTTTTCAAAAAATGATTCTAGTACCGATTGGCTTCTACATTATTTAACTTTTTCAAAAAATGATTCTAGTACCGATTGGCTTCTACATTATTTAAAGTTTCGATAGGCGGAATATGTTCGTAATTTTTTACACCTACTATGTTTTAAAACTATAATTTTATAATTTCTTAGACCGTTTATTGGTAGTTTCTAACCCTTCGCGGGCTTGAAATTCTAAACTGTAAGTGTAGTTTCTTGAAGCGTAAAGAAAAAGAGGTTTTTTGTATAATTTAAAGGGCAACGTCTAGCTAAAAATGGAACAGCTTTTGAATTTATTTTCGGAATTAGCATGCCAAAAAACCTATTAAAGAATTTTATAAAAGACACATTTTGGTATTTAAATTTATTTCTGAAGTTTGGTATAATTTCTATACAAGCAAATATAAATTCGGAGCAATCACATTATTTCAGCTTTCAACAGCGCTTGTAATATACCATTATTTGAAAAATCGGCCGGCGTTTGATGCTAGCACGTGACAAACGAGGCTGAAATAATATAGTTCTAATTTTATCAAACTTCGGAAATTAATTCATACAACAAAAAAGTTGTCCAAAATTTCCGAATACCTTTTTTCATAAATTATTCCAAAAATAAATTCAAAAGCTACTGCTTTTTTAGCACCGACTTTCCCTTTAATTAATCACGGCGTTGTCTTAATAAATCAATTATTAAAATATTAATTATTAAAATATTAAAGAAATTACATAAATCATTTCATTTACTTTAATTTGGAAAGTTACATTAATTCAAGGTCTATTTATTTATCACTTTTGTAATTTTTCTACGACATTTTCGGTTTCTAGAAATTGTTAAATCCGTGATGCTTTCCCGAAACCTCTTCAATTTCTCATTCCAAGTTCGTAGATGTGTTTTTTTTCGTTTCATACCTGTTAGTGAAATTCGTATTAGGTGTGAATAATATGATTACAGGTTAAAATAATAAACATCCAACTTACGTCATTAATATAGTGCAGGTGTTTTCGTTCGGCTCAGATTCTACTACTCCATCCTTTGATATGTTTGGACATCGTCATTGAATTGCGCTAGTTCACGGAGATCCTAAGAACACGTATATTTATACTAATCTTGTTACATACCGTGGTTAATATTACAGAGTTTCAGTTTTGTTCAAAGAAAACGATATAACATGGTTAAAGAAAGCTTCTATTTGCAATGTACCATGCCATTTTCTTCGTATAACACTTAAATTTTGTATAATAATACTATTGTCTAATGCAAGAGTGAAAGTGAAATGTTAAGCTTCACTTTGAGCTTGAAATTCGCAAAAATTAATTCGAGTTAATGTATCTGAATGCGAAGCAAACTTTTCATTCGTACTCAATTGTTATTGGAACTTGATATATTGTACGAGTTATTCATTCCGAGGATTCATTCGAATAAAAAAATTTCAAACTCAAGTTTCTTCCAGTATTTTAATCAAAATAGAGATCTTGAAGCTAAAATGTAGTAATTTAATAAGTACCCTTCAAGGTGTATTCCTGTTGAACCGACATCCATTCGACCGACTCAATATCGATTGTATTTATCATTTATATATATCGATATTTTCTGGGTCCCATTCGACCGATACAATATCGATTGAGGAAAATGTTGATGATGATATATTATAATAGAATGACTTAAAGTCACCGTGGCGTAGTGAAAGAAAATCGAGGTTAGTTTACGTTAAAGGTTAGTTTATATTTTTTTTACTTAGGTGGATTGTTTCTGTTATTTTATGTTGTCACCGTATTGTAGTTTTACGATAATGGTTGGGTTAGGTTAGGTTAGGTTACAAAGGTACAATTACTCATGAATATGAATTTAAAATATAAATATAAACCAGCAATTCACTTTATAAAAATAAGTTCCAGGGATCTGAAAGTATTTGGTTCTTCTAAACTAAATCTTGTGCTTAATATTTTACGAACTGTTCGAGTGTAGTGCTCATTTTACTTGGCCATTAAATTATTATAAGTGAATCAGATTTCTCGCTTTCAAAGATTGAATCTTTGCGTTCCCGGGAATTTTATTTTAAATTCCAGCGGGTATATTCAAGCAGAGATTCTGGTCCCATTTAACCGAATCCCCGAAAAGTGCGGATTATTCGGTCGATTGGGATGTCGATCGAATGGGATGGCGACCCATTAGACCGACATCCTATTCATTCGACATAACCCATTCGACAGAATGCCCTTCGATCGACATTTCATTCGACCGACGTCTCGTTCGACCGACATCCCATTCGACCGACCAAATATCGAATGCATTGTTCGTATAATTATCGATAATGTGTCGGTCGATTGGGATTTTATTTTGGTGATTTATCGTGGCTAAAAATGTGTCGGTCCAATGGGCCACAATCCCTTTCAATTGAGATTATGTTTCCTTGTACGCGGATAATTTGTATACATATGATATATCTATTTATCTAACAGATTCCGAGCTCTATTGGCTTCACTAAAGGCTTCCAAAGTTCGAGTAGAAAATTCCACAAACCGCCTTATAAAATCTCATCAAAGTATGTGATTTATCTCACGACTTGGCAACACTAGCCTTTTAATTAGAATGCTTGAAAATTTAGAGAGCGAGATTAAACACCAATATTTTTTTGCCAAATTTTGTTATTACTTGTGTTCACGTGCCTCTTACTCGACTGTCCGATTTCCAAAATTTCTTTATACTCTACTTTTAAGGGAGGCGGATGGAGGAGGGGAGATAAGTGGAAGGGGACGATTCCGAGTGGGGGTAGCAAAATACAGAAATTGCCAAACCACTTCAATACAAACCGTTTTTTTTTCTTTAATATATTTTTGGAACCAGTAACGAAAACCAATTCGGCTTCAAGTAGCTAAAAATTAATCTATGAAAAACGATTTATGAAGCTAGCCTTTAAAAATCTTCAAATAATATATCTTCAAATCTTTAGATATCTATAGAGATTTTAAAATCATTAAAATTTTTAAAATCTTAATCTTCAGAACTTTTGATATCTTATAGTACACAAACAACGTGGCTCAATTTGAGCCTTGTCTCGCGCCAAACACGTGAATTGGTTGCCGGCAAGCGCGTGACCCCAGGTTTAAGATTAGTGGTGTATTTCAGCCAATATGTTGTTAGCATCCCAAAATGTTGGATAATTCATAAGATCTAGTTAATATTAATAAAAATACCGCGGAACGTTTTCGTTTAAACTTTTCCCAGGAACCGCGAATCAAAAGGGACTTTTTAGCGTTATTTTCTATGGCGAGAGTATATATTCAATCGTAAAACTGATGTCACGCGCGTGGCCGCACCCTTCATGAAAAGAAAACTCACGTGTGTGGCGCGAGACGAGGCCCGAATTGAGCCAAGTTGCACTTGTACTTTAAACGGTAGAATATCTTAAAATCTCGAAACCTTTAGACCTATGTAAAAACATGAGAATCTCTAATTTTTTAAAGTCTATAGAACTTTCGAAATCTTAAAGGGTATATATCTGAAAATCTTTAGATTTGTAAAAACTTTAGAAATGTATAGCTAAACCAATTAAACCCAACCAAACGTGGATGAAAATTAATACAAATCAATTGAAGATGGTTTATTTAAAAAACGTATTGATAACAATATTGTATATAATAGAGGAAACTCTCTGGCGCCTCCAGCGTTTAGCTCGATCGATTGATAGCTACTGAACCACGTCGTGTATATTGTCCAGCTTGTCCATTAACCAAGTACTGTTCAAGATATCTTCTAAGGATGGCCGGTCGATTGGTCGAATTGACAGACACTGGCGAATAAGATGTTGGCATTCAAAAGAAATTTGGCTGTTAAAGTTTATTGCAACCCTTAGTTTCTCTTCGTCTTCGTGAAAGGGGATATCGCCAGAAACCATAACATATAGAAGTATACCGAGGGACCAAACCGTGGCGCTAACACCGTGATAGCACTTCTGTTGAATCCATTCCGGAGGACTGTAAAGTATCGTTCCTTGAAAATCTGTATAGATGGTGTCTTTTAATAAGGCACCCGATCCAAAGTCTATAAGTTTAACCCGAAAAGTCTTAAAGTCAACGGGAATGTTTTCGTTTTTTATGTCTCTGTGAAGAACCTCAACCTTGTGACACGAAATGACAGCCTCCACGATTTGCGGAAACAAAATTCGGCTGCTTTTCTCATCCAATACCTCGTTATACGTGAGGAAGTCGAACAAATCTTTTACGAGAACAAGTTGCTCTATAATAATTATATAATCATTCGTAATCTCGAACCAGTCTAAAATACGGATAACTCCAGGAATATCGTTCACTTTCTTCAATAAACAAATTTCTAATGGCACTTTTTGTCCTTTCAAATCCCCCCAAGAGGTCACAACGCATCGAAGATCTGCCTTGGGGAGGGGTAGAACCCCAAAACCCTCTCAGGGGACGCCACCAAGGCCAACCCATCAGGCATTATGATGACTGGGAGCCTGACCCTGAAAGCTTCGCAGAAATTGAATGGATGGGGGCGAATACTCTCCCTCGGGATGAGCGGAATTATATCCCCGCTGGGGCCGAAAGCCCAGAAGAATGGGAAGAAGATTAAAAACAAACGCCACCCATCCCTCGGCCGAGAGCACCTTGTTTGGCGATTTTGCCAAGGTTACAATAAAGGCCCTTTTTAGGGCCATTAATTTGGTGAATGAAAAATAAATGAATACTGGGTTTAAAAACCTTATTTTATATCCATATAGATTGTGAATCTACACCCAATTCTAGTCGACTACTTCTAGAGACACGTGATCATCATCAGATTATTCAATTTCCGATGAATTATAAAAAAAATTTAATCAAAATTCTTTTTTTTGTGTCTCTTTCGAGTTCAAATACGTATATAAGTGCATTTCGACCATTATTTTAAACGCCATAAATGTTACATAATATTATAGTTAAAATTCTAATTAATATCAATAAAAATTCCCGGAAACATTTTCGTTTAAAAATTTCCCAGGAAACGCGAATCAAAAAGGCCCTTTATCGAAGGGGTGGAAATTTCCATATAGGTTAAAGGGAGAATGCAACATAACAAGTTAATCTTTTTTCATCGATCTATTATTTTTTAAGTAGGCATAATCCAAGTATACAAAAACGTTGTTTTGCTTCGCACTTCAAAAAAGGGCATTTATAGGTAAGAATATCAAACCCGTGAAAGGACAGAAATTATAAATTATCGTTGAAAGAAATATGGATGTCACAGTCTAAGAAATCAGAAAGCTATAATGAAATAATTAATATGAATAAAAAAATTACATATAAATTCGGCCTATCGAAACTTTAAATTATGTAGAGTTAAAGAATGTAAAGGTAATAAAAAGTCGAGTGTTTGCTTTTACAAGCTGGAAACTGCAACCATCACCATAAGATATCACCAAAGTCTAGGAGAAGGGAAAAAGTAAGAATCAACTAAACTTTGGCAGAGTTGTCAGGTGACGATAAGGCACAAGTAAAGGTTTGTTAGTGTATACCCCGTGGTGAAACATGCTCAAAATCTCGAGGGGCATCCAAACGGCAACCCCTCTTAAGGTACTATAATTCTTCACCCTAAGAACTAAACATTTCAAAAGCGCCAGCTTAAACTAATTGGTATTACGCAATTCTACCATTAAACGCATAGTAGGCTTTAAGTTACCCTTTCCAAGAGTGATTTCTACGAATGACTTCTACATAATTTAGAGTTTCGATAGGCCGAATTTATATGTAATTTTTTTATTCATATTAATTATTTCATTATAGCTTTCTGATTTCTTAGACTGTGACATTCATATTTCTTTCAAAGATAATTTATAATTTCTGTCCTTTCACGGGTTTGATATTCTTACCTATAAATGCACTTTTTTGAAGTGCGAAGCAAAACAACGTTTTTGTATAATTAGTGTTTGCTTTTGGAAAAATTAAACACTAGTAAATCAATTAATCCATTTTTTTATTTAGTGGTAGGTAATTAAAATTGCAAATTTACAAGTTTAAATTGAAATGATTTAATATATATGATTATTTTATTTTGTACAAACTTTATAATCGGTTATTGTTGTTCTAAATTATGGGGCCCTATAACTGTGGTTTAAGATTAAATATCCTATGGTGCACGCGACATATTTTTTAATCTCGATCGCAGCACGTTATTCGATCTTTTTAAAAGTAAATTGATTAAGTTCTTGTTTTTGCCATATTAAAAAATATTCCCTCGAGCTCCCGCAGAACGAACACATCAATACTCTCAGCATAAAACTATAGTTCTTAAATTTCATTTCATACAGTTTAATTCAGAAGTTCTTTCCATTTAGTTGAATATTAACATCGCTTGAGCCGTTGTTTTCATTTTAATGGTTTAATAGTTTTGACCTAATTAACTGGTACCCTTTTAAAATAGCTTTGAACTCACTCGTTTTCCTGTGAGGACGCGTTACACGACGCGCACAAATAATGGTGGACGGAGGCGCACAATTAAAGGTTGAAATGTATACAGAATACTGGTCGCTGACGTCCCGTCATCGCGTGATTTCGAATCATCCGATTGCCCGGTTAGATTTTATTTTGCACATGGCGATCGAGCCTTTTTCTTACTCCGTAGATTTAAACTCAATTTAAAAATTATGACCTCTCGCTTTTAAGTCTCCAGTCCAACCTCAGGATACCAGTAAGTAGAAAAATATATAATTGGTACCATGCCGCGGCATACGCGGGCATGGCAACTAAAAGGAATTTAAAGTTTTCTTAAAATTGAGTACACATGGGACCGATTTATAAAAAAGGAAGCCCATGTGCAAGAGAAACCATTACAGCTCTAACCTCCGACCTCGCGCTAGCTAGATACGCGTATCGGAAGACCTAAAAGAAAAAGCACCCTACGACTTTAATTGTCTTGGGGGGAGTCTCTGCCGTTTACAAATAAAAGTATTTACGAATTAAAGGGTAGGAGTCAAAGATTTTAAAGGTTATATAGGAAAATATAAATAAAGTCCGAATTTGCCGTTAGATATAATATGATGACTCTCTCTTTGTTTCCATCCATTTATTCATCCACTACGCTTAGTTTAGAAAAAGAACGACGAAAGCGGCACCTCGTAACAAATCCGCGCATAACGAAGTTATACCTCAATCGCGCCATGGCTCTGGAAGATTCGCTTCAATTCCGAACTCGTCAATTACAAGAGAGAAGGGTGATACCAAGGGATTACTAGCTAAAGGGATATTGGCTAATTCGAAGGATAAAATATACTAGCCTGACGTGACCTTACTAGCGTTGTTTTAATCTGCTAACTTAATGATAACTAAAAGTGATTACCATGAACATCCACTAAGATACTAAAATATCTACTCGAGAATTAACGAGACGATCGAGACCAGAATAAACATTAAACTTTATTATTACAAGTATAATTCTCATAAATTCAGAGAGCCATGCAAAAAAAAGAAAACGAAGTCGTAAAACAATATCGCGTTAAAGAACATATGTGCAAAACACTATGCCAAGTCCTCCGCACTGTTCCTAAAGAAACGTAAGTCTTCCTTTACTCTGCTGTCCAAGAGATGGATGATGGCCCCAGGCATCTTTCCACTACTTGTCCTCTACTTGGCCTATCCTAATCCTTGAAGGCTAGGACATTCTAGGCGTCACCACGGAACTTCCACCTCTGCAGCAGGCTAGAGACGTTGACTTTTTTTTTACACGATGTTGAACGCATGAATGACAGAGAGAGAATGTGTTCTATCCCTAGGCGCAAATGACTTTTATCTCTCGAAAAACTACGTCGACGTCCCTTAAAAAACGTATTTGGCCTACTGGCGATAGGCCAACTGAAAAACGTATTTACATCCCATTGTAAGAATTGGACGACGAGTCCGAAAGTTCGTTATGTCGAACACGTGATAGTACCGAAAGTTCGAATACTCTAAAGGGGCTGACTTCGCGTCGACTGCAACTAAATCAGACTGAGACTGTTGCACTCTACTAACGTAACCTTACCTATAATATTATCAGAGGGATGGGTTAGAGCGAGTGTTTAACTAGTTGGAGGGATGACGTAGTTCGAGTGATTAACTAACGTAACCTTACCTAAAATTTTAAAAGAAGGCCAAGGAAACAAAATGTCCATTCGAGGTTGTGAACTATCGATAAAGATTCCACTTGAGATTATGTACATGAAGATTATGGTCTATCAAGATTGTGTCGCATCGACATTATGTTCTGTCGAGATTGCGTCCCATCGAGATTATATCCCATCGTTATTGTGTCCTATCGCGCGTGTGTCCAATTTTGTTCTTATATCCGTATCCTTTCTAGACTCCTTTAAATTCTGCAGCATAATTTAAATTTCCCGCCAACTTTTATAACTAAATCAATTTAATGTACGTCTGTCTCAGAGTCCATTTTCTAAGACATTTCAAAATCTTACCGTTATATACCATTTGGACTAATGTATAATACCCAAGTTTATTTACCCTGCGGCTTAAAATCATTGATAAAAAAAATCCAGTACGCACTATAAACGTTAAAAACACTGTTTTGCATTAGACTCAATACGTAGAATTCTAGGCATCGTCCTACATCTTTTAAACCAAAATATATATCGTTTGTATCTCTCGCGTTTTGCTTTATTATTTATATTTAATTAGACACAAGTTTTTTATTCAACTTCATACACCAACGTTATCATTTTTTCCTTTTTTCTTTCCAATGTTATCAAAGCTACTGTTATTCAGTCTTAGTATTCAACATAATAAAAGTATAATAAAGTATAATAGAACACCCTTGTAAATCTAACACATTTCTCTCTTTCTAATGCAAACTCCCAATGAAACGCCGTCCCTCACAGTGTTTCAACCTTATCTAAAGCTTTTGTTATCTCAGTCTCAGTATTCATCCGAAACGTATAGAAAAATATAGAGTACCCCAATGAACCTAACATATTGATCTCTCTCGAATGCAAACTCTCAATGAAACGGCTAGCGGTCGGGAGACGAAGGAGACGAAGATTCCAGTTATCAAGACGAAAAAAATTACCACCTCATAAGGGTAATCTCCATAGACGTTTCTGATGAAATTGTGAGAGACCTATAAATAAACCTGGCCGGCAACGGCCAGGTTTTAATAGTGAAAACATTTAGGAACAAATTATCTAACGCTCGAAGAAGAAATCTTCTTTGTATCAGGGTTGGAGGGGGGAAGGTTATTAATGAAAATATCTTAGAAGGTTATCGTATTTAAACAAAAAAGTAGCTAACTTTATTTTTTCGCAATTTCGCCGCATTTAAATAGGAACCGAAGAAGGACGAAAAAAACCAGGAGTGTGGCCACGTGGGCCAAAGGCGAGATAGCTCCACGTTATCGTCGACGAGGGTCTACCGGCGTTGGAATCCTTTTTTTAAGAGATAAAGAATATTTTTTGAAGCTAACTTTATTTGCGAAAATTTGCGATATTTATGTAGGAAAGAAAGCATTGGTTAACAACCGGGAGCCAGCCGGGCAAAAGGAGTGTGGCCACGTGGGCAGAGGCCAGTAGAAGTTATGTAAGTACCGGCAGGTGGCCCCGTGGCAAACAAAATAATTTATATGAGATCCTACGAAAGCGGTAACGGCTGTTTGGGCCTTTGCATTCGGAGGCCCGATAGTCTACAGATCGAGGTTCCACATATTCATAATCATCAACCTAACGTGGAGAAGATCAAAAAGATGAACATGAAGAAGGATTTGCGGGTTCGTGCGGCGGATGGACTCGCAACGAATTTGATGAGGAGCGTCGCAGGTAGACCTTATTTTACAATTAAACTTTAAAACCAATTAATAACAGTTCTTTCTAATAGGCTTAACGTGAGGAACATAGGCTTCAACAATGTCCGATGTTGAGGGCTGCGAAAGAAAATCGGACCGACGCGGCCACATCTGTCAAAGATGTCGTCAATGCACAACAGAACGATCCGAACGCAGCAAAATATAATCTCACTTCGACTGGACAATTTTTTTTAGACAGAATGCTTTCTATCTTTATTACATTGGTGTTCGTCTCTTGGAGTATCAGTCAAACTCTGCTGCCGGTTATGGCATCGATATTTGTTGATGGTACATTCGAAGTTTCAGCCATGCTCACTCAAAAGGCGACAGTCCTTTCGAAGGTCGAGCTCCCTATTATTATGTAAGGAAACGTTATCATAAGCATGACCCTAGCCAGGATTTCTAGCAGGGTTCTAGAGGGCGTAGGAGGTAGTTTGTTCAATTCCAGAGGGTTCTAGGTGCGGTTTCTTAATTTCTGTGGAATGGGGTGTACTATAAAACCAAATACACAATTAAACTTAAGATCAAGAAATTATAAGATAGCTAAATAAGTGCGCAAAGTTGATCATTCTATTCTCTTACCCTAAAAAATCGGAGATCTCGTTTTCCAGCATATTTTCGAGGGCACAAATAACTATAGCCTCGACACGAGGCTGTAGAATACCGGACATCACGGTGTATTTCCTCCCATCCGTTCTATTTGATTATTACTTCAACGTGGTTCAAAACATCGCTCGTTCCCTTATAGTCAGTTCGGCTTGCTTGTCCAATTGGCTGACTGTCACTGTGATCGCGTTCAGGTTCATGGCGGTGACGCGGCCTCTAGCAGCGGACTATTTGCGCGCTCTACGCAGAGCCCGCTAGGCGGTCATCGTCGTAGCCCGACCATCGTTAGGGAATAGGGAATTGAACATTATCGAGAATTCAACATTGATGTAAAATATTAAATTCTACTATATCGGCGTGCTTATAGCGTGCCCTGTTTCGTAACTAACGCCTTGACTATTTCTCTGTTGGTTAATTTGTGGAGAGGCAGAAGAAAGAGAAGGACGTCCTTGGTGTCGGAGGTTAACGGCGGCGCTTCGAGCAAGTTCAAAAAACATTTTCGCTTTAAACTTTTAAAGTCGCCAATTAATTATCCGATGCCACTCGATTAGGGGGGGTTGCCAAATTGATCTCGATAAGCCAAGATCGCCAATTTAATCACGAGAAGAATTTCCTACGTGGACTTCCTCCGTCAACTGACTCCGCGTGAAAGTCTGGTGGTGGTCTAGTCAATTTGGAATAAAATTGGCCGATTGGTTTCAAGTTAATTAGTCACTGCTGGATGGACATGACGTGAATTGGCAGAAAGGTCGATACTGCATAAGTCTGGTGGTGGTCTAGTTAATTTGGAATCAAATCGGCCTATTGGTTTCATATTAATTAGTCATTGCTGGATGGACATGCGGAGTTGGCAGAAAGGTGGCTGTCTACGGGGAGTAAACCTGGGTCTAATAAGGTAATTACTATTTTCATATTATGTGCTAGGTCACGTGACATCCAGTTACACCGGATATCTTCACAGCGGACACAAGCACTCATACACAGTGTAAAACACCCCCGACTGAACTTTGGTAAAAACCCAAGTACGTTATTAATTGGCGAGTTTTCAATTTCTAGAAGGAAAACAACGAGTTGGATACGAGCCAAAATTCGACCCGAGTCCGAAGCAGAGAAGAAAAGATCACGTTAACCTTGTTGATCGTCATAGTCCTTCACGTTCCTTTGTCGGTCATTTGCGTCTGTCGTCTCTGGTTCGAATCCGACCTATCGGACGCGATTCTTCAGTTGGAACACCCGAAATTCTTGTTTCTCGTCTGCAACTGCGCCACGTTCGTAGTTTATTTCGTCATGTGCGAAAGGTTTCGCGTCACCTTTAAGGGATTATTACGCGGTAAAATCAAATCCCCGAACAATGAAACGAACTCCGCGCCGTTGGTTGCTAGTGACGCCACTGTCACGTCGCGTTTCTAAATCGCCCATATCCGTCTTAAGCTTAGTTTTCACTAGCGCGTATGTGACAGCGTTCAACAATACGACAGATTTTGGCACGTTGCGATACGATATAGCGATTTACGCATCGCGTATTCAAATTTCTAAATTTGACGCTGCGTAATTTCATCGCCATCAGTTTCGCTCGGAAGTACAATTTTAATAACGTGTCAATGAGAGACTCTAAACCATAATAAGTTAATATTACATTTAAGTAAGTGTAGTAATTCCGTCAAATTTTCCGTTTCACTCGCCACCCTTTATAAGATTTCACTGGCTTTATCTAGAGGGCGACTTAGTTCGCTCGCTACCATAATACTAGTCAGGCATTCCCGCCAATTTCATGGTAAAATGTCTGAAAAGTTTGTACTCGTACCATGTTTCCGCAAAAAAAAAATTTTAATTACAGATCTTACACTTGGTTTCCACTGGGTGAATTTCTTAGCGGATAAAATTTTCCGAAAAACGTGAAAAGAGGAAATTTCCTGTTTCATGTTTTTTCATTTTTTTTTTTTTTTCGCGGTGTGATTTCCACTGGCCAAAATAATAAAAAAACGGTCATCTAGAGAAACTTGAACTCCACTTTCCGAGCTGAACTGAACCGCTTGTGTATAGTTTAAAGATGGACGACGTTGAAAAAAACACATAACTACAAGATTCTGGGTGCGTGATATTTTTCTAATTTAATTTAAATATAAATGCACGAGGTTTCTCAACGACTGAAGAGAAGTCTGACTAGATATATATCATACATTTTAAACCTTGGTTTTAATTTTAAGAACAGAAAATATAAATCTCATATGATCACGTGGTACAACTAAAACGCCTATGATTGGTTGGAAAAATCGTTTTATTAGGAAAACCGCAAAAATAGAACTAGAACCACAATCTGTAGGGAAATTCCACAATCTGTAGGGAAGTTCCTCAATCTGTAAGGAATTTCCCTACAGATTGTGGAATTTTCCTACAGATTGTGGAATTTCCCTACAGATTGAGGAATTTCCTTAGATATTGGTGAATTTCCCTAGAGGCTAGGGAATTTACCTAGATATTGGGTAATTTCTCAACAGATTGGGGTATATCCTTAGATATTGGCGACTTTCCCTAGAGGCTGTGGAATTTACCTATAGGGAATTTCCCCAATCTGTAGGGAATTTCCCCAATCTGTAGGGAATTTCCCCAATCTGTAGGGAATTTCCCCAATCTGTAGGGAATTTCCCCAATCTGTAGGGAATTTCCCCAATCTGTAGGGAATTTCCCCAATCTGTAGGGAATTTCCCCAATCTGTAGGGAATTTCCCCAATCTGTAGGGAAATTCCCTAATCTGTAGGGAAATTTCCCTAGAGGCTGAGGAATTTACCTAGATATTGGGGAATTTCTCAACGGATTGGGGAATATCCTTGGATATTGGCGAATTTCCCTAGAGGCTGTGGAATTTACCTAGAGATTGAGGAATTTCCCTAGAGATTGGGGAATTTCCCTAGAGATTGGGGAATTTCCCTAGAGATTGGGGAATTTCGCTGCAGATTTGGGGATTTCGTTAGATGTGGAGAATTTCGTTAGGGATGGGGGAATGTGTAAGAATTTGTATGTGAGGTAGTTTCTAATATAAAAAATTTAAATTTAAAAAATTAAAACATTTTAATGAAGTACATGAAAAAATCCTTCGGTTTTTTTTTAAGATGGGCGCTAGATTAATTGGCTATCGAAGGTGCTCCTAATAATAGATTAAAATACATATTATTATAATTCAAAATTATGTCATAATTTTATTTCAAAAATTTTCATTTGTTTTAAAGCTTTCCCAATTTAGCAATATTTTTACAGTCGTATCCAGAAAAAACTTTTAATATGAAAAAGAGATTGTTTCTGTTGGATACAACTGTGTCTCATTTTGGTTTCAGTGTTGATTTAGCTTTTTAGCTTTTAATATCACGAAGTTTAGGATATACACGGTAAAAAATATTTGGTTGCGACACAGGCGGAAATTTTTTGGTTGTCACACAGGCGGATGTTTTTTGTGTCTTCACGGGCGGAAATTTTTGGTTGCTACGCAGGCAGAAATGTTTTGTTTGCCACGCAGGCAGAAATGTTTTCGTTGCCACACAGGCAGAAATGTTTTGGTTGCCACACAGGCGGAAATGCTTTTTTTGCCACACAGGCTGAATTTTTTTGGTTGCCATACAGGCGGAAATGTTTTGGTTGTCATAAAGGCTGAAATGTTTTGGTTACTACTAAGACGGAAATGTTTTCGTGGCCACACAGGCGGACACTTTTTTCGTGGCCACACAGGCGGCAATTTTTGGTTGCAACACCGGCGGAAATTGTTTGGTTGCCACACAGGCGGAAATGTTTTCGTTGCCACCCAGGCGGATATGTTTTCAGTGCCACACAGGCGGAAATTGTTTGGTGTCTTCACGGGTGGAAATTTTTTGGTTGCCACGCTGGCGGAAACGTTTCTGGTTGCCACACAAGCCGAAATGTTTTGGTTTCTTCAAAGGCGGAAATGTTTTCGTTGCCACCCAGGCGGATATGTTTTCAGTGCCACACAGGCGAAAATTGTTTGGTGTCTTCACGGCTGGAAATTTTTTGGTTGCCACACAAGCGGAAATTTTTCTGGTTGCCACACAGGTGGACATTTTTTGGTTGCCACACAGGCGGAAATTATAACCGTTATCTCTTTTCTCGGGCAGGTTTTTTTCTCGAAGGGTCTCTGGTCTCGGAAGTTTAGGCAAAATTCGAGCGATCGAGAAGAATAATACCGAATAGAGAGTTTGGGGGACGGATAAATTTTGATAGATAGTTCGATTAAAAGGGGAGAAGGGGAAAATTGAACCCGATCAGCATTCAGTAATGGAAACTCGTATCAGTTTGTAAAGCAACGTCTTCTTTATTAAATCATCTA
This sequence comes from Odiellus spinosus, assembly GCA_963920705.1. Lineage (NCBI taxonomy): Eukaryota > Metazoa > Arthropoda > Arachnida > Opiliones > Phalangiidae > Odiellus > Odiellus spinosus. Next base: position 29,745,864 of record OY987226.1, read on the forward strand.
ATAAGTTAAAATTAATAATAATATACACTCGGGGGAAAGTTAAACAAAAAAAAAAGGCTGTTCGCACAGAGGGTACGACACTATCCCTTTAGGAGGGAGAAGAAGTTTTTCGATCTCTTTTTCTAACTATGGATAAACCTCCCCGACTGAATTTTAGTTCAGGGGGAGGTTATACACTGGTCGGTCTGTCTGCGTGTGTGTGTCACTTCCTGTGTAACCGGATATCACGTGACCTAGTTCGTGGAGCAAAAAGTCTAGAGACGTAATCATGCCAGCTTGTAGTTCAATTCCGTTTAACGGGAATTACCTCCTTTAAGCAGGGCTGCATATACAACAGGACGTTTCCAATTGGATATTATCGCTTCCACCATCCACTTTACGGTCGAACCTCCATGCTGGACAGTTGAAGGCGATTATACGCAAATGGGACGTTCCCCACTGTTATAATCACCTCCGACCATCACCACACCAAGGTGCAACCTCTAGTTTCCGATCTCAGCTTGACATATTAGCGAGGCGTCCCTCACTAATATGGTCCACATCAACCTTCCACTCTCCAAACATCGCTTCACCTGGGTAAATTAGCGTTGCCTGCCAAGAGCCTTGAGATCAAGAATCAACAAGACATTGAAGGGAGGAGGTTTTCTCCCAACTTCAAGGGCTCGATTAATAAAGCCCTTCGAACGGTTTTTATACTACCTTTTTGGAATGAATGCAAATGAGCCTTATGGTCTGATATCGTTTAGGGAAATGAAACGCAATATTAATTTATATTGTAATTAAAATATATCAAAATGGTTAAACTTAATCTAATTAATAATATATTTGAAAAATGAATTTAAAATTCGAGATAGTTTAAAAGATATTTAAGAAATTGTCCAAAAATTTAAAGAAATGTGACCGTTTAATACCAGCTTCACAGGGATATAGAGATGATTATATTACACATATACATGGACATTGAAATGATTTTTTTTTTTTCATTTCGGCTGAATATTAAGAGAAAAAGCTTCATGTTTTCTTCTAGCGAAGTTGGAAACAGTGTATTGGGACTTGGTTATAAAAGAAGTTTCTAGCACGCACTTTCAATTTCATTTTCTCGATTTCTCGCGTGTTTGCGAGACTGCCTTAAGGCCCATTTTCATTCAAGCGAGAAACGTTCTTCACGCTTCTCTCTCGCGATAAGAGAGATCAGAGCGATTTGTCGATGCGATGTTTTTTCTCGCGAAAGAGAGGTCTAGCAACAGTTTTCACGCGGGGGCATTTTCAAAGACGAGAGAAATTATCAGCCGGCGTACCTCGCGCCATCTACCGCAGAGGCGCGAAAGTTGTAACAAATGGCTATCGGTAAAAGACGGCGAAAGTTGCTTCTAAGAAAGAAAATTATTTTAAATTTGCTCTATTTAAATAATAAGCCGAAATATACAAAGAAAAGATGGTGGGTACATCCAATTTGGCAAAACCGGAGAAAAGGGTATTTTGAAACTTTGGTAGGTATTTTTTGTCATGTGTGATATGGTTTCATTTAAGCCTTGGTCTTTTTGTTTATGTTGAATTCTATTTCGATTGTGTTTAAAATAGATGAAGGCAATGAGGAAACATGACCATGCCTATTTCCGTAATTTTACTTGGATGTGCCCTGAAGATTACGACAAATTACTTTCTCTGGTGGGTTCAAGTATCCGGAAATACACACTTGGGAGAAAACCAATATCAGCCGGCGAAAGATTAGCAGTGACACTAAGGTGAGAGATAAATATAATGTAATTAAACTAAAAATAAAATTCTTGGTTAGATGTAAGTTAAATATATTTAGGTTCCTAGCAACTGGAGAGAGCCTACGCTCATTGGCGTATGGTTTTCGGCTTGGAATTACAACCTGCCACAACATAATTAAAGAAACAACTGAAGCTTTGTGGGACAAGTTACAGCCTCTCTATTTGCCAGTTAGTATTTGTCGTTGTTTTAAATGGTTTAATTATAACATACGCATAAAATATTAATGTTATAAAAAGAAACCAACGGCGTACACGTGGAAAGTCGCCGTCATGGACTATGAGGAAATTTGGAATTTCCCAATGTGTTGTGGAACAGTCGATGGCAAGCATATCGCGATTCAGCAGCCATCAAACAGTGGAAGTAAATACTACAATTACAAAGTATGTCTCATATATCAGATCTATTTATTTTGCACTAATAATACTTTTCCTTATTTCTCGGCAGGGATTTAATTCGATTGTTTTGATGGCTGTAGTGGACGCAAAATATCGGTTTCTGACCGTGGATATAGGTGCATATGGATCTAATTCTGATGGAGGGATATTCAAGAGCACAGCCTTTGGAAAATCGGTTGAAAATGGATCTGTTGCGTTCCCAAGGGATCAGTTTTTGTCAGGATCGGGAACAAAGGTTGGCCATGTACTACTGGGGGATGAAGCCTTTCAGTTGCTTCCAAATTTTTTGAGACCATATCCACAGAAACAACTAAATAATAAACGGTGTGTTTTCAACTACAGACTAAGTCGAGCCAGGTATAGATATTTAAAATCTAATTAGAAATGACGCTGATTACAATGTTTTTTCTTAGAAGGTGCAGTGAAAATGCATTTGGCATTCTTGCTTCCAGATGGAGAGTTTTTAGAATGCCATTGCTACTGAAACCAGAAAATGTAGATTTAGTGGTAAAGGCTACCATTGTTCTGCACAATTTCCTCATGGTCGAGGAAGAAAATAGGCCAAACAAAACATATTGCCCAAAATCATACAGTGATTTTAAGGATTCACTTGGGAATGTTATAGTAGGAGATTGGGAAGCTCGCTTATTAGACGCGCCCGCCAGAGCACTATTGAAACAAAGAGCAACAGCTGCCCGAAACTCGAGTGAAATTGCTAGAGATATGAGAGATGCCTTCACGAACTATTTTTATTCACCAGCGGGTGAAGTGGATTGGCAGTGGGACATGTTAAGGTTACCAAGACCAGTTACTTTAAAAAGGAAGAATTAAATTTGTAATTTGTAGTTTTATCAAAGATTAAATAAAGTAAAGAAAATAAAACTTTTATTTCTTTGAATCGTGTACTAAATAATTCCATTCAAATCAAATAAGAACGTTATTGACTATTTGTTGTGTGTAGTTTATTCAGCATCAATACATTCATTAATATATTGAATTATATGTTATTCACACTTTCGTCGTTTTTCTGGTGAAACTGGCAACATATACCGAAAATTTTTCAGAATCAGTTTTATTTAATTCCCTGAAAATAATGAGTGATTATTTAAATGCAAATTTTACTTTCAAATTTGAATTTAATTAATGTTATATTACTTGTTAATCACGCACATCTCCCGCAATAAATCATCTTGATTCAGAGCTTTTTTTAGATGATGATTTTGTCTTTTTAATTTTGAAAGACTTTGAGGGTTTCCCACTTGTAGTTTTTTTTGTATTGTCGCTCGAAGTTGACTCGGTATTAATGAACTCATTTGATTTACTGCTACTACAAGGTTCATCCAAAATATTGTCATTTGTCATAGTTTTGTTAAGACCACCATCATCATAAGGTTCATCCACGTCTGTATTCCCTTCTTGAATCTCTTCTTCAAATGGCGGTAAGTTAAGAATATATTCTTTACCTTTATGTTCAAAAGAACACTGTAAAATGTATACTCAATTAGAAATTACAAATATTATTTAAAATTAGGTAAGTTCCCACCGCTTGGGTGTCTCTTCCGTTTGAATTTCCTGAGGCAGAGTGAGAGTTTTCCGCGGAGTCATCATTAGAATGATTATCACTTTCGTAATTTGATTTCAATCTTCAAATTAAACAAAAAATAAACAAAATGCACTAATGAGGATTTAATTTAGTTTCTTACTCTCGTTTTTCAAAGTTATCTTTAAGGAACAAAAGATCTTGAAAGTAGACCCATTTCACGTTTTTGAAATCATTTTCCACTTTGTACGAATCCCCACTAGTTTTTTTCGTAACTTTAGTATAAATTGATCGAAATTGATCAACGATATTTTTCCAAAACTTTTTCAAAGCTTCCCCTGAAATTTGTAACAAACAATGCTCAGTATTATCACATTCACCTTTTTATTAGTATCTATACTTACTGTCTATGTTATTTTCAACCGCTACTTCTTGCCACAAAGTTTCATTCATTTCTCTATTCCTGTATTGACTCGATTTGCGGTTCCATAGGTTTTCTCTTAATCTTATACAATTTATTATTTTTTCTTTTCTTTCAAATTCAATTTGTTTGTCTTCACCTTTCTTCGCCATTGCTGCTTGATAGAAAATTAACCCTTCTTCCCCAAAATTCACACGTGTATACTCAAAACACCAAGCAGCTGGAAACACAAACCGCTGATTCGCAGGAGCAATACCACGTGGCACTTAAAGCTCGCGTCTCGCTAACTCAGACGCGACAAATATCTGACTCGGCCAGATCAGGTCTCGCGTCGTTTTCTCTCTCAGAGATAAGGCAAGCGATTCACCGATAAGGGGTCCGAAGGGGGGACGCAGTGTGCTTTCCCCTCCTGACCCTCGTATCTCTCCTTCCCCTTATATTTCTGTTCATCGGTGAATCGCTTGCAGAGGGGGACGCAGTGTGCTTTCCCCTCCTGACCCTCGTATCTCTCCTTCCCCTAATATTTCTGTTCATCGGTGAATCGCTTGCAGAGGGGGACAAAGTGTGCTTTCCCCTCCTGACCCTCGTATCTCTCCTTCCCTTTTGTACCTCACTGAATCTCTTGTACCTACACAACTGAGGTCTTTTAGGGCGGATTTCTAGCGTGAAACGCATCTCGAAAAGATAGGTTTAGAAATAGGCTTAAACTAATAAAAACACAACGTAAAGAGAGAGTCTCGTTATTTTTATTAGCAAAATTCTTATGTACTATACATTTTTTTTTGTCAGTAGCACAACTCAACGCTTCTTTTAGATTGTGATGTTGTATTAATATTTACAATTTATATTTACAATTTATATTTACAATTTATATTTACAATTTATATTTACAATTTATATTTACAATTTATATTTACAATTTATATTTACAATTTATATTTACAATTTATATTTACAATTTATATTTACAATTTATATTTACAATTTATATTTACAATTTATATTTACAATTTATATTTACAATTTATACTTACAATTTATACTTACAATTTATACTTACAATTTATATTTACAATTTATATTTACAATTTATATTTACAATTTATATTTACAATTTATATTTACAATTTATATTTACAATTTATATTTACAATGTATATTACGAGTTATTTACTATGTAGAGGTATAGTTCAGACCTTTTAACTACTCGATGTATCCATAAGGTACAGTTTCCAAATTTGGTATTACTTTGACCTTGTCTACAACAGACCGATATATTTTCCTTTCGTCCCTTGATATTAGCGTGTGGTCGTTTAACCGGCGTATTTGTTTGGGGATCGGAACTTGGAACCCGTCTACCTTATCGCCCCCTACACCTACCAAACTCTTCAGATTTTCAAAATTAATGATTTTATCGTTTGAGGCATTAATTCTGAAGCCTTTGATTTTGGTGACGTCATGGTACTCGCCGGTGTCGGGGTTGTGAATACGGAGGGCATAATTCTTTGGTCCGCCACATACGAGTTCTGTAATGTAGGCGCGAGGACCGTAACATTCGAGTTCGTTCTTCATTTCCCCTAAATAATCGCCGGTTTTTATTACAGACTCACCACCAGGGGCCAAGAATATCAGGGAGTCGGTGTCGTAATAATACACGTGGCTGCCGACCATCTCGAGGTATCTGAGTAATTCTAGACGAGCTAGGGCAGTAGTGTAGGCGGCTAACCTTACGTTCCCATGTTTAAGTACGGTTTCATTTTGGATAGTAGGGGCATACTTGATTAAGATTGTTTCCTCGTTAATCGGTAAAACCGATTTGACCTCAATGTCGGGGTTCAAAAGTAGGGCGTATAATTTATTAGGTTCTTTTAACAGCTCACTTTTGGTAGTAAGAGTCTTCTGACCCTGTTTCCCCCAAAAACTATTTAGGTAGAATTTACAGAGGCTACGAAGACCTTCATTCTTAGCTATTTGCGCAAGATCTAGCTGAACTCCCTCAACATCTTTAAAATTATTAATGTATTTTTCTTTATCCTCTTGTGTGACACAGCCGGGGGGGGGGGTACCCGCTAGCCTGCGTTTTAAGGGCTAGAAAGGCGTCTATATAGTCTCTAAAGAGACCCCCTTCCCCAGTTTCTTTGTTATACTGGGTAACTTGGTATGACCAAGCTTCAAACGATCGTAGAATAACGTAATCCCGTTTGACTGCATGTCTAAGTTCGTCTATCACCCAGACCCCTGTAAATTTTCTCAAATGATCGGGATGGTCGCAGTCCCCCTGATATTTTGTTACGGCGCAGGTATAGCATAACGTAAATACAAGTTTACCATTGATTTTAAGGGGAAGCACAGGGTGATATAAATTTTTTGGAGGAAGAACCTCGCATTTTAGCAGGCCGTCAAAGGAAAATATATCGGGGATATTTTTCAGCAGTATTTGGGGGTGCCCGACAGGTATTTTCCCCCCTTATTAATGTAAGGGTACACACTCGTGACGTCATAGTAGAAAATCTTATCAGCGCCCTCTAGCATTAGTGCATTTGTACGACCACCGTAAAAGGCATCGCGAGGGTTTAAGGGGCTCATAACTTTGATTTTAACATCCTCACGGGTTAAAAAAGCCTCAATTGCAGGGTTGTTTTTCTTTTGGGTTGCCCACTCGCACTCCCAAATCACAGTCACGTGATAGCCGAGTGATTGTAACTTGTCGAGGGTTTTTGTGGTTCGAACATACCTAGTAGTCATGGTTTGGCTAGGATCACCCTGAAGCGCGTGGTGTCTGTTGACTTTAAAACAAGTCTTACAACCATGAAAGTAACACCCCATGAATTCAAAAATTTCAGTGCCGCAAAACCCGTCAACCTTCAGTTTGTCGATCTTAGCTTCTTTCCCGTTGTAGGCTGATTGTATGACGATTCCCCTTTGATACGAGACCCATTCGAGCCATTGAATCGCCACGTATCCGTTTGAAGGAAAAATGCCTATTGTATCTTTCTTCAAAAACTTTTTACGGTAAACGTAAGAACACACGCCAGGTAGAGTTATGGCTCCTGAAGCAAAGGGGTCTACGTCAGCGATAGTTAAAAGCATTTTACGGTACTCAAGACAGCCAGCCTTAAGTAGGGCCACGTCATTGGTGCAATAAAAGTTAAGAGCCTCCAGGTAATTAAACCCTCTTTCAGATTTGGTTTCACTATCGTACCACCTTAGAAATTTCTCCTGACTGTCCCGGTCAAAGTACTGGTACCCGTACGCTTCGGGGGGAGGCAATGTTTTTTCTAAGATATAATTACATTCCGCTTGACGAGTAATATCGTATTCATGGTCTATTACGTTAAACAGCAGGTGGGGAAAGTATCCTTTTGCACTATCCTTTAACCCGAAGGTTTTCGGGAACTTGGCTAAACCCACTTGTATAAAGTTAAAGGAATCGAGAAACAAAAGGTTAAAAACCTTCATCTTTAGTATCTTGGTGCCGTTGATAATGAGCTCGGGGGTCCAATCTTTTTTTCATTATTTCGCGGATCAACAATTGGTTATCGTAATTTGACCCGTTGTGTGATAATAAGACTACGTTTTTGACTTTATTAAAGTTTTGAAGATAATCTAGAAAACCTAACACTGCGTTTCCCCCTGCAAAACGGCTTAAACGGGGACAAAATTGGGAACATCGAGTACATACAAAGGTCTGACTTACGTGGTCGATACATTCTTCACAAACAGCCTCGCTGACGCAAAGTATTGCTTCATGTGCGAAGACCCCCTCTCTATCTCCCAACCGCTTGTTTTGTATTGTTTCAAAGTCAAAGAAGATGATCACGTAGTTGGGAACATTGTTTTTCTGTCTTTTCGCGGGCAATTTCTGAGGGGGTTCTTTAATGATCTGGACATAGCACAGATGGTCTGAGGGGGTGTACTTTTTGCAAACCCGGCAGTACATTTCACCACAAGTGTGGGCTTCACGACGTTTCTCATAATCGACTACCTTGAAACACTCACGACAGTTGAACATCCTCTCGCAAAGTGGTTTTTTGGCCCCCTGGGCTACTAAGTGGCTGGCGTGGCATTCGCTGCCGTAGAAGGTACGCAAACACGTCTCACAAGTGATCACAGACCCCGCACATATTTGTGCCCGCATACAATGGAAACAGAAATCATTGCACTTATGTGACCTAGGACGCCAGTACGGTTCGAGGCATTTGAAACAAAAATATTCAGAGGGGTAGAGGGGTTTTAAATTGGTTATGACGTTGTAGTGATTTTTTTCATTTAGCAAGAATAGACGTGCCCTGTGGTCGGTAGGGTCATTCTCACCAAGTACTAAAACTGGTATATGGTTTTGAAATTTATAGACGAAGATTGAATACTGGGATAAATGGTTTTTAAATTTTTCAAATGAGTCCGCACTCCCGCACTCTTTTCCCGGTTTCACCCGTGCTTTGCAGCAAATATCTAACGCTTCATGCCTTTGTAGGGGATTGTTGGGTTTCGGATGAGATATTGATTCGTAATGTTTTTTAAGGGTGGGACTACGTGTGGAATCGTCGACGTACTTACGATGAGCAATGGCCACGCTGAGCGCCCGTGGGAGACATAAATAGTCGGTGTTTGTGATCCTCACTACCCCATGACGGTTTTTGCAGAAGACGTTAAAGGGTTGTAGTCCGCGTTTTTTAGGGACCCCATTACCACGTGGTAGTCGAACGATACTGAATGTAATGGTGATGGGACCCAGGAAAAACTTCTCTACCTCATCATCGTATAGGATTTCTTCGATTAGGTCCAACAATAGCCTGGCGTCGAGTTGGTCAGCCCGGCGGAAAGAAAGTTCCAGTTCCGCCCTTGAGGGGAGTGCGAGACTTCGAAGGGTGATTTGTACCTGGTCAGCGGGTTCAAACTGGGCTAAGACGGCCTCAGTCACACGACAGATACCGGTTTCGATATCGTCAGTCAATTGGAGGGTGATTTCACGGGCGAATAAATTAAACTTTTCATAAAATTTTTCGCCCTTGTTCATGATTTCGCATCCGGGAATGGAATCAATATCGATAGATGGTTGTGGTGATGGTAGGGTATCGGAGGACTGTGACGCTGGTGATTGAGGGTCTCCGCCCCCGACCTGGTCTACTTCTTCCTCGCTCAGATCCGAGTAATCCCAGTCCGTTGGCAGGGGGAGGTCTAGGTCGGTACCCGTACCCCCCTCCGGTCCGTCCAAAAACAAGGCTATTTCCCGATCATGCTGCGACATCATAAAGTCTTCTAGCAGTTTAATTTCTTCAGCTACCGAGGCCTTTAACTCCTCAGTCCGTTTTTGTATTCTTGCCAAGTACGAACCTCTTAACCGTTCAGGGAGTAGATTCCAAAACTGGTTGAGTTGTTCTATAGTGAGACACTCTTCGGGGCTCTTAGGGGCCTGGCTCATGTAACCCACGAGATCCAAAAAGGTCTCAATAAGGCTAAAGCTCACGTGACGTAGGAAGGTCGGCAGCGTTGTCGGGACATCTGGCGGGTTTACGTTGATCAAGTAGCATAGCCAGAAATAAAACTCGTAGATTTTCGTCAGGGGCCATGACTCTAGTAACAGCCATTTCCTCGAGTAACCAAGTTAAAGATTCTCCGTCCATGATGAGCAGGATAGATTCAGAAGTTTGAACTGATTTTGTAACTCGGGCTACTGTCGTATTTATACCCAAAATGCCCCTACCCCCTCGCAGTTTTAAACTCCACCAAAGTAAGGGGAAAGATCTATATAGGAGAAAAAGCAGGGTCTGTCAAGAGATTTCAACAAAGGGCTGCTTTCTAGCGGCATCACACGAATGACTTGAAAAGCTATACGTAGGGATTAAAGTGGGGACTGTCAGGTCTTTACAACCTGGTTGAATGCTCGTTCATTTAAGGCTTACGTAAATGGCCCCAAATGGCCCGAACAAACAAAGTCCAGAGCTTTTGTTGAATACTTGAAAACCCTCCAATAATAGGTATAAAAGGTTACAGAGGGGTCAAAATATGTCAATCACAAGGGCTTAAGTTACGCGGTAGATGGAAAGTGTTTGAATTATTGCCCTTATATTGTCACGTGAAGGGTCTAAACAGGTATTACGTTCGTAGGCCTGACAATGGAAGGACGGTATTGTGTATAATCCTAGTATTGGCCGTGTTAGAAGCGATAAACCTTTGTTTTCAGAATTTAGACATAAAAATCAGTATGCGTCCTATTGTTAACGGGTCTGACAACCTTAGAAAAGAAATAGTCATGTGAATCACAACCAGGTGGTGCAAGACTTTTCGCGTTTTCAAAATTGTGGGAATTTTACGGGGTGACCAAACCACCTTACCCCCCCCCCCCACCACTTTCGGGTATAAAAACCAGGTCGAGTTTGCTTGAGTTATTTATTGGCGTCGCAAGTTCTCAAGATGAACCCACCCTCGACCAACCTACCAAGTAAGTACCTTAGCCCATTTTTTAGCCAAGGACTTAGAAATTTTCTTGAATTTACGAGGGTCCCTCTCTCTTTCCAGTCGTAGTTGTCGATCCGACCACCGGGTACCGTCGTAAAATTCCCGCATTAGCGAGTGGTAGAAAGCTAAATCACAGGATCCAACTTAGCGAGAAACTATACTTGACGTTTGGGTTTGCCAATGCTACGTTGGACCTTGAGATTCGAATAATTTCGAAAGATAGTCTGGCTGGGTTCATTATCACACCTGAGGATTGATTGGTCGGCCTTGGCCCGCCGCCTCGGTCCTCTGTCCGGCTGGACCTATGGGCAGGAAGAGACTCCTTTCGAAGTCACCATTAACGAGAGCAGTCGGAACACCCTAAAAGCAATGGCCATTCACGATACCCTGAGGCTGACCAACGACGGGGCTATCGAGAAAGACATATCATTGTCTTCAGCAGAAGCTACCGAGCTACTCCGTGTTTGTCCGAGTGTCACGGCTCATCTTGACCATCTAAATTCCCACCGTGATGTATTCGAGGAGATGTACCATACGATCGCCGATTACTTGGTTAAAATTCGCGACATGTCGTTCAACGATCGAAATACCCTATCCCTATTCTTTGACGATGTCCAGACTGAGAAGTTTGAAGCCGTCTACCAATATTTCATAGGCTATGTCAGCCCATTTGCTGTAATTTCAGCCTTTGAGGAAAATTTGAAAAATAAAGGGCTGAAATCCGACTTTCGCGCTTATAACTTGTACGCGATAATTAGTGGACAATTGAGCAAACTTAAAACATGTTTAGTCCCTGGCCTGTAAACCTTTTTAAAAATCCGAGATTCAATAAAGTTGCTTTTTTACTATATTTTTACTATTTTTTTTACCTAACATTAACTACCTTGGACTAGTGAAAATGACAAATTTAGAAAATATTTTTGGTATAGGCCCCTCATCTGGGGAAAACTAACCTCTGTAGTACCTAAATTGGAACACTGGCGTCACCTGACGCCCGTTTAGCACAACCTAATGTGTATAATTTAAAATACGTAAATAAATAAATAAATAAATAAATAAAAACTACCATTTTAAATAATGCTAAACGGTAAAATATCCTAACAATTAATACAGATTAAATTTAACAGCTAGTAACTATATCTAGAAAATTTGTCCCGCTAGGTGACGTCTACCTTGACACATTGCCCCATAGTCTACTAAATTTAGAAAATATTTTTGGTATAGGCCCCTCATCTGGGGAAAACTAACCTCTGTAGTACCTAAATTGGAACACTGGCATCACCTGACGCCCGTTTAGCACAACCTAATATGTATAATTTAAAATACGTAAATAAATAAATGAAAACTACCATTTTAAATAATGCTAAACGGTAAAATAACCTAACAATCAAAACAGATTAAATTTAACATCTAGTAAATATATCTAGAAAATAAATTTCACGCTAGGTGAGACATTGACACGTTCATAAGAGATATACAACCCTAACTTTTTGATACAGCTAAAATAACCTGTTATGTTGTCGGCCAATCAAAAAAAAACAGTTGAGGAAATACGCAAAAAACAGTTGAATTATCGAAAAACCTTTATTTCTATAAAAAAAATACAAAAATTTAAAAATAGCCGCTAGCGGCCGAGCGGCTGTCCGTCCCTGCCCGCGGGTCCGACGACAAACGGCGACGACGACCGCCGAACAATATCCCGAACCCCGTCAAACATCGAGCGCTCCTTCGCGAAGAAGACGGCGCGGGCTGCGGGATCCACCGGGGCCGTCGTCGCCGCCCTCCATGCCTCGAGCTGGTCAAGCTCGGCGAGTACCCTTTCAAATAATATAAATGAGCCCCACAAAAATAATTGAGAAATCGTCAACCACTTACCGGGTAGCGCTGACATCATAGGCTGCCAGGCAGTCTCCGGTCGCCACCGTGTTGTTTGAGATGACTACCTGGAGCTGGTACAACAGCGCGTCCGGGTACTCGCCGTACCTTATGGAGTGGTGGGCACAGTGGGCCAGCACGTGGTAGAGAATGCTGAAAAAGTCGTTAAAATATTATAAAAACTACCTCTATTTAGGATGGGGAAGACTGCAAAAATTTACATGATGGAGTGGGCGTTGGGCCACGGTTCAGGCGCCCCCCTCCGGGTGCAGCAGCAGTCGCCAACCCCGGCGAAAGCGAGCCAGGGGTGTGTGGGTCCGGGCCATCGCACGGGGCTGACGGTGACGTAGGCCGCCGGTTCGGGTACCGCCGCAAACTCGCCCCCGAGATTGATGCGGAGGGGCTCCGGTGACGCCGGCCTGGTTGTCAAATCCCAGGGGATATCGGGCGACGCCACCGGCGAATACGCCGATCCTCCAGGGGTCGACGGGGGCGAGTAGAGCGCTGGAGAGTAGTGGGTCGAGGCCGGGTCAGGGCTGGCGGGCGAGTACATTTCAGGTTCTGAAGAGCCTGTATTGCGCCTATAAATAAAATAGTATTTCCTCCAAACTAATAGGTTTAATAAAGGGTCGATATTTTAAGTTACTCTATTTAAAAATAAAAATATAATAGTCCAAAAATACGTTTTAAACCAAAGTTATTTGCTATGTAAAAAGTTTTTTCTACATAAAATATCGAGATTTCTTCTAAGTTTAAAGTTTTCATACTTATGTGTAATCGACGAGACGTATGGACATTTTTTTTTTTTTTTGGCTGTGTCTGATCTGGAAGATTCAGGAGCAGAATGATGACCATATACAAAATCCTATGTGTTTTTATACTAAAAATCGAACACCTTAAAGAGGCCACTAAGGCTTCGACAAGCCATAACACCGTGGCTTAGTAACCCCTTTTGTTAGGTATAATAGCTCTTTTGACAGCTGAAATAACCCCGGACGGGTCACAGGTTAACGGATGATTTTCATCCAATACCTGGGTATTTTTTGTAAGGGACCCCCTTAGTTCGTAGGTCCCGCGTCTTCGGTGTTGTGTTTGTTAAACTTGAGTTTATAGATGTATGGTACACGACTGTTTTCTATAACCGAACTATTTTTAAATAGATTTTATATTCTGATGAGTTTGACATATTCTTTTGGAAGAAAAACTCCCACCCCTTCTTATTTTTGGTCTATTCTCAACCTATTTCTATAGAACAAGGTTTTTCCCCTTGAATTTCTAAAGATATACGTATATGAACGTAGAAAATGGTAAAACCGCAGAAACGAACATTATTAAATAAAGGAAAATAAGCTTATCACTAGTATAGGGTTAATTACAGCGTAAGACAATTACAGCGTAAGACAATTACCGCGTAAAACAATGTCCGCGAGTCCGCGTAATCGCGAACGCGGTCGCGTAAACGCGCGCGCGAAGGGGGGCTGGCACCGCGACTCGCGATATAACCTCTATAAAATTAAATGTTTTTTCGAAATTAGGTCCATTAGAGTTTTAGTTTTAGATTCAATCATCCTTCCGGTACCTTGATCGTAGGAAGCTCCGGTAGCGGAAAAACTATGTTGTGTCAGCGTATAATAAAGGAGAGAGCCGCAATGTTTGACCCTCCAATAGCTAAAGTCGATTGGTATTACTCTGTTTGGCAGTCAATTTACGATGAAATCAAGAAATTGGGTGTAAATTTTATCGAAGGATTACCCGATGTATCAATTTACGACGGAAGCATAAATGTATGATTAGTTATCGACGATTTAATGAGTCAAAATAAAGGAGGGGTGGTAGGAGATATTTTTACGAAATATAGCCATCATTAATCTTTATCAGTTCTTTTTATTGTTCAAAATCTTTTTAATAAAAGTATCCGAGAAATCTCGTTAAACGCTACTTATATAATACTTTTCAAACAAACAAGAGACTTGAACCAGATCAATATTCTAGCCCGGCAATTATGTCCTAGTAATTCAAAATACATTCTGGAGAGCTATTTAGACGCAACGTCAAAACCTCATACGTATATCTTATACGATCTTTCGCAAACAATTCCTGAAGCCTGGCGATTGAGAACGAATATTTTCCCCGATGAAGTTCTGACAGTATACACGCCTCGAAAACAATAAAACTCTTCATCACCGTGTTAAACACATCATTAAAGGTATGGCCCCCCGAGCGCGAACAACGACCTTATATCTGCCTTGGGTCGTGCTAAGCGGAGTCAGAGGGTCAGTATATTAAAATCTGCTCCCAAAGAATTGATCGAGGCGTTGAGCGAGGTAGCTTTAAACGCCTTAAGTGGTAATCTAAATTTAAGCCCTAAAAATACCTTACAATTAGCCAGACATAAGAAAAATCTACGGCAGATTGGCGATCGACGTCTAAATTGGCGCAAAAAGAAACATCTGTTAATTACCCAGAAAGGTAGCGGTTTCTTCTCGCTACTACTTCCGATAGCAGCCTCGATTATTGGTAGTCTCGTAGGAAAATGAAACAATTCGTTAAAATGCATCTGATTCCTATACCAAGCGCCCCCCTAAATCCCGTGAATGTTAGCGGGTCCATCCCCGTAGAAAATTCCGTCTCATCGGAAGGAGGGGCCGTTCCGAAAGAAAAAGCTGTATTAAATACCCTCGATGGTGAAATGCGAAATATATTAGATGATCGCGAATTAGACGCTAGAACAAAGTGGATACACTATAGTCAAATTTTACAAGGGCCCAAAATATAACAAAGAAAGAAATTAGTAAGCTGCCCTATGAACGCTGGTTAAATTTATTTCCGCTCAAATATAGAGGGAATGCGCGTAAAATTTTCGATCATTTGACAGAAAGCGACAATAGAGTTACGTGGTCTCCAATTAACGGCAATATCGTCATAGATGGTCACGCCACTAAGGATTCTGATATCAGCGAATTAATTTTTCATACTATTAAGCTTAGCGAGGGTAAAAACGTTACAACTCAGCCCGTAGGCTGGTCCGAATTCGAACCTTTTGTCAAGACGTTTTTACCGAAACACTCGACCGTAGTCACACCCCTACGACCATTACCTTACACCACACCAAGCCGTTCTACGCCCTTAAAATTAAGATTACGTAAAGGGAAAAAACAGGTTGTAAATGCTACAAGAAAAACTGTAAATCCCATTAGAAAACGTCTCGGTGTACCAAGTAAAAACCCACCTCCCCAACAATGGCTCACGTTCAAGACGACCAAATTAACACCCTAGAAGGAATTTATTTTGACGAAAGTAACCCGGCTTCATTTTCAAGTATCGAATCCTTATACCAGACAGTTAAAGATAAGGGTATTTCGAGGGAGAATGTGAAAGAATTTCTGGAAGGTTCTGAAGCTTATACACTTCACGTTACGGCTAGAAAGAAATTTAAACGTCGTAAAATTCCAGTGTCCAATATTGCCGATAGGTTTGAAATAGACTTGGCCGATATGCAGTCACTAGCAAAATACAACGACGGGTACAAATATTTATTAATGGGGATCGACTGTTTCTCGCGAAAAGCCTACAGTATCCCTTTAAAAAGAAAAACTGCCGATGAGGTTGTCAGAGCTTTGACCGAAATTTTCGCCTATATCCTGCCGCGCACAATCTTTAGTGACAGCGGCAAGGAATTTTTAAATTCTAAAGTGCAAGCGTTACTAAAGAAACGTAAGATTAAATTTACCGCTATGGTGTCTGAGCCGCATCACGCCCCCTTTATCGAAAGGCTGAACCGCACCATCAAACAGAGAATGTTTCGCTATTTCACTCATAACAATACCCGTCGATACGTGGATATTCTACCAACGCTAATCGCGGCCTATAATGGGGCTAAACATTCGGCGATTAAGATGGCTCCGGATCAAGTCAATATCGGAAACATTTTACAAGTATATCGTAACATATATGGTGATAATAGCAAACTTAAAGTCAAACCCGCCAAATTTAAAACTGGGGATCATGTTCGAATTAGCAAACTTCGCTCAATTTTCGCTAAAGGCTTTGAAGCCAATTTCTCAACCGAGGTATTTCAAATAACTGGGGTATTAGAAAACAAAACCCCACATTTGTATAGGCTTCAAGACTACAATGGCCAAGATATAAAGGGCCTCTTTTACGCGTTCCAGCTCATTAGGTGTAAGAAGCCTGAACTGTACAGTATAGACGAAATACTCAAGAAAAGAAAACGTAAAGGGAAGGTGGAATATTTCGTTTCGTTTGTAGACCTGCCTAAAGATCAGAATTGTTGGGTTAGTAGCGAAAATGTCGGACCTTTACCTAACCCTCCCAAGTGATACGTCAATGGACCTTTTTCCGGACAACACCATGGCGTCATACGTCACTAAACTCCCCAACCCCATAACCCTCGAGGGGGCGTGGGAATGCGCCTTGGTAGAGCTAATCTACACGTCTAGCTTTTTCAACGTGAAAAAGAACACCTTCAAAGAAGTAATGGCCGCCCGGCGTACTCTAACCTCCCAAGATAACGTGGCGAAACTTCGGCTGGCCGAGGTCCCCGAGGGTCATTATCAGTCGATTGACCATTTATTACGTGTCATCAACGAAGGTGATATTTGCCGTACGAATTTCGCGTGCTTTCACCACGACGCTACAACTGGTTATATCAAACTAAAGACTGACGAAGAAGCTTCGATCGAACCTATTTTAGCCGTACCGCAAGGTATTGCCGATATCTTGGGCTACGAGGATTCTGAACACGTACACGGTCGAGCTGAAAAACAAGCGCGTATTGACTACCATATACCTTCACAATTATACATCTATACAGATATTGTAGATAACGTAATAGTTGGTGATTCCTTAGTTCCTCTTTTACGCATTATTCCCGTGGAAAACACCACTTACGGGAATTCCGTAGTAAAGACCTTTGTTTCGCCCTATTATTTGCCCTTGGCCAAAAACTACTTTGATAGTATATCCATCCATATAAGAGATCATCTCGGCGAACTCGCGCCATTTCAGTACGGAACCCTGTCGTGTGTGGTACACTTGAGACATGCGTCGCACGGCTAGCTTAGAAAAGTGCTGCTTCAGTCAGTACTACTTGGCGCAAGCCCACAGCCAAACGGGTAGCGGAGCGGGACCCGTGTATATCGGGCGAGCCTACCAACGGGGGCACGGTATTGGAAATATTTTGGCCCGTTTTGGACGTTATATTGCCCCTATCCTTTATAACGGAGCAAAATTTGTAGGAAAAAAGTTATTAGGGACTGGTACACGCGTTTTTAGTGACGTCATGAGTGGTCAAAACCTGAAAGACGCCGTCAAGCGGCGCGGTACCGAAACCTTAGACGAAGTTAGAAAACAGTACGGATCCGGGAAACCCCCTAAAAAAAGAAAAACTGCTAAAAGAACAGCAAAAAAGCGTAAGAAAACTATAAAACGAAGCGGTAAACGACGAACTAGTTCAGTTAAACGTCAACTCCCTTTCAAGACGGTTCGCGACATATTTTCAAGATAAAAAATGGGTGAAATCGTCAATTCAGCGTTAGATTTATTCACGGTCCCTCCAATTCAAACTTCTATCGAGCGCATTAAAACTGTAACGTATCAACCCCTAACATCGCTCAAAGGGGATCAACCTATAGAATTTGAAATCTCGGCCAATAACGACGAATATATTGATACGTCACTTGTCATGCTATATACTAGAAATAAAATCACCAACAACGACGGTACAGACCTCACAGATGCTGATAACGTTGCCCCTGTTAATAATTTCCGCTCTTACTACATACGGAGGTGACGCCACTAATTCCCACCTACAAACGGCGATGTATTTTAAAGATACTAGCACACATATGGATTCCCTGACAGACAACCAAGGTCATTTAAAACGACGTCAGGCTACCGCTAAGTCGAAAGAATTTGAAATGTTCGGAGCGCTATATTTAGACTTTTTCAATATTTCCAAATACCTTCTAAATGGCGTACCCCTTAAATTAAAATTACACAAAAGCAAGCCTAATTTTTTTTTATTAGGGAAAAAACCAACTGGCGGTGGGGGGTATAAATCCCAGATTCTGGAAGCCGTACTTTATGTTCCTAAAGTACAGGTGGCCCCAAAAATCTTACTAGCTCACGAACGAGCTTTGACAGCGAAGCCAGCGCAATATCCTTATACCCGCACGGAAACAAAGATATTTACCATCGCCCCCACCTCCTAAACACCTCTATTGAAAATCTTTATCTAGGGGTTCTTCCCGAGAGAGTGATCGTCGCATTGGTTAACCATCGGGGACAGACTGGTGACCTCGAAAACAACCCTTTCAATTTTGCGAGTTTTGGATTAAACTACCTTTCATTATTTATAAACTCCGATCAAATCCCCGCTCGTCCGCTAAAACCCTGTTTTGGGAAAAACCTTTTCGCGCGTGAATACTATACCCTTTTCTCAGGTGCAGATACTCACTATAGTGACAAAGGGTTAGGGGTCACCCTCGAAGATTACGGCGGGGGGTTCAGTATATACGCCTTTGACCTTTCAATCGATTGCAGCGCAAGCGATTCTACGCACTGGAGCGCTACGCAACATGGACAACTCCGCCTGGAGTTGGGTTTTGATCAGGTGACAGCAAACACAGTTAGTTGTGTCGTATTTTCAGAATTCCAAGCTTTGTTACAGATTGACAAGAACCGCGCAGTGACCATCACAGTATAATTATGGACGCCCCCCAGATAAGACATTGTTTGAGAAACGTCCCTAGTTTTAAAGGTTTTTTTTCTAGCGATACACTACCTCCACAGATTGACAGCTACCCGGCTTCGTATATTGTGAATTTCGATAATAGCGAAAAGCCCGGGACGCACTGGATAGCGATTTATTTTGACAAGCGAGGCCACGCGGATTATTTTGATTCACTAGCGTTCGGTCCGAATTTCATACGCCCCATTGCCCGATTTGTCAAACGAAACTCAATTTCGCGTACCTACAATAGACGTCGTTTCCAATCTCTATCAAGTTCAGTGTGCGGGAAATACTGTATTCTATACCTGCTTCATCGATCAAGGAAGAATGGAACACGCTCTTTTGTAAAGAGGTTTTCCCGTAATCCCGAACGTAATGGCAAACTTATTTCGAGCCTTTTCAAAAGACGTCACCTCTAAGCTCCTAACGTGTTGAACCCTTCCCCATTTATTAAGAAAAAAGGGTATATAAACTAGAACTTTTCACTCTAAAAATCACAAGATTCTCGAAATCCAACAACTAACCAACCCACCGACCAACCAGCACTAAGATGACCACCGCTGCAATCATCGAAATGGAGTATCTCAACGGCCGCAACAAGACCCGCTGTTTCGGCCGGGGACCCGACCTGGTGATAAAGGAGTTGGCCGTCGCCACCGTCGCTCCAATGCCCGTCCTCGTCTCGTGGACGTTCGCCTCTCCCTACGAGGCCAAGTACCTGCCCCCCGCCATCGCCAGTACCAACCGGTACATTACCCGCAAAATACACGGGCTGGCGTTTGACGGGGGTGACGTCGACCCAGCGAGGTTGGAGACCCTCCTCATCAGGGCCACCAGCGGGGCATCGTCACTGTGGACCACCGGTCCCGAAAAAACGGACCTCCTCGAGGACTATTTGAACAGGCCCGTGGGGGACCTGAACGGGGTGCTATGTCC
Organism: Odiellus spinosus; assembly: GCA_963920705.1. Lineage (NCBI taxonomy): Eukaryota > Metazoa > Arthropoda > Arachnida > Opiliones > Phalangiidae > Odiellus > Odiellus spinosus. Next base: position 29,766,023 of record OY987226.1, read on the forward strand.
GCGTCCAACCGTCGAGGACGTGTCCCTACGGTGCGGACACCCCCACGGGTCGACCACCACTTCCCGGCCTTGTGCCACGGAGCGAGCTTGGGCTAAGGCCCGGTTTCTGGCCGCCTGCCCACATTTTATTATTTTGTATTTTATTATTTTGTTTTGAATTTTTTATTATTAAATGTTTTGAATCTATTTCACGTTCCCTTTATTTACCAAAAAAATAAGCCTATACTAAATACTAAAAGTCTACCATTCGTGACTTTTAGGATTTTTGATATTACTTCACTAGCCCTTTATTTCCACCAAAATAAGTCGATCCTTAAATACTATAAGTCTCCCATTCTTCAATTCATTCGGTGGCCAGCAGCTATGGACAACGAACGTCTGCGCTTCTTGTCTTTCTATGAATACCCCCACGTACAGGTGTCGCAACTCTTAATGGCGAAAGCAGGGTTTTACTACATTGACAAAGGGGGCGATACAGTCGAATGTTTTGCTTGTCACGGTCGACTCGAAGCTTGGGAAACCACCGATAATCCTTTGTACGAACATAAAGAAATATTTCCGCACTGCGCTTTCATTCGGAGGATCACCTTGTCCGACGAATGCGGCGGGCCCGACGTCACGGGGATATACCGTACGCCACCAGGTCTAATAGGAGGACGACCTGAAAACTACGGGAACCACCATTTAAAGCCGCCACCCACCATCATAGACAATTCGCAACCTGAAAACCCCCCCTTTCATTACTGTAAAAGCATCGAGGAGGGAAGTAGAAAAACTGGTATTGGAATATCACCTAAAAAAAGTATTGAACAATGCGAAAGGTACGTTTTGACAATTTTGTACGGACTTATTACATAAGTACCGAAGACCGAACAAATTACGATATACGCGATGCCATGAGATTTCGGTTCCGGATTAAAAAAACTGGGGAATTGTTACAACCTGTATTAAACTCTATGATATTTCGCTGTCGGGTGAAACAAATGGAACTATTGTTGACCCCCATGATCTATGCTAAACTTGTTAAAACTCGCCCGAACACTAAATTGGGTGTATAAATTCTCACCCCCACCGTGAGCCTACGAAACATTCGACTCTAAAATCTACAAATCACTTGGCTTCGAAGATTGAAACGGCTAGCACTCAAAAATATGCTCGCCTCCCGAACCCCGAAACGCGGACGTCCCCGCGGCCAGGCCGGTACCCGAAGACGGCAGCTCGACATTACCGGTGGACCCTTGCCGACATCTCGACGGCAAAAACTGCGTAAAACTGAGCAGCCTAAAAAATTAAACTCAAAGTTCTATCTCGGAAAAAACTTGTTTCTTACTTTCGGACTAATAAACTACGAACGCTTCGAATTATTTATTCGCCGAGCCGACTCGCCGATCGGATTCTCTTTCCCTCTTAACGCTTGGGAAAAGTTGGTGGGAAATTACACAACGGTTCTTGACGTTACTAAAAATACCGACGGTGCCTCGTACGAGCTATACCTAGATGAGCAAGATGAACAGTTTTTCTACGTTAGGGCTGACTCCGCAGGGCTCGCTTTCATCCTCCACGATAATGACGATCATAAGTTCAAAATCACGTCTGACGAAGCGGAACTCCTCAAGCTCGAAATAGGACACATTAACGAACATATTGGACTATTGAAATTAAACGCCAAAGCCATCGGATGTATGTTTAGCACTGTAGAAGACTTGTTTGCCTCTCTACATACAACATTGTTTACTAACACCTATATACGCCACAGTACCTCGACATGCGAATCAACCGGGAAAAAAATTGACGAAATAGCCAATTACATTATGAATTACATAAGCGTGAGCGAAATTTTAAAGAAATTTAACGACCGGCTAGAATCGCGTAAATGCACGTGTTCCTTAAGAGCCGATAATTTGTTTTTGCTAGTTTTCTCACAACGACACAATCTAAAAGAAGCGTTGAGTTGTGCTACTGACTAAAAATGTATAGTACATAAGAATTTTGCTAATAAAAAATTAGGAGACTCTCTCTTTACGTTGTGTTTTTTATTAGTTTAAGCCTATTTCTAAACCTATCTTTTCGAGATGCGTTTCACGCTAGAAATCCGCCCTAAAAGACCTTCTCAGTTGTGTAGGTACAAGAGATTCAGTGAGGTACAGAAGGGAAGGAGAGATACGAGGGTCAGGAGGGGAAAGCACACTGCGTCCCCCTCTGCAAGCGATTCACCGATGAACAGAAATATTAGGGGAAGGAGAGATACGAGGGTCAGGAGGGGAAAGCACACTGCGTCCCCCTCTGCAAGCGATTCACCGATGAACAGAAATATTAGGGGAAGGAGAGATACGAGGGTCAGGAGGGGAAAGCACACTGCGTCCCCCCTTCGGACCCCTTATCGGTGAATCGCTTGCCTTATCTCTTCTCTCTAGTTTTGCCTTTTCTCGCATATCGCGAACAGTTCTCGCAGCAATGAAAACGACAAAGCTAGAAGCGAAATCGCTTTCTCGCGTAATTTGCTCGCTCTCGCGGTAAATTTTCTCGCTTCTCGCTTGAATGAAAATGGGCCTTTAAGTACGGGCCACGATAAATTCGCGTTCGCTAACCTTGCTTTGCTACGATCGCACCGTTCGCAAGCTCTGAACGCGTTAAGGACACATGAGAAACATCATCGTTTTCGTTCTTCGGGATAGGGGCGCACCTACGAGCGAAGAGGCACGAGTATTCTCTCTCGTATTTGGTAGCCAATCAGCGAGTGGAAATATTGTACCAAGTGATTTTTATTTCTTCAGTGTTGGTAGTAGAATCAAAGGAGATTATAAAATCACAACCCAAGGCCAAATTATTTTAATTGAACAGAGGCTGACCGTTGTCGTGATTCGTTGATAATTATGGCAAATTATTGGCCAATTGAAAAAGAAATTAATGATGAACAGTTAATAAATGAAGTAAGAGAATTTCCTGAACTTTGAAAAATAATGTATGTAAAGGATACAGATATAATAGAAAGAAAGACGCAGCATGGATTAGAATCTCTGAAAAGCTATATGATAAAAGTACCAATTTTATTTAATAAACAATCAATATTCATTTTCGGTAATGCGTATTTTGTTTCGTTAAAGTATTTTTAACAAGACTAAATAAATAATCAAATTGGTCAGGCGTCACCCTAAACACTTCTCTGTAAAGATTATGATACTGGTAACACAATCTCATTTTAGGAATTAGATTGTTGAAGTCTTAATCCACAGGCCGATATTTTTTTTATTTGAAATATTGGTTTAATATATTTAGTGTTTAATTGAAATATTATTTCCTTAAGCTTCCAATCTTCGTCTTCCACCATTGCTATAAATTTTAGGTAAGGCTAGGTTAGGTTACTTGTTTAGATCACAATAATTAGTTTTAACGATCATCCAAGTAATAATTTTGCAAATTAGTCATTATATACTTTCAGATATTTTTCACGATATAATGTACGGTTAATAGGGAGCGCTTTGTATAAGAAAGTTAAATTGCATTTTATAATTTACACGAACCAGGTTTGACGAATTTAAAGGGAGAGTGAAATCGTGATAAAATATGTCACGATCTAATCAAAGATATAAAAATGAGAACCATCAAAATATTTCCCTAGAAGTAATTGACGATAATGGCACTATTATGTCACGACCCTGTCAGTAAAAACTGAAGTTTAGTGCTTTGAAACCAAACACTGAATATAATTTACATTTTACAAGATTTTTTATTTTATATTAATGGGTAAACTCTTATCTAAACTCGAATTTCATCAGAAACCGTAATTTATTTTCTAATGGACCCACGGCGCTTAATAACTGAAATTGTCGTTTCCCACCGTCCACTGAATTCGAATTAATACAGACAAAGGTACCTTTGAAAAAATTTGATAAGACTTCGTTCGGTACAAGAGTATCTCTAGTTAAACACAGATTTCAATAATGAAATATTGATAAAGTTTATGAAGTTTTTTCTCGATATGTGGCGGGAGCAGTGAGTGATTTTGCGTAAGTTTCTCTCCCGTTACCGACGTAGGGTTGCCACGGTAACGGGAGAGCCCAAAATCTTTGGTTAATCGCGCCTATATTGTGGAAAATTGTCAAATTAAATTTCCCTGTTTGGCGGCGGATGAGACCAAATAAATAAATACGGAATCACCATAGCAGCCGCCCGAAATAATAGATTCCAAGCCAACTACCCAAAGCCGGTCACAGCGGCCCAACCCGTTGCAGCCTAACCCCCACAAGAGGAAACAAGATCGTCAAGCCCATGGGAATATCTAGTCCCCTGTCATTGTATAAGAGGCTGAAAGGAATGATGCTACAGCAGAGGCGTGTTTGCATGCATCAACCCTCTTTAAACAATTTGAAGGGCGTCTCGAGATTGCGGAAATTTCTCGAGCCGACTATTTGATCGTGTGCGTTTTTTATGTGATATATTGAAGAGACGTACATTCAAATATCCCCGCTTGTGAACAAACTCGCAGTCATTGCAAACTCAAAAAAAAAGTTCTTCGTTTCAAATACTATAATATAAGGCCCGATCAAACTGTAAAGGTTTGAAGTTAGACTGTGTTGGATGTTGTATTACTATCATCCTTTCTTCAGAGGTCCATATTCACGACAAGGCTTAAATGACTACTACCGAAATAACGAGAATAACTTCTTTATTCATTATACAATAAACTAAATAAAAACATAACTAAATAACTTGTTGAGAACATTTAAGTATTTAAAATTTATTATACAAGTTGACTTTATAATTATAATGGGAGCTAATCTATTTTTAACTTAAATTCTACATTGTGAGAGCATTGAATAAAGAGTGGGAGGCTAGCCTAGCAGACGTTTGTTTATATATTATTGTATGACGCCCTCTAGTAGGTCATAAGGTCAAAGGTCATTATATCAAGGGTCATTATCTCAAAACGTAATCTAACAGACTGACTGAGGAAGACGACGACACCTTCGGGGTTTTACTCGGTCTATTACTTGTCTCTCAATCTCACCCCAAACAAACTAAAAAACGATTTTTTTTAAGGCTCTTGGTTTCATATACTATAATGTTAGGCCCGATAACTGAAGCATTTTCGTGATTCATTCTATTGTTTTCTACAAATTCTTCTAACGATCTCAGGAACTCTAGCGGGCTTTCGCCCACGTCCCCTGAGATCAGTTGGGGTTTAAGAGTGGGATCTTCCGCTTTCACCTCTGGGTGTTATATTCGGTACGTACTGTCTTGCTCCGCTACCGGTAGTTGTAGTCTTACTCTAACTTGCTAATGTCGAAATAGGTAGGCTAAAAGCTAAACCACCAGTAGCAATGGTAGCTATCGGAGAGACTCCCGAGCTACGGGGTGGTGAGGGTGAAGCTTGTGCCATGCCTTAACGACATTTAATTCAAATATCTTAGAGAGAAGGGTTTCACGCCACGCCGATGCGAATTTTACCCCCCTGCTTCCCCCCTAGAGTGAGGCGTTTCACGCCACGGAGATGCGAATTTTACCCCCTGCTTTCCCCCCTATGCTTTCCTCCACGTATCTCTCCTTCCCCCGCTCCACAGTGCTTTGGCTCGGTATAATTCCGAGTCCTGAATCCTCCCCGTATCTCTCCTTCCCCCTATTGACAGTGCTTTCGCGGCGTGAAACGCCGAGTCCTGTATCCTCCCCGTATCTCTCCTTCCCCAGTTCAGCTGTACATCTTGTCAGTCAAGTACCAGCACTTCGAGGGCCCTGTTTTGGCCGCCATCTTTCTTTTCACAATCTTTTGACCGCCATCTTTCTTTTGGCCGCGCCATCTGAAATATTTTTAAACCACCAATTTTTGGCCGCCATCTTGCTTTTTGCGAGCGATCGGAGCGCCATCTATTTTCTATTTATTTTATATTTACGAAATTTATTTTTTCCGTCCTGAGCGGGGTTCGAAGCCACGACCAAAAGGATCATGAGGTTGGTAGCCCACCGCGCTAACCGATCGGCCATAGAAGCATTGGTTATTAGAACCTTAAGGTTGTCTTTAAAGTCCATTTCATGTTCCAGGTGGGTGTCAATATTGTCCTTGGGACTTAAACTTGTAAAACCTGTTTTAACAAAGCTTAAACATTCAATTAAAGGGGGGAAGTCTCCCATCATAGAAAACCATAAACACGTTGTACTTTAACCAATATCATACTTTTAGATTGTAATTTTTTACCAAAAACCAAGCGTTTTAATAATCTAGACAAAAACCTTGTTTGGTGTTATTTTTAACCTCTCTAAATTATCGATTTCGTGTCAGTATCCACGTTTGATTCAATGTTATTTCAATGGAAACAGCTGAAATTTACATTTGCACTTTTTTGTATAGGATCGTCATTACAGATCAACAGATTTCGGTTGGTATAACTTGTATTTTCGCAAAAAACTTATGTTTTTACAATAATTTTATTAATCAAAATGTCCACCAGCGGGGTGTCTCTCCCCTCTCTCTCTCTCCCGCGGCCGGGCGTCCCGCGATTTCGCGCGCGCGCCGCGTTTTTCCCGCGACCGCGGTTTCGCGCCGCGGTTTTCCCGCGACCGTGTAGATTTAGAATAGGGGGACTTAGGCTTAAAAATATATATAATCTTAGGATATGGAATAAAAAACACATGTTTTTAACGGGATCGTCTGGTAAACAAATTTTTATTGACAAATTCCTTAAATCTTAGGCTGGGCTCGCAGTTTTCTGCTTGGGTATATACAATTTATATACATTTTATACAAATTATATACATTTTAAGCAAGTTATAGACATTTTGTAAAGGGGTCACTGATTTAAAAGTGTAGGCTTATGGTTATAAGATCGGCTTATTTCATAATAAAGTGATACTGAATTAAAAAAGTAGGGCTACAATGGTAAGACTTATTGTAAATGAAGAGAACGTGAATTTATTTCAAAATTTTTAATAAAAAATACATATATACAATTTAAAAAAAAAAAAAAAAAAAAAAAAAAAAAAAAACAATGTACAATAAAAGTTAAAAGTGGGAGTGTAGGGTCAAAAACTTGGCGGTGGCCAAGGACCGTTCCGTGGCGCAGGGACGAGAAGCGGTGGTGGGGCCGTGGGCGTGCCCGCACCGGACGAGTACGTCGTCGATTGTGGGGCGCGGGCACAAGATGCCGTTTAAATCGCCCACGCGCCTATTCAGGTAATCTTCCAGGAGGTCGGCCTTCTCCCGCCCGGTTGTCCAGACGGACGCGGCGTTGCGGGTAGCTGCGTCCAGGAGCGGCTCCAACCGCTCGTAGTCTACGTCACCGGCGTCAAAATCCAACCCGTGAATTTTACCGGTGACGTAGCGGTTGGAGCGAGCGACGTTGCGTGGGAGGTACGTCGCCTCGTACGGCGGGCGGAAGGTTCAGGTGACGAGGGTCGGGCAGACCCCGACGACGGCCACGGCCAGCTCCTTGACCACCAGGTCGGGGCCGTGTCCGAAACATCGGACCTTATTCCGCCCGCCGAGGTATTCAAACTCCACTACAACTGGTGGGGAGGTCATCTTTTTTGCAGGCGTAGTGGGTATACAACTAAAATGAAGAGCGTTTATTAGAACTAACGTTATTTACAACTCTGATCTTAAATCTAAAACTATTTGAAACTAAACCAATTTAAAGGTGTCTACGGAAATTAACCATCTAGAAACTAAATCTAAGACAATTTAAAGGGGAGTGCTGAAATTAAGCTTAAGCTAAAATTTAAAAGCTAAACCCCTGTGAAAAATATTGCCCGCAATATTTAAGCGAATACGCTAAGTTATTTTCCCCAATATTAAAGAAATACCCCATTTATGGAAAGCTAGCCGCCCACGGTGTTAAAGATATATGCTAAATTTAAAATAAAAATAGGATTTTGATGATTTCCTCTTTTTAGGTGGATTAAGCAGGAGCCGTTGTCGCCACCGTCCTCTCCGGGCGGCTCTGCCTACTCCCCGCGGGACTCACCCGAGGGCGTTCCGTCGGGGGTTGTCGGGGGAGAGGCCGCGAGGAGACCGACATCGCCCCGTGAGGAAGGCGATCACGCCGCCTGCCCGGCCGAGGGTATCCACGAGCCGCCGTGGCGCCGTATGAACGGCGCAGTCGCGAACGCTCACGCCACGATGTACGTATTCTGAATTTTTAGGTGGAAACATCATGCAAGCTATGATAATAATATTTTTTTTAGTTTTTAGCATCCTCTCGCATTACCTCAGGCTGGGTGGGTGGTTCGAGGATACATACGGGGGACGCCCGACCTCTGCGCTCGAGCAAGTGCGGGTGGTCGTACTTCGGCACCTGGCTCCCACTCCCCCCCGCCTGCACTTGCCCGATTGTTACGGGGATCGGTATGTTTTAACGTAGCTTTTAATTCTGTTTACCTCAATTTAAAATACCCTTTTTTTTGTCTTTGTTTTTTTAAATCAGGGTGCTCGCCGAGCTTGAGGAGCTCGCTGTTTGGCGGCGGCAGGCGGCCCCCCGGATGGACCCCGCCGCCTAAGCCTTGTTCGAGGCCCAGGAATGGGAATTAATGGAGGGGGCCCGGACAATCGTCCGCTCGGCGATCTGCCCCTAGGTCCCCGGGGTTTTTTTTTTTTTTTTTTTAAATTTTGTAAATTTTTTTGTAAAAATTTTTTGTAAAAATTTTTTTGTAAAAATTTTTTGTAAAAATTTTTTTGTAAAAATAAAAATTAAGGTGCTTTTAAATTGACCGAGTTGTTTTCTCCGACAGCAGCCTATATTTCCTATATTTCCATGCTCAAAAGTTTGCGAAAAGTATTTTTAAATTGGGGGTCCCGAGCCGACGTCTTTTTTAAAATAGACAAGGCTTATATTGTGTTGAGGGTTAATATTTGAAGTTGATATTAGGCTATTGCAAATAGGCTTATGGAGGGGTTCAACCTCCTTTTTCAGGGGTAACGCATGGGGGACCCCTGCTGGTAGACACGTATAGGTTGGGAGTTTTTTTGAATAGCTTGTTTAAAAAATATAGGCCACCGCCAAGTTTTTGGCCCTACACTCCCACTTTTAACTTTTATTGTACATTTTTTTTTAATTTGTATATATGTATTTTTTATTAAAAATTTTGAAATTAATTCACGTTCTCTTCATTTACAATAAGTCTTACCATTGTAGCCCTACTTTTTTAATTCAGTATCACTTTATTATGAAATAAGCCGATCTTATAACCATAAGCCTACACTTTTAAATCAGTGACCCCTTTACAAAATGTCTATAACTTGCTTAAAATGTATATAATTTGTATAAAATGTATATAATTTGTATATACCCAAGCAGAAAACTGCGAGCCCAGCCTAAGATTTAAGGAATTTGTCAATAAAAATTTGTTTACCAGACGATCCCGTTAAAAACATGTGTTTTTTATTCCATATCCTAAGATTATATATATTTTTAAGCCTAAGTCCCCCTATTCTAAATCTACACGGTGGCGGCAAAACCGCGGCGCGAAACCGCGGTCGCGGGAAAAACGCGGCGCGCGCGCGAAATCGCGGGACGCCCGGCCGCGGGAGAGAGAGAGAGGGGAGAGACACCCCGCTGGTGGACATTTTGATTAATAAAATTATTGTAAAAACATAAGTTTTTTGCGAAAATACAAGTTATACCAACCGAAATCTGTTGATCTGTAATGACGATCCTATACAAAAAAGTGCAAATGTAAATTTCAGCTGTTTCCATTGAAATAACATTGAATCAAACGTGGATACTGACACGAAATCGATAATTTAGTGTCAGTATCCACGTTTGATTCAATGTTATTTCAATGGAAACAGCTGAGAGGTTAAAAATAACACCAAACAAGGTTTTTGTCTAGATTATTAAAACGCTTGGTTTTTGGTAAAAAATTACAATCTAAATGTATGATATTGGTTAAAGTACAACGTGTTTATGGTTTTCTATGATGGGAGACTTCCCCCCTTTAATTGAATGTTTAAGCTTTGTTAAAACAGGTTTTACAAGTTTAAGTCCCAAGGACAATATTGACACCCACCTGGAACATGAAATGGACTTTAAAGACAACCTTAAGGTTCTAATAACCAATGCTTCTATGGCCGATCGGTTAGCCACCTCATGATCCTTTTGGTCGTGGCTTCGAACCCCGCTCAGGACGGAAAAAATAAATTTCGTAAATATAAAATAAATAGAAAATACTTCAGATGGCGCTCCGATCGCTCGCAAAAAGAAAGATGGCGGCCAAAAATTGGTGGTTTAAAAATACTTCAGATGGCGCTCCGTTCGTTCACAAAAAGAAAGATGGCGGCCAAAAGAAAGATGGCGGTCAAAAGATTGTGAAAAGAAAGATGGCGGCCAAAACAGCTGAACTGGGGAAGGAGAGATACGGGGAGGATACAGGACTCGGCGTTTCACGCCGCGAAAGCACTGTCAATAGGGGAGGATACAGGGCCAAAGTACTGTCAATAGGGGGAAGGAGAGATACGGGGAGGATTCAGGACTCGGAATTATACCGAGCCAAAACACTGTGGAGCGGGGGAAGGAGAGATACGTGGAGGAAGGAGGCCCTTGAAGTTGAGGCGTTATACGCCAAGGGGGAAAGCATAGGGGTAAAATAGGGGGGAAAGCATCTCCGTGGCGTGAAACGCCTCAATCTAGGGGGGGGAAAGCAGGGGGGTAAAATTCGCATCGACGTGGCGTGAAACGCCTCACTCTAGGGGGGGGGGGGAAAGCAGGGGGGTAAAATTCGCATCTGCGTGGCGTGAAACGCCTCACCCTTCTCTTATCTTTGTCTATATTAATCTAAATACTGGGTCCTGGTTGGCTCGCCACTTTATGTAAGTTTTCGTGGAATTCCTAAATTAACCTGAGCTAATCTAACAATTTGCACTTTCACCGTTAACACAAAAAATAAAGATTAAATAAACAAAACATAATCTAACCAGATAGTCCCAGACCCTTTTTCCAGTATTAAGATTTAAAAATCACCGAGAGGTAAATAACGACAAAGATATTGAATTATTGAAAAAATATTTATTTATTCACATACCAAATTATCCGTTGCCACTGAATAAACCTTCAGTTTTAGTTCTATAACGAGACGCGACTACACTAAGAGCGAGAGTAAGAGACAGAGACTGGGAAGCAACCGAAAATCTCTCGCCTCCTTCTATCGTTGTGGTCTCGCTATCTGTCAAAATTAGTTCTCTCCTCTAGCAATCGTCACACCCTCTTACTAAGTTGAGTTAGAAAACTGGTTGTACGGCTTTCACCTGGAAGTTTCACGCGGGAAGTTCATTTGAAAAGATTTATCAGGGAAGTTTTTTTATATAGACGATGTGATTAGTAGACGTCCAGTAAAAAGGGCTGGACAGACGTTCGGGTTGAAATGAGCCTTTCCCGTTTCAACACCCTGTATACTTTGGGACATCATCGTTAACCTCAATATTGAAAGGGTAATGATCGGATATGTCAAAATCATTAAAGACAATAGTTGCCACTTGTTGTAATAATGGTGGTCTATAAGGGTTTTGGAGGTGTGAGTTACTCCAGTATATGATTTAAAATGTTGGTTAAGCCCGTCGCTTCGCGCTGAAGATTCTAGGAGTGTTTTATTAGCATCAATATTAAAATCTAACTCTAAACGACCCGAGTTTAGTGGGCCTAAATCTCGTAAAACCGATTCCAATCTTGTATCAAAAACATATTTTATACATATTTTATACATTCTTCTAGTATTACATCAATTGTTTCTTCTGGCTATCACTCCTCCAGGTTTTCTAATTTAACCTGAGTTTTTCTAGTTTTTCATTTTTCGATATATTTTCATTTTCTATATAATTTAGATAGTTAATCACATATACGATATTAGGTATTTCTCGAAAATTTGTTTCATACTCATGAAACTTAGTTTTCATTTGATTCATAGATTTTTCAACTCCTTTTATTTTGTTATTCGTGCCCACCAAACTATCATCAATTGTGTCCAACCTATCTTTTACCTTTTCAAATTTTTCGTCAATTTTCTTATTTGGTTTTTAAGCTCTGCAACGATGGTTTAATGGTCTCGTCAGCAGCCATACATCTCAGGCACAGTTAATGTACAAAAAAAAAAAAGAGAATTTATACGTGAACTACTCACCTATAATAATGATAGTTTGGATTAGAGTGATTGAAAGTAACAAGTTGATCGAATGAACTTTTCATATTCATTTACACGCGCTGCCCTTCAATAACCAAACAAAGATTTCCAATATGCCTTCTATGTTTATACGTAAATTTCTGTTTAGACTAAACAAAAAGTAAGGATCCTTGTGACAACCTCGCTATAAGTTTTAAAAAACTACATTTTGTTTTAATGCATTTTAGATTAGCTGATGCAAAATCTTCCCTTCCATAATATCACGTATTGCTTAAAAATGAACAGTCGAAAAGAAAAGCTTGTTACCGCAGTTCATTCTCCAGTTGAATACGACAAACCTGTATTTATTCATTACTTATTATCAAGAAATAAAATGTATTTTCAAAAGCAATCTAGATAATGATTATCTCTCTGACGAAAACAGAAGAGTAATGATATTTCAGGAGCGGATTATTAGGAGTCTCCATTCGATGCCGAATTGAATGGACCTTAATCCCGCCACCCTCTCAGATCTCCAGCTCCCCTGTGGCAGTGCCTAGATCCAGCTATAGTTCTCCCTCGGTGAATTGGGCCAGGAGGGGATGTACCGTATCGTGAATCGTTAGGGCTTTCTCCCTCATGCAGAATAAAAATTGGTTCAGCTGACTAAAATATTTTTTCGAGAAAGCGGAGAGTCAGCGCTTTCCGGAATTAAAGCTTGTAAAATCAGGGAAAACATTTAGCAAGGGGAATTTATTTCGTGGCGGGTCTGGAGTCCTGATGGAAACGGGGCGTCGTATTAGTGTCGAATCGGATTAGCGTCAAATTTTTTACGCTCCTGGAATAGAGTCGAAAGGAATTGAATCGAAAGTTTTAGCATCGAAAAGAATAGTACCGAACGTACTAGCGTCGAACAACAGTGGGAATAACGTTGAAATCTTTTGGATTAGTGTTGAAACATGTTTGAATTAACCCAACATTACCTAACCCAACCCGGCTTCGCATAGCCATCTTGTATACCTACCTCTCAATTAGTAAACCCAAGCATTTTTTCTTTTTGTTAACCCACCCAACTGCTTTTTTCTAATAAAAACTTAATATTTTCTTTAAATCTCTCGTATTATAATTCATTTTCGGTTCGGTTGTATTCCATTTGCGGTTTGATGCTATTCCATTTTCAGTATTTTCTACATAATTCATTTTGACTCTAAAGTAAATTGCGTTCGACGGTAGTCATTAAGCAGCAAAAATATTCGACCTTATTTAGTTTTGACCGTAATCTTTTCAGTGCTAGGCCAAAAGCGAAAAAAGGTCGACCTTAGGACCGTTCGACACTAAGGTGTAACCCCGATTGGGGGGGGGGGGGGACTCCTAGTGAGCAGCTCCTGGATATATCTCATTTTATTTTCGAAACGAGAAATCGCGTACAACATTCGATTCAACGTTGAGTATGTCTCGAATTTACGCCTTATTTCCATACATATCGTGATAAGCGTGATTTTATTTAAAATATTCCAGCTATAAAGACGGATTCAAGTTCCATCTCCAGCCGTTACTGAGTAATATTGGGAAGATGTTTCTTATTTCCGATTATTTCAACCTTTAACCCAATCCCTGAAAAAAAAAATATAATCATTATGAAACAAACGCTTACAACGTTTATCAGTAAATATTTCTCGATAAACTTGTTAAAGTTCACAAGCAAGCTGACTCGCCAGGCAGTGCGTCAAATTGATTTCCCGTCAGGCTTGCCAGTTTAATCACGAGAAATTGAAAGAATTTACTGACACTGTTTTTACGTAACGCGTCATGGCGATTTTACTTTTCATTTCAATGCGCTATCATAGAATTACCGAAAAATATACACAATCAGTAAAAAAATCCTTATTTGATCCAAAATGGTCTAAATTGGAAAACTACAATGGAAAGGAAGATTTAAAAGGAAAGCCGAATTTATCTTCAGACAATTATTTAACGGTATTGGGAACATTTTTTAGATATGAATTTTTTAACTCTCGTGAAGATAGTTTCTTCGCGACTTACGCTCGTCACTTACTCATTTTTGATATAAAAGCAAAAAGAACAATAGAATTAAAGAACATGGAGGTCATAATTTTTTTAAATACCTATGGATTATGTTTTAAATTCTATCACACTATGAAAACACCATATTCAAAATTTCATAAGAAATATACTTTAAAATAAATACGTTAATTTTTGAATCGTTAACTTTCGTGCTTTCTACTTTTAAATACTACTTTTCGGAAAAAGACCGTGCGAAATACTACTTTTCGGAAAAAGACCGTGCGAAAACGACAGTATTACTAGATTGCGCAAGAGTTAACTGAACTAATTCTGTGCTAAAAAGCGCGCGGAGTATATTTATCACATTAAAAATATAAATGTAAATCGGCAGTTCGCTTTATAAAGTTATTTTTCGGTAACTTAAAATATTTTTATCTCCTTAACTCCAATATTTCAATGATATTCGACAACATTTTCGGGTATAGTGCTCATTTAGCAACCATTATACAGGGTGTTTCAGAAAGGTCTGGAAAAAATGAAGGGGGTTCTTCGTGGGGTCAGACTGAGTGAAAAAGGTTTATGAACCTTTAGTCTCACGCGCTGCGTTGCGTAGTTATGAGCCCTTGAAAATAGTCCTCAAAAATACGAAAAACGACCGAAAGGTGTAGGTAAGATTAAGCCTTTGACCATTATTGTTTTTCTATTTAATTGTGCATAAGCTAATTATCGAGAGATAAGTGAAACAAGGTGTTTATTAACTAAAAAAAGCGTTTCAACATGTTTAGGAGTGGGCAATCATTAACTTTGGTCAGAAAAACTTGAACTCAAACTGTGGTTTCGGGTGTTGAAAAGGGAATTTTACAAGACACCATTATTAATTACCATATTTATCAATTGTTAAATAATCGGAATCAGAAGTATTTACAAAAATTGTTCGAAATGCATTCCGTCAGCGTTGATACACACTTGAGCCCGTCTAATAAATGATTGTCTAACTCGTGCGTTGCGTATGGTTTCGCAGGCATCAATAATCCTTTGACGTAGATCTTCCACGTCACGCACTTCACTAACATAAACAAAGAAAGAAATAACAAGGGTTTAGGTTCGGAGATCTGGCTGGTCACGCAACCGTTCCGCCACGACCAATCCACCTCAAAGGGAATGTTTCATTTAGGTGAGAAAAATGAGGTGGTGTACCGTCGTGCATAGACCACATGTATCGTCTCAAGGCCAATGGTACGTCTTCAAGAAGCTCGAACAGATTGTCTTGAAGAAACGGGAGATATGCCTCACCATTAAGCCTTGGCTGCAAAAAGAATGGTCGAATTAAATGGTCACCAACAATTCCGCACCAGACGTTAAAGCTGAATTGAACTTGGTGCGCCTTAACACTTGTAGCGTGGGGTTTTGTTGCGCCCACTGATGCCTGTTGTGCATGTTCAATATGCCATCACGGGAAAAATTGGCCTCATCCGTAACTAAAAGGTTTTGGGGTAAGTTGATGTCTTGATGTTGAGCGATAAACCACTGACAAAAGTCCAGTCTGCTTGGGTAATCCGTTTCGTTAAGGGCTTGGACCTTCTGTAGATGGTAAGGGTGAAACTGATGTCCTCGGAGTGTTCACCAGATAAGAACGTGACTTACTCCCAATTGGCGTCCAACTCGCCTAGTGCTTGTTCCTGGATCTTCGTCGAAAATGGTGAGTACTTGTTCCTCCACCTCTTCAGGAACGTCTGGAGCTACAGCACCTCGTCCCGCCGGTTGGATATGTCCACCTTCGCTCAAACGTCTGTCGACAGTTTGGATAGTTTGTTGATTACGGAGAAGACTGGACTTTTGTCGGTGGTTTATCGCTCAACATCAAGACATCAACTAACCCCAAAATCTTTTAGTTACGGATGAGGCCATTTTTCTCGTGACGGCATATTGAACATGCAAAACAGGCATCAATGGGCGAAACAAAACCCCCACGCTACAAGTGTTAGGGCTCACCAAGTTCAATTCAGCTTAAACGTCTGGTGCGGAATTGTTGGTGACCATTTAATTGGACCATTCATTTTGCAGCCAAGGCTTAATGGTGAGGCATACCTCCCGTTTCTTCAAGACAATCTGTTAGAGCTTCTTGAAGACGTACCATTGGCCTTGAGACGAGACACTACCTTATGTTTCTCTTATAGTCAGGGCCTTCCTTAATGAAACATTCAATTTGAGGTGGATTGGTTGTGGCGGAACGGTTGAGTGGCCAGCCAGATCTCCGAACCTAAACCCTTGTGATTTCTTTCTTTGGGGCCACCTTAAGGACTTCGTTTATGTTAGTGAAGTGCGTGACGTGGAAGATCTACGTCAAAGGATTATTAATGCCTGCGAAACCATACGCAACACACAAGGGATCTTCGAACGAGTTAGATAATCATTTATTAGACGGGCTCAAGTGTGTATCAACGCTGACGGAATGCATTTCGAACAATTTTTGTAAATACTTCTGATTCCGATTATTTAACAATTGATAAATATGGTAATTAATAATGGTGTCTTGTAAAATTCCCTTTTCAACACCCGAAACCACAGTTTGAGTTCAAGTTCTTCTGACCAAAGTTAATGATTGCCCACTCCTAAACATGTTGAAACGCTTTTTTTAGTTAATAAACACCTTGTTTCACTTATCTCTCGATAATTAGCTTATGCACAATTAAATAGAAAAACAATAATGGTCAAAGTCACAATCTTACCTACACCTTTCGGTCGTTTTTCGTATTTTTGAGGACTATTTTCAAGGGCTCATAACTACGCAACGCAGCGCGTGAGACTAAAGGTTCATAAACCTTTTTCACTCAGTCTGACCCCACGAAGAACCCCCTTCATTTTTTCCAGACCTTTCTGAAACACCCTGTATTATTATTTTTAAATTCCTTGGTGATACTTAAGCAAAGTCTCAAGTCCCACTAGACCGAATCAAAAACCCGCTAAAGTGCAGGTTTTTCGTGAAATCCTAGGCAAATGCGAAACTGCGCAACTTGGAAAACCACGCAAACCAAAAACAAGGGCCAAATAAATGTTGACGATATTGGCAAATTTGATCCATATATCTGTATATATAACGGTAGTAGGGTATGACCTTCGAAAGACTCGTTGTAAACGATAAGATCACAAACGATGCCTTCATTTATTATCACCAGTAAACCAATTTTCGAGTTTTTGTTGGTTTGAAGGTGGTTAACTCTTATTCAACCGAAAGCGATAACCTTTATTGAAGTACACAAAACCACCTTTATTAGCTATACGTTCCATAACGTTTAAAAAAAAATAGCAGCCGGTTAAGAAAATCTTTCGAGTTAGGAGTACAAGTTCATTTAAACGCTCAAAATATTCTTTATCCAAATCGCTCAATTCAGGTAGTGTTTTTTGGTTCAATTTGGATAAAAATTATTTTGAACGTATAAATTAACTTGTATGATATTACTGACCGGCTGCCGTTCAATGTTTATACCAAACTACCTTTAATAGGTTTTTGGAAGAAATTCAAAATTTGCAGCCTCGTAAAAAGTCTCCCTGTCCAATATAGCAAGTATCTAAATCATAACGAAAAGTATAAAACAGCTGTAAAAGTAGTTATGTAAACGCGAGTAAACCCACCCTTGATTTAGCGCTAGAGTTACTAGCTGTTGTATCTTTAAAGTTACTTGTTGGTTATATGGAAAATTTGCTTAAATCTCGATATGATACAATGGGAAGTAAAGAATGCAATATACATCTTAAATTGGTTTATTTCGCCTAGTTAATATAAGTATAAATGTTATAGAAAAAACCTCAATACATTTTTGGGATGAATGGATTCAATCCAACGGGATAAGAAATTTAGAATTCTATCCATTGGGAATTAACCCGATGGGATTCTATCCAATGGGAATATACCGTTGAGCTTCCGTAAAATATTCGATATTTTAATAAAATGAGTTGATGAACTGGGAAATAAATTAGTCGCCTTATTGTATTCAACGAGCGACTGTCAGAACTTGAAATTAGAGCTTGAATTTTCTACGTTTTTGACGAATTATATACGCCCGGTTTCAATGCATTGCTTCGAAGTCAGGAATTAAGCTAATTCGATTTTTATATTATTAGTGCCGATCTGACTACATACACGTATATGCTGTGATTCGTCGGTAACGTTAAACATCCGTCTTAATACCGATCCTCAATTCGATGGATTTATAACTAAGGAGATAAGTTAAAAAAGACTTTACATTACTCCTAGAGAAAAAGCGGGGGAAAATCCAGTTTTCAACGCTCGGTTAAATCGTGATAATCGGGAACCATGGACAATCGATCCAGTATATCGGTATTTTTCATAAAGGTATGTGTCTACGCTTATTTTCCAAGATTAAATGTAACTAAGATGCTTAATTATCGTAATTATGTGATGATTTCTCAATTGTCTTGGTTGAGGAGAACTTATATTCTAATAAAAAGTATAATCGACTAAAAAAATTATAAATTCTTACGTTTGACACTAAATATTCAAAAGGTTCCAAGTCCAACTTTTTCAGTACAGTCGAGATAAGGTTTGACCTCAAACAAATGGCGAGAGAAATTTTTGTTTTTGATCCTAAATTAAGTGCGCTGATTTCATTAAAAAACTTTTACACCTCTACCTCATTTCATTCCCCTTTTTGGCGTGAAATGTGTTATAATAGCCTAGCTTAAAAAATCGTAATAGACTAAGAAAACATGATAATAATAGAACTTTCCCACTAGGGGATTCCTGTATATAAACCATGTACGCGGAGTAAACAAGCACTTTTGTAATTCTAACGATAGTGAATACACTTTAAAAATGTTTATATAAAAGGGCTTCTTTTTAATGACGGAACACGACATGGTGATAGAGGTAGAATAACGTCCGAACCGTACAACGCCTAGCCACGTCAATCCCAAATAGGATAGCCTCAAGATGACATCGTTCAAAAGTCCAGAGCAGTTCGTACCAGGCACGAATCCGGCTTCTACGTGGAAAGATTACAAGGAAGGATACGAGATCTATGCAGTGGCTGCCAAATTATCGGCAGAAGATATAGCAACTCAACGAGCTACATTTCTTCACATCCTGGGACCGGCTGGCTGCCGTATTTACAACACCTTGCCTATCGTCGAAACTGAGACGCAAGAACAGTACCGGTAATTTTAAAAGCTTTTGACACGTCCTACAAGCCCTACAAGAACCTTCTCTAACTTCGCTACGTATTTTTTACAACTGTCCAACACGAAACTCAAACGTTCGACGACTTCTTCACGGACCTAAAATCCAAGGCCCAAGATTGCGAGTTTACTCCATTAACCGACTCGTTAATCACCACACTCATCGTGGTCGGCATACGCAACGAGACATTGCGCAAGTAATTATTAACCAAAGCCAACTTAACATTAAATGTAGCCGTAGCAGCCTGCCAAGCGGAGGAAACTTCTAGCATACAAGCTGTAGCCATGAACGGTCTTTCCACCTGATCCACAATGTCTTCAGAGGCTCCCGCAATCGATGCATTAAAAAGACAAAAATTCAATAAACAACGCAGTTACCTTCAGGAAAGAAAAACGACAGGGACACGCTAACCACCATTCACGGACTAACAACGAAGCCCCGACGCAGTTTCATAACACACAAAGGCAAAGCAAGACGCAACCCATATTCTTCTCAAAATTCCTATCACTCACAGACCGAATGCCCCAACTGCGGCACCCGTCATGACACAAATACCATATCCAGCACGCAATACCAAATGTCTAGGATGCCAAACACGAGGAAATTGGCGTATCAAGTGCCGTAGTACAAATTCGCTGTACGAAACACAAGCGGACCATGAGGAAAGCCTACGATGCGATGAAGATCCTTCGACCCATCAAATCTATAACATACAAGAGTACCCGCAGAATGCAAGCCAGGAATATTTTCACTACAGTCTAACTCTCAATTCAATAGAAGATCCAATTACTACTAATCCCAGCCAGCAAGGCGCTATCCTACAAAAGTCACTCCAACGGGAAGATGATATCTACAACCAAATCTACCTTTTCGAGATATCCACGATATTCAAAGTAGACACAGGTTCACAGGTGAACATAATTACGAACGAAATTTATAAGACCCTGCCCATAAGGGTCCCGATACGAAATCCGCTACATACGATAACAGCATATTCAGGACATACTGTACCAATAGTAGGCATCATCGATGTTCACTGTACATCACTTAATTCACATACAACGCACCCTTTTTACATTATTAAAGAAGAACGCACGCCAGTATTAGGTGCAACGGCAACATTTCATCTTGGATTAATCGAGCATCACCGAAACATATTAGGCCTACCACCGCAGACCATCGACATGCTAGACACAGAGCCCAACCATATGACCACAATAACAGATGAAGCCTTGTCACCAGAGCAAAATACTCAACAACACCACACGGTGTTTGGCAACATAGGCAAAATCAAGGGAAAACACACGATTCACCTCAAACCCCAGGCTCTACCATCGGCTGTTACAGTGCATCAAATACCATTCGCATACCAAAAAGGGGTCAAAGCAGAACTTGACAGAATGCTACAATACGGAGTGACAGTACCCGTCACGGAAGCAAGTGATTGGGTTCCTCCAATGGTAGTAGTACCAAAGACCGAGACTCCTACATCGGCGCAGGACATAAGAATTTGTATCAGCCCACGACGATTGAACAAAGTCATCAAACGCATCGAGAAATCACCCCCAGAAGGAGTCGTAAGGCAAGCAAAATAATTTTAGACCGTTTTTGTCCCGCCTAACGAGCCGCGCGCCCTCCGGCGTGTGTCTCTGGAGTCCTAAATCTGGTAAAATATGACTGCGTCGAAGAGAGTCAACAAAATTTATCAATAAAGGCCAAGTCTCAACCGCTGTTTATTAACCACTTCTCAAACTTTATAAATTGTTTTTTTTTTGGATTAGGTAACCTACGGTAAGTTATTCTTTTCACTTCTCGCCACGAAAGTAAAAGTAAAAATTGTGCCCAGTCGTTCACGGGAGAGCTGAGAGACGCGACGTCATACGCCGATAAACGCCACCGATACGTTACGCCGCTACCTAGGGAAAAAACTCGGCGCGCTGCCGTCGAAACACGCTCACGCCCCTGCCGGGTTTTGTATTCGCGGCGTCTAAGTCTAACCCGACGTACATATGGTAGCTGACGTCTTGTCCTAAATTTTCGTTTCTTTGAGGTGTTTAACGGTGGCGCTACGCTCGTTATCCGGGACCGTTTTGGAAAAAAAAATCAATAGAGACTTTTGCTTGCTCCTTCAGGGGGTGATTTCTCGATGTCAAACGCAACCCGTTCCCAATTCCGACAACAAAGGAACTTTTTGCAGAACTAAATGAAGCAAAGGTATTCACGGTACTAGATATCCAGAGCGCTTTCTGGCAAATACAATTATTATAATTAAAGATATGCTTTTTTGCCACGCCAGAGGGTCAAATTCGGTTCCAGAGGCTACCAATGTGTATATCCACAGGGTTCCAGATGTGTCAATCAGTCATGCGTCAAATATTTCCTAAGAGCGAATTTCCGCAAGTCCACATATCTACTGACGACTTCCTTATAGCAACTCCAGATAGGGCTACTCACATGGACGCCCTGTTACGGATTCCAGAGAGAGCCTTGGTGTCAGGTCTCAGTTTCAGTCGAAAGAAACTACATTTAGCGGTGGCCAGAACAGAATACGTAGGACACATACTAAGTCCTGAAGGAGTCACAGTAGATCCTCACAAAATAGAAGCCATCACATCACTTCCACCACCTCCAACTAAAGCCGCACTTCAGAGCTTTCTAGGGATGGTGAACTACATCATCAATTTCATACCCAACGCCAATGAAGATACGGCGCCATTAAGGGCTGTACTAAAAAAGGACGCTATTTATAAATGGGAAGCAACACACCAGACCCTCTACGATCGATTGAAGACTCTTGCATCTACCGCACCAGTACTCGTATTTTTTAATCCGACAAAACACATCACACTCTCCGTAGACGCTAGCCAACACGGCGTTGGAGCGGTACTCCTACAGGAAGGACACCCAATTGAATACGCGTCCACATCGTTTACGCCAACTCAGTGCAGATAAGCACAAATAGAGAAGAAATGCTAGCCATTGTTTACGCCTGCGAGCATTTCCACAATTACATCGTCGGCACGAAGATAACGGAAGAGACGGACCATAATCCATTAATTGGACTTATACAAAAACCTCTACACATAATCTCGCCACCGTTACAGAGACTGCTGATGCGTCTTTTCTGTTATGAAATCGACCTCATCTACGTTCCGGGAAAACTACTACTAATAGCGGACATGCTTTCGAGAGCACCTTAAAACCATACTAATAAACACCGATAACCTACCAGAATCTATTCAAACCAGATACAAACAAGCATCCTAAGACGACCCAACGATACAAAGGGTCATGGATTTTGTCCAGGAAGGCTGGCCAAAACAAATATAGATCACCTTCACCAGATGTCACAGCGTTTTGTCCATATCAGGATGAACTATAGTCGCCCCAACGAAAGAAGAGCCCTGAGAAAAACGTCCGAAATGGGGTCGCCACTATCGACCCCATAGTTATTAATCAACTTGTTTTTCTCTTGCGATGTCTGTCTGCAATATCGTCTGCTATCGAGATTGAGTGGATAAGTTCGGTGTTATATGACGTCGGCTTTTTGCAGTGTATATGCTGTTATATTTTGTTTATTGCGATCAAGTATTCTGCATAATTCATAACATAACGAAACAACATTAGAAAGTACACCAGTACTAGTTTTCTGTTATTACGATTAACCTCTGAATTTAAAAACATTGAATATTTAAGGAAAGACACCATTAGTGAAAAAACATAAATATAATCAAAAATTTATGTAATTGTCTTAGAATTCAAGCACTCTTTGCCCGTTTAGTTCGAATATTCATCGGAGTCTTCGCTGTCATCTTGCATGTTGATAATAAGAGGTTCAATCGCGGTTTCGATGATGGGATCTTTTTCCCAGTACTCTTCAAGTACCTTTTCCACGTGCATAATCGCGTTGATCCAATTTTCCGGTGTAACACGTTCTATGGCCCTTACTGTGGTATCTTTGACCGTCGTTAGTTTGAAACCAGAATTCTCCTTGGCAACTTCGTTCTTCACTTGTGCCCATATCAACTCAATTTGGTTAAACTGGCAATGGTACGGTGGAAGCCTCACCACTTTGTGACCTCTTCTTTCAGCAATCTCGTCAATTTCGTATCTCAGGGTTCTTGACTTGTGAAATTTAATTATTTCATAGAGTTCCGCTTTGAGTGAGGTTTTGTCATAGGGAATGTGGTGGTCGTTGAGCCATTTCTGCATGTCGCCTTTACGAGTTGCTGTGGTAGGTTTGTCTACAATAACCGAGTGATATGACGCGTTGTCCATGAAGATGGTCGCATTTTCAATGTTAGGAAGAAGTTGTTTTATAAACCACTCTTTCAAGCATTTGGCATTCATGTCGGCATGATAGTCTGCAAGGCCCGATTTAGATGGGAATATCAAGAGTCCATTCTTCACAAAACCTTTCGAGGAACCCGCGTGAAGTACAATAAGTCTCTTTCCTTTACCAGAAGGGAATTTCGGACCAGATATATCGTCCGACTGCCAACATTGGTTTTCATTCACCCACGTCTCGTCAATAAAAATAACGTTGTCCTTCAAATCAATACCTTTTACCTTTTTAGAAATTGCCGACGGCGAGCCACGACGTCAGTTCTTTCCATAAGATGCTTGCGACTATCGACCTTTTTATACTCGAAACCAAGTTGATTTTTAAGTACTTGTCGTAATGATTCACGACCACCGCTGAAAATGGCTTCTTGCGTCACATCGTCGACTTGTCGAAGGGATTCCAGTAATTTCTCTACAGTGGGGAGCTCTTTGCCTAAGTAGAATTGATGTACTCGACGTCTAATGGCTTCAAGCTGAAAGCTATCTACCTCAGTTACGGGGGATGAACGGCTTCTAGACTTCCCGGGACTCTGGGCAACCTCGGCGTATGACTTTCCTATCTGTTCGGCATCTTTCACTTCCTTCTGAATCCTTTTAACCGTTGTACAACTTACACCAGTTGCTGCTGCCGTGCGAACTTGAACCTGTTCAACCGGATGCAAGACACGTTTTTCGTTGCGCTCTCTTTCAAAATAACTGGCCACATTAGATATAATTATTCGTGCCTGGCGGTGGATAGTTGAGCCTCTACTACATTTCGTAAAGGCGACATGCAGAAATGGCTCAACGACCACCACATTCCCTATGACAAAACCTCGCTCAAAGCGGAACTCTATGAAATAATTAAACTTCACAAGTCAAGAACCCTGAGATACGAAATTGACGAGATTGCTGAAAGAAGAGGTCACAAAGTGGTGAGGCTTCCACCGTACCATTGCCAGTTTAACCCAATTGAGTTGATATGAGCACAAGTGAAGAACGAAGTTGCCAAAGAGAATTCTGGTTTCAAACTATCGACGGTCAAAGATACCACAGTAAGGGCCATATAACGTGTTACACCGGAAAATTGGATCAACGCGATTATGCACGTGGAAAAGGTACTTGAAGAGTACTGGGAAAAAGATCCCATCATCGAAACCGCGATTGAACCTCTTATTATCAACATGCAAGATGACAGCGAAGACTCCGATGAATATTCGAACTAAACGGGCAAAGAGTGCTTGAATTCTAAGACAATTACATTAATTTTTGATTATATTTATGTTTTTTCACTAATGGTGTCTTTCCTTAAATATTCAATGTTTCTAAATTCAGAGGTTAATCGTAATAAACAAAAAACTAGTACTGGTGTACTTTCTAATGTTGTTTCGTTATGTTATGAATTATGCAGAATACTTGATCGCAATAAACAAAATATAACCGCATATACACTGCAAAAAGCCGACGCTCTATAACACCGAACGTATCCACTCAATCTCGATAGCAGACGATATTGCAGACAGACATCGCAAGAGAAAAACAAGTTGATTAATAACTATAGGGTCGATGGTGGCGACCCCATTTCGGACGTTTTTCACAGGGCTCTTCTTTCGTTGGGGCGACTATACATACAGATAATGACCTGCTGTTTCGGGGAACCCGTCTAGTCATACCAAGGGCTATGCAGAACGAAATAATGGGAAAAATCCACTCAACACATCAAGGCATTAACTCCTGCATAGCAAAAGCTAAATCCCATGTTTTCTGGCCCAATATCACCCAAGACTTAACAAAACATATTCGGACATGTCACACGTGCGCAAAACGGGAACGTGCAAACTCACCTAAGGAAATGATACCTTACCCCGTACCAACCCTACCATTGGAATGAGCAGGAACAGACCTTTTTAGAATCAACTCTCAAAACTACATCATCCTGATCGATTATTCTTCACACTTCATCGAGGCCAAAGAATTGACAAACACCACATCCCAAGCAGTAATAGAGTTCCTGAAACCACATTTCGCAGGACACGGCCCACCTCAGCAGTTAATGGACCACCATTCAACGCAGCATCTTTTCACAACTTTATGTAAGAATGGGGCATCAAACACATCACATCATCGCCATATTATCCACAGTCTAACGGCCTGACAGAAAGGATGATACAGACGCTAAAAAACTCCATTATCAAAGCGAAAGAGAGCGGCAAAGACCTATCACAGGTCCTACTGGAGTATAGAACCACCCAAAAGCCAACAGACCCTCAGCAGCAGAACTCACCATGGGACGTAGAATAAGAACCCCATTTACATATACAACCAAAATACTAGAACCCCATTATTCATTGCATAGAGAAAGGACGGAGATTGTCAAACAACAAGTGCAGATGGTCAAACAATTCAACGATAAACAAGCCTCTACGACAAAAACCGTAGGACAAGGGCAAGCCATTTATTACAAGGTTCTTTTAGGAAGGTTATGCCGACGATGACGACAACGGAAGTTCCTCACAACTTGACTGTAATCGGCCATCTTTCTCTAGCACCCATGACGTCAGTGAAAAGTCTACTCGAACGCCAAAACGGCCGCAAATGCAAACAGTTAACCCTGCACCATTAGCCCTCTAACAAATAAAAAAATAAAACGTGACGTCATTGAAAGGCGCTTGTAGTGCCAAATTGAAGGAGAAGAGACATTATTTGTGACGTAAAGTAAACTCTGAAATTTGAATACTGTTTTTTTGAAACATTAAAAAACAAAATCACAGCCACAGTGAAATATTGTTGGTTTTAATTATGTTACTGTCAGTCGAAATACATTGAATACAATAAAATATGCCTTAACTGAATTAGTATTTTCTTTATTAAAGTCACTCTTTAATATGACTGACATTACAAAATTTTCATTTCCTAATGGCGGTAATTCAATTTGGAATGGATTTACCGCAATTTGGAAATGCAATTTTTTTTAATGTCAGTCATATTAAAGAGTGACTTTAATAAAGAAAATACTAATTCAGTTGAGGCATATTTTATTGTATTCAATGTATTTCGACTGACAGTAACATAATTAAAACCAACAATATTTCTCTGTGGCTGTGATTTTGTTTTTTAATGTTTCAAAAAAACAGTATTCAAATTTCAGTTTACTTTACGTCACAATTAATGTCTCTTCTCCTTCAATTTGGCACTACAAGCGCCTTTCAATGACGTCACGTTTTACTTTTTAATTTGTTAGAGGGCTAATGGTGCAGGGTTAACTGTTTGCATTTGCGGCCGTTTTGGCGTTCGAGTAGACTTTTCACTGACGTCATGGGTGCTAGGGAAAGATGGCCGATTACAGTCAAGTTGTGAGGAACTTCCGTTGTCGTCATCGTCGGCATAACCTTCCTAAAAGAACCTTGATTTATTACCAGGCAGGCAGGCGGAACTGGTTACCTGCTAAAATTCTACGAAAGGGTCCTGAACCAAGATCTTATCAAATAAAAATGGAAAGACAAATATTTCGGCGTACGAGAATCCACCTTCGAGAAGATCACAGACAGAATACCGTCGTGAAGAAGCAGGATAACACTTCCACACAAGAACGAACAATCAGTACAGACTATGAGCCATGACTAGACTAGGAGACCTTCAAAAACACACACAACACATCGGTGCTAGTCAACACGAGAATATTAATGGGACAACTCCACCAGTTGCCCTGATTAGAGAATCCCCACGACGAACAACAACCCAACGAATACCTCGCCACGACCAGACGCCTTCACAAATACACCCAACCTTCCTCCCAGATTTGGCCCAGGACAGAAACTCAGGAATCTAGTAGAAAATCAAACCATCACCAGTCAAGGAGTGGACGTCCGCCCATACCCCCTAAGCGATTCAATTCAGATGATTACAATACAGATTCCAGGCATAAAAACGGTTCTTATTAACGTAATTTAAGGATATGTTCAAAACAAAAATATAAGTAATAAATAAATATAATAATCTGCATTGGAGAAGGAAATATGTTGTAATAGGCTAGCGGAAAAAATCGTAATAGACTTAGACTAAAAAAACATGATAATATTAGAACTTTCCCACTAGGGGATTCCTGTATACAGGGTGTTTCTGAGAGATCTGGAAAAATTTAAGGGGGTTTTTCGTGGGGTCAGACTGAGTGAAAAAGGTTTATGAACCTTTAGTCTCACGCGCTGCGTTGCGTAGTTATGAGCCCTTGAAAATAGTCCTCAAAAATACGAAAAACGACCGAAAGGTGTAGGTAAGATGGTGCCTTTGACTATTATTGTTTTCAATTTAATTGTGCATAAGCTAATTATCGAGAGATAAGTGAAACAAGGTGTTTATTAACTAAAAAAAGTGTATCAACATGTTTAGGAGTGTGCAATCATTAACTTTGGTCAGAAGTACTTGAACTCAAAGTGTGGTTTATTACGTGTGTTTCGGGTGTTGAAAAGGGAATTTTACAAGAAACCGTTATTTATTACCATAATTATCAATTGTTTAATAATCGGAATCAGAAGTATTTACAAAAATTATTCGAAATGCATTCCGTCAGCGTTGATACACACTTGAGCCCGTCTAATAAATGATTGTCTAACTCGTTCGAAGATCCTTGGTGTGTTGCGTACGGTTTCGCAGGCATCAATAATCCTTTGACGTAGATCTTCCACGTCACGCACTTCACTAACACAAACTAAGTCCTTAAGGTGGCCCCAAAGAAAGAAATCACAAGGGTTTAGGTCCGGAGATTTGGCTGGCCACGCAACCGTTCCGATACGACCAATCCACCTCAAAGGGAACGTTTCATTAGGAGAGAAAAATGAGGTGGTGCACCGTCGTGCATAAACCACATGTCTCGTCTCAAGGCCAATGGTACGTCTTCAAGAAGCTCGAACAGATTGTCTTGAAGAAATCGGAGATATGCCTCACCATTAAGCCTTGGCTGCAAAAAGAATGGTCCAATTTAATGGTCATCAACAATTCCGCACCAGACGTTTAAGCAGAAGTGTGTATCAACGCTGACGGAATGCATTTCGAACCATTTTTGTAAATACTTCTGACTCCGATTATTAAACAATTGATAATTTTGGTAATAAATAATGGTTTCTTGTAAAATTCCCTTTTCAACACCCGAAACACACGTAATAACCCACACTTTGAGTTAAGTACTTCTGACCAAAGTTAATGATTATACACTCCTAAACATGTTTATACGCTTTTTTTAGTTAATAAACACCTTGTTTCACTTATCTCTCGATAATTAGCTTATGCATAATTAAATTGAAAAACAATAATGGTCAAAGGCACAGTCTTACCTACACCTTTCGGTCGTTTTTCGTATTTTTGAGGACTATTTTCAAGGGCTCATAACTACGCAACGGAGCGCGTGAGACTAAAGGTTCATAAACCTTTTTCACTCAGTCTGACCCCACGAAAAACCCCCTTCATTTTTTCCAGACCTTTCAGAAACACCCTGTATAAACCGTGTACGCGGAGTAAACAAGCACTTTTGTTATTCTAACGATAGTCAACACACTTAATAAATGTTTATCTAAAAGGGCTTGTTTTTAATGACGGAACACGACAAAATGAACGCTCGAAGCTTAGGTTCTAGGATACATAAATTGTCAAGGAGTAGATTTTTAGAAAGCTCTTATCATTCTCTAAAATTTAAGCGAAGAAGTTGGGCAAGCTTAAAACTTACCCACATTCGTGTTTTACTCCGAAAATCAATTCTATCTGTTTTTAATGAGAAAACAGGTAGAATTTATTTACGAAAACTCTTATTCGTTAGGAAATATAACATTTATTCATTAAACAAAAATCTATGATTGGTGGGTTTTTGCGCTAATATTGTGATATAGTACGAATATAAAAATTGATTAATTGTGAGCGCTAAATTTTTCCAAAACGCCATCAGTGTACATTTAAGGCAGTTCGTACATTTATAGCAATTCGTTCACGTACAAAAATATGTTTATGTTAGGGATTTTATCCTCCTCAACTGTTGTTTGACCACCTGAGAGGACAAAGTACAAATTCCTGAAAACATTTACTCGAGTAGTTGCGGGCGATGAATTAAACGTATGTGGCCCAAACTTTAGGAGTACGTATACTGCGCGATATGGATGGGAAAAGTGTTGGAGAATATATATTTAAAAGGAAAAACCAAGCAATTAATTCGTAAAATAAACCAACTGTCTTAATATCCAATGAGAAGTAGATATATATCCCTCCGTATTGTTTCAAAGGCTGTTAATATCTGCTCAAGCCAACGAAGATTATTATTTAAGTACGAAATTGAATAGGCTGGCGTTTGTTACCCAAGGGTTTATAGTACAGGGGTTCTATCCCAAAACAAGTGGTATCCAGACAGTCTGGATAAACGTGGAGTGATGGTCAATCGAGTATTCGGTAACCGCGTAAATAATTAAATGATTCTTACCCGCGCAAAAAAAAAAAAAAAAAAAAAAAAAATCAAAATATAAATAAATGGAGAAAGGAGTCTTGGCGACATATGGCGCCAGGGACTCCAGCCAGAAAGAGAGAAAACTCAACTGTCTACGGCGAAAACATGGGTGTCGTAAACACCAAAATTCTGCCCTTTTTTAGGAGCGACACGAAGGAGAGTAAACGTGCTGAAAGCTACGTTCCTTCCCCCAACTACATCTGTATTTCGAGCTATCTTTCTATAACGTGCATTGATGATGTCATCACTCCACATAAAAAGGGTGAACCCGGTTACCCGGAACAAATTAGGTTACTAAAATTTTCATACTTATAGAATTGAATGCGCTCTTTAACCTTGGAGGAGCGACGTTTCTGGAGTGGTATAGTGGGCTCTCTATGAGCAACAAACCAAACCAAATCTTCTAGTAAAAAATAGTGTAAAATATAAAAGGTCATTGTAGATATGGTCAAAGCGTCTGCTCACTGGGATATAGTGTACCCGTGATTTTAATAGTGATAATGAAAGTTCCTACTCATTAAGTTTTCATTAAGATTAATGAATTTGTTATTGATAGTCAGGGCCGCATTATGGCCTAGGCATTATAGGCAATTGCCTAGGGCCCGAAAATGTCAGGGGCCCGAAACTGTGCTTTGTAAACTTTTTTTTTAACGAATTTATTTTTTATTGTGTAAAATGAGAAAAAAATGCAGTTTAAATTTTTAACACTTTCAATATATAATAAATTCACTATCATATTCTTAAAGTAAAAGTAGAACAATCTTATTTTTCAAGGGCGTCGAGAGGTCCATGGGAATTCTGGGAAAATCCGGGATCTCCTTTCTCGCTGTCTAATAACTCTACATTATTAACAGTTTTCCGGGCCCTAGGCAAGATCCAACCAACAGGGCCCCTTTATTCAAAAAAATTTAAAAAAACCACGACTTATTGAACCACCGCGTCGTCCCTCAAGTCAAATATATTTTCAAACTAAGTTTTAGTTTCGGTTTCTTCACTTAAAAGACGCAGCTGCGTAGTCGACGCAGCGCTGTGCCAGTTCCCTTCCCTATATATCATTCATATGCATAATAATGTAGAGTTACTAGACAGCGAGAAAGGAGATCCCGGATTTTCCCAGAATTCCCATGGACCTCTCGACGCCCTTGAAAAATAAGCTTGTTCTACTTTTACTTTAAGAATATGATAGTGAATTTATTGTTTATTGAAAGTGTTAAAATTTTAAACTGCATTTTTTTCTCATTTTACACAATAAAAAATAAATTCGTTAAAAAAAAAAGTTTACAAAGCACAGTTTCGGGCCCTAGGCAATTGCCTATAATGCCTATGCCATAATGCGGCCCTGTTTAGTTCTTGGAACACCCAATTTAGCCGTTTATCCCTTACATTCCAAGTTTCCACTTTCCAAAATATCCACCAAGTTCCAACTCAAGCTTAACGGTCAAATTTTTAGATTTGATGAACTAGCAGACGCTTTTTTAAAACTATTAAAACCATCTAGAAGGCGCTGCGGACCCTACGGACCGTACGAACCAACCCGCGCGTGATTTAGGACGCTATCATATTACAAACGCGCATGAGTTTGAATTTCATTTATTTTAGGCTCTATTTAGGCTTAGCATTTTTATGAAAGACGATTAAGCAGGCGTTGCGAGTTATTATTATTTATGTGAATTAATGTATTTTTAATTAAGGAAAACATCGTTTGGAACAGTTTTTGTCTCTATCAAAGGTATTTAGCCTCTTTATATAAATGATATCTATGGTTTCTGTTGAGTATAAAATAAAACTGCTCATTAAAGTATTTAATAGTATTTAATAAAACATTTAAGGTAAAACAATCAACTATTAACTCATGGAGAGCTGGGGACTAAGTGAAGAAAGTTGAGATGTAAGAGCAGACGAAAGTTCAGCTAAGAGTATATAATTGAGGGTATAATACCCCTTAAGGGCAGTGCGTTCAGGGTCAAAGTATATCAATCCTCAATACTCCCCCTCTTTGACATGAATAGAACCAAAATACATAATTACATCGATATTATTTGATATTACTTTCGCAACTGTAACATTTGAAACATATTATCAAAGGTATATTTGTTAAGGGTTTTTGTAAAGACATCTGCACTATTATTTTTTGACGCGACATGTAAATTGAATACACCTTCCGCAAGTTTTTCTCGAACCGGATATCAAAGAATATAGTAGATTGATTATCGCAATATATAATTGGTTTTTCAATTTTAACATTAAAAAGCTTAATTTCGTTAATAATAGGTAACAACCATAATAGTTCTTTAACAGCTTCTGATAGTCCAACGTATTCGGCTTCACGAATAACTCTGCCAAAATTTATGTTTAAATAGTCTTTTTTCCAGCATGATTAAATAATAATGTAAAATTCAGTCAATTTTGGCAGAGTTATTCGTGAAAGCTAGGTTTCGATGAATGGCACTGACGATTTAAAACGAGAATATATGTCCATTCAAAGTTGCAACTTTGGTTAACGAACTCATAATTATATCTGTCCATTCCAAGTTGTAACTTTGATTAAGGACTCATTATATCTGTCCATTCCAAGTTGTAATTTACAACTGGGACACAAATAAAACTACCTTCTAGTTGCCTAGCAACTAGGTTTTGTATTAATATTTGACCCTTTGTAAGAAAAAAAGTGTGGATGAACTGCCAAGAAGGATAATTGTTAGCTTGGAAAGTTTATTTAAACATTCTAAACGTTTTGGAAACGATTTCGGAGTGACTATTGTGAACGTATCTTTAAACCAAACCCAATTAATACGAAACGTAACATTACTCTTCGACGTTCTTTGTAGGCGAATATTGGAAACGGCTTGAAACCGCTTTCAAAGTGACTAACGCGAACGTACCTTTAAACCGAACCCACCATATTTCTACGAAACGTAACTTTACTCTCTTCGACGTTCTTTGTAGGCGAATATTCCATGTCTTGAAACTGCTTTCTATGTGACTAGCGTGAACGTGCCTTTAAACCAAACCTATAGCCAAGGAACGTATTACGTAACCTTACTCTTCGACGTACTTGAAGCCGAATATTTGAATTAGTTTGAAACCGGTTTAAAAGTGACAATTGTTAACGTACCTTTAATTGGAACGCAACCTATTGCGAGGAAACTTAACCTTATCTTTACTAGTTCCATTAAAAATTATTAACTGAATATATAAAACGGTTTGCAAACGGTGGCTATAGAAACAAAAATTATTTCAAACTCTTTTGGTAATCAATTAAATTAAGAAATAAAAATCATAATATAGTCTTAAAAATTAATTAATGTTGCATTAAAATTATAATCAAAATAGTAGTGAACTTAGCTGACGCTCATACGCTGTAATAGGCCGAGACAAAGGTCAAAGAAAGCCGTCTGCCAAAACAGGTTCATTTACACATGTTTTATCCAAGTTTTAAATGTTCTATTCGAAACACCAACTTGCTAAACAGTTTGGTTTTAAAATAAATTAAATGAAAACAATGATTTATAATGATCATTCTTACGCCAAAAGAAAAAAAACTGTTACTAAGACACAAGCCTTATTCATATTTGCTATTTTGAGCAAGCAGCCTAATTTAGGACTGAAATTTCTAACAAAACGGGCGTTTTAGAAGACTCCTTTCACCTTCAACCCTCATGAACCTTGGAGCCCCAGAGCCCTTTCTTGCCTTTTTCTACAGTTATTATTATATATTTCAAGTTAGCAATCAGCGAACATGATAGCGCTAAAAACCGGTTTTCCTTTCTCAACCCTAGGTAGTCACACAGTTCGCGCACGGTTTCGTATTACGCATCCTCCCCCCATCATCCTCGATAGAAAGAGGCGGAAGAGGGCCAAAGCTGAAATATCATCAAGCAGGTAACGCCCTCTAGCAAGAAAAAAAAAGAACTTCACTTTTATCGAAATTAAATTTTTATGATAATATGAAATATAATTTAAGAAGGTCTACTAACTCTACTCACATTTTATCAGTTTTATTTCAGCATTTAATTTTAACATAGAAGAATAGTGCAATTTGGCTCGATGTAAGAGCAATGATGTACAATTTCAAATTGGCGCCAAAAATTAATATTTTATTAATTAATAATGAAAACAAAGAAAACCGTTTTTTCAACTTCTTTCGGGGATTAGACGATTCCTACTATTATTTAAGAAAAAATAGATAATTTAACTAGAAAAAAAATTTCGATGCTAAGCGGGACTCGAACTCCCAACCGGGTACCCCACCATTTATATCTTTATCACTGCAAGATAGATGCCTTATCAAATTGCGCCACAGTAGCGATGACGTAAGATCGTTTAAATTAGGTAGTCTTTAGAGGATCGAGAGATAAATTAAGCTTGTGGAAGTAGGGGATTTTAAAACTCGATTAACTTAATTATTAAACGTTATTAAGATACGAAACTTGCATTGGAATGCAATTTGGCCTACTATTAAACCAAATACACAATTAAACTTAAGATCAAGAAATTCTAAGATAGCTAAATAAGTGAGCAAAGTTGATCATTCTTGTCTTTCACCCGAAAAAATCGGAAATCTCGAGGACACAAATAACTATAGCCTCGTCCGAGGCTATAGAATAACTATATGGGATTATATTCTATAGCCTCGTCCGATAACTATAGCCTCGTCCGAGGCTATAGAATATAATCCCATATTTCGAGGTATTTAGAACGTATCGAGTTAATTGGCATAATCGTTGCCAATCCATTATTCCGGGATTGCTATTAAACTGTGAAAGTGCCACCACAGAAAAAAGGATATCAGGTCGCGTTCGCAATGCTAGAAAAAGTAGACAACCGATGAGGGATCTATATGGGTATTTTGTCATAGCTTCTTTATCTTCGCTGTTTGTTGGACAATCATCTCTAGTTAATTTCATACCAGCCGCCAAAGGTAGGCTTACTGGCTGTAATGCGGAATCTTCTTCCAATTTCTTTAATATAAGACTCCTGATGCAATTTCCAGTTGCCGTTTATGTGGTTTCAAACTCTATTCCCAGTATTTTTCGAACTGGTCCCAAACACTTGATTTCGTATTTAGTTGATAATCTACTATAAATGTCATTGAAAATTGTGTTAGTTTTTGCCAAAACCACCAAATCATCAACATAAACAAGGACAATTGCCTCATATGGAATATAGTATACGCAATTTGCGCCGAGAAATTTTCTAAAGCCAAGTTCTTTAAATGAACCATCAAGTTCCATAAACCATCTTTGGCCGCTTTGTTGTAAGCCATATAATGCTCTCTTCAGTTTTATACAATGAGTATCTGAGTTTTGTTTTTCAAAACCGGGACTTTGCTACATATATATTTCGCGATCCAAACTTGCGTAAAGATATGCATTTTTTACGTCGAGGTGCTGATGTAACCATCCCAATGATAATACGAAAATTGACATAAAAAAATCTTATTAACGAAAAATTCACTACAGGTGAAAAAGTGGAATCGTAATCAGTTCCTTCTTCTTGACTAAAACCCTGAGCAACAATTCGTGCTTTGTATCTTATAATTTCTCCATGTGGATTTTTCTTCAGGGTATAAACCCACCGGCAACCGATGATTTTCTTTTCCGCAGGTTTCTTTACGGTTTCTGTAACTCCACGGTCATCGAGTGTAGCCATTTCTTCATTCATTGCCGTTTGCCATTCAGTTTTCTGCGGTGATTTTATTGCCTCGAAGTAATTATTTACCTCAGTACAATGGGCTTCAGAGCAGTCATTGACATCGTATTGGGTAAGACTGGACAACAAAGCTGTAGCAGCATTCTTAGTTGAAAAATCGAATAGTTCCATATCATACGATAAATTATTTGCTTGGGGGTACTTCTTAACATCCGATGTAGAACGTAGTATATCGCCTTCTGGTGTGTAATAATAGATGTCCAGTTTCCCTTTAGTTTTTCCAGATGCTCGATGAATTATTTCCCGTCGCCAATCATTAGGTAAGTCTTTAATAACATCTCGAGTTACAGTATCTTTTTCGAGCGTAGGCTCCTCATTAGTTCTACGGGTTTCATCTTCTTCAGATCGTAATTTAGCAGTCATGTTTCTTGTAGCTGGTCTTGTAAATTTCTCATCTATTACATTTTTCTCCCCCTGAATCATATTATATTTGGATTTTATATCCGTGTTATCTTGAGTATCATCGGTACGTAATTGGACTGGTGGACTCCTTGAGCCGATTTCTACATGGTCAACAACATTGGCCTTATCTTCCCCCGGAATCGGTTCAAGTCCAATATTTTCGCCAAAATCCAATTTATCTTCATCGTCAAAAGAAGACCAGACCAAAGTGTCCTGCGGAATATCGGAAACAAACTGTTTAAAATAATCCATACCCAAACGAGATTCAATAAAAGAAACATGTTTAGTCTCCGTAACTTTCCTGTCTGTAGGGTGTCAAATGCGGTAACCTTTCGTTGAAATAGCATATCCAATTAAAATGCCTGGTCGAGCACGACGATGGAGTTTACTCTCGCATAGCTGTTTCGAGAGAGAGCAAAAAGCAAGGCAACCAAAACGGCGCAGGTGATTAGCACTGGGAGTACGTTGATTGAATAATTCGAGAGGAACCTTCTCGTGAAGAAGTGCATGGCGAGATCTGTTCTTTAAATATACAGCAGTTTGGGCAAGTTCGGCCCATAGAAAATGTGGAAGTTTTGATTCCTCGAGGAAGGTACGGATGGTATTTAATATTGTTCGGTTAATTCTTTCGGCAACGCCATTCATAGGTGGTGAATATGTATTGGTTCTCTCCTGACGGATACCGTGATATTCACAAAATGTTTGAAACGAGTGGGCACAATACTCTAATCCGTTATCGGTACGGATCGCCTTAATTCGTCTGTTGGTCTGATTTTCTACCAAAGTCTTAAAACGTTGGAAATACGAAAATGCTTCGGCCTTGCTCTTCAAAATCTATAGCCAAGTATATCGACTGAAATCATCTATAAATGAAATATAATATCGAGCTCCCCCTGCAGATTGTACAGGAGCTGGTCCCCAGATATCGGAATGTATCAAGTCCAACAAACCAGTAGATCGTATCTCCCCAATATTAGTATGTGAAGCCCGAATACTTTTCCCGAGTTTACATTCAATACAGTCCTCCAAAGTGCCATGCAATAAGCCAAGTCCCTGAAGCAAATTACGTGATGACATATACTTTAAATCCCCCTCATTAATATGCCCCAACCGTCTGTGCCATAACTCCAACTGCGGTGAATATTGAGCAACAAATGTAGAAGGTGCAGGGTAAGTACAATCAGGAATTGCATCAGTGAAAGTGAGGTCAACATCATGTGGGAGAACTCTCGCATTTTGTACTGTGTAAAACTTGTCTTCCGTCAAAGGGGCAACAAATGCATATCATATGCTGTATATTTAGAATTCACCAGTACACCCTTAAACCCAGATTTGTCGATTAAACGTCCCGAAATCAAATTCCTCCGCAAACCGGGTGTATGTAAGACATCCTTGGGTCTAAATATATCTCCACCATCCCCTCCAATCTGTAATCGAATATCTCCAATGCCTTCAATATGTGAATTACCTTCTCCGCAAGACGCCTCAGCCGACATCACCTTATAAGTAATAAACCATGATAGTTGGTTGCAAGAATGGAACGTCGCGGCAGAATCTATTATCCAATCGCCATTCAAAGGTGACGATAAAAATGCTGAGGCAAAAAAAACTTGCCTGTCTGGTTTGGGCCTTCTCGAAGATCGATAATCACGCTGGTCTCGGCTACCATCATGGCGGACAAGACTGTGGCCCTGACTATTTTCCTTATATTGAGGCTGGTCTCGGCAATTAGCTTGTTTGTGTCCAGGACGATTACAGCGATAACATATCAACTGAGAAACACGTCGGTAATTATCCCGATACTGTTCAGGGTTTGATCGTGGGTGTACAAGTAAAGCATTCGTAGAATTTTCCAGTGATCTATTCTTGTCCCTTTCCAATAAGCGGCCATATTCTGCTAAAAGTTTGGCCTTAATCGGTTCTGGTTTAAAATCTGTATCCTCAAGTTGGTATATTAGTTGAACTATGTTGTCGTAACAGTCAGGTAATCTATCAATTAGTTGGTACGAAACGTCTTTATCTGTCACAGTTTCCCCAGCTTCTTCCAGTTGTCCCTTAATGTGCTCAAACTTGCCAATAAAAGCAGGAATGCTTTCTCCCGGGAGACATTCTGTAGAATAGAACTGTCTTCGTAATGTAGCGATGCGTGCACGTGAATTGGGTGCAAATGTAGCCTTTAACGCCTCCCATTGCTCATGTGGGGTTTTTGCTTTAATAATAATACTTCTAAGTTCATCAGATATACCCAGAGCAAGAATTGAGTAAGCCTTGGATTCTCTAATATCAAACTTCACTCTCTCGGTAGAAGTTGCAGTCGTTGGTGGTGGTGACTCAAACAAAGTGACTATTCCCCAGACTCCCTCACCACGCAGAAACATTTCCATTTCGTACGACCATTGTTTATTATTGTTAGAAGATAATTTCGCAAACTGACCAACTGCATATGATCGACCTCCGTCAGCCATCTTGAATCTTGAAGAGCGATAAAGTTAAAAAAAAAACGCATTAAACTTTTCTCATAAAAAAACGTGTTTCTACCTCGCGATCTGCTACCATGTTGAGTATAAAATAAAACTGCTCATTAAAGTATTTAATAGTATTTAATAAAACATTTAAGGTAAAACAATCAACTATTAACTCATGGAGAGCTGGGGACTAAGTGAGGAAAGTTGAGATGTAAGAGCAGACGAAAAAAAAAACGCACTAAACTTTTCTCATAAGAAAACGTGTTTCTACCTCGCGATCTGCTACCATGTTGAGTATAAAATAAAACTGCTCATTAAAGTATTTAATAGTATTTAATAAAACATTTAAGGTAAAACAATCAACTATTAACTCATGGAGAGCTGGGGACTAAGTGAGGAAAGTTGAGATGTAAGAGCAGACGAAAGTTCAGCTAAGGGTATATAATTGAGGGTATAATACCCCTTAAGGGCAGTGCGTTCAGGGTCAAAGTATATCAATCCTCAATAGTTTCTCTGGGGTCATAAGGTCTAAACGGCGCCTATTGGTCGGATGTTTACTCGGAAATTGAAACACAGGGACCCCATGCTTTTTTTTAGCAGACAACGAAATCCGATCTTTAAAACCTTTTCTATCATATTTAGGTTTTCGATAACGTACATTCAGAAAAACGTAAAATCGAGAAAGTGATACATCAGTTTTCATTTGCCCTTTAAGGATTGAAGCTATGTTTTTTTATTATTATTATTTTCATTATTTCTAGACGACCCCGCTATAGGCCGGGAATCGGAACCCAAAAGCTCGCTTCCAACGCCATCAACTCCATTTTGAAATTATAAATGCCAACGCCAACAAAACTCCAACTAATTACCGCAATAACCCAATATTCCCGAAGCCACCTAACACCAATTTTATTTTATTTAACCCAACTCCAACTACGCCCGAAAATGAAATCCTCTAACGCTAAATTCCCTGAGACTATATATGTGTAAGAGCTCTCTGCTTAAATTTGTACAAAAATATTTTTATGGGTTAAAACTGTTAGCAAATAATTTCTATATCAAATAGCAATTTTAATTATTATGTTAATAATTTTACAATAAATAGTGTATTTTAAGGCTAATGCTCAAAAATAATAACTATACTACATTTTAACTATATCTGGTTATGTTTTACAGCTTTTTACAATTTTGGTCGCCATTTTCCAAAATGGCGGAATATTTTCTCTTCATTAAACGTTTTATAGACAGCAATACTTAGAAAAGAGCATCCTATTATTTAAACTGCGAAATTATAAGAAAATCTTTAATGGTTTTTCCGCGGAAACTTCATATTTCGCTAGATTTATCAATTTTTACCAGTTTCAATGCATGTTTGCGAGCTTCCGGTTTGATAATCGCTAAACATGCATAGAAAAGAAATCGTGAGGGGTGTTTTACGCTACATTTTAAGCTTAACCATCAGTCAATCCGATAATTACATATAAAGTTATATGTAGTTTTAGTAATTTTGGGGGCCATTTTCCAAGATGGCGGATTTTCCCCACAGCTGTGAGATTGGGAGACCTCACCATTCAATTCTATAAGTATGGAAATTTTCGTAACCGTTCTAATTTGTTTTGCGTCAAACCATAGAATGCCTATACTATTAGGCATCAAACGCCGGCCTATTCTTTTAATTTTAGGACATTACAAGCGCCGCTGAAGGATGATATCCGGCTTATTTATTTGACGATTTGGAATAAACGCAATCAGCTGTTAAAAGCGCACTTGCAGATTCATAAAAGGCCATTAAATTAAATCGCCATTACATTTGCTATAAAATTTCAAGTAGATCACCCTGGGAAGTGGCTGAGACCATCATTAATATGCAAAATGATTCTATTGGCCAGCATGAAAAACGTATAGAACACACGTGACCCCGAAGTAGCCAATAAAAATCAAAACAAAGAATAATTATTATTTACTGGATTTTCGCACGATTTGGCGGTCCACATTCTATGGTCAATCTTGCGACAAGGTCTCATTAAGAAAAATGTATGTAAAACAATAGAAATTTCATACTTATAGAAGATAAGTTATAAACTTATGATAATATGTTTAACCAGAAATCTTTCGACTCAGTTTTTAAAGATTAAGGATATATTTAATATTTTTCTTCTAACCTAGTAATAGCCTCGCTTTTATAAAATTGAGTTTAAGTTTTCAAAAAACACGGGTTAATGCACGCTAAAAATTTAGTATAAAAACTCCGATGTTTCACATTAGAGAGCTGCACCGCAAGTTTCTTGTCGTTTTACCAGATACCAGCTAATTTTACCGCTCTTTGATCCCAAACAGACTCAATTGTCATTGCCAGCTCTTCGATCAGTAAGTATTTTTTAAACTTATTCTCTATGTAGATTATTCTAAAAGATTATTTATAAATATTAGAATGTATTACTCGATCTTTAAATTTGACTAAGACGAGTATATTCTATAGGGAAAACTATGAATTCGTGATATTATTGGCTTTTTTTATAAGTCTTTGAAACTTATCTGGACCTTTATACCGATAGAGAACAAGCACTTTTACATTTTAAACATTGTTTTTGTAGTCATCGACGTGAAATTATAGCTGCTTTCAAAACAGAGAAGAAAACAAAGCTGATTCTCGGTGAATTTGAGTCAACAAAACTCAGATATCAATTATTAAAAAAGTGTACAAAGTCACCGGGTCTGACCATAGAACCACTAAGTATTTTCGTCTTTTCCAAAGTCGTGGTCAACGCCATTTCTAAATAATAGAAGAACCCACATCCACCCCGTGGTAGCGGATGTGGCTGAAAATGCGTGCTAAACGCGAAAATAATTATTTTCAGCAGAGAACCCTACATTTTACCATGCTTGATCCCTAACCCCGCTCACATGGTAAGGCACACTAACTCCCTGCTTCGCTCTCAATTCGAACGTATAAATAAAAATAGCCCCGAACGAGAAAAGGGTACGTATTAATGGTAATTAAAAAGTGAGACTTTTATTTTTTGGGATTTTTGAACTTTCCCGAACGAGCCGTTCAAATAAGACACCAGCATTATTGATCTGATTGAACCGGCTAATTAGGCCTCGTCTGAAGAATATGGATGGAACAACTTTCTAAGCTGCCTGTTCGATAACTCGCCCGTCCTGAAAATATTAAAATGTTATTTCCGGATTTCATTTCACCAATCGAGAGACTCCCCGCCTTTGGCTAAGTAAAATATTGGCTCGCTTTAGTTACTTTTGTTTAAGCCTTCGGGTCATGCAACAGTAATAAGTGTAGTTATTCTACGGGATTGACCATCTTGTTATACCTATAGCTATATTTACGGTTACAAGGACAGAAGGTCAAATATACGAGAAGATGGTCGCTCATTTTCGGATATATCGCGTCTTATTTGATTGGTAGCACGGAACGTATTGCCGATGGCACCGCCGTTGGAAAAGGCGAATAACAAATAATGGTGTATGACTACTTGAGAAACATCAATAAAAGGTAGTTATTCTACCTACAATATACTTAAAGGGCAACTATAACAGAAGACAGGACGCACTGTTCGAGAAGCTGGTCTCTCATTTTAGGTTCGTATTTTTTATCGCACGAAATGCACTTTGAAGGAACTCGTTAACCAACAGAATTCTTACGATCGGACCGTACACGAAACGAGATAACTCGAAATATACCGAATTAACCCGCAATCTCCTAATTAAGCAAATTGACTACATTTTAATGAGAGTAGAGTTCCATTAGAAGATCACAAATATAATATATATCTTTCAAAACAGAATTACGACTGTGGATGATTTTACAGAATATGTGGTAAATTCCGATTAGTATCAGTTAGCTTTCGCGCGAGATGCGATGGGACCATCTCCGCTTAGTAAAGCCACGCGCCCGCCAGATAAGGCAACCACGCGGCTTTGCTTATTCACTCTCATAACGAGGGATAGGTGAAAGGAAATAATTCCCCTGCCAGCAAAGCTCCACACCGAGCGGAGAAGTAATCTCCTTCCAGCCTGCGGACGATAAGCGTCGTTGCAGATTTCCCACGAGTACAAACAATTGGGCCAACATTTTTGTCCGCCGTCGCTTATACCTCGTGAAGAGAAAAAATAGTAACACGCATTATTCACTGAAAATTACATTTTTCAGAAGTTTGCCGGATACAGTTTGATTCCCTATAGCTTAGAAGAAACAGCAGAGCTCAAAAAAAGTGGTAACTTTACCCTGTTGGCGCCGATTTATGAAAGGCGACCGTGGTATTATTCCACAAAGAATCCCCCGCTGGTGTGGAATAATTTCGGTTCACTCGTTCAAATTGACATTCAGGTAAAACGAATTAACATTTAGAAATGATCAGGCTTCGAGATTTTGAATTATAATTTTGGTAGCTCGTATCTCATGCCATGTTCTATAGCAAAAAATTTCTTCGCTATAGAATTGCTTCTGTTCGTTATAGGCATGGTCCTCCAGAAACCCAATATCTCTTTTAAAATATGACAAAAGCCATATGCCATAAGCCTACGAAAGTCGGTCCGTTTGGACGTAGCCCCTCCACAGTCGTAAAGCCATTCATCAATTGTCAAACTGTTTTTATATTCCCAAGGGAAAATAAAAACACGAGCGACCAAGGGTTCTAAGTTTAGGGAAACTTCATAACTGTGCATGCTTTTAAATATGTAAACGATGCCTTATCACCCTTCCGATGACTATCGAAATCTTTTTAAGGTAGCGCGTTACCATGTAAGAAAATGAAAGCGCGTGTTTGATGCCAGGGTTTTTTTTAGAAAAAACGAACTCGTACGAGTCAGTCGCACTTTTCGCGAGCTCCTGCCACGCGTTTATGAGAAAATAATTCCTGGTCCTTAGGTTACTAATTTAGCTGAGTGCGCCTATACTACGGATACATCGTGCGCTTCGCGTCCTGGTATTTGGCGAGGTATCGCGATTTAAATTTTAATTAGTTAGATAGTTAGGCAAGAGACAATAGCCCGCTAAAGAATTTAAGCCTCTTAGGACGTGTTTCGCCAACGTGGAGTTGTAAAGGCGCCAGTTTTATTCCCTCACTTTCTTGGGGAAACCCCGTAGCCAAGCTCGCGTTCATCCACAAAAGTCCGAGAGCGAACAAAAAAAAAAAAAAAAGAGGGGGATATAATGTCTCAAAAAGCCACGGGAGATCTACGAAACCAGCTCCAGGAAAATTTTGCCAAACTCGCCGTGCAAGACTCGGTGAAAAAGAACGGGGGAGAATCATATAGCCCCTCGCCCAAACATGTCGCAAGCTCGGAAACAGAGGGAGACCAGGCAATCTTCGACACGAGGTCAACCTGATAAAATGGAACCCAATAAATCGCGAAATACTGTGCCGGGAAAAATTAACGATCCCCCCGCGGAAACCACTTTGGAAGAAGGAGCGCACAGCTCAATTGACACCCCAGCTCTCTCCGTCGAAAATACGGGGCAAGTCTGTACCCCCCCACCTGTAAC
The DNA here is from genome assembly GCA_963920705.1 of Odiellus spinosus. NCBI lineage: Eukaryota > Metazoa > Arthropoda > Arachnida > Opiliones > Phalangiidae > Odiellus > Odiellus spinosus. The sequence goes on from OY987226.1 coordinate 29,810,209, forward strand.
ACTAGAGGCGATACGTACACTACTTCAATCGGAACTTAACGCTTTCAAAGAAGCCAAAAGAAATGACGACCACGCGGTTTTATCAAAAATCGAGGAGCTCAGTCAAAAACAAAACGCTTTACAATCCCAAATCGCCACGACTTTTCAATCTATTAAGGCGGATATCATGAAGGATGTCAGGACGGAAATAGCCTCTACTGCTAACGCCTTGGCCATATTACAAAAAGGACAAGCGGCACATCAGACTGCGTCGAAAGATTCCGCTATCACGACCCTCGACAGCTCGATCGGGGATCTCCAGACAAGGATGACAAGATATGAAACAGAACTAAGTGACCTGAGGACCCGCGTGGGTAGCGGCCAGGCCCACCATAACGCGGACTCGGACACGGCTACCAATCTCATTGTGTTTGGCATGAAATCCTCCGCTACGGACTCTCCAGCAGCTGCTTGCTCCTGGCTTCGCTCCCATTTGGATTTAGATGCTACTCTCCCGTTTAAGCTAACCACGGCCTCCCGCTTCGGGCGTTACCACGAGATTAGTCGTCAAACAATCAAGTTAACTTTCGATACAGAAGCGAATAGAAACATGGTCCTCGCCGCAGCTAAACAGCCATGACCTCGAGCCCAGGCCCGTCCGCCACCCAGACGCAGCCCACTACCGACAGCAAGTAACACCGTGTTGGGAAACGGACCTATCACAACTACTGCCACGTCAACGCCGTCCACCTCGGCCGGTAATGGTTCCTCGCTAGGCCAGACTTCTGACGCGAACCCAAAAAACCACCTTCGGGCCCCACCCTCCCGGGCCCAGAAGCCCCAGGGCAGGGACCGACGGAAGTCGAAGTAAAACGCACCACGACTTCACCACACATCCAACTAACGACAACTATATCTGCCACCCCCGCCAACGTCCATCGGCCCATACCATCAACTATAACTACACACAAACGCACGAAATGTGGCAAGCGTAAAAGCCAACGCCCCACAGAAAACCACCGCATTGTCTTTGTCAATATGCAAGGTGGCCGCAAAGCTTCAAAATGGCAAGAGCTGACAAGGGTTAGGCTCGAGATAATATACCACTGTTTGCGGTGGCCGAGACCCACCTCCATCTTGAACCATTAGGGGTTTATACCTGAACGTTTGAAAAGTTCCGAGACTGTATGTTGAAGGGTTCAAATTTGAACTTTTTAGGTTCAAATACCCACCCATCATAATTTCAAGGACGAATCACTGGAAGGTTCAAATACCCACCTATTATAATTTCAAGGACGAATCACTGGAAGGTTCAAATTTGAACCTTTTTAGGTTCATCATTTTTTGCCCGGCAATTTTTGTAGGTTAAAAAATTCTCATCAAATTAAAAATATATATATGAAAATATTAGGCTTAATAAAATCCCATAGAATAAGAAATATTCTTATGATATAATTTGCTTGATTAGGTTCTTGTACGTTTACACAGTTAAAGAATTTATAATTGATTGAAAAGAAGCTCTTAGCTTTTTTTTTCTTTCTAATTTTAAAATTACCATTTGGAAGAATACCAAAGTTTTTCTTAATTTCTTTTCATACTCCAAGTTAAAAACATAATAGCACGAAAAACATACTATAATTGCATTTGCAACGCTGCTGCATGCTATTATTTCTTGTCCAATTGTGACCTCCACAGGTTTAAAAGAGAAAGAATTTTCCTTCACTCTGACTATAGGCTCTGCTTTAAGGTCATCCTAAATTTGGAAATTAGTTTTAGAAATATTTCAAATTTTTATATTTTTAGTTACTGGTACCTTTTCTGTTATCCATCCATCTAGTTCCTCGTTAAATAAATAGGGCAATCCTATCAAAGCTGCAGTAGTTCTAATTTCTATAAAAGAAAATATATTTATTGATAACTGTTAAGCATGTCTTGCTCATTTAAGTCATACCTTTAGTTTTTTCATCATTCATAGCCTCACAAGCCATCTCTAATTTTTTGAGAGAGTCTTTCCTCTTTGGCTTCTTTCCAATCAATTTCAAAATATTTTAGTGGTGATTTTCTTGCTCATTTAAGTCATACCTTTAGTTTTTTCATCATTCATAGCCTCACAAGCCATCTCTAATTTTTTGAGAAAGTCTTTCCTCTTTGGCTTCTTTCCTATCAATTTCAAAATATTTTTGTGGTGATTTTCTGCAAAATGCTTCACCAATTTATCAACTTCGCTACATAAATTAGTTCTCCGTTGGATTTCTTTGAAAATCTGTTAAAAATCAAAATACAGGAAAATTTTTGGTTTTGATGCAAATAATAGGCAATTATTAGTATCCTTACGTACTTGTTTTTCGCAACGCAATATTGGAAACAACGAATATTTCTGAAATAGGAAAATCTTTGTCAAGAGCCAAACTGTCCCGGTAAATAAGTGTTGCGCTCATTTTCTGGTCTATTATGATGGGATCTCTGATGGTTTTGGTCCATTCTTTTTGGAGATGGGTAATGTGTACTTGAATACTTTTTTCATCTTCGCCTCCAAAATCGCCTATCTTTGGATTCTTGAAATACAAAATTTGAAAACGAATTTCAAATCATGTCAAAAACACTTAAGAGCAGAGTTAAACTGAACTACCGAGGATTTGACTTACCCCACGTTTAATCCTTTTCGGAGTAGCACCACTTGCTGGGTTATCTACAACCTCAGCAGATTCTCTGGCGTTTCTTTTTGCTGCAGCAGCAGCTCGAGCTTCAGTGCCATGAGCTAATTTAGCCTTTGCCACTTCAGGATCGGAAGTGAGTCGCATTCTTTGGTGTTTGAATTTGTTTTTTAAAGCCTGCCCCCAAGTTGTCTGCATATATCATTTTTTTCCATTATTACTATGTTTTGATAAGCACGTTATTTTAATTACTTACATAGGCTTTGGGAATTTGATGCAAATTTCCATCTTCATCCTTATCACTCAGAAATTTATGTTTCAATATTAATCTTTTTACTGTTTCTTGATATTGATCATGAGTTGGATACCTGAATTGAAAATGGGTTAGTGATTTTCTCATACAAGCATTAGGAAAATTATAAATATATATATACAGTTTACTGATGTAAAAAGGATTTAACTTACTTAGTGAATCGTGATAAATCTTCATAAAGGGTGTTAACAATCCGTGATCTACACTTTCGAAGACGTACAGTTTCATCTTTTGACTTGATCATTTCCTCAATATCATCTGCAAACCTAGGTACAATGTACACTAATGGAAATGCAGGTCTACCAAATGGTGCAAAGCTGTAATAGTTTAAAAAATAAATCTCTGGCAGGGTGGAAAATTGTTATAATCACCATAAAATATTACCTGGTAGAAGCAGGAAAATCCTCATTGTTCTCCGTGTTTTCAATAATTTCTAGCACATTTACATCTACAGCAGTCTCTTTAAGGGAAACTTTTAATCTTGAGAGATCTTCGGGTAACTCCTCATCCTCTTCAATATCCATCCAATCAGCATATTTAGTGTGGAAAAATTGCAATAACAGATTGTTATTGCATATTTTGAAAACTTCTTTTATCTTCTTTAAAAAGTCATCAAAAGTTGCGTCTCCTGGGACCTTAATCTCTTTTTTTAAAGAGTTCATACGTAACGTTGTATTGTGGCATCTGTTATACGTAATTAGAAAAATGACTTAGCATGCTTAGCATGCTTATATTTCGCTATATTATATAAAGAAAAAAAAGCACTCATAGTGTAAATCATCTAAGAAAGTTAACTTTCCACATTAAAAAAGGGGGTTGCATGTAAAATAAGCTGAAATTAAAACATACTTAAACATTACTCCACTTGCTAAGAGCATGGCGCAGTGGAATTAACAGTTTTCCTCCTTTACCATAAGTCTCTAAAGCGTAATAACCACTTTTTTCATCATTGGGTTTAATTACTTTCCACTTCTTAGCATCATATACTTCAAATGCGTTATAGTGACTATTAAACTTGTCTGAAACTAAAATTCTACCACAAAGAAGCCAGACGCTGCAGCACTGAATTATATTGATGATTTTAAAAAATAGCGGAATATTTTCACTGTGTAGTAGATCAAAAACAATTGTAGTATCTTTTCGGTATGTAATCCCATTTAGCTGAAGTACTGGTGATTGATAAATATCTTTCACTTCTTTAGTATAATTCTCCAGAAGCATATAAGATTTAATTTCACGAAGTAGTTCTTTTGGTAAAACTGAGTTTCTAATTAAATTTGAATTTCCTTCATCAATGTTATCCGGTATTAAGCCATTACTTCCACTTAACTCGTAGCATTGTAGATATTGATGACGTTTCGCTGCAGTTTTAGGAACATTTATAAAATTTCTACAACGCTTCACTATTTCCTTAAAATATTGTTGTTTTGCTTCGTATCGCATGCACCAAAGCTTAATAAGTGGTCCAAACTCTGAAATAAGTCGAGGGTAGTGAATAAGATAGTGTAATTTAGGGATAAATATTTTCAATTCACATTCCGCTGCAAGCAAAAGGAAGTCTCCATTATCATCTTAAGATATGACAGCTATGCATTTTCTACTACTGGAGAGCAAACTATTTCAAGTATCTCACTCAATATTGAAAGACACTTCCATGCTTTATTATGTTCCTCAACTAAATCTCCAAACATTAAAGGGAATAATTGAAAAAAGCACTGCTTTTGAGAAGCTGATCCGCTAATATTAGATTTACCACGAATAACACTCTCAGACATAATACTTGGAATTTTAGTTTTGGTGATGGGTCCATATTTAAAAGATGTAATCCTTTGATTTATGACTTCTAAAGTGAGAAACCCATCATTTACTAATGTAAAAAGAAGAGCACGTAGAAATTTTGGTATAATTCCTTCAAACAAGTCATGCATTAAGTCTGGGGGAAAGGATTGGCAAACTTTGAAATCTGCTAGTTGTTTAAAACAGCATTTGTTTCTAACTCCATATATAGACGCGTTAAGTGGATTTCTTTCAACATTTGCAACATTATAATCAATAACGTCTTCAGTTCTTAAGACATAATCTGACTCCCTAAATTTTCTTCTAATTTCCTCATGAGATGCCATGCAAAACCTGCAAACACGCCCTCTTGAAAATGACTTCATAAAACCTGCTAAAGTGTGGCTTGATAAATTGTCACCAGCTATTGTCAGAATGGTCCCGTAAAAGGTTTCGTTCCGTACAATTATGCCTTCGGTTTGGAGCTTATTAATGTCATCCAATAAAGGCTGGTAGATTTTCTGATAGCCGTGTTTGTTAATGGATGTATCTGATGCTGAGACTAGTAAGTATATACTTGAAAGTTTACTACGGTACTTTGCACTTATGTTTCCGATTGTCATGTATGTCATGCTGAGCTTGTAGATACCCTTTTTTGCTCCTAATGTATTTGCCACTTCAATTCCATCTGTGTAAAGATGTAGTTGTAGCACATTTAGTTTCTTCGAAAATAGCCGGTGATTTTTAAAATTACAACCATCTGTTACATCTGAGAGATAATAATTGGCTCCAAAGGTTCTTTCTTGCTTTACTTCATTTCTGATGTCATCTTTGCTAAGCAATAGTTTTAAAAGATCTAATAGTGGTACATATTGAAAGGTTTCCATTTTATGTAGCCCATTGCGACCAACATACTTTGACAGCCCAAGATTGTACTCCACAGGCTCTAGCATTTGAAGATTAGTTGTGCAATACTTCCGCAAAGCTTTAGCATTTTTAATGCTTTTTGTAAAGCTATCCACAACCACACTTGGGTCACTGGCAGTAGTAGTTTTAATTTCAATGGCTTGCGATAAAAGGTTTGCTACACCTGTTGAAATTTGTTCAGCAACTGTAATTGGCAGTTTGTGTAGTTCTCGTATTTCAAGCAAAAAGCGAATTGCATTATTCCTCAACCTATCTAAAGATTCACACGTGTTCTTGTACAATTCTTCTTCGCCCAATGTAACTTCATTGTCAGGCTCGGTAAAATCATAATCATCTATCTCATCTTCTAATAGCAAATTCTCTAAACGTGGAACATTCTTCTTTTTGAACTCCTTTTTGCAAGCACTATAAACATGAGATTTTAGTCCGGCATAGGTTTTGTAAACATTTGGGCAATTGGAGTTAGACATGCAACATCGTACTCTTAGCTTGGGGTCATGGATGTGTAGATTTCTTATGTGGGATAAATATGTAAGAACTGACAATCTCGTGGTTTAACACTTGAAGCATTGATATGTGGTCTGTTCCATTTTACGACCTCCGATTTCAACGCATTAGAATGATCAGCTATTTAAAACCAAACATGAATAAATTATCTATGGTATTATTCTGGTTGGTTGTTATTGTAATTAAAAATAATCCTAAATATTAAAATATTTTCATTCTCCTTTCAAATATGATGGGAGTCTTAGTTATCGAGATTCAAAATCAACATAAGTCCAATGGGAAACCTTGTAATAAAGTGTGTATATTTCAGCAGCCCTTTAACTAAATAAAAATCAATGGGAATCCTCATAATCAAGTTTAGGTATATAAAGTCACGAAATAGTCTTCTCGTTAAAAATGTATGATATACAGTAGCCCATTAGTTATATAAAAGCTCAACAATAATGCTCGTAATCAAGTTTTGCAAACTAATCTCACGAAATAATCTCTATAAAAATTTGAGTGAATTTCAGAAGCTCTTTAATCATATGAAATCCCAACAATAATCTCCGTTATCAAGTTTCGCAAACTAATGTCACGAAATAATCTCATTAAATTTGAGAGAATTTCAGTAGCCTTTTAATTATATAAAAGCTCAGTTATCATCCTCGTTATGATTTTATGAAGTTTTGCAAACTAATGTCACGAAATAATCTTCTCGTTAAAAATTTGATTGAATTTCAGTAGACCTTTAAATAAAAGCCTAATGGGAATTCTGTCAATTAATAACCTCCTTCTGAATAATCTCACCAGCCCATTAATTTCATTAGGGGATAACGATGATCCTCGTTATAAAGTCTCGCAATCAAAACTGCTCCAAAATAACCTTCTGAATAATCTCACCAGTCCATTCATTTCATTACTACTGGATAACGGTGATCCTTGTTATAAAGTCTCGCAATCAAACTGCTCCAAAATAACCTTCTGAATAATCTCACCAGCCCATTAACTTCAGGAGTCCAACGAAAATCCTTGTTATCTAGTCTTGCGATCAAATCGACTGACCATATTGAATAAGTTGTCTTAATTTCACCACCTCTTAATTATAATATAAGTTCATATTTAATACGCAACCTGATTAGACACAAAATTAAAAATACCTCCTTCAACAGTTATTAAATTAGCCAAATAAAAAATAATCAATGTTATAAAAAATAGATACCGAATATTGCACGAAGCTCAGTTTAACCAAGATTTACGTAAATATCAGAATCGTATAAAATATTAAAACAAAATTTACCTTCAAATATATACTGATGGACTCAAAATAAAATTGAGCTGAATCAGTCTGAATGCTACTCCACGTGTGATATTGAAGAGAGAGGTAGATATCGAGGCGAATCTCTAGAATTTCCTTGGCGGTGCCGGTCAGGGGCAAGGCCGTTGATAAAAACCGTCGTAGAGAAAGACTACCGAAGTTGCTATTTTTCTTTATAAGAGCCAAGCCTTACTTTTGTAATTTAGTTTAAGATATATACGTCTAATACACAAAAATTGGTGAAGCTGAGGCGTACAATGAAGCACCTGAAATATTTTCAATAATTGTACAATAAAATAATGGATGATCCACCGATTCAAAAACAAAAAATCCAAGGCTTACCTTTCACTTGTGAGATTTAAAATCATTGAAGCCAACAACCTGTAGAAAGCTTAAAACCGCTTTACGTTTTCCCGGAATTTATATCGTTGATTCACCGTAAGATTATTACCCTTGTATTATAACATTTATATAACTCAAATAAATTAGCTTAAAATTGCAATGGAAACAATGATCGCACGTTGTCCGGACTCCCGAGTCCCAACATAAGACTGAGTAGCTCGCTGGTGGGTTGCCAAGTCGCTGGTTCAGAGTAAGTGGCTGACTTAAATATTATAGTGAACATTTAGCGGACTCCTGAGTGGACTGTTGTTTGGACTCTATTTTGTGGTTTTTTACGTGGAGTAATGACTAAATCGCTTGGCCAAAAAATATCCCGTCGAAACACTCTCTCACCCACAGAGATCCGTGGCCTTGAAATAGGCGCGGTTTTTGAAATATATGTACCGAAATTAAATATTATTTATATGAAATTATTAGAAATTAAATATTATTTATAATAAATTATTAGAAATTAAATTTTATTTATATTAAATTATTAGAAATTAAAATTTAGATTTATATTAAATTATTAGAAATAAACAAAAATTAGATTTATATTAAACTATTAGAAATTAAGTTAGATTTAAAATAAATTATTAGAAATTAATAAAAACTATATTTATATTAAATTATTAGAAATTAAAAATTTAATTTATTCTTAAACAGATTTTAAAATTTTAACCATATTTTTTAAAGATTAAATTATATATACGATAAGTTATCAGAACCTTGAACAGTTTTGAACCAGAATTATTGAATCACTTTTGAACCATTTTAGAAAAGTAAACCTCAGATGATTCATTATTGAATCACTTAAGGATAATGAACCACTAATGGTTCATTATCGAACCTCTTAAGGATAGTGAACTTTTAAGGGTTCAAATTTGAACCTTTTCCAGCATTGAACCTTCACTGGCTCATTATTGAACCACCATTATACCTTTTAGAATAACAGTGTAGGTTCTGTGCGCCTACAACTTTGGTTGTGAAATATTATTAAAAACGAGGATCTGAAAATCCGCGCCTCTTCTAACCCTAAATCTTTAAGCGGACGAAATTATTCTTCGCCGCAAGACGGCGACTCTTAAGTCATACTTTACACCCTTCCCCTCCAACCCTCCCTCGGTGTGCCAGACTTGGAAGAAAATGTTGGATACATTAGTTCAATTAGGCGTTTGTAACTTGAAGGGAGCGTATATGATTCACTCATGGTTTTACAGTATGCATCGTTGAATGTGAATATTTTGGGGTATAGTGTGTTTATCATTATGATTAAAGTAAGTTAATTGTTTATGACTTAGAGGTTTATTAATATATTGAATATTTTGTATGTTAGAATGCTAATAAGGGTGTGTAAAAATGGTTGGCTACTAGAATGCCAATAAGTATATTGTCTGGTAGTATTAAATAGTAGTAGTAAGATGAATTGCTTTATTAATCTCATGGTATGGCAAATACGTCTCATTATTACCACTTATCCTTAGACTAACCTTTCTTGTAGTAGTATTTGATGGAAACGCTTGACAGGTGATACCGTAGTATCAAAAAGAGTTACAAGAAGTTTAAGGGTGGCGTTAAGTGACGGAAGGGAGTTTAAGATTAAATCCCAGGATTGAGATTTGAATTTTGCTATCGTCACAATTTTTCTATTTTCTACGCTTTAAAGAGATGAGAGAAATTCGGTAGCTTAGTTCTTTACATAGGATTTTGCCCCAATTTTAACGGCGTTCTTTATTACCGAAGTCCGCCTCGTGTTTCTTATTGCTGATGTTTCTGTCCGCTTCTACGATTTATTTCTCGACGAGATGTCTCAGCCAACGGTTCCCGAGTACCACCGGGCTTTCGACAATTCTCTGGGACCTCGTTGCTTCATTCTTTTACGAACGTAAGACAGTATTTCTCAAAATACGGATCAACTAACGCTAAAATTTAAGGGGAAGTTCAGGATACCTTAAACATAATATTAAATCTCAGGCTGTGATACGAGGGTTTCTAAAATAGCATTAATTTGGGTTTCTTAATTAATTTTAATTAATGAGAAATTAAAAGGCGACTTAAAAACGACAAGTAGGACGGCGCCATTTTATTTTTTCAAACCGTTTACGTAGTTTAGTACTTAGGGTGCGATTGGCTACAATGGAGGCCTCTCTCGGAGCGTCTAGTCATTTCCGCTAATAAATAAACAAGTAGTTAGCGGTCGAACTTTCGCCAAAGTATTTATTGGTTTTGTCAACTATTTTGAAAAGCCTCAGTCGGTGGTATTTTAAGCAATTAAGTAGATTGATCGGCCGAATGAATAGAAATCGTGGTATGAGAGTACAGGGGTACGAGTTTGAACCCGAATATACGCCAGAGGAGCTAGAAGAACTGAGAAACCGTGCTGAAGTTACTAGGCCTTTGCCAAGGCTTAGATTTCGTTACCTTTAGATAGAAGGTTTTGACATCATTTTTCGCATTCACAGTCCACTGCAAAGCAGCATGACGATCTTTGACGAAATTAGGAATATTGAAGAATTGTATTTTTTGGTTTGACGTTTTATTCCAACAGTTTTTAATTACACGGCAAGACATTTTAACTCAAAGAGATAGCGAAAATTGGCAATTCGGGAAAGTTACTAATGTCATGTGTTTTGAAACTAAGAGCGCCATTGGACGAAAAACCAACAAATCGAAGGGTGCCTCCTAACTGACGTCACAGAAATTTGAATGTTAATATGCCCATGATGGGTCATTTTGTAGTTTTAAAAAATCGAATTTACGATATTAATGATCAAAATTACCCCACCCCAAATATTTTCGTATTTTTTACGTGTAGCTCTACCGATTTAAAATATTTTTTATGCATGGTGAACTTCTCCTTTAAAGGGAGAATGCAACCTAATTACAAGTGATTTTTTATCGATTCCTTATCGTTTAAATAGGCCTAATCCACCGATAAAAAGTTTACAATACAAATATTTAACTAGAAATCATTTTAAAACTTACCCTGAAAATAGGCTTAGCGGGATTCATGAAGATCCTGAATTGCGTCTGTGTAAGGTCTAGTGACCAATGAGCAAAGGCCCGTCGTTCACGCGAGATCTCCACGAGACTTACGTCGCCTGCGATTGGTCGCTAGACCTTACACGCGAGGAAATCAGGAGCTCCATGAATCCCACCAAGCCTATTTTCAGGGTAAGTTTTAAATTTATTTCTAGTTTAATATTTGTTTGTAAATATTTTCAGTAGTGGATTAGGCCATCGAGAAATCACCCCCAGAAGGAGTCGTAAGGCAAGCAAAAGTCTCTATTGATTTTTTTTTCCAAAACGGTCCCGTATAACGAGCGTAGCGCCACCATTAAACACCTCAAAGAAACGATAATTTAGGACAAGATGTCAGCTACCATATGTACGTCGGGTTAGACTTAGACGCCGCGAATACAAAACCCGGCAGGGGCGTGAGCGTGTTTCGACGGCAGCGCGCCGAGTTTTTTCCCTAGTTAGCGGCGTAACGTATCGCCGACGTTTATCGGCGTATGACGTCGCGTCTCTCAGCTCTCCCGTGAACGACTGGGCACAAATTTTACTTTTACTTTCGTGGCGAGAAGTGAAAAGAATAACTTACCGTAGGTTTCCTCATCCACAAAAAAAGTTATTTATAAAGTTTGAGAAGTGGTTAATAAACAGCGGTTGGGACTTGTCCTCAATTGATAAATTTTGTTGACTCTCTTCGACGCAGTCATATTGTACCAGATTTAGGACTCCAGAGACACACGCTGGAGGGCGCGCGGCTCGTTAGGCGGGACGAAAACGGTCTAAAATTATTTTGCTTGCCTTACGAATCCTTCTGGGGGTGATTTCTCGATGATTAGGCCTATTTAAACAATAAGGAATCGATGAAAATCACTTTTTGTTAGGTTGCATCCTCCCTTTAAACAAAAATAAACGGCGGCTGGTATTTTACTAAAGTCGAGCGAAGTTTACAAAATGAGAGAAGCATAGGTGGTTTGATAAAATAGATATAAAATCACTAAAGCTCGCTCGAAGACGAACTTGTGGAATTCCATATATTTTCGACGAAGCTAGCAGACTATCGCGGCTCTCGATTATTTTACGTTCGAAATGACTCAGCAAACATAGGCCATAAACAATTTTGAAATTTTTCCGCCCGATGTCAATCCTTGGGGAATCTGTTAGTTAATCCATGCTTAAAACCATCCCGAGTAAAGCAAAGGGGGCTCTAATTCTTTAGAAGGTTAGCGAAAGAGTTGTTGGGAAATGGGAATTTAATTTGTCAACCTCTCGCTGATGGAGGCCGTTACTGTTAGAGCTACTCCGCGCCCTGCTTCGCTCGACGCTGATCTTTCTTTCCGTTTCAGCCTTCCCCTTGGATTCGGAAGTATTGTCGATTCGTCTCGTTTTTGGTTTCTGGTTATTAGGCATCACCATATTCTGCAACGAAGTTAACGCCGTCTTCAAGGGGAAACTATACGCCAAAGAATACGCCGGAGTCGAAACTGATCAAGACGTTGATAAGTTTGGCTTCAATCTTAAATTTAACGTAGGGGAAACAAGGGGGCTAGTTAATATCGAGATCGGCATTCCGATAGCATTTTACTTTTGGATAAGGGTTGGATTTTATCCGGCAGAAACGTATATTACTTAAATAACCCTTTATTTTAAGTAAAAGATAGGTTATTTACGTACAAAGTCAAATGGCTGTAGCAAGCTTTATCCGCGATACGAAATTGCTCAGATTTATCAACGAGTAAGATATCCGCGATTGAAATGGGAAATTTTGCCGAATGTATTCCATTACGCTTTCTTACCCGCATGATAATGACCAGATTCGTACGAGTCTTGAAGGCCGCTTCTTAATCGCTTAACGAGTTTACAAAAAGATTTCACGTCGCGATTGACATTTATGACTTACGTCCACATTTAACAACACATTTACGCTTAGTCTTTCATTTCTTCACAAGACACGCGCGAGAGTAATATTTCCTCATTAATATAGTTCAAACAATCCCTTATAAAGGCGTTCATTCAGTCTTCGACATGACGGTCCAGTCAGATAAAATCCGTTATCCAAAACTGTATACATTCGTATTTATAATCGTTATAGGTAAAGATATGATAAGATTATCCAAAAATAATTTCAAATATTTCCATTGGTACGGTCCGATGTTAGGGCGGCGGTTCTCGCCTCATCGGAACCTGTGAAAGTGCTATCGAGTTAGACGATGTTTGAACGTTTAGCCATGAACCCGGCGACGGATAATCAAGACCCCGATTTCATTTGGTGTTCGTATTTTTCAGAAACAATCTGGAAAGATTTATGTGAGCTACGGTAAGTGAAACTGGGAATGAGAATATTCCCGTTTAATTGGGCGATGAGACGACGAAGATGACCCAAATATCAACTGCACTGGCTTAACCCGTAACGTCCCAGTTTTCCGGACGAGAAACCAAAGGGGATCTCGGAGCGAAACAAACGCGCTGACCGAAAATATACCCATATTTCGCAAGTGGAAAAACATTTATCCACTCCTATTAGTTTAAGAGAAAAATCGCTTTTATAGAGAATGACAATGAAGATGATATTTTTGGAGCAAATTACGTGATTGACCAAACTTATATGCAAGACAATTACAGTTCTGGGTGTTTCTTTTTAGCGCGCTTTGGACCTTACGCTCGTAAATGGGAACCAGGGATAAAATTGACGGAAACGTCGAATAGACTTCCATATTTATGAGGATTTTCTACTTTAAAAATATTTTTATGAAAATTTTGAAAACATTTTGAAATATAGTTTTAAAATTAAACAATTACCAAAACTAATATTTTAAATATTGCCATTAAGAATGAAAGTTAAAAATACTGTTAACATTATTTTCAGTTTTAATGGCATTTAAAAATATTTCAGTGGAATCCAAAGGTTGTTAATTATAAATGAATAAATTGGTTGTCTTGACCCGCGGGTGAATGTCCATCTCATCTCGGTGACGTCAGGCGAACAGTAAAGGGTAAAACATCTCATCTGAGTGATGTCAGCACTTTTTCTCGCACGACATTTTCTCAGTTTTCATTCGCAACAGTTTGTTCGCATGTATCCCAATCCCATCTCACCCAATCGGTTTCTATTGATCAAATTTTATCTTTCACTTTTCGCCCAATTCCCCTCTCGCCCAAAAAACGATATTTACTTATAAAATTACGTACATGTATTATATCAAAACTTTGTATAAAAAATTTAGATCGCGGTTGAGAAGGACCTTTTTCATTTTTTATTTTTTCATTCGCAGCTTCTCATGCGCAGGTTATTAATTTAATTATACCAAAACGTAGCTTTCCTTCGCACTTCTAAAAAAGTGAATTTATACCCAACGATAAGTATAACTTTCTAATTTCTTAGACTGTGGCTTTCGTGTTTCTTTATCCGTTAATTTTCACCCTTCACGGTTTTCGTCGACCATCGTTGGGTATAAAAACACTTTTTTAGAAGTACGAAGCAAAGCTACCTTTTTGTATAATTATAATGCGAATCCAATCTAGTCTCCCAATGCCTTTTGACCCAAAAGCTTTATTGTTTGGGCGAAGACGATATTCAACAAGAAACTATATTTGCCACGGTCTTTATTTCTCACGGTTTGATTCCCTTCTCGCCTTGTGCTCTATTAACTCTTTTCGTGGGACGAACAGTGATCAGACAATAAGATGACCATTTTAGTTATCATAGACAAAAAAGCCGCCTCATATAGGTAAAATAATGTTAATTTTCTGATGAAATCTTGATTGGGTATAAATAAGCAACGCCTGCGTTGTTCTAATATCGTTAAAAATTTGTATACCTGGCTATTAAAAAATACTATGAATTGTACCAGAAAAAATTGTTTATAAAGTACATCAAGAATCCATTCAGGTTCCATAAGAATGTAGGAGCATAGCTTTAGCCTCTGGTACCATCCTCGCAAACTTTGTAACAAAAGTTCGTCTGCAATTATCGCAACACAACACAACGCACTCTGGCGTTAGAATATGTCATTTTATTTTTCGTTAAAATGGCGAGTGAGGCGAGCATCAACCCAAATGGTAATCAATTGGATGTCTAATTTGTGTAAATAATTTTATTAAAGACCATGAATGGAAAGATCTTAATACTAGTTTGGTTTTCAATAATAATTCAGACTAGTTTTTCTTTAATAAATACGCGAATTGGACAAGTTTATTTTCCCGTGTTCAAGAACAAAGGCTTAACTCATCCAGCTTAAATTCTGAAGGTCAAAGATTAAACCTAATTTTAAATTTTCATTTTAAAATATATTTAGCTCTCGTAAAATAGTACAGTCATTTTAGCTCAAATTTCCGGTGTAACTAGAATTAATTAATAGAGAATTTTTCTCTTAGGTTTCTTATGTATTTTGGCGCGTTCTTTCACGTGGTGAAGTCTCAATAACTCTCCCTCGTGTGCTATCAACGTCATCTTGGAAAATGGCCGACCAAAATTACATAATTGGCAATAGCGCCTGTTCTATTGCTCGTAGAGCTTCCGGAGTAGTTTTAAATGATTTCTTAGCTAAAACTGCATCAAAAAACATTACCACTGAAAAACAAACAAGTAGTATCGAGCAATTGCCGTTCGTTTGAAAAAGACACCTTACCGAAATATACATGAAAAAGTATAAATTTATTGGATATGCGTATCTTTTGTATCAAGTTATATAAAGACAATGACAAAATTAACGTTCTTATGGACTAAAACATGTTGGGAAACCAAAATATTACCTCTCCTCGTCCCAAGTCTAATTGTAAACAAGAAAACTAATGAAACCAGGTAGACGATGTTAAAAATTGATTATATAATTAGGTTAAAATAAGAGGAGTGGCACACTTCTTGCTATAGGGTTACTTTTGCCGCTACACTGTTTATACGATTTAACAGTGTCACCTGCTGGTAGAACGTTTACATAATATTTATTTACAAAATAAAATGAAATTTAAATATGATATTATGATAGAGAACGGTCGCTTTGCAGCAGCGCGTAGGGAATTTATAAGCGGGATGGTTAACCGCCTGACGGCGTGTTCATTGGCTAGAGGTGGAACCATACGGAATTTCAACGCGTACGAACTTAGCATCATAGCAATGATAGAGCTTGAAGCTACAGCCTTTTTTGCCTAAGCGGGCTGTCTAATCGGGCTGTACAAATACTCTATGGCCGTTTATGCACTAGCTAGAGGCAACCGAAATTTCAACGCGTGCAAAGCGAGCGACCATTCTGTATAACATAGATTTAAAATAAATTTTACTTTATATTAAAGTCTGATTTGGGGAAAAAAAAGGTCAAAAGCACACATATCGACATAAGATTAAACTAAATCACACAAAAAAAGAAAACAAACAGCTTCCAAATTATAGATAGGCCTTCGGGTATGACGACTCTAGGTACAGACACACTGAACTTTAACGTGTACCAAAAAAAAGCGTCATGGGTAATCACTCGATTTTTGAGCTTCGATAATGTATAAGAATCTCGGATCTTGGCAGCCCATGTTATTTTCCCATTGGAGTTAATACAGCCCAAACAGAGGAGCTGCTAGCAGTCTACGGAGAACTAGATCTATGAATAACAGACTCTGCCGAAAGGCAGAGTCTAATTTTATTAAGCATAAATGATACGAAAAAATCGTATTAAAATAACTAGTCAAATTCTAATGACAATTAAAAATAGGAGCGTCCCGAGAGCGACGTATTCAGTTACATGTTTAGACCCCACGCTCCGTGCAAGCACGGACGCACCATACCACTACCTTAATTTTCGAGCCTCTGTTATTTTACAGATACATAATAGTTGAAGTTTATCTTATTTTAAAATTATTCTAACCAAAATTAAAAAAATAAAACCACAATTAAATTATTTTCAAGCTATAGGACTAAACTAAATATAATGATGATAGAATCAAATTAACTATGATTAAACAAATTGTAGTTGAAATGGATTTTACAAGAATAAACACAACTGAATTTCTAGATTATTTATAATTAATTAATTTAAACCTAAGACTGAATTAAAGAGAATGACGTGATTAAACGGTATGTACCCATTTCGCCCAAAACATTTCGCCCAAAATTATCTATTCCCATTTCGCCCAAGACATTTTTGGGCCAAAATTATCTATTTCCATTTCGCCCAATCCTACTTTGCCCAATCGCTTTATCATTTGGCCCTAAATTATCTCTTCCCATTTTGCCCAAACTAAAAATTCCTTTTCTCAATTCGCCCAATCCCATTTTGCCCAATTGTTTTATCAGCTAGCCTAGAATTATCTATTCCCATTTCGCCCAACCCAAAAATTTCTCTTCCCTTTTCGCCTAAAACGATTAAAGCTTAAACCTTTTAAAATTTAAAGTCTTAGTAGGCCAAAAAAGTGACTTTTATTTAATTTAGGTTAGGTTAGGTTGGGGGGAAAAAGTGGAAAAATGTGACTTGGGCAAAATGAGATTGGTCCAAATCAAAATTGGGCGAAACGAGATTGGGCGAGAAGACATTAGGCCAAATGGGAATTGGGCGAAAAGAAATTGGGCCAAATGGGGTTGGGCGAAAAGAAATTGGGCGAAATGGGAATTGGGCGAAATGAAATTGTGCGAAAAGAAAACTGGGCGAAATGGGAATTGGGCGAAATGAAATTGGGCGAAAATAAATTGGGCGAAATGGGGGTAGACCGATTAAACAAATTATAGAAAATGACGAAATGAGTTTGACCTTCCTTGACTGAAAGGTATTAAGGTAAGCTTTAAGCCGAATTCGAGGAAACTAGTGTCACCTACAGCATAATCTACTACTTATTCCAAGCCTTCAGAAAGAAAGTCAATTTACAAAATATAATTAAATTTAAATATGATTTTTTGAAAGAGGACTAGAACTAATTATTATAGAATTTAAATCAAGCATAATTAAAGTTTTTAAAAAAATCGTACGCCTTTATTTCGTTATGTTGCTGTAGTCCTACTTCCTACTATCTAGCGTGACCTAGTGAAAAAAGTTAAGGGCAAATTCATTTAATAAATATAATTAAATTTAAATATTATATTATGATCGTTTAAGACTAGTAATATTTTATTTTATAATTTAAATTACGAGTAAGAAGCTTTTAAATTTTTTATTTAATTGGATACATCATTGAGTAGGGAATATATATGTCTTCTAGAGTTCTTGTTCCAATCTGCACATCGCGGGGCCACTTTTTTCAATTACAATAGTTTATCCTTAGGCGGTGGCGCCATCTACCTAAGCAACGTGAACTAGATAGTTCCCGCCGCTAAAGGTAGATGGCGCTAGTCATAATTTTTGGGTGAAATTAAGGCGGGAAATTTGATTGATTCTCAAACTAATATGTGAAACCTGGTGAAACACGTTTAGAATTGGCAGGTTCTTTGAAGTTAGGTCGTGTGTAAACTGAAAATAAAGTAACACTACGAGAAAAATAGTTTTTTTTACGCGAATCGAAAATGAACATAATTAGCTATTTATATTGATTCGACTTAAAAATAGAAAGCACAATGGGCAATTGCATAAATTAAGGTATTTCTAAACAAATGTTAATCAAGATTCCCATTTTAAAATTTTACGTAATTTGCGGGGAATCATTTTAATCACTCGGACAATCAGGCTGTTGCGAAAATATATTTGCAATGGGGAAATGCGATTTCTGCTTTGCTTTTATCACAAACCTTAAACCTTAAAGTATATATTTCAATCGGTAAATTTTAAATTTAATTATTTACAGAAAACGTTCAATCGAGTTAACTTTGATCACAATCAGATTTAATTGCTGGGGAAGAACAAAATGTAAATGATAACATGATTAGAATCTAATAGCGAAATAATTGAGAGACAAGTAGGGCTTATTTATCGATCAAATAATAATAATAAAAGGCTTTATTGGAGAAGGAAACTTACCCAATTGATTCTGTTCAAATGTTAAAATGTTACGAAATTTTCCTTTTTGGATTGCTTTAAAATAAAATTTTAATGTGTAAGCGAAAATTCAGAATATTTAAAACATTAGAACTAATCTTAAAACTTATTCCGTGTGAGAGACTCATTTGTGCACGTAAGCTTTGAATGCAAAGATTATATTGCTTAAGAATCAATCAAATTTCCCGCCAAAAATGACACTCTAAAGCTGCCTATTTTCCGGGTAAGTTTCAAATTTTTTTCTAATTTAATATTTGTTTTTTAAACTTTTTATTGGTTGATTATATTCAATAAGGTATCGATAAAAAAATCGCTTGTTATTAGGTTGCATTCTCCCTTTAAGCCTTCATAGTTCTCTCAAATATTTCGTCATTTATTGTTTGAATAATGAATAGTTCTTTGTTTGGAAATATTTTCCACGTTTATGAGAAAAACGACTTAGCTTTTACGCGTTCCCACTGTTAACTGCACTTTTTTGGTGCGCACTCACGTGACATACCTACATCATCTCGCGTCTAATTACAGCAGGCTTTATCCTAGGCGCCTTAACTGCACCTTTATAATTTCGAATTTTCATGGAAGAGTGGGATTTGGGGAGTCTGCTCTCTCCTTCTCTAGCGATGAGTCAGGAGTGTTACACGTAGCATGCGCGAAAGAGGATGCGCATTAGAAAATATAGTAACAGCCAAGGAGAGGAAAAAAGGGGAATTGGAGGCAGACGTGAGTTTGAAGGACACACTTTATAACGTGTTGCCGCTGTTCCATCCCCCCTTAATATTCCTTGGTTCCCACACTTGGTTTCAACACGTCCTACACTTCTTGACCCTTCACTACCCATTTTGGAATAGGATCATCCAATAGACGATTAAATATTATTATCCAGGCGTTGATGATACTGTGGGCTTCTCTCGACGTCGAATCGCTGAACAAATTATTCGATGGAAAAATCCCTAATAATGCAAAGGCATGGTGGCAACCCGTAACGGAGAATGATACCGAGCCGCTAATTTCGAGCCGGCGCTCGATAACTCATTACGGGGATTCACCCTACATTACGAATTACCCATAATGAATAATTCCAAAAAGGTCTAATTTAACATCATTTGATTTAGAATACGGAACAAGAGTGGTAACGCATTTAGGGAGCTTAGGATCTTTTGATGAATTCGAAAAAAATATTTTTATCTCGAAGAAATCAGCTGCCGAGGAAATTTATTTACAGCTAATTTGGTTCGCAAATAACCAGTCGAGGTTCTTCGAGTACGATCCTCAAATACACGAAACCATTATTAACTGGTAAGCGACGTTTAAGCAAGCACCGGAGGATTCAAATCGCGGTCTGATTCAGCCGCCGCAGCTGACATTATACCAACTCATTTTTAGGTCGGTATTTGAAATAAATAATCCACAATACTCGAAAAATCGGTAAATTATACACAGATATTTGGAACGACAATACCTTCGCCATTGTGTAATCAGCGAGTAATTTATTTCAAATATCGATCACTAAAAACTCGGCTAGTATTATAAAACCATTTTCATCACTGCACAAGCGTTATTTCGATATTGAAATCGGATACTTCGTTATTTCCCTTTTAGGACATTACGATTGTTTGAAGGATCAACTGGAAATAACTACGAGCAAAAGGAATTTAGATTTCGATTATTTAATTCAATCTATAAAGACGCGCAATTATTCACTGCCTACGAAATTGCGGATCTTTCGGTTCCGTTTCAACTCTACGGCTACGGATTGGCAGCGGCAATTACCGTCAAATTTATCGAAATAATCCTGGCACTTTACAAGAATTCAAAACAAATCCGAAAACCCAAATGTCCCAATCCATTCCAATGAGAAACAGAAACAAGTGGATTATTTTATCCTGCACGAGACGATAATTTGCCCTCGAGTTGGCAGCACGCGCCAAGCTATAGCTCCCTCAATCTCTATCCAGACGACAAATCGAAGTGATTAGCAGTAACTTAGAAGATCGCGCGAACTGCCAACTCGAGGCACGGGAGCTTGAACTATCTAGGTGAGGTATTAAAAACATCTATCGACGATGAGAGAATATTGCTATTGTAGATCAAGAATAATTTAATATCGTAGTTTTAAAAGATGGCTAGCTTATTTAATTTTTCCACTTGTGTTTGACGTTTTTGCGTTTAAATATCCGCTGCTCGTTAGATTATAATTTAAATTGTTACAATATTGTAATGATTCAAAATTTTGCAAGAGGCATTTATGAAAGAAACTTTTTAGTGTGGTAGCAGACTTGTAATTCGTACCAGTCGAGATAATAATAACCAGATGGACTGTCGAAGAATTCAGGTCGCAGTAGTTGAATTTCAAGAACTAAGAAGTGACTTCAAATATAGCTTCTCATTCTTCTGCTAGAAATGAAGCGAGAACCCGCCGCCTCACCTGGTCGGATTGCTTCAGTCGTATCTGGGCTTCAAATACGTCTTAATGGTTCCGTATACTTATTGCCGAAGAACTAACGAAACATTAGATAGTTTTTGTTTCCAAAATTTGACACTCGTACGTAGCTGACAAAATGTAGATATTCAAATATATCTGCTTTTAAAAATATCGCTCCAATATGCAACCAATTGTTGTGTCATTCCATGTGAAATCAGGCAATTTTCAAAATCTGCCCCACGGCACCATCATCGATTTTGATGCAACTTTAACCAGTTCAAATGTAGCCTATTTTATGGGTAAATACAAGTTTTCCAGTCAAAATTCAATCTAGATTTTTAGATATGAATAATCCATGGGGGAAGGAAACTTCCATCCCCAATTCAAGCGATTTTGACAGCCGACATCTAGGGAATGAAACCAAATAAACCCTTAAACTCTTTTTGCTGTTCAAATGGGTGGTAGGGCCTAGATTAGTTCAATAATTTGCGTAGAACGTTTTGTTTATTTCTATATTTTATGAAAATGCGCTTTGAATTTACCGAAAAGCGAAAAGTAGCCTATACAAATTTTCTGTAGATTTCGAACACCAAATTAAGATTAAACAAAAAGGCTTTATGGTAGTTTTTGACCCGGGACAACGATAAAAGCATTAGATAACGCTATTTGACTTGGAACACTGCCGAAAATGGAAAATAGTAAGAACATGGTGGTATTTGAAGCCGTGCCAAGGTACCACCTCAACTCAAATATGTACCAAAGTACATACCATCTGAAAGCCCCTTTTTTCATGTTATAACTTTTCAAAAAAACCAAGGATGATATAGAATTCCTCTATATATGTGAACATGACATCATGCTTGAAGGATATTCTGGAAAAATTTAAAAATTTAAGTTAGCCAAAACAATTTAAAAAATGTCTTTGAACCCAAATAAATAACAAATTACATTACTTATTGTATTAAATGAGCATTAGAAAAGCGTTCTCTTTGTTTAATCTTGTTATTCGAAATCTACAGATAATTTGGTATAGTTTACTTTTCACGTTTCGTTGAATTCAAAGGACACATTCATAATTTATAGAAACAAAACGAAACGATTTATTCAAAATATTATTGAACTTATCTAGGCCCTACCACCCATTTGAACAGCTAAAAAGGTTTTAAGGGTTTAAATGGTTTCATTCCCTAGATATCGGCTGTCAAAATCGCTTCAATTGGGGGTGTAAAGTTTCTTTCCCCATGCAAGGTTTTTCAATTATTCATATCTTAAAATCTAGAATGCCTTTTCGGGATCTACCCATTCGACCGAATCGCAGTGGACCGAATCTCATTCGGCCGAAAAATTCTAGCTAATATATTAAAAATCTAGCCCAACGGCGGGTTTCGATTGAATGGGAATATTATCCCATTCGATTGAAAAAATATTTTTACTTTATATATGCAGCATTATTTTCGTCTCACCGTGGTCTAGTAATAAAGCGTCAGTCTGTCACGCAGAAAATCTTGGTTCGAGTCCTGGTCGGTAAAGGTAAGTTACCATAATATATAATTTAAACTTTGTAAACAAGCCACATTAAATCTTTAATAATATCTTACAGCTGCGCTATGGAGATATTCGTCTTTGGGAAAGCGTGAAATCTAGAGACGGGAACATTGCACTAGATTTACGATCATTGAAACCTTAGCGTCGTCTGTAAATGTTTATAATTTGTTTAATTTAAAATAATTTTTATTATGGTTTTTCTGAAATATATTTCATATAATTTTTAAAATTAAATTAGATTA
The DNA here is from genome assembly GCA_963920705.1 of Odiellus spinosus. NCBI lineage: Eukaryota > Metazoa > Arthropoda > Arachnida > Opiliones > Phalangiidae > Odiellus > Odiellus spinosus. The sequence continues at coordinate 29,833,210 of OY987226.1, forward strand.
GGTTAAGTATGGTTAGGTTAGGTTTATAATTTGTTTAATTTAAAATAATTTTTATTATGGTTTTTCTGAAATATATTTTATATAATTTTTAAAATTAAATTAGATTAGGTTAAGTATGGTTAGGTTTATAATTTGTTTAATTTAAAATAATTTTTATTATGGTTTTTCTGAAATATATTTTATATAATTTTTAAAATTAAATTAGATTAGGTTAAGTATGGTTAGGTTACAATTAGTTTCAATAATAACTCGTTCAATAATGCTATTATTTTATTGGTTTCTTTCGATTGAAACCAATTGTGATATTACATAGTTGGAATTTATATACTAAATATTTGGGAACAAATAGGTATTTTAAGGGTTATTGTTGAATATCTAAAAAACAAATATTCGCAGAAAAATTGACCTACCCGAGAAAATGCATCGAAATAAAAATCGCACAATTTGGCTGGATCGGTCGAATGGGAAAATTCGGTCGAACGCGATTCGGTCCAATGGGGCAGAGCCGAATTTGAACTTGGATTTACAGATGATATTGTCTATATTTTAAATGGTTAAAGTTTCGTGAAAATCAGGGATGGTGCCGTGGGGACAACTACCTGATTTCATATGGAATGACCCTTATTGAACTGTAGAAAAAAATGTATATGGCATATGGATAAATAAGCGTTGAAACTCTGCGTACTTGCTTTGTAACAATAAAAATAGAACAAGGCAATTCTAGACGGCGCCCGAAAGTCCATCGCTTCCAATGCCAGGCTAGGAGTCACATTTTATAGGGAAAATAATAATTGCTATTGAAAACTTTGCGGTACGCTCTAAAAAATGAGCGTGCTTTTGGCATTCAAAATTGATCAATACCATTCAATTTTGAAGAAACCACCATCTTGGCATTCACAATCGACCGTAATAATGCAATTTTCAACAAAGGCCATATTTTGACGTTTAAAATTAACCAAGACCATTCATGTTTGAATAAAGACCATTTTTTATCGTTCTGATTTAACCAAGCCCACTCATTTTTGAACGAACCACTGACGTGGGTCTTAAAATTGAATGTTTGCGTTTAATTTTGAGCCCCATTTGGCTTTCTAATGGTCGCGTTCAAAATTATTTGCTATCATTCGGTTAAACGCGAACATTAATTTTTGATCTCCTACACTAATTTAAGAAGCGAACATTGAATAGTTTCCTGGTCTTTGATGAAAGCAAGCTAAAATTTTCCACAAATGTGAGAACATTTAAGGTAATTGTAAAATATCAACGGAATGAAAGTTTAAACTTAATTCTAATCATTTTTTGGCTTTGAAAGGATTGATTTCGCTAATTATTATTCCAGAAATGTTTCTTCATATTTATGTAAGACAAATTAAACTTAATTACAATAAAAAGTAAAGAAATGTATACTTCCACTTGCTCGTATATACTTTCGGAAATATTTTTATCGGGATTTCTGTCTCTTAAAATCAAGAAGTACATATTTTTATTTTTATTGTAGCTTAATTAGGGCACGAAATTAAGCTAAAACACAAATAAAATCTGTTTAAAAACTTAAGAATTTTCTCTTGTGTATTTCCTATCTAAAAAGTTTCGATTTTAGAAAAGGTTGATAAAACAAGATGGTCAAGCCCATAAAAATAGCTTTACCAATGACACTTCATTTTTCCACTTAATTCTTCCACTTTTAATTTTTCCACTCTTCATTTTTCGTGTCTTTATATCTAATCTTTATTATATTCAACTTGGCTATTTTTGTGAACGCGCCTTTATATCTAATATTTATTTATTTTTAACTTATAAAGCCGTGTGAACGTGCGTTTATATCTAATCTGTATTTTAATCTTTATTTCAACCTTGGATACCCGTGTGAACGCGCCTTTATATCTAATCTTTATTTTGATTTTATTTAATATACCCTTGTGAACGCGCCTTTTATCTAATCCTTATTTCCATTTTATCTTGGATACTCGTGTCAACGAGCCTTTGCATCTAATATTTATCAAGTCATTTTATCTTGGACATCCGTGAAAACGCCCTTTTTTACTCGTGCGGGGGACGCAATCCCCCCTCGCACGAGTATTGCGCCGACTTCTCTTGAAACTAAACTCGAACTACGTCATCTTAGCCTTCCCCTCTGCAAAATTCTTCGTCTCCAATTTTGGTGTCTATCGTGTCTACGATCAACCTTGGATCAAGTACAATGTAAAGCCGGTTCTCCTATAAGAAATTGTACCCCTTCCAAAGTTCGATTCTTTACATAGGACTCCCAAAAAAGGGTAAAATCGCCAAACCAACCGGAGATGTCTTTCTTCGACATACGCGAGACCCTTAATCCTTAGTTTGTACGCGTAGAAATCCGTGCGTGTTCTTGAGCCAGACTTGAGGGCGTGGAAAGCTGAATACACCAATCGGAGAGGGTTAACTCGTTAGTCATGTCATAGCCTCCTCGATCACGCGCTTCGGCTGCGCTCGCGCTATAGAAGCCCCGGCAAAGAAAAAAAATAACATGTGTTTGAGAGAATAAATGGGAAATTAAAACTCCCCCAAAAGACGGCGCGAAAAAGCACTAAAATGTAGGGGGGAAAAGTCGAGGGGAGAAACAAATTCTTGTCTAAAGTTTTAAATTTACGCTCCAGCTTCCTGATTTTTTAACCACATCTAATTATGTACGGATAATTTACAAATTAATTCCAAGCCTTTGAGAATTATAGATTTGGCGTTAATAATTGTTGAAACTAGCGAACCTATTATTTTTCTTTACTGACGGAGCTTTTTGCGGTTTTCACCTATTGCGCAGGGTTCTTTTTAAATCTAAAGCCTTGATCCATTAACACAGGCACTGCAGTCACGCTGTAGATGCTATTTATAAACTTATATTCTAATTTCACCCTCTGATTTGATTTTTATTCTATGACAATATACTATTTTACTCAGAAACAAGTGTTAAAATTAATAAGGTTGCAATTGTGAGAATTGATAAGAGAGAGAAATTACTAAATTTTGAAGCCGGGTAATAGGCCTTATTATAAAATAATCTTTGGAAACGAATAAAAGAACCGTTAAAAAGCACCCGTTTGTATTGAAGATGGTCCCTTTTTTCAAGGCTGGTACAAAGTATAGGATTTTCTATACTTTTTCCAGCCTTGAAAATAGAGCCGTTAAATAGAACCCGTTTATACGGAAGATGGGACATTTTTTCAAGGTTGAGACGTAGTCGGAATTTATGTTATCGTCTATTCGGGACAACTCTGTTTTCAAACCACTCTTCCCTGTTTCGGCGCAAAAATCTAAATACGGCGGTCTTCTCTTGTCTTTTCGTAGGATACAGTTGTCTAAAAAATTTGAGAGCTCTATGATGGGTATTTATTTCCTAGTAGTACATCACATTCTTGTACACTAACTTGTAAGAAATCCCTTAATATTTTCGTAAACAATAGCATTGTGGAATGAGAGTCCCCAAATAATTTGAGATTCTCTTTAAATTTAAAACATTCACCACCATCTTAACCTATGATCAGATAGTAGTAGTATCAATATGTTGTAAAAAATATATTTATAAAACTATACCAATATAAGATTGCCCCGAACAACATTTTTTCCAAACCTAGTTATTTAATCTAATCTAGGGTTGTAAGGCGAAATATTTCCCTAACCAGATTTCGTAATTTTAGGGTGATAAATTTAAATTAAAAATTAATTATCAATGTAAGGTGGTAGCTTGTAAGTTGTGAAATTTTGGGAGAGAAGTTTTTTTGCCGTTTTCAAAACGCCATACATAGTTATTTAACTATAATGAGAGTAGATTAACACTAATCTATTATCATTACAGTTAAATACCTATGTATGGCATTTGTAAAATGGCAGGAAAACTTCTCTCCCAAAATTTCAAAACTTACCCGAGTTAATGATTGAAGCAGCAAATTGTACGCGGTAAAGCTTTGCACACGCTACAATCTTACGTTGATATTTAATTTTTTACTTAAGAACTAATCACCCTAAAATTATGAAACCTGGTTAGGGAGAGAAAATAAACTAATTTGCAAAACATATATTTTACTTGTGGCTTTTAAAAATCATTAAAGACCTGAAAAGGGCAAAACCCTTCAAATTTGGTCAGTTTCCCCCCTTTGAGACGTACATCAGTTTGGGGGAGTTTTGTAAATCTCGAGAATTCATTTATTCGCGATTTTCGGCCGATTGCCGGGGCTTCTATAGCGCGAGCGCAGCCGAAGCGCGTGATCGAGGAGGCTATGGTCATGTGCACAAACTACCCCAAGACTAACGAAGAGAACTAAAAACTCGGCCTAACAAGTAGTACGGACGCTCCCTTTGAAAAATTTAAATAAAGGTTAATTTTTTAATTTTTTTTTCCCGTTCTGTTGCCTTAACTAATTTCAAGTAGACCTACTAAAGAACAACAGCAACTCCCCATAAGAGTCTGGGTCCACGTAATGTTAAAAATTTTCGTCTCTTTTATGATAAATTCGTATTATATTATTAAAATAGGGTAGTTGGGGGATAATTTAAAGCTAAAATTTGAGCTCACAACTGTAAATTTTGGGAATTACAACGAATGGAAGGTTTCTTCCATAATGTAAAGAATAGGAAGAATCTATGACTTCCGTGCCGGATATGAAAGCCTTCCCCCACACGAAAATCTTGAACGGTTATTATTTTAGATTCATAATTATGTTAGGAAAATATTAGGAAAGAATTATTTTGTAACTGCCACGGGTATAGTGCTGGCGGCAAAATGAAATTCGTATATTTTTGGTCTACTATGCCTCGAAATCCTCGAAAACGCCTGTAGAAGTGTTCCACTTGTCAAGCATTCATGCAGTAGGCTTTTGCTAGCTTTACAGGGGCCGTGCAAAGACTATATAGCTTACTTGAATAGTCTTTGGTGTATAAGAAACTCGAAAAATAAATAGAGAAATCATACCAATTAGAAGATACTGGAGTAGTATCTTTAATTTTTATTTCATATTAAACAAAACACACTTGTATAAAACGGACAAATTATTCATTTAACGCTAAGGTTTTCTACGTTTAACGTATGTCTGGTAGTTCAAGCTCAGTGGCATCTTCACACACTACACGCAATTTTGACTGGTACCAACTGCCTCGATCTTCATGGCGACGATAACCAAGATACCAGATTACGCTGCTAACGTGAACACAAGTACCTATAGTCAAACTACCACCTTTGCAATTGCAATACCAGCCTTTAATGGCATTTGCACCTGTCCCGTTCGGTACATAACGAATTAGAGCTTGGTGAACAGCTGAGGTGGAAAATTGACCAGGCACGCGTATACGAATTAAGTCATGTTCAACTTTGGACACTTCGACGCTGAAAGAGCCGGATTTCTCTATAGTCAACGCCACATAAGATTCAGCGCGTTTCGTTTTGAAGTCGCTCATTACCACCTCACGTACATCACTTTCACGAAGTACAGGGAAGTCTTGAAATTCACTATCCTCAATTCGTTGCCATTTAGACGGTTTGCGAAGCAGATTATCGCGCTCAACTACTTCCTTAAGAGGATTTTCTTTCGTAGAGACTGCCAGCATTTTTTCGACGGAGTCTTCCCAGGAACCTTTAAGATGTAACTCCGGGTGGTAGGCGTTCAACAGCGCAGCAGCAATTTGAAGAAGTTCCGGAACTAATGGTAACATATGCACAGGTATACGGTTTTAAAAAAAACGATACACCGTCTGCAAATGCCCATTCCTAACTTCAACCGGCCACCTGAGGTACGTTACTTGTCGGGAACGATTAACTTCTTGCGTGTTTACTTGCTTCTCGCCTTTAGACAAGAACGAAGGCATTTGTAAATCCACACCCAGTTCAGTCAGTACGCTGTTGGAGTCTCGAAAACCGCGGTCTGCCAGTACAACGTCACCAACTTGAAAGAAAGACTGGAGTTCTTCTCTCTTTTTGATAGAATGGTTTAAAATGCGCGCGTCGTTATTGCGGCCATTAGCAAAGTAGGGTCCGATTATATCTATTATGTAACCCGTAGTTGTTACCATTAACATTGGCTTGAGGATATGCTGGCCTTTGTGCACACAGAAGGATTTGTGAAGAACGGTATAGTCCTTGGATCTTCCAACCTTGATATAGGTGCCATCTACAATGGTAATAAGACAATTAGGCTTGTTGTTAGCAAAGAGTTTTACTGCTGCTCCAGATTGATGGTTTGTTATCAGATTGTCACGTGATAAGTGTTGCAGGCCAAAATTATGTGGCACGAAATGCTCCGATAAAGCCATAATAACCGCTTTTACCGTGTTTGATACCGATCTTTCAGTTAAATGAAATAAAGTTGATAACACCTTATTGGAGATACCCAATCGTAATTTCACCAATAATACTGCTAGAGCTGTCTTCGACGAACAGCATCTGATGGTACGAATAATGTCCTCAATAGTCGAATGCAACTCTAGGAACTCGTGCAGGGACAATGAAGTTAATACTTTACAGTCTTCATCACTTTGTATGAAGTTGTCAAAGCTCGGCGTCCGTAGGTCGTTAACACATTTCCTGAGGTCATGTAATAGTTGCTCAATGTCCGTGGCAGTCATAATGGTTGATCTAGCGGAAACCTGAATTCCAGCAATTATTTCGGTGGGAAGCTCTCCGTTAACGAGATGCGTGGAGCACATTCGGTTGTCCCGATGAATAAATATGGCTCTTTCCACAAATATACTTGTTCTCACTTCGGCTTTTACCCTGGTTCGTGTACTAACACCGCAAATGAAGCAAGTCTTTGGCAGGGGCCGAACACAACTGTGCTTTATGGCAATAGTGTTTGATGACGTACGCTTTCGTGGTAATTGCGACGTTGATGGCTGAGGTATTGGTGACGGTGATGGATTAGATACTGTGGACTTTGTTGGTTCAGGTACTGTGGACGTTGATGGCTCAGGTACTGTTGACGTTGATGGATTAGATACTTGCGTCATTTGTCTTCGTTTTTGTGGTGAAGACGATGACGTTGAAGAGCCATGATCACTACTGAAGGACGATTTGCTAGCATTTAAGAACGTTTGAAACTTTCGTGACAGACCCGAGCACTTTAAACAAATCTTCGTTGTTTTGCTATTAATTACAAGTGGTAATAACCCTTTACTAAAACGAAGAAAACGAGCAAAGCCAGCCTTTACGTGAGTGCCTATACCTCTACTTGTACTATTGGTAACTTTCCGATTGCACGCGTAACATGTATTTGGAGCCATCTCCAAATTCCAAGTGACTCTCACATTGATGTTATTGATAAGGAAAGTTCTTAAGATCATGGTTCAAACCAGATATTACAATTTTTTTAATGTTTATAAAAGCAGGTTTAATTATTTTTCGCCAACCTGGCTGGCAAAAAATATTAAAGACGTTAGTTCCGGAACTTCTTCAAATTGCTGCTGCGCTGTTGAACGCCTACCACCCGGAGTTACATCTTAAAGGTTCCTGGGAAGACTCCGTCGAAAAAATGCTGGCAGTCTCTACGAAAGAAAATCCTCTTAAGGAAGTAGTTGAGCGCGATAATCTGCTTCGCAAACCGTCTAAATGGCAACGAATTGAGGATAGTGAATTTCAAGACTTCCCTGTACTTCGTGAAAGTGATGTACGTGAGGTGGTAATGAGCGACTTTAAAACGAAACGCGCTGAATCTTATGTGGCGTTGACTATAGAGAAATCCGGCTCTTTCAGCGTCGAAGTGTCCAAAGTTGAACATGACTTAATTCGTATACGCGTGCCTGGTCAATTTTCCACCTCAGCTGTTCACCAAGCTCTAATTCGTTATGTACCGAACGGGACAGGTGCAAATGCCATTAAAGGCTGGTATTGCAATTGCAAAGGTGGTAGTTTGACGATAGGTACTTGTGTTCACGTTAGCAGCGTAATCTGGTATCTTGGTTATCGTCGCCATGAAGATCGAGGCAGTTGGTACCAGTCAAAATTGCGTGTAGTGTGTGAAGATGCCACTGAGCTTTAACTACCAGACATACGTTAAACGTAGAAAACCTTAGCGTTAAATGAATAATTTGTCCGTTTTATACAAGTGTGTTTTGTTTAATATGAAATAAAAATTAAAGATACTACTCCAGTATCTTCTAATTGGTATGATTTCTCTATTTATTTTTCGAGTTTCTTATACACCAAAGACTATTCAAGTAAGCTATATAGTCTTTGCACGGCCCCTGTAAAGCTAGCAAAAGCCTACTGCATGAATGCTTGACAAGTGGAACACTTCTACAGGCGTTTTCGAGGATTTCGAGGCATAGTAGACCAAAAATATACGAATTTCATTTTGCCGCCAGCACTATACCCGTGGCAGTTACAAAATAATTCTTTCCTAATATTTTCCTAACATAATTATGAATCTAAAATAATAACCGTTCAAGATTTTCGTGTGGGGGAAGGCTTTCATATCCGGCACGGAAGTCATAGATTCTTCCTATTCTTTACATTATGGAAGAAACCTTCCATTCGTTGTAATTCCCAAAATTTACAGTTGTGAGCTCAAATTTTAGCTTTAAATTATCCCCCAACTACCCTATTTTAATAATATAATACGAATTTATCATAAAAGAGACGAAAATTTTTAACATTACGTGGACCCAGACTCTTATGGGGAGTTGCTGTTGTTCTTTGTTTTAATAATATAAAATATAATATTCAAATGTATACCCCTCACTTTTCGAAATATATTAAAATTAAAACCGGGCCGTTGCCGGCCAGGTTTATTTATAGGTCTCTCACAATTTCACCAGAAACGTCTATGGAGATTACCCTTATGAGGTGGTAATATTTTTCGACTTGATAACTGGAATCTTCGTCTCCCGACCGCGAGCCGTTTCATTGAGAGTTTGCATTCGAGAGAGAACAATATGTTAGGATCATGGGGGTACTCTTATATTTTTCTATACGTTTCGGATGAATACTAAGACTGAGATAACAAAAGCTTTATAGATAACGTTGAAACACCGTGAAAGACGGCATTTCACTGGGAGTTTGCATTCGAAAGAGATAAATTTGCTAGAATCATGAAGGTGCTCTATATTTTTCTATACGTTTCGGATGAATACTGAGACTGAGATAACAAAGCTTTAGATAAGGTTGAAAACCGTGAAAGACGGCGTTTCATTGGGAGTTTGCATTAGAAAGAGAGAAATATGTTAGATTTACAAGGGTGTTCTATTATACTTTTATTATACTTTTATTTTGTTGAATACTAAGACTGAATAACAGTAGCTTTGATAACATTAGAAAGAAAGACGGAAAAAATGCTAACGTTGGTGTATGAAGTTGAATAAAAAACTTGTGTCTAATTAAATATAAATAATAAAGCAAAACGCGAGAGATACAAACGATATAAGTTTTGGTTTAAAAGATATAGGACGATGCCTAGAATTCTACGTACTGAGTCTAATGCAAAACAGTGTTTTTAACGTTTATATTGCGAACTGGATTTTTTTTATCAATGATTATAAGCCGCAGGGTAAATAAACTTGGGTATTATACATTAGACCAAATGGTATATAACGGTAAGATTTTGAAATTTCTTAGAAAATGGACTCTGAGACAGACGTACAATAAATTGATTTAGTTATAAAAGTTGGCGGGAAATTTAAATTATGCTGCAGAATTTAAAGGAGTCTAGAAAGGATACGGATATAAGAACAAAATTGGACACACGCGCGATAGGACACAATAACGATGGGATATAATCTCGATGGGACGCAATCTCGACAGAACATAATGTCGATGCGACACAATCTTGATAGACCGTAATCTTCATGTACATAATCTCAAGTGGAATCTTTATCGATAGTTCACAACCTCGAATGGACATTTTGTTTCCTTGCCCTTCTTGTAATATTTTAGATAAGGTTACGTTAGTTAAGCACTCGAACTACGTCATCCCTCATACTAGTTAAACACTCGCTCTAACCCATCCCTCTTATAATATTATAGGTTAAGGTTACGTTAGTAGAGTGCAACAGTCTCAGTCTGATTTAGTTGCAGTCGACGCGAAGTCAGCCCCTTTAAAGTATTCGAACTTTCGGTACTATCACGTGTTCGACATAACGAACTTTCGGACTCGTCGTCCAATTCTTACAATGGGATGTAAATACGTTTTTAAGTTGGCCTATCGCCAGTAGGCCAAATCCGTTTTTTAAGGGACGTAGTTTTTCGAGAGATAAAAGTCATTTGCGCCTATGGATAGAACACATTCTCTCTCTGTCATTCATGCGTTCAACATCGTGTAAAAAAAGTCAACGTCTCTAGCCTGCTGCAGAGGTGGAAGTTCCGTGGTGACTCCTAGAATGTCCTAGCCTTCAAGGGTTAGGATAGGCCAAGTAGTGGAAAGATGCCTGGGGCCATCATCCAGTACATCTCTTGGACAGCAGAGTAAAGGAAGACTTACGTTTCTTTAGGAACAGTGCGGAGGACTTGGCATAGTTTTTGCAAATATGTTCTTCAACGCGATGTTGTTTTTACGACTTCGTTTTCTTTTTTTGCAGGGCTCTCTGAATTTATGAGAATTATACTTGTAATAATAATGTTTAATGTTTATTCTGGTCTCGATCGTCTCGTTAATTCTCGAGTAGATATTTTAGTATCTTAGTGGATGTTCATGGTAATCACTTTTAGTTATCATTAAGTTAGCAGATTAAAACAACGCTAGTAAGGTCACGTCAGGCTAGTATATTTTATCCCTCGAATTAGCCAATATCCCTTTAGCTAATAATCCCTTGGTATCACCCTTCTCTCTTGTAATTGACGAGTTCGGAATTGAAGCGAATCTTCCAGAGCCATGGCGCGATTGAGGTATAACTTCGTTATGCGCGGATTTGTTACGAGGTGCCGCTTTCGTCGTTCTTATTCTAAACTAAGCGTAGTGGATGAATAAATGGATGGAAACAAAGAAAGAGTGATCATATTATATGTAACGGCAAATTCGGACTTTATTTATATTTTCCTATATGTCCTTTAAAATCTTTGACTCCTACCCTTTAATTCGTAAATACTTTTATTTGTAAACGGCAGAGTCTCCCCCCAGTCGTAGGGTGTTTTTTCTTTTAAGTCTTCCGATACGCGTATCTAGCTAGCGCGAAGTCGGATTTTAGAGTTGTAATGGTTTTTCTACACATGGGCTTCCTTTTTTTACAAATCGGTCCCATGTGTACTCAATTTTAAGAAAACTTTAAACTCCTTTTAGTTGCCATGCCCGCGTATGCCGCGGCATGGTACTAATTATATATTTTTCTACTTACTGGTATCCTGAGGTTGGACTGGAGACTTAAAAGCGAGAGGTCATAATTTTTAAATTGAGTTTAAATCTACGGAGTAAGAAAAAGGCTCGATCGCCATGTGCAAAATAAAATCTAACCGGGCAATCGGATGATTCGAAATCACGCGATGACGGGACGTCAGCGACCAGTATTCTGTATACATTTCAACTTTCAATTGTGCGCGTCGTGTATCGCGTCCTCACAGGAAAACGAGTGAGTTCAAAGCTATTTTAAAAGGGTACCAGTTAATTAGGTCAAAACTATTAATCTAATAGCCCATGAGGTGCACCATGGCAGATCAGTATTTATTAAGTGTTGTTAATAATTTTCATTAACCGGCAAATAAACTGAATGGTTTCATTTTAAATCTAAGTGAAAAATGAAAATTAAACGGTATAAACCATCAAAATGAAAACAAAGGCTTAAGCGATGTTAATATTCAACTAAATCGAAAGAACTTCTGAATTAAACTGTGTGAAATGAAATTTTAGAACTACAGTTTTATTTATTGACGTGTTCGTTCTGCGGGAGCTCGAGGGAATATTTTTGAATATGACAAAAACAAGAACTTAATGAATTTTTTTTAAAAAGATCAAATAACGTGCTGCGATCGAGATTAAAAAAGATGTCGCGTGCACCATAGGATATTTAATCTTAAACCACAGTTATAGGGCCCCATAATTTAGAACAACAATAACCGATTATAAAGTTTGTACAATATAAAATAATCATATATGTTAAATCATTTCAATTTAAACTTGTAAATTTGCAATTTTAATTACCTACCACTAAATAAAAAAAAATGGGTTAATTGATTTACTAGTGTTTAATTTTTCCAAAAGCAAACACTAATTATACAAAAACCGTTGTTTTGCTTCGCACTTCAAAAAAGTGCATTTATAGGTAAGAATATCAAACCCGTGAAGGGACAGAAATTATAAATTATCGTTGAAAGAAATATGAATGTCACAGTCTAAGAAATCAGGGCTATTTTGAACAATAGTCCCCGGACGCCATTTTGTTTTATTTATTTTTCTATTTTCCCCACAAAAAGTGAACATTGGGTTAGGTTAGGTTAGGTTACGTAAGGTTAGGTTAGGTTATATAATGAATGGCGTCCGGGGACTGTTGTTCAAAATTGCCGAAATCAGAAATCTATAATGAAATAATTAGTATGAATAAAAAATTACATATAAATTCGGCCTATCGAAACTTTAAATTATGTAGAAGTCATTCGTAGAAATCACTCTTGGAAAGGGTAACTTAAAGCCTACTATGCGTTTAATGGTAGAATTGCCTAATACCAATTAGTTTAAGCTGGCGCTTTTGAAATATTTAGTTTTTAGGGTGAAGAATTATAGTTCCTTAAGAGGAGTTGCCGTTTGGATGCCACTCAAGATTTTGAGCATGTTTCACCACGGGGTATACACTAACAAACCTTTACTTGTGCCTTATCGTCACCTGACACCTCTGCCAAAGTTTAGTTGATTCTTACTTTTTCCCTTCTCCTAGACTTTGGTGATATCTTATGGTGATGGTTGCAGTTTTCAGCTTGTAAAAGCAAACACTCGACTTTTTATAACCTTTACATTCTTTAACTCTACATAATTTAAAGTTTCGATAGCCCGATTTAATATGTAATTTTTTTATTCATATTAATTATTTCATTATAGCTTTCTGATTTCTTAGACTGTGACATTCTGTGACATTCATATTTCTTTCAACGATAATTTATAATTTCTGTCCCTTCACGGGTTTGATATTCTTACCTATTAATGCACTTTTTTGAAGTGCGAAGCAAAACAACGTTTTTGTATAATTTTTATTTGTTGCTATTTCCTAAACCTCGGCGTAGTCCCTTGTCCCTCGGCCGCCGCTACCCTTTTCATTAGCTGTCTAACACGGCCGCGGAGCGATGGCTATGCGCCGGAATTATCTCTTTGCACAATTAAACGAACCAAGACACTGGTCAACAAAACTAAGGTCACGTTACCTATGTCAAATTAAAGTCAAAAAACAGGGGCAACATTGATCACCACATTCCTCGTGTAATGATATTTAATTTTTAAGAAATCCGCGAACTGACCATACCCGCACGAGTATTAATTCTGCCGAAGGCAACTTGTTATCTAATAAATCTATTAGATAATATTGAACATCTTCAAAAATATCTTTTATATTAAATTAAATTTTCAGCAACATCTGTTTTTAGATTAAGATAAATAATTTAGATAGTTTTAATTTAAATTTAAATGAATATTAACGTTTAAATTCATTAAAAGTTCTAACCACAGAAGGCTAAAATAGACTCGCAACCAAAAGATACTATATAAGGCGTTCGTGGATCATTAATAAAAAACAAACGAGTAACGGCAGCTGCTGTACCTAATAACTTTATACATGAATTTCATTTGAAATTCAAGCGCCGAGGGTGATGACGTAATTGCGAACACCTCGAACGACGTCAACTTAGGGGTATTCGAGTTTTTCAAGATTTTACGCGACTACTTGATTTTCGTCCTTTCCAACGGCGGCGAACCGTAGATTAGCTACACTTTTGGTGTAGCTAAAAAGTAAAACCAATGTTTTGGTTCGTTTCATATATAATAAATCTAGTTGTATTATTAATAATCCAGTGATGCCTGATTCAATAAAATACGAGTAATCCTTATGTTAGTCAGATCGTTATATAAACTCTGATTTTAATTAAATTCTTGGGCTCAACTGTTTTGAAACAGCGTCTTCTTCTATTAAGCTATAGACACTTGAAACAAACATATCCAGGTCAGTTATGAAATTGTTAGTTTTATTACTGTACTGTTCTGTGTGGGGATCATTTATTCATTGGATAAAGTATACAAGGATTATTATTTACACTACATTGATTACAAGTTATTAGATAAAGGATAATACTGGAGCTTATTACTACATGAATCGCGCGCCTAGGGAAGAGTAACTCATCACCTCCCTCTGTATTGAGGCAAGAGTATTATTGACTAAGAGCGCTCTTTAGTGAGCTTCGGACACAACAATACCTTCCCGTTAGAGTTTTCGTTGCTATAATTCTTTTATGTTACACTTTGATTTCGATAATAGACTTAAAGGTTTCGTGTTGTTAACTTGGTTACTGCTTTGGTTGGGAGGATGCTGTCTGTGGATTTGATCTTTTTGGCATCGGATGTCTTTGGTCCTGGTGGTTCTGCTGATGAGTCGGCACGCAGGAAATTCAAACGAATTTTTATTGTTTTGGGGTCAGGATTCTGGTTCTCTGCCTGGTTTGCGGTTGGTATTTCTGTTTGGTTTGAGGTTTGGTTCTCCGCCTGGTTTGCGGTTGGTATTTCTGTTTGGTTTGAGGTTTGGTTCTCCGCCTGGTTTTTACATATATCAACAGGTGCGTTGTTTGTTGATGATTGCTTAGTTGATGGTTCTTTAGCTGAGCTGAAGGTATCTTCCTGTTTTTGTGAAAGGCTCGCTCTGTCCGAGCCTCCTTCATGAGGTTGGGTATGGCGCGATCGTAGCTGATTTTGATGGGGCTTTATGGTGCCGTTTGAGGTTGCGATCTGGTACATCATTTTACCGATATGTGCCGTAATAACGCCATCTACCCATTTAGGTCATTGTCCAAAGTTTCGTGCATGGACGGTCGCTTGCAATTTATAATTAGTGCCGTGGTGTTGTGTAGTTTCTTTTGTAGAATCTGAGTTATTCTGTTCGGTTCCAACTTTGAGTGGATTACATAAATCTAGTCTGGTCAGAATGGTGCGATTTCCGAACATGATGTCGAAGAGTGATTTTCCTGTAGCCGCTGGGGTTCGGCGATGATTCATTAGGATTTGAGCAAGGCGGGTTTCTAAGGTGCCCACTGTGAAATACTCTAGTCCTGAGTTTATGATTTCAATCGCTTCATTTGAGCGGCCCTGTAGTTTCCTTAAACCGGACTTTTTGTGTTCGAACAGTACGTTTGGCGAGGCCATTGGAGGCTGGATGATAGGGGGCTGAGAAGAGATGGTGGATTCCGTTCTTTGCTATGTACGTTTGGAATTTTTGGCTCGAGAAACACGTAGCATTGTCTGTCACGAGAGTGGAAATTATTCCAAAACGGGCTATGTGTTTTGTTAAGAAACTGGTGACTACATACGTGCTTGTTGTTGGCGTTATTTCCGCTTCGATCCATTTTGAATAATAATCAGTAAGAATGAGGAGATATTTTCCGTGAAGTGGGCCGGCAAAATCCATATGGGCTCTTTGCCAAGGTGTTTTGGTTTCTTCCCATGGTGTGTACTGGGTAAAAGGCATTGGGGAGTTTACTTGGCAAGATTTGCATGAACGGGCCAAGGTCTCGATGTCGCGGTCTTGTTGGGCCACCATATACGTGAACGAGCTGTTGTTTTCCTTTTTACCATGCCCTGATGAGAGCTGTGTAGTTATTGTAACATGGTGTTTCGTTTTTCCATAGGTATGATGACTCTGTTGCCCCATAATAGAATTTTGTTGAAGTTGGAAAGTTCTGTTCTACGGCGGTAGTAAGGTAATGATTGGTCATCAATTTTTCCTTGCTAGTTGATTTGCATATGGTTACAAATGTTTGCGAGTTCCTTATCCGCTATGGTAGATGTTTACAACTGTTGTACCGTTATGGGTCCTGATGTGACCTCTTTAAGTAGGAATACATACTCGGCTGGGACCGGTGTATCTTCTGATGTTATTGGTATCGGTGATCTGCTGAGTGCATCCGCGTTTTGGTGATTGGCTCCTTTTTTATATCGGAGTTCATACGAGTAGGCAGCTAGCAACAGTGCCCATCTTTGCAATCGTGCCGCTGCTATTTGCTGGATTTGTTTGTCCGCGGCTAGCAGCGAAACTAGTGGTTGGTGATCCGTTAATAATATGAACTTCTTTCCATAGAGGTAGTCACGGAATCTCTTGACTCCAAAAATTATGGCCAAAGCTTCTCTGTCCAATTGGGAATAATGTCGCTCCGCTTTGGTGAGGCTGCGTGAAGCAAACGATATGGGTCGTTCTTCATTGTCGATAAAGTGCGAGATCACTGCGCCCACTCCAACGGAAGAAGCATCAGAAGCCAAGATGACTTGTTTAGTGATGTCATAGTGGATTAATATATTCGATTCCTTGGGCGATGTTTTTGCTACCTGAAAGGCAGTGTCATGTTCCGGACCCCACTGCCACCTGGTTGATTTTTGAAGTAAGGTGTAGAGTGGTGCTAATTTCGTGGAATTATTCGGGAGGAGTGTTGCATAATAATTTAAAAGGCCTAGAAAGGACCTTAGAGTTTCCAGGTTCTGAGGAGTTGGGGCGTCCATAATGGCTTGGAGTTTTGATTCCTGCGGATGTAGCCCTGCTTCGTCGAGTGAATGTCCAAGGAATTCCACTCTGCGTTCAAAGAATTGGAATTTTTCTCGTTTCAGTTTCAGGTTGGATTTCCTGAAGAGTGTGAGGGTTTGGTCCAGTTGTTGTAGATGGTCCTGGATAGTTTTTCCCCCAAGAAAAACGTCATCTTGAAACGGTAACACCTGTTACAGTGGACGGAGTAATGTTTCCAGTAGGCGTTGAAATATCGCCGATGATGATGCTACGCCCTGTGTGATACGGGTGAAAGCGAACAGTCCGAGTGGTGTATTTATGACTACATATTTTCTCGACTCCTCGTCAAGCTCGATTCGGTTATAGGCTTCACGAAGGTCTAATTTCGAGAAGAATCGGCATCCTGCTAATTGTGCGAACAGATCTTCCGGTTTTGGCAAGGGATATTTATCCACATTGAGCTGTGGGTTAAGGGTGGATTTGAAGTCTCCGCAGAGGCGGATTGCCCCATTTGGTTTCTGGACAGGAACTATTGGGGATGCCCATTCAGAGTGGTGGAGTTGCTCAATGATGCACTCATGCTCCATACGCCCTTTTTCGGTGGCAACTGCTTCCGTACTAGAGTATGGAATTGAGCGGGCCTTGCAGAATACTGGGATGGCCCCTGGTTTAATATGAAGGTGTACTTGTATATCTTTGAGCTTACCAACCCCTGTGGTGAATACATTTTTGTTCTTCTCAAGGATGTTGTTTGAGGTCAATTCCTTTGGCTCGTTATCCCTGGAGTTTGCGATAATCGGTGAATGTTCGTGTTAGTTAGCGGTGGTAGAATGTTTAGGTTTGAGTATATCCATTTTCTTCTGCATAGGTTGGGACCCGGTCCGTTGACTATTAGGACAGGTAGTTCTTCAAGTCGTCCTTGATAATTCACATGTGCTTGAATTTTCCTAAAAATGTCGACTTTTTTACCCGAGTAGGATCGGAGGTTGTTAGTGAAGGGTACCAGTGTGCCTTTGTTTGGTAAGGTTTGATAGTCATGGGTGGTTATCATGGCGTGCCCTGAGCCCGTGTCGATTTCAAATTGAAGCGGCATGCCATTGATTTTGCATACTATTGTGGCTGGCTGAGGGACCCTGTCGTCTTCCGTGATTTGGTTGAATTAATGATTGGGTTGTTTTCCCTGTGGTTGCTGTGTGTCGGTTAAGTGGTATACCGGGCAATCGTATTCCTCAGGTGTGGGATCCGTAGCCAGAACGTGGTGAGCTTTTGGGGTCTGCGATTGTTTCTTTGCGGCGTTTGTAGAAGTGTTTATTTTAATAATAATAATAATAATAATAATAATAGTTTATTGTTCAAAAACTCTTTTTTACAGTTGTTATATTAAAGGATTGGCTAAGTCGGTAGGTCGACTTTTAGCCTTGCGTATTATTTCAAATTGGTTTAAGTTAGATTAAAATTAAAATACAATGGAATAAAGTTGCTTGTGGAGTCACTAACTCCCTTGCTAATTTTTAAATTGTGGTAAATTTAAATTGGAGGGGGGGGGGTTGAGTTTATTCATAAGTCTTGGGGCATTACAGATTATAGAGTTCAACTTCAATTCCGTTCGTGCATAAGGCACTTCAAATATATATGGCTTTCGTGTAAAATATCCTGAGATTTGGCTTATTCTAAATGGGTTATAAATATAAGAGTAAAGACATTTATATATCAACACTAGGCATTGGTAATCAAAAAAATGATAGATATTTAATATATTGTTAGATTTGAAGAGTGGGTCTGTGTGTGTTAGCGGGGGTATATTTTCAACTATACGTATCGCCCTTTTTTGTAATACATGAAGTCTGTTCAGATTTCCCCTAGATGTATTGCCCAATATTGTTGTACAAAATGAAAAGTGTGACTGGACAAGTGCATAGTATAGTTGGGCGCGCGTTGATTTCTTAAAAATATGTCGGTTTCGACCTATTAGATAAATTCCGAAAGCGATTTTCTTTGATACTTTATCTATGTGGGTGGACCATTTAATTTGTGGATCGTACCACAGCCCCAAGTATTTGTAGCTATGACCCTATCTAGGGGAGTGTTTCCCATTATTACCTGGTTATTATGATAACAGTTCTTATTAATATTAGTGAAAAGCATGTAAACCGTTTTATCATTGTTTTTTCGAGAGTGTTATTCTTTAGCCAAGTGTCAATCTTGTCCAAACTATGGTTCGTAGCATAGATTACTTGTTCTAAATTTGGACCCCCTTGCAAATTTAGTGTGTCGTCCGCATATAAGGTAAGATCATTTTGGGTGTCGTTATGCGTAATATCATCAAGAAAGAGGTTGAAAAGCAAGGGTGATAGGATTGACCCCTGTGGGACGCCGACTACTGTTGGCTTTTCTGAGGATAAGATACCGTTTACTTTGGTCTGATTAATACGTGTTGTTAGATATGATTTTATCCATTCGAACGGAGGTCCCCTTATACCCTTTATGTACAATTTTGATAACAGCCTGTTATGGTTGATCGTATCAAAAGCTTTCTTCAAGTCTAAGAAGACGCCCAAAGCGTATTTGTTGTTGTCCATATGGTCTACTATTTGTTTATAAACTTTTAATTGGGCTAATTCTACGCTTGAATTTTCCTAAAACCGTACTGCTTAGATGAAATTAAATTATATTTGTTTGAGAAGCCTAATAGACGAGTATAAAAACATTTATCAAATATTTTTGCAAAAATTGATAGGATAGTAATTGGTCTGTAATTACTGGGAGTGAGTTTGTCAAATTTTTTATATATCGGAACTATTATACCCTTTTTTAAACAGCTGGGGTAGGTCCCCGTTTTGAACGAAAGATTAATTGGCCATGTTAGGGGTTTTGAAATATGGGATGCGGATAGTTTGGCAATTTGAGGAGCGATACTATCCCAGCCCGGGGATGAATCGATTGTTGAATCTCCATAATGAACTTGGAATTTTGTATAATTAGTGTGTGAATTTTGTAAAATAAGTGTTTAATCTTGTATGTATATATAATAATTTTATTGTCGCGTTTCATTTTCCCTTTAAAACATATTGAAACTTTTTCCATTTTTGTTGTAGGAATTTTTCTTTCTTTCTTATTCTTTTTGGGAAGAATTTATTTTTCCAGTTTCAACCCTTTTGTGTGAAATATCAGCGCATTGAAAACGAGCTAAGCCCCTCTGCAGGAGGGAAAACCCCCTAATTTCCTGGAAACGAGCGCTTCGTCCCCCCTTTTTAAAAGAAATCGAAGTGGTCAAATAGATCACATGTGCAAAAAGGACCAATAGTGATAATAATAGCGATGCTATAGAAAAAAAGGAATTTTGTAGAAAATGAAATAAGAGCATTTAGTAAAATATACCAAAAAATAGATTTTTTTCAAGCGCTGCGCGAGTAACAAGTAAATATAAACCAGAGCGTGCAAGGTTGGACCGAGGTCCTTCCTTTTTAATAATTTGAAAACCCCTTTGTGCTAGGGACATTAATCTTTATTCATCTGTGCGAATAACCTTTCATTAATAAAACAGTTGTCTTTTTGTTTAAGTTTAAACCGTGTTTTAACTCATTTAACTATTATTTTAATTATCACGTAACCCCACGTGTCAGGGCATCTGAGCGCGAGTAAGGTGTTTCAGTCCGCCGTACCCGCTACAAATATAAAAGCTCTCCCAAGCTATTTCGAACGCGCGTCTACAATAATTTTGGTGCCAGTAAACCCGGGACGTGATTAATTAATTGGTAATTAAAAAACTTTCGCGCGTGCAGTCGCGGTAAATTTAACTAAAGACAATGGCGGAAGATCCAAGGATGATCAAAAAACAACAAACCTCAGCGCGAGGGATCGTAACGCGAACGTGCAACAATATTAAAGCGGAATTAGAAAAAGCGACGGTTATAAACGCAGATAGCCTCGAAGACTACATCGCGCAATTAAACTCAAAAGAACAAAAATTAACGGAGCTGGACAATAAGGTATTAAAACTCCTAACAACGGACGCAGAGCTGGACGACGAACTGGAACAAATAGAGGAGTACAGCGAAAAACTGGTTTTGTGGAGATCGAGAGCCACCCGATGGATTCAACGAAACCGGACCGCGACGGAGAAGCAAGCCGCCAAAGCCGGGAGCTCCACCAGCATCGACTCGGACGAAACTCAACTAGAGACCGGCAGCAGGACGGGCAACAACAATGCTAATAGAACAATTCGACTCCCAAAACTGGAAATCAAGAAATTCGACGGGACCATCTCGCAATGGTTAACCTTTTGGGGACAATACGAAGGAGCGATTCATTTGCAGAGCAGCATGGAAGACACAGATAAGTTTCAGTATCTAAAATCATATTTGACCGGCGCGGCCGCAAAGGCAATCGAAAATTTAGCTATTACCGAAAGCAATTACACCACGGCGATAGATATTTTAAAATCACGTTTTGGTCGAAAGGACATATTGGTCAGCGCTCATTTAAATAATTTTCTAAAAATGACCCCAGTTTTAAAATCCAGTGACGTAGTAGGTCTTAGGCATTTACACGATAGTTGTAGAATGGAAATTCGTAGTTTAGATTCGTTGGGGCATTTAAATACAAATTATGGACAGTTGTTAGCGCATATAGTGGGAGGTCTCTTGCCTATTGATTTGTTAGAACAATATACGAGGGATAAATCAGAAGATGAGCTATGGAAGATAGATGAACTTATGAAGTTCTTAAACAATGAAATTCAGTGCAGAGAAAGAGCTTTAGCCGTTCACCGATCTTCCAGTCAGCAATTAAAATCGGTTAGTAGCAATAATAGTCAAGATAAATCGATAGGGCAAACTAGAAGCCATTACCAAAGCCAAGGGCATAAGATCAGTTTTAACAAACCCAGTTATCCGTCAGCCGTTAGCTTAAATACGGCGGTAAATAATTATTCAAGCGCGTGCGTATTTTGTGAAAGCCAAAACCACCCATTTTATCAGTGTAACGATGTTTCCATTAGCGATAAGAGGGGAATCGTCATTCAGAAAAGGTTATGTTTTCTATGCATGAAACCCGGCCATCAAGCCGGGCAATGTAGAGGTAGAATTCAAAGTTGTAGACATTGCAACAGAAAACATCACCAATCTGTCTGCGAAGCCAATTCAAATCAAACCAAAACCAACCCTAAGACTGTACCGGGAAATACGAATAACGTACAAAACCCATCCTCAGCTACTTTAGCTACAATCGCGCAAAAATCTGATTCGGGGGAAGTTTTATTGCAAACTGTTCCCGCTAACTTAGAAAATGGGCTTGGAAAAAACACGAGGGTTAGATGCGTTCTAGATGGTGCTAGTCATAGGTCTTTCATTAAAGAAAAATTATCGCGCGAACTAAATTTGGAGGTCTTAGGTACCGAAGGAATTGACATTTACCCCTTTAGTCACGCGCAGCCAATCCACGTAGAAAGAAAAAAGGTTAAACTTGTTTTGAGTAATGTAAACACAGGCCAGCGAGTGGAAATAATAGCATTAGAAACCCCTGAGATTTGTGGCGCGAAGTTTAAAATACCAGGCGAAGAAGTTAGGGCGGAAATGGAAAATAGAAAATTGGATCTAGCGGATAGTTTAAAAAATCAAGGAGGAGCGAGCGCGACGAAACTAGACATTTTAATTGGCGCAAACTATTTTTGGAAAGTAGCTACTACGGAGTTAGAGAGATTAGGGGATAGGTTAATGGCGCTAAACACGGTTTTGGGATGGACAGTCATGGGAGCGAGCGAGGCTTCAGAGCAAGGAAGCCAAGTAGTAGTCAATTCAGTTTCAGTAATGCATATAGCGGTGGGATCGGAAGATGATTTATTGTCTTCCCAAGTGCAAACCTTTTGGAATTTAGAGTCCATAGGTATAAATGACAGCGAACAGACAAAAACCCTACAGCGAGAAAATAGTTTAAAAACATTCGAAAGAGAAGTAAGATTTCAGGAAGGGCGTTACGAAGTGGCCCTACCGTGGAAGGAAAACAAAGAATTGTTAGGGAACAATTATTATCAAGCGAAAAGGCGTACCCTAAATCTAGTGCAAAAATTGAAGACAAATCCTCCTAGTTTCAAGGCCTACGATGACGTCATCCACGAGCAGTTACAAACCGGAATAATTGAGCGAGTAGATAGCAATAGTAACAAAGCGCAAGGTACTCTATATTATATTCCGCACCATGGAGTAATAAAAGAGGATAGGCTTACTACCAAGTTAAGGATAGTGAATGACGCGTCATCTCACGATGCCAACACGCCGTCACTGAATGACTGTCTAGAGCCAGGTTTTAATTTAATGCCAGAATTGTTTAAAATTTTAGTACGTTTCCGACAACACAGAGTAGCATTCACTGGCGACGTGGAAAAGGCATTTCATCAAATTGGCATTAGGGAAGAAGATAGGGATGCTTTAAGATTTTTGTGGATTGAAGGTTTATCGGGCCCTCAGAGTGAAAATTTAGTGACTTATAGATTTAAAAGGGTACCGTTTGGGTGCACATGTAGTCCCTTTTTACTCGCGGCTACCATTAAGCACCATGTTAAGAAATTTGAGCAGAAATTTCCAAACGCAGCCAGAGTTTTAAGTGAGGACTTATATGTAGATGATTTGTTAGGAGGAGAAGCCAGCGCGAATGAAGCCAATAAATTAATAGGTGAAACAACAGAAATTTTGGAAAAGGCCAACATGAAGTTGCGAAAATGGCGCAGTAATTCTATGGAAGTTAGGAAAATTTGGAGCGAAGTTAGTAACAATGATCAAGGTCAAGTGGTTTTTCCTAGTCCAGCGCCTTTAAAAGTATTAGGATTATTATGGGATGAGGTCAGTGACCTATTTATGTTTGATGTTTCGGGCC
Source organism: Odiellus spinosus (assembly GCA_963920705.1). NCBI lineage: Eukaryota > Metazoa > Arthropoda > Arachnida > Opiliones > Phalangiidae > Odiellus > Odiellus spinosus. Next base: position 29,856,703 of record OY987226.1, read on the forward strand.
TACTGCAATTTTTAGCTAATAGAAAAATAACAAAGCTGTGGGTTTTGAAGGCAGTGGCCAGAATATTTGACCCCCTTGGGTTGGTTTCCCCCTTCACGATCCGCGCAAAAATGTTCTTGCAAGAATTGTGGGAAAGTAAGCTACCTTGGGACAAGGAGATTAAAGAAGGAGAAGAGGGCTTGTTCAGGGAGAAATTTAATAATTGGTGCGAAGACCTACCTTTCTTAGAACAAATAAAAATCCCTAGGTACTACTTAGTTAATGAACCAGGAAACATGAAGCCAAAGCTAGAATTACACGGCTTCACCGATGCTAGTAAAAAGGCGTACGCCGTAGTTGTTTACATACGTAGTGAGTACCCAAACGGACAAGTAGATACGGCGCTAGTAGCTTCTAAAACTCGGGTCGCCCCTTTAAATGAATTGTCCTTACCACGATTAGAATTAATGGGTGCAGTACTGGGTGCAAGGCTTATGAACAATTTAAGCGAAACCTTAGCGTATCCCACAAGCGCCGTTCACCTATGGACGGACTCCACCATTGTACTACATTGGATTAGAGGCTCGGCAGCGAAATGGAAACCATTCGTTTCTAACAGGGTTAGAGATATCCAGAAATTAGTTGACCCATCTTGCTGGCAACACTGCGCTGGCAAGGAAAACCCCGCGGATTTACCCACTAGGGGTAAAACGCTTAAGGAATTGAACGAAAGTAGCCTTTGGTGGCACGGGCCACCCTGGCTTCAAAAAGAAACTGAATTAGAGCATAATTTAGACTTATTAGATATTGATGAAAATCAAATTAAACCAGAATTGCGCGCCAAATTTGAAAATAGTTGTTTAGTATTGGGAGAGGGAGAAAGCACCCCACAACCCCTACTAGAACTTAAAAATTACAGCTCATTGGTTTTGGTTTTGAGAACAACAGCTTGGATTAAAAGGTTTTTGAAAAATTTAAGATTAAAGGAAAAAATTAGCGGGACTTTAAAGGCAGAGGAATTAAAAGAGGCAGAAATGTATTGGGTGGGCGTGGCACAAAATGAAAGCTACCCTAACGAATTAAATCAATTGAAATTAGGTAAAGACATCCCCAAAACCTCAAATATTTTAACTTTAAGTCCCTTGCTAGATGAAAATGGTCTTATGTGTGTTGGCGGACGTATAGACGCTGCAAAACTTAATTATAGGGAGCGACATCCATGGATTCTGTCCCCTAAACATAAATTATCCGAGCTTATAACTGACCAATGTCATATTCGACTAAAACACGCGGGTGTTAATGAAACATTGACCGAAATTCGAGAACAATACTGGATTCCCAAAATACGACCACTGGTCAAACAAGAAGTGCAAAAGTGCCCCAGATGCAAACGTTTCCGCACGCGAGCGTCATCCACCATAATGGCCCCCCTACCGGAAGCGCGTATAAATCCGTCACCCCCGTTTTCGGTCTGCGGGATTGATTTCGCCGGACCCATGTATACCAATCAAGGAAAAAAGTGTTACATCGCCTTATTCACTTGCGCAGTGACCAGAGGAGTGCACTTAGAGCTCGTATCAGATTTAACAACTGATAAATTTCTATTGGCTTTCCGACGATTCATAGCGCGTCGCGGAATGGTGCGAATCATATATAGTGATAACGCGAAAACTTTCAAACGCGCTGAAGCCGATTTAAATAGCTTGCTGGACAATTTGAGGCATCCGCAAGTTGCCGACTATTTTTCCACGCTTAGAATCTCCTGGAGATATATAGCAGAGCGCGCCGCCTGGTGGGGTGGGTTCTGGGAGAGGATGGTGAGATCTGTAAAATCATCTCTCAAGAAGACTCTCGGCCAGGCCCACCTCGCGTACGAAGAATTAGAAACTCTGCTGATAGAGGTGGAAGCCACCGTAAATTCAAGACCCATCAGTTTTATATACCAAGAAGCCGGAGAACCAGCTCCATTGACCCCTGCGCATTTCCTTATTGGGAAACGTTTGACCGCGCTTCCTTCTCGCGTATACTCAAACTATGAAGTGATTAACCCTCAACGGGAGGAGCTAACCAAAAGGTTAAAATACAGGCAAGCCCTGCTTGACCGGTTCTGGGTGCGCTGGAAAAACGATTATTTGTTGGAACTAAGGTCAGCGCACCACAGACCTAATTGCGCGACTACTCCGTCATTAAAAAGGAATGACGTGGTCCTCATAGAGGAAATTAAAACTCCACGCCTAATGTGGAAAATAGGCGTGATAGAAGAAACGATGGAAGGCCGCGATGGTATTGTGCGATCCTGCATGGTGCGTCTTCCTAACGGAACTCGATTAAGGCGCCCCATACAACTTCTATATAATTTAGAAATTTAAATGGTTGAACCAAAAGGTTCAACTCGGGGGAGGTTGTTGAATCTCCATAATGAACTTGGAATTTTGTATAATTAGTGTGTGAATTTTGTAAAATAAGTGTTTAATCTTGTATGTATATATAATAATTTTATTGTCGCGTTTCATTTTCCCTTTAAAACATATTGAAACTTTTTCCATTTTTGTTGTAGGAATTTTTCTTTCTTTCTTATTCTTTTTGGGAAGAATTTATTTTTCCAGTTTCAACCCTTTTGTGTGAAATATCAGCGCAGTGAAAACGAGCTAAGCCCCTCTGCAGGAGGGAAAACCCCCTAATTTCCTGGAAACGAGCGCTTCGTCCCCCCTTTTTAAAAGAAATCGAAGTGGTCAAATAGATCACATGTGCAAAAAGGACCAATAGTGATAATAATAGCGATGCTATAGAAAAAAAGGAATTTTGTAGAAAATGAAATAAGAGCATTTAGTAAAATATACCAAAAAATAGATTTTTTTCAAGCGCTGCGCGAGTAACAAGTAAATATAAACCAGAGCGTGCAAGGTTGGACCGAGGTCCTTCCTTTTTAATAATTTGAAAACCCCTTTGTGCTAGGGACATTAATCTTTATTCATCTGTGCGAATAACCTTTCATTAATAAAACAGTTGTCTTTTTGTTTAAGTTAAACCGTGTTTTAAATCATTTAACTATTATTTTAATTATCACGTAACCCCACGTGTCAGGGCATCTGAGTGCGAGTAAGGTGTTTCAGTCCGCCGTACCCGCTACAAATATAAAAGCTCTCCCAAGCTATTTCGAACGCGCGTCTACATCGATGTCGAGTGAGTTTATAATATTAAGTATTTCTTTTTCCTCTACCTCTAGTAATGCCATTGAACTTAGAGTTTTCTTTACATCGTCTAGATTTTTATTATAATTTTCATTCGGGGTTGTTTGATTTTCCGTAGGGTTAAAGTAATTGTTAAAGGTATCTGGACTTATATCAATAGATCGATTATTTTTTATGTTTGTTTTATTCAATATTTCGTTTATGAGTTTCCATGATTTCTTTAGGTTTAGATGTTCCAGTTCCAAAGCATCTCTGTAGTACTTTATCCTTGTATTACGAATTAAATTATTGCAGTTGTTACGGGCGGTCTTATAGTGTTTGATTCGTTTGGGTATTTTTTTGATAGTACGTGTAGTTTGTTTTTTTGTTTAATTAAAAGTATAATTTCGGACGTTATCCATTTGTGGGAGTCTCCCTTTGTGGTTTCATAATATGGAAAATGTTTATTGTATAGGTCTATGTATTTCGAGTGAAAATATGAAAATGCCTGATTTATATCTGTATATTCTGAGAGGGTTTCCCAATTTTGAAGCGTCAGTGCGTTTGTGAACTGCGATATGTTGTGCTTTGAGTAGTTTCTTATTTTTATCGCGATCTTTGTAGGTTGCGTTTTTCCGAACCTAGCTTGTATCAAGTTATGGTCTGTAATATTTGTATCCTTTATGACTTTTACTGATTTTAGGAAGTTAGAAAAACAGTGGTCCACAAGTGTTGAGGACGTTTCTGTGACTCTAGTGGCTTCATTGACTAATTGTGGCAATCCATAGCTTAAAGTTAGATCTTGAACTGGTGTCTTTTTAGCATATTGATATTGAAATCCCCTATTAGAATTTTTTTACTGTGAGGTGGTCCCATTTGCTCTATAATTCCTTCAAATGTTTTGAAGAATTTTTCTAGATCGTCCCCAGTTCTGTAAATAATTGCAATGTATACCCCTTCTATTTTGATTGTGAAGATTTCACCGTGCTCCGCCGTTACGCATGCCTCGTTAATAACTTCAAATTCCAGTGAGTCAGTTATATAAAATCCCACCCCTCCTCCTGTCCTGTTATTGCGTCCCTTACCCACGAATTTTAAGTTTGGGTAGATATCCCCGTAGCTGTTTTTGTACCATGTTTCGGCTATTGCATATATATGAACTTGTTCTGAAATATTTGCTTGACAGGAACATATTAAATTACCAAAGTTAGCATTTGCGCTACGAATGTTACTATATATAAGATTAATCATAATTATAAACTTGGTTAGTAGAACTTTTGATAAGTATGTTAGTTTCTAATCTTAAATTTTTGGAAAAACTTTTTCGCTTGTATAATCGTATCTATAGGAGTCTGGACCTATGGAAATAGAGCTCACAGTCAGCCATTTATGCCTAATCGGCAGTTTAGTTTTTGCGAATTGTCTGAGTTTAAATCGTGCTATCTGTTGACTCGCGGTGTAATCATGGTCAATGTAGATGTTTGTGCCCTTGAGCATGGTATTTTTTGAAAGTATGGCCATTTTTGCATCGTAACTCTCAGCTCTGTAAATTATATTCCTTGATTTATTAATTTGATATGGACCCATACGATGAATTTGTCTTGGTAGTATACTGATTTGTTGATTTAATTTTTGCGTAAAGAGATCTTGAATCTTTTTAGCGAGTTCGTTCCTATTTTCGGTATCTTACTCGGTAACGCCCCTAATTACTAAGTTATTCCGTTTAAGGGTAACCTCAATATTTTCGATTCGGAAGCGATTAGCTTCAGACCTATCTCTCGACTCTTTATCTAGTAATTTTAAATCACTTTCGACAATAATAAATCTATCAGTTATGTCTCCCACATCTTTCATCGCTAATTGTAAATCATGAATCGACGTTTCAATGGCGCCCTGTCTAACCTCCATAGCTGCTACAGATTCTTGAGTTCCTTTTACGCTAACTGATAAATCACCTAATTTATTGTTAATAGATCTTAATTCTTTTAAAATATCTGCGCTATCCATTTGAGAATCTGTTTCCTCGGAATTGTTTGATTTTGAGTTCGAACGTGTAGTTTTCCCCATATATTATTTTTCTTTTTACCCACTGGCAGAGTTTTGTAGTTTTAAGATTATAGTTTGAAAGATAATTAATCAAAAGAGTACAGACCTATTAAATACACAATTTCATTAGTTGAGGTATTGAAGTGTTGCCTACAGACTCTGCCAGTGTTCTGATTGCGTTCGTTCGATTATTGATCTTGGTCGGCAGGCTTGTTGAACTTTACATCTATACGCACTGATAATCCGGTTATCTTTCACGTTGGTTGTTTATTTTTTAGTTCTGTTCGCTGTTTGTAGTACGTCTGGTTTTTGGGTGCCTTTTTTTACGGTGTTACGTTTATACTGACAGATTTTCGATTAGCTTATGATAAAGAGTTTAGATTGATGGTTTCTAGTGGTAGACGGCAATCCTCCCCTTGATTAGTGGACTTTCGTAATCGTGGTCCAGAGTTACTGCATTTCTATTAAATACACAATTTCATTAGTTGAGGTATTGAAGTGTTGCCTACAGACTCTGCAAGTGTTCTCGTTTTGAGTAAACAGGCCCTGGCGATGTGTCGTTTTTTCTTACAAATTGCGCATGTTGCTGCGGCATGGTTGCATTCGGAGCCGTTATGTCTAATAGCGGCGCATCGGAAACAAGCGTCTGCATCTATTTTGAAACGGCCGTTAACTACCTTGCCCCGTGGCGTGGGTTTGGTGGAACTGGAATTTATATTCCCGTAGTTTGTTGCTTTGTTAGGACCCGTGTGGTTTTGCCGTTTGTTTGGCTTGCGTTGGTTGATATGGTGGGTACCGGAGTGGTTAGCTGCGTCCTCTTGTTTTTGGAAAACTTGTGTGTTACGCGTAGCCTTGCCCAATGTGAGGCTTTCCCCGGTTTCCTCTTCTGCCAATATCCGTTGTTGCATACCTGGATTTTTAATGCCACGCACCATCCGGTCGAGGATGAGGTCGTCTATACTTTCTGTCGGAAATGCATAATTTTTCGTCAGTTTCCGGAGTTCTGTACCGGCCGTTTCTTCTGGGTGTCGAACGCGTGTATTGAAATAATAACGCTCCATAATTCTGGATGGTGTGGGATCAAAATGTTTCTTAAGTGATGCCTCGAGTTGGTCGTAAGATTTGGTAGCAATCGCCTCAGGATCAAAATAGTTCTACGAGTAGATCGTGGGCTTGAGCCGCGAGGGCCGTGCGGAGGATTCCCGCTTTCTTCGGTTCATCGGTGATCTCATTTGCCAAGAAGTAGGCATGTAGTCGTGAGGAATATTTGGTCCACGTTTTCATCAAACATTTTTAATATGCCATAGGTTCCCATGTTGAAATGTGAGGGTGCGTACCCTGTGCAGCCGTAAGCTTGAATTTCGCGATGGTGTGGTGTGCATTAATGCCGAATAATACAGTGAAGACGTGGCAAGTAAGATGGTGAATAATATTTGCAAATTTTATTTCTTCTTACTGTGCTGATAAGGACGATGTGAAAGAATGATTTTTTTTTTTCCTTATTTCCTTCACGTATGCTCGTCAGCGTGTGGGTGAAAGTTTTTTCCAATGTGGCGGCCTGCAGCTTCCTTTGTGGTTGTTCGTTTTTTACTAAGGTTTGCCGTTTTTATAAGTGTTATTCTTCTTGTTGAATTCTTAGAGGCATCCCATCTCCGTCACCATTTGTATTGTTCTGTGTGGGGATCATTTATTCATTGGATAAAGTATACAGGGATTTTTATTTACACTACATTGATTACAAGTTATTAGATAAAGGATAATACTGGAGCTTATGACTGCATGACTCGCCAGCCTAGGGAAGAGTAACTCATCACCACTCTCTGTAAGGAGGCAAGAGAAGTATTGACTAACAGAGCACTCTATTGAGCTTCGGACACAACAATTACTTTACGATAAACGCGTAAATAGTTCCGAAATTAAATATAAAACTCAAAATCAAGATTTTTAAATTTCCGAAAGTTCTAAACATTTCCTGGCTTCAAATAAAGATATTTTTAAGTATGACATATACTTCTTCCGATGAATTGGGACTAATTAAATATTGTTAAAACTAATAATTAGAATTTCCTGATAATCAATTGATTTTAAGCTGTAATAACTACATCTTAAAATCAATTGATTATCCGGAAATTCGAATTATCAGTTTAAACAATATTTAAGTAGTCCCAATTGATCGGAAGAAGTATATGTCATACTTAAAAAAACTTTAAAAATAATCATAAATATATATTAGTATTCACACCATAGTGTGAATACCCTAAGGGTATTCACACTATGGTATTACGCTTATCTAAACTCGAATACCATCAAAAACCGTAAGGTATTTTCCAATGGACCCGCGGCGCTTTATAATTGAAATCGTCATCGTCGTCGTTTCCCTCTTCCCACCGTCCACTGAATTCGAATTAATACAGACAAAGGTACTTTTGAAAAAATTTGATAAGACTTCGTTCGAGTACAAGAGTATCTCTAGTTAAACACAGATTTAAATAATGAAATATTGATTAAGGTATATGAAGTAATAGAAAGTGCCTGAATGGGTTACAAAAGGGTGAAAATATAAGCTTAGCGGAGCTTTATTTATTGCTTCAAAATTATAATCAAAAATATTATTTCTTAAACAGTCGAATGATAAGAAATATCCAATGAATTCGAGTTTATAGAAAGTAAGGTGCCAGAATGAGCAACAAAACGGTGAAATCATAAGCTTAGCCGCGCTTTATTAATTGCATCATAATGGTTAACAACATTTTATTTCTTAAACAATAGAATGACAAGGAATATCCATTGAATTAGAGTTCATAGACAGACAGCATATTTATTGAGTGCGAGTGCTTCACTTGGTTAAACAAAGATTTCAATAATGATGGATTGATAGATTGGTAAGGTATATGAAGTAATAGAAAGAAAGGTGCCTGAATGGGTTACGAAAAGGATAAAACATAAACGTAGCCGAGTTTTATTAAGTGGTTCTAAATTGATTATATCAAAAAGGTCTTTGCGAACAGACCCAGAAGGACATGTTATGATTTCGGAAGGCTGAAGCGACAGATATTATATAAAAAATGTCTTTGTGAACAAAGACCCAGAAAGATCTGTTATGATTTCGGATGGCTGAAGGGACAGATATATTAAATTTTCTTTTAAAACGTAAAATTTTATTATAATCACAATCTGACAGGATTCAGAGTCTAATATAAAAACAACTGATTTTATTCACTCGCAAATATTTAAGAAAAAACATAACAGGCGATTTTTCTCCCATTGACCCTTAACATTAAATTTGGCTGAATTATTTTTCAGGGAAATCGTGTATTGAATTGTTTTTCTTTAGTATAATGTGAGTTCACTTTTTTAAACCCATTATTATCACGACTCGTACTTCAACAGATCGTTAAAAATACTCGCCAGTTTATAAGAATGGGTATCTTATATAGGGCCTATTTTGGTTTTTTAAAGACCCTTTATACTCACCTTGTTTTGTAGCTTAACAGACGACGTTGACCGTATCAAATTGAGCAGTCAAATGACGATTTTAAAGGGGGCAAATTTCAGAGAAGATAGGCCTTTAAAGTTATTCGTATTTATTTTTCTTCGAGGAAAACCTTATAATTTTATTTTATGATTCCCTTGAAAGAGATCACTTGTTAGCGCTAAAACCTAAATACAAAAGGATTGGTTTTGGAAATTCGCAACCTAAATTGGGACTAAAATACGGCGAATGTTTATTCTCTATAAACTCCTTAATGCAGCACGCATAATGCAATATGAATGAATTGCCTCGACTAAAGTCGAGGAGTTATAATAAAACATTATTTATTTAAGTAGTTTTTACGGAATTTAAAGGTCGGTATTCGAGTACTCATCAATTACAAATTTAAGAATATGAATTATCGAAATACCAAGAGTTAAGAGTTAAAGAAAGTATCCATGATTAGCTTATAGCTCCTTTAAAGCCACATATCTCACAACCTTGGTTTGTTTACATATCGAGGACATAAATTAAGAGCTTTTTATTAGTACTCATTCTAGAGCAGATATGGCCTCTGAAACAACGATGTTGAGTAATCCCTGGTTTCGGGATAGCGTGTGGTCTTTTACGAATAGTAATTCAAAGAAAGAATAAAAAAATGTGTCTGAAATATACATAAATATCGGTGAATGAATTTACGACTAAGTCGAAAGTTAGAATACCCAACCTTTTCTATCGAACGAAAAGTTTTATTTTGGTTGACACGTAATCCCTGAAAAATAATTAAGCCAAATTTAATGTTAAGGGTCAATGGGAGAAAGTCGCCTGTTATGTTTTTTTCTTAAATATTTGCGAGTGAATAAAATCAGTTGTTTTGAAATTAGACTTTGAAACCTGTCAGATTGCGATTATAATTAAATTTTACGTTTTAAAAGAAAATGTAACATATCTGTCCCTTCAGCCATCCGAAATCATAACAGATCTTTCTGGGTCTTTGTTCACAAAGACATTTTTAATATAATATGTGTCGCTTCAGCCTTCCGAAATCATAACGTGTCCTTCTGTGTATTTGTTCGCAAACACATTTTTGATATAATATCTGTTCATTCAGTCTTACATTTAATTGTAAACTTCAATATTAGCAGACTTGCCCTTTAATAGTATTCAGTTTTATATTAATATAAACATCTCTAACTTCCATATCGTGAGACTTTTTCTTTAAAAATCGTAAAATATTTATTTGTATATTAGACAAGAACGTAGGTTTGCTTCTCACTTCTAAAAAAATGCAATTATACCCAACGATGGTGGACCAAAGCCGTAAAGGTACAGAAATTAAAATTCAAAACCGTGAAGGGTTAGAAATTAAAAATTAACTGTTAAAGAAATAAGAAAGCCAGAGTCTAAGAAATTAGGAACTTATAGATATTGATATGAATAAAAATTATACAAAAAAAAAGATAAATACGGCCCATGGAAAGTTTAAATTATGTAGTCATTCTATAGGGAGACAGCAAAGAGCCAATGGGGAGAGAAAGCCTGACGTCATGGAACTCCCTTACTGGGGGAGCGTTTGTAATGGCTACTTCTGTAACTCCCTCGCTAAAGGGGATAAGACCGAGGTGAGAGATAGAAACCTGTGACGTATCTCCCTTGCTGACTCCATATAGTAGAATCCAACCATGGAACGGTTATATTTTACGCCACCCCTATATATGTAAACATTTCCATTTTTAGCTAAACCCAAGTACTTGTACATGGTCTAGCTAGTGTTTTGAGTCGTGCTGGTAGGCGGAAGTCGGTGTCCCAGAAATGACGAAAAACGTCATTGTATCGAAAAAAAACACCAGACGTCACGACGTGATGTCCAAATCAATATATAAAAATAAACATGTATTTAATATATATGCTTTTTTGGGGTCTCCCACCCAGCCACTGACTGCACTCGATGCCGCATAACTTTTGCCATCGATTGACAGACGCCCTAGCTCTAGTCCACGGAGGCTTGTAATGATAGAGGTGAAAAACTTTTATCTTTACAATACAGCAAAAATAAGTTGGGAAACCAAAATATAACCTCCCCGACCCCGACATTAAGATAATCTAACCTAACCTTACCTAAAATAAAAGATGAAAAGTAATGTAGAGTATTGAAAGAGTAGAAGAAACAGCGTGCATTTGATTCACACTTCTTTATTTCCCATCCACGTTACGGAGTATAAGTATTTTCCCTTAACCTCAAGGATTCAGAAAATGCAAAAGAGTGTGCTGCATTACCCATAATTATATGCGGCAGGTCGCAGACTTTTTAAATAGACACACCAAATGATATGTCCTGCGTTAACTATAATTATATGCGGCATGGCGTAGATTTCTTAATAGACACCAAATGAACTGTTTATTTTCAAAGTAAATATGTAAAATACAAATTCTTGTAATATAAAATAACACTTGAGCATAGGCTGTACTGTGTGATTATCTTTGATTAAGACGAAGGATTTAGTCTGGGACGGCAAGGAAGACAAGGAATTAAAACGTCGAAGATATGGTAGCAAGTTCCTCTTGGACAAACCAGAAAATATTATAGACTGAATGTTCCATTCACAACCCATTGTCGGTAGATGATTGGCAATTACTTTCGGTACAGTTTTCGTCTGAAGTTCTTGTTTGACGACCATTACTGATATTATCATCATACGAGATATCCCAGTCATTGGAAGAATCCAAGGATGGAGCTGGTCGAGAGGTTATTTTCCAACCGGCTGACAAGACGTTAGTTTCCACTCCTATGATAAAAAAAATATCTTAAAGACTGAATGTAGACTAATTTCCATACCGTTAATATTTATACTTGAATATCTCCTTTTATGTTTAGAATAACGAGGCTTTATGAAGAACTGTCGAACTTTTACTGACTGTAGGTATCTCATAAGTCGAATCCAAAAACACTCACTGCTTGCATGTGTCAATTCTTCGTAGCCAGGTCGTCTCTTTCTTGTAATAAATGAAAGCCGTGTCCTTGCTCTGTTGACTTCAAATGGTGATGATATTCTGCGCTGGTTGATTATCTCACTAAAGTTATTATAGCGTTCTTTCGTCTGATCTGGTTTCGTCTCGTCTCCGGGTCTGCTAACGAAGTTCACTGTACACGGCTACTTTTGCTTATGAAAATTATCGGAAATGTTTCTTGGTTTTATAGCGGAGAAACTGAAGCCTATTTTTTTTTCAACATCAGATATCCACTTTTTATTCAAAATTTTTGTTTTTTAAACACGGGAAACCTACTGTTCAAGGAGAGTTTTCCCGACTATCATTTTTAACATTTTGTATCAATCAGCCTCAGCTTTAGATCTTATGTCGTTTCTATTTTGGATGCCCGTGTAAACGCACCTTCATTTAAGGTCAATTTAATGGGATACTCATGATAGAATATAATAGTCAAAATTAAAGGGCTGAAGAGGGCTACCCGAGTAGAAGAACCCAGTGAATGTAATTTTCAGTTATCGATAAAAAATACCATTAAAAATAGCATATCTACTGTTTAATAAATTAAATTTTTGTACATCAATTTATAACCACTTAAAAAAGTTCGGCTAGGTTTATGTTTTAACCTTTTCGTAACCCATTCAGCCACCTTTCCCTCTAGTACTTCATATACCTTATCAATCTTTCATTATTGAAATCTTTGTTTAACCAAGAGAAGCACCCGGACTCAATAAACTATACTTTCTCTCCATTAACTCGAATTCAAGGGATATTCCTTATTATTCTACTGTTTAAGAAATAAAATTTTTGTTTACCATTTTGAAGCAATTAATGAAGCTCAGCTAAGCTTATGATTTCACCCTTTTGTAACTGATTCAGGCACCTTACTTTCTATTACTTCATGTAATTTATCAATATTTAATTATTTAAATCTGTGTTTAACTAAAGATACTCTCGTACCCGAAAGAAGTCTTATCAAATTTTGTCAAAGTACCTTTGTCTCTATTAATTCGAATTCAGTGGACGGTGGGATATTGGATACCCGTGTAAACGCACTTTTATATAGATTCTTCAATCCACCCCAAGTTTGCAGCAAGACTAAGCCTTAACTTCCCGTTATACCTTTGCTTTTTGGACTAAATGATATATGGAAAACAGCTTAAAGCGTGCTGCAAACTCAAGCTGGTTTTAAACGGTCACATTTCTTAAAATGTTTGAACAATTTCTTAAATATCTTCTAAACTATCTCGAATTTTAAACTGATTTTTCAACTGAATTATTAATTAGATTAAGTTTAACCATTTTGATATTTTTAATTATAAAATAAATTAATATTGCGTTTCATTTCCCTAAACGATATCACACCATAAGGCTCATTTGAATTCACTCCAAAAAGGTAGTATATAAACCGTTCGAAAGCCTTTATTAATCGAGTGAAGTGGCCATGAAGTTGGGAGGAACACCCCCTCCCTTCAAAGTCTAGACGTTTATCGTAACCCTAGGCACTTGGTAGGCAACGCTAATTTACCCATTGGCGGGGCGATGTTTGGAGAGTGGAAGATTGATGTGGACCATATTAGTGAGGGAAGCCTCGCTAGTATGGTCCGCTAAGATCGGAAACTGGAGGTTGGACCTTGGTGTGGGGATGGTCGGAGGTGATTATAACAGTGGGAGACGTCCCATTGCGTATAATCAACTTCAACTGTCCAGCATCAAGGTTTCACCGTAAAGTGTAAAACCTCCCCCTGAACTAAAGTTCAGTCGGGGAGGTAAAAAGTCGTCGCGCAAGCGATAATACGTTTTCTTCGCGAACGGGGTTTAAAGGGAGCTTACAGTATTTTGGTTTTAGACTGTCAGTAATAAATGTAGAAAACCACCAACAAGTCGTCGCGAATAGGATAAAAAAGGGAGGCTTAGCCTGTTGTGTTTTTGTCGGTCAGTAATGAAAAACATGATTTTTCATAAGAAAAATTTTAAACTTTTATATGAAAAATTTTAAACTTTTATATGAAAAATTTTAAACTTTTATATGAAAAATTTTAAACTTTTATATGAAAAATTTTAAACTTTTATATGAAAAATTTTATATGAAAAATTTTAAACTTTTATATTGGATCATTCCTTTCGTCCTTTTTTACGATGTCGTGGGTTTGACCATCTTGTTATGGGGAATCTACTATTAAAACTTTCCATAGGCCGAATTTGTACGTCTTTTTTGTCCTTTAAACCCAATTAAAATTAATGTATCATCAATTTTGATGTTAATACCTCCGGGAGCCGCAGCGAAATCTTTAAATGTTTATCATTGCCCTTCATTGCCCTTTAAACCCAATTAAAATTAATTTTTTTCATCATTTTTGATGTTAATAGCTACAGCAGCCGTACTTGATTCAGTCAGATCTCTACATTTTTACCATTGCCCTTTAAACCCAATTAAAATTAATTTTTCATAATTTTTGATGTAAATAGCTGCGGCAGCTTCAATTGATTCTGTCAAATCTTTACATTTTTACCATGGCCTTTAAACCCAATTAAATTTTTCCATAATTTTTGATGTTAATAGCTACAGCAGCCTCACTTGATTCAGTCAGATCTCTACATTTTAACATCGAGAAATCACCTCCACCAGGAGTCGTAAGGCAAGCAAAATAATTTTAGACCGTTTTCGTCTCTGGAGTTCTAAATCTGCCACAATATGGCTTCGTCGAAGAGAGTCAACGAAATTTTTCAATACAGGCCAAGCCCCAATCGCTGTTTATTAACCGCTTCTCAAACTTTATAAATTGTTATTTTTTGGATAAGGAAACCTACGGTAAGTTATTCCTTTCACATCTCGCCACGAAAGTAAAAGTAAAAATTCTGCCCAGTCGTTCACGGGAGAGCTGAGAGACGCGACGTTATAAGCCGATAAACTCCGCCGCTACCTAGGGAAAAAACTCGGCGCGCTGCCGTCGAAACACGCTCACGCGGCGTCTAAGTCTAACCCGACGTACATATGGTATCTGGCATCTTGTCCTAAATTATCGTTTCTTTGAGGTGTTTAACGGTGGCGCTACGCTCGTTATGCGGGACCATTTTGGGAAAAAAAATCAATAGAGACTTTTGCTTGCCTTACGACTCCTGGGGGAGGTGATTTCTCGATGATTTTTACCATTGCCCTTAAAAACCAATTAAAACAAATTTTTTCATAAATTTTGATGTTAATAGCTGCGGCAGCCGCACTTGATTCAGTCAAATCTCTACATTTTTACCATTGTCCTTTATACCCAATTAAAATTCATTTTTTCATCATTTTTGATGTAAATAGCTGCGGCAGCCGCAAATCGAGACTCTGAAATCTTTACATTTTCCCCATTGCTTTTTAAACCCAATTAAAATGAATTTTTTCATAATATTTGATGTTAAAAGCTACAGCAGCCTCACTTGATTCAGTCAGATCTCTTCATTTTTTTTACCAGTGCCCTTTAAACCCAATTAAAATTAATTTTTTCGTCATTTTTGATGTTAATAGCTGCGGCAGCAGCACTTGATTCAATCAAATCTGTACATTTTTACCAGTGACCTTTAAACCCAATTAAAATAAATTTTTTCATCATTTTTGATGTTAATACCTCCGGCAGCCGCAAATCGAGACACTGAAATCTATATATTTTTCCCATTACCTTTTAAACTAAATTTAAATTAATTTTTTCATTATTTTTGATGTTGATACCTTCCTTATTGCCGTTCGTTATGGCAAGTCGTTCGGAATTTCACTCATTTTTAAAAAGGAGAGTACTTTTAAGGCGGAGAAATTGAAACTTAATGTTATTCTATGGGATTTAGATTTTTACGGTTAAAGAAATAAGAAAGCCAGAGTCTAAGAAATTAGGAACTTATAGATATTAATATGAATAAAAATGATACAAAAAAAAGGCTTATAAATTCGGCCTATGGAAAGTTTAAATTATGTAGTCATTCTATAGGGAGACAGCACAGAGCCAAGAGGGGAAAGAAAGCCTGAAGTCATGGAACTCCCTTACTGGGGAGCGTTTGTAATGGCTACTTCTGTAACTCCCTCGCCAAGGGGGATGACAACGGGGTGAGAGATAGAAAAGTCTGACATATCAATGTCTCCCTTGCTGACTCCCTATAGTAGAATCCTCCTATAGTAGAGGATAAAAAAGAGGAAAATTACTTAGTATTACCTTACATTAAAGGTATTTCAGAAAAAACTAACAGGCAGTTAACAAACCTTAACATTAAACTTATAAATAAACGGAATAATACATTGAACGCAATATTATTAAAAAATAAACCTAAAATTGAACCGTTAAATACGTCAGGCGTCATATACGAAATACCATGTAGCTGTAAACGAAAATATATTGGCCATACACGAAGATTATTAAAGAAACGAGTAACTGAACATAAAAATTACATTAAACAAAAAGATATAACAAAGTCATTAGCTTTCCATTTAGACAAACATCCAAAACACGAAATAGAATGGAATAAATTAAAATCGTTTGCACCGAAGATAATTATTCTAAAAGAATATTTAAAGAAAGCGCCTACATAAAAAAGCGCGGAAAGTTGAATATCTATGTGTAAAAAATTGGGGTAAGCTTTGTGTTTAATTAATGATCACATGATGTTGTTTTTTTTTTTTTTTTTAAAGACGCCGTTATTTATGTACCGCCCACAGAGGTGAAGTTTAATGATGTACTAAGGATTAAAATTAGTATCGCTTGATAAGGGGCTTCGGCCTAAAAGCTCGCAAATATCTCACTATGTATAAAAATTTTACCTTATATTAAAAATTTAAAAAATACAAGTCCACGAAGTATCCGTCTGATAATAATTTTTTTTAAAAACTTAAGTTAGAATCCACCCTTGGACCGGTTATATTTTACGCCACCCCTATATATGTAAACATTTCCATTTTTAAGGGTGAATCTACTATTAAAACTTTCCATAGGCCGAATTTGTACGTCTTTTTTGTCCTTTAAACCCAATTAAAATTAATTTATTCATCAATTTTGATGTTAATAACTCCGGCAGCCGCAGTGAAATATTTAAATGTTTACCATTGCCCTTTAAACCCAATTAAAATTTTTGATATTGATAGCTGCGGCAGCCGCACTTGATTCAGTCAAATCTCTAAATTTTTACCATTGCCCTTTAAATCCAATTAAAATTAATTTTTCATCATTTCCGATGTAAATACATGAGAGTCATTTTTTAAATAATATGAGTTACTTCTATTAATGATATTGGTTTTGACCATTCTGAAATTAAAGTATTAACTTGGTTGAAAGTTTTTATATAGTCTTTAGAATTAAATTGATTAAGCATTTTGGATTTATAATCCGCTAGTGGCATAATCACTACTTTACCCCCTTTATCTGCTTTTAATATAATGATATCCTTTCTATTTTTAAGATTATTTAGTATTCTACGTTCACTTTTACTTAAACTGTCACTAGGTCTACTTTTATTATTAATAAAATTTCGCGTATGGTGTCTAAATAGGTTCGCTGTTTCTGGATTAACATCTTTTTTCTGTATAAATTGTTCAACATTCGCTATTTTTGCATTTTTTTCTCTCCAATTTTTATAAGTTAACATTAGTCAATATATTCATCATCAGTATCATTAACTTCGCGGCATGAGTTACGCCAAATATTCCGTTACACTCTCCGCACATAGAAGAACATATCATCCCGTATTTTCTACATCAGCATGCTTTTGTACAGTTAGTGGCTTTGCATCCTCAAAATATTTGCTTAAGCATGCTTTCTGTAGCGGGAGGCTGATTATAATATATCGGGACCAAACTATTATTGCAAAATTTCCATCCCTATTCATCCGCGTTCATCTTTCTTTAGAGCTTTTCCTGGGTTTGATAATACACACGATATATGTGCTGTACTAATGCGCCATTAGTTGGGGGAAGGGATGCCAGTTCAAAATTGCTTTTCGGTATTTGTTTAGAAACAATTTTCGTTGTATAGAAGATACTTTTAGCACTTTTAGTTTTGGGTTGTGGCGCCATGCAGTTTCAAGGACAATTATTTTGACGAATTCCCTTGACATTATGCATCCTCTCCAAAGTGTCCTAGCTTAAAAAATAAAAGACTTTTTTTCTAGCCTATTGTGAAAATTTCCCTGTGGAAAGCTACTCCATTTTTTTCCTAAACCTCGCTTTGGAGTCCGCGAGGGATTTAATACACTTTTGCCGATTTTTAGTTTTAAACTCCTCTATACGTTTCTTATAAGGTGTCCATTTCCAATCGTATTTATGAAATAGGACAAACACTGATCCAAAAGCTTCGTACTCTCACCCGTTGGAACACAATCTCTGCATAGATCATCCCATGATTGAGTAATTGAATGATTACTTTTCAAAAGATTTTTCACTTTTGGCACCCTATCTATAACATACAATTAGCTATAAAATGGAGTGACCACTTTGTATATTTTATCAAATAGCTGGAATACCTCCTCCGATGGGGTAGATAAGTCCACCTCTACTTTGGGACTTTCAACATTGTCGCTCTTTGTTTGTAGTTTTTTAAATAGAGCTCTTCCTCCCTTAGACTTTCTTGACAAAGCTTGCAGGGTTGCCCCTACAACATACTTAAAAACCGATGGATTTCCTTCGATTTTCTACTTTGTCTATTTCCAAAATCATTGTCCTTTTCGAGCCCAACTCGATTAGGTTTTTGAGCAAAACGTTCACCCCTACAATTGTTTCCCTTGTAGACAAATCCTTGTAGCCCTAAAATTATAAGATAAACCGGTAATGAAACCAGAGAAGAGGAAGCCTCTAGCAGTCATGATGCCAAATTGTAGTATAAGCCCGTATTTAACATGGAAAAGTGGAGTTAAATACGGTTTAAAAGAGAAAACTTTAATTGTGACATCAATATAGTATTTGACATATATTAGAATGAAAGTAGTTTACTTTCAGTTGTGTGTTTTAGGGAATTGAGGATAGTTTCCCTTTCTTTTTCCCCACCAGTTAATAAGGCCATGGTGTTTGGGGTTACCCTCTTTTCAATGGTACTCACCAAAATTGGTGTTACTACCTTTTTCAATTCATTTAAATCTTTAAAATTTAATTGGGTAACCAACGAATATATTTTTTGATGCACACGATCAACTTCCAGAGCCTTCATATGCGTTTGGGCTTGGCAAACCAATTCATTAAACCTTTGGTCAAATTCTCCTGCTAAATAATTAGAAAAATTTGAAATAGGCGTTAAGTAAAGCCATTTAAAAGGCATATATATCCCTTGTAGCAGAAACAAACATACTCGAGATCATTGTAGCAGAAACAAACATACTCGAGATCATAAATTTTTTTGGTTGGAAAGCCTGATCTATCTTCCTTTTCTTGGTGGGAGAGGACGTTGTGAGTTTGGGAAGGTATGTGCCTATTATCGCAGTTCATATTAGCGCAGTTTCCCATAAGCGCAATTCCCATTAGCGCAGTTTCCCTTTAGCGCAATTCCCATAAACTCCGTTTCCCATTTGCGCCGTTTCCCATATGGAGGTGTTTTTTTAATTGAATTGCCGTGTTTCGGTAGCGGAATGGTTAGCATAGACGGCTTCTAACCAGAAGATAGTGAGTTCGAGCCAACATACGGAAAATGATATGTTGTAGTTTTCGATTTATTTGGTTCATGTAAATTTTAATAATAATTGTGGTTATTTTCAGTTTTAATTGTTGTTAGCAGTTTCATATAATGTAGGAAAAATTGGAAAAAAACGAAATAGATTATGTGGTCATTTTTGCGTACGTGTTAAGTATTGCATGATTTTGCTGTTTTCCGTGTTGTGGGTCAGTTTTGTTAATTTTACGTCGGGTTTAATTACATATTCAATTTTAATAGCGGTCAAGTTATTTTTATGCTAAAATAAAAGACAAAGTGGTACTACTAAATTACAAATTTTTCATTTAGGTAATGCTCATTTTGTTAATTCTCTTTTAGAAAACATCGTTTTTGAACGTGGTTAGGTTAGTTTTTCTGAGACAATAAATGCTGAAAAAGGAAACCTTTTAGAAGAGTAGTTTAAGCCTGTACAACAAAAAGGGGGAAAACACTTATCACTCTACATTATTCTATAACGAGAATATGGAATCAGTCATAAACAGCTTCAACGAAAAACATCGCGCATTCAGGCAAGCAGTACACAAACTTAAGACATTCGCCCGTTACTGTTTCAATTTTAATTTTGCTTCGATGATAAACTAAAAATCTTTGAAAATATACTTGAATTTGTCAAATGATTTTTGAGACGTTTAATGGCCATTCATTGCATCGAATGGACATTCATTTCATCGAAACGTGTGAACTATAATTAGATCGAATTTCACAACCTTTTGCGAGGGGCAAACCACTCTAGAAATATTTGTAAACTGATTCCAGATTCATTTGATTCTCAGTGATTCCAAATTGATTCGTGATTCACATTGATTTGCGTGATTCCGAATCAATTCTCGTGATTTCGAATCAATTCGCGATTCACAATTGATTCTTAAGATTCCGAATCGATTCTCTTGATTCCGAATCGATTCTCGTGACTCCGCAACGATTTGCGATTCACTGATTCGCGTGATTCCGAATAAATTCTCATGATTCATAATAAATTCTCGTGACTACGAATGAATTCTCATGATTCTCGTGAATCCGAATCATTTGCGTGATTCACATTGATTTGCGTGATTCCATTTAGTTTGCACACCTGATTCTAAGAGTGGTTTGCTCCTCGAACCTGTGTGACATATTTGAATTGCAGGCACATATAAAACAGTTGTATTAGCTTCGATTATTGATCCGAAACGTGTGTTTCAAGTTAAAGATCGAATGTTTTTTTTTAACGCGTAAGTTGATTATTTTCATCACATTTTCCATAGATTTACAAGAGTGAGCGATTTGACTCCATTTGATCCCTGAGTAATTTTTGAATATCGTCATTACGTAGTAGGGTCGTAAGTCGGAAAATGAACGAGGCATATTTTCCGGAAAATTAACAACACTTGGTCACTCTTTTACACAAAAATTGTTGACCATGGTGAATAACGTATGATAATACTAAAACTATTTACGGAACAGCCACTTCATGGTTAAAAAGATACAGTTTATTGAATAAACGATCATTTATTCAACTGTTTCTTTTTAGCCATGAAGTAGTTGTCCCGTAAATAATTATATTAATATTTTAATGCAACACTAGACTTAATAGTGATTTCTCTAAATGCCATTTCTCTATACATTGGTCGATGTTTAGTGGTAGACCCGGATTAACAATGTGTATAGTCAGCCTTTGTATCTGTTAACCCCTCTAAACGAAATAAGAGTGATAAATACTCAAATCCAGACAAGCCTAACCTACAAACACCAATGAAATCTTGTTTTAGGGTATTTAATCATTATTGGCTGTGAACCGCTTATCACTAAGGAAAAATCAATTCTATCAAATTTCATAAACACCACGCTAAATTTGATATGTCATTTGGGCTACTGTTCCATCATACCACACCCCCCCCCCCAAGCTATAATATTTTGGCGTATTTGCACCTTCAACCAGAAAAACAACGCTATAATACTGGTGGCGCCATCACAACGTGTTTGTGCAGAAATTCTGATTGCGTTACAGATTACTGCGAATATTTCATCTCCTTCACGATACAAAACACGCTTTGAAGTAACGGACGGAACATGCGCTTTGTTTATATGTTGGAAACACCAAAACCAGAAGCACTTTCGCTTCCCTGAGATAATGCTTCGAGTGCCTTTGAGTTAGGGAGAGACGAGACATTTTTTGCGGCAAGAGCGTGGATCTGTTCACGAGAGAAACGAAGCGGGGTAGCTCCGAAGCATTTTTACGACTTCCGGAAAATGCTTCACACGCCCGATCAACTTTTTGGGTCTTCGCAAATCGTGTTTTAAATAATGAAGCAATAGAATGATGAGAAGTATGAAAAACCCAGCGCATAGAACTGCTTCTTAAGATTCATGTTAAATCGCTTCTTTAACATGATCAAGAATAGGAACTTTCATTTCACGGCAATATGCTTCGTTATCATATGCCTTTTTTTCAATTAATTTTAGAGAAGTGTATAGTTAGACGGAACGATTTTCAATTCATGTCATGAATAATATAGATATAATAATCAAAAACAAATTTAAAACTAGTGAGTAACTCAGAACACTAAAAGAAGTAAACACTATCTAACACGAAGGATGGGGTCAAATGCGGTTTTCGAAATTTGCTTTATTTGAAGCGAATTTAGATCAAAATATAGAATGCTGTTTTGCCCATCACTGATTGGGTGCCCTTCTTTGTAGATTTGTGATAATGCAACTCCTATAACTGATTTAGTAACAAAATGGCCTTGTAGTACGCATAACTCTTTTATTTGGAGATTCAGTGGTATCTTGGATCGTCTCAAGGCTGGTGCTATGCCACACGGATATCTCCTAGGAGATAGTGGATATCCATTGCAACCATGCTTGGTTACTCCTCTTTTGCATGCCGCAACACCGCAAGAAATTCTATATAATGAACACCATATGTCTGGTAATATAAGTGTACTCACCTCTTTATCTCACGTCTACAATATATATTGGTTGTAATTAGCATATTACAGTTCAAGTAGACGATGAAATCTTAAATATTCCGAATTTACTTTATATACAGGAGACGTTTTGCGCGAATATGGTGCTAACCTAGTTGAAAAAAAGAAGTGGCGGAAAAATACCAAGGAACAGTCGGAAAATGCTTTTTTTTTCGACGTGTTTCACGGAAGAAAAGCTCTTACATTCGACGCTTCCCAAGAATAACAAGTAGGAAGATACATTAATCACATATATTTGACAAACATTGTTTATAGATGGGAGAGCTGTTTGATGGTTTTCAATTATCATCTAAACCTGCTTGAAAATCTGAGTATACTTGCTTAGTAACAAACACTTTTTACGAAGTCAAAGTTTTGAAGTTGACCCCTTTGCTTGCTTATAAGACAAGTTACTTGGATTAATTATTGTGACATATTATATATTATAATTAATCCATGCAAGTTACATGCGGCCAAGAAAAAAACTGGTTAACTGCCCCTGACGAAAAATATTTTTAGGTTATGAGCAAGAAATTATTATGGAAATAATAAATACCTGAGAGAGGAGAGAGAGAGGAGAGAGAGAGAGGAGAGAGAGAGAGGAGAGAGAGGAGAGAGAGAGAGTTTTTGTTTTCTAAAGGGCACATTTATTAACAATAAAACAAACAAACAAAATTACAATAGTAGGAAAGTACTAAATAAAAACAAACAAAAATACAATATTACAAAATTACAGAATGACAAAGGTGAAAAAACACAGAAAAAAACACTAAAAAAAAAATTCAAAAACTCATAAAAAAATATACAAAAAACGATGCAAAAAAACTCGGGATAAAAAAACACAAAAGTGAGGCGTGAAAAAAAAAACGTCGCACGAGAAGGGAAGAACGGAAAGAAAAAAAAAGTACTTTCGCGTGTCCCTTCTACCCAGGTCGTTTACATAAATACTATTATTTACACACAATCAATAAACAACACAAACAATAAACAATACAAAACAATACAATAAAATGAAAAACTAAAACCAGCGGGGCTCAACCTGGAAACCCCACCGAGCGTCAAAAACGGCCCCCTGACCCCTGGCGAGAGCAGAAGACCTACCCGCTTTGTATCTACCGGCAATGCGGGCCACAACGCGGCGCTCTAGGCAACAAACATGGTCGGAGAAAGTCTTCGAGAAATTCAGCGATGAAACATCACTGTAAGCATCGAAGAAAACAACCTGCAAGGTGACAAACATGGCGTTACACAAAGTATGGGATGAGTCCACATTTGTCACCAAGCACCAGGCGTCAGCGGGCGCGTGTTTGTGACCCACATAGCGCTCGATACGGGTGAGAATTTGCATTAAAACGGACTGATACAGTGGGCAACTGAAGAAACAATGCTCCACAGACCCGGGAGTCGGACAAAATGGGCACGAGGGGGACAAGTCAGGGACGATGTGGGCGAGTCGGCAAGGAGCGGGAAGGGCGTTGTGTAACGCCCGCCAGTGGATGCCGAGATCAGCACGCGTACTAACCGGGGACAAACGGTTTCCCAACCAGAAGCGCGAGGAGGGCTGAATCTCCAAAACCGAGGGAATGAAGGGTGGCTTCGAACCAAACCGTTCAGAAATTAGGCAGGAGTAAATGTCGCGCGTGGCGGGAAGCCGAGCATCATGGGGGCTGTTGTGAAGGAAAACCCTGCAACACAGAGAGGAGAGAGAGAGGAGAGAGAGAGAGGAGTTTTTTTTTTGTTTTTCAAAAGGCACGTTTAATTCGTGAAAAATGGTTATAAGGATTAACAAGGTGGTTTAAGGTTTACAATTAGTACAAATTATTAAAACAAGTTGATCAGATTAGACAATTGATTTTGAATTCAACAGTTTAAAAAAATAGTAGCGTAAAATTTGGACAAAAATAAAGTATGAAAAGTATGGAGGTAGTAAATTAATAAGTGGATTGATAACAAAATAATCAGATATAGGTGTTGGAGTTAACATTTGCAAAAATGAATACCGTAGAATTTTGACAAAAATAAGATATGTAAGGTATTAAGTTAGACACAAAAAGATTTTTGG
The DNA here is from genome assembly GCA_963920705.1 of Odiellus spinosus. Taxonomy (NCBI): domain Eukaryota; kingdom Metazoa; phylum Arthropoda; class Arachnida; order Opiliones; family Phalangiidae; genus Odiellus; species Odiellus spinosus. The sequence goes on from OY987226.1 coordinate 29,881,026, forward strand.
GTTTAATTAAAAGACAAAAAAATTGTCGAGGCTGTACGTTAAGAATGGTCAAGGACGCAAAGATTTAAAAATTTCGAAACCAATGTGGCTCCCTCTCGAAGCCCCAACGGGTGGACAAACGATCAAGCGAAACGGCCCTTGAACGCTCAGCCCGATAACGAGCAGCTACCCTGTTGACAACCTTCCGTACAAAGAGCCGAGCATACTCGTCAAAGCTTTTCGAAGCCAGGGAAATGTTGGACAGATCACCGTAAGTATCGCTTAGGACGACAAGAAAAGTGACGAAAACGAAGTTGCACACAGCATGGGTTTGTCCCGGTGGGGAGACAATGGTCCATGCTTCGGATTTGGAGTGGCGGTGACCGGTCCAACCAGAAAGGCAAGCCACGAGGCTATCAAGGATACTGTCTATTAATAGACAGTCGTGGTAGCAATGAAGGAAGGTGCCTAAGGCAGGACAAAAGGGGCAAGAGGGCGAATCAAGACTCCGAACGACGTGACAGAGACGGGCGGGAGAGGGTAGAGCCCCGTGGAGGGCGCGCCACCTAACGCAAAGTTCCGCGCGAGAGTTAAGAGGGGATAATCTTTAAATTCAAGACAACGAGCGACAAACGAGTACTCTGACCCCATTTTCACGGAATAATTATTATTTGAATTAGTTCTTATTTATATATCATAATTTAACCTTTAATAGTTTCTTGCAAAAAAACTTTGACCTATACTCGTTACTCGCTAAAAAACTGGGCTGTCGATCAATTGGAATGGCTTGTCGATCAAATGGGAGTCGATCAAATGGGAGTCGATCAAACGGTAGTCGATCAAACGGACTCCTTGTCGATCAATTGGAAGTCGAGCAAATGAACCTAAGCCATAAAATTGAACATTAAGTTTAAAAACAATTTGGTCAAAGATACAATAAGCGTTTAACAATTGCGATGTTTTTCTTGTTATGGGTACCAACTTTTGAGGGCCTATAACTTAGAAACGGTGAACTTTAGGACAATGGTCCTTAGGACGTTTTTCATTCAACTTGTCCCAAACATCACCCCCCCTTAATTTATGATAGACTGTTCAGAAATACCCTGTATAATAGTCAAAATTAAAGGGCTGAAGAGGGCGACCCGAGTAGAGGAACCCTGTGAATGTAATTTTCAGTTATCGATAAAAAATACCATTAAAAATAGCTTATCTACTGTTTAATAAATTAAATTTATGTTCATCAATTTAGAACCATTAAAAAAAATTCGGCTAGGTTTATGTTTTAACCTTTTCGTAACCCATTCAGCCACCTTTCTCTCTATTACTTCATATACCTTATCAATCTTTCATTATTGAAATCTTTGTTTAACCAAGAGAAGCACTCGTACTCAATAAACTATACTTTCTCTCTATTAACTAGAATTCAATGGATATTCCTTATCATTCTACTGTTTAAGAAATAAAATGTTTGTTTACCATTTTGAAGCAATTAATAAAGCTCGGCTAAGCTTATGATTTCACCCTTTTGTTACAAATTCAGGCACCTTACTTTCTATTACTTCATGTACTTTATCAATATATCATTATTTAAACCTGTGTTTAACTAAAGATACTCTCGTACCCGAAAGAAGACTTATCAAATTTTGTCAAAGTACCTTTGTCTCTATTAATTCGAATTCAGTGGACGGTGGGATCTTATATAACGTGTAAACGCACTTTTATATAGATACTTTAATCCACCCCAAGTTTGCAGCAAGCCTTAGCCTATACTGCCCGTTATACCTTTGCTTTTTGGACTAAATGATATATGGAAAACAGCTTAGCGTGTGCTGCCAACTCAAACTGCTATTAAACGGTCACATTTCTTTAAATTTTTGGACAATTTCTTAAATATCTTCTAAACTATCTCGAATTTTAAATTGATTTTTCAGCTTCGTTATTAATTAGATTCAGTTAAACAATATTATTATTATACAAAAAAGAGGTTGCTTCGCACCCTTAAAAAGGCTCTTTATCTAACTCGAATCAAACCCGTAAAGGGACACAAATTAATTGTAAGAGAAAGAGCAATTTCATATCTCTAAAATTATAGTTAGTAGATTTAGTCTACTGCTTCAAAGATTTTATAATTATTATATATTTTCCAAAAAACGGATAAAGACGACCTAGGTAACCTTCCTCTCTCATTGATGTTAATTTTAAATTCTATCAGTATCACTAATAAAATTACCTAAAGATGGAGTTCCTTTAATGTATATACAGGGTGTTTTAGAAAGGTCTGGAAAAAATGAAGGGGGTTCTTCGTGGGGTCAGACTGAGTGAAAAAGGTTTATGAACCTTTAGTCTCACGCGCTGCGTTGCGTAGTTATGAGCCCTTGAAAATAGTCCTCAAAAATACGAAAAACGACCGAAAGGTGTAGGTAATATTGTGCCTTTGACCATTATTGTTTTTCAATTTAATTGTGCATAAGCTAATTATCGAGAGATAAGTGAAACAAGGTGTTTATTTACTAAAAAAAGCGTATCAACATGTTTAGGAGTGTGCAATCATTAACTTTGGTCAGAAGTACTTGAACTCAAAGTGTGGAATATTAGGTGTGTTGCGGGTGTTGAAAAGGGAATTTTACAAGACATCATGAATTACCATATTTATCAATTGTTTAATAATCGGAATCAGAAGTATTTACAAAAATTGTTCGAAATGCATTCCGTCAGCGTTGATACACACTTGAGCCCGTCCAATAAATGATTATCTAACTCGTTCGAAGATCCCTTGTGTGTTGCGTATGGTTTCGTAGGCATTAATAATCCTTTGACGTAGATCTTCCACGTCACGCACTTCACTAACATAAACAAAGTCCTTAAGGTGGCCCCAAAGAAAGAAATCATAAGGGTTTAGGTTCGGAGATCTGGCTGGCCACTCAACCGTTCCGCCACAACCAATCCACCTCAAATTGAATGTTTCATTAAGGAAGGCCCTGACTAGGAGAGAAATATAAGGTGGTGCACCGTCGTGCATAAAACACATGTCTCGTCTCAAGGCCAATGGTACGTCTTCAAGAGCTCGAACAGATTGATTTGAAGAAACGGGAGATATGCCTCAATATTAAGCCTTGGCTGCAAAAAGAATGGGTCAATTAAATGGTCACCAACAATTCCGCACCAGACGTTTAAGCTGAATTGAACTTGGTGAGCCCTAACACTTGTAGCGTGGGGGTTTTGTTTCGCCCATTGATGCCTGTTGTGCATGTTCAATATGCCGTCACGAGAAAAATGGCCTCATCCGTAACTAAAAGATTTTGGGGTAAGTTGATGTCTTGATGTTGAGCGATAAACCACTGACAAAAGTCCAGTCTTCTCCGTAATCAACAAACTATCCAAACTGTCCACAGACGTTTGAGGGAAGGTGGACATATCCAACCGGCGGGACGAGGTGCTGTAGCTCCAGACGTTCCTGAAGAGGTGGAGGAACAAGTACTCACCATTTTCGACGAAGATCCAGGAACAAGCATTAGGCGAGTTGGATGCCAATTGGGAGTAAGTCACGTTCTTATCTGGTGAATACTCCGAGGACATCAGTTTCACCCTTACCATCTACAGAAGGTCCAAGCCCTTAACGAAACGGATTACCCGAGCAGACTGGACTTTTGTCAGTGGTTTATCGCTCAACATCAAGACATCAACTTACCCCAAAACCTTTTAGTTACGGATGAGGCCAATTTTTCCCGTGATGGCATATTGAACATGCACAACAGGCATCAGTGGGCGCAACAAAACCCCACGCTACAAGTGTTAGGGCTCACCAAGTTCAATTCAGCTTAAACGTCTGGTGCGGAATTGTTGGTGACCATATAATTGGACCATTCTTTTTGCAGCCAAGGCTTAATGGTGAGGCATATCTCCCGTTTCTTCAAGACAATCTTTTCGAGCTTCTTGAAGACGTACCATTGGCCTTGAGACGAGACATGTGGTTTATGCACGACGGTACACCACCTCATTTTTCTCTCCTAGTTAGGGCCTTCCTAAATGAAACATTCCCTTTGAGTTGGATTGGTCGTGGCGGAACGGTTGCGTGACCAGCCAGATCTCCGGACCTAAACCCTTGTTATTTCTTTCTTTGGGGCCACCTTAAGAACTTTGGTTTATGTTAGTGAAGTGCGTGACGTGGAAGATCTACGTCAAAGGATTATTGATGCCTGTGAAACCATACGCAACGCACGACTTAGACAATCATTTATTATACGGGCTCAAGTGTGTATCAACGCTGACGGAATGCATTTCGAACAATTTTTGTAAATACTTCTGATTCCGATTATTTAACAATTGATAATTATGGTAATTAATAATGGTGTCTTGTAAAATTCCCTTTTCAACACCGAAACCACTGTTTGAGTTCAAGTTCTTCTGACCAAAGTTAATGATTGCCCACTCCTAAACATGTTGATACGCTTTTTTTAGTTAAAAACACCTTGTTTCACTTATCTCTCGATAATTAGCTTATGCACAATTAAATAGAAAAACAATAACGGTCAAAGGCACAATCTTACCTACACCTTTCGGTCGTTTTTCGTATTTTTGAGGACTATTTTCAAGGGCTCATAACTACGCAACGCAGCGCGTAAGACTAAAGGTTCATAAACCTTTTTCACTCAGTCTGACCCCACGAAGAACCCCTTCATTTTTTCCAGACCTTTCTAAAACACCCTGTATATTTATCATTAGTCCTAGGTCGTCTTTATCCGTTTTTTGGAAAATATATAATAATAATAAAATCTTTGAAGTAGTAAGTAGTAAAGTACACCCCCAATAAGAAGAAATTCGACCCCCATGCCCGCCGCAAGCTCGCTAGAGCCACTCCCAGGACTTGAGAGAACTTGTTTTTGGCACCCCCAACTTGTTAGCAAAAAATTTCCGCTCGCGCCGGAGGGCTTTGGTACGCGGGAGCCTAAAACGTCTTGGCTCTCTTCTAACGTACTAGCGAGGTTCTCTCTTCTCGTTATACAAAGGTAGTTATTTCGCGCGCGGTCTTTCGCGAAAACCACTTTCACTCGAAGAGTTTTTTAAAGTGGTGGTGTCACGAATTAAAATTGTTATTATTTTTATTCGAATAATTGTTGGTCTCTATTTCTGAATAACCAATAGAAAATAAGGGGGTTTTATATCATTGTTCTGAGGATTATTGAAGAATATATTGACATATATTAACAAGGTTCATAATTTATAATCACTTATTCAAGATCGTCATGTCAAGAAAAACGCCAGAAAAAATTGTTATTAAACGTTATTGTCAATGTAATTATTTTAAACGATGGAAATACAATGATTCGTATACTCGGAGATTTGCTATTGGGTTTGGGGTAACGTTGCTAACCCCCATTCTCGTTCCTATTTGTTTTGTTATGTCAATCTTCTCTGCTGATCCAATTTATTTGATGACCAGTTTTTTGCCGCTCCTTTACATCTACATTAAAATGGGAGAACCTTTGGACAAATTCTGCCACTACTGGTTTTTAGATTTCTAATGATAAAATTTTAGTTACTAGTGAACTTTTCATCATGTGGGAATCGATATTCGTAGCTCTGTTGGAAATTATTCTAACTTATCCGCTCTTTTCAATTTTAATAATTTGGATATTTCTGATGTTGTTACCGGCGGAATATTTTGCGGCCTTTTTCTTGATTTTAATAAGCCCATTGACTGTACCAATCGCTTTTCTAATTGGACTTTTGCAAGGAGACATGTATTGTGTTTTGGTCATTTTTGCGCCGTACTTGTGGTTATCGCTACTTATTTCCCAAGTTTTAAAGAAGCTTGTATTGATACCTGTGACATGTGGAGAAAAACTATATAATGTGAGCCTGGACTATTACTTTCAAAACATCCAAAAATTATCACGAGTAAAAGAACAGTCATAAATTTTATTTTTATGAAAAAATGTAATATATTACAATGAAATGTATAATTTTTTAATGTATATTAGACAAGTTAAAAATATAATAAATGTTTTTTTCTCAAAAGTTCGTATTTATTATTTTTAAAATTATGGCAGTTGTAAGAATTCCTTGAGTTCCCTTCGTAGATATTTTTCTCGAGTTCCACTCGTAGATAATTTTTGCCTTAAGCAATATTCAGTTTCAAATGAAACCTTTTTCCAAAGGTAGTGATGTCATTCTCAAATTTTATTTGAAACTCGGAATTAGAATTTAGAACGTCATTGAATGTTCCGATCATTTCGCCAAAGTTTTAATCCCGCACCGTCCATTGACAATTTTTGTAAATTGTTTGATCCTCGCAATGATTTTCGATGAAAGATTTGAGACCCATGGTTTGGGGATCAGTAGACCAACTTCCTGAGCTCAATGTTTCCATCTTTGCGCCGTTTGTATTTGCTCGATATAAGGTCTAACTCATTTTCTTGGATAGTTAACGCCTCGCCAATATAAGTTTTTTATGATAGTAGAGATTTGTATCAATTTCGAGAAGCTCTTACTCTAGTAAGACATCCATTCAATTTACGGGTTCCTGCTCAACCGAGCAGAACTGCTTTTATGCGAAGTTGGTGTCTCGCCACATTCTACCAATATCGCGTTATGTATATTCCCGCTCGTAGACTCAAAAAGCATCAGCTGCGTTCACACTACGGACTATGCTTTTTGAGCATCTAGAGCGGTTGTTTTTTCGAGTGAATGCAAGACTCTTCAACAAAAAAAGGATTTGTTTTGAGTTATCACGGACCTAAGTCTGGGCTTAAGTAGTTGCAAAAAGTTATTGAGACCCGAACGTTATGATTTTTATTAACTTTATAGCAACCAAGTCGCCCTATTAATAGTGATACTCTGATTAGTTAATCTCATTGTAGAGTCTTCACGAATGGTCCTTGTCCATCTTAGACAAGGACCACTCTCACTCGACGCGAACGGTATTTTGGTCGGTACGTGTAAATATATTTTTATTACTATAATTAGGAAAAAATCCAGCTATCTCATCAAACGTCATTACATGCAAAAAAAAAGAAAACCGTTCAATTCGCCAGTAAGCAAAAGAGTCCATTTACCCCATCAAAAACTATTGGAATGAAAATCTGACTTAATGCTGAAGAAACTTAAACTATTAAATTAGAATGCTTAAAAAATTAAAACTATAAGATTACCACAAAAAATTTACAATTATGAAACTTAAAATTCAAGAAAATGAAAAGCCTAATTCTAAACCTAAAATTAAACTAACACCGAAAAAGAGAGTAAATCATGCAATTTTACAATTTATGAAACTTATGTTGAAGAAGATGAAGAGGCTGATAGAGACTGGAATGATAATAACAAAAAGAAAAGACAGAGCAAAGATATGAGAAGTAATAAAAAATAAAAGAGTCTTTGCCGACCAAAAGACAGAGATAGGGCCATGCACAGTAATAATTATGGTAAAAAAATATATTACACTCCCCCCTCTATACCGTATTGGTAGCCCCAACATAAAAAAATATATTACACTCTGGCCATAAAAGTGTGGTAATATACGGCCAGAGGTGTTTACAGTCCGCTGAAATAAAAAAAAAGAAAAATTATATGACTGTAAAATTAAAGACTAGCGTGGTTTAAGGGTAAAAATATGAATATTATAAAAAAAGGCCGGGGTTCGAATCCCCTTCGATAAAAATAATATTTCCTACCCTTAAACCATGCTAGTCTTTTTTGTTCTTAAAAGAAATAATTCAAATAAAAAACTCTCATTTAACATTTAGTTTCGTTACGTTATGGAACAATTCCATTGTACTTTAAGCTATAACGCCTCACTCGATATTTTTCCAAATAATACTCGTTTAAAAATGTACTCGTGAAAGAGCTACAACTTAATAATCACGAATGGAGTGTTGGGTTAAGCGAAATAATCTATCCCGCGTCCTGGCATAACGTGAGCGGCCCCAAATATAACAAATTTTGGATATTGACGGACGAGAATAGTCAAAATAATTTACTAGATGAACCCTATGTTTACTATAAACTCGAATTACGCCCTGGGAATTATAAAGCCACCACTCCAAATGATAAAATTATAGAATATTCCTTGCAAGAAATGTTAATTAATGAAATTAGTAAACTAATTCAAGAGAACGAGCTGACGAGGGACAAAATTGAATTTGGTATTACCAATCGTTTGGCGGAAGATAATAAACATCTAGACCTATTTTCAAGAAATCCGTTAATTGACAAAAAATTACCTATTATAAGTCTGTGTTTGTAAGTGATATACCACTTATTACGTTGTTTGTAAAACCAATTAGAGGTACAATGATAGCATTTTTTATGATCTCGTATAGCATGATAAAAAACAAAAAAAAAAAAAAACAGAGAATGCAATACTTACTTCTTTAAATAAATCATTAGTGCCAATCCATAACACCAAATCAATGTTAGGGAATCTACTTAGAAATATAATGGTTGATGCAATTGTTGCGCTTGTTTTTGACATCTTTGTAGTTAAGTAGGGCGGGTTGTCTAAAACAATTTAAAAAAAGAGTTTTATTTATTAAAATGTGTTAGTTAAATAAACTGGTGGCTGTAGAGTTTCTCCAAAAGGAGAGTTTTTCTGCAACACTTAATTTAAATTAGGAATAGCAGGGCTCCCAGTGTATGACACAAAAAAATTTATAGGTATTATAGGTTTTAAAAGGGAAAATATAGGTTATTTATTGGCCCAAAAACTCTCAATTTATAGGACTTTTTGTAGGTTTTTTTTGGAAAAATGGTGGTTTAATATGTAGGTTTTGCTGACATGTAATGCAATAAGGTCCTTAGAGTACCTAGGAGAGGAAACATTTCTGCTACAACTTTGTTTTTTTGGGAACATTTGCACTTTTTCAAGAAAAAATACAATTATAGTTATAAAGATGATAATGCAAATTTTATCAGAATAATTGAAGAAATTCCCCCCCCCCCAAAAATCAGTATTATAGGTAATGAAAGAAAATTTGAGGTATTGCGGGAACCATGGAATAGTGAGGAGTGGGTTTTTACCTCCCCGACTGAACTTTAGTTCAGGGGGAGGTATTACATTGATCGTGTCTGTCTGTGTGTGTGTGTCACTTCCGGCGTAAGCGGTTATCCTGCGTAAACGGAAATCACGTGACCTAGCTCGTGGAGCCAAAAGTCTAGAGACGTAATCATGCCAGCTTATCGTTCAATTCCGTTTAACGGGAATTACCTCCTTTAAGCGTGGCTGCCGCATTGAGTTTCAAGTGTCGTGCAATTATATACAATAGGACGTCTCCAATTGGATATTATCGCGTTCCGCCATCCACTTTACGGTTAAACCACGATGCTGGACAGTTGAAAGCGATTATACGCAATGGGACGTCACCCACTATTATAATCACCTCCGACCATCTCCACACCAAGGTCCAACCTCTAGTGTCCGATCTCAGCGGGCCATATTAGCGAGGCGTCCCTCACTAATATGGTCCACATCAATCTTCCACTCTCCAAACATCGCCCCACCAATGGGTAAATTAGCGTTGCCTACCAAGTGCCTAGGGTTACGATTAACGTCTCCCTCCCAACTTCATGGCCACATCACTCGATTAATTAATTAATATTAATTTATATACCACCTTTTTGGAGTGAATGCAAATGAGCCTTATGGTGTGATATCGTTTAGGCAAATGAAACGCAATATTAATTTATTTTATAATTAAAAATATCAAAATGGTTAAACTTAATCTAATTAATAATTCAGTTGAAAAATAAATTTAAAATTCGAGATAGTTTAGAAGAAATTTAAGAAATTGTCCAAAAATTTTGTGAAATTTGACCGTTTAATACCAGCTTGAGTTGGCAACACGCGCTAAGCTGTTTTCCATATATCATTTAGTCCAAAAAGCAAAGGTATAACGGGCAGTATAGGCTAAGGCTTGCTGCAAACTTGGGGTGGATTGAAGAATCTAAATAAAGGTACGTTTACACGGGCATCCAAGATAGAAATGATATAAGATTTAAAGCTGAGGCGGATTGATACAAAATGTTAAACCTCTTAAAAAAATGATAGTGGTGAAAACTCTCCTTGGAAAAAGTACAGTAGATTTCCCGTGTTTAAAAAATAACAATTTTGAAGAAAAAATTACATCTGATGTTGGAAAAAAATAGGCTTCAGTTTTCTCCACTATAAAACAAAGAAACATTTCCGATTATTTTCATAATCGAAATCAGCCGTGTACAGGGAACTTCGAGACGAGGAGACGAGGCCAGACCAGATGAAAGAGAGCTATAATGACTTAAGGGAGATAATCAACCAGCATAGAATGTTATCACCATTTGAAGTCAACAGAGCAGCGACACGGCTTTCATTTATCACCAGAAAGAGACGGCCCGGCTACGAAGAATTGAAACGTGCAAGCAGTTATTGTTTTCGAATTCGATATATGAGATACCTACAGTCAGTAAAAGCTCGGCAGTTCTTCATACGGCCTCGTAATTGTAAACATAAAAGGAGCTATTCTAACGGTATGGAAATTAGTCTACTTTCAGTCTTTTAAGATATTTTTTTATCATAGGAGTGGAAGCTAACGTCTTGTCAGCCGGTTTGGAAAATAACCTCTCGACCATCTCAATCCTTGGATTCTTCCAATGACTGGGATCACTTGTATGATGAAAATATCAGTAATGGTCCTCTATTAGCACGTCAAAACAAGAATTTCAGACGAAAATTGTACCGAAAGTAATTACCAATCATCTACCGACAATGGGTTGTAAATGGAACATTCAGTCTACGATATTTCTTGGTTTGTCCAAATGGAACTTGATGCCACATCTTCGTCGTTTTCATTCCTTGTCTTTCTTGCCATCCCAGACTAAATTCTTCGTCTTTATCAAATCAGTGGATTATCAGAGACAAGTTGGGAAACCAAAATATAACCTCCCCGACCCCGACGTTAAGGTAATCTAACCTAACCTAACCCTACCTAAAATAAAAGATGAAAAGAAATGTAGAGTATTGGATGAGTAGAAGAAACAGCGAAATAGGCAAAATATTATATCACATTGAACCTATATGCATTTCTTCAGTATACCAACACAACCCTAAATAATTCTCTACTTAAAACCAAACCTAACTAGAGAAAAAAAGGAAAATAAATAAGATATAACCACATAGATTTCAAGATAAATAATCCAGTCCATAATTCAGTATTAAAACAAAAAAATCAGAATTAAGACAACTGAAATTAGCAATCTTTGGTAATATGTAAAATATCCCTTACACGAACAATTTAAGTAAAGCAAATTATCAAATAAACGCCAAATAAGTCAATTAATTAAAATTAAAAATATTAATCTTACCACTACCAAATAGCGGGCAGAAAACACAGACATCAAGATAACATTAGCAAAATAAATTTTCAACACCGGTAATCCTGAGAACTAGATTCTACAAAATCTTCTGGAATAATAAATTTATTTTAATCTAAAAAATATAAAATCTTAAAAAAAATATCTATACAAATAACATATTGATAAACCAATTAAAATTAGATGCGAAAAACATTTAATCTCGATATGAGATTAAATACACAAGGTCAAGGTTCTTCTTTTAAAACCATATCAGAATTTTGACGGTTGTAGAGTATTTGTAGACCAAGTAACGTGAAAAGGCAAAATGTTATATCAAATTGAACCTATACATGGCTTCAGTATACAACACAAGTTGTGAAACAAACGTTATTTTACGTGACTACACACTAGCTAAAACATCACCGAAAATAAACGACAGTAGGCATTAATAACTCTTTTACGAAAACAAAAAATTACTACAGAGAAAAATGAGTCAGAAAAAAAAAACCTTTTGATTTCCAAACTAATATTTCAGTCACAACTCAGTAATAAAAATTAGAGTTCAGGTCAATGAAATATACCAAAAATGTCCAAACAAATAATAAACGCATCAAATAACTGATTCAAATTCAAAATTACTTCCTTACCAATAAATTGTATTCAAACGAATGAAACTTCATTTAAAATTTCAACGAGTCAAATCTCTAGAGAACAAACTTCGTCGAAGATTTCAAAAGAAATGAAACGATTTTACGTTCAATAAATTAAAATTTAGATAAGCAAGGTCAAGGTCCCTCAGTAAAATCATATAGGCGTTAAGAAAACTAGAGTATTTGTAGACCAAGTAACGTCATTAGGCAAAATATTTGATCAAAATCAAGTTATGACCTCGGTATCGTCATATAACCGTAAATAAACATATTCAATAAACAATTAACGAATAAGCTTTCCGCATAACACGCTAAACTACGAACTGTGACGTACAATTTCGCTTTTTGGTGCTACACGACCTACAGATACCTTATAAGCCTACGTCTAAAAACACGTTTTTTGGTGATAATGCTGTGAGTAAAGAATAGATGTTTCTCTTTTGGCCCTACCATAAATTTTTTATATTTTTTTTTCTGACAGGGCAGGCCTGAGTAAAAATATACCAAGTTGTGAAACAAACGTCATTTTACGTGACTCCACACTAGCTAAAATGTTACCGGAAATACACGACAGTAGGCATTAAAAGCCTGGTTCTATTATACTTAATTGGGATTAACATTAAATTCATGTATGAAAAGGTGTGAAACTAAAACTAGCAGTCATCACGAGATCCAATCACGTGATTCTTTTCCTCACTCTGTCTACATTTCACTCTTGGGTCAACCATATCATACATGACTATTAAAACACGAGAAATTTCAATGTCAATCCGGTTTAAGAAAGTTCGTCAATTGTTAATTGTGGCATGACTAAAGCCGGATTCACACAGACCTATTTTCACGCTTTTCACGGTCACGCGCGAGGGGCAATGGGCAAACCACTCTTGGAATCAGGTGTACAAACTAAATGGAATCACGCGAATCGATTCGGAATCAGGAGAATCGATACGGAATCACGCGAATCGATTCGGAATCACGCGAATCGATTCGGAATCAGGAGAATCGATACGGAATCACGCGAATCGATTCGGAATCACGCGAATCGATTCGGAATCACGAGAATCGATACGGAATCACGCGAATCGATACGGAATCACGCGAATCGATTCGGAATCACGCGAATCGATTCGGAATCACGAGAATCGATTCGGAATCACGCGAATCACGAATCAATTCGGAATCACGCGAATTGATTCGGAATCACTGACAATCAAATGAATCTGGAATCAGGTGTACAAAATTTTTCTAGAGTGGTTTGCACCTCGCTCGCGCGTGCTAATGGTACTTCTATGAGTTCACGAGCGTGAAACGCGTAAAAACAGGTCTGTGTGTATCCGCGTTAACCTGGTTCGCTCTGCGCATGTACACAATTTCGCACGAAATACATTTGCGAAACGCGCGAAAATTATAAAAAAATTAATTTGAAAATCCGTGCCAGTAATTAAAACCAAATACGCCACTGTTTGCAAGTTTGCCAGAAGATTACGATATTTCCCCATACATGAAGCTGATTCTCCCAAGAATATCAAAAAAAATCACATTGATATTTTCCATGCGTAAAGAGGTTTCCGACTTCAAATTTAGTGCTCTACACATACTCGCGTGCTGGCGAACTCGATTTTACACGTGTCACAAATACACTGGAAACCTACTCTACTTCTGTTCGAGGAGAGTTTTCACGACTATCATTTTTCTTAAGTGGTTTAACATTATGCATAAATCCGCCTCAGCTTCAAATCTTATACACCAATTCCCCTTGAACTGGTTAAAAATTCACCGAGTATAATCGAAGTTATTATTGTCTTATCTCTTATCTAAATTATGTTGTTTCAATCTTCCATACCCGTGTAAACGCACCTTTATTTAAGTTCTTCAATCCACCCCAAGTTTGCACCAGAGATAAGCCTATACTGCCCGTTATACCTTTGCTTTTTCGAGTAAATGATATATATGGAAAATAGCTTAGGCGCATGCTGCCAACTAAAACTGCCATTAATCGGTCAAATTTCTTTAAATTTTTGCATAAATTCTCAAATAACTTCTAAACTATCTCGAATTTTAAATTAATTTTTCGACTTTCTAATTAATTAGATTAAGATGAACCATTTTAATATTTTTAATTATAATATAAATTAATATTGCGTTTCATTTCCCTAAACAATATCAAACAAAATCACCCCATGAGGCTAATTTGCATACGTTCCAAAAAGATACTATATAAACCTTTCGAAGGGCTATATTAATCGAAGTAACCGTGCGTGATGGCCATGAAGTTAGGGGGAAACCCCCCCCCCTTTCAATGTCTTGCTGATTCTTGATCTCTAGGCGCTTGGCGACGCAATTTACCCATTGGTGGGGCGATGTTTGGAGTCAGTGGAAGGTTGATGTGAACTGTACTAGTGGGGGACGCCTCGCTAGTATGGAACGCTGAGATCGGAAACTGGAGGTTGGACCTTGGTGCGGGGATGGTCGGAGGTGATTATGACAGTGGGAGACGTCCCATTGCTTATAATCGCCTTCGGCTGTTCAGCATCGGGGTTCGACCGTAAAGTGGATGGTGGAATGCGATGATGTGCAATGGGAGACGTCCTGTTGTATGTCTTTGCACGACACTTGAAACTCAATGTGGCAGCCACGCTTAAAGGAGGTAATTCCCCGGAATTGAACGATAAGCTGGTATGATTACGTCTCTAGACTTCCGTTTACACAGGATATCCGCTTACACACACAGACAGACACACAGACAGACACACAGACAGACACACAGACAGACACACAGACAGACACACAGACACGACCAGTGTAACACCTCCCCCTGAACTAAAGTTCTAAAGTTACTGTCATTTGGATGAAGCGCCATTTTAAATTTTAGACTTTTTTTCTTGACCCGGAAAAAATTGTGCTAAAACTACGGGGATAATCTACTAGTAAAATCGGCTAAGCTAGAAACTATTCTAGTATTAGCATTTTTTTTTCTGAGGTCTAGAAAGTAGATAAATAGGGGCAAGTCGTGGTACGTTGTCTTAGAAATTCTCGCTATAATAAAAAAATCACGGTTTACGTTGTTTGTTGCCTTTTTAAAACGGATTCGTTTCTAATAACGAACGACTGTCCAATATACGTAAAAGAAAGACAAGCTGCTCAAAATCTTTTAAATATTTAAAGGAACTGAGGTATTCGTGTAACAGGTTTGTTATAAGGTTTCAGTATCCCTTTATATCTCGAGCCTCCATTTCTTTTCGTATATTATTGTTACATTTCGGTCGCTATCCTCTGACCCTTTGAACTTGTTTTCGTAATTTAAAGGGTGAATGCAACCTAATTACAAGTGATTTTTTATCGATTCCTTATCGTTTAAATAGGCCTAATCCACCGATAAAAAGTTTACAATACAAATATTAAACTAGAAATAAATTTAAAACTTACCCTGAAAATAGGCTTAGCGGGATTCATGGAGATCCTGAATTGCGTCCGTGTAAGGTCTAGCGACCAATGAGCAAAGGCCCGTCGTTCACGCGAGATCTCCACGAGACTTACGTCGCGCGCGATTGGTCGCTAGACCTTACACGCGAGGAAATCAGGAGCTCCATGAATCCCACTATGCCTATTTTCAGGGTAAGTTTTAAATTTATTTCTAGTTTAATATTTGTTTGTTAATTTTTTAAATAGTGGATTAGGCCTATTTAAACAATAAGGAATCGATAAAAAAATCACTTGTTGTTAGGTTGCATCCTCCCTTTAAGGACCTCGGGCCCTAACAAAGATAATTTCGTGTTTTCTATTTCTTATATGTTATTGCTTTCAGCTGCATTTCGGGGGTTTTGTTTGGAGTTTTGACTATCCTCGGGAGCTGGGTCTCGAATGCCGCCGACTCAAGAGGCCGCTCACGCTTTTTTGTAATTTTTCAGTATTCATGTGGTTATCAATTAAATATTATTTCTCAAATCAAGTGTTTTGTTTTAAATATCAAATGGCCCTCCCCGAAGTGTCGCATTCGAAAGGGTAATTACATTCTTTTAAAAGTTTAGTTTTGCCAAGTGTTTAATCGTAGTTAAATGACCAACGCTTTGTTTTAGTTATATTACTTTTTGTAATAGCCCAGGGAAATAAGGGTTTGAACTAGAACAAATTAGTATCAAGCTAAAGAAACACTGCAAAAAAAAAAAAAAAATGCGAGGACGTCTTTCTGAAATTGTACGGTGCTGGAACTATAAACAAGACCTTAAATCACCACAGATATTGCCTCCAAACAGATATTGAAAAGTAGTTTCGAATTGTCGTCGCTACCACCGACGACATCAGCCGCGGAGCAACGAGATTTTAGTGTAATCAGAGTATAGCAAATATGAGGAATTAAACGTAAAAAAGTCACACAAATCTAAAATAGTTAAGGGAATTCAATCAATCGACGCAACTGTAATTTGTGCGTGCTATGCAAACATTTATGAAGAATTTCCAACAAATCCAGCGTTTCTCATGAATTCATAGAAATGTCCAACTACCCTGGCATCCGTACGAGCATGCAAAGTTTGCAAATGCAAGAGAAATTTAACTTATTATTATTTTGTGCATGCTGCTTTTGGCAGAATCGCAAACGCGCGAGAAATTGGAATTAAATGGCGTGCTACATCTGGTATACTTGCAAAATAAAGAATGGTTGGGAAATACTTTAAGCCCCGAAGAATGGGGATGGGATCTAGTTAAATATAATAAACTAGTGCCAATTTTTTCAGAGAAAGCCCCAGCACCTGATAGTATTTTGAAACCATTTTGTTGTGGGTGTAAATCGTCCAAACGTGGGAAAACGTGTTCATGTCGGAAATACGATACGAAATGTTCCGTGATGTGTGGGAAATGTATTGGGGTTTCTTGTACTAATGCTTATAAAGATGCTCCTGAAGAGGAAAATTATGAAATTTTTGATAAAAAAGATGATCTTGTTTTTTAATAAGACAAAAAATTCAAAATGGCGTTTCATATAAATGGCTGTAACTTTAAAACTGTAAGTGATAGAAAAATGATTTATGTACTGTTAGATTTATTGTTAAAGCCTCGTTATTTTGTACATTGACAGTTCATTTCTACGGGTTACGGTTTAAGCGTAATATGCAAAAACTGCAAATTTTCAAAATGGCGGCCATTTTTGGGCGTCATCCACCCCCCGGAAGTGAATGAACTCTTTCCCCCTTAATAAGCATTATATAGCCGTTGGAATTAGCTTTTTACTAATTTGTTCTAGGCTTAAATCATTTTTGGCCTAATTTCATTTTGCTATCCTAATGGGGCTCTACAGTGTTTTAGGCCAATTTCAATTTTCTATCCTAATGGGGCTCTACAGTGTTTTAGGCCAATTTCAACTTGCTAGCCTAATCAGGCTCTACAGTGTTTTTGGCCAATTTCAATTCGCTAGCCTAATGAGGCTCTACAGTGTTTTAGGCCAATTTCAATTTGCTATCCTAATGGGGCTCTACAGTGTTTTAGGCCAATTTCAATTTGCTAGCCTAATCAGGCTCTACAGTGTTTTAGGCCAATTTCAATTCGCTAGCCTAATGAGGCTCTACAGTGTTTAAGGCCAATTTCAATTTGCTAGCCTAATCAGGCTCTACAGTGATTTAGGCATGTGTGGCACTTCGCGTTACCCGAGAAACTCCACTTGCATGTGGCTCTATGTCGTTTGTTTTTGGCAGGCCCCCTTGCCTACTGCCATCGGTCAGAATCTGATTATTAAGTTAGTTAGGCGGTGTTTTCCTCGTTTTGACCGGTCACTAAGAAGGCCAGTTCGGTCTCTGCATCGAGAGTTGCCAGCTCTTCCTTCGATACACCTATTACTATTAACTCTAGGCCTTTCTTCCCAGGACCAGGATAGCAGGCCTTAACGTCCTCCAAGAACCGAGCAAAATTGGTTCCGGGAGGGAGCCAATTGCTTTCTTGGTCCTTAAAAAACAGCACCTATACCAATATGATGCCATGTAGCTATTTAAAGCCCGATCCGTTCTGTTGGGTTTGATGGTATCTTTCACGTGTATGTTTCGGTTCTCGATGTTGTTAGTATGAGCTCGCGAATCTTCCGAGTTCACGAACTCATACTTGTGAAGCACCGTAAGGTGCTCCTAGAAACCCATTAACGTACAATTCATGTACATCGGGGCACCGTCAGACACGATGACATACTTGGATATCTGAGTCCACAGAACGGCCCGCGACTTATTCTTCACTTTTAAGAAAAGACCTTCTTTCATATCTCGGCAGTAAATACCAAAGATACAGATGGTTTGTCCGGCTAGTTGGGCTCCACGATGGTATTTTTTTTTGATGTAAGTATGTTTCGTCCACCTCTACAAACAGTTGTGGTCATCCAACCTGAACTTTGTCGGCCCTGTTCGATATAACTATTTCAGTTACCTCGCGGCACATCGAAAAGTAATCGACGTCGGTGTTGGGAGAACATTCGCTGTGGGTAATGGCGTCTGACATGCTCATCCTGCAAACCCACAGGAATACCAAAAAAAGATTGTCGGTAACCGACAAGTTTTGGTTATAAAACCAGGAGTTTTTAGATGGGACGAAAGCCTTAACGCAATCGGACGCCAAGTACTCCGGTACTTTCTTTTTCAAGCCATTAAAGTTTTATGCTTGTTGGCGCGAGATTGAACGGCGGAACAGCGAATAGTGTAGCCAAATCGGCTTTGGGCGTTACGAACTCCCACAAGGTACACATTAATTCCGCCCTCGTTCGATCCATTTCCGCATCCACAAACGATCTTTCTTTCATTGAAAGATTCAATGCTTGGGACCATATCCAAAGAAAGTAATAAAGTAATAGCGTCCTTCTCCGATCTATTAATCAACGACTCAGTCATATTTGGGAAATAACCGCCCCAATTTTTCAAGGAAATGTTTGCAAAAAAATGCTCAACATTCACAAAATTAGGGTTTTCAAAAACCATATTCAAATTAGCCTGGGCCATTTGCGAACTACAACAATAGAAAATTAACAATTGGCAATAAAATGGTTATTTAAAGACGGATTTGAAATAGCAAAAAGCTAGCTGAATATTCATAAGATGGAAGAGGAAGCTTAAGTAATGTTTTTTACTTTTGAGCAAAAAAGTTTACGTGAGGCCTCCTCGAAATATCACTAGGATTAGTCGAATCGTCATCGTTCTCAAGGTCAGACGTGTCTACGCTTGCCTCCTCGTATACGAATCAAATCGGATTTTAGGCCTAACTATCGAGAAATTTCCCGCCTTTTCCAAAATTTCCCGCGCTTTAGTAGTTCATTCCATAAAATCTAGTTTCTAAATAGTTGTTCAGTTTGTAAAATAGGATGTTGTAAGATATTTTTTTTAAAACCAATCGGGTTGCGGCCATGAGAAGATTATTAAATGGAAGTGATGTGACTGATTTCAATAATGTCCCTGAACATATAGTGTGCGGATTTTTTCACCAATGCACATATTTGAAAAGGATGCAAGTTGCAGCATTTTGCATATTAAATAGATATCGGAGTACAATGCTTGGCGAATTATACGTTGGAAAGATTGTTCTATGGAAGACAAAATGAAAGTTTCATAGTTTTTGTTTATATGAAAAAACCCGAAAATTGTGGAAGGTTTTATTCGAATGACATTCATTCGAGGCTTATTAAATATTTAGATGGAGCAAAAAGGTATTTTGGTTCTCGTATTGATTAACCTCATTTTAATTTAACTAATTGGCGATTAGAGTGGCAGTAGGCAAGGGAACCTGCCCAAACAAAACTCCCCAAGAAAAACGCTTCTGTTCCATTGCGCCGAATCCCACACGACCGAACGCATTCCCATTCGACCAAAAACTCCGCACTTTGGCGGTTTCGGTCCAATGGGATTGTGTCCCATTGAACTGAAAAGTCCGCACTTATCCGTGTTTAATATTCGGTCCATTGGGACATGCTCTTTACTTAAATATACCCGATGAAAATTAAATTATAAATTTCCGGGAACGCAAAGATTGAATCTTTGCAAGCAAAAGATCTGATTGACTTATAATAATTTAATAATCAAGTAAAATGAGCAATAGGCCCAAATATTTTGTTAAATATTAAGCAAAATGTAATGTTTACCCTTACAAAACATTTCTCAAGAATTCTTAAAAATCAGTTTGAGGTAATGTCTTAAGAAATTATTAAGAAAATTCCTATAGAATCCTTTGTATATTTGGCACCTTTCTCCTTAGAAATATTCTTAAGGGTTCTTTAGAAAATACTACATTAGTTTTCTTAAGAGATTATTATAAATAGTTCTGAAGAGTTTTCTTTGTAGTTATATAAAACCTTTTTTTTTTCAATTCCCTCCAACTAATTAGAATAATCCCTTCTACTCCTACCGTGTGTCCCTCCGACTCCCTTCCACTCCCTCGGTTTGTCCATTGCACTCCATCGGTTTGTACCTTCCACTCCCTCGGTTTGTCCCTTCGACTCCCTCCGATTATCCCTCCATCTCCTTCCGATTATCCCTTCGACTCCCTCCGAATTTCAGTCCGATTATCCCTTCGATTCCCTCCGATTATCCCTTCGACTCCCTCCGATTATCACTTTGACTCCTCCGATTATCCCTTCGATTATCCTTCCGATTATCCCTTCGACTCCCTCCGATTATCCCTTCGACTCCCTCCGATTATCCCTTCGTCTCCCTAAGATTATCCCTTCGACTCCCTTAGATTATCCCTTCGACTCCCTAAGATTATCCCTTCGACTCCTTAAGATTATCCCTTCGACTCCCTAAGATTATCCCTTCGACTCCCTAAGATTATTCCTTCGACTCCCTAAGATTATCCCTTCGACTCCCTAAGATTATCCCTTCGATTCCCTCCGATTATCCCTTCGACTCCCTCCGATTATCTCCGATTATCCCTTCGATTCCCTCCGATTATCCCTCCGATTATCCCTTCGATTCCCTCCGATTATCCCTTCGACTCCCTCCGATTATCCCTTCGACTCCCTCCGATTATCCCTTCGACTCCGTCCGATTATCCCTTCGTCTCCCTAAGATTATCCCTTCGACTCCCTAAGATTATCCCTTCGACTCCCTAAGATTATCCCTTCGACTCCCTAAGATTATCCCTTCGACTCCCTAAGATTATTCCTTCGACTCCCTAAGATTATCCCTTCGACTCCCTAAGATTATCCCTTCGATTCCCTCCGATTATCTCCGATTATCCCTTCGATTCCCTCCGATTATCCCTCCGATTATCCCTTCGATTCCCTCCGATTATCCCTTCGACTCCCTTCGATTATCCCTTCGACTCCCTCCGATTATCCCTTCGACTCCCTCCGATTATCCCTTCGACTCCGTCCGATTATCCCTTCGTCTCCCTAAGATTATCCCTTCGACTCCCTAAGATTATCCCTTCGACTCCCTAAGATTATCCCTTCGACTCCCTAAGATTATTCCTTCTACTCCCTAAGATTATTCCTTCGACTCCCTAAGATTATCCCTTCGACTCCCTAAGATTATCCCTTCGATTCCCTCCGATTATCCCTTCGACTCCCTCCGATTATCTCCGATTATCCCTTCGATTCCCTCCGATTATCCCTTCGACTCCCTTCGATTATCCCTTCGACTCCCTTCGATTATCCCTCCGATTATCCCTTCGACTCCCTCCGATTATCCCTTCGACTCCCTAAGATTATCCCTTCGACTCCCTAAGATTATCCCTTCGACTCCCTAAGATTATTCCTTCTACTCCCTAAGATTATTCCTTCGACTCCCTAAGATTATCCCTTCGACTCCCTAAGATTATCCCTTCGATTCCTTCCGAATATCCCTTCGACTCCCTCCGATTATCTCCGATTATCCCTTCGATTCCCTCCGATTATCCCTTCGACTCCCTTCGATTATCAATTCGACTCCCTTCGATTATCCCTCCGATTATCCCTTCGACTCCCTCCGATTATCCCTTCGACTCCCTCCGATTATCCCTTCGACTCCCTCCGATTATCCCTTCGACTCCCTCCGATTATCCCTTCGACTCCCTCCGATTATCCCTTCGTCTCCCTAAGATTATCCCTTCGTCTCCCTAAGATTATCCCTTCGACTCCCTAAGATTATCCCTTCGACTCCCTAAGATTATTCCTTCGACTCCCTAAGATTATCCCCTCGACTCCCTAAGATTATCCCTTCGATTCCCTCCGATTATCCCTTCGACTCCCTCCGATTATCTCCGATTATCCCTTCGATTCCCTCCGATTATCCCTCCGATTATCCCTTCGATTCCCTCCGATTATCCCTTCGACTCCCTCCGATTATCCCTTCGACTCCCTCCGATTATCCCTTCGACTCCGTCCGATTATCCCTTCGTCTCCCTAAGATTATCCCTTCGACTCCCTAAGATTATCCCTTCGACTCCCTAAGATTATCCCTTCGACTCCCTAAGATTATTCCTTCGACTCCCTAAGATTATCCCTTCGACTCCCTAAGATTATCCCTTCGACTCCCTAAGATTATCCCTTCGATTCCCTCCGATTATCTCCCATTATCCCTTCGATTCCCTCCGATTATCCCTCCGATTATCCCTTCGATTCCCTCCGATTATCCCTTCGACTCCCTTCGATTATCCCTTCGACTCCCTCCGATTATCCCTTCGACTCCCTCCGATTATCCCTTCGACTCCGTCCGATTATCCCTTCGTCTCCCTAAGATTATCCCTTCGACTCCCTAAGATTATCCCTTCGACTCCCTAAGATTATCCCTTCGACTCCCTAAGATTATCCCTTCGACTCCCTAAGATTATCCCTTCGACTCCCTAAGATTATTCCTTCTACTCCCTAAGATTATTCCTTCGACTCCCTAAGATTATCCCTTCGACTCCCTAAGATTATCCCTTCGATTCCCTCCGATTATCCCTTCGACTCCCTCCGATTATCTCCGATTATCCCTTCGATTCCCTCCGATTATCCCTTCGACTCCCTTCGATTATCCCTTCGACTCCCTTCGATTATCCCTCCGATTATCCCTTCGACTCCCTCCGATTATCCCTTCGACTCCCTCCGATTATCCCTTCGACTCCCTAAGATTATCCCTTCGACTCCCTAAGATTATCCCTTCGACTCCCTAAGATTATTCCTTCTACTCCCTAAGATTATTCCTTCGACTCCCTAAGATTATCCCTTCGACTCCCTAAGATTATCCCTTCGATTCCTTCCGAATATCCCTTCGACTCCCTCCGATTATCTCCGATTATCTCCGATTATCCCTTCGATTCCCTCCGATTATCCCTTCGACTCCCTTCGATTATCAATTCGACTCCCTTCGATTATCCCTCCGATTATCCCTTCGACTCCCTCCGATTATCCCTTCGACTCCCTCCGATTATCCCTTCGACTCCCTCCGATTATCCCTTCGACTCCCTCCGATTATCCCTTCGACTCCCTCCGATTATCCCTTCGTCTCCCTAAGATTATCCCTTCGTCTCCCTAAGATTATCCCTTCGACTCCCTAAGATTATCCCTTCGACTCCCTAAGATTATTCCTTCGACTCCCTAAGATTATCCCCTCGACTCCCTAAGATTATCCCTTCGATTCCCTCCGATTATCCCTTCGACTCCCTCCGATTATCTCCGATTATCCCTTCGACTCCCTTCGATTATCCCTTCGACTCCCTTCGATTATCCCTCCGATTATCCCTTCGACTCCCTTCGATTATCCCTCCGATTATCCCTTCGACTCCCTCCGATTATCCCTTCGACTCCCTCCGATTATCCCTTCGACTCCCTCCGATTATCACTTCGACTCCCTCCGATTATCCCTTCGATTCCCTCCGATTATCCCTTCGACTCCCTAAGATTATCCCTTCGACTCCCTAAGATTATCCCTTCGACTCCCTAAGATTATCCCTTCGACTCCCTAAGATTATCCCTTCGACTCCCTAAGATTAACCCTTCGACTCCCTCTGATTATCCCTTCGACTCCCTTCGATTATCCCTTCGACTCCCTTCGATTATCCCTTCCACTCCCTCCGATTATCCCTTCGACTCCCTCCGATTATCCGTTCGACTCCCTCCGATTATCCCTTCGTCTCCATAAGATTATTCCTTCGACTCCATAAGATTATCCCTTCGACTCCCTAAGATTATCCCTTCCACTCCCTCCGATTATCCCTTCCACTCCCACCGATTATCCCTTCCACTCCCACCGATTATCCCTTCGACTCCCTCCGATTATCCCTTCGACTCCCTCCGATTATCCCTTCGACTCCCTCCGATTATCCCTTCGACTCCCTCCGATTATCCCTTCGACTCCCTCCAAACCTTTTTAAATCACAGAAATTTAACTTTAAAAAGGAAATTGCCTATTTTTATTTCAATTTTAAAGTCATATTCTTCGCGTAAAACTGATTCGCCTGCAATTTTTGAGTATTTGCTTTATATAATTCCTAAAAGTGATACTAGCCTCTGGATACGAAATATTTTTAAAAAATTTTAGACTTATAAGACATAACTAATAATATCAAAACTCGCAATAATCTTTCATGTTCTTTGTGGTTAATTATTAAATTTACGAATTAAGGCTCGAAGATTTTTTTGTAAAGACTAATCAATTGCCGATTCAAAGGAACATTCTAGCTAACCGAAAGAGATGTCTGCTAGAAATATTGTAAAATGTTTGTTCTATAATTTTAATGGCATCAGCAATTAGCTCTTCTCGAGAAATCTAGCATTGTAAAATTTCATCAAAATGGATTAATGCTTAGCGAGTCTAATAATTAAATTACCTAAAAAATGTGAAATTTTATATTTTTTACGCGTCCAAATCGCTCAAAAATAACTCGTTATAAGTCTCTTCAAAAATAATTAACTTTCAAAGTGCAAGATAAAATTAGTTTAACTGTTGAGATTTATAATATTAAATTATACTTTGTAGTAAAACTTATAACTAGATGACAATATTCAAACACCCAAATAAATAACAAAGGTTATCAACTAATTTGGAATCGGGGAATTCAGAAACAATTTTTTAAAAACTCTACGACCAGCAGAAATGTCAGTAATACGCATTTGAAACTAATTTCCATAATAAAATCCCATTAAGTTTCTAACCTAACCTAACCTTAAAGATTAACCGATGAACAAGGTAGCCTGATGGGCTAATTCGAGGGATTAACTAAGCTAACCTTACCTTAAAGAATACAAGAGGGACGGGTTAATCTGAGCTAGGGATTAAACAGTTGAAGGTATGGGCTACTTCCAGGGATTAACTAACCTAATCTTACCATAAAGATTAAAATATGGAGGGATGGGCCCAATATTACAAGAGAGACGGGTTAGTCTGAGCTAGGGATTAAATAGTTGGAGGGAGGGGCTACTTCCAGGGATTAACTAGCCTAATCTTACCTTACCTTAAAGATTACAAGATCGGTGCGGTAGCCCTAGTTGGAGGGATGGGCTAATTCGATGGGTTAACAAGTTGGAAATGGGCTAATTCGAGGAATTAACTAACATAACCTAAAATATTTCAAGAGGGACGGGTTAACCCGCGCTAGGGATAAGTTTCTTGTGTTTAAAAAACCAACCGTCTATATTTGAAAAAAAAAATGCTTATCTGATATTAGATAAAAAAAAAAAAACAAAGGTTTCAGTGATCTCCACTTTAAAGCCGGGAAATATTTCACAAAAAAGTCATTTCAAAAGCAGGCGTGTCCACTGAACTTCGTTAGAGAGCAGAGCAGAGGTATTAAGAGAGCTATAAAGCTTTAAGTCATGCTTTTATTGCATTAGAGATGTTGTAGTCAGGGAGCGAATGTCGAAATATTGGGGTTACTTTAAATTTTGTGCCAAGTTTGATTTTTAGATGTATAACGCTTTATTACACTATAAACTAAGTAACTAGACTTGTCGTTAAGCATACGATTAAATTTAAGTAGTATTTATCATTAATTTTATAATTACAAAATGCGAAAAGTAAGTGGTCGAAATAATTAGGACAAACACGTTTGTGTTTATCCCTTTATCTAAACTCGAATTTCATCAGAAACCGTAATGTCTTTTCCAATGGACCCGCGGCGCTTGATAACTGAAATCGTTGTCGTCGTCGTCGTTTCCCTCTTCCCACCGTCCACTGAATTCGAATTAATACAGACAAAGGTACTTTTGAAAAATTTGATAAGACTTCGTTCGGGTACAAGAGTATCTCTAATTTAACACAGATTTCAATAATGAAATGTTGATTAAGTATATGAAGTAATAGAAAGTAAGGTGCCTGAATGGGTTACAAAAGGATGAAATCTTAAGCTTAGCCGAGCTTTACTAATTGCTTCAAAATGATAAACAAAAATTTTATTTCTTAAACAGTAGAATGATAAGGAATATCCATCGAATTCGAGTTAATAGAAAGTAAGGTGCCTGAATGGGTTACAAAAGGGTGAAATCTTAAGCTTAGCCGAGCTTTATTAATTGCTTCAAAATGGTAAACAATATTTTATTTCTTAAACAGTAGAATGATAATGAATATCCATCCAATTCGAGTTAATAAACAGATGCCTGTATGGGTGACGAAAAGGGTAAAACGTATAACTAGCCGAGCTTTATTAATTGGCTTTAAATTGATAAACAAAAATTGATTTTATTAAACAGTTGATAAGCTTTTTTTAATGACATTTTTTATCGTTAACGGAAAATTGCATTTTTTGGGTTCTTTTACTAGGGTAGCCCTCTTCAGCCGTCTAATTTTGACTATTATGTCATACCATGAGTATCCCATTAAATTCACCCTAATTCACCGTCCCTCTTCAGCCGTCTAAAATTGACTAAATGCTTAAAAAATATATTTATCTAGCATATAAAAAGGGAAGCTATTCCTTATCTTTCTATATAATGCCTAATACAGCTGACATTCAAGATGACGGCGAATGTGAATGGTATCTTGACCTTTCCCTTCAATCATTGAAACATTTAGCACATCTAAGTTAAGTATAATAAAAAATAAAGATTTAGAATGTTAAATTGGATACGCGAAACGGAAGTTAATATCAGCGATTAAAATAGATGGCCACATACTTCTGGTCACCTGAATTATGTTCTCCTGCTTTAAACGATTTTTCTGCCTTCCATGCCCATTTTTAGTTAATACGATTGTATATTATAAAATTTAAGGTCAGATTATGTAATCCCTCGGGCTCGCCCGTCCCTCTTCCAACTTTCTAAGTACCGTTATGTTAGGTTAGTTAATCGCAGGAACTAGCCCGTCACTTTAACAAGTTAATCCCTAGCTCGGGCTAACCCGTCCCCCTCTTGTGTTATTTTAGGTTAATCCGTCGAAATAGCCAATATATCTAACTAGTTCATTCCTCGGGGTACCCCCGTCCATCTGGTCCGTATATCAAATTACAATTAGAATTTGTTCAATTTGAAATAGATTTAAAGATTCTTATGCAATTAACCTTTTCAAAAAACATTTGTAAAAATTTAATTTTAAACCCTAAATTTGTGAACTTTGTGCTCGTGTTTCTTTATCCCTAATTACAATTTATTTTCTTAACACCCCGGCCCTACGACAATAACTTCTTAAATTTAAGTCAAAATATTTTGGTCTGCCTAATTTAGACCAATAATTTCGAATTTTAGATTAAATTTCATTATTTTGTTATTTCACATAGCCACAAAACTTTTATTTTTTAATTTGGTGAAAAGCTCTACCCAATAACATTTTCCCTGGCCTACGATCGAGTGCCAAGAATTATTTGAAAATGAAAAGTGAACGACAATTAAAAAGGCCACTCGAACAACCCTTAAATAATAGACAAAAAAGTTTTCAATTATCGTTCTCCGGTTTTCGCGTCAAACCTTATGGGGAGGGTGCTATGTATGCTGAAGGTTTTTTTAGCAATTTTTCTACATTTATCTCTCCTACAAATTCATTAGAAACTTCAACATTACACGGTGCTTTCCTTGTGTGTAAGATTACAGAATTTTTGTCAGGGGTTTGTGATTGTAACTAATTTGAAATAACCAAAGGTTGATAGTTATTTAATTTTCGAAGTTGAAGCGAATATCAACACGAAAGTGGGATTTTGAAAAGTGGATTTTGAACCACATCTTGACCATATAATTAGAAGATATCAAATATTGGTGACTAGATGCTGAAAATAAAGAGCTGCGTGTATCCTGGGTGTCAAAACAATACACGAAAAAGTGATGTAAGTGTTAAGTTTTATCCATTCCCAAAACCTATAAAGCACGCGATTAAGTGTGCAAAATGGCTTCAAATTTGCAAAAAATCTTGTCCTCCAAGTGCTGTAAAGGTACATTGGTTTGTCTGTTCAAAGCATTTTTCGGGCGGTAATGGTCCAACTGAGAGATGTCCGGATCCTTTACCCATGGCGATAAGCACAGATTCAAGTAAAGATTCTCCTAATATAGAGAATACGAATACCGAACCTCAATTAAATTATGTTTGCACAATGGACGATGATGTCGTAAAATGTATTGATGACAACCATGTCGATGTATCGAAATCTAAATTCTGTATCAATAATGAAAACACGACAAGTAGGCCGATTGATCATTATGGTAAAATTATGAGTAGGCCAATAGTACCAAATGATGAAATTATGAGTAGGCCAATAGTTCTAAACGATCAAACTATGCGTAGGCCAATAGTTCTAAACGATCAAATTATGAGTAGGTCTATTGATCATGCCGAGAAATCCTTGAAAAGGTGTTGTTTTTATTTTGACAAGACAGTGAAAAGGTTTCGTGTTTATGAGCATGATGCGATGACAGGTCCTTTTGTTCTTGACGATGAAACTTTGAAAAGATTTCGTGTTCTGGACGACAACACGCTCAAAAAGAGGCTTAGTGTTCATGATGATGACACGATGGAAAGGCTTAGTGTTCATGACGATGACACGGTGAAAAGGCTGAGTGTTCATGACGATGACACGATGAAAAGGCTGAGTGTTCATGACGATGACACGCTGAAAAGGCTTAGTGTTCATGACGATGACACGGTGAAAAAGCTTAGTGTTCATGACGATGACACGCTGAAAAGGCTTAGTGTCCATGACGATGACACGCTGAAAAGGCTTAGTGTCCATGACGATGACACGCTGAAAAGGCTTAGTGTCCATGACGATGACACGCTGAAAAGGCTTAGTGTCCATGACGATGACACGCTGAAAAGGCTTAGTGTCCATGATGATGACACGCTGAAAAGGCTTAGTGTCCATGACGATGACACGCTGAAAAAGATTAAGTGTTCGTGACGATGACACACTGAGTGTTCATGGTGAAGACACGAAACCCGTGAGCTACGAAGGCCCAATGACATCGCCAAGGAGTCACGATGATTTATCTAAAACAGTGTTTCCCGTTAACAAATACAGAATTTATTAAGTAAAGAAACAAGAATGGATTAGAAAAAAAACAAGCCTTGCTTTATGAAGAAAAAAGATCCCAAATTAAAAAAATGCAAAAGGTTTATTATGAAAAAGATAAATCTCAAATAGCTGGAAAAAAGTCGATTTATTATGAAAAAAATAAATCTCAAATAGCTGTAAAAAAGTCGATTTATTATGAAAAAAACAAATCTAAAATAGCGGGGAAAAAGTCGATTTATTATGAAAAAATAAATCTCAAATACAGGAAAATAAATCGATTTATTATGAAAAAAATAAATCTAAAATAGCGGGGGAAAATTCAATTTAGTATGAAAAAAATAAACCTCAAATACAGGAAAATAAATCGATTTATTATGAAAAAAATAAATCTCAAATAGCGGAAAAAAATCGATTTATTATGAAAAAAATAAATCTCAAATAGCGGAAAAAATCGATTTATTATGAAAAAAATAAATCTCAAATAGCGGAAAAAAAATCGATTTACTATGAAAAAAATAAATCTCAAATAGCGGAAAAAAAATCGATTTACTATGAAAAAATAAATCTCAAATAGCGGAAAAAAATCGATTTACTATGAAAAAAATAAATCTCAAATAGAGGGAAAGAATGCTATTTATCGTGAGGCTAACCACGATGGGAATGTGGGTCGTATTGCAATATTCGAAAAAATTCTCTCCGGAGATTGCCTGATATTATACTGAGTTTTGCATCATGCAAAGAAAGTACATTGACGGAATTTTACTCTAGCCTTGACGGATGTGTATTTCGGGATTTGAATTCTCCCCTCAATCCGTTTGAAAGGATGCTTAAAGACAATCTTGATAATGGTTTTCCCAAGCTTGTGTCGGCTGTACCTTGACGTTACGATATAACGCAAGGTCATGGTCTCGCTTGTTTGGAGAATATAAAACGCATAGTATATTGAGGCTTCTCAGGGAATTAACACTACACCGCGATGAGAACTTTTATGAGAAAGATTTACAAACTGAGATTACTAGCTCTAGGACCTAAATCTCTTACTAACGCTCTCGAAAGGGCTGATATAGAATAATTAAAAAGAAAGGTCCAAGATATTCAAAGGTTGCTCAGAGAAAAAAGAAATGAAAAACGCAAAGCTGTTCAAGAAAACGAACAAGGCGGTATTTTAACGACGATTCGTCCCACTGTTAACGAACAGGAACTGACGAAATTCTACGAAAAACAATTATATCATTGCTTCAGAGAAATGAACGAATTTTACGACACTTCTTGTGAGTGATGTGACATATTGTACCAATTGAAAAACCAGAAAAATCTCAAAAAATTGGTTTCTTAACGTGAATTAGACAATAACCAAGTGCTCAACATATTGAGAACGGCTTGGCAATTACAACGGCCTGACATTCCTGATTTTGATTATCAGGCTGAAATAAACTTGTGCAACTGTTGCTCGAAAACCTTGCTCACCGAAAGAGTGCCGCCGAGGTGTTTTTTGAATGGGCTCCAAGTTGAGCCTGTACCGAAAGAAATCGCCGATTTGAATATTTTCGAAAAAATGCTAATTCAAAAAGGGAAATCCTTCCAAATAGTCGTGCGTTTAGGAACGCAACTGAAAACATTCAACCATACCGGTCTCACCCGAGCTATAAAAGGGAAAGTTTTATATTTACCGCTTCCCTTGCAGAGTAAGACAGACTTGATTCCAAAAGAATTACCGAAAATCACGAGCTCCACATTCTCGTTAATGGATTACCGACTCAAAACAAGTTAGTTTGGCAGTCGTTGGTTCGGTTGGACAAAATGAGCGACGCTTTAGTTAAACTTAAAGAGATCAATCATTTGTACGCCGTTCTCGAAGTCTAGCAATGTGACGTTGAATACGTTTGCGGAGGCATTGAAGAGGAGAAATTACAAGTATGTACCCAACCTGAAGCTTTGTTGGAGAAACTTATTTACAAAAACTCAATAAAATGAAATATATGATCATTATTCGATTCATCCAATAAACGGGAAGAATCCGAAAGACGTTCTGGAAACTTTTCATACGTACTAAAAAAGGAGAAAGGAATCCTAAAAAAATGATTGAAACCCTTCCTGGTTCAGTTTCGCATTCATAACCCGGAAAAAAGTGACGATGACCGAGAAAACTATTGTCGCTCTTTGCTTATGCTTTTCTTGCCGTGGCGAGATGAAACTTCCATCTTGGGATATTACTTAACCTTTACGGAAGCGTTTGAGAACCATTTGCCTCACCTTGAAAACATGAATGCTTACCACCAAAATCTGAAATCGTTCAACGAAGCGCAGAAAAAACTTAAAAAATTTCAAAACGATCAGGCTGCTAAAGAGGTCCAAACTTCAAAAAAGGGTAAATCAAACAATACCGCTACAAATGTCAACGAACATGCAGTTGACGTTGTCGACAACGCATTTCAATGTCAAGATTTAGACGAAACTGAGTTGGCCATGGTTGAAATTAATGCGGCTTTAGGTAACGACATTCTTCAGACAGAGAACGAATCTCTCCACCAAAAAGTTGCTCTTTTGTATCCTGATCAAGAGAAAATATTCAGAAAAGTTCAAAGCTACTTTAACGAGCCTGGCGCTCACAGAAAGCCACTTTGCCTGTTTGTAAGCGGATTTGGAGGTACGGGAAAGAGTTTCCTGATACATACCATGAAAAAATATGAAGATATCCCGTTGCCCTCGAAGCGTGGCCGTGGTGGCGCCTACGGGACTAGCTGCTTATAATATTCGTGGACTTACTATTCACAAAGTATTGACGATGCCCATTGAACACCGCAAAACTGCAAAGTACCGAAAACTTAGCGCTGAGAGCCTACTCGTTCAAAAACGAACTTTGGGAATGTTGAAATTACTCGTCATCGATGAAGTTTCGATGGTCAGTTCGTTACTCTTGGCCTACATTCATTTAAGACTCACCGAAATCACCGGTAATTACGATGAGTTGTTTGGTGGGATTTCCGTGTTGGCTTTTGGCGATCTTTTGCAATTGCAGCCAGTAAAGGGTGACCCTCCATTTTGCAAACTGAGTCACATGGAAGCCAGCCTGGAAATTGGAGCAGTAGGAGGAAAAAACCTGTGGCAAAATTATTTCGAATACGACGAACTGACTATTAACAAACGGCAAAAGGGCGACACGGTTTTTGCCGATTTGCTTTCTCGCGTCATAGTCGGTGAAATGACAAAAGAGGACGAGCAGTTGCTACGATCTAGAATGAATAACAATTCGGATAACGCCGAAGTTGTTGCGGAATACTACTCAAAACTGGCCAAAGAAGGGCAAAGTCCAGTTTGCTTATTTCCTACGAACGAACTGTGCAAGCAAATGAATTCTATAATGTTACAAAAGTGCGAGAGTCAAATCATTGAATTCATTTGTGAAGACGAAATCATTGATCCTGGTAAGAGGTTGAATAAGCCCGCGAAAGACTTGCTGAAAAAGCTGGAAAAGAAGTCCTCGGATACCGCTGGCCTAGAAGCGAAACTTAAGTTGTGTGTAGGAGCCAGAGTCATGCTTCGAAGAAACCTGTCCTTAGATAATGGTTTAGTGAACGGCGCCGTGGGCACCTTGAAAGAATTTCAAAAAGATGCTACGGGAAAAGTGACCAAATTATTGATTATGTTCGAAACCACACACGATAGAAAGAGTCAGCGCCAAATTCGAACTGAAGAAAAATGTTTATATTAAACGATGCCAATTTCCGGTTGTGCTGGCTTACGGTATTACGATCCACAAAAGTCAGGGAATGAGTTTGAAATGCGTCATAATAGACATTGGACCAAAGTGTTTTCAAAGCGGCACTCGAAGGAGTTCACCTTTTACGTTTTGAGCCAAGCAAAGTTTACGTTGCTCCGAATGCTATTCGCGAATACAATAGGCTAAGAGCAAAGTACAGAAACGACCTCCCGAAAATAAAAGTATGCGCGAAGAAACAAGCGAAGTCGAAAATGATAAAGAAAGTTTGCGTTACTTTGAACAGTCATACAGCAGATGGACCAACAGAAAATAATGGGAATTTTGGAAATTGGATCTCAAATTCTATAGAGATATTGTAGTTATAAAAGGTTTTGCGAACGAAGGCAACACCTGTTACGCTAACTCATCCTTGCAGGCCCTTCTATGCATGCCGGAGTTCAGGCAATACGTCCAAAATAAAGTTATTGGTCCTGGAGAGACTACCGTAGCTCTGCAAAACTTACTACTTGAATTGAGAAACCCGAATTCTAAATGTATTGAATCTACGCAAATGATTCGAGTGTGTCTAAATCAAATTTTTTGGAGCGAGCGACTGCAACAAGACGCTGCTGTATTCACGACTGACTTACTTAATAGGCTCAACGCGGAAAGCGTCGGTTTCGAAAATTGCATTTTTCACGAGATCGAACAGCAAAAAAGTGTCCGAAATGCGCCCTGAGCCATCCCGAAAGACAGACCAGTTGAATACAGGCACAGAGTACTACTTTCTTGGTCAACATGCCAAACGATGCTGTCTCCAAAATACATGGAGTTGAATTCAGCGACCTCTTTGGTAAGTGGCAAACTTTAGAGACGAGATGCGTTCATTGCCAACATTATCCAATGGAATCCCGCAGCGTTCTGCTTTCCGTGAACAAATATATCTTACTAAATTTTGCGAAGTTCGAATATGTTCCATCAACAGTTCCAAATCAACCGGGCAACTTCTTGAAATTAAAATATCCGATAAGGCATTTTAACACGCAAAGGGTGCGAATTGGAGATATTAGTTTTAAAACCAAAGCCGCCATAATCCATGTTGGAGAATCTACCGTGTCCGGCCACTACTATTCTTTAGTCGAAAAAAAGAGTAGCGGAAATAATTGGATGGCGTGCAATGATCTTCTGGTACAACCCAGAAGAAACTTTGTACAAAATCTGAAAGATGTGTATCTTCTTTTGCTGGAAAAGGTCTAAAATCATAACTGTGCAGATCTGTATGAATTTACCGAGGGGCACACACTTTTTAACTCCGGTGTACAAATTTTTTGAACTCTTTTCACTGCCAAAGAGTTCATGTGAGTTAGATCTTTTTGCATTAATTGTCGAAGATGAACTCAGTGAAATCAGGTGAACTCACGCTGAGAGAAGTGACGTACTCTACATGATCGATGTGGTAAGAGGGCTATTGCGATATTAATTATCACCAGACAGTAATGATTATTAATGAAGATTAGGAAACATACGCAGTACCGGTAAATTTACTTCTTTAGGTTTGAAAAGTCGCGAAGTGCTTCTCTTGTTAAATGCTTAAATGCATCGTGTAACAAGTTGAACTTTTGTTCAAATATATTAAGTTATAACGCAAATCCGAATTGAATTAAAATTTGACATTAATAAAAAGCGTATATATCCACGCCATATCAATATAAATATAAAACCAGAGTTATGAGTCCACATAATTTAGATTTTAAAAACAAGAAAGTAAACTAATAAAAACTTTAAGCCGTAAAATTATATTTACCTGTAAATTATAATTGAAATACAACCTCTAATCAAGGTTGTATTTCTTTATCTAAACTCGAATTTCATCAGAAACCGTACTGATATTTCTCATATACCCGCCGCCCTTTTTCTCACTGAAAACTGAAATGGTAATTAAGCTTTGTCCGACCGTCCACTGAATTGGAGTTAATACAAACAAAGCTAGTTTGATTTAAGGTAGTTTGAAATGTAAGAAGGCTTTTAGAGGGTATACAAGAACTTCTCTAGTTAAACACAGACTATAATAATGAAACATTGATAAGCTTTATGAAGTAATAGAATAGGAAGGTGCCTGAATAGGTTACGAAGGGTTAAAAGATAAGCTTAGCTAAGCTTTGTTGATAATTGTTTCTAAAATTATAAACAAAAATTTTATTTCTTAACCATAGTTGAAAGATAAGAAATATGTATTGAATTCGAGTTAATAGAGAGAAAGATTAAAAAATTTTAAAGTAGTCATGCAACCTGTCTCAATTCGGGCCTCGTCTCGCGCCAGCACGTGATTTTTCTGTTCAAGAATTAAAAAAAATCCCGAAAGTGCCGGCGGGCGCGTGACGTCAGTTTTACGATCGAATTTACTCTCGCCATTGAAAATAACGCTAAAAAGTCCGTTTTCATTCGCGTTTCCTGGGAAAAGTTTAAACGAAAACGTTTCGTGTTTTTTTTAATAATATTAACTAGATCTTAAACTATAATATTATCCAAAATTTGAGGCGTAAAAAGCAATAATGGCTGAAATACAGCCATATATGTGTATGTTCTCGAAAGCGACACAAATGATGAGAATTCTGATCAAAATGATTATAGTTCATCGGAAATTGAAAAGGATGACGACAATGGTAATGAAACCAGCGGCGGCAGTAACGATATTATTACGGACACCAGCAAAAATAATAATAATTCAAAAGTTAATGACACTCTTGACGAAATGCTAGATGATGACGATATAGATGAAGTTTTAAGTATTAATGTATGTAGTTTTCCTCCATCATCCCAGTGCAAGATAGTGCCAAAAGTTATGTAATACTTTCTTAAATTAATTTAGATAGCTAATTATAGCGTATTACAATCTTTTCAGAACAACACAGGAATATTGGAAATCAAGAAAAGCGAAGGGAATTTTGTTCCAGTTATTAACGAGTCACTAAAATCATCTCGTTTAATGTCAAACCTCGCTTATCGCAAAGAAATGTCACTCTTTAAAGAAGAAGAAAACCTCTCCGAAATACTAATGCACGTTGAACATGCCAAAGACAACTATGATAAGGTAAAAAAAACGACCTTTCGATGGGTCGGACATCCATCAAAGGGATGTTCATCGAAAGGGGGTGTTTCAAAATTGCTTGTATCTTAACTCCATGCTTTTCGCTCAAGCCATGGAAACAGCCCAACATCTTTTGTTTTCGAAGATGACGCGCATGGAAGACACCCGCCGCGAGAACATTATTTATGACATGCCAAATGAGCTCAAACTCAATCTACTTAAAGAAAAGTAGGGTACCTTGAACTGAGACAAGTCTCTTTTTGAACCAGCTGAATTCAACAAAATAATCCTGTCTTCCAAGTCACCAACGGATGTTTTGGTGAATCTTACTTCCTCGCCCCCTCCTAGTGGCGTATCCCTTTGCCTGTTTGCTAATTTCAATAATCTTGATAACACTTGTGTCGTCAGTATATTTGGTTAAAAATAGTAAATTAATTGTACTTGTTACCCTGGAGACATCTACCCTAATTGCTACGCTTAGACTTATTCTGTAAAACTTGAACAGACTTAAGTACATAATATGTAATAACTTATAAATCTTTTATTATTAGATGGATTATGCAAGAATACGCTACGCTACGAAAAGGCATCCCAGAAGTGACCGCGCTATATCCTCGAAAATATCAAAAAGAAAATAAATGTATTTAGTTTGAATTGCATTTCAAAATTAAATATGTATTTAAATGTTTAATAGATAAAACTTATCAAAGCATCAATTATTGTATTCATAATTATTATAGGAACTTTTTGTTTCAAAGGATTTCTACAAATTTCTTCGCATTATTCCGTTTTATATATTTCATTTTTCCTTTAAGAGTATTTAAATTGATATTTCGCTGAAGCCAATCTTATTCCTGAACTGGTGGGTTCTCCTATATCTCTAGGAAACGTACACATAGAGATAGATGAGTTTGTAGCTGCTAACGCGCTGCAAAAGTTAGGTTGAACAATAATATAGAAAATATCAGAAGCCGATGAAACCCTCCTTTGAAGTCTACTACTCTAATGCTCGATATAGCGCTCCTCTCTGTATGGATAAAATTCACAATTTTACGAGATCCGAGGGTCCTACTTCATACCCCCTGTCTACGCAAAATTGGAAATTCTCTCTCTCCACAAACGAAGACGTTTTTTTGACGAACTCCGAGGCTGCTAGAGATAATCGCTCGACGAACTCCCGCTCCGAAAATATCTACCGTTAGGAGGCGTTCGAATCGTGCTTTTTGAAACTAACCCATACAGAGAGGGGTAGACAAGACCCGGGAGTAATATACTTTAAAAGAGATAGGCTATTACAATGATGCGCCGCATTGTACATAATCTTGGGTATTTCACATAATCCCTATAATATATAGCGGTACAAAATGTCTTACTAAAATCTGCTCTGAGACAGACCTAATCGTAAATATGGGCGGCAAATTTAAATTACGCTCGGGAATTTAAAGGAATCTAGAAACTATATTATCTGTTACTAGGTTTACTTAAAATTATTTACTTATAATTATTTGAATTATATTATATGTTATGTATAGGAACAAAATTGGACACAAGGGCGATAAAGCGCAATCTCAATTAGACATGATCTTCATGTGTATAATTTCAAATGTAATTAATATTGATATTGCACTATTTCGAATGGTCACGTCCATCCTGTAATTGTTTAGGTAAGTTTACTTAAACTAGTTAATCCTCCGCCCGACCGTCTTCTAATATTTTAGGTTAAGTAGGGTTAGTTAATCACTTGACTTAGCCCGTCCTTCCAACTAGTTAATCCCTCAGGTGAACCCGTCTATTTTGTAATATACAAGGTAAGGTTAGGTTAGGTTAGATTAGATAATCACTGCAACTAGCCCATCCCTTCAACTAGTTAATGTCTCGGGCTATATCCTTTTAATAATATTTGAGGTTAGGTTAGTTAATCCCTCTTGTAATACTTGAGGTATAGTTAGGATAGTTCATCTCGGTCTTTCGAGATTCCAACTTTCCAGTTCTGTACTACACTCTTAAAAACGTAAAATAATTAACGCCCAAAGAACCTTGAGGATAAATTTAGGTAAAAGTAGTGAAATGTGGAAAAGGTTTATATTTTTCCGAAAAATAGGACAGAAAAAAGAGGTTGCTTCGCACCGTTAAAAAAGCTCTTTATCTAATTTTTTTTTTTTTTTAATTGAGAATGGGTGGTCGGATTACTCTAAGACCGTGCACCTCGACTAGAAGTTCATTGTGCATCCCCAGGCAGTTTAAGTCTTAAAAAGACCTGTTTCTGTGATGAAGCGAACAATTTGCTTCACCGGGATATCAGAAAACTCACGGGTTTCCATTGTATGCATGCCAAGATGCTCCATTCTCAGGGCTGAGTAGTTGATGCAGCTACAGAGAACATGGGATGAGGTTTCCTCCTCAGTGAGACACGCTCTACAGAGCGGATCGTCCCCAATAACAATCAAGTGGAGGTGCCTGTTAAGATGACAGTGACCCGTTAGTAGACCACAAACCATTCTAATACCAGGCCTAGAGAGGGTGAGGAGGTCCTTTGCCCTCTTCTTAGAAGGACCAAGGATAAATTCCTTGGTCTGACCTTGACCCTCCATCTCAAGCCAAAGCTTTAGTTGGAGGTCGGTCATGGCTTTGCGGAGTTGGTGCCGTACCATGCCAGTTGATATAGGGACAGCGGGTTCGGGTCCGAGGAATCTACCCTCTGCCCCCTTCCTGGCAAGGATATCGGCCTCCTTATTGCCATGATGGCCTTGATGTCCGGGTACCCAGCAAAGGTTAACCTTGTTGCGTGTACCCAGCATCGAGAGTAGTTCAATACAGCTGCAAACTAGTTTTGACGAAACTGCAGAACCATTTATAGCCTTAAGTGCGGCTTGGCTATCTGAGAAAATACGAATAGCCTTGCCACAGTAATTCTTCTTAAGACAGAAGTCAGCATAGAAGCAGATGGCAGAAATTTCTGCTTGAAAAACACTAGAGTAAACCCCTAGACTTTCGTAAAAGCCAAACCTTCCGGTCTGGCAGTAAACCCCAGCGCCTGCACCGGAGTCAGTCTTGGAGCCATCAGTGAACCAGAGTATACCCCCCTGCGTTCTACAGATGGCTTCAAGAGACCAATTGGTGCGACTAGGAAAGCTCACATCGAATGGCTTGTTAAAGTAATACTTTGTAATCATATTATCAGAGCCCATTAGTAAAATGGGTAACTGATTTGAATAATGGCCGAGTAGCTTGGTGTGGCTACACTCCCAGTGTGTGGGCCTCCACCATCCATTATGGTACAATCTATAAGCACCCATAATGGCAATTTCCTCTATATATAGTTGTAGAGGAAGGAAGTTCAGGAGAATTTCAAGAGAAGCACTGGGGGTAGTTCTCATAGCTCCTGTGATGCCTACACAGGCAAGTCTTTGCAGCCTTCGCAGTTCAGACTGTACTGTTGTAAGCTTAGTCCTTGACCACCAGACCACAGCCGCATAAGAGAGCACGGGTTTGATGAGTAAGGTATAAATCCAATTGACAACTTTGGGGCTAAGACCCCAAGTTTTCCCAACTGTACTCCTAACCCTCCAGAATAACATTTTAGCCTTGGTGATCATACGATCAAGGTGAGGCTTCCATGTCAATTTGGAGTCCAGGGTCACATTAGACTTCGATAAGATAGACCCAAAGAAGGATATATCATTAAACGAGTCTTGTACTCTTTTCCTAGTAAAAGGGACAAGGGCCGTCTTGCCCGGATTGACTGTGAGATTAACATCCCTTCACCAGTCTTCCACGGAAGCAAGAGCGCTCCTCATCAGTGCTGTAATTGTATTTGGGAATTTCCCAGTGACAATTATGGCAATGTCATCAGCATAACCAAAACAGCGGCAGCCATGTCTATTTAGTACCCTCAAGAGTTCATCAACAACCAGGCACCACAGTAGGGGGAAAGAACTCCACCTTGCGGGCAGCCACGGCTAGTTGAGACCCTGAGTGTTTCCCCAAGCAGAGAGGCTACCACCATCCGATCAGTTAGCATTGACTTGATCCAGAGACACACCGTGTCATTGATTCCGAACCTTTTTGCTGACTTAAGAATGAAAGCTCCGGAGACTTTATCAAAAGCTCCTTCAATGTCAAGAAAGACAGCTAGGCCTATTTCCTTAAACTCCACGGCCCTTTCAAGGCAGCTTACGATACCATGAAGTGCCGTTTCAGTCGATTTGCCTTTTTGATAGGCAAACTGAACATCTGAGAGAGGTTTCTCAGAAAGAGTCTCCTCCCGCACATGTCTATCCACCAACTTTTCTAAGACCTTCAGAAGGAAGGAAGTTAGACTAATTGGCCTAAATGCCTTAGCCTCGAGATAATAAGATTTCCCTGGCTTAGGAATGAAGATTACCTTAGAATGCTTCCAGGATCTTGGAATATGCCCAAGAGCTATACAAGCCCTGTAGATTCTACATAACACAGGACCAAGGAGATAGCCACTAAACTTGAGCTATCACATCAACAATACAACACTACTCTTAATCTACTTAAGTCTGAAATTAACGAGCTCAAACTTGCTTCTCTCCATGAAACTCTACAAAACGACATTGATGGTTTGAAGGCCACTTTAGAAGAGAATCTTCCCTGTACTGGGATATTGTCAAATGTCGTATCTGAATTATCTACTCTTAAAGACACCGTTACTTCGTTACGCGATTACCCTGAAACCTTACACAAGGATTTTGATAATTTAAAGGCTACTTTAAACGCCTCTATTCCCCCTAAGGTACAGTTATCGGATGTTGTGACTGAACTATCCAATCTAAAAGAAACCGTTTCTTCACTACGAAACATCGACTCTACCGAAGCCTTTATTTCTAGTTCTCCTAGTCGCCCATCTACTTCTTACGATATTGAGCGTCGTAAATTTAACGCTGTCATCCTCAATGTTGAGGATTCTGACTCTACTACCAATGACAATAATTTTGCCCGGCTTATTCTTCGCGACGCTAGGTTTTCTGATTCTGATGTCCGACAAGTTTCTGTGTTCCGTCGAGGGCGGTTTCACGCATCTCAATCAAAGCCTCGTCCCCTAATTTTTACCTTCGCTAGTGTTAAAGACCGGAATTTCTTTATTTCTCAACTTCACGAAATGCGTCTTGACCCAACCTACAATCTTCCGTACTCTTACACTATCGACCGCTCTCCTGAGCAACAACAAGAGTTCTAAGACCTTCGACAGCAACTCAAGTCTCTAAATTCTTCTGGCTCTCAAAAATTTGTGATCTTTCGAGGCAAAATCGTTCCACGTTTTACCACCTCTGAAACCCCTGTGCCCTCAGCCGAATCTAATACTTGTGTCATGAAGGTTGCCGCCTCTTCAAAAAACTAACCAACTCTTTCCAAGATTCTATCTCCAGAGACTGTCTCATCTCTAATTCTACAACTCCTACCACCCTAACTAGTCCGAATTCTCCTAGACTTTTAGTGAATAATCCATCTGACTTTATCAACTCGCATAATATTTTAGTGAATAACCAAAACGATTTTTTAAGCACTCACAGTATTACAGTGGACAATCCCACCACCCCTATATCCCCTAGAAGTAATAATAATTCTTCAACAAAACTCCTTAATTTGCGAGTAATCAGTTTTAATGCTCAAAGTATCCTCTCTAAATTAGGAGAACTGGCCACTCGTGCTCTTGATTGGGATGCAGATGTTATCAGTATTACTGAATCCTTTGTCACGCCCCCTATTTCGGATGTCACCCTACACCTCCCTGGCTACGCCCTTTTTCGAAAAGATAGGCTGCACTCTCTGGGCGGGGGAATTTTGGTCTATGTAAAATCTCATATTTTAGCACACGCCTTCACGATTAGTGATCCCTCCTTTGTTGAGCAAGTCTGCATTACTCTTCGACTCTCTCCTCGGGATGTACCACTACTTTTGTGCTGCGTGTATCGTGCCCCTTCTACCACCCCAGACGAGACTACCCTTCTCCTGTCAAATTTTTCCCATTATGCACGGAATTTTCCCAACCTCCTCATTACCGGCGATATTAATCTCCCATACATTGATTGGGCCATTCCTATAGCTAAAGCGGGATCGTCTGCGGAACATAGATCCCTTATTGAACTTCTTAACTCTTCCTCTCTCCAACAGCACGTCCTCTTCCCCACCAGGTTTAGTCAATGCAACAACAATAGTTCTAAAACCCTAGGCTTAGTTATCACTCACAGTAATTTTGAGCCTGAAGTTTCTTCTGAAGCCCCTCTGGGTCGCAGCGACCATTCTATCGTCTCTATCACCTTCCCCTTTATCACTGATGGCCCTTCCCCTGGAGAAGACAGCAATTTTAGAGATTTCTCAAATGCGGACTATGATTCCCTCAACAAGGCCGTCGCGGAGGTTAACTGGGATGACATGTTATCGGTAGCAGATTTCCACCTTTCTTGGGCAAATTTCCTTAATACCATTCGCTCTATCATACACAAGTTTGTTCCCCCTTTTAAACTTATCTCCCCCTCTAAGGTTAAAAAACCCTGGATTTCTAAATCCCTTAAACGTAAACTTCGTAATAAAGAGTGCCTATGGCGAAAACTTAAATTAGCTATTTCTCAAAACCGCCCTGCTTGAGTTGCTGAGCTGCGTCGCGAGTACAACACTATAGTTTCGGACACTAAACAGGACATTACTAAGGCTAAACGTCGCCAGGACTCTAGGAAACTCAAACAGATTAAAAGTAATCCCTCATTCTTCTGGAGATTTGTGAACCATCGTATTAAGCCTCGCCACTCGGCTCCTTCCATCAAGCGCCCCGATGGTTCCGTTCCCTCTCCTCTTGAGGCAGCGAATCTATTTAACTCCCACTTCTTTAATAGTTTCTCAGCTTTGAGCTGTTCCGACACAGAAGACTTACCAAGCGTCCCACCCTCTCCTTTAAACTTTACTGCCCCTACTCGCGCTGAGGTCAGGCTGATTTTAAGGAGATTGAAAACCCAGTCTTCTGCTGGCCCTGACTGTATACCTAACCGCTTCCTCCGTGGTTGTGCCAATACCATCTCTCGACCGTTAACTATTCTTTTCTCTCGCTCTCTAGAGGAGGGTAAACTTCCGAAAGAATGGCTCACCGCTAATGTGGTCCCGGTATACAAAAAGGCCGGTCCTCGGGCTGACGTGTCTAATTATAGGCCTATTAGTCTGACCTCAGCGATTTGCAAGGCGTTAGAGCAGTATCTTAAATCCACTATATACCTCCATGTTGAGAAGTTCCTCCATAAATCCCAACATGGGTTTCTTCCAACGTAGAGATATCCTTTACAGGTACAAATCTTCTTTCCACTCTCCACACTTGGTTGGAAGCCTTTGACGAGGGCTTTCCCATCGATGCCATTTATTTAGACCTATCTAAGGCCTTTGACACTGTCCCTCACTCCAGGCTACTTTCAAAATTAGAATGTTATGGCATTGGTGGGAGACTTCTCCGATGGCTTTCAGTCTACCTTAGGAACCGATCTCAAAGGGTTTCTATCTCTGGTGTCCTCAGTGACTCAGTTAGCGTTAATAGTGGGGTGCCTCAGGGGAGCGTCCTTGGCCCCCTACTTTTTCTGTTATATATAAACGACATGCCTTCCTCCGTGATAAGTTGGATTGCTCTATACGCTGATGATGCCAAGTTGTATCGAGTGATTAAATCTTACGCAGACGTCCAAATTCTTCAAAAGGATCTTGACACTTTACACGCTTGGGCTACTCGCAACGGTATGTCCTTCAACTGTAATAAATCTTACCATCTAAAAGTAACTTCTAAGTTTCTAGACGCCAATTCACTCTCCCCTTATTTTCTAAATGGGTTCCGTCTCACCCGCATCGTAGACCATCGCGATCTAGGCGTTATAGTGTCATCCAACTTATCCTCTTCCAAACACTGTGCTACTATCGCGAGTCGTCTGAGTCGGGTTGTCGGTGCCCTAAATAGAAACTTTACCTATCTAAATCCATCATCCCTAACCACTTTGTATAACGCGTACGTACGGCCCATCCTAGAATACTGTTCACCGGTCTGGCGCCCCCACCTTGTAAAGGATATCTCTACGTTGGAATCGATCCAACACCGTGCCACCAAGATTCCTCCGTCTTTGAGAGGTAGGCCCCGTCAAGATAGGTTGCAGTCCCTTCAATGGCCCTCCCTTTCTACGCGTTGGGACATGGTGGATCTGATTCACCTTTACAATATCCTTGCCGACCCTTCCCAAGAATATTTTACCCTGAATTCTCGTAAACTATTTATCAAACGACCCAAGTTAAACGCTGTTAAACAATCCTTCTTTTTCCGTGTTTCACCCCTCTGGAATTCTCTACCCTCAGACATAGTTGAATCTAAATCTATTAAGCTTTTCAAAGTGAAACTCAATGAACATTTTTATTCCCAAAATTCAAAAGTTTAATTATATAATTCTAGTTTAATTTAATAGTATTTAATAGCATTTAACTTCTAATTTGATTCTCAATTTAATAGCATTTAACTAGTTAAACTCAATGAACATTTTTCTACCCAAAATTAAAAAGTTTAATTACAAAACTCTAGTTTAAATTAATAGCTTTTAATATCATTTAACTTCTAATTTGATCCTCAATTTAATTTAATTTTAACTTCTAAATTTTTATTTCAATTCCCCTCTCTTATAATATTTTGTTAAAACCCCTATTCGTCACATGTCTCCAGAGCTGTTATGGCCTTATGGCCCT
This sequence comes from Odiellus spinosus, assembly GCA_963920705.1. NCBI lineage: Eukaryota > Metazoa > Arthropoda > Arachnida > Opiliones > Phalangiidae > Odiellus > Odiellus spinosus. Next base: position 29,925,841 of record OY987226.1, read on the forward strand.
AGCTCTAACTGAAAAAAAAAAGAAAAAAGAATTCCATCCTGCAGGAGTTTGGGAAGAATTCCATCCGGACCAGGCGCCTTGTAGGGCTTAAATGAGTTAATAGCCCAGGTGAGCCTGGAGTAAGTGACTATTCTATTAGCCACATTCCAATCTTCCCTCTTTGTTCTTTTAAACCTAGTGGGAAGAGAGCCCGGGTTGTCAGAGTCGATCACCTGGGATTCTGGAAAGTGAACACGTAACATACGTGTAAGTGTATCCTTACCACTACTGGAATAACTACCATCTTGCAACTTAACAGTGTCCAGATGTTTAACGTTATCATGCTCCATAATTTTCATCAACTTGGCAGTGTGATGTACATCAGCAATTCCCTCACAGAAATCCCTCCATGAGGCTTTCTTTGCCTCACGGATGGCTTTGTGGTAGGCGGTGGGGGTTTCCCTATAGGTCCCCCAATCGCCTGTTCTCTTAGCCCTATTAAAGAGACTACGAGTGAGCTTTCGAAGTCTACCAATTTCCTGATTCCACCAGGGAACTAACTTAGGTTGGTTGATAGACTTCACCGGACAATTCTGATGATAAGACTCGACAATGGCTAGTTGTAAATGTTCAACAGCCAGCTCAAAGTCTATCACCGAGGAGAGTTTAGAACTACATCCTCCAAGTCGAAGAGCTAAGTCTTCTTTATAACCGGCCCAATTGGCCGTCCTGGGGTTACGAATTTCAGTTAAAACTGTAGCAGGTTTGACTGAAACGGTGAAGCAAATATGCCGGTGATCCGCTAGAGACGGTTCACTGGAAACATGCCAATTCGTGACAGAGGTCAACACGTTTCCTGTACACAGGGTGAAATCAATGACCTCACTTCTGCTCTTAGTGACAAAAGTTGGTATATTGTTCCTATTTAGAATATGGAGATTAGTACTCACCAAGTATTCCATTAAATCATCACCACGTTGGTTGCAGTCACTACTGCCCCACACAACATGATGTGCATTAGCATCACTATTTATAATGAGTTTCTTCCCCAACTTTATCTAACTCGAATCAAACCCGTGAAGGGACACAAATTAATTGTTAGAGAAAGAGCAATTTCATATCTTTAAAATTATAGTTAGTAGATTTAGTCTACTACTTCAAAGATTTTATTATTATTATATATTTTCCAAAAAACGGATAAAGGTAGGACTAATGATAAATATATATACATTAAAGGAACTCCATCTTTAGCTAATTTTATTAGTGATACTGATAGAATTTAAAAATAACATCAATGGGAGAGGAAGGTTAACTAGGTCGTCTTTATCCGTTTTTTGGAAAATATATAATAATAATAAAATCTTTGAAGTAGTAGACTAAATCTACTAACTATAATTTTAAAGATATGAAATTGCTCTTTCTCTAACAATTAATTTGTGTCCCTTCACGGGTTTGATTGGAGTTAGATAAAGAGCTTTTTTAAGGGTGCGAAGCAACCTCTTTTTTGTAAAATATGTTTATTAGGACTCTTCCCTTTCAGCGTAAACAGCAAAGTAGGGGTATAGGTTTCACCGTATTTCATCAACATCATTTTATTATTTATTACTTAGTTTTTTTCCGAAAAATATGTAAAAATTTGAATACATTAATGTTAATACTATTTAACTATAGTTATTCATTTTTTAATTAAACTATAGGTGATAAATTTCATTATTTATATATCTACTTTGTAACCCTTATTTTTTAATGCCCGTTGTTTGAAATGTTTTGAAAGTTATACCGATTTTAATATTTGTTAAGGGATTTTAAAGTTTAAAGTTCATGTTTCTGCATTTTATAATCCTATTGTGAGGTATTCACCGAAATTCTTGTTAACTGATAAAACTACAGTGGGCATAGTGACGTCAAACCTTTTTTTACTTGTTCACGAGAAGGTTTTACGTTCGTCGTGTCTGTGTGTCTGTCACTTCCGGTGTAAGCGGATATCCTGTGTACCCTATTTCCGGTTCAACGGGAATTCCTATAATCAGGCTGCCACATGGATAAGCTTCAGGTGTCGTGCGATTTTATGCAACCGTGGACGTCTCCCATTGCATCCACCATCCACATCAAACCTCGATGCTGGGCAGTTGAAGGCGATTATACACAATGGGACGTCTCCCACTGTTATAATCACCTCCGACCATCCAACCTCCAGTTTCCGATCTCAGCGGGCCATATTAGCGAGGCGTCCCTCACTAATATGGTCCACATCAACCATCAACTCGCCCCCTCTACGGGTCAGATTTGCGGTCGTAGCTACACTGAGCGCCTGGTGTAATAACTACCTCCAGACATTGAACAGGGGGTGGGTTCCCCTTTCTTCACAGCTTTAAGTTACAGATACCTAATAATGTTTTTCGATCGCCTTATATACCACTTTTTTTACACTAACGCGTTGTAGCCTTATGGCGTGGTATCTTTCAGTGAATTGAAACGAAATGTTCATTTAAACTATAATTAAAATTTCTTAAATTACTTAACTTAGTCTAATTAATAATTTCGCTGAAAATTAAATTAAAATTAAATGTTATTTTAGAAGATATTTAAGAAATTGTCAAAGAATTTTGTGAAATTTGTGTGTTCAATACCAGCTCGAGTTGGCAGCACGCGTTAAGCTATTTTCCATGTACCATTTAGTCCAAAAACATAGGTATAAAGGTATTGTAGGCTTAGGCTTGCTGCAAACGCAGGGTGGATTGGAAAACTAATACAGTTCAACTTCTACGCATATGGAAGTAGTCTTGTTTTTTATCTATTTTAATTGATTGATTTAATTTTTTAGCTTAGCCTCAGTTATTAAAATGTGTAGGTGTTTTTTTTTATTTTGTTTATCGCATATATATAAAAGCGTGAAATACTATTTCGGCCGTCAGAGAAAAAGCTGGGATCGAAGAGCTGGTTACCTTTTAACTCGCCGTACCAATTCACTAGTGTGATGGTAATTCGACAGCGGCTCTTAGCTGCTTCGACTGGCGTTTCTCTCCGTGGAGTGATACCTCCTTTACCTCGGTGTCGAGGAGAGCTAATACACGTGTGTTTGGGCTTCGTACTTGTACATAACCTTAAGGCCTGCGTAAAAGCCTCATATAATGTAAGGTCTTATGGGTGATTTGCACTTGACTTTTGGAGCGAATGTACCCGTATATCTAACTTAAACTTCTCCATTACCTACTTTGATTTTCATGTACTTGAGTTCCGTGACTGGAATGTGCTTTAAACCCAATCTTTAATAATTCGCCATTGAATAACAAACCAACTATTACCACGTAGGATAGGAGACATGATAATTGAGGTCTACATGTTGAATAACCTGCCACAAACTTGTATTTAATAGAATAACCGGCCGAGTACAGGGACTGGAAGTCTGCAACAGACTTCTAGTATTATTTTTTTCTTTCGGCTGAATATTGAGAGAATTAGCTTTATGTACCGGATAAACTTACTTCCTAGCGAAGCTGGAAACAATGTATTGGGACTTTGTTATAAGAACAAGTTTCTAGCACGCGCTTTCAATTTCATTTTTTCAATTGCTCGCGTGTTTGCTATATTTGCGAATTTGTTTCGCACGAAAATGCCGCGTATACGCAAGGGTATAATTCACAAGTAAATTCTTCATTAATATTTGCAATTTCTCGCGCAAAACGCCATTAATGTCTAGGCGACTTCCTTGCATCTATCGCGTCTAATGCGCTCTCTTAAGGATATTAATTGGTGCATTCACGTCATCAGCGTAAAGATATAAATAGATTTACGAAGAACGCGTGCTGGTATGTTTGGTTGATCTAAATGGCCAAAACGTTAGAGTTCTAATTTTTTTTTTTCAATTTCTCCGAATGTCTAAAGTAAATAAGTGCGTGTAAACAAGCTAAGCTTAAATTTTGCACACCTTTAAAGCATAATAACGTCATTTAAGCAAAGGAACATATGTGTATTTGTGACTTGCGTAAAATCGAGTTCATCAGCACGCGAGTATGTGTAGCCCACTAAATTTCAAGTCCGAAACCACTTTACGCGTGCAAAATATCAAAGCGATTCTGATATTCTTGGGAAAATCAGTTTAATGTATGGGGAAATACTGTAATTATCTGGCAAATTTTCGAACAGTGGCGTAAGAATTGGTTTTAATAACTAGCACGGGTTTTCAAATTAATATTTTATAAGCCTCGCACGTTTCCAAATGTATTTCACGCGAAATTGTTGCGTGTACGCATGCGCAGATCGAACCAGGTTATTTATACCACAATTTACAGTTGACTAACATTCTTAAACCGGATTGACATTGAATTTTCTTGTGTTTTAATTGGTATATATGACATGGTTCACCCTATAGTGAAATGTAGACCGAGTGGGGAAAAGAATCACGTGATTGGATCTCTTAATGACTGCTAGTTTTAGTTTCACACTTTTCCCCACATGAAATTAATGTTTATCCCAATTAAGTATAGTAGAACTATGCTTTTTAATGCCTACTGTCGTTTATTTTCGGTGACATTTTAGCTAGTGTGTAGTCACGTAAAATTGTTTCACAACTTGTGTTGTATACTGAAGCCATGTTCAATTTGATATAACATTTTGCCTTTTCACGTTACTTGGTCTACAAATACTCTACAACCGTCAAAATTCTGATATGGTTTTAAAAGAAGAACCTTGACCTTGTGTATTTAATCTCATATCGAGATTAAATGTTTTTCGCATCTAATTTTAATTGGTTTATCAATATGTTACTTGTATAGATATTTTTTTTAAGATTTTATATTTTTTAGATTAAAATAAATTTATTATTCAGGAAGATTTTGTAGAACCTAGTTCTCAGGATTACCGGTGTTGAAAATTTATTTTGCTAATGTTATCTTGATGTCTGTGTTTTCTGCCCGCTATTTGGTAGTGGTAAGATTAATATTTTTAATTTTAATTAATTGACTTAATTGGCGTTTATTTGATAATTTGCTTTACTTTAATTGTTCGTGTAAGGGCTATTTTACATATTACCAAGATTGCTAATTTCAGTTGTCTTCTGATTTTCTCCACTATAAAACCAAGAAACATTTCCGATTTTTTTCATAATCGAAATAAGCCGTGTACAGTGATCTTCGAGACGAGAGGAGACGAGGCCAGACCAGACGAAAGAGAGCTATAATGACTTAAGGGAGATAATCAACCAGCATAGAATGTTATCACCATTTGAAGTCAACAGAGCAGCGACACGGCTTTCATTTATCACAAGAAAGAGAGGCCCGGCTACGAAGCATTGAAACGTGCAAGCAGTTAGTGTTTTCGGACTCGACATATGAGAAACCTACAGTCAGTAAAAGCTCGGCAGTTCTTCATACGGCCTCGTAATTGTAAACATAAAAGGAGCTATTCTAACGGTATGGAAATTAGTCTACTTTCAGTCTTTTAAGATATTTTTTTATCATAGGAGTGGAAGCTAACGTCTTGTAACCGGTTTGGAAAATAACCTCTCAACCAGCTCAATCCTTGGATTCTTCCATTGACTGGGATCACTTGTATGATGAGAATATCAGTAATGGTCCTCTATTAGCACGTCAAATCAAGAATTTCAGACGAAAATTGTACCGGAAGTAATTACCAATCATCTACCGACAATGGGTTGTAAATGGAACATTCAGTCTACAATATTCCTTGGTTTGTCCAACAGGAACTTGCTACCATATCTTCGTCGTTTTCATTCCTTGTCTTCCTTGCCATCCCAGACTAAATTCTTCATCTTTATCAAATCAGTGGATTATCAAAGATATACTCAAGTGTTAATTTATATTACAAGAACTTGTATTTTACATTTTTACCTATAAAATAAACATTTCAATTGGTGTGTCTATTAAGAAATCTATGCCCTGCCGCATATAATTATGGGTAACGCAGGACATTTCATTTGGTGTGTATATTAAGAAGTCTACCACCTGCCGCGTATAATTATGGATAACGCAGGACACTCTTTTGCATTCTCTGAATCCTTGAGGTTAAGGGAAAATACTTATACTCCGTAACCTAATGGGAAATAGAGAAGTGTGATTGAAATGCACGCTGTTTCTTGTACTCTTCCACTACTCTACATTTCTTTTCATCTTTTATTTTAGGTAAGGTTAGGTTATGTTACCTTAACGTCGGGGTCGGGGAGGTTATATTTTGGTTTCCCAACTTGTTGTTACTGCTTAGGTATTTAGTGGTTTTGGTCAGAATAACGCGAGTTGATAAAGAGATCAGTTTTAGCCTCTCACTTGGAATTTTAAATAGTTTATCATGAACGAAATTTGTAAACTAGTTTGCGTTATTTGCGATAAATTGTGCCAAGAGGGTAATTTTTCTCGAGTCACTATTAAGTCTTTTGAAAGTATTAAAAAATACTCGGAGAGGTGGAAAACTTTAGGAAAGTATCACGATACTTATCAGCGAATAGCGTCCAACCTTTACTCGGAATCAGAATCTTTCTATTACCATCGAAAATGTTATCAAACATTATGCCATAAAAGAAATTTAGAAAATTGTGAAAGAAACCATAGGAATACCTCAACAGTTTCTTTTAATTCCTTGAAAAGTAGAAACAACTCTGCGAATTGTGAGGAAACTTAATCAGTAGTACAAGTTAAAAGACAAAAGTTTAACGATAAGCTATGTGTGTTTTGCGAAGATCCAGAAAATGAAGAAACATTCGGCGTCACGTCTCAAGAAATGGGTAAGAAGTTTTTACAAATCAAACTCAAAAGTAAAAGCGAAAGGACACGAGCTAGGTTAGCTCTTCTGTAGAAAGACTTAGACGCATTTGCTCAGAATATGAGGTACCACAGGAATTCTCTACGAGTTGAAAGTCGAAACTTACATAATGAATCCAGCGATGACACTAAATCAATGGAATTCGCAGTTGAAAAAACGATTTGTGGCGTCGAGCTCGTATGTATATGATCAGACGTGTTTTAATACAATCAAACGATTCTAAAGGCAGATTTAGAGACATGAACACTGTCCATAAATCTTATGTTACCTTACTAGATCAGACGTATACCAAATTATAATTACAAGCCTCACATAAAGAATGTGCTTAAATCTCACATTCCCAATCTGGAGTTTTCAAAGAGAGGTCCTAAGTCTGAATTACTTTGTTTAACGAATACAAAAGATCTAATTCTCGAAGAGCATCATGAAGTAGATGATATCGAAACTGATCTAAGACATTTGATGAAATCTGCGGTATCAATCAGACGTGAAATAAGCGAATCTAAGGAATGGAAGTTCTGTGGCTCATTTTCAGATTTTCAAACTCCCCCTAAGCTTCAACAACTTCTTCTATGGATAACATTTGGTATTCAGAAGAATCTTGACGAGGAAAGAACTACGCACGCTGTTCAGACTTCTAAGCTATTAGCTCAACACGTCATTAACTGCTTCAAATCGACAAGACAAGTTACCCACAAATCCACATATCGCTCGTCATTTCATAAACATCGAAACACGCCGCTGAGCGTTGGTACCGCTTTAATGCTATACCAAAAAAACAGGTCGAAGATGGATTTAGAATTATTTTCAGGTTTACATTTCGCCACGTCGTACGACTTCATGCAAAGGTTAATTACAAATGTTGCAAAATCTCTTATCCGCGAAGCGTCAGAAAATGCTAATGGCATATCGGTACGGCATTTCCTTTAACAAGGAATTCGTCCTATCTTTGCCGCCGACAACATTGATTTTGGAAGTGACTATGGTTCTTTTCATGGCGCAGATTTCATGGTTGCCCAGAAGCGAGAAGACAATGCCCCAATACTGAGAAAACAATTTCGTATAAGCATTAATAACTATGAAAAATATTTGTCTCAAAATATAAACGTTAATTATGAACAATACAGTAAGCCTTCAAATCCAATTATCGCCCATTCTTCACCAGTAAAATTCGGGGATATTTGCTCTACTAATTATGATCAAAACTTGACAAATACTTGGTTAATTTGCGCAAGATGTAAAAATTAAAATTTTAAATTCTTAAAAGTATAGTTTTGATTCTAAAAATTTATATAAAGTTTTTACAATATGAAATTAAAATTATACTGAAATTCAAAACTATCAAACAAGGATATGTAAACAAATGTTGTTTAGTTGCTTGTAATAAAATACTATATTTACGTTTTCTATCATATTTCCTAATTTACACATGATATCGACAACAAACTGCACATATTTTCTTTTATTATATTGATTAAAACTAATTTTAGTAAGTTGTGCGTTTAACAACAAATCTTAATTTCAATTATACTATCTATTTAAGCTATTCCACAAAAAAATTAGACTTGGCACACAATTTAAAGTAAATAACATTCGCTCCCTGACTATTGGCATTATAGAGATAGTTATTAAAGTAATTGACTGCTACTACCTTTGGACTTCGATTTGTTTGTGTATGTTACTATTGTTCAGCTAAATTCTAGTTAAATATAAGTTGGAGGTTTAGGAGTACTGAAGAGCAGTTAAACTTTGTGAAGATCAACCACCGAAGTATGTCATCACCATTTGAAGTCAACAGAGCAACTTCACTGGTGCCATTTCCATTTAACAGCAGGAAGAGACGGCCTAGCCACAAGAATTGGGACATAAAGCAGCGAGTGTTTTGAGACTCGACATGTTAGATGCCTACAGTCACATATAAAAATAACTATTCAAGTGTAAATAATAACGGTATGGAATTTAGCCTTTTTTTCACGTTTTTTAAGATATTTTTTATTTTAGGAGTGCAGAAGAAAGCCTTGTCAGCCTGCCAGCGGTTTTTGACAAGCTATATTCTTGGATTCTTCCAATGACTGAGATTATTCACACGTATGGTGAAAACATTAGCAATGGTCCTCTATTAGAACGTCAGAACAAGGAATTCAGACGAAATCAATACCGCCTAGAATATTGCAGCCTAGAATATCTTGGGTTTGACCAAGAGTAACTTGTTGGAGAATCTCCGTCGTTTTATTTTCGGCTCTTCCGGACGGAAGCCACCCCAGACTGAATCATTCGTTTTTATCAAATCATTGGATTAACAAAAGATAATTGCGCAGTACAACCTAATGATACCGATGTATTTATTTATATTGCTAGAATTTGTATTCCACTTATTTACATTTAAAATAAATATTTCATTTTGTGTGTCTCTACTCACCCTACGACCTGATATAAAATAAGGTCATGGAAAATTTGAGTACTGTGAGTACAGTGAGAAAATTGTTTTACACTGTAACTCTTGTGTGTGGAGTTCACCTTGGTAAGGCCAATACGGTTTGAGTTTTGGTGGTAGAGTTTTGTATTGTGTTGGCCATCCTTCCTGTCCATATTTGATCATGGTCTGTATGTCGGGATCTTCCAGAGTTGCCGCTTTGTAGCGCTTTTGTAGGTCTATCGGATACGTTGTTAACATGTGAATGTCTGCATGAGGTCCTTCCAATTCATCGGTGTTGACCAACGTGTGTGTTTGCGGGGCTCTCGAGAGCATATCCGCAATCAATAATTGTTTTCCAGGAACGTATACGAGTGCTATTTGGTATATAAATAGGCGTAACATCAGTCTTTGAAGGCGTGGAGATATTTTTTGAGTTAGTCCGATCAGCGGATTATGATCTGTTTCCTCTGTTATGCTGGTTCCTGCGATATAATAGTGGAAATGCTCGCTCGCATAAACGATAGCTAGCATTTATTTTTCAATTTGGGCGTATCTGCATTGGGTAGCCGTAAACGATGTTGAAGTATACTCGACCGGGTGTCCATCTTGTAATAATACGGCTCCCACCCCGTATTGACTGGCATCTACTGATAGTGTAATTGGCTTTGAGGGGTTAAAGAATCGCAATACTGGTGCCGTTGAAACTAATCTCTTGAGTTTATCATAATGCCGTTGATATGTCTGTTCCCATTTCAATATAGCTTCTTTCTTTAAAAGTGCTCGCAATGGTGCCGTATCTTGATTGGCATTGGGGATAAATCTGATGACATAGTTGACCATGCCAAGGAAGCTCTGAAGCGCGAGTTTTGTTGTAGGTGGTGGTAATGACGTAAAGGCCTGTATTTTTTGTGGATCAATTCTGACTCCTTCTTGAATAAATAAGTGACCGATATATGATATTTCCGTGACGGTTAGTTGAAATTTGTTTTGGCTGAAACAGAGACCCGTTTTAGCGGTTCTGTCCAAAACTCCAATCAAAGCCTCTCTATGGGTCTGCATGTCTCTTGTGGCGATGAGGAAATCGTCTTTCTATATGTGAACGGCTGGAAATTCCGATTTCGGATAGATTCCCCTCATAATGGCTTGGCAAATCTCTGAGCATGTAACAATGCCCATGGGTAATCTTTGAAATCGATATTGCCCCTACGGTGTGGCAAATGTGCAAAGTTTCAAACTCTTTTCATCCAACTGAATTTGACAAAAAGCGCTTTGGACATCCAGCACTGTAAAAATACGGCAACCACTCAATTCAGCGAAAATCTCTTGGGTGGTGAGAACGGGATATGGATGTCGTTTTATGGCTGAGTTGAGGCGTCGAGGCTCTAAACATATTCGGACCGAACCATCAGATTTTGGTACCACCACCATCGGAGGAACCCATTCTACTGCTTCCCTGACAGGTGTAATTTCTCCATTACGAAACATTCTCTCCAATTCAGCTTTGACACGATCCTGTAGGGCTATTGGAATTCTGTGGGCTGTTGCTATCGATGGTGTAGTATGTGCTTTTAATTGAATTGAGTGTTTCCCTGGGATTTTTCCGATGACCCCAAATACCTTTTGAAAGTGGCGTACAATATCTGCTGGAGTGCTTAACTCCCTCTTATTATTAATCTGCTGTGGTTGTAGTTTCAGACTGAACACATACGTTGGCGGTGGACACAATGGGTACTGATGATGTTCTATGAGACCCAGTTGTCTGCATGCTGATGCACCCAAGATGAGTGTGCGGTCTTCAGAAATAACGTAAAAGGGATATTCAATCGTTCCTTGCCATGATGTGCAGAATAGCTGAGTTATATTAGCTTGACTTTGCGATGTATTGCTCCTATAGCCTTCCGAACTTTGTGCTTGTGGTCTGAATCGACCCCGGTGTTGGTTAAATCTCTTCCGTTGTATGGCGTTAATCGTATTATCAGTATATGAATGTGGAGGCTTACTAGTTATATTCGTAGTCATGGCCCGAGCATGTGTCCGAGAAGTTTCTTCGGCCTGGCATAATGAAACCGCCTTTGCTATCGTTAAATCCGAAATCGCTAATAGTTCCTTTCGTAACGTTTGGTTATGAATCCCCACGACGAGAAGCGTGGTAATAAGTGAATTTGTTAGTAATCCGAACTCACATTCTTGGGCCTTGGCCTTGCGGTCGACGAAAAAATCGTTGAACGTCTGTCCGTCTCGTTGAGTATTAGTGAAAAACAAATATCGCTGATATAAAAGGTTCTTGTATGGGCGGTAATACGTATCAAACGCGGTTAAAATTACCGCTACCGTTCGTGCATCTGCTTCTTCAACGATCTCAAGTGTATTATAAATTCGACGTCCGACTGGGCCTAGGACATGTAAAAACGTAGCCCGTTGAGTGGCTACCGTTTCCGTAGATAATTTCGCGGCGACGGCATAAATTTCATAACCCTCTTTATATTCTTTCCAAGCTGTCGCGGGATCAACGCCCGGCGCAAATTGTAACGGACTTTTGAATGACGTCATTTCCAGTGATATAGTATAATTAACTAGAGAAGTAAATAACCCGAGAAATAAACTGAGAAACGCGAAAAATCACCTCTATCACCATGTTGTAATAAAAGAATCCAAACGTATATCGAGTAAAATAACTTTATTTATAAGAACTGTTCTCCTTGAACATCCTGATCGATCTACCCTTCTCCGCGAGTCCCTTGCCTCGACCCCACTCCCCTTACCGGCTTCTATCTCAGATAGCTCTCTAGCTCTGTCATTGGTTAGCTTTGTCATGTGATTGTAAGTTACAATATTACAATACATATCTTGGCAAGTTCTCAATTACACATAAAATTTAAAGTTTAAAGTTCTCAATCTCCACTTTATTTTTTAATATACTTGAGTTTTACGACTAGAATGTGCTTTAGATCCAGACTTTAATAATTGGCAAACTACTTAATAGCACCGGCATTACTACTACGTAATGACGTTGCTCTTAAGTAGTTGGTCAATTATTAAAGTCTGGATCTAAAGCACACCATAGTCGCGGATTTCAATTATATTAAAAAATAAAGATTTAGAATGTAAAATAGGATAGGCGAAACGGAACTTGATGTCAACGAGTTAAATAAACGGGCCACATATTTCTGGTCTCCTGAATTATGTTCTCCTGCTTTAAAGAATTCTTCTGCCTTCCATGTCCATTTTTTGTCCATGCGATTCAATATTATAAAATTTAAGATTAGATTATGTAATCACTCGAGCTCGCCCGTCCCTCTTCTAACTTTGTAGGTACGGTTAGGTAAGGGTAGGTTAGTTAATCGCACGAACTAGCCTGTCACTTTAGAAAGTTAATCCCTAGCTCGGGCTGACCCGTCCCTCTTGTAATATATTAGGTTAGGTTAGTTAATCCCTCGGGCTACCCCGTCCATTTGGTAATCTTTTAGGTAAGGTTCGGTTAGGCTAGTTATTCCCTCGAAATATCCCATGCCTCTTTTACTGCTTTACGTAAGGTTAGATTAGTTAATCTCTGTCGTTCGAAATTGTACCAGGCTCTTAATTACGTATGGATTGAAGCCTCATTTAAACGCTAAACTTTTTATTCAGCATTAGTAAGCATTAAGATTCAAAAGACCTATAATGCAAAATTATACAAAAACGTTGTTTTGCTTCACACTTCAAAAAAGTGCATTTATAGGTAAGAATTTCAAACCCGTGAAGGGACAGAAATTATAAATTATCGTTGAAAGAAATATGAATGTCACAGTCTAAGAAATCGGAAAGCTATAATGAAATAATTAATATGAATAAAAAAACTACATATAAATTCGGCCTATCAAAACTTTAAATTATGTCGAGTTAAAGAATGTAAAGGTTATAAAAAGTCGAGTGTTTGCTTTTACAAGCTGGAAACTGCAACCATCACCATAAGATATCAACAACGTCTAGGAGAAGGAAAAAAGTAAGAATCAACTAAACTTTGGCAGAGTTGTCAGGTGACGATAAGGCACAAGTAAAGGTTTGTTAGTGTATACCCCGTGGTGAAACATGCTCAAAATCTCGAGGGGCATCCAAACGGCAACCCCTCTTAAGGTACTATAATTCTTCACCCTAAGAACTAAACATTTCAAAAGCGCCAGCTTAAACAAATTGGTATTACGCAATTCTACCATTAAACGCATAGTAGGCTTTAAGTTACCCTTTCCAAGAGTGATTTCTACGAATGACTTCTACATGATTTAGAGTTTCGATAGGCCGAATTTATATGTAATTTTTTTATTCATATTAATTATTTCATTATAGCTTTCTGATTTCTTAGACTGTGACATTCATATTTCTTTCAACGATAATTTATAATTTCTGTCCCTTCACGGGTTTGAAATTCTTACCTATAAATGCACTTTTTTGAAGTGTGAAGCAAAACAACGTTTTTGTATAATTAGTGTTTGCTTTTGGAAAAATTAAACACTAGTAAATCAATTAATCCATTTTTTATTTAGTGGTAGGTAATTAAAATTGCAAATTTACAAGTTTAAATTGAAATGATTTAATATATATGATTATTTTATTTTGTACAAACTTTATAATCGGTTATTGTTGTTCTAAATTATGGGGCCCTATAACTGTGGTTTAAGATTAAATATCCTATAGTGCACGCGACATCTTTTTTAATCTCGATCGCAGCACGTTATTTGATTATAAAAGTAAATTGATTAAGTTCTTGTTTTTGCCATATTCAAAAATATTCCCTCGAGCTCCCGCAGAACGAACACATCAATACTCTCAGCATAAAACTATAGTTCTTAAATTTCATTTCACACAGTTTAATTCAGAAGTTCTTTCGATTTAGTTGAATATTAACATCGCTTAAGCCGTTGTTTTCATTTTGATGGTTTTTACCGTTTAATTTTCATTTTTCACTTAAATTTATTCGCCGGTTAATGAAAATTATTAACAACACTTAATAAATACTGATCTGCCATGGTGCACCTCATGGGTTATTAGATTAATAGTTTTGACCTAATTAACTGGTACCCTTTTAAAATAGCTTTGAACTCACTCGTTTTCCTGTGAGGACTGGTTACACGACGCGCACAAATAATGGTGGACGGAGGCGTACAATTAAAGGTTGAAATGTATACAGAATACTGGTCGCTGACGTCCCGTCATCGCGTGATTTCGAATCATCCGATTGCCCGGTTAGATTTTATTTTGCACATGGCGATCGAGCCTTTTTCTTACTCCGTAGATTTAAACTCAATTTAAAAATTATGACCTCTCGCTTTTAAGTCTCCAGTCCAACCTCAGGATACCAGCAGAAAGTAGAAAAATATATAATTGGTACCATGCCGCGGCATACGCGGGCATGGCAACTAAAAGGAATTTGAAGTTTTCTTAAAATTGAGTACACATGGGACCGATTTATAAAAAAAGGAAGCCCATGTGCAAGAAAAACCATTACAACTCTAACCTCCGACCTCGCGCTAGCTAGATACGCGTATCGGAAGACCTAAAAGAAAAAACAGCCTACGACTTTAATTGTTTTGGGGGGAGTCTCTGCCGTTTACAAATAAAAGTATTTACGAATTAAAGGGTAGGAGTCAAAGATTTTAAAGGTTATATAGGAAAATATAAATAAAGTCCGAATTTGACGTTACATATAATATGATGACTCTTTCTTTGTTTCCATCCATTTATTCATCCACTACGCTTAGTTTAGAAAAAGAACGACGAAAGTGGCACCTCGTAACAAATCCGCGCATAACGAAGTTATACCTCAATCGCGCCATGGCTCTGGAAGATTCGCTTCAATTCCGAACTCGTCAATTACAAGAGAGAAGGGTGATACCAAGGGATTACTAGCTAAAGGGATATTGTCTAATTCGAGTGATAAAATATACTAGCCTGACGTGACCTTACTAGCGTTGTTTTAATCTGCTAACTTAAAGATAACTAAAAGTGATTACCATGAACATCCACTAAGATACTAAAATATCTACTCGAGAATTAACGAGACGATCGAGACCAGAATAAACATTAAACTTTATTATTACAAGTATAATTCTCATAAATTCAGAGAGCCCTGCAAAAAAAGTAAACGATGTCGTAAAAACAACATTGCGTTAAAGAACATATTTGCAAAAAACTATGCCAAGTCCTCCGCACTGTTCCTAAAGAAACGTTAGTCTTCCTTTACTTTGCTGTCCAAGAGATGTACTGGATGATGGCCCCAGGCATCTTTCCACTACTTGTCCTCTACTTGGTCTATCCTAATCCTTGAAGGCTAGGACATTCTAGGCATCACCACGGAACTTCCACCTCTGCAGCAGGTTAGAGACGTTGACTTTTTTTTTACACGATGTTGAACGCATGAATGACAGAGAGAGAATGTGTTCTATCCATAGGCGCAAATGACTTTTATCTCTCGAAAAACTACGTCGACGTCCCTTAAAAAACGGATTTGGCCTACTGGCGATAGGCCAACTGAAAAACGTATTTACATCCCATTGTAAGAATTGGACGACGAGTCCGAAAGTTCGTTATGTCGAACACGTGATAGTACCGAAAGTTCGAATACTCTAAAGGCGCTGACTTCGCGTCGACTGCAACTAAATCAGACTGATACTGTTGCACTCCACTAACGTAACCTTACCTATAATATTATCAGAGGGATGGGTTAGAGCGAGTGTTTAACTAGTTGGAGGGATTACGTTGTTCGAGTGATTAACTAACGTAACCTTACCTAAAATTTTACAAGAAGGCCAAGGAAACAAAATGTCCATTCGAGGTTGTGAACTATCGATAAAGATTCCACTTGAGATTATGTACATGAAGATTATGGTCTATCAAGATTGTGTCGCATCGACATTATGTTCTTTCGAGATTGCGTCCCATCGAGATTATATCCCATCGTTATTGTGTCCTATCGCGCGTGTGTCCAATTTTGTTCTTATATCCGTATCCTTTCTAGACTCCTTTAATTTCTGCAGCATAATTTAAATTTCCTGCCAACTTTTATAACTAAATCAATTTATTGTACGTCTGTCTCAGAGTCCATTTTCTAAGTCATTTCTAAATCTTACCGTTATATACCATTTGGGCTAATGTATAATACCCAAGTTTATTTACCCTGCGGCTTATAATCATTGATAAAAAAAATCCAGTACGCACTATAAACGTTAAAAACAGTTTTGCATTAGACTCAATACGTAGAATTCTAGGCATCGTCCTACATCTTTTAAACCAAAATATATATCGTTTGTATCTCTCGCGTTTTGCTTTATTATTTATATTTAATTAGACACAAGTTTTTTATTCAACTTCATACATCAACGTTATCTTTTTTTCCGTCTTTCTTTCCAATGTTATCAAAGCTACTGTTATTCAGTCTTAGTATTCAACATAATAAAAGTATAATAAAGTATAATAGAACACCCTTGTAAATCTAACACATTTCTCTCTTTCTAATGCAAACTCCCAATGAACCGCCGTCTTTCACGGTGTTTCAACCTTATCTAAAGCTTTTGTTATCTCAGTCTCAGTATTCATCCGAAACGTATAGAAAAATATAGAGTACCCCAATGAACCTAACATATTGATCTCTCTCGAATGCAAACTCTCAATGAAACGGCTCGCGGTCGGGAGACGAAGGAGACGAAGATTCCTGTTATCAAGTCGAAAAAGTTTACCACCTCATAAGGGTAATCTCCATAGACGTTTCTGATGAAATTGTGAGAGACCTATAAATAATCCTGGCCGGGCAACGGCCCGGTTTTAATAGTGAAATTGTGAAAAGGTGTATATTTTTGGTAAAAAAAGGGACAGAAATTATACAAAAAAGAGGTTGCTTCGCACCCTTAAAAAGGGCCCTTATCTAACTCGAATCAAACCCGTGAAGGAACACAAATTAGTTGTTAGAGAAAGAGCAATTAAATATCTTTAAAATTATAGTTAATAGATTTAGTCTACTACTCCAAAGATTTTATTATAATTAAATATTTCCCAAAAAACGAATAACAGACGACCTAGGAAAAACCTAGACTAAATCTACTAACTATAATTTTAAAGATATTTAATAGGCCATATTATAAATTCCCATGGCATGCTGGGTAACTTTTCTAGTTCGGTATAAATCAGTAGGTCAGCTCACATCCGTTAATCACAACTGCCAGTTGGGCTGTTTCCCGCCTAAATTGGGCTTTCTACGTTTTGGATTTAGCGAAAATTTCAAAACGAATCTGGCAACTCTGGGTTCTACTAATAACCTCGTATGAGGGATTACCTAATTTATTTTTAGCATAAAGAAAGTTTACATTGAAATCTTTCCGTGAGTATTATTTTTAAACCTATATGATACGTTTTATTATACAAATAAGCTTCTAAACCCTAATTTTGTTTACGAAATAGGTTCGTTTTGAAAAGATTTCTCTAACACTTGGTTTGTTGCGAACGTATAAGGCGCACGTTTAGTTAAAATTACATTATATATTAAACCTCCGAAATATCGGTATAAAACAATACATTACCTCTATAATTTTTCGTATAACCCTAATTCCATTTTCGACTAAATATTTTAATTAAGAACTTGAATGCAATAATTTAAAATATACATGTACTTCTAAATTTAGCACTGTTCGGCTCTTATTAAAACCAGAATAAGCTAGCAGTAGCAGACGAAAAAGTAGGCTTAAAAATCGGTGGCGCCTAACGCTCGGAAGTGCAGCTTCCCTGTTATGCTTTTTGTGACGTGTTTCCGGGAAAATATTAACAAGTTGCTCAAGATCAAAATAATTTATAATACGGCCTATTGCTATTTCTCTAACAACTAATTTGTGTCCCTTCACGGGTTTGATTCGAGTTAGATAAGGGCCCTTTTTAAGGGTTAGAAGCAACATCTTTTTTAGTATATTGTATTTTTAACTATTATTTTATATTGGGAGACTTCGGCGCTGAAATTACGCGATCGAGTTTTTGAGCGATCGGAGGTTTTCATCTCTTTCTTTTTTTTTCTCGTACAAATTTTACAACTCGGAATCCCGTGACCTATAGCCAATCACGGGCTCCGATTCCTTTTAGAATTCCTTATATGGACATGAAAAAGATTGCATCACGCTGGACCCCCCCCCCCCCACACCCACCAAACAATCTTGGGAAGGTGCGTCACGGGAAACGACAGTCTTTTGGCGCCAGCAATCTTTCCCGCGCCAAGTACATCCTTTATTCTTTATTTATTTATTTACATATATACAGTTTTCAATATTTTAAAGTAGATGAAATTGAAAGTAATTTTAAAAAGGTTAGATTGTGCTTAAAGTTAAGTTTACGATTTTAGTTAAGTTCAAGTATTTCACGTAAGTTTCAGTATTTCACGTAAGTTTCAGTATTTCACGTAATTTTAAGTATTTCACTTAAGTTGAAATACTTCACTTAAGTTGAAGTATTTCACTTAAGTTGAAGTATTTCACTTCAGTTGAAGTATTTCACTTAAGTTGAAGTATTTCACTTCAGTCGAAGTATTTCACTTCAGTCGAAGTATTTCACTTCAGTCGAAGTATTTCACTTAAGTCGGAGTATTTCACTTAAGTCGAAGTATTTCACTTAAGTCGAAGTATTTCACTTAAGTCGAAGTATTTCACTTAAGTCGAAGTATTTCGCTTAAGTCGAAGTAGTTCGCTTAAGTCGA
Organism: Odiellus spinosus; assembly: GCA_963920705.1. Lineage (NCBI taxonomy): Eukaryota > Metazoa > Arthropoda > Arachnida > Opiliones > Phalangiidae > Odiellus > Odiellus spinosus. The sequence continues at coordinate 29,944,713 of OY987226.1, forward strand.
AATAGTTCGCTTGAGTCGAAGTATTTCGCTTGAGTCGAAGTATTTCGCTTAAGTCGAAGTATTTCGCTTAAGTCGAAGTATTTCGCTTAAGTCGAAGTATTTCGCTTACGTCGAAGTATTTCGCTTACGTCGAAGTATTTCGCTTACGTCGAAGTATTTCGCTTACGTCGAAGTATTTCGCTTACGTCGAAGTATTTCGCTTACGTCGAAGTATTTCGCTTACGTCGAAGTATTTCGCTTACGTCGAAGTATTTCGCTTACGTCGAAGTATTTCGCTTACGTCGAAGTATTTCGCTTACGTCGAAGTATTTCGCTTACGTCGAAGTATTTCGCTTTCGTCGAAGTATTTCGCTTACGTCGAAGTATTTCACTTGAAATTTCAATTAACTTTAATTTTTCAGTTGAAACTTTAATTTTTCAGTTGAAACTTTAATTTTTCAGTTGAAACTTTAATTTTTCAGTTGAAACTTTTTCGTTTTTCAATTGAAACTTTTTCGTTTTTCAATTGAAACTTTATCTTTTTTCAATTGAAACTTTTTCGTTTTTCAATTGAAACTTTATCTTTTTTCAATTGAAACTTTTTCGTTTTTCAATTGAAAGTTTTTCGTTTTTCAATTGAAACTTTTTCGTTTTTCAATTGAAAGTTTTTCGCTTTTCAATTGAAAGTTTTTCGTTTTTCAATTGAAAGTTTTTCGTTTTTCAATTGAAAGTTTTTCGTTTTTCAATTGAAAGTTTTTCATTTTTCAATTGAAAGTTTTTCATTTTTCAATTGAAAGTTTTTCATTTTTCAATTGAAAGTTTTTCATTTTTCAATTGAAACTTTTTCATTTTTCAATTGAAACTTTTTCATTTTTCAATTGAAACTTTTTCATTTTTCAATTGAAACTTTTTCATTTTTCAATTGAAACTTTTTCATCTTTCAATTGAAACTTTTTCATTTTTCAATTGAAACTTTTTCATTTTTCAATTGAAACTTTTTCATTTTTCAATTGAAACATTTTCATTTTTCAATGGAAACTTTTTCATTTTTCAATTCAAACTTTCATTTCTCAATTTAAACCTTTTCATTTTCAATTCAAACTTTTTCATTTTTCAGTTGAAACTTTTTCATATTTCAATTGAAACTTTTTCATTTTTTAATTGAAACTTATTCATTTTTCAATTGAAACTTTCATTTTTCAATTTAAACCTTTTCATTTTCAATTGAAACTTTTTCATTGATCAATAAACACTTTTTCATTTTTCAATGGAAACTTTTTCATCTTTCAATTCAAACTTTTTCATTTTTCAATTCAAACTTTTTCATTTTTCTATTTAAACCTTTTCATATTTCAATTTAAACCTTTTCATTTTTCAATTTAAACCTTTCATTTTCAATTGAAACTTTTTCATTTATCAATTGACACTTTTTCTTTTTTCAATTGAAACGTTTTCGTTTTTAAATTGAAACTTTTTCATTTTTCCAGTGAAAGTTTTTCATTTTTCAATTGAAAGTTTTTCATTTTTCAATTGAAACTTTTTCATTTTTCAATTTAAACCTTTTCATTTTCAATTGAAACGTTTTCGTTTTTCAATTGAAACTTTTTCATTTTTCAATTGAAACTTTTTCATTTTTTAATTGAAACTTATTCATTTTTCAATTGAAACTTTTTCATTTTTCAATTGAAACTTTTTCATTTTTCTATTGAAACCTTTTAATTTTTCAATTGAAACTTTTTCATTTTTCAATTGAAACTTTTTCATTTTTCAATTGAAACTTATTCATTTTTCAGTTGAAACCTTTTCATTTTTCAATTGAAACTTTCATTTTTCAATTTAAACCTTTTCATTTTCAATTGAAACTTTTTCATTGATCAATTGACACTTTTTCATTTTTCAATTGAAAGGTTTTCGTTTTTAAATTGAAACTTTTTCATTTTTCCAGTGAAAGTTTTTCATTTTTCAATTGAAAGTTTTTCATTTTTCAATTGAATCTTTTTCATTTTTCCAGTGAAACTTTTTCATTTTTCAATTTAAACCTTTTCATTTTTCAATTTAAACCTTTCATTTTCAATTGAAACTTTTTCATTTTCAATTGAAACTTTTTCATTTATCAATTGACACTTTTTCTTTTTTCAATTGAAACGTTTTCGTTTTTAAATTGAAACTTTTTCATTTTTCCAGTGAAAGTTTTTCATTTTTCAATTGAAACTTTTTCATTTTTCTATTGAAACCTTTTCATTTTTCAGTTGAAACTTTTTCATTTTTCAATTGAAACTTTTTCATTTTTCAATTGAAACTTTTTCATTTTTCAATGGAAACTTTTTCATCTTTCAATTCAAACTTTTTCATTTTTCAATTCAAACTTTTTCATTTTTCAATTCAAACTTTTTCATTTTTCTATTTAAACCTTTTCATATTTCAATTTAAACCTTTTCATTTTTCAATTTAAACCTTTCATTTTCAATTGAAACTTTTTCATTTATCAATTGAAACGTTTTCGTTTTTAAATTGAAACTTTTTCATTTTTCCAGTGAAAGTTTTTCATTTTTCAATTGAAAGTTTTTCATTTTTCAATTGAAACTTTTTCATTTTTCCAGTGAAACTTTTTCATTTTTCAATTGAAACTTTTTCATTTTTCCAGTGAAACTTTTTCATTTTTCAATTGAAACTTTTTCATTTTTCAATTGAAACTTTTTCATTTTTCAATTTAAACCTTTTCATTTTCAATTGAAACGTTTTCGTTTTTCAATTGAAACTTTTTCATTTTTCTATTTAAACCTTTTCATTTTTCAATTTAAACCTTTCATTTTCAATTGAAACTTTTTCATTTATCAATTGACACTTTTTCTTTTTTCAATTGAAACGTTTTCGTTTTTAAATTGAAACTTTTTCATTTTTCCAGTGAAAGTTTTTCATTTTTCAATTGAAAGTTTTTCATTTTTCAAATGAAACTTTTTCATTTTTCAAATGAAACTTTTTCATTTTTCAAATGAAACTTTTTCATTTTTCAAATGAAACTTTTTCATTTTTCAATTGAAACTTTTTCATTTTTTAATTGAAACTTATTCATTTTTCAATTGAAACTTTTTCATTTTTCAATTGAAACTTTCATTTCTCAAATTAAACCTTTTCATTTTCAATTCAAACTTTTTCATTTTTCAGTTGAAACTTTTTCATATTTCAATTGAAACTTTTTCATTTTTTAATTGAAACTTATTCATTTTTCAATTGAAACTTTCATTTTTCAATTTAAACCTTTTCATTTTCAATTGAAACTTTTTCATTGATCAATAAACACTTTTTCATTTTTCAATTGAAACGTTTTCGTTTTTAAATTGAAACTTTTTCATTTTTCAATTGAAACTTTTTCATTTTTCCAGTGAAACTTTTTCATTTTTCAATTGAAACTTTTTCATTTTTCAATTTAAACCTTTTCATTTTCAATTGAAACTTTTTCATTTATCAATTGACACTTTTTCATTTTTCAATTGAAACTTTTTCATTTTTCAATTGAAACTTTTTTATTTTCAATTGAAACTTTTTCATTTTTCTATTGGAACTTTTTCGTTTTTCAATTGAAACTTTTTCGTTTTTCAATTGAAAATTTTTCGTTTTCAATTGAAACTTTTTCATTTTTCAATTGACACTTTTTCATTTTTCAATTGAAACTTTTTCATTTTTCAATTGAAACTTTTTCATTTTTCAATTTAAACCTTTTCATTTTCAATTGAAACTTTTTCATTTATCAATTGACACTTTTCATTATTCAATTGAAACTTTTTCATCTTTCAATTGAAACTTTTTCATTTTTCAATTGAAACTTTCATTTATCAATTTAAACCTTTTCATTTTAAATTATAACTTTTTCATTGATCAATTGACACTTTTTCATTTTTCAATTGAAACGTTTTCGTTTTTAAATTGAAACTTTTTCATTTTTCCAGTGAAAGTTTTTCATTTTCAATTGAAAGTTTTTCATTTTTCAATTGAAACTTTTTCATTTTTCCAGTGAAACATTTTCATTTTTCAATTGAAACTTTTTCATTTTTCAATTTAAACCTTTTCATTTTCAATTGAAACTTTTTCATTTATCAATTGACACTTTTCATTTTTCAATTGAAACTTTTTCATTTTTCTATTGAAACCTTTTCAATTTTTCAATGGAAACTTTTTCATTTATCAATTGACACTTTTTCATTTTTCAATTGAAACTTTTTCATTTATCAATTGACACTTTTTCATTTTTCAATTGAAACTTTTTCGTTTTTCAATTGAAACTTTTTCATTTTTCAATTGAAACTTTTTCATTTTTCTATTGAAACCTTTTAATTTTTCAATTGAAACTTTTTCATTTTTCAATTGAAACTTTTTCATTTTTCAATTGAAACTTATTCATTTTTCAGTTGAAACCTTTTCATTTTTCAATTGAAACTTTCATTTTTCAATTTAAACCTTTTCATTTTCAATTGAAACTTTTTCATTGATCAATTGACACTTTTTCATTATTCAATTGAAACTTTTTCATCTTTCAATTGAAACTTTTTCATTTTTCAATTGAAACTTTCATTTATCAATTTAAACCTTTTCATTTTAAATTAAAACTTTTTCATTGATCAATTGACACTTTTTCATTTTTCAATTGAAACGTTTTCGTTTTTAAATTGAAACTTTTTCATTTTTCAAATGAAACTTTTTCATTTTTCAAATGAAACTTTTTCATTTTTCAAATGAAACTTTTTCATTTTTTAATTGAAACTTTTTCATTTTTAAATTGAAACTTATTCATTTTTCAGTTGAAACTTTTTCATTTTTCAATTGAAACTTTCATTTCTCAATTTAAACCTTTTCATTTTCAATTGAAACTTTTTCATTTTTCAATTCAAACTTTTTCATTTTTCTATTGAAACCTTTTAATTTTTCAATTGAAACTTTTTCATTTTTCAATTGAAACTTTTTCATTTTTCAATTGAAACTTTTTCATTTTTTAATTGAAACTTATTCATTTTTCAATTGAAACTTTTTCATTTTTCAATTGAAACTTTTTCATTTTTCTATTGAAACCTTTTAATTTTTCAATTGAAACTTTTTCATTTTTCAATTGAAACTTTTTCATTTTTCAATTGAAACTTATTCATTTTTCAGTTGAAACCTTTTCATTTTTCAATTGAAACTTTCATTTTTCAATTTAAACCTTTTCATTTTCAATTGAAACTTTTTCATTGATCAATTGACACTTTTTCATTTTTCAATTGAAAGGTTTTCGTTTTTAAATTGAAACTTTTTCATTTTTCCAGTGAAAGTTTTTCATTTTTCAATTGAAAGTTTTTCATTTTTCAATTGAAACTTTTTCATTTTTCCAGTGAAACTTTTTCATTTTACAATTTAAACCTTTTCATTTTTCAATTTAAACCTTTCATTTTCAATTGAAACTTTTTCATTTTCAATTGAAACTTTTTCATTTATCAATTGACACTTTTTCTTTTTTCAATTGAAACGTTTTCGTTTTTAAATTGAAACTTTTTCATTTTTCCAGTGAAAGTTTTTCATTTTTCAATTGAAACTTTTTCATTTTTCTATTGAAACCTTTTCATTTTTCAGTTGAAACTTTTTCATTTTTCAATTGAAACTTTTTCATTTTTCAATTGAAACTTTTTCATTTTTCAATGGAAACTTTTTCATCTTTCAATTCAAACTTTTTCATTTTTCAATTCAAACTTTTTCATTTTTCAATTCAAACTTTTTCATTTTTCTATTTAAACCTTTTCATATTTCAATTTAAACCTTTTCATTTTTCAATTTAAACCTTTCATTTTCAATTGAAACTTTTTCATTTATCAATTGAAACGTTTTCGTTTTTAAATTGAAACTTTTTCATTTTTCCAGTGAAAGTTTTTCATTTTTCAATTGAAAGTTTTTCATTTTTCAAATGAAACTTTTTCATTTTTCAAATGAAACTTTTTCATTTTTCAAATGAAACTTTTTCATTTTTCAAATGAAACTTTTTCATTTTTCAAATGAAACTTTTTCATTTTTCAAATGAAACTTTTTCATTTTTCAAATGAAACTTTTTCATTTTTCAAATGAAACTTTTTCATTTTTCAAATGAAACTTTTTCATTTTTCAAATGAAACTTTTTCATTTTTCAAATGAAACTTTTTCATTTTTTAATTGAAACTTTTTCATTTTTTAATTGAAACTTATTCATTTTTCAATTGAAACTTTTTCATTTTTCAATTGAAACTTTCATTTCTCAATTTAAACCTTTTCATTTTCAATTGAAACTTTTTCATTTTTCAATTCAAACTTTTTCATTTTTCTATTGAAACCTTTTAATTTTTCAATTGAAACTTTTTCATTTTTCAATTGAAACTTTTTCATTTTTCAATTGAAACTTTTTCATTTTTTAATTGAAACTTATTCATTTTTCAATTGAAACTTTTTCATTTTTCAATTGAAACTTTCATTTCTCAATTTAAACCTTTTCATTTTCAATTGAAACTTTTTCATTGATCAATTGACACTTTTTCATTTTTCAATTGAAACGTTTTCGTTTTTAAAATGAAAGTTTTTCATTTTTCAATTGAAACTTTTTCATTTTTCAATTTAAACCTTTTCATTTATCAATTGACACTTTTTCATTTTTCAATTGAAACTTTTTCGTTTTTCAATTGATACATTTTCATTTTTCAATTGAAACTTTTTGTTTTTCAATTGAAACTTTTTCATTTTTAAATTGAAACTTTTTCATTTATCAATTGACACTTTTTCATTTTTCAATTGAAACTTTTTCGTTTTTCAATTGAAAGTTTTTCATTTTTCATTTGAAACTTTTTCATTTTTCAATTGAAACTTTTTATTTTTTAATTGAAACTTTTTATTTTTTAATTGAAACTTTTTTATTTTCAATTGAAACTTTTTCATTTTTCTATTGAAACTTTTTCGTTTTTCAATTGAAACTTTTTCGTTTTTCAATTGAAACTTTTCATTTTTCAATTGACACTTTCATTTTTCAATTGAAACTTTTTCATTTTTCAATTTAAACCTTTTCATTTTCAATTGAAACTTTTTCATTTATCAATTGACACTTTTTCATTTTTCAATTGAAACTTTTTCATTTTTCAATTGAAACTTTTTCATTTTTCAATTGAAACTTTCATTTTTCAATTTAAACCTTTTCATTTTCAATTGAAACTTTTTCATTGATCAATTGACACTTTTTCATTTTTCAATTGAAACGTTTTCGTTTTTAAATTGAAACTTATTCATTTTTCCAGTGAAAGTTTTTCATTTTTCAATTGAAAGTTTTTCATTTTTCAATTTAAACCTTTTCATTTTCAATTGAAACTTTTTCATTTTTCAATTGAAACTTTTTCATTTTTCAATTGAAACATTTTCATTTTTCAATGGAAACTTTTTAATTTTTCTATTGAAACTTTTTCATTTTTCTATTGAAACTTTTTCGTTTTTCAATTGAAACTTTTTCGTTTTTCAATTGAAACTCTTCATTTTTCAATTGACACTTTTTCATTTTTCAATTGAAACTTTTTCATTTTTCAATTGAAACTTTTTCATTTTTCAATTGAAAATTTTCATTTTTCAATTGAAACTTTTTCATTTTTCAATTGAAACTTTTTCATTTTTTAATTGAAACTTTTTCATTTTTCAATTGAAACTTTTTCGTTTTTCAATTGAAAGTTTTTCATTTTTCAGATGAAACTTTTTCATTTTTCAATTGAAACTTTTTATTTTTTAATTGAAACTTATTCATTTTTCAATTGACACTTTTTCATTTTTCAATTTAAACCTTTTCATTTTCAATTGAAACTTTTTCATTTATCAACTGACACTTTTTCATTTTTCAATTGAAACGTTTTCGTTTTTAAATTGAAACTTTTTCATTTTTCCAGTGAAAGTTTTTCATTTTTCAATTTAAACCTTTTCATTTTCAATTGAAACTTTTTCATTTATCAATTGACACTTTTTCATTTTTCAATTGAAACTTTTTCATTTTTCAATGGAAACTTTTTCATTTTTCAATTGAAACATTTTTATTTTTCAATGGAAACCTTTTCATCTTTCAATTCAAACTTTTTCATTTTTTAATTCAAACTTTTTAATTTTTCAATTGAAACATTTTCATTTTTCAATGGAAACTTTTTCATTTTTCTATTGAAACTTTTTCATTTTTCTATTGAAACCTTTTCATTTTTCAGTTGAAACTTTTTCATTTTTCAATTGAAACTTTTTCATTTTTCAATTGAAACTTTTTCATTTTTCAATGGAAACTTTTTCATTTTTAAATTGAAACATTTTCATTTATCAATGGAAACCTTTTCATCTTTCAATTCAAACTTTTTCATTTTTCAATTCAAACTTTTTCATTTTTCAATTGAAACTTTTTCATTTTTCAATGGAAACTTTTTCATTTATCAATTGACACTTTTTCATTTTTCAATTGAAAATTTTTCGTTTTTCAATTGAAACTTTTTCATTTTTCAATTTAAACCTTTTCATTTTCAATTGAAACTTTTTCATTTTTCAATTCAAACTTTTTCATTTTTCAATTGAAACTTTTTCATTTTTCAATTGAAACTTTTTCATTTTTCAATTGAAACTTTTCATTTTTCAATTGAAACTTTTTCATTTTTCAATTGAAACTTTTTCATTTTTCAATTCAAACTTATTCATTTTTAAATTGAAACTTTTTCATTTTTCAATTGAAACTTTTTCATTTTTCAATTGAAACTTTTTCATTTTTATATTGAAACTTTTTCGTTTTTAAATTGAAACTTTTTCATTTTTCCAGTGAAAGTTTTTCATTTTTCAATTGAAACTTTTTCATTTTTCCAGTGAAACTTTTTCATTTTTCAATTGAAACTTATTCATTTTTCAATTGAAACTTATTCATTTTTCAATTGAAACTTTTTCATTTTTCAGTTGAAACTTTTTCGTTTTTCAATTGAAAGTTTTTTATTTTTCAATGGAAACCTTTTCATCTTTCAATTCAAACTTTTTCATTTTTTAATTCAAACTTTTTCATTTTTCAATTGAAACATTTTGATTTTTCAATGGAAACTTTTTCATTTTTCTATTGAAACTTTTTCATTTTTCTATTGAAACCTTTTCATTTTTCAGTTGAAACTTTTTCATTTTTCAATTGAAACTTTTTCATTTTTCAATTGAAACTTTTTCATTTTTCAATGGAAACTTTTTCATTTTTCAATTGAAACATTTTCATTTTTCAATGGAAACCTTTTCATCTTTCAATTCAAACTTTTTCATTTTTCATTTCAAACTTTTTCATTTTTCAATTCAAACTTTTTCATTTTTCAATGGAAACTTTTTCATTTATCAATTGACACTTTTTCATTTTTCAATTGAAACTTTTTCGTTTTTCAATTGAAACTTTTTCATTTTTCAATTTAAACCTTTTCATTTTCAATTGAAACTTTTTCATTTTTCAATTGACACTTTTTTCATTTTTCAATTGAAACTTTTTTCATTTTTCAATTGAAACTTATTCATTTTTAAATTGAAACTTTTTCATTTTTCAATTGAAACTTTTTCATTTTTCAATTCAAACTTTTTCATTTTTCAATTGAAACTTTTTCGTTTTTCAATTGAAAGTTTTTTATTTTTCAGTTGAAACTTTTTCATTTTTCAATTGAAACTTTTTATTTTTTAATTGAAACTTATTCATTTTTCAATTGAAACTTTTTCATTTTTCAATTGAAACTTTCATTTTTCAATTTAAACCTTTTCATTTTCAATTGACACTTTTTCATTTTTCAATTGAAACTTTTTCGTTTTTCTATTGAAACTTTTTCGTTTTTCAATTGAAACTTTTTCGTTTTTCAATTGAAACTTTTCATTTTTCAATTGACACTTTTTCATTTTTCAATTGAAACTTTTTCATTGATCAATTGACACTTTTTCATTTTTCAATTGAAACTTTTTCATTTTTCAATTGAAACTTTTTCATTTTTCAATTGAAACTTTCATTTTTCAATTTAAACCTTTTCATTTTCAATTGAAACTTTTTCATTGATCAATTGACACTTTTTCATTTTTCAATTGAAACGTTTTCGTTTTTAAATTGAAACTTATTCATTTTTCCAGTGAAAGTTTTTCATTTTTCAATTTAAACCTTTTCATTTTCAATTGAAACTTTTTCATTTATCAATTGACACTTTTTCTTTTTTCAATTGAAACTTTTTCATTTTTCAATTGAAACTTTTTCATTTTTCAATTGAAACTTTTTCATTTTTCAATTGAAACTTTTTCATTTTTCAATTGAAACTTTTTCATTTTTCAATTGAAACATTTTCATTTTTCAATGGAAACTTTTTCATTTTCCTATTGAAACTTTTTCATTTTTCTATTGAAACCTTTTCATTTTTCAATGGAAACTTTTTCATTTATCAATTGACACTTTTTCATTTTTCTATTTAAACCTTTTCATTTTTCAATTTAAACCTTTTCATTTTCAATTGAAACTTTTTCATTTATCAATTGACACTTTTTCTTTTTTCAATTGAAACGTTTTCGTTTTTAAATTGAAACTTTTTCATTTTTCCAGTGAAAGTTTTTCATTTTCAATTGAGTTTTTAATTCTTCAATTGAAACTTTTTCATTTTTCTATTTAAACCTTTTCATTTTTCAATTTAAACCTTTCCATTTTTCAATTTAAACCTTTCATTTTCAATTGAAACTTTTTCATTTATCAATTGACACTTTTTCTTTTTTCAATTGAAACGTTTTCGTTTTTAAATTGAAACTTTTTCATTTTTCCAGTGAAAGTTTTTCATTTTTCAATTGAAACTTTTTCATTTTTCCAGTGAAACTTTTTCATTTTTCAATTGAAACTTTTTCATATTTCAATTTAAACCTTTTCGTTTTCAATTGAAACGTTTTCGTTTTTCAATTGAAACTTTTTCATTTTTCTATTTAAACCTTTTCATTTTTCAATTTAAACCTTTCATTTTCAATTGAAACTTTTTCATTTATCAATTGACACTTTTTCTTTTTTCAATTGAAACGTTTTCGTTTTTAAATTGAAACTTTTTCATTTTTCCAGTGAAAGTTTTTCATTTTTCAATTGAAACTTTTTCATTTTTCAATTGAAACTTTTTCATTTTTCAATGGAAACTTTTTCATTTTTCAATTCAAACTTTTTCATTTTTCTATTTAAACCTTTTCATTTTCAATTGAAACTTTTTCATTTATCAATTGTCAATTTTTCATTTTTCAATTGAAACTTTTTCGTTTTTCAATTGAAACATTTTCATTTTTCAATTGAAACTTTTTGTTTTTCAATTGAAACTTTTTCATTTTTAAATTGACACTTTTTCATTTATCAATTGACACTTTTTCATTTTTCAATTGAAACTTTTTCGTTTTTCAATTGAAAGTTTTTCATTTTTCATTTGAAACTTTTTCATTTTTCAATTGAAACTTTTTATTTTTTAATTGAAACTTTTTATTTTTTAATTGAAACTTTTTTATTTTCAATTGAAACTTTCTCATTTTTCTATTGAAACTTTTTCGTTTTTCAATTGAAACTTTTTCGTTTTTCAATTGAAACTTTTCATTTTTCAATTGACACTTTTTCATTTTTCAATTGAAACTTTTTCATTTTTCAATTGAAACTTTTTCATTTTTCAATTTAAACCTTTTCATTTTCAATTGAAACTTTTTCATTTTTCAATTGAAACTTTTTCATTTTTCAATTGAAACTTTTTCATTTTTCAATTGAAACATTTTCATTTTTCAATGGAAACTTTTTCATTTTTCTATTGAAACTTTTTCATTTTTCTATTGAAACCTTTTCATTTTTCAATGGAAACTTTTTCATTTATCAATTGACACTTTTTCATTTTTCTATTTAAACCTTTTCATTTTTCAATTTAAACCTTTTCATTTTCAATTGAAACTTTTTCATTGATCAATTGACACTTTTTCATTTTTCAATTGAAACGTTTTCGTTTTTAAATTGAAACTTATTCATTTTTCCAGTGAAAGTTTTTCATTTTTCAATTGAAAGTTTTTCATTTTTCAATTTAAACCTTTTCATTTTCAATTGAAACTTTTTCATTTTTCAATTGAAACATTTTCATTTTTCAATGGAAACTTTTTAATTTTTCTATTGAAACTTTTTCATTTTTCTATTGAAACTTTTTCGTTTTTCAATTGAAACTTTTTCGTTTTTCAATTGAAACTCTTCATTTTTCAATTGACACTTTTTCATTTTTCAATTGAAACTTTTTCATTTTTCAATTGAAACTTTTTCATTTTTCAATTGAAAATTTTCATTTTTCAATTGAAACTTTTTCATTTTTCAATTGAAACTTTTTCATTTTTCAATTGAAACTTTTTCATTTTTCAATTGAAACTTTTTCGTTTTTCAATTGAAAGTTTTTCATTTTTCAGATGAAACTTATTCATTTTTCAATTGACACTTTTTCATTTTTCAATTTAAACCTTTTCATTTTCAATTGAAACTTTTTCATTTATCAACTGACACTTTTTCATTTTTCAATTGAAACGTTTTCATTTTTCAATGGAAACTTTTTCATTTTTCAATTGAAACATTTTTATTTTTCAATGGAAACCTTTTCATCTTTCAATTCAAACTTTTTCATTTTTTAATTCAAACTTTTTCATTTTTCAATTGAAACATTTTCATTTTTCAATGGAAACTTTTTCATTTTTCTATTGAAACTTTTTCATTTTTCTATTGAAACCTTTTCATTTTTCAGTTGAAACTTTTTCATTTTTCAATTGAAACTTTTTCATTTTTCAATTGAAACTTTTTCATTTTTCAATGGAAACTTTTTCATTTTTAAATTGAAACATTTTCATTTATCAATGGAAACCTTTTCATCTTTCAATTCAAACTTTTTCATTTTTCAATTCAAACTTTTTCATTTTTCAATTGAAACTTTTTCATTTTTCAATGGAAACTTTTTCATTTATCAATTGAAACTTTTTCATTTTTCAATTGAAACTTTTCATTTTTCAATTGAAACTTTTTCATTTTTCAATTGAAACTTTTTCATTTTTCAATTCAAACTTATTCATTTTTAAATTGAAACTTTTTCATTTTTCAATTGAAACTTTTTCATTTTTCAATTGAAACTTTTTCATTTTTATATTGAAACTTTTTCGTTTTTAAATTGAAACTTTTTCATTTTTCCAGTGAAAGTTTTTCATTTTTCAATTGAAACTTTTTCATTTTTCCAGTGAAACTTTTTCATTTTTCAATTGAAACTTATTCATTTTTCAATTGAAACTTATTCATTTTTCAATTGAAACTTTTTCATTTTTCAGTTGAAACTTTTTCGTTTTTCAATTGAAAGTTTTTTATTTTTCAATGGAAACCTTTTCATCTTTCAATTCAAACTTTTTCATTTTTTAATTCAAACTTTTTCATTTTTCAATTGAAACATTTTGATTTTTCAATGGAAACTTTTTCATTTTTCTATTGAAACTTTTTCATTTTTCTATTGAAACCTTTTCATTTTTCAGTTGAAACTTTTTCATTTTTCAATTGAAACTTTTTCATTTTTCAATTGAAACTTTTTCATTTTTCAATGGAAACTTTTTCATTTTTCAATTGAAACATTTTCATTTTTCAATGGAAACCTTTTCATCTTTCAATTCAAACTTTTTCATTTTTCATTTCAAACTTTTTCATTTTTCAATTCAAACTTTTTCATTTTTCAATGGAAACTTTTTCATTTATCAATTGACACTTTTTCATTTTTCAATTGAAACTTTTTCGTTTTTCAATTGAAACTTTTTCATTTTTCAATTTAAACCTTTTCATTTTCAATTGAAACTTTTTCATTTTTCAATTGACACTTTTTTCATTTTTCAATTGAAACTTTTTCATTTTTCAATTGAAACTTTTTCATTTTTCAATGGAAACTTTTTCATTTTTCAATTGAAACATTTTTATTTTTCAATGGAAACCTTTTCATCTTTCAATTCAAACTTTTTCATTTTTTAATTCAAACTTTTTCATTTTTCAATTGAAACATTTTCATTTTTCAATGGAAACTTTTTAATTTTTCTATTGAAACTTTTTCATTTTTCTATTGAAACCTTTTCATTTTTCAGTTGAAACTTTTTCATTTTTCAATTGAAACTTTTTCATTTTTCAATTTAAACCTTTTCATTTTCAATTGAAACTTTTTCATTTTTCAATTGACACTTTTTTCATTTTTCAATTGAAACTTTTTCATTTTTCTATTGAAACCTTTTCATTTTTCAGTTGAAACTTTTTCATTTTTCAATTGAAACTTTTTCATTTTTCAATTTAAACCTTTTCATTTTCAATTGAAACTTTTTCATTTTTCAATTGACACTTTTTTCATTTTTCAATTGAAACTTTTTCATTTTTCAATTTAAACCTTTTCATTTTCAATTGAAACTTTTTCATTTTTCAATTCAAACTTTTTCATTTTTCAATTGAAACTTTTTCATTTTTCAATTGAAACTTTTTCATTTTTCAATTGAAACTTTTCATTTTTCAATTGAAACTTTTTCATTTTTCAATTGAAACTTTTTCATTTTTCAATTCAAACTTATTCATTTTTAAATTGAAACTTTTTCATTTTTCAATTGAAACTTTTTCATTTTTCAATTGAAACTTTTTCATTTTTATATTGAACTTTTTCGTTTTTAAATTGAAACTTTTTCATTTTTCCAGTGAAAGTTTTTCATTTTTCAATTGAAACTTTTTCATTTTTCCAGTGAAACTTTTTCATTTTTCAATTGAAACTTATTCATTTTTCAATTGAAACTTATTCATTTTTCAATTGAAACTTTTTCATTTTTCAGTTGAAACTTTTTCGTTTTTCAATTGAAAGTTTTTTATTTTTCAATGGAAACCTTTTCATCTTTCAATTCAAACTTTTTCATTTTTTAATTCAAACTTTTTCATTTTTCAATTGAAACATTTTGATTTTTCAATGGAAACTTTTTCATTTTTCTATTGAAACTTTTTCATTTTTCTATTGAAACCTTTTCATTTTTCAGTTGAAACTTTTTCATTTTTCAATTGAAACTTTTTCATTTTTCAATTGAAACTTTTTCATTTTTCAATGGAAACTTTTTCATTTTTCAATTGAAACATTTTCATTTTTCAATGGAAACCTTTTCATCTTTCAATTCAAACTTTTTCATTTTTCATTTCAAACTTTTTCATTTTTCAATTCAAACTTTTTCATTTTTCAATGGAAACTTTTTCATTTATCAATTGACACTTTTTCATTTTTCAATTGAAACTTTTTCGTTTTTCAATTGAAACTTTTTCATTTTTCAATTTAAACCTTTTCATTTTCAATTGAAACTTTTTCATTTTTCAATTGACACTTTTTTCATTTTTCAATTGAAACTTTTTCATTTTTCAATTGAAACTTTTTCATTTTTCAATGGAAACTTTTTCATTTTTCAATTGAAACATTTTTATTTTTCAATGGAAACCTTTTCATCTTTCAATTCAAACTTTTTCATTTTTTAATTCAAACTTTTTCATTTTTCAATTGAAACATTTTCATTTTTCAATGGAAACTTTTTAATTTTTCTATTGAAACTTTTTCATTTTTCTATTGAAACCTTTTCATTTTTCAGTTGAAACTTTTTCATTTTTCAATTGAAACTTTTTCATTTTTCAATTTAAACCTTTTCATTTTCAATTGAAACTTTTTCATTTTTCAATTGACACTTTTTTCATTTTTCAATTGAAACTTTTTCATTTTTCTATTGAAACCTTTTCATTTTTCAGTTGAAACTTTTTCATTTTTCAATTGAAACTTTTTCATTTTTCAATTTAAACCTTTTCATTTTCAATTGAAACTTTTTCATTTTTCAATTGACACTTTTTTCATTTTTCAATTGAAACTTTTTCATTTTTCAATTTAAACCTTTTCATTTTCAATTGAAACTTTTTCATTTTTCAATTCAAACTTTTTCATTTTTCAATTGAAACTTTTTCATTTTTCAATTGAAACTTTTTCATTTTTCAATTGAAACTTTTCATTTTTCAATTGAAACTTTTTCATTTTTCAATTGAAACTTTTTCATTTTTCAATTCAAACTTATTCATTTTTAAATTGAAACTTTTTCATTTTTCAATTGAAACTTTTTCATTTTTCAATTGAAACTTTTTCATTTTTATATTGAACTTTTTCGTTTTTAAATTGAAACTTTTTCATTTTTCCAGTGAAAGTTTTTCATTTTTCAATTGAAACTTTTTCATTTTTCCAGTGAAACTTTTTCATTTTTCAATTGAAACTTATTCATTTTTCAATTGAAACTTATTCATTTTTCAATTGAAACTTTTTCATTTTTCAGTTGAAACTTTTTCGTTTTTCAATTGAAAGTTTTTTATTTTTCAATGGAAACCTTTTCATCTTTCAATTCAAACTTTTTCATTTTTTAATTCAAACTTTTTCATTTTTCAATTGAAACATTTTGATTTTTCAATGGAAACTTTTTCATTTTTCTATTGAAACTTTTTCATTTTTCTATTGAAACCTTTTCATTTTTCAGTTGAAACTTTTTCATTTTTCAATTGAAACTTTTTCATTTTTCAATTGAAACTTTTTCATTTTTCAATGGAAACTTTTTCATTTTTCAATTGAAACATTTTCATTTTTCAATGGAAACCTTTTCATCTTTCAATTCAAACTTTTTCATTTTTCATTTCAAACTTTTTCATTTTTCAATTCAAACTTTTTCATTTTTCAATGGAAACTTTTTCATTTATCAATTGACACTTTTTCATTTTTCAATTGAAACTTTTTCGTTTTTCAATTGAAACTTTTTCATTTTTCAATTTAAACCTTTTCATTTTCAATTGAAACTTTTTCATTTTTCAATTGACCCTTTTTTCATTTTTCAATTGAAACTTTTTCATTTTTCAATTGAAACTTATTCATTTTTAAATTGAAACTTTTTCATTTTTCAATTGAAACTTTTTCATTTTTCAATTCAAACTTTTTCATTTTTCAATTGAAACTTTTTCGTTTTTCAATTGAAAGTTTTTTATTTTTCAGTTGAAACTTTTTCATTTTTCAATTGAAACTTTTTATTTTTTAATTGAAACTTATTCATTTTTCAATTGAAACTTTTTCATTTTTCAATTGAAACTTTCATTTTTCAATTTAAACCTTTTCATTTTCAATTGACACTTTTTCATTTTTCAATTGAAACTTTTTCGTTTTTCAATTGAAAGTTTTTCATTTTTCATTTGAAACTTTTTCATTTTTCAATTGAAACTTTTTATTTTTTAATTGAAACTTTTTATTTTTTAATTGAAACTTTTTTATTTTCAATTGAAACTTTCTCATTTTTCTATTGAAACTTTTTCGTTTTTCAATTGAAACTTTTTCGTTTTTCAATTGAAACTTTTCATTTTTCAATTGACACTTTTTCATTTTTCAATTGAAACTTTTTCATTGATCAATTGACACTTTTTCATTTTTCAATTGAAACTTTTTCATTTTTCAATTGAAACTTTTTCATTTTTCAATTGAAACTTTCATTTTTCAATTTAAACCTTTTCATTTTCAATTGAAACTTTTTCATTGATCAATTGACACTTTTTCATTTTTCAATTGAAACGTTTTCGTTTTTAAATTGAAACTTATTCATTTTTCCAGTGAAAGTTTTTCATTTTTCAATTGAAAGTTTTTCATTTTTCAATTTAAATATTTTCATTTTTCAATGGAAACTTTTTAATTTTTCTATTGAAACTTTTTCATTTTTCTATTGAAACTTTTTCGTTTTTCAATTGAAACTTTTTCGTTTTTCAATTGAAACTCTTCATTTTTCAATTGACACTTTTTCATTTTTCAATTGAAACTTTTTCATTTTTCAATTGAAACTTTTTCATTTTTCAATTGAAAATTTTCATTTTTCAATTGAAACTTTTTCATTTTTCAATTGAAACTTTTTCATTTTTCAATTGAAACTTTTTCGTTTTTCAATTGAAAGTTTTTCATTTTTCAGATGAAACTTTTTCATTTTTCAATTGAAACGTTTTCGTTTTTAAATTGAAACTTTTTCATTTTTCCAGTGAAAGTTTTTCATTTTTCAATTTAAACCTTTTCATTTTCAATTGAAACTTTTTCATTTATCAATTGACACTTTTTCATTTTTCAATTGAAACTTTTTCATTTTTCAATTGAAACATTTTCATTTTTCAATGGAAACTTTTTCATTTTTCTATTGAAACTTTTTCATTTTTCTATTGAAACCTTTTCATTTTTCAGTTGAAACTTTTTCATTTTTCAATTGAAACTTTTTCATTTTTCAATTGAAACTTTTTCATTTTTCAATGGAAACTTTTTCATTTTTCAATTGAAACATTTTCATTTATCAATGGAAACCTTTTCATCTTTCAATTCAAACTTTTTCATTTTTCAATTCAAACTTTTTCATTTTTCAATTGAAACTTTTTCATTTTTCAATGGAAACTTTTTCATTTATCAATTGACACTTTTTCATTTTTCAATTGAAACTTTTTCGTTTTTCAATTGAAACTTTTTCATTTTTCAATTTAAACCTTTTCATTTTCAATTGAAACTTTTTCATTTTTCAATTGAAACTTTTTCATTTTTCAATTGAAACTTTTCATTTTTCAATTGAAACTTTTTCATTTTTCAATTGAAACTTTTTCATTTTTCAATTCAAACTTATTCATTTTTAAATTGAAACTTTTTCATTTTTCAATTGAAACTTTTTCATTTTTCAATTGAAACTTTTTCATTTTTATATTGAAACTTTTTCGTTTTTAAATTGAAACTTTTTCATTTTTCCAGTGAAAGTTTTTCATATTTCAATTGAAAGTTTTTCATTTTTCAATTGAAACTTTTTCATTTTTCCAGTGAAACTTTTTCATTTTTCAATTGAAACTTTTTCATTTTTCAATTGAAACTTTTTCATTTTTATATTGAAACTTTTTCGTTTTTAAATTGAAACTTTTTCATTTTTCCAGTGAAAGTTTTTCATATTTCAATGGAAACCTTTTCATCTTTCAATTCAAACTTTTTCATTTTTTAATTCAAACTTTTTCATTTTTCAATTGAAACATTTTGATTTTTCAATGGAAACTTTTTCATTTTTCTATTGAAACTTTTTCATTTTTCTATTGAAACCTTTTCATTTTTCAGTTGAAACTTTTTCATTTTTCAATTGAAACTTTTTCATTTTTCAATTGAAACTTTTTCATTTTTCAATGGAAACTTTTTCATTTTTCAATTGAAACATTTTCATTTTTCAATGGAAACCTTTTCATCTTTCAATTCAAACTTTTTCATTTTTCATTTCAAACTTTTTCATTTTTCAATTCAAACTTTTTCATTTTTCAATGGAAACTTTTTCATTTATCAATTGACACTTTTTCATTTTTCAATTGAAACTTTTTCGTTTTTCAATTGAAACTTTTTCATTTTTCAATTTAAACCTTTTCATTTTCAATTGAAACTTTTTCATTTTTCAATTGAAACTTTTTTCATTTTTCAATTGAAACTTTTTCATTTTTCAATTGAAACTTTTTCGTTTTTCAATTGAAAGTTTTTCATTTTTCAGATGAAACTTTTTCATTTTTCAATTGAAACGTTTTCGTTTTTAAATTGAAACTTTTTCATTTTTCCAGTGAAAGTTTTTCATTTTTCAATTTAAACCTTTTCATTTTCAATTGAAACTTTTTCATTTATCAATTGACACTTTTTCATTTTTCAATTGAAACTTTTTCATTTTTCAATGGAAACTTTTTCATTTTTCAATTGAAACATTTTTATTTTTCAATGGAAACCTTTTCATCTTTCAATTCAAACTTTTTCATTTTTTAATTCAAACTTTTTCATTTTTCAATTGAAACATTTTCATTTTTCAATGGAAACTTTTTCATTTTTCTATTGAAACTTTTTCATTTTTCTATTGAAACCTTTTCATTTTTCAGTTGAAACTTTTTCATTTTTCAATTGAAACTTTTTCATTTTTCAATTGAAACTTTTTCATTTTTCAATGGAAACTTTTTCATTTTTCAATTGAAACATTTTCATTTATCAATGGAAACCTTTTCATCTTTCAATTCAAACTTTTTCATTTTTCAATTCAAACTTTTTCATTTTTCAATTGAAACTTTTTCATTTTTCAATGGAAACTTTTTCATTTATCAATTGACACTTTTTCATTTTTCAATTGAAACTTTTTCGTTTTTCAATTGAAACTTTTTCATTTTTCAATTTAAACCTTTTCATTTTCAATTGAAACTTTTTCATTTTTCAATTGAAACTTTTTCATTTTTCAATTGAAACTTTTCATTTTTCAATTGAAACTTTTTCATTTTTCAATTGAAACTTTTTCATTTTTCAATTGAAACTTTTTCATTTTTATATTGAAACTTTTTCGTTTTTAAATTGAAACTTTTTCATTTTTCCAGTGAAAGTTTTTCATATTTCAATTGAAAGTTTTTCATTTTTCAATTGAAACTTTTTCATTTTTCCAGTGAAACTTTTTCATTTTTCAATTGAAACTTTTTCATTTTTCAATTGAAACTTTTTCATTTTTATATTGAAACTTTTTCGTTTTTAAATTGAAACTTTTTCATTTTTCCAGTGAAAGTTTTTCATATTTCAATGGAAACCTTTTCATCTTTCAATTCAAACTTTTTCATTTTTTAATTCAAACTTTTTCATTTTTCAATTGAAACATTTTGATTTTTCAATGGAAACTTTTTCATTTTTCTATTGAAACTTTTTCATTTTTCTATTGAAACCTTTTCATTTTTCAGTTGAAACTTTTTCATTTTTCAATTGAAACTTTTTCATTTTTCAATTGAAACTTTTTCATTTTTCAATGGAAACTTTTTCATTTTTCAATTGAAACATTTTCATTTTTCAATGGAAACCTTTTCATCTTTCAATTCAAACTTTTTCATTTTTCATTTCAAACTTTTTCATTTTTCAATTCAAACTTTTTCATTTTTCAATGGAAACTTTTTCATTTATCAATTGACACTTTTTCATTTTTCAATTGAAACTTTTTCGTTTTTCAATTGAAACTTTTTCATTTTTCAATTTAAACCTTTTCATTTTCAATTGAAACTTTTTCATTTTTCAATTGAAACTTTTTTCATTTTTCAATTGAAACTTTTCATTTTTCAATTGAAACTTTTTCATTTTTCAATTGAAACTTTTTCATTTTTCAATTCTATCTTATTCATTTTTAAATTGAAACTTTTTCATTTTTCAATTGAAACTTTTTCATTTTCAATTGAAACTTTTTCATTTTTCAATTCAAACTTTTTCATTTTTCAATTGAAACTTTTTCATTTTTCAATTGAAACTTTTTCATTTTTCAATTGAAACTTTTCATTTTTCAATTGAAACTTTTTCATTTTTCAATTGAAACTTTTTCATTTTTCAATTCAAACTTATTCATTTTTAAATTGAAACTTTTTCATTTTTCAATTGAAACTTTTTCATTTTTCAATTGAAACTTTTTCGTTTTTTAAATTGAAACTTTTTCATTTTTCCAGTGAAAGTTTTTCATTTTTCCAGTGAAACTTTTTCATTTTTCCAGTGAAACTTTTTCATTTTTCAATTGAAACTTATTCATTTTTCAATTGAAACTTATTCATTTTTCAATTGAAACTTTTTCATTTTTCAGTTGAAACTTTTTCGTTTTTCAATTGAAAGTTTTTTATTTTTCTATGGAAACCTTTTCATCTTTCAATTCAAACTTTTTCATTTTTTAATTCAAACTTTTTCATTTTTCAATTGAAACATTTTGATTTTTCAATGGAAACTTTTTCATTTTTCTATTGAAACTTTTTCATTTTTCTATTGAAACCTTTTCATTTTTCAGTTGAAACTTTTTCATTTTTCAATTGAAACTTTTTCATTTTTCAATTGAAACTTTTTCATTTTTCAATGGAAACTTTTTCATTTTTCAATTGAAACATTTTCATTTTTCAATGGAAACCTTTTCATCTTTCAATTCAAACTTTTTCATTTTTCATTTCAAACTTTTTCATTTTTCAATTCAAACTTTTTCATTTTTCAATGGAAACTTTTTCATTTATCAATTGACACTTTTTCATTTTTCAATTGAAACTTTTTCGTTTTTCAATTGAAACTTTTTCATTTTTCAATTTAAAACTTTTCATTTTCAATTGAAACTTTTTCATTTTTCAATTGACACTTTTTTCATTTTTCAATTGAAACTTATTCATTTTTAAATTGAAACTTTTTCATTTTTCAATTGAAACTTTTTCATTTTTCAATTCAAACTTTTTCATTTTTCAATTGAAACTTCTTCGTTTTTCAATTGAAAGTTTTTCATTTTTCAGTTGAAACTTTTTCATTTTTCAATTGAAACTTTTTATTTTTTAATTGAAACTTATTCATTTTTCAATTGAAACTTTTTCATTTTTCAATTGAAACTTTCATTTTTCAATTTAAACCTTTTCATTTTCAATTGACACTTTTTCATTTTTCAATTGAAACTTTTTCGTTTTTCAATTGAAAGTTTTTCATTTTTCATTTGAAACTTTTTCATTTTTCAATTGAAACTTTTTATTTTTTAATTGAAACTTTTTATTTTTTAATTGAAACTTTTTTATTTTCAATTGAAACTTTCTCATTTTTCTATTGAAACTTTTTCGTTTTTCAATTGAAACTTTTTCGTTTTTCAATTGAAACTTTTCATTTTTCAATTGACACTTTTTCATTTTTCAATTGAAACTTTTTCATTGATCAATTGACACTTTTTCATTTTTCAATTGAAACTTTTTCATTTTTCAATTGAAACTTTTTCATTTTTCAATTGAAACTTTCATTTTTCAATTTAAACCTTTTCATTTTCAATTGAAACTTTTTCATTGATCAATTGACACTTTTTCATTTTTCAATTGAAACGTTTTCGTTTTTAAATTGAAACTTATTCATTTTTCCAGTGAAAGTTTTTCATTTTTCAATTGAAAGTTTTTCATTTTTCAATTTAAACCTTTTCATTTTCAATTGAAACTTTTTCATTTTTCAATTGAAACTTTTTCATTTTTCAATTGAAACATTTTCATTTTTCAATGGAAACTTTTTAATTTTTCTATTGAAACTTTTTCATTTTTCTATTGAAACTTTTTCGTTTTTCAATTGAAACTTTTTCGTTTTTCAATTGAAACTCTTCATTTTTCAATTGACACTTTTTCATTTTTCAATTGAAACTTTTTCATTTTTCAATTGAAACTTTTTCATTTTTCAATTGAAAATTTTCATTTTTCAATTGAAACTTTTTCATTTTTCAATTGAAACTTTTTCATTTTTCAATTGAAACTTTTTCATTTTTCAATTGAAACTTTTTCGTTTTTCAATTGAAAGTTTTTCATTTTTCAGATGAAACTTTTTCATTTTTCAATTGAAACGTTTTCGTTTTTAAATTGAAACTTTTTCATTTTTCCAGTGAAAGTTTTTCATTTTTCAATTTAAACCTTTTCATTTTCAATTGAAACTTTTTCATTTATCAATTGACACTTTTTCATTTTTCAATTGAAACTTTTTCATTTTTCAATGGAAACTTTTTCATTTTTCAATTGAAACATTTTTATTTTTCAATGGAAACCTTTTCATCTTTCAATTCAAACTTTTTCATTTTTTAATTCAAACTTTTTCATTTTTCAATTGAAACATTTTCATTTTTCAATGGAAACTTTTTCATTTTTCTATTGAAACTTTTTCATTTTTCTATTGAAACCTTTTCATTTTTCCAGTGAAAGTTTTTCATTTTTCAATTGAAACTTTTTCATTTTTCTATTGAAACCTTTTCATTTTTCAGTTGAAACTTTTTCATTTTTCAATTGAAACTTTTTCATTTTTCAATTGAAACTTTTTCATTTTTCAATTGAAACTTTTTCATTTTTCCAGTGAAACTTTTTCATTTATCAATTGACACTTTTTCATTTTTCAATTGAAACTTTTTCATTTTTCAATTGAAACTTTTTCATTTTTCAATTGAAACTTTCATTTTTCAATTTAAACCTTTTCATTTTCAATTGAAACTTTTTCATTGATCAATTGACACTTTTTCATTTTTCAATTGAAACGTTTTCGTTTTTAAATTGAAACTTATTCATTTTTCCAGTGAAAGTTTTTCATTTTTCAATTTAAACCTTTTCATTTTCAATTGAAACTTTTTCATTTATCAATTGACACTTTTTCATTTTTCAATTGAAACTTTTTCATTTTTCAATTGAAACTTTTTCATTTTTCAATTGAAACTTTTTCATTTTTCAATTGAAACTTTTTCATTTTTCAATTGAAACTTTTTCATTTTTCAATTGAAACATTTTCATTTTTCAATGGAAACTTTTTCATTTTTCTATTGAAACTTTTTCATTTTTCTATTGAAACCTTTTCATTTTTCAATGGAAACTTTTTCATTTATCAATTGACACTTTTTCATTTTTCTATTTAAACCTTTTCATTTTTCAATTTAAACCTTTTCATTTTTCAATTTAAACCTTTTCATTTTCAATTGAAACTTTTTCATTTATCAATTGACACTTTTTCTTTTTTCAATTGAAACGTTTTCGTTTTTAAATTGAAACTTTTTCATTTTTCCAGTGAAAGTTTTTCATTTTCAATTGAGTTTTTAATTCTTCAATTGAAACTTTTTCATTTTTCTATTGAAACCTTTTCATTTTTCAATTTAAACCTTTCCATTTTTCAATTTAAACCTTTCATTTTCAATTGAAACTTTTTCATTTATCAATTGACACTTTTTCTTTTTTCAATTGAAACGTTTTCGTTTTTAAATTGAAACTTTTTCATTTTTCCAGTGAAAGTTTTTCATTTTTCAATTGAAACTTTTTCATTTTTCAATTGAAACTTTTTCATTTTTCAATGGAAACTTTTTCATTTTTCAATTCAAACTTTTTCATTTTTCTATTTAAACCTTTTCATTTTCAATTGAAACTTTTTCATTTATCAATTGTCAATTTTTCATTTTTCAATTGAAACTTTTTCGTTTTTCAATTGAAACATTTTCATTTTTCAATTGAAACTTTTTGTTTTTCAATTGAAACTTTTTCATTTTTAAATTGAAACTTTTTCATTTATCAATTGACACTTTTTCATTTTTCAATTGAAACTTTTTCGTTTTTCAATTGAAAGTTTTTCATTTTTCATTTGAAACTTTTTCATTTTTCAATTGAAACTTTTTATTTTTTAATTGAAACTTTTTATTTTTTAATTGAAACTTTTTTATTTTCAATTGAAACTTTCTCATTTTTCTATTGAAACTTTTTCGTTTTTCAATTGAAACTTTTTCGTTTTTCAATTGAAACTTTTCATTTTTCAATTGACACTTTTTCATTTTTCAATTGAAACTTTTTCATTTTTCAATTGAAACTTTTTCATTTTTCAATTTAAACCTTTTCATTTTCAATTGAAACTTTTTCATTTTTCAATTGAAACTTTCATTTTTCAATTGAAACTTTTTCATTTTTCAATTGAAACATTTTCATTTTTCAATGGAAACTTTTTCATTTTTCTATTGAAACTTTTTCATTTTTCTATTGAAACCTTTTCATTTTTCAATGGAAACTTTTTCATTTATCAATTGACACTTTTTCATTTTTCTATTTAAACCTTTTCATTTTTCAATTTAAACCTTTTCATTTTCAATTGAAACTTTTTCATTGATCAATTGACACTTTTTCATTTTTCAATTGAAACGTTTTCGTTTTTAAATTGAAACTTATTCATTTTTCCAGTGAAAGTTTTTCATTTTTCAATTGAAAGTTTTTCATTTTTCAATTTAAACCTTTTCATTTTCAATTGAAACTTTTTCATTTTTCAATTGAAACTTTTTCATTTTTCAATTGAAACATTTTCATTTTTCAATGGAAACTTTTTAATTTTTCTATTGAAACTTTTTCATTTTTCTATTGAAACTTTTTCGTTTTTCAATTGAAACTTTTTCGTTTTTCAATTGAAACTCTTCATTTTTCAATTGACACTTTTTCATTTTTCAATTGAAACTTTTTCATTTTTCAATTGAAACTTTTTCATTTTTCAATTGAAAGTTTTCATTTTTCAATTGAAACTTTTTCATTTTTCAATTGAAACTTTTTCATTTTTCAATTGAAACTTTTTCATTTTTCAATTGAAACTTTTTCGTTTTTCAATTGAAAGTTTTTCATTTTTCAGATGAAACTTTTTCATTTTTCAATTGAAACTTTTTATTTTTTAATTGAAACTTATTCATTTTTCAATTGACACTTTTTCATTTTTCAATTTAAACCTTTTCATTTTCAATTGAAACTTTTTCATTTATCAACTGACACTTTTTCATTTTTCAATTGAAACGTTTTCGTTTTTAAATTGAAACTTTTTCATTTTTCAATTGAAACATTTTTATTTTTCAATGGAAACCTTTTCATCTTTCAAATCAAACTTTTTCATTTTTTAATTCAAACTTTTTCATTTTTCAATTGAAACATTTTCATTTTTCAATGGAAACTTTTTCATTTTTCTATTGAAACTTTTTCATTTTTCTATTGAAACCTTTTCATTTTTCAGTTGAAACTTTTTCATTTTTCAATTGAAACTTTTTCATTTTTCAATTGAAACTTTTTCATTTTTCAATGGAAACTTTTTCATTTTTAAATTGAAACATTTTCATTTATCAATGGAAACCTTTTCATCTTTCAATTCAAACTTTTTCATTTTTCAATTCAAACTTTTTCATTTTTCAATTGAAACTTTTTCATTTTTCAATGGAAACTTTTTCATTTATCAATTGACACTTTTTCATTTTTCAATTGAAACTTTTTCGTTTTTCAATTGAAACTCTTCATTTTTCAATTGACACTTTTTCATTTTTCAATTGAAACTTTTTCATTTTTCAATTGAAACTTTTTCATTTTTCAATTGAAAATTTTCATTTTTCAATTGACACTTTTTCATTTTTCAATTGAAACTTTTTCGTTTTTCAATTGAAAGTTTTTCATTTTTCATTTGAAACTTTTTCATTTTTCAATTGAAACTTTTTATTTTTTAATTGAAACTTTTTATTTTTTAATTGAAACTTTTTTATTTTCAATTGAAACTTTCTCATTTTTCTATTGAAACTTTTTCGTTTTTCAATTGAAACTTTTTCGTTTTTCAATTGAAACTTTTCATTTTTCAATTGACACTTTTTCATTTTTCAATTGAAACTTTTTCATTGATCAATTGACACTTTTTCATTTTTCAATTGAAACTTTTTCATTTTTCAATTGAAACTTTTTCATTTTTCAATTGAAACTTTCATTTTTCAATTTAAACCTTTTCATTTTCAATTGAAACTTTTTCATTGATCAATTGACACTTTTTCATTTTTCAATTGAAACGTTTTCGTTTTTAAATTGAAACTTATTCATTTTTCCAGTGAAAGTTTTTCATTTTTCAATTGAAAGTTTTTCATTTTTCAATTTAAACCTTTTCATTTTCAATTGAAACTTTTTCATTTTTCAATTGAAACTTTTTCATTTTTCAATTGAAACATTTTCATTTTTCAATGGAAACTTTTTAATTTTTCTATTGAAACTTTTTCATTTTTTTATTGAAACTTTTTCGTTTTTCAATTGAAACTTTTTCGTTTTTCAATTGAAACTCTTCATTTTTCAATTGACACTTTTTCATTTTTCAATTGAAACTTTTTCATTTTTCAATTGAAACTTTTTCATTTTTCAATTGAAAATTTTCATTTTTCAATTGAAACTTTTTCATTTTTCAATTGAAACTTTTTCATTTTTCAATTGAAACTTTTTCGTTTTTCAATTGAAAGTTTTTCATTTTTCAGATGAAACTTTTTCATTTTTCAATTGAAACGTTTTCGTTTTTAAATTGAAACTTTTTCATTTTTCCAGTGAAAGTTTTTCATTTTTCAATTTAAACCTTTTCATTTTCAATTGAAACTTTTTCATTTATCAATTGACACTTTTTCATTTTTCAATTGAAACTTTTTCATTTTTCAATGGAAACTTTTTCATTTTTCAATTGAAACATTTTTATTTTTCAATGGAAACCTTTTCATCTTTCAATTCAAACTTTTTCATTTTTTAATTCAAACTTTTTCATTTTTCAATTGAAACATTTCATTTTTCAATGGAAACTTTTTCATTTTTCTATTGAAACTTTTTCATTTTTCTATTGAAACCTTTTCATTTTTCAGTTGAAACTTTTTCATTTTTCAATTGAAACTTTTTCATTTTTCAATTGAAACTTTTTCATTTTTCAATGGAAACTTTTTCATTTTTCAATTGAAACATTTTCATTTTTCAATGGAAACCTTTTCATCTTTCAATTCAAACTTTTTCATTTTTCATTTCAAACTTTTTCATTTTTCAATTCAAACTTTTTCATTTTTCAATGGAAACTTTTTCATTTATCAATTGACACTTTTTCATTTTTCAATTGAAACTTTTTCATTTTTCAATTGAAACTTATTCATTTTTAAATTGAAACTTTTTCATTTTTCAATTGAAACTTTTTCATTTTTCAATTCAAACTTTTTCATTTTTCAATTGAAACTTTTTCGTTTTTCAATTGAAAGTTTTTCATTTTTCAGTTGAAACTTTTTCATTTTTCAATTGAAACTTTTTATTTTTTAATTGAAACTTATTCATTTTTCAATTGAAACTTTTTCATTTTTCAATTGAAACTTTCATTTTTCAATTTAAACCTTTTCATTTTCAATTGACACTTTTTCATTTTTCAATTGAAACTTTTTCGTTTTTCAATTGAAAGTTTTTCATTTTTCATTTGAAACTTTTTCATTTTTCAATTGAAACTTTTTATTTTTTAATTGAAACTTTTTATTTTTTAATTGAAACTTTTTTATTTTCAATTGAAACTTTCTCATTTTTCTATTGAAACTTTTTCGTTTTTCAATTGAAACTTTTTCGTTTTTCAATTGAAACTTTTCATTTTTCAATTGACACTTTTTCATTTTTCAATTGAAACTTTTTCATTGATCAATTGACACTTTTTCATTTTTCAATTGAAACTTTTTCATTTTTCAATTGAAACTTTTTCATTTTTCAATTGAAACTTTCATTTTTCAATTTAAACCTTTTCATTTTCAATTAAAACTTTTTCATTTTTAAATTGAAACTTTTTCATTTATCAATTGACACTTTTTCATTTTTCAATTGAAACTTTTTCATTTTTCTATTGAAACGTTTTCGTTTTTAAATTGAAACTTATTCATTTTTCCAGTGAAAGTTTTTCATTTTTCAATTGAAAGTTTTTCATTTTTCAATTTAAACCTTTTCATTTTCAATTGAAACTTTTTCATTTTTCAATTGAAACTTTTTCATTTTTCAATTGAAACATTTTCATTTTTCAATGGAAACTTTTTAATTTTTCTATTGAAACTTTTTCATTTTTCTATTGAAACTTTTTCGTTTTTCAATTGAAACTTTTTCGTTTTTCAATTGAAACTCTTCATTTTTCAATTGACACTTTTTCATTTTTCAATTGAAACTTTTTCATTTTTCAATTGAAACATTTTCATTTTTCAATTGAAAATTTTCATTTTTCAATTGAAACTTTTTCATTTTTCAATTGAAACTTTTTCATTTTTCAATTGAAACTTTTTCATTTTTCAATTGAAACTTTTTCATTTTTCAATTGAAACTTTTTCGTTTTTCAATTGAAAGTTTTTCATTTTTCAGATGAAACTTTTTCATTTTTCAATTGAAACGTTTTCGTTTTTAAATTGAAACTTTTTCATTTTTCCAGTGAAAGTTTTTCATTTTTCAATTTAAACCTTTTCATTTTCAATTGAAACTTTTTCATTTATCAATTGACACTTTTTCATTTTTCAATTGAAACTTTTTCATTTTTCAATGGAAACTTTTTCATTTTTCAATTGAAACATTTTTATTTTTCAATGGAAACCTTTTCATCTTTCAATTCAAACTTTTTCATTTTTTAATTCAAACTTTTTCATTTTTCAATTGAAACATTTTCATTTTTCAATGGAAACTTTTTCATTTTTCTATTGAAACTTTTTCATTTTTCTATTGAAACTTTTTATTTTTTAATTGAAACTTTTTATTTTTTAATTGAAACTTTTTTATTTTCAATTGAAACTTTCTCATTTTTCTATTGAAACTTTTTCGTTTTTCAATTGAAACTTTTTCGTTTTTCAATTGAAACTTTTCATTTTTCAATTGACACTTTTTCATTTTTCAATTGAAACTTTTTCATTGATCAATTGACACTTTTTCATTTTTCAATTGAAACTTTTTCATTTTTCAATTGAAACTTTTTCATTTTTCAATTGAAACTTTCATTTTTCAATTTAAACCTTTTCATTTTCAATTAAAACTTTTTCATTTTTAAATTGAAACTTTTTCATTTATCAATTGACACTTTTTCATTTTTCAATTGAAACTTTTTCATTTTTCTATTGAAACGTTTTCGTTTTTAAATTGAAACTTATTCATTTTTCCAGTGAAAGTTTTTCATTTTTCAATTGAAAGTTTTTCATTTTTCAATTTAAACCTTTTCATTTTCAATTGAAACTTTTTCATTTTTCAATTGAAACTTTTTCATTTTTCAATTGAAACATTTTCATTTTTCAATGGAAACTTTTTAATTTTTCTATTGAAACTTTTTCATTTTTCTATTGAAACTTTTTCGTTTTTCAATTGAAACTTTTTCGTTTTTCAATTGAAACTCTTCATTTTTCAATTGACACTTTTTCATTTTTCAATTGAAACTTTTTCATTTTTCAATTGAAACATTTTCATTTTTCAATTGAAAATTTTCATTTTTCAATTGAAACTTTTTCATTTTTCAATTGAAACTTTTTCATTTTTCAATTGAAACTTTTTCATTTTTCAATTGAAACTTTTTCATTTTTCAATTGAAACTTTTTCGTTTTTCAATTGAAAGTTTTTCATTTTTCAGATGAAACTTTTTCATTTTTCAATTGAAACGTTTTCGTTTTTAAATTGAAACTTTTTCATTTTTCCAGTGAAAGTTTTTCATTTTTCAATTTAAACCTTTTCATTTTCAATTGAAACTTTTTCATTTATCAATTGACACTTTTTCATTTTTCAATTGAAACTTTTTCATTTTTCAATGGAAACTTTTTCATTTTTCAATTGAAACATTTTTATTTTTCAATGGAAACCTTTTCATCTTTCAATTCAAACTTTTTCATTTTTTAATTCAAACTTTTTCATTTTTCAATTGAAACATTTTCATTTTTCAATGGAAACTTTTTCATTTTTCTATTGAAACTTTTTCATTTTTCTATTGAAACCTTTTCATTTTTCAGTTGAAACTTTTTCATTTTTCAATTGAAACTTTTTCATTTTTCAATTGAAACTTTTTCATTTTTCAATGGAAACTTTTTCATTTTTCAATTGAAACATTTTCATTTATCAATGGAAACCTTTTCATCTTTCAATTCAAACTTTTTCATTTTTCAATTCAAACTTTTTCATTTTTCAATTGAAACTTTTTCATTTTTCAATGGAAACTTTTTCATTTATCAATTGACACTTTTTCATTTTTCAATTGAAACTTTTTCGTTTTTCAATTGAAACTTTTTCATTTTTCAATTTAAACCTTTTCATTTTCAATTGAAACTTTTTCATTTTTCAATTGAAACTTTTTCATTTTTCAATTGAAACTTTTCATTTTTCAATTGAAACTTTTTCATTTTTCAATTGAAACTTTTTCATTTTTCAATTCAAACTTATTCATTTTTAAATTGAGACTTTTTCATTTTTCAATTGAAACTTTTTCATTTTTCAATTGAAACTTTTTCATTTTTATATTGAAACTTTTTCGTTTTTAAATTGAAACTTTTTCATTTTTCCAGTGAAAGTTTTTCATATTTCAATTGAAAGTTTTTCATTTTTCAATTGAAACTTTTTCATTTTTCCAGTGAAACTTTTTCATTTTTCAATTGAAACTTATTCATTTTTCAATTGAAACTTATTCATTTTTCAATTGAAACTTTTTCATTTTTCAGTTGAAACTTTTTCGTTTTTCAATTGAAAGTTTTTTATTTTTCAATGGAAACCTTTTCATCTTTCAATTCAAACTTTTTCATTTTTTAATTCAAACTTTTTCATTTTTCAATTGAAACATTTTGATTTTTCAATGGAAACTTTTTCATTTTTCTATTGAAACTTTTTCATTTTTCTATTGAAACCTTTTCATTTTTCAGTTGAAACTTTTTCATTTTTCAATTGAAACTTTTTCATTTTTCAATTGAAACTTTTTCATTTTTCAATGGAAACTTTTTCATTTTTCAATTGAAACATTTTCATTTTTCAATGGAAACCTTTTCATCTTTCAATTCAAACTTTTTCATTTTTCATTTCAAACTTTTTCATTTTTCAATTCAAACTTTTTCATTTTTCAATGGAAACTTTTTCATTTATCAATTGACACTTTTTCATTTTTCAATTGAAACTTTTTCGTTTTTCAATTGAAACTTTTTCATTTTTCAATTTAAACCTTTTCATTTTCAATTGAAACTTTTTCATTTTTCAATTGAAACTTTTTTCATTTTTCAATTGAAACTTTTCATTTTTCAATTGAAACTTTTTCATTTTTCAATTGAAACTTTTTCATTTTTCAATTCTAACTTATTCATTTTTAAATTGAAACTTTTTCATTTTTCAATTGAAACTTTTTCATTTTCAATTGAAACTTTTTCATTTTTCAATTCAAACTTTTTCATTTTTCAATTGAAACTTTTTCATTTTTCAATTGAAACTTTTTCATTTTTCAATTGAAACTTTTCATTTTTCTATTGAAACTTTTTCATTTTTCTATTGAAACTTTTTCGTTTTTCAATTGAAACTTTTTCGTTTTTCAATTGAAACTCTTCATTTTTCAATTGACACTTTTTCATTTTTCAATTGAAACTTTTTCATTTTTCAATTGAAACTTTTTCATTTTTCAATGGAAACTTTTTCATTTATCAATTGACACTTTTTCATTTTTCAATTGAAACTTTTTCGTTTTTCAATTGAAACTTTTTCATTTTTCAATTTAAACCTTTTCATTTTCAATTGAAACTTTTTCATTTTCAATTGAAACTTTTTCATTTTTCAATTGAAACTTTTCATTTTTCAATTGAAACTTTTTCATTTTTCAATTGAAACTTTTTCATTTTTCAATTCAAACTTATTCATTTTTAAATTGAGACTTTTTCATTTTTCAATTGAAACTTTTTCATTTTTCAATTGAAACTTTTTCATTTTTATATTGAAACTTTTTCGTTTTTAAATTGAAACTTTTTCATTTTTCCAGTGAAAGTTTTTCATATTTCAATTGAAAGTTTTTCATTTTTCAATTGAAACTTTTTCATATTTCCAGTGAAACTTTTTCATTTTTCAATTGAAACTTATTCATTTTTCAATTGAAACTTATTCATTTTTCAATTGAAACTTTTTCATTTTTCAGTTGAAACTTTTTCGTTTTTCAATTGAAAGTTTTTTATTTTTCAATGGAAACCTTTTCATCTTTCAATTCAAACTTTTTCATTTTTTAATTCAAACTTTTTCATTTTTCAATTGAAACATTTTGATTTTTCAATGGAAACTTTTTCATTTTTCTATTGAAACTTTTTCATTTTTCTATTGAAACCTTTTCATTTTTCAGTTGAAACTTTTTCATTTTTCAATTGAAACTTTTTCATTTTTCAATTGAAACTTTTTCATTTTTCAATGGAAACTTTTTCATTTTTCAATTGAAACATTTTCATTTTTCAATGGAAACCTTTTCATCTTTCAATTCAAACTTTTTCATTTTTCATTTCAAACTTTTTCATTTTTCAATTCAAACTTTTTCATTTTTCAATGGAAACTTTTTCATTTATCAATTGACACTTTTTCATTTTTCAATTGAAACTTTTTCGTTTTTCAATTGAAACTTTTTCATTTTTCAATTTAAACCTTTTCATTTTCAATTGAAACTTTTTCATTTTTCAATTGAAACTTTTTTCATTTTTCAATTGAAACTTTTCATTTTTCAATTGAAACTTTTTCATTTTTCAATTGAAACTTTTTCATTTTTCAATTCTAACTTATTCATTTTTAAATTGAAACTTTTTCATTTTTCAATTGAAACTTTTTCATTTTCAATTGAAACTTTTTCATTTTTCAATTCAAACTTTTTCATTTTTCAATTGAAACTTTTTCGTTTTTCAATTGAAACTTTTTCGTTTTTCAATTGAAACTCTTCATTTTTCAATTGACACTTTTTCATTTTTCAATTGAAACTTTTTCATTTTTCAATTGAAACTTTTTCATTTTTCAATTGAAAATTTTCATTTTTCAATTGAAACTTTTTCATTTTTCAATTGAAACTTTTTCATTTTTCAATTGAAACTTTTTCATTTTTCAATTGAAACTTTTTCGTTTTTCAATTAAAAGTTTTTCATTTTTCAGATGAAACTTTTTCATTTTTCAATTGAAACGTTTTCGTTTTTAAATTGAAACTTTTTCATTTTTCCAGTGAAAGTTTTTCATTTTTCAATTTAAACCTTTTCATTTTCAATTGAAACTTTTTCATTTATCAATTGACACTTTTTCATTTTTCAATTGAAACTTTTTCATTTTTCAATGGAAACTTTTTCATTTTTCAATTGAAACATTTTTATTTTTCAATGGAAACCTTTTCATCTTTCAATTCAAACTTTTTCATTTTTTAATTCAAACTTTTTCATTTTTCAATTGAAACATTTTCATTTTTCAATGGAAACTTTTTCATTTTTCTATTGAAACTTTTTCATTTTTCTATTGAAACCTTTTCATTTTTCAGTTGAAACTTTTTCATTTTTCAATTGAAACTTTTTCATTTTTCAATTGAAACTTTTTCATTTTTCAATGGAAACTTTTTCATTTTTCAATTGAAACATTTTCATTTATCAATGGAAACCTTTTCATCTTTCAATTCAAACTTTTTCATTTTTCAATTCAAACTTTTTCATTTTTCAATTGAAACTTTTTCATTTTTCAATGGAAACTTTTTCATTTATCAATTGACACTTTTTCATTTTTCAATTGAAACTTTTTCGTTTTTCAATTGAAACTTTTTCATTTTTCAATTTAAACCTTTTCATTTTCAATTGAAACTTTTTCATTTTTCAATTGAAACTTTTTCATTTTTCAATTGAAACTTTTCATTTTTCAATTGAAACTTTTTCATTTTTCAATTGAAACTTTTTCATTTTTCAATTCAAACTTATTCATTTTTAAATTGAGACTTTTTCATTTTTCAATTGAAACTTTTTCATTTTTATATTGAAACTTTTTCGTTTTTAAATTGAAACTTTTTCATTTTTCCAGTGAAAGTTTTTCATATTTCAATTGAAAGTTTTTCATTTTTCAATTGAAACTTTTTCATTTTTCCAGTGAAACTTTTTCATTTTTCAATTGAAACTTATTCATTTTTCAATTGAAACTTATTCATTTTTCAATTGAAACTTTTTCATTTTTCAGTTGAAACTTTTTCGTTTTTCAATTGAAAGTTTTTTATTTTTCAATGGAAACCTTTTCATCTTTCAATTCAAACTTTTTCATTTTTTAATTCAAACTTTTTCATTTTTCAATTGAAACATTTTGATTTTTCAATGGAAACTTTTTCATTTTTCTATTGAAACTTTTTCATTTTTCTATTGAAACCTTTTCATTTTTCAGTTGAAACTTTTTCATTTTTCAATTGAAACTTTTTCATTTTTCAATTGAAACTTTTTCATTTTTCAATGGAAACTTTTTCATTTTTCAATTGAAACATTTTCATTTTTCAATGGAAACCTTTTCATCTTTCAATTCAAACTTTTTCATTTTTCATTTCAAACTTTTTCATTTTTCAATTCAAACTTTTTCATTTTTCAATGGAAACTTTTTCATTTATCAATTGACACTTTTTCATTTTTCAATTGAAACTTTTTCGTTTTTCAATTGAAACTTTTTCATTTTTCAATTTAAACCTTTTCATTTTCAATTGAAACTTTTTCATTTTTCAATTGAAACTTTTTTCATTTTTCAATTGAAACTTTTCATTTTTCAATTGAAACTTTTTCATTTTTCAATTGAAACTTTTTCATTTTTCAATTCTAACTTATTCATTTTTAAATTGAAACTTTTTCATTTTTCAATTGAAACTTTTTCATTTTCAATTAAAACTTTTTCATTTTTCAATTCAAACTTTTTCATTTTTCAATTGAAACTTTTTCATTTTTCAATTGAAACTTTTTCATTTTTCAATTGAAACTTTTCATTTTTCAATTGAAACTTTTTCATTTTTCAATTGAAACTTTTTCATTTTTCAATTCAAACTTATTCATTTTTAAATTGAAACTTTTTCATTTTTCAATTGAAACTTTTTCATTTTTCAATTGAAACTTTTTCATTTTTATATTGAAACTTTTTCGTTTTTAAATTGAAACTTTTTCATTTTTCCAGTGAAAGTTTTTCATTTTTCAATTGAAACTTTTTCATTTTTCCAGTGAAACTTTTTCATTTTTCAATTGAAACTTATTCATTTTTCAATTGAAACTTATTCATTTTTCAATTGAAACTTTTTCATTTTTCAGTTGAAACTTTTTCGTTTTTCAATTGAAAGTTTTTTATTTTTCTATGGAAACCTTTTCATCTTTCAATTCAAACTTTTTCATTTTTTAATTCAAACTTTTTCATTTTTCAATTGAAACATTTTGATTTTTCAATGGAAACTTTTTCATTTTTCTATTGAAACTTTTTCATTTTTCAATTGAAAGTTTTTCATTTTTCAGTTGAAACTTTTTCATTTTTCAATTGAAACTTTTTATTTTTTAATTGAAACTTATTCATTTTTCAATTGAAACTTTTTCATTTTTCAATTGAAACTTTCATTTTTCAATTTAAACCTTTTCATTTTCAATTGACACTTTTTCATTTTTCAATTGAAACGTTTTCGTTTTTAAATTGAAACGTTTTCGTTTTTAAATTGAAACTTTTTCATTTTTCCAGTGAAAGTTTTTCATTTTTCAATTGAAAGTTTTTCATTTTTCAATTGAAACTTATTCATTTTTCAATTGAAACTTTTTCATTTTTCAATTTAAACCTTTTCATTTTTCAATTGAAACTTTTTCATTTTTCAATTGAAACTTTTTCATTTTTCAATGGAAACTTTTTCATTTTTCAATTGAAACATTTTCATTTTTCAATGGAAACTTTTTCATTTTTCAATTGAAACTTTTTCATTTTTCCAGTGAAACTTTTTCATTTTTCAATTGAAACTTTTTCATTTTTCAATTTAAACCTTTTCATTTTCAATTGAAACTTTTTCATTTATCAATTGACACTTTTTCATTTTTCTATTAAATCCTTTTCATTTTTCAATTGAAACTTTTTCATTTTTCAATTGAAACTTTTTCATTTTTCAATTGAAACTTTTTCATTTTTCAATTGAAACTTTTTCATTTTTCAATGGAAACTTTTTCATTTTTCAATTGAAACATTTTCATTTTTCAATGGAAACTTTTTCATTTTTCTATTGAAACTTTTTCATTTTTCTATTGAAACCTTTTCATTTTTCAGTTGAAACTTTTTCATTTTTCAATTGAAACTTTTTCATTTTTCAATTGAAACTTTTTCATTTTTCAATGGAAACTTTTTCATTTTTCAATTGAAACATTTTCATTTTTCAATGGAAACCTTTTCATCTTTCAATTCAAACTTTTTCATTTTTCATTTCAAACTTTTTCATTTTTCAATTCAAACTTTTTCATTTTTCAATGGAAACTTTTTCATTTATCAATTGACACTTTTTCATTTTTCAATTGAAACTTTTTCGTTTTTCAATTGAAACTTTTTCATTTTTCAATTTAAACCTTTTCATTTTCAATTGAAACTTTTTCATTTTTCAATTGACACTTTTTTCATTTTTCAATTGAAACTTTTTCATTTTTCAATTGAAACTTATTCATTTTTAAATTGAAACTTTTTCATTTTTCAATTGAAACTTTTTCATTTTTCAATTCAAACTTTTTCATTTTTCAATTGAAACTTTTTCGTTTTTCAATTGAAAGTTTTTCATTTTTCAGTTGAAACTTTTTCATTTTTCAATTGAAACTTTTTATTTTTTAATTGAAACTTATTCATTTTTCAATTGAAACTTTTTCATTTTTCAATTGAAACTTTCATTTTTCAATTTAAACCTTTTCATTTTCAATTGACACTTTTTCATTTTTCAATTGAAACTTTTTCGTTTTTCAATTGAAAGTTTTTCATTTTTCATTTGAAACTTTTTCATTTTTCAATTGAAACTTTTTATTTTTTAATTGAAACTTTTTATTTTTTAATTGAAACTTTTTTATTTTCAATTGAAACTTTCTCATTTTTCTATTGAAACTTTTTCGTTTTTCAATTGAAACTTTTTCGTTTTTCAATTGAAACTTTTCATTTTTCAATTGACACTTTTTCATTTTTCAATTGAAACTTATTCATTGATCAATTGACACTTTTTCATTTTTCAATTGAAACTTTTTCATTTTTCAATTGAAACTTTTTCATTTTTCAATTGAAACTTTCATTTTTCAATTTAAACCTTTTCATTTTCAATTGAAACTTTTTCATTGATCAATTGACACTTTTTCATTTTTCAATTGAAACGTTTTCGTTTTTAAATTGAAACTTATTCATTTTTCCAGTGAAAGTTTTTCATTTTTCAATTGAAAGTTTTTCATTTTTCAATTTAAACCTTTTCATTTTCAATTGAAACTTTTTCATTTT
This sequence comes from Odiellus spinosus, assembly GCA_963920705.1. Taxonomy (NCBI): domain Eukaryota; kingdom Metazoa; phylum Arthropoda; class Arachnida; order Opiliones; family Phalangiidae; genus Odiellus; species Odiellus spinosus. The sequence goes on from OY987226.1 coordinate 29,983,507, forward strand.
TCAATTGAAACTTTTTCATTTTTCAATTGAAACATTTTCATTTTTCAATGGAAACTTTTTAATTTTTCTATTGAAACTTTTTCATTTTTCTATTGAAACTTTTTCGTTTTTCAATTGAAACTTTTTCGTTTTTCAATTGAAACTCTTCATTTTTCAATTGACACTTTTTCATTTTTCAATTGAAACTTTTTCATTTTTCAATTGAAACTTTTTCATTTTTCAATTGAAAATTTTCATTTTTCAATTGAAACTTTTTCATTTTTCAATTGAAACTTTTTCATTTTTCAATTGAAACTTTTTCATTTTTCAATTGAAACTTTTTCGTTTTTCAATTGAAAGTTTTTCATTTTTCAGATGAAACTTTTTAATTTTTCAATTGAAACGTTTTCGTTTTTAAATTGAAACTTTTTCATTTTTCCAGTGAAAGTTTTTCATTTTTCAATTTAAACCTTTTCATTTTCAATTGAAACTTTTTCATTTATCAATTGACACTTTTTCATTTTTCAATTGAAACTTTTTCATTTTTCAATGGAAACTTTTTCATTTTTCAATTGAAACATTTTTATTTTTCAATGGAAACCTTTTCATCTTTCAATTCAAACTTTTTCATTTTTTAATTCAAACTTTTTCATTTTTCAATTGAAACATTTTCATTTTTCAATGGAAACTTTTTCATTTTTCTATTGAAACTTTTTCATTTTTCTATTGAAACCTTTTCATTTTTCAGTTGAAACTTTTTCATTTTTCAATTGAAACTTTTTCATTTTTCAATTGAAACTTTTTCATTTTTCAATGGAAACTTTTTCATTTTTCAATTGAAACATTTTCATTTATCAATGGAAACCTTTTCATCTTTCAATTCAAACTTTTTCATTTTTCAATTCAAACTTTTTCATTTTTCAATTGAAACTTTTTCATTTTTCAATGGAAACTTTTTCATTTATCAATTGACACTTTTTCATTTTTCAATTGAAACTTTTTCGTTTTTCAATTGAAACTTTTTCATTTTTCAATTTAAACCTTTTCATTTTCAATTGAAACTTTTTCATTTTTCAATTGAAACTTTTTCATTTTTCAATTGAAACTTTTCATTTTTCAATTGAAACTTTTTCATTTTTCAATTGAAACTTTTTCATTTTTCAATTCAAACTTTTTCATTTTTAAATTGAAACTTTTTCATTTTTCAATTGAAACTTTTTCATTTTTCAATTGAAACTTTTTCATTTTTATATTGAAACTTTTTCGTTTTTAAATTGAAACTTTTTCATTTTTCCAGTGAAAGTTTTTCATATTTCAATTGAAAGTTTTTCATTTTTCAATTGAAACTTTTTCATTTTTCAATTGAAACTTTTTCATTTTTCAGTTGAAACTTTTTCGTTTTTCAATTGAAAGTTTTTTATTTTTCAATGGAAACCTTTTCATCTTTCAATTCAAACTTTTTCATTTTTTAATTCAAACTTTTTCATTTTTCAATTGAAACATTTTGATTTTTCAATGGAAACTTTTTCATTTTTCTATTGAAACTTTTTCATTTTTCTATTGAAACCTTTTCATTTTTCAGTTGAAACTTTTTCATTTTTCAATTGAAACTTTTTCATTTTTCAATTGAAACTTTTTCATTTTTCAATGGAAACTTTTTCATTTTTCAATTGAAACATTTTCATTTTTCAATGGAAACCTTTTCATCTTTCAATTCAAACTTTTTCATTTTTCATTTCAAACTTTTTCATTTTTCAATTCAAACTTTTTCATTTTTCAATGGAAACTTTTTCATTTATCAATTGACACTTTTTCATTTTTCAATTGAAACTTTTTCGTTTTTCAATTGAAACTTTTTCATTTTTCAATTTAAACCTTTTCATTTTCAATTGAAACTTTTTCATTTTTCAATTGAAACTTTTTTCATTTTTCAATTGAAACTTTTCATTTTTCAATTGAAACTTTTTCATTTTTCAATTGAAACTTTTTCATTTTTCAATTCTAACTTATTCATTTTTAAATTGAAACTTTTTCATTTTTCAATTGAAACTTTTTCATTTTTCAATTCAAACTTTTTCATTTTTCAATTGAAACTTTTTCGTTTTTCAATTGAAAGTTTTTCATTTTTCAGTTGAAACTTTTTCATTTTTCAATTGAAACTTTTTATTTTTTAATTGAAACTTATTCATTTTTCAATTGAAACTTTTTCATTTTTCAATTGAAACTTTCATTTTTCAATTTAAACCTTTTCATTTTCAATTGACACTTTTTCATTTTTCAATTGAAACGTTTTCGTTTTTAAATTGAAACGTTTTCGTTTTTAAATTGAAACTTTTTCATTTTTGTAGTGAAAGTTTTTCATTTTTCAATTGAAAGTTTTTCATTTTTCAATTGAAACTTATTCATTTTTCAATTGAAACTTTTTCATTTTTCAATTTAAACCTTTTCATTTTCAATTGAAACTTTTTCATTTATCAATTGACACTTTTTCATTTTTCTATTAAAACCTTTTCATTTTTCAATTGAAACTTTTTCATTTTTCAATTGAAACTTTTTCATTTTTCAATGGAAACTTTTTCATTTTTCAATTGAAACATTTTCATTTTTCAATGGAAACCTTTTCATCTTTCAATTCACCTTTTTCATTTTTTAATTCAATCTTTTTCATTTTTCAATTGAAACATTTTCATTTTTCAATGGAAACTTTTTCATTTTTCAATTGAAACTTTTTCATTTTTCCAGTGAAACTTTTTCATTTTTCAATTGAAACTTTTTCATTTTTCAATTTAAACCTTTTCATTTTCAATTGAAACTTTTTCATTTATCAATTGACACTTTTTCATTTTTCTATTAAATCCTTTTCATTTTTCAATTGAAACTTTTTCATTTTTCAATTGAAACTTTTTCATTTTTCAATTGAAACTTTTTCATTTTTCAATTGAAACTTTTTCATTTTTCAATGGAAACTTTTTCATTTTTCAATTGAAACATTTTCATTTTTCAATGGAAACTTTTTCATTTTTCTATTGAAACTTTTTCATTTTTCTATTGAAACCTTTTCATTTTTCAGTTGAAACTTTTTCATTTTTCAATTGAAACTTTTTCATTTTTCAATTGAAACTTTTTCATTGATCAATAAACACTTTTTCATTTTTCAATTGAAACGTTTTCGTTTTTAAATTGAAACTTTTTCATTTTTCAATTGAAACTTTTTCATTTTTCAATTGAAACATTTTCATTTTTCAATGGAAACCTTTTCATCTTTCAATTCAAACTTTTTCATTTTTCATTTCAAACTTTTTCATTTTTCAATTCAAACTTTTTCATTTTTCAATGGAAACTTTTTCATTTATCAATTGACACTTTTTCATTTTTCAATTGAAACTTTTTCGTTTTTCAATTGAAACTTTTTCATTTTTCAATTTAAACCTTTTCATTTTCAATTGAAACTTTTTCATTTTTCAATTGAAACTTTTTTCATTTTTCAATTGAAACTTTTCATTTTTCAATTGAAACTTTTTCATTTTTCAATTGAAACTTTTTCATTTTTCAATTCTAACTTATTCATTTTTAAATTGAAACTTTTTCATTTTTCAATTGAAACTTTTTCATTTTTCAATGGAAACTTTTTCATTTTTCAATTGAAACATTTTCATTTATCAATGGAAACCTTTTCATCTTTCAATTCAAACTTTTTCATTTTTCAATTCAAACTTTTTCATTTTTCAATTGAAACTTTTTCATTTTTCAATGGAAACTTTTTCATTTATCAATTGACACTTTTTAATTTTTCAATGAAACTTTTTCGTTTTTCAATTGAAACTTTTTCATTTTTCAATTTAAACCTTTTCATTTTCAATTGAAACTTTTTCATTTTTCAATTGAAACTTTTTCATTTTTCAATTGAAACTTTTCATTTTTCAATTGAAACTTTTCATTTTTCATTTGAAACTTTTTCATTGATCAATTGACACTTTTTCATTTTTCAATTGAAACGTTTTCGTTTTTAAATTGAAACTTTTTCATTTTTCCAGTGAAAGTTTTTCATTTATCAATTGACACTTTTTCATTTTTCAATTGAAACTTTTTCGTTTTTCAATTGAAACTTTTTCATTTTTCAATTTAAACCTTTTCATTTTCAATTGAAACTTTTTCATTTATCAATTGTCAATTTTTCATTTTTCAATTGAAACTTTTTCGTTTTTCCATTGAAACATTTTCATTTTTCAATTGAAACTTTTTATTTTTCAATTGAAACTTTTTCATTTTTAAATTGAAACTTTTTCATTTATCAATTGACAGTTTTTCATTTTTCAATTGAAACTTTTTCGTTTTTCAATTGAAAGTTTTTCATTTTTCAATTGAAACTTTTTATTTTTTAATTGAAACTTTTTATTTTTTAATTGAAACTTTTTTATTTTCAATTGAAACTTTTTCATTTTTCTATTGAAACTTTTTCGTTTTTCAATTGAAACTTTTCATTTTTCAATTGACACTTTTTCATTTTTCAATTGAAACTTTTTCATTTTTCAATTGAAACTTTTTCATTTTTCAATTTAAACCTTTTCATTTTCAATTGAAACTTTTTCATTTATCAATTGACACTTTTTCATTTTTCAATTGAAACTTTTTCATTTTTCAATTGAAACTTTTTCATTTTTCAATTGAAACTTTCATTTTTCAATTTAAACCTTTTCATTTTTCAATTGAAACGTTTTCGTTTTTAAATTGAAACTTTTTCATTTTTCCAGTGAAAGTTTTTCATTTTTCAATTGAAAGATTTTCATTTTTCAATTTAAACCTTTTCATTTTCAATGAAACTTTTTCATTTTTCAATTGAAACTTTTTCATTTTTCAATTGAAACTTTTTATTTTTTAATTGAAACTTATTCATTTTTCAATTGAAACTTTTTCATTTTTCAATTGAAACTTTCATTTTTCAATTTAAACCTTTTCATTTTCAATTGAAACTTTTACATTTATCAATTGACACTTTTTCATTTTTCAATTGAAACGTTTTCGTTTTTAAATTGAAACTTTTTCATTTTTCCAGTGAAAGTTTTTCATTTTTCAATTGAAAGTTTTTCATTTTTCAATTGAAACCTTTTCATTTTCAATTGAAACTTTTTCATTTATCAATTGACACTTTTTCATTTTTCTATTAAATCCTTTTCATTTTTCAATTGAAACTTTTTCATTTTTCAATTGAAACTTTTTCATTTTTCAATTGAAACTTATTCATTTTTCAATTAAAACTTATTCATTTTTCAATTGAAACTTTTTCATTTTTCAATGGAAACTTTTTCATTTTTCAATTGAAACTTTTTCATTTTTCAATTGAAACTTTTTCATTTTTTAATGGAAACCTTTTCATCTTTCAATTCAAATTTTTCATTTTTTAATTGAAACATTTTCATTTTTCAATGGAAACTTTTTCATTTTTCTATTGAAACTTTTTCATTTTTCTATTGAAACCTTTTCATTTTTCAGTTGAAACTTTTTCATTTTTCAATTGAAACTTTTTCATTTTTCAATTGAAACTTTTTCATTTTTCAATGGAAACATTTTCATTTTTCAATGGAAACCTTTTCATCTTTCAATTCAAACTTTTTCATTTTTCAATTCAAACTTTTTCATTTTTCAATTGAAACTTTTTCATTTTTCAATTGAAACTTTCATTTTTCAATTTAAACCTTTTCATTTTTCAATTGAAACGTTTTCGTTTTTAAATTGAAACTTTTTCATTTTTCCAGTGAAAGTTTTTCATTTTTCAATTGAAAGTTTTTCATTTTTCAATTTAAACCTTTTCATTTTCAATGAAACTTTTTCATTTTTCAATTGAAACTTTTTCATTTTTCAATTGAAACTTTTTATTTTTTAATTGAAACTTATTCATTTTTCAATTGAAACTTTTTCATTTTTCAATTGAAACTTTCATTTTTCAATTTAAACCTTTTCATTTTCAATTGAAACTTTTACATTTATCAATTGACACTTTTTCATTTTTCAATTGAAACGTTTTCGTTTTTAAATTGAAACTTTTTCATTTTTCCAGTGAAAGTTTTTCATTTTTCAATTGAAAGTTTTTCATTTTTCAATTGAAACCTTTTCATTTTCAATTGAAACTTTTTCATTTATCAATTGACACTTTTTCATTTTTCTATTAAATCCTTTTCATTTTTCAATTGAAACTTTTTCATTTTTCAATTGAAACTTTTTCATTTTTCAATTGAAACTTATTCATTTTTCAATTAAAACTTATTCATTTTTCAATTGAAACTTTTTCATTTTTCAATGGAAACTTTTTCATTTTTCAATTGAAACTTTTTCATTTTTCAATTGAAACTTTTTCATTTTTTAATGGAAACCTTTTCATCTTTCAATTCAAACTTTTTCATTTTTTAATTGAAACATTTTCATTTTTCAATGGAAACTTTTTCATTTTTCTATTGAAACTTTTTCATTTTTCTATTGAAACCTTTTCATTTTTCAGTTGAAACTTTTTCATTTTTCAATTGAAACTTTTTCATTTTTCAATTGAAACTTTTTCATTTTTCAATGGAAACATTTTCATTTTTCAATGGAAACCTTTTCATCTTTCAATTCAAACTTTTTCATTTTTCAATTCAAACTTTTTCATTTTTCAATTCAAACTTTTTCATTTTTCAATTGAAACTTTTTCATTTTTCAATTGAAACTTTTTCATTTTTCAATTGAAACGTTTTCGTTTTTCAATTGAAACTTTTTCATTTTTCTATTTAAACCTTTTCATTTTTCAATTTAAACCTTTTCATTTTTCAATTTAAACCTTTCATTTTCAATTGAAACTTTTTCATTTATCAATTGACACTTTTTCTTTTTTCAATTGAAACGTTTTCGTTTTTAAATTGAAACTTTTTCATTTTTCCAGTGAAAGTTTTTCATTTTTCAATTGAAACTTTTTAATTTTTCTATTGAAACCTTTTCATTTTTCAGTTGAAACTTTTTCATTTTTCAATTGAAACTTTTTCATTTTTGAATTGAAACTTTTTCATTTTTCAATGGAAACTTTTTCATTTTTCTATTGAAACATTTTCATTTTTCAATGGAAACCTTTTCATCTTTCAATTTAAACCTTTTCATTTTCAATTGAAACTTTTTCATTTATCAATTGTCAATTTTTCATTTTTCAATTGAAACTTTTTCGTTTTTCAATTGAAACATTTTCATTTTTCAATTGAAACTTTTTATTTTTCAATTGAAACTTTTTCATTTTTAAATTGAAACTTTTTCATTTATCAATTGACACTTTTTCATTTTTCAATTGAAACTTTTTCGTTTTTCAATTGAAAGTTTTTCATTTTTCATTTGAAACTTTTTATTTTTTAATTGAAACTTTTTTATTTTCAATTGAAACTTTTTCATTTTTCTATTGAAACTTTTTCGTTTTTCAATTGAAACTTTTTCGTTTTTCAATTGAAACTTTTCATTTTTCAATTGACACTTTTTCATTTTTCAATTGAAACTTTTTCATTTTTCAATTGAAACTTTTTCATTTTTCAATTGAAACTTTCATTTTTCAATTTAAAAATTTTCATTTTCAATTGAAACTTTTTCATTGATCAATTGACACTTTTTCATTTTTCAATTGAAACGTTTTCGTTTTTAAATTGAAACTTTTTCATTTTTCCAGTGAAAGTTTTTCATTTTTCAATTGAAAGTTTTTCATTTTTCAATTTAAACCTTTTCATTTTCAATTGAAACTTTTACATTTATCAATTGACACTTTTTCATTTTTCAATTGAAACGTTTTCGTTTTTAAATTGAAACTTTTTCATTTTTCCAGTGAAAGTTTTTCATTTTTCAATTGAAAGTTTTTCATTTTTCAATTGAAACCTTTTCATTTTCAATTGAAACTTTTTCATTTATCAATTGACACTTTTTCATTTTTCTATTAAATCTTTTTCATTTTTCAATTGAAACTTTTTCATTTTTCAATTGAAACTTTTTCATTTTTCAATTGAAACTTTTTCATTTTTCAATGGAAACTTTTTCATTTTTCAATTGAAACTTTTTCATTTTTCAATGGAAACTTTTTCATTTTTCAATTGAAACGTTTTCGTTTTTAAATTGAAACTTTCATTTTTCCAGTGAAAGTTTTTCATTTTTCAATTGAAAGTTTTTCATTTTTCAATTGAAAGTTTTTCATTTTTCAATTGAAACCTTTTCATTTTCAATTGAAACTTTTTCATTTATCAATTGACACTTTTTCATTTTTCTATTAAATCCTTTTCAATTTTCAATTGAAACTTTTTCATTTTTCAATTGAAACTTTTTCATTTTTCAATTGAAACTTATTCATTTTTCAATTAAAACTTATTCATTTTTCAATTGAAACTTTTTCATTTTTCAATGGAAACTTTTTCATTTTTCAATTGAAACTTTTTCATTTTTCAATTGAAAGTTTTTCATTTTTCAATTGAAACCTTTTCATTTTCAATTGAAACTTTTTCATTTATCAATTGACACTTTTTCATTTTTCTATTAAATCCTTTTCATTTTTCAATTGAAACTTTTTCATTTTTCAATTAAAACTTATTCATTTTTCAATTGAAACTTTTTCATTTTTCAATGGAAACTTTTTCATTTTTCAATTGAAACGTTTTCGTTTTTAAATTGAAACTTTCATTTTTCCAGTGAAAGTTTTTCATTTTTCAATTGAAAGTTTTTCATTTTTCAATTGAAAGTTTTTCATTTTTCAATTGAAACCTTTTCATTTTCAATTGAAACTTTTTCATTTATCAATTGACACTTTTTCATTTTTCTATTAAATCCTTTTCAATTTTCAATTGAAACTTTTTCATTTTTCAATTGAAACTTTTTCATTTTTCAATTGAAACTTATTCATTTTTCAATTAAAACTTATTCATTTTTCAATTGAAACTTTTTCATTTTTCAATGGAAACTTTTTCATTTTTCAATTGAAACTTTTTCATTTTTCAATTGAAACTTTTTCATTTTTTAATGGAAACCTTTTCATCTTTCAATTTAAACTTTTTCATTTTTTAATTCAAACTTTTTCATTTTTCAATTGAAACATTTTCATTTTTCAATGGAAACTTTTTCATTTTTCTATTGAAACTTTTTCATTTTTCTATTGAAACCTTTTCATTTTTCAGTTGAAACTTTTTCATTTTTCAATTGAAACTTTTTCATTTTTCAATTGAAACTTTTTCATTTTTCAATGGAAACATTTTCATTTTTCAATGGAAACCTTTTCATCTTTCAATTCAAACTTTTTCATTTTTCAATTCAAACTTTTTCATTTTTCAATTGAAACTTTTTCATTTTTCAATTGAAACTTTCATTTTTCAATTTAAACCTTTTCATTTTTCAATTGAAACGTTTTCGTTTTTAAATTGAAACTTTTTCATTTTTCCAGTGAAAGTTTTTCATTTTTCAATTGAAAGTTTTTCATTTTTCAATTTAAACCTTTTCATTTTCAATGAAACTTTTTCATTTTTCAATTGAAACTTTTTCATTTTTCAATTGAAACTTTTTATTTTTTAATTGAAACTTATTCATTTTTCAATTGAAACTTTTTCATTTTTCAATTGAAACTTTCATTTTTCAATTTAAACCTTTTCATTTTCAATTGAAACTTTTACATTTATCAATTGACACTTTTTCATTTTTCAATTGAAACGTTTTCGTTTTTAAATTGAAACTTTTTCATTTTTCCAGTGAAAGTTTTTCATTTTTCAATTGAAAGTTTTTCATTTTTCAATTGAAACCTTTTCATTTTCAATTGAAACTTTTTCATTTATCAATTGACACTTTTTCATTTTTCTATTAAATCCTTTTCATTTTTCAATTGAAACTTTTTCATTTTTCAATTGAAACTTTTTCATTTTTCAATTGAAACTTATTCATTTTTCAATTAAAACTTATTCATTTTTCAATTGAAACTTTTTCATTTTTCAATGGAAACTTTTTCATTTTTCAATTGAAACTTTTTCATTTTTCAATTGAAACTTTTTCATTTTTTAATGGAAACCTTTTCATCTTTCAATTCAAACTTTTTCATTTTTTAATTGAAACATTTTCATTTTTCAATGGAAACTTTTTCATTTTTCTATTGAAACTTTTTCATTTTTCTATTGAAACCTTTTCATTTTTCAGTTGAAACTTTTTCATTTTTCAATTGAAACTTTTTCATTTTTCAATTGAAACTTTTTCATTTTTCAATGGAAACATTTTCATTTTTCAATGGAAACCTTTTCATCTTTCAATTCAAACTTTTTCATTTTTCAATTCAAACTTTTTCATTTTTCAATTCAAACTTTTTCATTTTTCAATTGAAACTTTTTCATTTTTCAATTGAAACTTTTTCATTTTTCAATTGAAACGTTTTCGTTTTTCAATTGAAACTTTTTCATTTTTCTATTTAAACCTTTTCATTTTTCAATTTAAACCTTTTCATTTTTCAATTTAAACCTTTCATTTTCAATTGAAACTTTTTCATTTATCAATTGACACTTTTTCTTTTTTCAATTGAAACGTTTTCGTTTTTAAATTGAAACTTTTTCATTTTTCCAGTGAAAGTTTTTCATTTTTCAATTGAAACTTTTTAATTTTTCTATTGAAACCTTTTCATTTTTCAGTTGAAACTTTTTCATTTTTCAATTGAAACTTTTTCATTTTTGAATTGAAACTTTTTCATTTTTCAATGGAAACTTTTTCATTTTTCTATTGAAACATTTTCATTTTTCAATGGAAACCTTTTCATCTTTCAATTTAAACCTTTTCATTTTCAATTGAACCTTTTTCATTTATCAATTGTCAATTTTTCATTTTTCAATTGAAACTTTTTCGTTTTTCAATTGAAACATTTTCATTTTTCAATTGAAACTTTTTATTTTTCAATTGAAACTTTTTCATTTTTAAATTGAAACTTTTTCATTTATCAATTGACACTTTTTCATTTTTCAATTGAAACTTTTTCGTTTTTCAATTGAAAGTTTTTCATTTTTCATTTGAAACTTTTTATTTTTTAATTGAAACTTTTTTATTTTCAATTGAAACTTTTTCATTTTTCTATTGAAACTTTTTCGTTTTTCAATTGAAACTTTTTCGTTTTTCAATTGAAACTTTTCATTTTTCAATTGACACTTTTTCATTTTTCAATTGAAACTTTTTCATTTTTCAATTGAAACTTTTTCATTTTTCAATTGAAACTTTCATTTTTCAATTTAAAAATTTTCATTTTCAATTGAAACTTTTTCATTGATCAATTGACACTTTTTCATTTTTCAATTGAAACGTTTTCGTTTTTAAATTGAAACTTTTTCATTTTTCCAGTGAAAGTTTTTCATTTTTCAATTGAAAGTTTTTCATTTTTCAATTTAAACCTTTTCATTTTCAATTGAAACTTTTACATTTATCAATTGACACTTTTTCATTTTTCAATTGAAACGTTTTCGTTTTTAAATTGAAACTTTTTCATTTTTCCAGTGAAAGTTTTTCATTTTTCAATTGAAAGTTTTTCATTTTTCAATTGAAACCTTTTCATTTTCAATTGAAACTTTTTCATTTATCAATTGACACTTTTTCATTTTTCTATTAAATCTTTTTCATTTTTCAATTGAAACTTTTTCATTTTTCAATTGAAACTTTTTCATTTTTCAATTGAAACTTTTTCATTTTTCAATGGAAACTTTTTCATTTTTCAATTGAAACTTTTTCATTTTTCAATGGAAACTTTTTCATTTTTCAATTGAAACGTTTTCGTTTTTAAATTGAAACTTTCATTTTTCCAGTGAAAGTTTTTCATTTTTCAATTGAAAGTTTTTCATTTTTCAATTGAAAGTTTTTCATTTTTCAATTGAAACCTTTTCATTTTCAATTGAAACTTTTTCATTTATCAATTGACACTTTTTCATTTTTCTATTAAATCCTTTTCAATTTTCAATTGAAACTTTTTCATTTTTCAATTGAAACTTTTTCATTTTTCAATTGAAACTTATTCATTTTTCAATTAAAACTTATTCATTTTTCAATTGAAACTTTTTCATTTTTCAATGGAAACTTTTTCATTTTTCAATTGAAACTTTTTCATTTTTCAATTGAAAGTTTTTCATTTTTCAATTGAAACCTTTTCATTTTCAATTGAAACTTTTTCATTTATCAATTGACACTTTTTCATTTTTCTATTAAATCCTTTTCATTTTTCAATTGAAACTTTTTCATTTTTCAATTAAAACTTATTCATTTTTCAATTGAAACTTTTTCATTTTTCAATGGAAACTTTTTCATTTTTCAATTGAAACGTTTTCGTTTTTAAATTGAAACTTTCATTTTTCCAGTGAAAGTTTTTCATTTTTCAATTGAAAGTTTTTCATTTTTCAATTGAAAGTTTTTCATTTTTCAATTGAAACCTTTTCATTTTCAATTGAAACTTTTTCATTTATCAATTGACACTTTTTCATTTTTCTATTAAATCCTTTTCAATTTTCAATTGAAACTTTTTCATTTTTCAATTGAAACTTTTTCATTTTTCAATTGAAACTTATTCATTTTTCAATTAAAACTTATTCATTTTTCAATTGAAACTTTTTCATTTTTCAATGGAAACTTTTTCATTTTTCAATTGAAACTTTTTCATTTTTCAATTGAAACTTTTTCATTTTTTAATGGAAACCTTTTCATCTTTCAATTTAAACTTTTTCATTTTTTAATTCAAACTTTTTCATTTTTCAATTGAAACATTTTCATTTTTCAATGGAAACTTTTTCATTTTTCTATTGAAACTTTTTCATTTTTCTATTGAAACCTTTTCATTTTTCAGTTGAAACTTTTTCATTTTTCAATTGAAACTTTTTCATTTTTCAATTGAAACTTTTTCATTTTTCAATGGAAACATTTTCATTTTTCAATGGAAACCTTTTCATCTTTCAATTCAAACTTTTTCATTTTTCAATTCAAACTTTTTCATTTTTCAATTGAAACTTTTTCATTTTTCAATTGAAACTTTTTCATTTTTCAATTGAAACGTTTTCGTTTTTCAATTGAAACTTTTTCATTTTTCTATTTAAACCTTTTCATTTTTCAATTTAAACCTTTTCATTTTTCAATTTAAACCTTTCATTTTCAATTGAAACTTTTTCATTTATCAATTGACACTTTTTCTTTTTTCAATTGAAACGTTTTCGTTTTTAAATTGAAACTTTTTCATTTTTCCAGTGAAAGTTTTTCATTTTTCATTTGAAACTTTTTAATTTTTCTATTGAAACCTTTTCATTTTTCTATTGAAACATTTTCATTTTTCAATGGAAACCTTTTCATCTTAAAATTTAAACCTTTTCATTTTCAATTGAAACTTTTTCATTTATCAATTGTCAATTTTTCATTTTTCAATTGAAACTTTTTCGTTTTTCAATTGAAACATTTTCATTTTTCAATTGAAACTTTTTATTTTTCAATTGAAACTTTTTCATTTTTAAATAGAAACTTTTTCATTTATCAATTGACACTTTTTCATTTTTCAATTGAAACTTTTTCGTTTTTCAATTGAAAGTTTTTCATTTTTCATTTGAAACTTTTTATTTTTTAATTGAAACTTTTTTATTTTCAATTGAAACTTTTTCATTTTTCTATTGAAACTTTTTCGTTTTTCAATTGAAACTTTTTCGTTTTTCAATTGAAACTTTTCATTTTTCAATTGACACTTTTTCATTTTTCAATTGAAACTTTTTCATTTTTCAATTGAAACTTTTTCATTTTTCAATTGAAACTTTCATTTTTCAATTTAAACCTTTTCATTTTCAATTGAAACTTTTACATTTATCAATTGACACTTTTTCATTTTTCAATTGAAACGTTTTCGTTTTTAAATTGAAACTTTTTCATTTTTCCAGTGAAAGTTTTTCATTTTTCAATTGAAAGTTTTTCATTTTTCAATTGAAACCTTTTCATTTTCAATTGAAACTTTTTCATTTATCAATTGACACTTTTTCATTTTTCTATTAAATCCTTTTCATTTTTCAATTGAAACTTTTTCATTTTTCAATTGAAACTTTTTCATTTTTCAATTGAAACTTTTTCATTTTTCAATGGAAACTTTTTCATTTTTCAATTGAAACTTTTTCATTTTTCAATGGAAACTTTTTCATTTTTCAATTGAAACGTTTTCGTTTTTAAATTGAAACTTTCATTTTTCCAGTGAAAGTTTTTCATTTTTCAATTGAAAGTTTTTCATTTTTCAATTGAAAGTTTTTCATTTTTCAATTGAAACCTTTTCATTTTCAATTGAAACTTTTTCATTTATCAATTGACACTTTTTCATTTTTCTATTAAATCCTTTTCAATTTTCAATTGAAACTTTTTCATTTTTCAATTGAAACTTTTTCATTTTTCAATTGAAACTTATTCATTTTTCAATTAAAACTTATTCATTTTTCAATTGAAACTTTTTCATTTTTCAATGGAAACTTTTTCATTTTTCAATTGAAACTTTTTCATTTTTCAATTGAAAGTTTTTCATTTTTCAATTGAAACCTTTTCATTTTCAATTGAAACTTTTTCATTTATCAATTGACACTTTTTCATTTTTCTATTAAATCCTTTTCATTTTTCAATTGAAACTTTTTCATTTTTCAATTAAAACTTATTCATTTTTCAATTGAAACTTTTTCATTTTTCAATGGAAACTTTTTCATTTTTCAATTGAAACGTTTTCGTTTTTAAATTGAAACTTTCATTTTTCCAGTGAAAGTTTTTCATTTTTCAATTGAAAGTTTTTCATTTTTCAATTGAAAGTTTTTCATTTTTCAATTGAAACCTTTTCATTTTCAATTGAAACTTTTTCATTTATCAATTGACACTTTTTCATTTTTCTATTAAATCCTTTTCAATTTTCAATTGAAACTTTTTCATTTTTCAATTGAAACTTTTTCATTTTTCAATTGAAACTTATTCATTTTTCAATTAAAACTTATTCATTTTTCAATTGAAACTTTTTCATTTTTCAATGGAAACTTTTTCATTTTTCAATTGAAACTTTTTCATTTTTCAATTGAAAGTTTTTCATTTTTCAATTGAAACCTTTTCATTTTCAATTGAAACTTTTTCATTTATCAATTGACACTTTTTCATTTTTCTATTAAATCCTTTTCATTTTTCAATTGAAACTTTTTCATTTTTCAATTAAAACTTATTCATTTTTCAATTGAAACTTTTTCATTTTTCAATGGAAACTTTTTCATTTTTCAATTGAAACGTTTTCGTTTTTAAATTGAAACTTTCATTTTTCCAGTGAAAGTTTTTCATTTTTCAAATGAAAGTTTTTCATTTTTCAATTGAAAGTTTTTCATTTTTCAATTGAAAGTTTTTCATTTTTCAATTGAAACCTTTTCATTTTCAATTGAAACTTTTTCATTTATCAATTGACACTTTTTCATTTTTCTATTAAATCCTTTTCAATTTTCAATTGAAACTTTTTCATTTTTCAATTGAAACTTTTTCATTTTTCAATTGAAACTTATTCATTTTTCAATTAAAACTTATTCATTTTTCAATTGAAACTTTTTCATTTTTCAATGGAAACTTTTTCATTTTTCAATTGAAACTTTTTCATTTTTCAATTGAAAGTTTTTCATTTTTCAATTGAAACCTTTTCATTTTCAATTGAAACTTTTTCATTTATCAATTGACACTTTTTCATTTTTCTATTAAATCCTTTTCATTTTTCAATTGAAACTTTTTCATTTTTCAATTAAAACTTATTCATTTTTCAATTGAAACTTTTTCATTTTTCAATGGAAACTTTTTCATTTTTCAATTGAAACGTTTTCGTTTTTAAATTGAAACTTTCATTTTTCCAGTGAAAGTTTTTCATTTTTCAATTGAAAGTTTTTCATTTTTCAATTGAAAGTTTTTCATTTTTCAATTGAAACCTTTTCATTTTCAATTGAAACTTTTTCATTTATCAATTGACACTTTTTCATTTTTCTATTAAATCCTTTTCAATTTTCAATTGAAACTTTTTCATTTTTCAATTGAAACTTTTTCATTTTTCAATTGAAACTTATTCATTTTTCAATTAAAACTTATTCATTTTTCAATTGAAACTTTTTCATTTTTCAATGGAAACTTTTTCATTTTTCAATTGAAACTTTTTCATTTTTCAATTGAAAGTTTTTCATTTTTCAATTGAAACCTTTTCATTTTCAATTGAAACTTTTTCATTTATCAATTGACACTTTTTCATTTTTCTATTAAATCCTTTTCATTTTTCAATTGAAACTTTTTCATTTTTCAATTAAAACTTATTCATTTTTCAATTGAAACTTTTTCATTTTTCAATGGAAACTTTTTCATTTTTCAATTGAAACGTTTTCGTTTTTAAATTGAAACTTTCATTTTTCCAGTGAAAGTTTTTCATTTTTCAATTGAAAGTTTTTCATTTTTCAATTGAAAGTTTTTCATTTTTCAATTGAAAGTTTTTCATTTTTCAATTGAAACCTTTTCATTTTCAATTGAAACTTTTTCATTTATCAATTGACACTTTTTCATTTTTCTATTAAATCCTTTTCAATTTTCAATTGAAACTTTTTCATTTTTCAATTGAAACTTTTTCATTTTTCAATTGAAACTTATTCATTTTTCAATTAAAACTTATTCATTTTTCAATTGAAACTTTTTCATTTTTCAATGGAAACTTTTTCATTTTTCAATTGAAACTTTTTCATTTTTCAATTGAAACTTTTTCATTTTTTAATGGAAACCTTTTCATCTTTCAATTTAAACTTTTTCATTTTTTAATTCAAACTTTTTCATTTTTCAATTGAAACATTTTCATTTTTCAATGGAAACTTTTTCATTTTTCTATTGAAACTTTTTCATTTTTCTATTGAAACCTTTTCATTTTTCAGTTGAAACTTTTTCATTTTTCAATTGAAACTTTTTCATTTTTCAATTGAAACTTTTTCATTTTTCAATGGAAACATTTTCATTTTTCAATGGAAACCTTTTCATCTTTCAATTCAAACTTTTTCATTTTTCAATTGAAACTTTTTCATTTTTCAATTGAAACTTTTTCATTTTTCAATTGAAACTTTTTCATTTTTCAATTGAAACGTTTTCGTTTTTCAATTGAAACTTTTTCATTTTTCTATTTAAACCTTTTCATTTTTCAATTTAAACCTTTTCATTTTTCAATTTAAACCTTTCATTTTCAATTGAAACTTTTTCATTTATCAATTGACACTTTTTCTTTTTTCAATTGAAACGTTTTCGTTTTTGAATTGAAACTTTTTCATTTTTCCAGTGAAAGTTTTTCATTTTTCAATTGAAACTTTTTAATTTTTCTATTGAAACCTTTTCATTTTTCTATTGAAACATTTTCATTTTTCAATGGAAACCTTTTCATCTTAAAATTTAAACCTTTTCATTTTCAATTGAAACTTTTTCATTTATCAATTGTCAATTTTTCATTTTTCAATTGAAACTTTTTCGTTTTTCAATTGAAACATTTTCATTTTTCAATTGAAACTTTTTATTTTTCAATTGAAACTTTTTCATTTTTAAATTGAAACTTTTTCATTTATCAATTGACACTTTTTCATTTTTCAATTGAAACTTTTTCGTTTTTCAATTGAAAGTTTTTCATTTTTCATTTGAAACTTTTTATTTTTTAATTGAAACTTTTTTATTTTCAATTGAAACTTTTTCATTTTTCTATTGAAACTTTTTCGTTTTTCAATTGAAACTTTTTCGTTTTTCAATTGAAACTTTTCATTTTTCAATTGACACTTTTTCATTTTTCAATTGAAACTTTTTCATTTTTCAATTGAAACTTTTTCATTTTTCAATTGAAACTTTCATTTTTCAATTTAAACCTTTTCATTTTCAATTGAAACTTTTTCATTGATCAATTGACACTTTTTCATTTTTCAATTGAAACGTTTTCGTTTTTAAATTTAAACTTTTTCATTTTTCCAGTGAAAGTTTTTCATTTTTCAATTGAAAGTTTTTCATTTTTCAATTGAAAGTTTTTCATTTTTCAATTTAAACCTTTTCATTTTCAATTGAAACTTTTTCATTTATCAATTGACACTTTTTCATTTTTCAATTGAAACTTTTTCATTTTTCAATTGAAACTTTTTAATTTTTCAATTGCAACATTTTCATTTTTCAATGGAAACTTTTTCATTTTTCTATTGAAACTTTTTCATTTTTCTATTGAAACCTTTTCATTTTTCAATGGAAACTTTTTCATTTATCAATTGACAATTTTTCATTTTTCAATTGATACTTTTTCGTTTTTCAATTGAAACTTTTTCATTTTTCAATTTAAACCTTTTCATTTTCAATTGAAACTTTTTCATTGATCAATTGACACTTTTTCATTTTTCAATAGAAACTTTTTCGTTTTTCAATTGAAACATTTTCATTTTTCACTTGAAACTTTTTCATTTTTCAATTGAAACTTTTTATTTTTTAATTGAAACTTTTTATTTTTTAATTGAAACTTTTTTATTTTCAATTGAAACTTTTTCATTTTTCTATTGAAACTTTTTCGTTTTTCAATTGAAACTTTTTCGTTTTTCAATTGAAACTTTTCATTTTTCAATTGACACTTTTTCATTTTTCAATTGAAACTTTTTCATTTTTCAATTGAAACTTTTTCATTTTTCAATTGAAACTTTTTCATTTTTCAATTGAAACTTTTTCATTTTTCAATTGAAACTTTTTCGTTTTTCAATTGAAAGTTTTTCATTTTTCTGTTGAAACTTTTTCATTTTTCAACTGAAACTTTTTATTTTTTAATTGAAACTTATTCATTTTTCAATTGAAACTTTTTCATTTTTCAATTGAAACTTTCATTTTTCAATTTAAACCTTTTCATTTTCAATTGAAACTTTTTCATTTATCAATTGACACTTTTCATTTTTCAATTGAAACGTTTTCGTTTTTAAATTGAAACTTTTTCATTTTTCCAGTGAAAGTTTTTCATTTTTCAATTGAAAGTTTTTCATTTTTCAGTTGAAACCTTTTCATTTTCAATTGAAACTTTTTCATTTATCAATTGACACTTTTTCATTTTTCTATTAAATCCTTTTCATTTTTCAATTGAAACTTTTTCATTTTTCAATTGAAACTTTTTCATTTTTCAATTGAAACTTTTTCATTTATCAATTGACAATTTTTCATTTTTCAATTGATACTTTTTCGTTTTTCAATTGAAACTTTTTCATTTTTCAATTTAAACCTTTTCATTTTCAATTGAAACTTTTTCATTGATCAATTGACACTTTTTCATTTTTCAATAGAAACTTTTTCGTTTTTCAATTGAAACATTTTCATTTTTCACTTGAAACTTTTTCATTTTTCAATTGAAACTTTTTATTTTTTAATTGAAACTTTTTATTTTTTAATTGAAACTTTTTTATTTTCAATTGAAACTTTTTCATTTTTCTATTGAAACTTTTTCGTTTTTCAATTGAAACTTTTTCGTTTTTCAATTGAAACTTTTCATTTTTCAATTGACACTTTTTCATTTTTCAATTGAAACTTTTTCATTTTTCAATTGAAACTTTTTCATTTTTCAATTGAAACTTTTTCATTTTTCAATTGAAACTTTTTCATTTTTCAATTGAAACTTTTTCGTTTTTCAATTGAAAGTTTTTCATTTTTCTGTTGAAACTTTTTCATTTTTCAACTGAAACTTTTTATTTTTTAATTGAAACTTATTCATTTTTCAATTGAAACTTTTTCATTTTTCAATTGAAACTTTCATTTTTCAATTTAAACCTTTTCATTTTCAATTGAAACTTTTTCATTTATCAATTGACACTTTTCATTTTTCAATTGAAACGTTTTCGTTTTTAAATTGAAACTTTTTCATTTTTCCAGTGAAAGTTTTTCATTTTTCAATTGAAAGTTTTTCATTTTTCAGTTGAAACCTTTTCATTTTCAATTGAAACTTTTTCATTTATCAATTGACACTTTTTCATTTTTCTATTAAATCCTTTTCATTTTTCAATTGAAACTTTTTCATTTTTCAATTGAAACTTTTTCATTTTTCAATTGAAACTTATTCATTTTTCAATTAAAACTTATTCATTTTTCAATTGAAACTTTTTCATTTTTCAATGGAAACTTTTTCATTTTTCAATTGAAACTTTTTCATTTTTCAATTGAAACTTTTTCATTTTTTAATGGAAACCTTTCATCTTTCAATTCAAACTTTTTCATTTTTTAATTCAAACTTTTTCATTTTTCAATTGAAACATTTTCATTTTTCAATGGAAACTTTTTCATTTTTCTATTGAAACTTTTTCATTTTTCTATTGAAACCTTTTCATTTTTCAGTTGAAACTTTTTCATTTTTCAATTGAAACTTTTTCATTTTTCAATTGAAACTTTTTCATTTTTCAATGGAAACATTTTCATTTTTCAATTGAAACTTTTTCATTTTTCTATTTAAACCTTTTCATTTTTCAATTTAAACCTTTTCATTTTTCAATTTAAACCTTTCATTTTCAATTGAAACTTTTTCATTTATCAATTGACACTTTTTCTTTTTTCAATTGAAACGTTTTCGTTTTTAAATTGAAACTTTTTCATTTTTCCAGTGAAAGTTTTTCATTTTTCAATTGAAACTTTTTAACTTTTCTATTGAAACCTTTTCATTTTTCAGTTGAAACTTTTTCATTTTTCAATTGAAACTTTTTCATTTTTGAATTGAAACTTTTTCATTTTTCAATGGAAACTTTTTCATTTTTCTATTGAAACATTTTCATTTTTCAATGGAAACCTTTTCATCTTTCAATTTAAACCTTTTCATTTTCAATTGAAACTTTTTCATTTATCAATTGTCAATTTTTCATTTTTCAATTGAAACTTTTTATTTTTCAATTGAAACTTTTTCATTTTTAAATTGAAACTTTTTCATTTATCAATTGACACTTTTTCATTTTTCAATTGAAACTTTTTCGTTTTTCAATTGAAAGTTTTTCATTTTTCATTTGAAACTTTTTATTTTTTAATTGAAACTTTTTTATTTTCAATTGAAACTTTTTCATTTTTCTATTGAAACTTTTTCGTTTTTCAATTGAAACTTTTTCGTTTTTCAATTGAAACTTTTCATTTTTCAATTGACACTTTCATTTTTCAATTGAAACTTTTTCATTTTTCTATTGAAACCTTTTCATTTTTCAGTTGAAACTTTTTCATTTTTCAATTGAAACTTTTTCATTTTTCAATTGAAACTTTTTCATTTTTCAATGGAAACATTTTCATTTTTCAATGGAAACCTTTTCATCTTTCAATTCAAACTTTTTCATTTTTCAATTCAAACTTTTTCATTTTTCAATTGAAACTTTTTCATTTTTCAATTGAAACTTTTTCATTTTTCAATTGAAACGTTTTCGTTTTTCAATTGAAACTTTTTCATTTTTCTATTTAAACCTTTTCATTTTTCAATTTAAACCTTTTCATTTTTCAATTTAAACCTTTCATTTTCAATTGAAACTTTTTCATTTATCAATTGACACTTTTTCTTTTTTCAATTGAAACGTTTTCGTTTTTAAATTGAAACTTTTTCATTTTTCCAGTGAAAGTTTTTCATTTTTCAATTGAAACTTTTTAATTTTTCTATTGAAACCTTTTCATTTTTCTATTGAAACATTTTCATTTTTCAATGGAAACCTTTTCATCTTAAAATTTAAACCTTTTCATTTTCAATTGAAACTTTTTCATTTATCAATTGTCAATTTTTCATTTTTCAATTGAAACTTTTTCGTTTTTCAATTGAAACATTTTCATTTTTCAATTGAAACTTTTTATTTTTCAATTGAAACTTTTTCATTTTTAAATTGAAACTTTTTCATTTATCAATTGACACTTTTTCATTTTTCAATTGAAACTTTTTCGTTTTTCAATTGAAAGTTTTTCATTTTTCATTTGAAACTTTTTATTTTTTAATTGAAACTTTTTTATTTTCAATTGAAACTTTTTCATTTTTCTATTGAAACTTTTTCGTTTTTCAATTGAAACTTTTTCGTTTTTCAATTGAAACTTTTCATTTTTCAATTGACACTTTTTCATTTTTCAATTGAAACTTTTTCATTTTTCAATTGAAACTTTTTCATTTTTCAATTGAAACTTTCATTTTTCAATTTAAACCTTTTCATTTTCAATTGAAACTTTTTCATTGATCAATTGACACTTTTTCATTTTTCAATTGAAACGTTTTCGTTTTTAAATTGAAACTTTTTCATTTTTCCAGTGAAAGTTTTTCATTTTTCAATTGAAAGTTTTTCATTTTTCAATTGAAAGTTTTTCATTTTTCAATTTAAACCTTTTCATTTTCAATTGAAACTTTTTCATTTATCAATTGACACTTTTTCATTTTTCAATTGAAACTTTTTCATTTTTCAATTGAAACTTTTTAATTTTTCAATTGAAACATTTTCATTTTTCAATGGAAACTTTTTCATTTTTCTATTGAAACTTTTTCATTTTTCTATTGAAACCTTTTCATTTTTCAATGGAAACTTTTTCATTTATCAATTGACAATTTTTCATTTTTTAATTGATACTTTTTCGTTTTTCAATTGAAACTTTTTCATTTTTCAATTTAAACCTTTTCATTTTCAATTGAAACTTTTTCATTGATCAATTGACACTTTTTCATTTTTCAATAGAAACTTTTTCGTTTTTCAATTGAAACATTTTCATTTTTCACTTGAAACTTTTTCATTTTTCAATTGAAACTTTTTATTTTTTAATTGAAACTTTTTATTTTTTAATTGAAACTTTTTTATTTTCAATTGAAACTTTTTCATTTTTCTATTGAAACTTTTTCGTTTTTCAATTGAAACTTTTTCGTTTTTCAATTGAAACTTTTCATTTTTCAATTGACACTTTTTCATTTTTCAATTGAAACTTTTTCATTTTTCAATTGAAACTTTTTCATTTTTCAATTGAAACTTTTTCATTTTTCAATTGAAACTTTTTCATTTTTCAATTGAAACTTTTTCGTTTTTCAATTGAAAGTTTTTCATTTTTCTGTTGAAACTTTTTCATTTTTCAATTGAAACTTTTTATTTTTTAATTGAAACTTATTCATTTTTCAATTGAAACTTTTTCATTTTTCAATTGAAACTTTCATTTTTCAATTTAAACCTTTTCATTTTCAATTGAAACTTTTTCATTTATCAATTGACACTTTTCATTTTTCAATTGAAACGTTTTCGTTTTTAAATTGAAACTTTTTCATTTTTCCAGTGAAAGTTTTTCATTTTTCAATTGAAAGTTTTTCATTTTTCAATTGAAACCTTTTCATTTTCAATTGAAACTTTTTCATTTATCAATTGACACTTTTTCATTTTTCTATTAAATCCTTTTCATTTTTCAATTGAAACTTTTTCATTTTTCAATTGAAACTTTTTCATTTTTCAATTGAAACTTATTCATTTTTCAATTAAAACTTATTCATTTTTCAATTGAAACTTTTTCATTTTTCAATGGAAACTTTTTCATTTTTCAATTGAAACTTTTTCATTTTTCAATTGAAACTTTTTCATTTTTTAATGGAAACCTTTTCATCTTTCAATTCAAACTTTTTCATTTTTTAATTCAAACTTTTTCATTTTTCAATTGAAACATTTTCATTTTTCAATGGAAACTTTTTCATTTTTCTATTGAAACTTTTTCATTTTTCTATTGAAACCTTTTCATTTTTCAGTTGAAACTTTTTCATTTTTCAATTGAAACTTTTTCATTTTTCAATTGAAACTTTTTCATTTTTCAATGGAAACATTTTCATTTTTCAATGGAAACCTTTTCATCTTTCAATTCAAACTTTTTCATTTTTCAATTCAAACTTTTTCATTTTTCAATTGAAACTTTTTCATTTTTCAATTGAAACTTTTTCATTTTTCAATTGAAACGTTTTCGTTTTTCAATTGAAACTTTTTCATTTTTCTATTTAAACCTTTTCATTTTTCAATTTAAACCTTTTCATTTTTCAATTTAAACCTTTCATTTTCAATTGAAACTTTTTCATTTATCAATTGACACTTTTTCTTTTTTCAATTGAAACGTTTTCGTTTTTAAATTGAAACTTTTTCATTTTTCCAGTGAAAGTTTTTCATTTTTCAATTGAAACTTTTTAACTTTTCTATTGAAACCTTTTCATTTTTCAGTTGAAACTTTTTCATTTTTCAATTGAAACTTTTTCATTTTTGAATTGAAACTTTTTCATTTTTCAATGGAAACTTTTTCATTTTTCTATTGAAACATTTTCATTTTTCAATGGAAACCTTTTCATCTTTCAATTTAAACCTTTTCATTTTCAATTGAAACTTTTTCATTTATCAATTGTCAATTTTTCATTTTTCAATTGAAACTTTTTCGTTTTTCAATTGAAACATTTTCATTTTTCAATTGAAACTTTTTATTTTTCAATTGAAACTTTTTCATTTTTAAATTGAAACTTTTTCATTTATCAATTGACACTTTTTCATTTTTCAATTGAAACTTTTTCGTTTTTCAATTGAAAGTTTTTCATTTTTCATTTGAAACTTTTTATTTTTTAATTGAAACTTTTTTATTTTCAATTGAAACTTTTTCATTTTTCTATTGAAACTTTTTCGTTTTTCAATTGAAACTTTTTCGTTTTTCAATTGAAACTTTTCATTTTTCAATTGACACTTTCATTTTTCAATTGAAACTTTTTCATTTTTCAATTGAAACTTTTTCATTTTTCAATTGAAACTTTCATTTTTCAATTTAAACCTTTTCATTTTCAATTGAAACTTTTTCATTGATCAATTGACACTTTTTCATTTTTCAATTGAAACGTTTTCGTTTTTAAATTGAAACTTTTTCATTTTTCCAGTGAAAGTTTTTCATTTTTCAATTGAAAGTTTTTCATTTTTCAATTTAAACCTTTTCATTTTCAATTGAAACTTTTTTATTTATCAATTGACACTTTTTCATTTTTAAATTGAAACGTTTTCGTTTTTAAATTGAAACTTTTTCATTTTTCCAGTGAAAGTTTTTCATTTTTCAATTGAAAGTTTTTCATTTTTCAATTGAAACCTTTTCATTTTCAATTGAAACTTTTTCATTTATCAATTGACACTTTTTCATTTTTCTATTAAATCCTTTTCATTTTTCAATTGAAACTTTTTCATTTTTCAATTTAAACCTTTTCATTTTCAATTGAAACTTTTTCATTGATCAATTGACACTTTTTCATTTTTCAATAGAAACTTTTTCGTTTTTCAATTGAAACATTTTCATTTTTCACTTGAAACTTTTTCATTTTTCAATTGAAACTTTTTATTTTTTAATTGAAACTTTTTATTTTTTAATTGAAACTTTTTTATTTTCAATTGAAACTTTTTCGTTTTTCAATTGAAACTTTTCATTTTTCAATTGACACTTTTTCATTTTTCAATTGAAACTTTTTCATTTTTCAATTGAAACTTTTTCATTTTTCAATTGAAACTTTTTCATTTTTCAATTGAAACTTTTTCATTTTTCAATTGAAACTTTTTCGTTTTTCAATTGAAAGTTTTTCATTTTTCTGTTGAAACTTTTTCATTTTTCAATTGAAACTTTTTATTTTTTAATTGAAACTTATTCATTTTTCAATTGAAACTTTTTCATTTTTCAATTGAAACTTTCATTTTTCAATTTAAACCTTTTCATTTTCAATTGAAACTTTTTCATTTATCAATTGACACTTTTCATTTTTCAATTGAAACGTTTTCGTTTTTAAATTGAAACTTTTTCATTTTTCCAGTGAAAGATTTTCATTTTTCAATTGAAAGTTTTTCATTTTTCAATTGAAACCTTTTCATTTTCAATTGAAACTTTTTCATTTATCAATTGACACTTTTTCATTTTTCTATTAAATCCTTTTCATTTTTCAATTGAAACTTTTTCATTTTTCAATTGAAACTTTTTCATTTTTCAATTGAAACTTATTCATTTTTCAATTAAAACTTTTTCATTTTTCAATTGAAACTTTTTCGTTTTTAAATTGAAACTTTTTCATTTTTCCAGTGAAAGTTTTTCATTTTTCAATTGAAAGTTTTTCATTTTTCAATTTAAACCTTTTCATTTTCAATTGAAACTTTTACATTTATCAATTGACACTTTTTCATTTTTCAATTGAAACGTTTTCGTTTTTAAATTGAAACTTTTTCATTTTTCCAGTGAAAGTTTTTCATTTTTCAATTGAAAGTTTTTCATTTTTCAATTGAAACCTTTTCATTTTCAATTGAAACTTTTTCATTTATCAATTGACACTTTTTCATTTTTCTATTAAATCCTTTTCATTTTTCAATTGAAACTTTTTCATTTTTCAATTGAAACTTTTTCATTTTTCAATTGAAACTTTTTCATTTTTCAATGGAAACTTTTTCATTTTTCAATTGAAACTTTTTCATTTTTCAATGGAAACTTTTTCATTTTTCAATTGAAACGTTTTCGTTTTTAAATTGAAACTTTCATTTTTCCAGTGAAAGTTTTTCATTTTTCAATTGAAAGTTTTTCATTTTTCAATTGAAAGTTTTTCATTTTTCAATTGAAACCTTTTCATTTTCAATTGAAACTTTTTCATTTATCAATTGACACTTTTTCATTTTTCTATTAAATCCTTTTCACTTTTCAATTGAAACTTTTTCATTTTTCAATTGAAACTTTTTCATTTTTCAATTGAAACTTTTTCATTTTTCAATGGAAACTTTTTCATTTTTCAATTGAAACTTTTTCATTTTTCAATGGAAACTTTTTCATTTTTCAATTGAAACGTTTTCGTTTTTAAATTGAAACTTTCATTTTTCCAGTGAAAGTTTTTCATTTTTCAAATGAAAGTTTTTCATTTTTCAATTGAAAGTTTTTCATTTTTCAATTGAAACCTTTTCATTTTCAATTGAAACTTTTTCATTTATCAATTGACACTTTTTCATTTTTCTATTAAATCCTTTTCAATTTTCAATTGAAACTTTTTCATTTTTCAATTGAAACTTTTTCATTTTTCAATTGAAACTTATTCATTTTTCAATTAAAACTTTTTCATTTTTAAATTGAAACTTTTTCATTTATCAATTGACACTTTTTCATTTTTCAATTGAAACTTTTTCGTTTTTCAATTGAAAGTTTTTCATTTTTCATTTGAAACTTTTTATTTTTTAATTGAAACTTTTTTATTTTCAATTGAAACTTTTTCATTTTTCTATTGAAACTTTTTCGTTTTTCAATTGAAACTTTTTCGTTTTTCAATTGAAACTTTTCATTTTTCAATTGACACTTTTTCATTTTTCAATTGAAACTTTTTCATTTTTCAATTGAAAGTTTTTCATTTTTCAATTGAAAGTTTTTCATTTTTCAATTTAAACCTTTTCATTTTCAATTGAAACTTTTTCATTTATCAATTGACACTTTTTCATTTTTCAATTGAAACTTTTTCATTTTTCAATTGAAACTTTTTAATTTTTCAATTGAAACATTTTCATTTTTCAATGGAAACTTTTTCATTTTTCTATTGAAACTTTTTCATTTTTCAATAGAAACTTTTTCGTTTTTCAATTGAAACATTTTCATTTTTCACTTGAAACTTTTTCATTTTTCAATTGAAACTTTTTATTTTTTAATTGAAACTTTTTATTTTTTAATTGAAACTTTTTATTTTTTAATTGAAACTTTTTTTATTTTCAATTGAAACTTTTTCATTTTTCTATTGAAACTTTTTCGTTTTTCAATTGAAACTTTTTCGTTTTTCAATTGAAACTTTTCATTTTTCAATTGACACTTTTTCATTTTTCAATTGAAACTTTTTCATTTTTCAATTGAAACTTTTTCATTTTTCAATTGAAACTTTTTCATTTTTCAATTGAAACTTTTTCATTTTTCAATTGAAACTTTTTCGTTTTTCAATTGAAAGTTTTTCATTTTTCTGTTGAAACTTTTTCATTTTTCAATTGAAACTTTTTATTTTTTAATTGAAACTTATTCATTTTTCAATTGAAACTTTTTCGTTTTTCAATTGAAAGTTTTTCATTTTTCATTTGAAACTTTTTATTTTTTAATTGAAACTTTTTTATTTTCAATTGAAACTTTTTCATTTTTCTATTGAAACTTTTTCGTTTTTCAATTGAAACTTTTTCGTTTTTCAATTGAAACTTTTCATTTTTCAATTGACACTTTTTCATTTTTCAATTGAAACTTTTTCATTTTTCAATTGAAAGTTTTTCATTTTTCAATTGAAAGTTTTTCATTTTTCAATTTAAACCTTTTCATTTTCAATTGAAACTTTTTCATTTATCAATTGACACTTTTTCATTTTTCAATTGAAACTTTTTCATTTTTCAATTGAAACTTTTTAATTTTTCAATTGAAACATTTTCATTTTTCAATGGAAACTTTTTCATTTTTCTATTGAAACTTTTTCATTTTTCTATTGAAACCTTTTCATTTTTCAATGGAAACTTTTTCATTTATCAATTGAAAATTTTTCATTTTTCAATTGATACTTTTTCGTTTTTCAATTGAAACTTTTTCATTTTTCAATTTAAACCTTTTCATTTTCAATTGAAACTTTTTCATTGATCAATTGACACTTTTTCATTTTTCAATAGAAACTTTTTCGTTTTTCAATTGAAACATTTTCATTTTTCACTTGAAACTTTTTCATTTTTCAATTGAAACTTTTTATTTTTTAATTGAAACTTTTTATTTTTTAATTGAAACTTTTTATTTTTTAATTGAAACTTTTTTATTTTCAATTGAAACTTTTTCATTTTTCTATTGAAACTTTTTCGTTTTTCAATTGAAACTTTTTCGTTTTTCAATTGAAACTTTTCATTTTTCAATTGACACTTTTTCATTTTTCAATTGAAACTTTTTCATTTTTCAATTGAAACTTTTTCATTTTTCAATTGAAACTTTTTCATTTTTCAATTGAAACTTTTTCATTTTTCAATTGAAACTTTTTCGTTTTTCAATTGAAAGTTTTTCATTTTTCTGTTGAAACTTTTTCATTTTTCAATTGAAACTTTTTATTTTTTAATTGAAACTTATTCATTTTTCAATTGAAACTTTTTCATTTTTCAATTGAAACTTTCATTTTTCAATTTAAACCTTTTCATTTTCAATTGAAACTTTTTCATTTATCAATTGACACTTTTCATTTTTCAATTGAAACGTTTTCGTTTTTAAATTGAAACTTTTTCATTTTTCCAGTGAAATTTTTTCATTTTTCAATTGAAAGTTTTTCATTTTTCAATTGAAACCTTTTCATTTTCAATTGAAACTTTTTCATTTATCAATTGACACTTTTTCATTTTTCTATTAAATCATTTTCATTTTTCAATTGAAACTTTTTCATTTTTCAATTGAAACTTTTTCATTTTTCAATTGAAACTTATTCATTTTTCAATTAAAACTTATTCATTTTTCAATTGAAACTTTTTCATTTTTCAATGGAAACTTTTTCATTTTTCAATTGAAACTTTTTCATTTTTCAATTGAAACTTTTTCATTTTTTAATGGAAACCTTTTCATCTTTCAATTCAAACTTTTTCATTTTTTAATTCAAACTTTTTCATTTTTCAATTGAAACATTTTCATTTTTCAATGGAAACTTTTTCATTTTTCTATTGAAACTTTTTCATTTTTCTATTGAAACCTTTTCATTTTTCAGTTGAAACTTTTTCATTTTTCAATTGAAACTTTTTCATTTTTCAATTGAAACTTTTTCATTTTTCAATGGAAACATTTTCATTTTTCAATGGAAACCTTTTCATCTTTCAATTCAAACTTTTTCATTTTTCAATTCAAACTTTTTCATTTTTCAATTGAAACTTTTTCATTTTTCAATTGAAACTTTTTCATTTTTCAATTGAAACGTTTTCGTTTTTCAATTGAAACTTTTTCATTTTTCTATTTAAACCTTTTCATTTTTCAATTTAAACCTTTTCATTTTTCAATTTAAACCTTTCATTTTCAATTGAAACTTTTTCATTTATCAATTGACAATTTTTCATTTTTCAATTGATACTTTTTCGTTTTTCAATTGAAACTTTTTCATTTTTCAATTTAAACCTTTTCAATTTCAATTGAAACTTTTTCATTGATCAATTGACACTTTTTCATTTTTCAATAGAAACTTTTTCGTTTTTCAATTGAAACATTTTCATTTTTCACTTGAAACTTTTTCATTTTTCAATTGAAACTTTTTATTTTTTAATTGAAACTTTTTTATTTTCAATTGAAACTTTTTCATTTTTCTATTGAAACTTTTTCGTTTTTCAATTGAAACTTTTTCGTTTTTCAATTGAAACTTTTCATTTTTCAATTGACACTTTTTCATTTTTCAATTGAAACTTTTTCATTTTTCAATTGAAACTTTTTCATTTTTCAATTGAAACTTTTTCATTTTTCAATTGAAACTTTTTCATTTTTCAATTGAAACTTTTTCGTTTTTCAATTGAAAGTTTTTCATTTTTCTGTTGAAACTTTTTCATTTTTCAATTGAAACTTTTTATTTTTTAATTGAAACTTATTCATTTTTCAATTGAAACTTTTTCATTTTTCAATTGAAACTTTCATTTTTCAATTTAAACCTTTTCATTTTCAATTGAAACTTTTTCATTTATCAATTGACACTTTTCATTTTTCAATTGAAACGTTTTCGTTTTTAAATTGAAACTTTTTCATTTTTCCAGTGAAAGTTTTTCATTTTTCAATTGAAAGTTTTTCATTTTTCAATTGAAACCTTTTCATTTTCAATTGAAACTTTTTCATTTATCAATTGACACTTTTTCATTTTTCTATTAAATCCTTTTCATTTTTCAATTAAAACTTTTTCATTTTTCAATTGAAACTTTTTCATTTTTAAATTGAAACTTATTCATTTTTCAATTAAAACTTGTTCATTTTTCAATTGAAACTTTTTCATTCTTCAATGGAAACTTTTTCATTTTTCAATTGAAACATTTTCATTTTTCAATGGAAACCTTTTCATCTTTCAATTCAAACTTTTTCATTTTTTAATTCAAACTTTTTCATTTTTCAATTGAAACATTTTCATTTTTCAATGGAAACTTTTTCATTTTTCTATTGAAACTTTTTCATTTTTCTATTGAAACCTTTTCATCTTTCAATTCAAACTTTTTCCATTTTTCAATTGAAATTTTTTCATTTTTCAATTGAAACTTTTTCGTTTTTCAAATGAAACGTTTTCGTTTTTCAATTGAAACTTTTTCATTTTTCTATTTAAACCTTTTCATTTTTCAATTTAAACCTTTTCATTTTTCAATTTAAACCTTTCATTTTCAATTGAAACTTTTTCATTTATCAATTGACACTTTTTCTTTTTTCAATTAAAACGTTTTCGTTTTTAAATTGAAACTTTTTCATTTTTCCAGTGAAAGTTTTTCATTTTTCAATTGAAACTTTTTCATTTTTCTATTGAAACCTTTTCATTTTTCAGTTGAAACTTTTTCATTTTTCAATTGAAACTTTTTCATTTTTCAATTGAAACTTTTTCATTTTTCAATGGAAACTTTTTCATTTTTCTATTGAAACATTTTCATTTTTCAATGGAAACCTTTTCATCTTTCAATTCAAACTTTTTCATTTTTCAATTAAAACTTTTTCATTTTTCAATTGAAACTTTTTCGTTTTTCAATTGAAACTTTTTCATTTTTCTATTTAAACCTTTTCATTTTTCAATTTAAACCTTTTCATTTTTCAATTTAAACCTTTCATTTTCAATTGAAACTTTTTCATTTATCATTGACACTTTTTCTTTTTTCAATTGAAACGTTTTCGTTTTTAAATTGAAACTTTTTCATTTTTCCAGTGAAAGTTTTTCATTTTTCAATTGAAAGTTTTTCATTTTTCAATTGAAACTTTTTCATTTTTCCAGTGAAACTTTTTCATTTTTCAATTGAAACTTTTTCATTTTTCAATTTAAACCTTTTCATTTTCAATTGAAACGTTTTCGTTTTTCAATTGAAACTTTTTCATTTTTCTATTTAAACCTTTTCAATTTTTCAATTTAAACCTTTCATTTTCAATTGAAAGTTTTTCATTTTTCAATTCAAACTTTTTCATTTTTCAATTGAAACTTTTTCATTTTTCAATTCAAACTTTTTCATTTTTCTATTGAAACCTTTTAATTTTTCAATTGAAACTTTTTCATTTTTCAATTGAAACTTTTTCATTTTTCTATTGAAACTTTTTTATTTTTTAATTGAAACTTATTCATTTTTCAATTGAAACTTTTTCATTTTTCAATTGAAACTTTCATTTCTCAATTTAAACCTTTTCATTTTCAATTGAAACTTTTTCATTTTTCAATGGAACTTTTTCATTTTTCAATTGAAACATTTTCATTTTTCAATTGAAACATTTTCATTTTTCAATGGAAACCTTTTCATCTTTCAATTCAAACTTTTCATTTTTCAATTCAAACTTTTTCATTTTTCAATTGAAACTTTTTCATTTTTATCAATTGACACTTTTTCATTTTCAATTGAAACTTTTTCATTTATCAATTGACACTTTTTCATTTTTCAATTGAAACTTTTTCATTTTTCAATTGAAACTTTTTTATTTTTCAATTGAAACATTTTCATTTTTCAATGGAAACTTTTTAATTTTTCTATTGAAACTTTTTCATTTTTCTATTGAAACCTTTTTATTTTTCAATGGAAACTTTTTCATTTATCAATTGACACTTTTTCATTTTCAATTGAAACTTTTTCGTTTTTCAATTGAAACATTTTCATTTTTCAATTGAAACTTTTTATTTTTCAATTGAAACTTTTTCATTTTTAAATTGAAACTTTTTCATTTATCAATTGACACTTTTTCATTTTTCAATTGAAACTTTTTCGTTTTTCAATTGAAAGTTTTTCATTTTTCATTTGAAACTTTTTCATTTTTCAATTGAAACTTTTTTTTTAATTGAAACTTATTTTTTAATTGAAACTTTTTTATTTTCAACTGAAACTTTTTCATTTTTCTATTGAAACTTTTTCGTTTTTCAATTGAAACTTTTTCGTTTTTCAATTGAAACTTTTCATTTTTCAATTGACACTTTTTCATTTTTCAATTGAAACTTTTTCATTTTTCAATTGAAACTTTTTCATTTTTCAATTGAAACTTTTTCATTTTTCAATTGAAACTTTTTCATTTTTCAATTGAAACTTTTTCATTTTTTAATTGAAACTTTTTCGTTTTTCAATTGAAAGTTTTTCATTTTTCAGTTGAAACTTTTTCATTTTTCAATTGAAATTTTTCATTTTTCAATTGAAACTTTTTCATTTATCAATTGTCACTTTTTCATTTTTCTATTAAATCCTTTTCATTTTTCAATTGAAACTTTTTCATTTTTCAATGGAAATTTTTTCATTTTTCAATTGAAACATTTTCATTTTTCAATGGAAACCTTTTCATTTTTCAATTGAAACTTATTCATTTTTCAATTTAAACTTTTTCATTTTTCTATTGAAACCTTTTCATTTTTCAGTTGAAACTTTTTCATTTTTCAATTGAAACTTTTTCATTTTTCAATTGAAACTTTTTCATTTTTCAATGGAAACTTTTTCATTTTTCAATTGAAACATTTTCATTTTTCAATGGAAACCTTTTCATCTTTCAATTCAAACTTTTTCCAATTTTCAATTGAAACTTTTTAATTTTTCAATTGAAACTTTTTCATTTTTCAATTGAAACTTTTTCGTTTTTCAAATGAAACGTTTTCGTTTTTCAATTGAAACTTTTTCATTTTTCTATTTAAACCTTTTCATTTTTCAATTTAAACCTTTTCATTTTTCAATTTAAACCTTTTCATTTTTCAATTTAAACCTTTCATTTTCAATTGAAACTTTTTCATTTATCAATTGACACTTTTTCTTTTTTCAATTAAAACGTTTTCGTTTTTAAATTGAAACTTTTTCATTTTTCCAGTGAAAGTTTTTCATTTTTCAATTGAAACTTTTTCATTTTTCTATTGAAACCTTTTCATTTTTCAGTTGAAACTTTTTCGTTTTTCAATTGAAACATTTTCATTTTTCACTTGAAACTTTTTCATTTTTCAATTGAAACTTTTTATTTTTTAATTGAAACTTTTTATTTTTTAATTGAAACTTTTTTATTTTCAATTGAAACTTTTTCATTTTTCTATTGAAACTTTTTCGTTTTTCAATTGAAACTTTTTCGTTTTTCAATTGAAACTTTTCATTTTTCAATTGACACTTTTTCATTTTTCAATTGAAACTTTTTCATTTTTCAATTGAAACTTTTTCATTTTTCAATTGAAACTTTTTCATTTTTCAATTGAAACTTTTTCATTTTTCAATTGAAACTTTTTCGTTTTTCAATTGAAAGTTTTCATTTTTCTGTTGAAACTTTTTCATTTTTCAATTGAAACTTTTTATTTTTTAATTGAAACTTATTCATTTTTCAATTGAAACTTTTTCGTTTTTCAATTGAAAGTTTTCATTTTTCTGTTGAAACTTTTTCATTTTTCAATTGAAACTTTTTATTTTTTAATTGAAACTTATTCATTTTTCAATTGAAACTTTTTCATTTTTCAATTGAAACTTTAATTTTTCAATTTAAACCTTTTCATTTTCAATTGAAACTTTTTCATTTATCAATTGACACTTTTCATTTTTCAATTGAAACGTTTTCGTTTTTAAATTGAAACTTTTTCATTTTTCCAGTGAAAGTTTTTCATTTTTCAATTGAAAGTTTTTCATTTTTCAATTGAAACCTTTTCATTTTCAATTGAAACTTTTTCATTTATCAATTGACACTTTTTCATTTTTCTATTAAATCCTTTTCATTTTTCAATTAAAACTTTTTCATTTTTCAATTGAAACTTTTTCATTTTTAAATTGAAACTTATTCATTTTTCAATTAAAACTTGTTCATTTTTCAATTGAAACTTTTTCATTCTTCAATGGAAACTTTTTCATTTTTCAATTGAAACATTTTCATTTTTCAATGGAAACCTTTTCATCTTTCAATTCAAACTTTTTCATTTTTTAATTCAAACTTTTTCATTTTTCAATTGAAACATTTTCATTTTTCAATGGAAACTTTTTCATTTTTCTATTGAAACTTTTTCATTTTTCTATTGAAACCTTTTCATTTTTCAGTTGAAACTTTTTCATTTTTCAATTGAAACTTTTTCATTTTTCAATTGAAACTTTTTCATTTTTCAATGGAAACTTTTTCATTTTTCAATTGAAACATTTTCATTTTTCAATGGAAACCTTTTCATCTTTCAATTCAAACTTTTTCCATTTTTCAATTGAAACTTTTTCATTTTTCAATTGAAACTTTTTCATTTTTCAATTGAAACTTTTTCGTTTTTCAAATGAAACGTTTTCGTTTTTCAATTGAAACTTTTTCATTTTTCTATTTAAACCTTTTCATTTTTCAATTTAAACCTTTTCATTTTTCATTTTAAACCTTTCATTTATCAATTGACACTTTTTCTTTTTTCAATTAAAACGTTTTCGTTTTTAAATTGAAACTTTTTCATTTTTCCAGTGAAAGTTTTTCATTTTTCAATTGAAACTTTTTCATTTTTCTATTGAAACCTTTTCATTTTTCAGTTGAAACTTTTTCATTTTTCAATTGAAACTTTTTCATTTTTCAATTGAAACTTTTTCATTTTTCAATGGAAACTTTTTCATTTTTCTATTGAAACATTTTCATTTTTCAATGGAAACCTTTTCATCTTTCAATTCAAACTTTTTCATTTTTCAATTAAAACTTTTTCATTTATCAAATGACACTTTTTCTTTTTTCAATTGAAACGTTTTCGTTTTTAAATTGAAACTTTTTCATTTTTCCAGTGAAAGTTTTTCATTTTTCAATTGAAAGTTTTTCATTTTTCAATTGAAACTTTTTCATTTTTCCAGTGAAACTTTTTCATTTTTCAATTGAAACTTTTTCATTTTTCAATTTAAACCTTTTCATTTTCAATTGAAACGTTTTCGTTTTTCAATTGAAACTTTTTCATTTTTCTATTTAAACCTTTTCAATTTTTCAATTTAAACCTTTCATTTTCAATTGAAAGTTTTTCATTTTTCAATTCAAACTTTTTCATTTTTCAATTGAAACTTTTTCATTTTTCAATTCAAACTTTTTCATTTTTCTATTGAAACCTTTTAATTTTTCAATTGAAACTTTTTCATTTTTCAATTGAAACTTTTTCATTTTTCTATTGAAACTTTTTTATTTTTTAATTGAAACTCATTCATTTTTCAATTGAAACTTTCATTTCTCAATTTAAACCTTTTCATTTTCAATTGAAACTTTTTCATTTTTCAATGGACCTTTTTCATTTTTCAATTGAAACATTTTCATTTTTCAATTGAAACATTTTCATTTTTCAATGGAAACCTTTTCATCTTTCAATTCAAACTTTTCATTTTTCAATTCAAACTTTTTCATTTTTCAATTGAAACTTTCATTTCTCAATTTAAACCTTTTCATTTTCAATTGAAACTTTTTCATTTTTCAATGGAACTTTTTCATTTTCAATTGAAACTTTTTCATTTATCAATTGACACTTTTTCATTTTTCAATTGAAACTTTTTCATTTTTCAATTGAAACTTTTTTATTTTTCAATTGAAACCTTTTTATTTTTCAATGGAAACTTTTTCATTTATCAATTGACACTTTTTCATTTTCAATTGAAACTTTTTCGTTTTTCAATTGAAACATTTTCATTTTTCAATTGAAACTTTTTATTTTTCAATTGAAACTTTTTCATTTTTAAATTGAAACTTTTTCATTTATCAATTGACACTTTTTCATTTTTCAATTGAAACTTTTTCGTTTTTCAATTGAAAGTTTTTCATTTTTCATTTGAAACTTTTTCATTTTTCAATTGAAACTTTTTTTTTAATTGAAACTTATTTTTTAATTGAAACTTTTTTATTTTCAACTGAAACTTTTTCATTTTTCTATTGAAACTTTTTCGTTTTTCAATTGAAACTTTTTCGTTTTTCAATTGAAACTTTTTCATTTTTCAATTGAAACTTTTTCATTTTTCAATTGAAACTTTTTCATTTTTCAATTGAAACTTTTTCATTTTTTAATTGAAATTTTTTCGTTTTTCAATTGAAAGTTTTTCATTTTTCAGTTGAAACTTTTTCATTTTTCAATTGAAATTTTTCATTTTTCAATTGAAACTTTTTCATTTATCAATTGTCACTTTTTCATTTTTCTATTAAATCCTTTTCATTTTTCAATTGAAACTTTTTCATTTTTCAATGGAAACTTTTTCATTTTTCAATTGAAACATTTTCATTTTTCAATGGAAACCTTTTCATTTTTCAATTGAAACTTATTCATTTTTCTATTGAAACTTTTTCATTTTTCTATTGAAACCTTTTCATTTTTCAGTTGAAACTTTTTCAATTTTCAATTGAAACTTTTTCATTTTTCATTTGAAACTTATTCATTTTTCAATGGAAACTTTTTCATTTTTCTATTGAAACTTTTTCATTTTTCTATTGAAACCTTTTCATTTTTCAGTTGAAACTTTTTCAATTTTCAATTGAAACTTTTTCATTTTTCAATTGAAACTTTTTCATTTTTCAATTGAAACTTTTTCATTTTTCAATGGAACTTTTTCATTTTTCAATTGAAACATTTTCATTTTTCAATGGAAACCTTTTCATCTTTCAATTCAAACTTTTTCATTTTTCAATTCAAACTTTTTTATTTTCAATTCAAACTTTTTCATTTTTCTATTGAAACTTTTTCGTTTTGCAATTGAAACTTTTTCGTTTTTCAATTGAAACTTTTCATTTTTCAATTGACACTTTTTCATTTTTCAATTGAAACTTTTTCATTTTTCAATTGAAACTTTTTCATTTTTCAATTGAAACTCATTTTTCAATTTAAACCTTTTCATTTTCAATTGAAACTTTTTCATTGATCAATTGACACTTTTTCATTTTTCAATTGAAACGTTTTCGTTTTTAAATTGAAACTTTTTCATTTTTCCAGTGAAAGTTTTTCATTTTTCAATTGAAAGTTTTTCATTTTTCAATTTAAACCTTTTCATTTTCAATTGAAAATTTTCATTTATCAATTGACACTTTTTCATTTTTCAATTGAAACTTTTTCATTTTTAAATTGAAACTTTTTCATTTTTCAATTGAAACATTTTCATTTTTCAATGGAAACTTTTTCATTTTTCTATTGAAACTTTTTCATTTTTCTATTGAAACCTTTTCATTTTTCAATGGAAACTTTTTCATTTATCAATTGACACTTTCATTTTTCAATTGAAACTTTTTCGTTTTTCAATTGAAACTTTTTCATTTTTCAATTTAAACCTTTTCATTTTCAATTGAAACTTTTTCATTTATCAATTGTCAATTTTTCATTTTTCAATAGAAACTTTTTCGTTTTTCAATTGAAACATTTTCATTTTTCAATTGAAACTTTTCATTTTTAAATTGAAACTTTTTCATTTATCAATTGACACTTTTTCATTTTTCACTTGAAACTTTTTCATTTTTCAATTGAAACTTTTTATTTTTAATTGAAACTTTTTATTTTTTAATTGAAACTTTTTTATTTTCAATTGAAACTTTTTCATTTTTCTATTGAAACTTTTTCGTTTTTCAATTGAAACTTTTTCGTTTTTCAATTGAAACATTTTCATTTTTCAATTGAAACTTTTCATTTTTAAATTGAAACTTTTTCATTTATCAATTGACACTTTTTCATTTTTCACTTGAAACTTTTTCATTTTTCAATTGAAACTTTTTATTTTTTAATTGAAACTTTTTATTTTTTAATTGAAACTTTTTTATTTTCAATTGAAACTTTTTCATTTTTCTATTGAAACTTTTTCGTTTTTCAATTGAAACTTTTTCGTTTTTCAATTGAAACTTTTCATTTTTCAATTGACACTTTTTCATTTTTCAATTGAAACTTTTTCATTTTTCAATTGAAACTTTTTCATTTTTCAATTGAAACTTTTTCATTTTTCAATTGAAACTTTTTCATTTTTCAATTGAAACTTTTTCGTTTTTCAATTGAAAGTTTTTCATTTTTCTGTTGAAACTTTTTCATTTTTCAATTGAAACTTTTTATTTTTTAATTGAAACTTATTCATTTTTCAATTGAAACTTTTTCATTTTTCAATTGAAACTTTCATTTTTCAATTTAAACCTTCTCATTTTCAATTGAAACTTTTTCATTTATCAATTGACACTTTTCATTTTTCAATTGAAACGTTTTCGTTTTTAAATTGAAACTTTTTCATTTTTCCAGTGAAAGTTTTTCATTTTTCAATTGAAAGTTTTTCATTTTTCAATTGAAACCTTTTCATTTTCAATTGACACTTTTTCATTTTTCTATTAAATCCTTTTCATTTTTCAATTAAAACTTTTTCATTTTTCAATCGAAACTTTTTCATTTTTAAATTGAAACTTATTCATTTTTCAATTAAAACTTATTCATTTTTCAATTGAAACTTTTTCATTCTTTAATGGAAACTTTTTCATTTTTCAATTGAAACATTTTCATTTTTCAATGGAAACCTTATCATCTTTCAATTCAAACTTTTTCATTTTTTAATTCAAACTTTTTCATTTTTCAATTGAAACTTTTTCATTTTTCAATTGAAACTTTTTCATTTTTCAATGGAAACTTTTTCATTTTTCAATTGAAACATTTTCATTTTTCAATGGAAACCTTTTCATCTTTCAATTCAAACTTTTTCATTTTTCAATTGAAACTTTTTCATTTTTCAATTGAAACTTTTTCATTTTTCAAATGAAACGTTTTCGTTTTTCAATATAAACTTTTTCATTTTTCTATTTAAAACTTTTCATTTTTCAATTTAAACCTTTTCATTTTTCAATTTAAACCTTTCATTTTCAATTGAAACTTTTTCATTTATCAATTGAAACTTTTTCTTTTTTCAATTGAAACGTTTTCGTTTTTAAATTGAAACTTTTTCATTTTTCCAGTGAAAGTTTTTCATTTTTCAATTGAAACTTTTTCATTTTTCTATTGAAACCTTTTCATTTTTCAGTTGAAACTTTTTCATTTTTCAATTGAAACTTTTTCATTTTTCAATTGAAACTTTTTCATTTTTCAATGGAAACTTTTTCATTTTTCTATTGAAACATTTTCATTTTTCAATGGAAACCTTTTCATCTTTCAATTCAAACTTTTTCATTTTTCAATTCAAACTTTTTCATTTTTCAATTGAAACTTTTTCGTTTTTCAATTGAAACTTTTTCATTTTTCTATTTAAACCTTTTCATTTTTCAATTTAAACCTTTTCATTTTTCAATTTAAACCTTTCATTTTCAATTGAAACTTTTTCATTTATCAATTGAAACTTTTTCTTTTTTCAATTGAAACGTTTTCGTTTTTAAATTGAAACTTTTTCATTTTTCCAGTGAAAGTTTTTCATTTTTCAATTGAAAGTTTTTCATTTTTCAATTGAAACTTTTTCATTTTTCCAGTGAAACTTTTTCATTTTTCAATTGAAACTTTTTCATTTTTCAATTTAAACCTTTTCATTTTCAATTGAAACGTTTTCATTTTTCTATTTAAAACTTTTCAATTTTTCAATTTAAACCTTTCATTTTCAATTGAAAGTTTTTCATTTTTCAATTCAAACTTTTTCATTTTTCAATTCAAACTTTTTTATTTTCAATTCAAACTTTTTCATTTTTCTATTGAAACTTTTTCGTTTTTCAATTGAAACTTTTTCGTTTTTCAATTGAAACTTTTCATTTTTCAATTGACACTTTTTCATTTTTCAATTGAAACTTTTTCATTTTTCAATTGAAACTTTTTCATTTTTCAATTGAAACTTTTTCATTTTTCAATTGAAACTTTTTCATTTTTCAATTGAAACTTTTTCATTTTTCAATTGAAACTTTTTCATTTTTCAATTGAAACTTTTTCATTTTTTAAATGAAACTTTTTCGTTTTTCAATTGAAAGTTTTTCATTTTTCAGTTGAAACTTTTTCATTTTTCAATTGAAATTTTTTATTTTTTAATTGAAACTTAATCATTTTTCAATTGAAACTTTTTCATTTATCAATTGTCACTTTTTCATTTTTCTATTAAATCCTTTTCATTTTTCAATTGAAACTTTTTCATTTTTCAATTGAAACTTTTTCATTTTTCAATTGAAACTTATTAATTTTTCAATTGAAACTTTTTCATTTTTCAATGGAAACTTTTTCATTTTTCAATTGACACTTTTTCTTTTTTCAATTGAAACGTTTTCGTTTTTAAATTGAAACTTTTTCATTTTTCCAGTGAAAGTTTTTCATTTTTCAATTGAAAGTTTTTCATTTTTCAATTGAAACTTTTTCATTTTTCCAGTGAAACTTTTTCATTTTTCAATTGAAACTTTTTCATTTTTCAATTTAAACCTTTTCATTTTCAATTGAAACGTTTTCATTTTTCTATTTAAACCTTTTCAATTTTTCAATTTAAACCTTTCATTTTCAATTGAAAGTTTTTCATTTTTCAATTCAAACTTTTTCATTTTTCAATTCAAACTTTTTTATTTTCAATTCAAACTTTTTCATTTTTCTATTGAAACTTTTTCGTTTTTCAATTGAAACTTTTTCGTTTTTCAATTGAAACTTTTCATTTTTCAATTGACACTTTTTCATTTTTCAATTGAAACTTTTTCATTTTTCAATTGAAACTTTTTCATTTTTCAATTGAAACTTTTTCATTTTTCAATTGAAACTTTTTTATTTTTCAATTGAAACTTTTTCATTTTTCAATTGAAACTTTTTTATTTTTCAATTGAAACTTTTTCATTTTTCAATTGAAACTTTTTCATTTTTCAATTGAAACTTTTTCATTTTTTAAATGAAACTTTTTCGTTTTTCAATTGAAAGTTTTTCATTTTTCAGTTGAAACTTTTTCATTTTTCAATTGAAATTTTTTATTTTTTAATTGAAACTTATTCATTTTTCAATTGAAACTTTTTCATTTATCAATTGTCACTTTTTCATTTTTCTATTAAATCCTTTTCATTTTTCAATTGAAACTTTTTCATTTTTCAATTGAAACTTTTTCATTTTTCAATTGAAACTTATTAATTTTTCAATTGAAACTTTTTCATTTTTCAATGGAAACTTTTTCATTTTTCAATTGAAACATTTTCATTTTTCAATGGAAACCTTTTCATTTTTCAAATGAAACTTATTCATTTTTCAATGGAAACTTTTTCATTTTTCTATTGAAACTTTTTAATTTTTCTATTGAAACCTTTTCATTTTTCAGTTGAAACGTTTTCAATTTTCAATTGAAACTTTTTCATTTTTCAATTGAAACTTATTCATTTTTCAATGGAAACTTTTTCATTTTTCTATTGAAACTTTTTCATTTTTCTATTGAAACCTTTTCATTTTTCAGTTGAAACTTTTTCAATTTTCAATTGAAACTTTTTCATTTTTCTATTGAAACTTTTTCGTTTTTCAATTGAAACTTTTTCGTTTTTCAATTGAAACTTTTCATTTTTCAATTGACACTTTTTCATTTTTCAATTGAAACTTTTTCATTTTTCAATTGAAACTTTTTCATTTTTCAATTGAAACTTTTTCATTTTTCAATTGAAACTTTTTCATTTTTCAATTGAAACTTTTTCATTTTTCAATTGAAACTTTTTCATTTTTCAATTGAAACTTTTTCGTTTTTCAATTGAAAGTTTTTCATTTTTCAGTTGAAACTTTTTCATTTTTCAATTGAAATTTTTTATTTTTTAATTGAAACTTATTCATTTTTCAATTGAAACTTTTTCATTTATCAATTGTCACTTTTTCATTTTTCTATTAAATCCTTTTCATTTTTCAATTGAAACTTTTTCATTTTTCAATTGAAACTTTTTCATTTTTCAATTGAAACTTATTCATTTTTCAATTGAAACTTTTTCATTTTTCAATTGAAACTTATTCATTTTTCAATGGAAACTTTTTCATTTTTCTATTGAAACTTTTTCATTTTTCTATTGAAACTTCATTTTTCTATTGAAACCTTTTCATTTTTCAATTGAAACATTTTCATTTTTCAATGGAAACTTTTTCATTTTTCAATTCAAACTTTTTCATTTTTCAATTGAAACTTATTCATTTTTCAATTGAAACTTTTTCATTTTTCAATTGAAACTTATTCATTTTTCAATTGAAACTTTTTCATTTTTCAATTGAAACTTTTTCATTTTTCAATTGGAACTTTTTCATTTTTCAATTGACACATTCATTTTTCACTTGAAACTTTTTCATTTTTCAATTGAAACTTTTTCATTTTTCAATTGAAACTTTTTCATTTTTCAATTGAAAGTTTTTCATTTTTCAGTTGAAACTTTTTCATTTTTCAATTGAAACTTTTTCATTTTTCAATTGAAACATTTTCATTTTTCAATGGAAACTTTTTCATTTT
This sequence comes from Odiellus spinosus, assembly GCA_963920705.1. Classification (NCBI taxonomy): domain Eukaryota; kingdom Metazoa; phylum Arthropoda; class Arachnida; order Opiliones; family Phalangiidae; genus Odiellus; species Odiellus spinosus. The sequence continues at coordinate 30,026,964 of OY987226.1, forward strand.
TCTATTGAAACTTTTTCATTTTTCTATTGAAACTTCATTTTTCTATTGAAACCTTTTCATTTTTCAATTGAAACATTTTCATTTTTCAATGGAAACTTTTTCATTTTTCAATTCAAACTTTTTCATTTTTCAATTGAAACTTATTCATTTTTCAATTGAAACTTTTTCATTTTTCAATTGAAACTTTTTCATTTTTCAATTGGAACTTTTTCATTTTTCAATTGACACATTCATTTTTCACTTGAAACTTTTTCATTTTTCAATTGAAACTTTTTCATTTTTCAATTGAAACTTTTTCATTTTTCAATTGAAAGTTTTTCATTTTTCAGTTGAAACTTTTTCATTTTTCAATTGAAACTTTTTCATTTTTCAATTGAAACATTTTCATTTTTCAATGGAAACTTTTTCATTTTTCTATTGAAACTTTTTCATTTTTCTATTGAAACCTTTTCATTTTTCAATTGAAACATTTTCATTTTTCAATGGAAACTTTTTCATTTTTCAATTGAAACTTTTTCATTTTTCAATTGAAACTTATTCATTTTTCAATTGAAACTTTTTCATTTTTCAATTGAAACTTTTTCATTTTTCAATTCAAACTTTTTCATTTTTCAATTGAAAGTTTTTCATTTTTCAGTTGAAACTTTTTCATTTTTCACTTGAAACTTTTTCATTTTTCAATTGAAACTTTTTCATTTTTCAATTGAAACTTTTTCATTTTTCAATTGAAACTTTTTCATTTTTCAATTGAAACTTTTTCATTTTTCAATTGAAACTTTTTCATTTTTCAATTGAAACTTTTTCATTTTTCAATTGAAACTTTTTCATTTTTCAATTGAAACTTTTTCATTTTTCAATTGAATTTTTAATTTTTCAATTCAAACTTTTTCATTTTTCAATTCAAACTTTTTCATTTTTCTATTGAAACATTTTCATTTTTCAATTGAAACATTTTCATTTTTCAATGGAAACTTTTTCATTTTTCAATTCAAACTTTTTCATTTTTCAATTGAAACTTTTTCATTTTTCAATTGAAACTTTTTCATTTTTCAATTGAAACTTTTTCATTTTTCAATTGAAACATTTTCATTTTTCAATGGAAACTTTTTCATTTTTCTATTGAAACTTTTTCATTTTTCTATTGAAACCTTTTCATTTTTCAATTGAAACATTTTCATTTTTCAATTGAAACTTATTCATTTTTCAATTGAAACTTTTTCATTTTTCAATTGAAACTTTTTCATTTTTCAATTGGAACTTTTTCATTTTTCAATTGACACATTCATTTTTCACTTGAAACTTTTTCATTTTTCAATTGAAACTTTTTCATTTTTCAATTGAAACTTTTTCATTTTTCAATTCAAACTTTTTCATTTTTCAATTGAAACTTATTCATTTTTCAATTGAAACTTTTTCATTTTTCAATTCAAACTTTTTCATTTTTCAATTGAAACTTATTCATTTTTCAATTGAAACTTTTTCATTTTTCAATTGAAACTTTTTCATTTTTCAATTGGAACTTTTTCATTTTTCAATTGACACATTCATTTTTCACTTGAAACTTTTTCATTTTTCAATTGAAACTTTTTCATTTTTCAATTGAAACTTTTTCATCTTTCAATTCAAACTTTTTCATTTTTCAATTGAAACTTTTTCATTTTTCAATTGAAACATTTTCATTTTTCAATGGAAACTTTTTCATTTTTCTATTGAAACTTTTTCATTTTTCTATTGAAACCTTTTCATTTTTCAATGGAAACTTTTTCATTTTTCTATTGAAACCTTTTCATTTTTCAATTGAAACATTTTCATTTTTCAATGGAAACTTTTTCATTTTTCAATTCAAACTTTTTCATTTTTCAATTGAAACTTTTTCATTTTTCAATTGAAACTTTTTCATTTTTCAATTAAAACTTTTTCATTTTTCAATTGAAACCTTTTCATTTTTCAATTGAAACATTTTCATTTTTCAATGGAAACTTTTTCATTTTTCTATTGAAACTTTTTCATTTTTCTATTGAAACCTTTTCATTTTTCAATTGAAACATTTTCATTTTTCAATGGAAACTTTTTCATTTTTCAATTCAAACTTTTTCATTTTTCAATTGAAACTTATTCATTTTTCAATTGAAACTTTTTCATTTTTCAATTGAAACTTTTTCATTTTTCAATTGGAACTTTTTCATTTTTCAATTGACACATTCATTTTTCACTTGAAACTTTTTCATTTTTCAATTGAAACTTTTTCATTTTTCAATTGAAACTTTTTCATTTTTCAATTGAAAGTTTTTCATTTTTCAGTTGAAACTTTTTCATTTTTCAATTGAAACTTTTTCATTTTTCAATTGAAACATTTTCATTTTTCAATGGAAACTTTTTCATTTTTCTATTGAAACTTCATTTTTCTATTGAAACCTTTTCATTTTTCAATTGAAACATTTTCATTTTTCAATGGAAACTTTTTCATTTTTCAATTCAAACTTTTTCATTTTTCAATTGAAACTTATTCATTTTTCAATTGAAACTTTTTCATTTTTCAATTGAAACTTTTTCATTTTTCAATTGGAACTTTTTCATTTTTCAATTGACACATTCATTTTTCACTTGAAACTTTTTCATTTTTCAATTGAAACTTTTTCATTTTTCAATTGAAACTTTTTCATTTTTCAATTGAAAGTTTTTCATTTTTCAGTTGAAACTTTTTCATTTTTCAATTGAAACTTTTTCATTTTTCAATTGAAACATTTTCATTTTTCAATGGAAACTTTTTCATTTTTCTATTGAAACTTTTTCATTTTTCTATTGAAACCTTTTCATTTTTCAATTGAAACATTTTCATTTTTCAATGGAAACTTTTTCATTTTTCAATTCAAACTTTTTCATTTTTCAATTGAAACTTATTCATTTTTCAATTGAAACTTTTTCATTTTTCAATTGAAACTTTTTCATTTTTCAATTCAAACTTTTTCATTTTTCAATTGAAAGTTTTTCATTTTTCAGTTGAAACTTTTTCATTTTTCACTTGAAACTTTTTCATTTTTCAATTGAAACTTTTTCATTTTTCAATTGAAACTTTTTCATTTTTCAATTGAAACTTTTTCATTTTTCAATTGAAACTTTTTCATTTTTCAATTGAAACTTTTTCATTTTTCAATTGAAACTTTTTCATTTTTCAATTGAAACTTTTTCATTTTTCAATTGAATTTTTAATTTTTCAATTCAAACTTTTTCATTTTTCAATTCAAACTTTTTCATTTTTCTATTGAAACATTTTCATTTTTCAATTGAAACATTTTCATTTTTCAATTGAAACTTTTTCATTTTTCAATTCAAACTTTTTCATTTTTCAATTGAAACTTATTCATTTTTCAATTGAAACTTTTTCATTTTTCAATTCAAACTTTTTCATTTTTCAATTGAAACTTATTCATTTTTCAATTGAAACTTTTTCATTTTTCAATTGAAACTTTTTCATTTTTCAATTGGAACTTTTTCATTTTTCAATTGACACATTCATTTTTCACTTGAAACTTTTTCATTTTTCAATTGAAACTTTTTCATTTTTCAATTGAAACTTTTTCATTTTTCAATTGAAAGTTTTTCATTTTTCAGTTGAAACTTTTTCATTTTTCAATTGAAACTTTTTCATTTTTCAATTGAAACTTTTTCATCTTTCAATTCAAACTTTTTCATTTTTCAATTGAAACTTTTTCATTTTTCAATTGAAACATTTTCATTTTTCAATGGAAACTTTTTCATTTTTCTATTGAAACTTTTTCATTTTTCTATTGAAACCTTTTCATTTTTCAATGGAAACTTTTTCATTTTTCTATTGAAACCTTTTCATTTTTCAATTGAAACATTTTCATTTTTCAATGGAAACTTTTTCATTTTTCAATTCAAACTTTTTCATTTTTCAATTGAAACTTTTTCATTTTTCAATTGAAACTTTTTCATTTTTCAATTGAAACTTTTTCATTTTTCAATTGAAACCTTTTCATTTTTCAATTGAAACATTTTCATTTTTCAATGGAAACTTTTTCATTTTTCTATTGAAACTTTTTCATTTTTCTATTGAAACCTTTTCATTTTTCAATTGAAACATTTTCATTTTTCAATGGAAACTTTTTCATTTTTCAATTCAAACTTTTTCATTTTTCAATTGAAACTTATTCATTTTTCAATTGAAACTTTTTCATTTTTCAATTGAAACTTTTTCATTTTTCAATTGGAACTTTTTCATTTTTCAATTGACACATTCATTTTTCACTTGAAACTTTTTCATTTTTCAATTGAAACTTTTTCATTTTTCAATTGAAACTTTTTCATTTTTCAATTGAAAGTTTTTCATTTTTCAGTTGAAACTTTTTCATTTTTCAATTGAAACTTTTTCATTTTTCAATTGAAACATTTTCATTTTTCAATGGAAACTTTTTCATTTTTCTATTGAAACTTCATTTTTCTATTGAAACCTTTTCATTTTTCAATTGAAACATTTTCATTTTTCAATGGAAACTTTTTCATTTTTCAATTCAAACTTTTTCATTTTTCAATTGAAACTTATTCATTTTTCAATTGAAACTTTTTCATTTTTCAATTGAAACTTTTTCATTTTTCAATTGGAACTTTTTCATTTTTCAATTGACACATTCATTTTTCACTTGAAACTTTTTCATTTTTCAATTGAAACTTTTTCATTTTTCAATTGAAACTTTTTCATTTTTCAATTGAAAGTTTTTCATTTTTCAGTTGAAACTTTTTCATTTTTCAATTGAAACTTTTTCATTTTTCAATTGAAACATTTTCATTTTTCAATGGAAACTTTTTCATTTTTCTATTGAAACTTTTTCATTTTTCTATTGAAACCTTTTCATTTTTCAATTGAAACATTTTCATTTTTCAATGGAAACTTTTTCATTTTTCAATTCAAACTTTTTCATTTTTCAATTGAAACTTATTCATTTTTCAATTGAAACTTTTTCATTTTTCAATTGAAACTTTTTCATTTTTCAATTCAAACTTTTTCATTTTTCAATTGAAAGTTTTTCATTTTTCAGTTGAAAGTTTTTCATTTTTCACTTGAAACTTTTTCATTTTTCAATTGAAACTTTTTCATTTTTCAATTGAAACTTTTTCATTTTTCAATTGAAACTTTTTCATTTTTCAATTGAAACTTTTTCATTTTTCAATTGAAACTTTTTCATTTTTCAATTGAAACTTTTTCATTTTTCAATTGAAACTTTTTCATTTTTCAATTGAATTTTTAATTTTTCAATTCAAACTTTTTCATTTTTCAATTCAAACTTTTTCATTTTTCTATTGAAACATTTTCATTTTTCAATTGAAACATTTTCATTTTTCAATGGAAACTTTTTCATTTTTCAATTCAAACTTTTTCATTTTTCAATTGAAACTTTTTCATTTTTCAATTGAAACTTTTTCATTTTTCAATTGAAACTTTTTCATTTTTCAATTGAAACATTTTCATTTTTCAATGGAAACTTTTTCATTTTTCTATTGAAACTTTTTCATTTTTCTATTGAAACCTTTTCATTTTTCAATTGAAACATTTTCATTTTTCAATTGAAACTTATTCATTTTTCAATTGAAACTTTTTCATTTTTCAATTGAAACTTTTTCATTTTTCAATTGGAACTTTTTCATTTTTCAATTGACACATTCATTTTTCACTTGAAACTTTTTCATTTTTCAATTGAAACTTTTTCATTTTTCAATTGAAACTTTTTCATTTTTCAATTCAAACTTTTTCATTTTTCAATTGAAACTTATTCATTTTTCAATTGAAACTTTTTCATTTTTCAATTGAAACTTTTTCATTTTTCAATTGGAACTTTTTCATTTTTCAATTGACACATTCATTTTTCACTTGAAACTTTTTCATTTTTCAATTGAAACTTTTTCATTTTTCAATTGAAACTTTTTCATTTTTCAATTGAAAGTTTTTCATTTTTCAGTTGAAACTTTTTCATTTTTCAATTGAAACTTTTTCATTTTTCAATTGAAACATTTTCATTTTTCAATGGAAACTTTTTCATTTTTCTATTGAAACTTTTTCATTTTTCTATTGAAACCTTTTCATTTTTCAATTGAAACATTTTCATTTTTCAATGGAAACTTTTTCATTTTTCAATTCAAACTTTTTCATTTTTCAATTGAAACTTATTCATTTTTCAATTGAAACTTTTTCATTTTTCAATTGAAACTTTTTCATTTTTCAATTCAAACTTTTTCATTTTTCAATTGAAAGTTTTTCATTTTTCAGTTGAAACTTTTTCATTTTTCACTTGAAACTTTTTCATTTTTCAATTGAAACTTTTTCATTTTTCAATTGAAACTTTTTTATTTTTCAATTGAAAATTTTTCATTTTTCAATTGAAACTTTTTCATTTTTCAATTGAAACTTTTTCATTTTTCAATTGAAACTTTTTCATTTTTCAATTGAAACTTTTTCATTTTTCAATTGAAACTTTTTCATTTTTCTATTTAAACCTTTTCATTTTTCAATTTAAACCTTTTCATTTTTCAATTTAAACCTTTTCATTTTCAATTGAAACTTTTTCATTTATCAATTGACACTTTTTCTTTTTTCAATTGAAACGTTTTCGTTTTTAAATTGAAACTTTTTCATTTTTCCAGTGAAAGTTTTTCATTTTTCAATTGAATTTTTAATTTTTCAATTCAAACTTTTTCATTTTTCAATTCAAACTTTTTCATTTTTCTATTGAAACCTTTTCATTTTTCAATTGAAACATTTTCATTTTTCAATGGAAACTTTTTCATTTTTCAATTCAAACTTTTTCATTTTTCAATTGAAACTTTTTCATTTTTCAATTGAAACTTTTTCATTTTTCAATTGAAACTTTTTCATTTTTCAATTGAAACTTTTTCATTTCTCAATTGAAACATTTTCATTTTTCAATTGAAACATTTTCATTTTTCAATGGAAACTTTTTCATTTTTCTATTGAAACTTTTTCATTTTTCTATTGAAACCTTTTCATTTTTCAATTGAAACATTTTCATTTTTCAATGGAAACTTTTTCATTTTTCAATTCAAACTTTTTCATTTTTCAATTGAAACTTATTCATTTTTCAATTGAAACTTTTTCATTTTTCAATTGAAAATTTTCATTTTTCAATTGGAACTTTTTCATTTTTCAATTGACACATTCATTTTTCACTTGAAACTTTTTCATTTTTCAATTGAAACTTTTTCATTTTTCAATTGAAACATTTTCATTTTTCAATGGAAACTTTTTCATTTTTCTATTGAAACTTTTTCATTTTTCTATTGAAACCTTTTCATTTTTCAATTGAAACATTTTCATTTTTCAATGGAAACTTTTTCATTTTTCAATTCAAACTTTTTCATTTTTCAATTGAAACTTATTCATTTTTCAATTGAAACTTTTTCATTTTTCAATTGGAACTTTTTCATTTTTCAATTGACACATTCATTTTTCAATTGAAACTTTTTCATTTTTCAATTGAAACTTTTTCATTTTTCAATTGAAACTTTTTCATTTTTCAATTGAAACTTTTTCATTTTTCAATTGAAACTTTTTCATTTTTCAATTGAAACTTTTTCATTTTTCAATTGAAACTTTTTCACTTTTCAATGGAAACTTTTTCATTTTTCAATTCAAACTTTTTAATTTTTCAATTGAAACCTTTTCATTTTCAATTGAAACTTTTTCAGTTTTCAATTGAAACTTTTTCATTTTTCTATTGAAACCTTTTCATTTTTCAATGGAAACTTTTTCATTTTTCAATTGAAACTTTTTCATTTTTCAATTGAAACTTTTTCATTTTTCAATTGAAACTTTTTCATTTTTCAATTGAAACTTTTTCATTTTTCAATTGAAACTTTTTCATTTTTCAATTGAAACTTTTTTATTTTTCTATTGAAACATTTTCATTTTTCAATTGAAACATTTTCATTTTTCAATGGAAACTTTTTCATTTTTCAATTCAAACTTTTTCATTTTTCAATTGAAACTTTTTCATTTTTCAATTGAAACTTTTTCATTTTTCAATTGAAACTTTTTCATTTTTCAATTGAAACATTTTCATTTTTCAATGGAAACTTTTTCATTTTTCTATTGAAACTTTTTCATTTTTCAATTGAAACTTTTTCATTTTTCAATTGAAACTTTTTCATTTTTCTATTGAAACATTTTCATTTTTCAATTGAAACTTTTTCATTTTTCTATTGAAACTTTTTCATTTTTCTATTGAAACCTTTTCATTTTTCAATTGAAACATTTTCATTTTTCAATGGAAACTTTCATTTTTCAATTCAAACTTTTTCATTTTTCAATTGAAAATTTTTCATTTTTCAATTGAAACTTTTTCATTTTTCAATTGAAACTTTTTCATTTTTCAATTGAAACTTTTTCATTTTTCAATTGAAACATTTTCATTTTTCAATGGAAACTTTTTCATTTTTCTATTGAAACTTTTTCATTTTTCTATTGAAACCTTTTCATTTTTCAATTGAAACATTTTCATTTTTCAATGGAAACTTTTTCATTTTTCAATTCAAACTTTTTCATTTTTCAATTGAAACTTATTCATTTTTCAATTGAAACTTTTTCATTTTTCAATTGAAACTTTTTCATTTTTCAATTGGAACTTTTTCATTTTTCAATTGACACATTCATTTTTCACTTGAAACTTTTTCATTTTTCAATTGACACATTCATTTTTCAATTGAAACTTTTTCATTTTTCAATTGAAAGTTTTTCATTTTTCAGTTGAAACTTTTTCATTTTTCAATTGAAACTTTTTCATTTTTCAATTGAAACATTTTCATTTTTCAATTGAAACTTTTTCATTTTTCTATTGAAACTTTTTCATTTTTCTATTGAAACCTTTTCATTTTTCAATTGAAACATTTTCATTTTTCAATGGAAACTTTTTCATTTTTCAATTCATACTTTTTCATTTTTCAATTGAAACTTATTCATTTTTCAATTGAAACTTTTTTATTTTTCAATTGAAACTTTTTCATTTTTCAATTGGAACTTTTTCATTTTTCAATTGACACATTCATTTTTCACTTGAAACTTTTTCATTTTTCAATTGAAACTTTTTCATTTTTCAATTGAAACATTTTCATTTTTCAATGGAAACTTTTTCATTTTTCTATTGAAACTTCATTTTTCTATTGAAACCTTTTCATTTTTCAATTGAAACATTTTCATTTTTCAATGGAAACTTTTTCATTTTTCAATTCAAACTTTTTCATTTTTCAATTGAAACTTATTCATTTTTCAATGGAAACTTTTTCATTTTTCAATTCAAACTTTTTCATTTTTCAATTGAAACTTATTCATTTTTCAATTGAAACTTTTTCATTTTTCAATTGAAACTTTTTCATTTTTCAATTCAAACTTTTTCATTTTTCAATTCAAACTTTTTCATTTTTCAATTGAAACTTATTCATTTTTCAATTGAAACTTTTTCATTTTTCAATTCAAACTTTTTCATTTTTCAATTGAAACTTTTTCATTTTTCAATTGAATTTTTAATTTTTCAATTCAAACTTTTTCATTTTTCAATTCAAACTTTTTCATTTTTCTATTGAAACATTTTCATTTTTCAATTGAAACATTTTCATTTTTCAATTGAAACTTTTTCATTTTTCAATTCAAACTTTTTCATTTTTCAATTGAAACTTATTCATTTTTCAATTGAAACTTTTTCATTTTTCAATTCAAACTTTTTCATTTTTCAATTGAAACTTATTCATTTTTCAATTGAAACTTTTTCATTTTTCAATTGAAACTTTTTCATTTTTCAATTGGAACTTTTTCATTTTTCAATTGACACATTCATTTTTCACTTGAAACTTTTTCATTTTTCAATTGAAACTTTTTCATTTTTCAATTGAAACTTTTTCATTTTTCAATTGAAAGTTTTTCATTTTTCAGTTGAAACTTTTTCATTTTTCAATTGAAACTTTTTCATTTTTCAATTGAAACTTTTTCATCTTTCAATTCAAACTTTTTCATTTTTCAATTGAAACTTTTTCATTTTTCAATTGAAACATTTTCATTTTTCAATGGAAACTTTTTCATTTTTCTATTGAAACTTTTTCATTTTTCTATTGAAACCTTTTCATTTTTCAATGGAAACTTTTTCATTTTTCTATTGAAACCTTTTCATTTTTCAATTGAAACATTTTCATTTTTCAATGGAAACTTTTTCATTTTTCAATTCAAACTTTTTCATTTTTCAATTGAAACTTTTTCATTTTTCAATTGAAACTTTTTCATTTTTCAATTGAAACTTTTTCATTTTTCAATTGAAACCTTTTCATTTTTCAATTGAAACATTTTCATTTTTCAATGGAAACTTTTTCATTTTTCTATTGAAACTTTTTCATTTTTCTATTGAAACCTTTTCATTTTTCAATTGAAACATTTTCATTTTTCAATGGAAACTTTTTCATTTTTCAATTCAAACTTTTTCATTTTTCAATTGAAACTTATTCATTTTTCAATTGAAACTTTTTCATTTTTCAATTGAAACTTTTTCATTTTTCAATTGGAACTTTTTCATTTTTCAATTGACACATTCATTTTTCACTTGAAACTTTTTCATTTTTCAATTGAAACTTTTTCATTTTTCAATTGAAACTTTTTCATTTTTCAATTGAAAGTTTTTCATTTTTCAGTTGAAACTTTTTCATTTTTCAATTGAAACTTTTTCATTTTTCAATTGAAACATTTTCATTTTTCAATGGAAACTTTTTCATTTTTCTATTGAAACTTCATTTTTCTATTGAAACCTTTTCATTTTTCAATTGAAACATTTTCATTTTTCAATGGAAACTTTTTCATTTTTCAATTCAAACTTTTTCATTTTTCAATTGAAACTTATTCATTTTTCAATTGAAACTTTTTCATTTTTCAATTGAAACTTTTTCATTTTTCAATTGGAACTTTTTCATTTTTCAATTGACACATTCATTTTTCACTTGAAACTTTTTCATTTTTCAATTGAAACTTTTTCATTTTTCAATTGAAACTTTTTCATTTTTCAATTGAAAGTTTTTCATTTTTCAGTTGAAACTTTTTCATTTTTCAATTGAAACTTTTTCATTTTTCAATTGAAACATTTTCATTTTTCAATGGAAACTTTTTCATTTTTCTATTGAAACTTTTTCATTTTTCTATTGAAACCTTTTCATTTTTCAATTGAAACATTTTCATTTTTCAATGGAAACTTTTTCATTTTTCAATTCAAACTTTTTCATTTTTCAATTGAAACTTATTCATTTTTCAATTGAAACTTTTTCATTTTTCAATTGAAACTTTTTCATTTTTCAATTCAAACTTTTTCATTTTTCAATTGAAAGTTTTTCATTTTTCAGTTGAAAGTTTTTCATTTTTCACTTGAAACTTTTTCATTTTTCAATTGAAACTTTTTCATTTTTCAATTGAAACTTTTTCATTTTTCAATTGAAACTTTTTCATTTTTCAATTGAAACTTTTTCATTTTTCAATTGAAACTTTTTCATTTTTCAACTGAAACTTTTTCATTTTTCAATTGAATTTTTAATTTTTCAATTGAATTTTTAATTTTTCAATTCAAACTTTTTCATTTTTCAATTCAAACTTTTTCATTTTTCTATTGAAACATTTTCATTTTTCAATTGAAACATTTTCATTTTTCAATGGAAACTTTTTCATTTTTCAATTCAAACTTTTTCATTTTTCAATTGAAACTTTTTCATTTTTCAATTGAAACTTTTTCATTTTTCAATTGAAACTTTTTCATTTTTCAATTGAAACTTATTCATTTTTCAATTGAAACTTTTTCATTTTTCAATTGAAACTTTTTCATTTTTCAATTCAAACTTTTTCATTTTTCAATTCAAACTTTTTCATTTTTCAATTGAAACTTATTCATTTTTCAATTGAAACTTTTTCATTTTTCAATTCAAACTTTTTCATTTTTCAATTGAAACTTTTTCATTTTTCAATTGAATTTTTAATTTTTCAATTCAAACTTTTTCATTTTTCAATTCAAACTTTTTCATTTTTCTATTGAAACATTTTCATTTTTCAATTGAAACATTTTCATTTTTCAATTGAAACTTTTTCATTTTTCAATTCAAACTTTTTCATTTTTCAATTGAAACTTATTCATTTTTCAATTGAAACTTTTTCATTTTTCAATTCAAACTTTTTCATTTTTCAATTGAAACTTATTCATTTTTCAATTGAAACTTTTTCATTTTTCAATTGAAACTTTTTCATTTTTCAATTGGAACTTTTTCATTTTTCAATTGACACATTCATTTTTCACTTGAAACTTTTTCATTTTTCAATTGAAACTTTTTCATTTTTCAATTGAAACTTTTTCATTTTTCAATTGAAAGTTTTTCATTTTTCAGTTGAAACTTTTTCATTTTTCAATTGAAACTTTTTCATTTTTCAATTGAAACTTTTTCATCTTTCAATTCAAACTTTTTCATTTTTCAATTGAAACTTTTTCATTTTTCAATTGAAACTTTTTCATTTTTCAATTGAAACTTTTTCATTTTTCAATTGAAAGTTTTTCATTTTTCAGTTGAAACTTTTTCATTTTTCAATTGAAACTTTTTCATTTTTCAATTGAAACATTTTCATTTTTCAATGGAAACTTTTTCATTTTTCTATTGAAACTTTTTCATTTTTCTATTGAAACCTTTTCATTTTTCAATTGAAACATTTTCATTTTTCAATGGAAACTTTTTCATTTTTCAATTCAAACTTTTTCATTTTTCAATTGAAACTTATTCATTTTTCAATTGAAACTTTTTCATTTTTCAATTGAAACTTTTTCATTTTTCAATTCAAACTTTTTCATTTTTCAATTGAAAGTTTTTCATTTTTCAGTTGAAAGTTTTTCATTTTTCACTTGAAACTTTTTCATTTTTCAATTGAAACTTTTTCATTTTTCAATTGAAACTTTTTCATTTTTCAATTGAAACTTTTTCATTTTTCAATTGAAACTTTTTCATTTTTCAATTGAAACTTTTTCATTTTTCAATTGAAACTTTTTCATTTTTCAATTGAATTTTTAATTTTTCAATTCAAACTTTTTCATTTTTCAATTCAAACTTTTTCATTTTTCTATTGAAACATTTTCATTTTTCAATTGAAACATTTTCATTTTTCAATGGAAACTTTTTCATTTTTCAATTCAAACTTTTTCATTTTTCAATTGAAACTTTTTCATTTTTCAATTGAAACTTTTTCATTTTTCAATTGAAACTTTTTCATTTTTCAATTGAAACTTTTTCATTTTTCAATTGAAACTTTTTCATTTTTCAATTGAAACTTTTTCATTTTTCAATTGAAACTTTTTTATTTTTCTATTGAAACATTTTCATTTTTCAATTGAAACATTTTCATTTTTCAATGGAAACTTTTTCATTTTTCAATTCAAACTTTTTCATTTTTCAATTGAAACTTTTTCATTTTTCAATTGAAACTTTTTCATTTTTCAATTGAAACTTTTTCATTTTTCAATTGAAACATTTTCATTTTTCAATGGAAACTTTTTCATTTTTCTATTGAAACTTTTTCATTTTTCAATTGAAACTTTTTCATTTTTCAATTGAAACTTTTTCATTTTTCTATTGAAACATTTTCATTTTTCAATTGAAACTTTTTCATTTTTCTATTGAAACTTTTTCATTTTTCTATTGAAACCTTTTCATTTTTCAATTGAAACATTTTCATTTTTCAATGGAAACTTTCATTTTTCAATTCAAACTTTTTCATTTTTCAATTGAAAATTTTTCATTTTTCAATTGAAACTTTTTCATTTTTCAATTGAAACTTTTTCATTTTTCAATTGAAACTTTTTCATTTTTCAATTGAAACTTTTTCATTTTTCAATTGAAACATTTTCATTTTTCAATGGAAACTTTTTCATTTTTCTATTGAAACTTTTTCATTTTTCTATTGAAACCTTTTCATTTTTCAATTGAAACATTTTCATTTTTCAATGGAAACTTTTTCATTTTTCAATTCAAACTTTTTCATTTTTCAATTGAAACTTATTCATTTTTCAATTGAAACTTTTTCATTTTTCAATTGAAACTTTTTCATTTTTCAATTGGAACTTTTTCATTTTTCAATTGACACATTCATTTTTCACTTGAAACTTTTTCATTTTTCAATTGACACATTCATTTTTCAATTGAAACTTTTTCATTTTTCAATTGAAAGTTTTTCATTTTTCAGTTGAAACTTTTTCATTTTTCAATTGAAACTTTTTCATTTTTCAATTGAAACATTTTCATTTTTCAATGGAAACTTTTTCATTTTTCTATTGAAACTTTTTCATTTTTCTATTGAAACCTTTTCATTTTTCAATTGAAACATTTTCATTTTTCAATGGAAACTTTTTCATTTTTCAATTCATACTTTTTCATTTTTCAATTGAAACTTATTCATTTTTCAATTGAAACTTTTTTATTTTTCAATTGAAACTTTTTCATTTTTCAATTGGAACTTTTTCATTTTTCAATTGACACATTCATTTTTCACTTGAAACTTTTTCATTTTTCAATTGAAACTTTTTCATTTTTCAATTGAAACTTATTCATTTTTCAATTGAAACTTTTTCATTTTTCAATTGAAACTTTTTCATTTTTCAATTGGAACTTTTTCATTTTTCAATTGACACATTCATTTTTCACTTGAAACTTTTTCATTTTTCAATTGAAACTTATTCATTTTTCAATTGAAACTTTTTCATTTTTCAATTGAAACTTTTTCATTTTTCAATTCAAACTTTTTCATTTTTCAATTCAAACTTTTTCATTTTTCAATTGAAACTTATTCATTTTTCAATTGAAACTTTTTCATTTTTCAATTCAAACTTTTTCATTTTTCAATTGAAACTTTTTCATTTTTCAATTGAATTTTTAATTTTTCAATTCAAACTTTTTTATTTTTCTATTGAAACATTTTCATTTTTCAATTGAAACATTTTCATTTTTCAATGGAAACTTTTTCATTTTTCAATTCAAACTTTTTCATTTTTCAATTGAAACTTTTTCATTTTTCAATTGAAACTTTTTCATTTTTCAATTGAAACTTTTTCATTTTTCAATTGAAACATTTTCATTTTTCAATGGAAACTTTTTCATTTTTCTATTGAAACTTTTTCATTTTTCAATTGAAACTTTTTCATTTTTCAATTGAAACTTTTTCATTTTTCTATTGAAACATTTTCATTTTTCAATTGAAACTTTTTCATTTTTCTATTGAAACTTTTTCATTTTTCTATTGAAACCTTTTCATTTTTCAATTGAAACATTTTCATTTTTCAATGGAAACTTTCATTTTTCAATTCAAACTTTTTCATTTTTCAATTGAAAATTTTTCATTTTTCAATTGAAACTTTTTCATTTTTCAATTGAAACTTTTTCATTTTTCAATTGAAACTTTTTCATTTTTCAATTGAAACATTTTCATTTTTCAATGGAAACTTTTTCATTTTTCTATTGAAACTTTTTCATTTTTCTATTGAAACCTTTTCATTTTTCAATTGAAACATTTTCATTTTTCAATGGAAACTTTTTCATTTTTCAATTCAAACTTTTTCATTTTTCAATTGAAACTTATTCATTTTTCAATTGAAACTTTTTCATTTTTCAATTGAAACTTTTTCATTTTTCAATTGGAACTTTTTCATTTTTCAATTGACACATTCATTTTTCACTTGAAACTTTTTCATTTTTCAATTGACACATTCATTTTTCAATTGAAACTTTTTCATTTTTCAATTGAAAGTTTTTCATTTTTCAGTTGAAACTTTTTCATTTTTCAATTGAAACTTTTTCATTTTTCAATTGAAACATTTTCATTTTTCAATGGAAACTTTTTCATTTTTCTATTGAAACTTTTTCATTTTTCTATTGAAACCTTTTCATTTTTCAATTGAAACATTTTCATTTTTCAATGGAAACTTTTTCATTTTTCAATTCATACTTTTTCATTTTTCAATTGAAACTTATTCATTTTTCAATTGAAACTTTTTTATTTTTCAATTGAAACTTTTTCATTTTTCAATTGGAACTTTTTCATTTTTCAATTGACACATTCATTTTTCACTTGAAACTTTTTCATTTTTCAATTGAAACTTTTTCATTTTTCAATTGAAACATTTTCATTTTTCAATGGAAACTTTTTCATTTTTCTATTGAAACTTCATTTTTCTATTGAAACCTTTTCATTTTTCAATTGAAACATTTTCATTTTTCAATGGAAACTTTTTCATTTTTCAATTCAAACTTTTTCATTTTTCAATTGAAACTTATTCATTTTTCAATGGAAACTTTTTCATTTTTCAATTCAAACTTTTTCATTTTTCAATTGAAACTTATTCATTTTTCAATTGAAACTTTTTCATTTTTCAATTGAAACTTTTTCATTTTTCAATTCAAACTTTTTCATTTTTCAATTCAAACTTTTTCATTTTTCAATTGAAACTTATTCATTTTTCAATTGAAACTTTTTCATTTTTCAATTCAAACTTTTTCATTTTTCAATTGAAACTTTTTCATTTTTCAATTGAATTTTTAATTTTTCAATTCAAACTTTTTCATTTTTCAATTCAAACTTTTTCATTTTTCTATTGAAACATTTTCATTTTTCAATTGAAACATTTTCATTTTTCAATTGAAACTTTTTCATTTTTCAATTCAAACTTTTTCATTTTTCAATTGAAACTTATTCATTTTTCAATTGAAACTTTTTCATTTTTCAATTCAAACTTTTTCATTTTTCAATTGAAACTTATTCATTTTTCAATGGAAACTTTTTCATTTTTCAATTCAAACTTTTTCATTTTTCAATTGAAACTTATTCATTTTTCAATTGAAACTTTTTCATTTTTCAATTGAAACTTTTTCATTTTTCAATTCAAACTTTTTCATTTTTCAATTCAAACTTTTTCATTTTTCAATTGAAACTTATTCATTTTTCAATTGAAACTTTTTCATTTTTCAATTCAAACTTTTTCATTTTTCAATTGAAACTTTTTCATTTTTCAATTGAATTTTTAATTTTTCAATTCAAACTTTTTCATTTTTCAATTCAAACTTTTTCATTTTTCTATTGAAACATTTTCATTTTTCAATTGAAACATTTTCATTTTTCAATTGAAACTTTTTCATTTTTCAATTCAAACTTTTTCATTTTTCAATTCAAACTTTTTCATTTTTCAATTGAAACTTATTCATTTTTCAATTGAAACTTTTTCATTTTTCAATTGAAACTTTTTCATTTTTCAATTCAAACTTTTTCATTTTTCAATTCAAACTTTTTCATTTTTCAATTGAAACTTATTCATTTTTCAATTGAAACTTTTTCATTTTTCAATTCAAACTTTTTCATTTTTCAATTGAAACTTTTTCATTTTTCAATTGAATTTTTAATTTTTCAATTCAAACTTTTTCATTTTTCAATTCAAACTTTTTCATTTTTCTATTGAAACATTTTCATTTTTCAATTGAAACATTTTCATTTTTCAATTGAAACTTTTTCATTTTTCAATTCAAACTTTTTCATTTTTCAATTGAAACTTATTCATTTTTCAATTGAAACTTTTTCATTTTTCAATTCAAACTTTTTCATTTTTCAATTGAAACTTATTCATTTTTCAATTGAAACTTTTTCATTTTTCAATTGAAACTTTTTCATTTTTCAATTGGAACTTTTTCATTTTTCAATTGACACATTCATTTTTCACTTGAAACTTTTTCATTTTTCAATTGAAACTTTTTCATTTTTCAATTGAAACTTTTTCATTTTTCAATTGAAAGTTTTTCATTTTTCAGTTGAAACTTTTTCATTTTTCAATTGAAACTTTTTCATTTTTCAATTGAAACTTTTTCATCTTTCAATTCAAACTTTTTCATTTTTCAATTGAAACTTTTTCATTTTTCAATTGAAACATTTTCATTTTTCAATGGAAACTTTTTCATTTTTCTATTGAAACTTTTTCATTTTTCTATTGAAACCTTTTCATTTTTCAATGGAAACTTTTTCATTTTTCTATTGAAACCTTTTCATTTTTCAATTGAAACATTTTCATTTTTCAATGGAAACTTTTTCATTTTTCAATTCAAACTTTTTCATTTTTCAATTGAAACTTTTTCATTTTTCAATTGAAACTTTTTCATTTTTCAATTGAAACTTTTTCATTTTTCAATTGAAACCTTTTCATTTTTCAATTGAAACATTTTCATTTTTCAATGGAAACTTTTTCATTTTTCTATTGAAACTTTTTCATTTTTCTATTGAAACCTTTTCATTTTTCAATTGAAACATTTTCATTTTTCAATGGAAACTTTTTCATTTTTCAATTCAAACTTTTTCATTTTTCAATTGAAACTTATTCATTTTTCAATTGAAACTTTTTCATTTTTCAATTGAAACTTTTTCATTTTTCAATTGGAACTTTTTCATTTTTCAATTGACACATTCATTTTTCACTTGAAACTTTTTCATTTTTCAATTGAAACTTTTTCATTTTTCAATTGAAACTTTTTCATTTTTCAATTGAAAGTTTTTCATTTTTCAGTTGAAACTTTTTCATTTTTCAATTGAAACTTTTTCATTTTTCAATTGAAACATTTTCATTTTTCAATGGAAACTTTTTCATTTTT
Source organism: Odiellus spinosus (assembly GCA_963920705.1). NCBI lineage: Eukaryota > Metazoa > Arthropoda > Arachnida > Opiliones > Phalangiidae > Odiellus > Odiellus spinosus. The sequence goes on from OY987226.1 coordinate 30,045,666, forward strand.
CTATTGAAACTTCATTTTTCTATTGAAACCTTTTCATTTTTCAATTGAAACATTTTCATTTTTCAATGGAAACTTTTTCATTTTTCAATTCAAACTTTTTCATTTTTCAATTGAAACTTATTCATTTTTCAATTGAAACTTTTTCATTTTTCAATTGAAACTTTTTCATTTTTCAATTGGAACTTTTTCATTTTTCAATTGACACATTCATTTTTCACTTGAAACTTTTTCATTTTTCAATTGAAACTTTTTCATTTTTCAATTGAAACTTTTTCATTTTTCAATTGAAAGTTTTTCATTTTTCAGTTGAAACTTTTTCATTTTTCAATTGAAACTTTTTCATTTTTCAATTGAAACATTTTCATTTTTCAATGGAAACTTTTTCATTTTTCTATTGAAACTTTTTCATTTTTCTATTGAAACCTTTTCATTTTTCAATTGAAACATTTTCATTTTTCAATGGAAACTTTTTCATTTTTCAATTCAAACTTTTTCATTTTTCAATTGAAACTTATTCATTTTTCAATTGAAACTTTTTCATTTTTCAATTGAAACTTTTTCATTTTTCAATTCAAACTTTTTCATTTTTCAATTGAAAGTTTTTCATTTTTCAGTTGAAAGTTTTTCATTTTTCACTTGAAACTTTTTCATTTTTCAATTGAAACTTTTTCATTTTTCAATTGAAACTTTTTCATTTTTCAATTGAAACTTTTTCATTTTTCAATTGAAACTTTTTCATTTTTCAATTGAAACTTTTTCATTTTTCAATTGAAACTTTTTCATTTTTCAATTGAATTTTTAATTTTTCAATTCAAACTTTTTCATTTTTCAATTCAAACTTTTTCATTTTTCTATTGAAACATTTTCATTTTTCAATTGAAACATTTTCATTTTTCAATGGAAACTTTTTCATTTTTCAATTCAAACTTTTTCATTTTTCAATTGAAACTTTTTCATTTTTCAATTGAAACTTTTTCATTTTTCAATTGAAACTTTTTCATTTTTCAATTGAAACATTTTCATTTTTCAATGGAAACTTTTTCATTTTTCTATTGAAACTTTTTCATTTTTCTATTGAAACCTTTTCATTTTTCAATTGAAACATTTTCATTTTTCAATTGAAACTTATTCATTTTTCAATTGAAACTTTTTCATTTTTCAATTGAAACTTTTTCATTTTTCAATTGGAACTTTTTCATTTTTCAATTGACACATTCATTTTTCACTTGAAACTTTTTCATTTTTCAATTGAAACTTTTTCATTTTTCAATTGAAACTTTTTCATTTTTCAATTCAAACTTTTTCATTTTTCAATTGAAACTTATTCATTTTTCAATTGAAACTTTTTCATTTTTCAATTGAAACTTTTTCATTTTTCAATTGGAACTTTTTCATTTTTCAATTGACACATTCATTTTTCACTTGAAACTTTTTCATTTTTCAATTGAAACTTTTTCATTTTTCAATTGAAACTTTTTCATTTTTCAATTGAAAGTTTTTCATTTTTCAGTTGAAACTTTTTCATTTTTCAATTGAAACTTTTTCATTTTTCAATTGAAACATTTTCATTTTTCAATGGAAACTTTTTCATTTTTCTATTGAAACTTTTTCATTTTTCTATTGAAACCTTTTCATTTTTCAATTGAAACATTTTCATTTTTCAATGGAAACTTTTTCATTTTTCAATTCAAACTTTTTCATTTTTCAATTGAAACTTATTCATTTTTCAATTGAAACTTTTTCATTTTTCAATTGAAACTTTTTCATTTTTCAATTCAAACTTTTTCATTTTTCAATTGAAAGTTTTTCATTTTTCAGTTGAAACTTTTTCATTTTTCACTTGAAACTTTTTCATTTTTCAATTGAAACTTTTTCATTTTTCAATTGAAACTTTTTTATTTTTCAATTGAAAATTTTTCATTTTTCAATTGAAACTTTTTCATTTTTCAATTGAAACTTTTTCATTTTTCAATTGAAACTTTTTCATTTTTCAATTGAAACTTTTTCATTTTTCAATTGAAACTTTTTCATTTTTCTATTTAAACCTTTTCATTTTTCAATTTAAACCTTTTCATTTTTCAATTTAAACCTTTTCATTTTCAATTGAAACTTTTTCATTTATCAATTGACACTTTTTCTTTTTTCAATTGAAACGTTTTCGTTTTTAAATTGAAACTTTTTCATTTTTCCAGTGAAAGTTTTTCATTTTTCAATTGAATTTTTAATTTTTCAATTCAAACTTTTTCATTTTTCAATTCAAACTTTTTCATTTTTCTATTGAAACCTTTTCATTTTTCAATTGAAACATTTTCATTTTTCAATGGAAACTTTTTCATTTTTCAATTCAAACTTTTTCATTTTTCAATTGAAACTTTTTCATTTTTCAATTGAAACTTTTTCATTTTTCAATTGAAACTTTTTCATTTTTCAATTGAAACTTTTTCATTTCTCAATTGAAACATTTTCATTTTTCAATTGAAACATTTTCATTTTTCAATGGAAACTTTTTCATTTTTCTATTGAAACTTTTTCATTTTTCTATTGAAACCTTTTCATTTTTCAATTGAAACATTTTCATTTTTCAATGGAAACTTTTTCATTTTTCAATTCAAACTTTTTCATTTTTCAATTGAAACTTATTCATTTTTCAATTGAAACTTTTTCATTTTTCAATTGAAAATTTTCATTTTTCAATTGGAACTTTTTCATTTTTCAATTGAAACTTTTTCATTTTTCAATTGAAACTTTTTCATTTTTCAATTGAAACTTTTTCATTTTTCAATTGAAACTTTTTCATTTTTCAATTGAATTTTTAATTTTTCAATTCAAACTTTTTCATTTTTCAATTCAAACTTTTTCATTTTTCTATTGAAACATTTTCATTTTTCAATTGAAACATTTTCATTTTTCAATGGAAACTTTTTCATTTTTCAATTCAAACTTTTTCATTTTTCAATTGAAACTTTTTCATTTTTCAATTGAAACTTTTTCATTTTTCAATTGAAACTTTTTCATTTTTCAATTGAAACATTTTCATTTTTCAATGGAAACTTTTTCATTTTTCTATTGAAACTTTTTCATTTTTCTATTGAAACCTTTTCATTTTTCAATTGAAACATTTTCATTTTTCAATTGAAACTTATTCATTTTTCAATTGAAACTTTTTCATTTTTCAATTGAAACTTTTTCATTTTTCAATTGGAACTTTTTCATTTTTCAATTGACACATTCATTTTTCACTTGAAACTTTTTCATTTTTCAATTGAAACTTTTTCATTTTTCAATTGAAACTTTTTCATTTTTCAATTCAAACTTTTTCATTTTTCAATTGAAACTTATTCATTTTTCAATTGAAACTTTTTCATTTTTCAATTGAAACTTTTTCATTTTTCAATTGGAACTTTTTCATTTTTCAATTGACACATTCATTTTTCACTTGAAACTTTTTCATTTTTCAATTGAAACTTTTTCATTTTTCAATTGAAACTTTTTCATTTTTCAATTGAAAGTTTTTCATTTTTCAGTTGAAACTTTTTCATTTTTCAATTGAAACTTTTTCATTTTTCAATTGAAACATTTTCATTTTTCAATGGAAACTTTTTCATTTTTCTATTGAAACTTTTTCATTTTTCTATTGAAACCTTTTCATTTTTCAATTGAAACATTTTCATTTTTCAATGGAAACTTTTTCATTTTTCAATTCAAACTTTTTCATTTTTCAATTGAAACTTATTCATTTTTCAATTGAAACTTTTTCATTTTTCAATTGAAACTTTTTCATTTTTCAATTCAAACTTTTTCATTTTTCAATTGAAAGTTTTTCATTTTTCAGTTGAAACTTTTTCATTTTTCACTTGAAACTTTTTCATTTTTCAATTGAAACTTTTTCATTTTTCAATTGAAACTTTTTTATTTTTCAATTGAAAATTTTTCATTTTTCAATTGAAACTTTTTCATTTTTCAATTGAAACTTTTTCATTTTTCAATTGAAACTTTTTCATTTTTCAATTGAAACTTTTTCATTTTTCAATTGAAACTTTTTCATTTTTCTATTTAAACCTTTTCATTTTTCAATTTAAACCTTTTCATTTTTCAATTTAAACCTTTTCATTTTCAATTGAAACTTTTTCATTTATCAATTGACACTTTTTCTTTTTTCAATTGAAACGTTTTCGTTTTTAAATTGAAACTTTTTCATTTTTCCAGTGAAAGTTTTTCATTTTTCAATTGAATTTTTAATTTTTCAATTCAAACTTTTTCATTTTTCAATTCAAACTTTTTCATTTTTCTATTGAAACCTTTTCATTTTTCAATTGAAACATTTTCATTTTTCAATGGAAACTTTTTCATTTTTCAATTCAAACTTTTTCATTTTTCAATTGAAACTTTTTCATTTTTCAATTGAAACTTTTTCATTTTTCAATTGAAACTTTTTCATTTTTCAATTGAAACTTTTTCATTTCTCAATTGAAACATTTTCATTTTTCAATTGAAACATTTTCATTTTTCAATGGAAACTTTTTCATTTTTCTATTGAAACTTTTTCATTTTTCTATTGAAACCTTTTCATTTTTCAATTGAAACATTTTCATTTTTCAATGGAAACTTTTTCATTTTTCAATTCAAACTTTTTCATTTTTCAATTGAAACTTATTCATTTTTCAATTGAAACTTTTTCATTTTTCAATTGAAAATTTTCATTTTTCAATTGGAACTTTTTCATTTTTCAATTGACACATTCATTTTTCACTTGAAACTTTTTCATTTTTCAATTGAAACTTTTTCATTTTTCAATTGAAACATTTTCATTTTTCAATGGAAACTTTTTCATTTTTCTATTGAAACTTTTTCATTTTTCTATTGAAACCTTTTCATTTTTCAATTGAAACATTTTCATTTTTCAATGGAAACTTTTTCATTTTTCAATTCAAACTTTTTCATTTTTCAATTGAAACTTATTCATTTTTCAATTGAAACTTTTTCATTTTTCAATTGGAACTTTTTCATTTTTCAATTGACACATTCATTTTTCAATTGAAACTTTTTCATTTTTCAATTGAAACTTTTTCATTTTTCAATTGAAACTTTTTCATTTTTCAATTGAAACTTTTTCATTTTTCAATTGAAACTTTTTCATTTTTCAATTGAAACTTTTTCACTTTTCAATGGAAACTTTTTCATTTTTCAATTCAAACTTTTTAATTTTTCAATTGAAACCTTTTCATTTTCAATTGAAACTTTTTCAGTTTTCAATTGAAACTTTTTCATTTTTCTATTGAAACCTTTTCATTTTTCAATGGAAACTTTTTCATTTTTCAATTGAAACTTTTTCATTTTTCAATTGAAACTTTTTCATTTTTCAATTGAAACTTTTTCATTTTTCAATTGAAACTTTTTCATTTTTCAATTGAAACTTTTTCATTTTTCAATTGAAACTTTTTTATTTTTCTATTGAAACATTTTCATTTTTCAATTGAAACATTTTCATTTTTCAATGGAAACTTTTTCATTTTTCAATTCAAACTTTTTCATTTTTCAATTGAAACTTTTTCATTTTTCAATTGAAACTTTTTCATTTTTCAATTGAAACTTTTTCATTTTTCAATTGAAACATTTTCATTTTTCAATGGAAACTTTTTCATTTTTCTATTGAAACTTTTTCATTTTTCAATTGAAACTTTTTCATTTTTCAATTGAAACTTTTTCATTTTTCTATTGAAACATTTTCATTTTTCAATTGAAACTTTTTCATTTTTCTATTGAAACTTTTTCATTTTTCTATTGAAACCTTTTCATTTTTCAATTGAAACATTTTCATTTTTCAATGGAAACTTTCATTTTTCAATTCAAACTTTTTCATTTTTCAATTGAAAATTTTTCATTTTTCAATTGAAACTTTTTCATTTTTCAATTGAAACTTTTTCATTTTTCAATTGAAACTTTTTCATTTTTCAATTGAAACATTTTCATTTTTCAATGGAAACTTTTTCATTTTTCTATTGAAACTTTTTCATTTTTCTATTGAAACCTTTTCATTTTTCAATTGAAACATTTTCATTTTTCAATGGAAACTTTTTCATTTTTCAATTCAAACTTTTTCATTTTTCAATTGAAACTTATTCATTTTTCAATTGAAACTTTTTCATTTTTCAATTGAAACTTTTTCATTTTTCAATTGGAACTTTTTCATTTTTCAATTGACACATTCATTTTTCACTTGAAACTTTTTCATTTTTCAATTGACACATTCATTTTTCAATTGAAACTTTTTCATTTTTCAATTGAAAGTTTTTCATTTTTCAGTTGAAACTTTTTCATTTTTCAATTGAAACTTTTTCATTTTTCAATTGAAACATTTTCATTTTTCAATGGAAACTTTTTCATTTTTCTATTGAAACTTTTTCATTTTTCTATTGAAACCTTTTCATTTTTCAATTGAAACATTTTCATTTTTCAATGGAAACTTTTTCATTTTTCAATTCATACTTTTTCATTTTTCAATTGAAACTTATTCATTTTTCAATTGAAACTTTTTTATTTTTCAATTGAAACTTTTTCATTTTTCAATTGGAACTTTTTCATTTTTCAATTGACACATTCATTTTTCACTTGAAACTTTTTCATTTTTCAATTGAAACTTTTTCATTTTTCAATTGAAACTTTTTCATTTTTCAATTGAAAGTTTTTCATTTTTCAGTTGAAACTTTTTCATTTTTCAATTGAAACTTTTTCATTTTTCAATTGAAACATTTTCATTTTTCAATGGAAACTTTTTCATTTTTCTATTGAAACTTTTTCATTTTTCTATTGAAACCTTTTCATTTTTCAATTGAAACATTTTCATTTTTCAATGGAAACTTTTTCATTTTTCAATTCAAACTTTTTCATTTTTCAATTGAAACTTTTTCATTTTTCAATTGAAACTTTTTCATTTTTCAATTCAAACTTTTTCATTTTTCAATTGAAAGTTTTTCATTTTTCAGTTGAAACTTTTTCATTTTTCACTTGAAACTTTTTCATTTTTCAATTGAAACTTTTTCATTTTTCAATTGAAACTTTTTCATTTTTCAATTGAAACTTTTTCATTTTTCAATTGAAACTTTTTCATTTTTCAATTGAAACTTTTTCATTTTTCAATTGAAACTTTTTCATTTTTCAATTGAAACTTTTTCATTTTTCAATTCAAACTTTTTCATTTTTCAATTGAAAGTTTTTCATTTTTCAGTTGAAACTTTTTCATTTTTCACTTGAAACTTTTTCATTTTTCAATTGAAACTTTTTCATTTTTCAATTGAAACTTTTTCATTTTTCAATTGAAACTTTTTCATTTTTCAATTGAAACTTTTTCATTTTTCAATTGAAACTTTTTCATTTTTCAATTGAAACTTTTTCATTTTTCAATTGAAACTTTTTCATTTTTCAATTGAAACTTTTTCATTTTTCTATTTAAACCTTTTCATTTTTCAATTTAAACCTTTTCATTTTTCAATTTAAACCTCTTCATTTTCAATTGAAACTTTTTCATTTATCAATTGACACTTTTTCTTTTTTCAATTGAAACGTTTTCGTTTTTAAATTGAAACTTTTTCATTTTTCCAGTGAAAGTTTTTCATTTTTCAATTGAATTTTTAATTTTTCAATTGAAACTTTTTCATTTTTCAATTGAAACTTTTTCATTTTTCAATTGAAACTTTTTCATTTTTCAATTGAAACTTTTTCATTTTTCAATTGAAACTTTTTCATTTTTCTATTTAAACCTTTTCATTTTTCAATTTAAACCTTTTCATTTTTCAATTTAAACCTTTTCATTTTCAATTGAAACTTTTTCATTTATCAATTGACACTTTTTCTTTTTTCAATTGAAACGTTTTCGTTTTTAAATTGAAACTTTTTCATTTTTCCAGTGAAAGTTTTTCATTTTTCAATTGAATTTTTAATTTTTCAATTCAAACTTTTTCATTTTTCAATTCAAACTTTTTCATTTTTCAATTCAAACTTTTTCATTTTTCTATTGAAATCTTTTCATTTTTCAATTGAAACATTTCATTTTTCAATGGAAACTTTTTCATTTTTCAATTCAAACTTTTTCATTTTTCAATTGAAACTTTTTCATTTTTCAATTGAAACTTTTTCATTTTTCAATTGAAACTTTTTCATTTTTCAATTGAAACTTTTTCATTTTTCTATTGAAACTTTTTCATTTTTCTATTGAAACCTTTTCATTTTTGAATTGAAACATTTTCATTTTTCAATGGAAACTTTTTCATTTTTCAATTCAAACTTTTTCATTTTTCAATTGAAACTTATTCATTTTTCAATTGAAACTTTTTCATTTTTCAATTGAAAATTTTCATTTTTCTATTGGAACTTTTTCATTTTTCAATTGACACATTCATTTTTCACTTGAAACTTTTTCATTTTTCAATTGAAACTTTTTCATTTTTCTATTGAAACCTTTTCATTTTTCAATTGAAACATTTTCATTTTTCAATGGAAACTTTTTCATTTTTCAATTCAAACTTTTTCATTTTTCAATTGAAACTTATTCATTTTTCAATTGAAACTTTTTCATTTTTCAATTGAAAATTTTCATTTTTCTATTGGAACTTTTTCATTTTTCAATTGACACATTCATTTTTCACTTGAAACTTTTTCATTTTTCAATTGAAACTTTTTCATTTTTCAATTGAAACTTTTTCATTTTTCAATTGAAAGTTTTTCATTTTTCAGTTGAAACTTTTTCATTTTTCAATTGAAACTTTTTCATTTTTCAATTGAAACATTTTCATTTTTCAATGGAAACTTTTTCATTTTTCTATTGAAACTTTTTCATTTTTCTATTGAAACCTTTTCATTTTTCAATTGAAACATTTTCATTTTTCAATGGAAACTTTTTCATTTTTCAATTCCAACTTTTTCATTTTTCAATTGAAACTTATTCATTTTTCAATTGAAACTTTTTCATTTTTCAATTGAAACTTTTTCATTTTTCAATTGGAACTTTTTCATTTTTCAATTGACACATTCATTTTTCACTTGAAACTTTTTCATTTTTCAATTGAAACTTTTTCATTTTTCAATTGAAACTTTTTCATTTTTCAATTGAAACTTTTTCATTTTTCAATTGAAACTTTTTCATTTTTCAATTGAAACTTTTTCATTTTTCAATTGAAACTTTTTCATTTTTCAATTGAAACTTTTTCATTTTTCAATTGAAACTTTTTCATTTTTCAATTGAAACTTTTTCATTTTTCAATTGAAACTTTTTCATTTTTCAATGGAAACTTTTTCATTTTTCTATTGAAACTTTTTCATTTTTCTATTGAAACCTTTTCATTTTTCAATTGAAACATTTTCATTTTTCAATGGAAACTTTTTCATTTTTCAATTCAAACTTTTTCATTTTTCAATTGAAGCTTATTCATTTTTCAATTGAAACTTTTTCATTTTTCAATTGAAAATTTTCATTTTTCTATTGGAACTTTTTCATTTTTCAATTGACACATTCATTTTTCACTTGAAACTTTTTCATTTTTCAATTGAAACTTTTTCATTTTTCAATTGAAACTTTTTCATTTTTCAATTGAAAGTTTTTCATTTTTCAGTTGAAACTTTTTCATTTTTAATTGAAACTTTTTCATTTTTCAATTGAAACATTTTCATTTTTCAATGGAAACTTTTTCATTTTTCTATTGAAACTTTTTCATTTTTCTATTGAAACCTTTTCATTTTTCAATTGAAACATTTTCATTTTTCAATGGAAACTTTTTCATTTTTCAATTCCAACTTTTTCATTTTTCAATTGAAACTTATTCATTTTTCAATTGAAACTTTTTCATTTTTCAATTGAAACTTTTTCATTTTTCAATTGGAACTTTTTCATTTTTCAATTGACACATTCATTTTTCACTTGAAACTTTTTCATTTTTCAATTGAAACTTTTTCATTTTTCAATTGAAACTTTTTCATTTTTCAATTGAAACTTTTTCATTTTTCAATTGAAACTTTTTCATTTTTCAATTGAAACTTTTTCATTTTTCAATTGAAACTTTTTCATTTTTCAATTGAAACTTTTTCATTTTTCAATTGAAACTTTTTCATTTTTCAATTGAAACTTTTTCATTTTTCAATTGAAACTTTTTCATTTTTCAATTGAAACTTTTTCATTTTTCAATTGAAACTTTTTCATTTTTCAATTGAAACTTTTTCATTTTTCAATTGAAACTTTTTCATTTTTATATTTAAACCTTTTCATTTTTCAATTTAAACCTTTTCATTTTTCAATTTAAACCTTTTCATTTTCAATTGAAACTTTTTCATTTATCAATTGACACTTTTTCTTTTTTCAATTGAAACGTTTTCGTTTTTTAATTGAAACTTTTTCATTTTTCCAGTGAAAGTTTTTCATTTTTCAATTGAATTTTTAATTTTTCAATTCAAACTTTTTCATTTTTCAATTCAAACTTTTTCATTTTTCTATTGAAACCTTTTCATTTTTCAATTGAAACAATTTCATTTTTCAATGGAAACTTTTTCATTTTTCAATTCAAACTTTTTCATTTTTCAATTGAAACTTTTTCATTTTTCAATTGAAACTTTTTCATTTTTCAATTGAAACTTTTTCATTTTTCAATTGAAACTTTTTCATTTTTCAATTGAAACATTTTCATTTTTCTATGGAAACTTTTTCATTTTTCTATTGAAACTTTTTCATTTTTCTATTGAAACCTTTTCATTTTTCAATTGAAACATTTTCATTTTTCAATGGAAACTTTTTCATTTTTCAATTCAAACTTTTTCATTTTTCAATTGAAACTTATTCATTTTTCAATTGAAACTTTTTCATTTTTCAATTGAAAATTTTCATTTTTCAATTGGAACTTTTTCATTTTTCAATTGACACATTCATTTTTCACTTGAAACTTTTTCATTTTTCAATTGAAACTTTTTCATTTTTCAATTGAAACTTTTTCATTTTTCAATTGAAAGTTTTTCATTTTTCAGTTGAAACTTTTTCATTTTTCAATTGAAACTTTTTCATTTTTCAATTGAAACATTTTCATTTTTCAATGGAAACTTTTTCATTTTTCTATTGAAACTTTTTCATTTTTCTATTGAAACCTTTTCATTTTTCAATTGAAACATTTTCATTTTTCAATGGAAACTTTTTCATTTTTCAATTCCAACTTATTCATTTTTCAATTGAAACTTTTTCATTTTTCAATTGAAACTTTTTCATTTTTCAATTGGAACTTTTTCATTTTTCAATTGACACATTCATTTTTCACTTGAAACTTTTTCATTTTTCAATTGAAACTTTTTCATTTTTCAATTGAAACTTTTTCATTTTTCAATTGAAAGTTTTTCATTTTTCAGTTGAAACTTTTTCATTTTTCAATTGAAACTTTTTCATTTTTCAATTGAAACATTTTCATTTTTCAATGGAAACTTTTTCATTTTTCTATTGAAACTTTTTCATTTTTCTATTGAAACCTTTTCATTTTTCAATTGAAACATTTTCATTTTTCAATGGAAACTTTTTCATTTTTCAATTGAAACTTTTTCATTTTTCAATTGAAACTTTTTCATTTTTCAATTGAAACTTTTTCTTTTTTCAATTGAAACTTTTTCATTTTTCAATTGAAACTTTTTCATTTTTCAATTGAAACTTTTACAATTTTTAATTGAAACTTTTTCATTTTTCAATTGAAACTTTTTCATTTTTCAATTGAAACATTTTCATTTTTCAATGGAAACTTTTTCATTTTTCTATTGAAACTTTTTCATTTTTCTATTGAAACCTTTTCATTTTTCAATTGAAACATTTTCATTTTTCAATGGAAACTTTTTCATTTTTCAATTCCAACTTTTTCATTTTTCAATTGAAACTTATTCATTTTTCAATTGAAACTTTTTCATTTTTCAATTGAAACTTTTTCATTTTTCAATTGGAACTTTTTCATTTTTCAATTGACACATTCATTTTTCACTTGAAACTTTTTCATTTTTCAATTGAAACTTTTTCATTTTTCAATTGAAACTTTTTCATTTTTCAATTGAAACTTTTTCATTTTTCAATTGAAACTTTTTCATTTTTCAATTGAAACTTTTTCATTTTTCAATTGAAACTTTTTCATTTTTCAATTGAAACTTTTTCATTTTTCAATTGAAACTTTTTCATTTTTCAATTGAAACTTTTTCATTTTTCAATTGAAACTTTTTCATTTTTCAATTGAAACTTTTTCATTTTTCAATTGAAACTTTTTCATTTTTCAATTGAAACTTTTTCATTTTTCAATTGAAACTTTTTCATTTTTCAATTGAAACTTTTTCATTTTTATATTTAAACCTTTTCATTTTTCAATTTAAACCTTTTCATTTTTCAATTTAAACCTTTTCATTTTCAATTGAAACTTTTTCATTTATCAATTGACACTTTTTCTTTTTTCAATTGAAACGTTTTCGTTTTTTAATTGAAACTTTTTCATTTTTCCAGTGAAAGTTTTTCATTTTTCAATTGAATTTTTAATTTTTCAATTCAAACTTTTTCATTTTTCAATTCAAACTTTTTCATTTTTCTATTGAAACCTTTTCATTTTTCAATTGAAACAATTTCATTTTTCAATGGAAACTTTTTCATTTTTCAATTCAAACTTTTTCATTTTTCAATTGAAACTTTTTCATTTTTCAATTGAAACTTTTTCATTTTTCAATTGAAACTTTTTCATTTTTCAATTGAAACTTTTTCATTTTTCAATTGAAACTTTTTCATTTTTCAATTGAAACATTTTCATTTTTCAATGGAAACTTTTTCATTTTTCTATTGAAACTTTTTCATTTTTCTATTGAAACCTTTTCATTTTTCAATTGAAACATTTTCATTTTTCAATGGAAACTTTTTCATTTTTCAATTCAAACTTTTTCATTTTTCAATTGAAACTTATTCATTTTTCAATTGAAACTTTTTCATTTTTCAATTGAAAATTTTCATTTTTCAATTGGAACTTTTTCATTTTTCAATTGACACATTCATTTTTCACTTGAAACTTTTTCATTTTTCAATTGAAACTTTTTCATTTTTCAATTGAAACTTTTTCATTTTTCAATTGAAAGTTTTTCATTTTTCAGTTGAAACTTTTTCATTTTTCAATTGAAACTTTTTCATTTTTCAATTGAAACATTTTCATTTTTCAATGGAAACTTTTTCATTTTTCTATTGAAACTTTTTCATTTTTCTATTGAAACCTTTTCATTTTTCAATTGAAACATTTTCATTTTTCAATGGAAACTTTTTCATTTTTCAATTCCAACTTATTCATTTTTCAATTGAAACTTTTTCATTTTTCAATTGAAACTTTTTCATTTTTCAATTGGAACTTTTTCATTTTTCAATTGACACATTCATTTTTCACTTGAAACTTTTTCATTTTTCAATTGAAACTTTTTCATTTTTCAATTGAAACTTTTTCATTTTTCAATTGAAAGTTTTTCATTTTTCAGTTGAAACTTTTTCATTTTTCAATTGAAACTTTTTCATTTTTCAATTGAAACATTTTCATTTTTCAATGGAAACTTTTTCATTTTTCTATTGAAACTTTTTCATTTTTCTATTGAAACCTTTTCATTTTTCAATTGAAACATTTTCATTTTTCAATGGAAACTTTTTCATTTTTCAATTCCAACTTTTTCATTTTTCAATTGAAACTTATTCATTTTTCAATTGAAACTTTTTCATTTTTCAATTGAAACTTTTTCATTTTTCAATTGAAACTTTTTCATTTTTCAATTGAAACTTTTTCATTTTTCAATTGAAACTTTTTCATTTTTCAATTGAAACTTTTTCATTTTTATATTTAAACCTTTTCATTTTTCAATTTAAACCTTTTCATTTTTCAATTTAAACCTTTTCATTTTCAATTGAAACTTTTTCATTTATCAATTGACACTTTTTCTTTTTTCAATTGAAACGTTTTCGTTTTTTAATTGAAACTTTTTCATTTTTCCAGTGAAAGTTTTTCATTTTTCAATTGAATTTTTAATTTTTCAATTCAAACTTTTTCATTTTTCAATTCAAACTTTTTCATTTTTCTATTGAAACCTTTTCATTTTTCAATTGAAACAATTTCATTTTTCAATGGAAACTTTTTCATTTTTCAATTCAAACTTTTTCATTTTTCAATTGAAACTTTTTCATTTTTCAATTGAAACTTTTTCATTTTTCAATTGAAACTTTTTCATTTTTCAATTGAAACATTTTCATTTTTCAATGGAAACTTTTTCATTTTTCTATTGAATCTTTTTCATTTTTCTATTGAAACCTTTTCATTTTTCAATTGAAACATTTTCATTTTTCAATGGAAACTTTTTCATTTTTCAATTCAAACTTTTTCATTTTTCAATTGAAACTTATTCATTTTTCAATTGAAACTTTTTCATTTTTCAATTGAAAATTTTCATTTTTCAATTGGAACTTTTTCATTTTTCAATTGACACATTCATTTTTCACTTGAAACTTTTTCATTTTTCAATTGAAACTTTTTCATTTTTCAATTGAAACTTTTTCATTTTTCAATTGAAAGTTTTTCATTTTTCAGTTGAAACTTTTTCATTTTTCAATTGAAACTTTTTCATTTTTCAATTGAAACATTTTCATTTTTCAATGGAAACTTTTTCATTTTTCTATTGAAACTTTTTCATTTTTCTATTGAAACCTTTTCATTTTTCAATTGAAACATTTTCATTTTTCAATGGAAACTTTTTCATTTTTCAATTCCAACTTATTCATTTTTCAATTGAAACTTTTTCATTTTTCAATTGAAACTTTTTCATTTTTCAATTGGAACTTTTTCATTTTTCAATTGACACATTCATTTTTCACTTGAAACTTTTTCATTTTTCAATTGAAACTTTTTCATTTTTCAATTGAAACTTTTTCATTTTTCAATTGAAACAATTTCATTTTTCAATGGAAACTTTTTCTTTTTTCAATTCAAACTTTTTCATTTTTCAATTGAAACTTTTTCATTTTTCAATTGAAACTTTTTCATTTTTCAATTGAAACTTTTTCATTTTTCAATTGAAACTTTTTCATTTTTCAATTGAAACATTTTCATTTTTCAATGGAAACTTTTTCATTTTTCTATTGAAACTTTTTCATTTTTCTATTGAAACCTTTTCATTTTTCAATTGAAACATTTTCATTTTTCAATGGAAACTTTTTCATTTTTCAATTCAAACTTTTTCATTTTTCAATTGAAACTTATTCATTTTTCAATTGAAACTTTTTCATTTTTCAATTGAAAATTTTCATTTTTCAATTGGAACTTTTTCATTTTTCAATTGACACATTCATTTTTCACTTGAAACTTTTTCATTTTTCAATTGAAACTTTTTCATTTTTCAATTGAAACTTTTTCATTTTTCAATTGAAAGTTTTTCATTTTTCAGTTGAAACTTTTTCATTTTTCAATTGAAACTTTTTCATTTTTCAATTGAAACATTTTCATTTTTCAATGGAAACTTTTTCATTTTTCTATTGAAACTTTTTCATTTTTCTATTGAAACCTTTTCATTTTTCAATTGAAACATTTTCATTTTTCAATGGAAACTTTTTCATTTTTCAATTCCAACTTATTCATTTTTCAATTGAAACTTTTTCATTTTTCAATTGAAACTTTTTCATTTTTCAATTGGAACTTTTTCATTTTTCAATTGACACATTCATTTTTCACTTGAAACTTTTTCATTTTTCAATTGAAACTTTTTCATTTTTCAATTGAAACTTTTTCATTTTTCAATTGAAAGTTTTTCATTTTTCAGTTGAAACTTTTTCATTTTTCAATTGAAACTTTTTCATTTTTCAATTGAAACATTTTCATTTTTCAATGGAAACTTTTTCATTTTTCTATTGAAACTTTTTCATTTTTCTATTGAAACCTTTTCATTTTTCAATTGAAACATTTTCATTTTTCAATGGAAACTTTTTCATTTTTCAATTCCAACTTTTTCATTTTTCAATTGAAACTTATTCATTTTTCAATTGAAACTTTTTCATTTTTCAATTGAAACTTTTTCATTTTTCAATTGAAACTTTTTCATTTTTCAATTGAAAGTTTTTCATTTTTCAGTTGAAACTTTTTCATTTTTCAATTGAAACTTTTTCATTTTTCAATTGAAACATTTTCATTTTTCAATGGAAACTTTTTCATTTTTCTATTGAAACTTTTTCATTTTTCTATTGAAACCTTTTCATTTTTCAATTGAAACATTTTCATTTTTCAATGGAAACTTTTTCATTTTTCAATTCCAACTTTTTCATTTTTCAATTGAAACTTATTCATTTTTCAATTGAAACTTTTTCATTTTTCAATTGAAACTTTTTCATTTTTCAATTGGAACTTTTTCATTTTTCAATTGACACATTCATTTTTCACTTGAAACTTTTTCATTTTTCAATTGAAACTTTTTCATTTTTCAATTGAAACTTTTTCATTTTTCAATTGAAACTTTTTCATTTTTCAATTGAAACTTTTTCATTTTTCAATTGAAACTTTTTCATTTTTCAATTGAAACTTTTTCATTTTTCAATTGAAACTTTTTCATTTTTCAATTGAAACTTTTTCATTTTTCAATTGAAACTTTTTCATTTTTCAATTGAAACTTTTTCATTTTTCAATTGAAACTTTTTCATTTTTCAATTGAAACTTTTTCATTTTTATATTTAAACCTTTTCATTTTTCAATTTAAACCTTTTCATTTTTCAATTTAAACCTTTTCATTTTCAATTGAAACTTTTTCATTTATCAATTGACACTTTTTCTTTTTTCAATTGAAACGTTTTCGTTTTTTAATTGAAACTTTTTCATTTTTCCAGTGAAAGTTTTTCATTTTTCAATTGAATTTTTAATTTTTCAATTCAAACTTTTTCATTTTTCAATTCAAACTTTTTCATTTTTCTATTGAAACCTTTTCATTTTTCAATTGAAACAATTTCATTTTTCAATGGAAACTTTTTCATTTTTCAATTCAAACTTTTTCATTTTTCAATTGAAACTTTTTCATTTTTCAATTGAAACTTTTTCATTTTTCAATTGAAACTTTTTCATTTTTCAATTGAAACATTTTCATTTTTCAATGGAAACTTTTTCATTTTTCTATTGAAACTTTTTCATTTTTCTATTGAAACCTTTTCATTTTTCAATTGAAACATTTTCATTTTTCAATGGAAACTTTTTCATTTTTCAATTCAAACTTTTTCATTTTTCAATTGAAACTTATTCATTTTTCAATTGAAACTTTTTCATTTTTCAATTGAAAATTTTCATTTTTCAATTGGAACTTTTTCATTTTTCAATTGACACATTCATTTTTCACTTGAAACTTTTTCATTTTTCAATTGAAACTTTTTCATTTTTCAATTGAAACTTTTTCATTTTTCAATTGAAAGTTTTTCATTTTTCAGTTGAAACTTTTTCATTTTTCAATTGAAACTTTTTCATTTTTCAATTGAAACATTTTCATTTTTCAATGGAAACTTTTTCATTTTTCTATTGAAACTTTTTCATTTTTCTATTGAAACCTTTTCATTTTTCAATTGAAACATTTTCATTTTTCAATGGAAACTTTTTCATTTTTCAATTCCAACTTATTCATTTTTCAATTGAAACTTTTTCATTTTTCAATTGAAACTTTTTCATTTTTCAATTGGAACTTTTTCATTTTTCAATTGACACATTCATTTTTCACTTGAAACTTTTTCATTTTTCAATTGAAACTTTTTCATTTTTCAATTGAAACTTTTTCATTTTTCAATTGAAAGTTTTTCATTTTTCAGTTGAAACTTTTTCATTTTTCAATTGAAACTTTTTCATTTTTCAATTGAAACATTTTCATTTTTCAATGGAAACTTTTTCATTTTTCTATTGAAACTTTTTCATTTTTCTATTGAAACCTTTTCATTTTTCAATTGAAACATTTTCATTTTTCAATGGAAACTTTTTCATTTTTCAATTCCAACTTTTTCATTTTTCAATTGAAACTTATTCATTTTTCAATTGAAACTTTTTCATTTTTCAATTGAAACTTTTTCATTTTTCAATTGGAACCTTTTCATTTTTCAATTGACACATTCATTTTTCACTTGAAACTTTTTCATTTTTCAATTGAAACTTTTTCATTTTTCAATTGAAACTTTTTCATTTTTCAATTGAAAGTTTTTCATTTTTCAGTTGAAACTTTTTCATTTTTCAATTGAAACTTTTTCATTTTTCAATTGAAACATTTTCATTTTTCAATGGAAACTTTTTCATTTTTCTATTGAAACCTTTTCATTTTTCAATTGAAACATTTTCATTTTTCAATGGAAACTTTTTCATTTTTCAATTCAAACTTTTTCATTTTTCAATTCAAACTTATTCATTTTTCAATTGAAACTTTTTCATTTTTCAATTGGAACTTTTTCATTTTTCAATTGACACATTCATTTTTCACTTGAAACTTTTTCATTTTTCAATTGAAACTTTTTCATTTTTCAATTGAAACTTTTTCATTTTTCAATTGAAAGTTTTTCATTTTTCAGTTGAAACTTTTTCATTTTTCAATTGAAACTTTTTCATTTTTCAATTGAAACATTTTCATTTTTCAATGGAAACTTTTTCATTTTTCTATTGAAACTTTTTCATTTTTCTATTGAAACCTTTTCATTTTTCAATTGAAACATTTTCATTTTTCAATGGAAACTTTTTCATTTTTCAATTCCAACTTTTTCATTTTTCAATTGAAACTTTTTCATTTTTCAATTGAAACTTTTTCATTTTTCAATTGAAACTTTTTCATTTTTCAATTGAAACTTTTTCATTTTTCAATTGAAACTTTTTCATTTTTCAATTGAAACTTTTTCATTTTTCAATTGAAACTTTTTCATTTTTCAATTGAAACTTTTTCATTTTTCAATTGAAACTTTTTCATTTTTCAATTGAAACTTTTTCATTTTTCAATTGAAACTTTTTCATTTTTCAATTGAAACTTTTTCATTTTTCAATTGAAACTTTTTCATTTTTCAATTGAAACTTTTTCATTTTTCAATTGAAACTTTTTCATTTTTCAATTGAAACTTCATTTATCAATTGAAACTTTTTCAGTTTTCAATTGAAACTTTTTCATTTTTCAATTGAAACTTTTTCATTTTTTAATTGAAACTTTTTCATTTTTCAATTGAAACTTTTTCGTTTTTCAATTGAAACTTTTTCATTTTTCAATTGAAACTTTTTCATTTTTCAATTGAAACTTTTTCATTTTTCAATTGAAACTTTTTCATTTTTCAATTGAAACTTTTTCATTTTTCAATTGACACATTTTCATTTTTCAATTGTCACTTTTTCATCTTTCAATTCAAACTTTTTCATCTTTCAATTCAAACTTTTTCATCTTTCAATTGAAACTTTTTCATTTTTCAATTGAAACTTTTTCATTTTTCAATTGAAACTTTTTCATTTTTCTATTTAAACCTTTTCATTTTTCAATCTAAACCTTTACATTTTCAATTGAAACTTTTTCATTTATCAATTGACACTTTTTCTTTTTTCAATTGAAACGTTTTCGTTTTTAAATTGAAACTTTTTCATTTTTCCAGTGAAAGTTTTTCACTTTTCAATGGAAACTTTTTCATTTTTCATTTGAAACTTTTTCATTTATAAATTGAAACTTTTTCATTTATAAATTGAAACTTTTTCATTTTTCAATTGAAAGTTTTTCATTTTTCAATTGAAACTTTTTCATTTTTCAATGGAAACTTTTTCATTTTTCAATTCAAACTTTTTCATTTTTCAATTGAAACTTATTCATTTTTCAATTGAAACTTTTTCATTTTTCAATTGAAAATTTTCATTTTTCAATTGGAACTTTTTCATTTTTCAATTGACACATTCATTTTTCACTTGAAACTTTTTCATTTTTCAATTGAAACTTTTTCATTTTTCAATTGAAACTTTTTCATTTTTCAATTGAAAGTTTTTCATTTTTCAGTTGAAACTTTTTCATTTTTCAATTGAAACTTTTTCATTTTTCAATTGAAACATTTTCATTTTTCAATGGAAACTTTTTCATTTTTCTATTGAAACTTTTTCATTTTTCTATTGAAACTTTTTCATTTTTCTATTGAAACCTTTTCATTTTTCAATTGAAACATTTTCATTTTTCAATGGAAACTTTTTCATTTTTCAATTCCAACTTTTTCATTTTTCAATTGAAACTTTTTCATTTTTCAATTGAAACTTTTTCGTTTTTCAATTGAAACTTTTTCATTTTTCAATTGAAACTTTTTCATTTTTCAATTGAAACTTTTTCATTTTTCAATTGAAACTTTTTCATTTTTCAATTGAAACTTTTTCATTTTTCAATTGACACTTTTTCATTTTTCAATTGTCACTTTTTCATCTTTCAATTCAAACTTTTTCATCTTTCAATTCAAACTTTTTCATCTTTCAATTGAAACTTTTTCATTTTTCAATTGAAACTTTTTCATTTTTCAATTGAAACTTTTTCATTTTTCTATTTAAACCTTTTCATTTTTCAATCTAAACCTTTTCATTTATCAATTGACACTTTTTCTTTTTTCAATTGAAACGTTTTCGTTTTTAAATTGAAACTTTTTCATTTTTCCAGTGAAAGTTTTTCACTTTTCAATGGAAACTTTTTCATTTTTCATTTGAAACTTTTTCATTTATAAATTGAAACTTTTTCATTTTTCAATTGAAAGTTTTTCATTTTTCAATTGAAACTTTTTCATTTTTCAATGGAAACTTTTTCATTTTTCAATTCAAACTTTTTCATTTTTCAATTGAAACTTATTCATTTTTCAATTGAAACTTTTTCATTTTTCAATTGAAAATTTTCATTTTTCAATTGGAACTTTTTCATTTTTCAATTGACACATTCATTTTTCACTTGAAACTTTTTCATTTTTCAATTGAAACTTTTTCATTTTTCAATTGAAACTTTTTCATTTTTCAATTGAAAGTTTTTCATTTTTCAGTTGAAACTTTTTCATTTTTCAATTGAAACTTTTTCATTTTTCAATTGAAACATTTTCATTTTTCAATGGAAACTTTTTCATTTTTCTATTGAAACTTTTTCATTTTTCTATTGAAACCTTTTCATTTTTCAATTGAAACATTTTCATTTTTCAATGGAAACTTTTTCATTTTTCAATTCCAACTTTTTCATTTTTCAATTGAAACTTTTTCATTTTTCAATTGAAACTTTTTCGTTTTTCAATTGAAACTTTTTCATTTTTCAATTGAAACTTTTTCATTTTTCAATTGAAACTTTTTCATTTTTCAATTGAAACTTTTTCATTTTTCAATTGAAACTTTTTCATTTTTCAATTGACACTTTTTCATTTTTCAATTGTCACTTTTTCATCTTTCAATTCAAACTTTTTCATCTTTCAATTCAAACTTTTTCATCTTTCAATTGAAACTTTTTCATTTTTCAATTGAAACTTTTTCATTTTTCAATTGAAACTTTTTCATTTTTCTATTTAAACCTTTTCATTTTTCAATCTAAACCTTTTCATTTATCAATTGACACTTTTTCTTTTTTCAATTGAAACGTTTTCGTTTTTAAATTGAAACTTTTTCATTTTTCCAGTGAAAGTTTTTCACTTTTCAATGGAAACTTTTTCATTTTTCATTTGAAACTTTTTCATTTATAAATTGAAACTTTTTCATTTTTCAATTGAAAGTTTTTCATTTTTCAATTGAAACTTTTTCATTTTTCAATGGAAACTTTTTCATTTTTCAATTCAAACTTTTTCATTTTTCAATTGAAACTTATTCATTTTTCAATTGAAACTTTTTCATTTTTCAATTGAAAATATTCATTTTTCAATTGGAACTTTTTCATTTTTCAATTGACACATTCATTTTTCACTTGAAACTTTTTCATTTTTCAATTGAAACTTTTTCATTTTTCAATTGAAACTTTTTCATTTTTCAATTGAAAGTTTTTCATTTTTCAGTTGAAACTTTTTCATTTTTCAATTGAAACTTTTTCATTTTTCAATTGAAACTTTTTCATTTTTCAATTGAAACATTTTCATTTTTCAATGGAAACTTTTTCATTTTTCTATTGAAACTTTTTCATTTTTCTATTGAAACCTTTTCATTTTTCAATTGAAACATTTTCATTTTTCAATGGAAACTTTTTCATTTTTCAATTCCAACTTTTTCATTTTTCAATTGAAACTTATTCATTTTTCAATTGAAACTTTTTCATTTTTCAATTGAAACTTTTTCATTTTTCAATTGGAACTTTTTCATTTTTCAATTGACACATTCATTTTTCACTTGAAACTTTTTCATTTTTCAATTGAAACTTTTTCATTTTTCAAATGAAACTTTTTCATTTTTCAATTGAAACTTTTTCATTTTTCAATTGAAACTTTTTCATTTTTCAATTGAAACTTTTTCATTTTTCAATTGAAACTTTTTCATTTTTCAATTGAAACTTTTTCATTTTTCAATTGAAACTTTTTCATTTTTCAATTGAAACTTTTTCATTTTTCAATTGAAACTTTTTCATTTTTCAATTGAAACTTTTTCATTTTTCAATTGAAACTTTTTCATTTTTCAATTGAAACTTTTTCATTTTTCAATTGAAACTTTTTCATTTTTATATTTAAACCTTTTCATTTTTCAATTTAAACCTTTTCATTTTCAATTGAAACATTTTCATTTATCAATTGACACTTTTTCTTTTTTCAATTGAAACGTTTTCGTTTTCAAATTGAAACTTTTTCATTTTTCCAGTGAAAGTTTTTCATTTTTCAATTGAATTTTTAATTTTTCAATTCAAACTTTTTCATTTTTCAATTCAAACTTTTTCATTTTTCTATTGAAACCTTTTCATTTTTCAATTGAAACATTTTCATTTTTCAATGGAAACTTTTTCATTTTTCAATTCAAACTTTTTCATTTTTCAATTCAAATTTTTTCATTTTTCAATTGAAACTTTTTCATTTTTCAATTGAAACTTTTTCATTTTTCAATTGAAACTTTTTCATTTTTCAATTGAAACATTTTCATTTTTCAATGGAAACTTTTTCATTTTTCTATTGAAACTTTTTCATTTTTCTATTGAAACCTTTTCATTTTTCAATTGAAACATTTTCATTTTTCAATGGAAACTTTTTCATTTTTCAATTCAAACTTTTTCATTTTTCAATTGAAACTTATTCATTTTTCAATTGAAACTTTTTCATTTTTCAATTGAAAATTTTCATTTTTCAATTGAAAATTTTCATTTTTCAATTGGAACTTTTTCATTTTTCAATTGACACATTCATTTTTCACTTGAAACTTTTTCATTTTTCAATTGAAACTTTTTCATTTTTCAATTGAAACTTTTTCATTTTTCAATTGAAAGTTTTTCATTTTTCAGTTGAAACATTTTCATTTTTCAATTGAAACTTTTTCATTTTTCAATTGAAACATTTTCATTTTTCAATGGAAACTTTTTCATTTTTCTATTGAAATTTTTCATTTTTCTATTGAAACCTTTTCATTTTTCAATTGAAACATTTTCATTTTTCAATGGAAACTTTTTCATTTTTCAATTCCAACTTTTTCATTTTTCAATTGAAACTTTTTCATTTTTCAATTGAAACTTTTTCATTTTTCAATTGAAACTTTTTCATTTTTCAATTGAAACTTTTTCATTTTTCAATTGAAACTTTTTCATTTTTCAATTGAAACTTTTTCATTTTTCAATTGAAACTTTTTCATTTTTCAATTGAAACTTTTTCATTTTTAAATTGAAACTTTTTCATTTTTCAATTGAAACTTTTTCATTTTTCAATTGAAACTTCATTTATCAATTGAAACTTTTTCAGTTTTCAATTGAAACTTTTTCATTTTTCAATTGAAACTTTTTCATTTTTCAATTGAAACTTTTTCATTTTTCAATTGAAACTTTTTCATTTTTCAATTGAAACTTTTTCATTTTTCAATTGAAACTTTTTCATTTTTCAATTGAAACTTTTTCATTTTTCAATTGACACTTTTTCATTTTTCAATTGAAACTTTTTCATCTTTCAATTCAAACTTTTTCATTTTTCTATTTAAACCTTTTCATTTTTCAATCTAAACCTTTTCATTTTCAATTGAAACTTTTTCATTTATCAATTGACACTTTTTCTTTTTTCAATTGAAACTTTTTCATTTTTCAATTGAAACTTTTTCATTTTTCAATTGAAACTTTTTCATTTTTCAATTGAAACTTTTTCATTTTTCAATTGAAACTTTTTCATTTTTCAATTGAAAGATTTTCATTTTTCAATGGAAACTTTTTCATTTTTCTATTGAAACTTTTTCATTTTTCTATTGAAACCTTTTCATTTTTCAATTGAAACATTTTCATTTTTCAATGGAAACTTTTTCATTTTTCAATTCAAACTTTTTCATTTTTCAATTCAAACTTATTCATTTTTCAATTGAAACTTTTTCATTTTTCAATTGAAAATTTTCATTTTTCAATTGAAAATTTTCATTTTTCAATTGGAACTTTTTCATTTTTCAATTGACACATTCATTTTTCACTTGAAACTTTTTCATTTTTCAATTGAAACTTTTTCATTTTTCAATTGAAACTTTTTCATTTTTCAATTGAAAGTTTTTCATTTTTCAGTTGAAACTTTTTCATTTTTCAATTGAAACTTTTTCATCTTTCAATTCAAACTTTTTCATCTTTCAATTCAAACTTTTTCATCTTTCAATTGAAACTTTTTCATTTTTCAATTGAAACTTTTTCATTTTTCAATTGAAACTTTTTCATTTTTCTATTTAAACCTTTTCATTTTTCAATCTAAACCTTTTCATTTTCAATTGAAACTTTTTCATTTATCAATTGACACTTTTTCTTTTTTCAATTGAAACGTTTTCGTTTTTAAATTGAAACTTTTTCATTTTTCCAGTGAAAGTTTTTCACTTTTCAATGGAAACTTTTTCATTTTTCATTTGAAACTTTTTCATTTATAAATTGAAACTTTTTCATTTATAAATTGAAACTTTTTCATTTTTCAATTGAAAGTTTTTCATTTTTCAATTGAAACTTTTTCATTTTTCAATGGAAACTTTTTCATTTTTCAATTCAAACTTTTTCATTTTTCAATTGAAACTTATTCATTTTTCAATTGAAACTTTTTCATTTTTCAATTGAAACTTTTTCATTTTTCAATTGAAACTTTTTCATTTTTCAATTTAAACCTTTTCATTTTTCAATTTAAACCTTTTCATTTTCAATTGAAACTTTTTCATTTATCAATTGACACTTTTTCTTTTTTCAATTGAAACGTTTTCGTTTTTAAATTGAAACTTTTTCATTTTTCCAGTGAAAGTTTTTCATTTTTCAATTGAATTTTTAATTTTTCAATTCAAACTTTTTCATTTTTCAATTCAAACTTTTTCATTTTTCTATTGAAACCTTTTCATTTTTCAATTGAAACATTTTCATTTTTCAATGGAAACTTTTTCATTTTTCAATTCAAACTTTTTCATTTTTCAATTGAAAATTTTCATTTTTCAATTGAAAATTTTCATTTTTCAATTGGAACTTTTTCATTTTTCAATTGACACATTCATTTTTCACTTGAAACTTTTTCATTTTTCAATTGAAACTTTTTCATTTTTCAATTGAAACTTTTTCATTTTTCAATTGAAAGTTTTTCATTTTTCAGTTGAAACTTTTTCATTTTTCAATTGAAACTTTTTCATTTTTCAATTGAAACATTTTCATTTTTCAATGGAAACTTTTTCATTTTTCTATTGAAATTTTTCATTTTTCTATTGAAACCTTTTCATTTTTCAATTGAAACATTTTCATTTTTCAATGGAAACTTTTTCATTTTTCAATTCCAACTTTTTCATTTTTCAATTGAAACTTTTTCATTTTTCAATTGAAACTTTTTCATTTTTCAATTGAAACTTTTTCATTTTTCAATTGAAACTTTTTCATTTTTCAATTGAAACTTTTTCATTTTTCAATTGAAACTTTTTCATTTTTCAATTGAAACTTTTTCATTTTTCAATTGAAACTTTTTCATTTTTCAATTGAAACTTTTTCATTTTTCAATTGAAACTTTTTCATTTTTCAATTGAAACTTTTTCATTTTTCAATTGAAACTTTTTCACTTTTCAATGGAAACTTTTTCATTTTTCAATTCAAACTTTTTAATTTTTCAATTGAAACCTTTTCATTTTCAATTGAAACTTTTTCAGTTTTCAATTGAAACTTTTTAATTTTTCAATTGAAACTTTTTCATTTTTCAATTGAAACTTCATTTATCAATTGAAACTTTTTCATTTTTCAATTGAAACTTTTTCATTTTTCAATTCAAACTTTTTAATTTTTCAATTGAAACCTTTTCATTTTCAATTGAAACTTTTTCAGTTTTCAATTGAAACTTTTTAATTTTTCAATTGAAACTTTTTCATTTTTCAATTGAAACTTCATTTATCAATTGAAACTTTTTCATTTTTCAATTGAAACTTTTTCATTTTTCAATTGAAACTTTTTCATTTTTCAATTGAAACTTTTTCATTTTTCAATTGAAACTTTTTCATTTTTCAATTGAAACTTTTTCATTTTTCAATTGAAACTTTTTCATTTTTCAATTGAAACTTTTTCATTTTTCAATATAAACTTTTTCATTTTTCAATTGAAACTTCATTTATCAATTGAAACTTTTTCAGTTTTCAATTGAAACTTTTTCATTTTTCAATTGAAACTTTTTCATTTTTCAATTGAAACTTTTTTATTTTTCAATTGAAACTTTTTCGTTTTTCAATTGAAACATTTTCATTTTTTAATTGAAACTTATTCATTTTTCAATTGAAACCTTTTCATTTTCAATTGAAACTTTTTCAGTTTTCAATTGAAACTTTTTCATTTTTCAATTGAAAGTTTTTCATTTTTCAATTGAAACTTTTTCATTTTTCAATTGAAACTTTTTCATTTTTCAATTGAAACTTTTTCATTTTTCAATTGAAACTTTTTCATTTTTCAATTGAAACTTTTTCATTTTTCAATTGACACTTTTTCATTTTTCAATTGAAACTTTTTCATCTTTCAATTCAAACTTTTTCATCTTTCAATTCAAACTTTTTCATCTTTCAATTGAAACTTTTTCATTTTTCAATAGAAACTTTTTCATTTTTCTATTTAAACCTTTTCATTTTTCAATCTAAACCTTTTCATTTTCAATTGAAACTTTTTCATTTATCAATTGACACTTTTTCTTTTTTCAATTGAAACGTTTTCGTTTTTAAATTGAAACTTTTTCCTTTTTCCAGTGAAAGTTTTTCACTTTTCAATGGAAACTTTTTCATTTTTCATTTGAAACTTTTTCATTTATAAATTGAAACTTTTTCATTTTTCAATTGAAAGTTTTTCATTTTTCAATTGAAACTTTTTCATTTTTCAATTGAAACTTTTTCATTTTTCAATTGAAACTTTTTCGTTTTTCAATTGAAAGTTTTTCATTTTTCAGTTGAAACTTTTTCATCTTTCAATTCAAACTTTTTCATCTTTCAATTCAAACTTTTTCATTTTTCAATTGAAACTTTTTCATTTTTCAATTGGAACTTTTTCATTTTTCAATTGACACATTCATTTTTCACTTGAAACTTTTTCATTTTTCAATTGAATTTTTTTCGTTTTTCAATTGAAACTTTTTCATTTTTCAATTGAAACTTTTTCATTTTTCAATTGAAACTTTTTCATTTTTCAATTGAAACTTTTTCATTTTTCAATTGAAACTTCATTTATCAATTGAAACTTTTTCAGTTTTCAATTGAAACTTTTTCATTTTTCAATTGAAAGTTTTTCATTTTTCAATTGAAACTTTTTCATTTTTCAATTGAAACTTTTTCATTTTTCAATTGAAACTTTTTCATTTTTCAATTGAAACTTTTTCATTTTTCAATTGAAACTTTTTCATTTTTCAATTGAATCTTTTTCACTTTTCAATGGAAACTTTTTCATTTTTCAATTCAAACTTTTTAATTTTTCAATTGAAACCTTTTCATTTTCAATTGAAACTTTTTCAGTTTTCAATTGAAACTTTTTCATTTTTCAATTGAAACTTTTTCATTTTTCAATTGAAACTTCATTTATCAATTGAAACTTTTTCAGTTTTCAATTGAAACTTTTTCATTTTTCTATTGAAACCTTTTCATTTTTCAATGGAAACTTTTTCATTTTTCAATTGAAACTTTTTCATTTTTCAATTGAAACTTTTTCATTTTTCAATTGAAACTTTTTCATTTTTCAATTGAAACTTTTTCATTTTTCAATTGAAACTTTTTCATTTTTCAATTGAAACTTTTTCATTTTTCAATTGAAACTTTTTCATTTTTCAATTGAAACTTTTTCATTTTTATATTTAAACCTTTTCATTTTTCAATTTAAACCTTTTCATTTTTCAATTTAAACCTTTTCATTTTCAATTGAAACTTTTTCATTTATCAATTGACACTTTTTCTTTTTTCAATTGAAACGTTTTCGTTTTTAAATTGAAACTTTTTCATTTTTCCAGTGAAAGTTTTTCATTTTTCAATTGAATTTTTAATTTTTCAATTCAAACTTTTTCATTTTTCAATTCAAACTTTTTCATTTTTCTATTGAAACCTTTTCATTTTTCAATTGAAACATTTTCATTTTTCAATGGAAACTTTTTCATTTTTCAATTGAAACTTTTTCATTTTTCAATTGAAACTTTTTCATTTTTCAATTGAAACATTTTCATTTTTCAATGGAAACTTTTTCATTTTTCTATTGAAACCTTTTCATTTTTCAATTGAAACATTTTCATTTTTCAATGGAAACTTTTTCATTTTTCAATTCAAACTTTTTCATTTTTCAATTGAAACTTATTCATTTTTCAATTGAAACTTTTTTATTTTTCAATTGAAAATTTTCATTTTTCAATTGGAACTTTTTCATTTTTCAATTGACACATTCATTTTTCACTTGAAACTTTTTCATTTTTCAATTGAAACTTTTTCATTTTTCAATTGAAACTTTTTCATTTTTCAATTGAAACTTTTTCATTTTTCAATTGAAAGTTTTTCATTTTTCAGTTGAAACTTTTTCATTTTTCAATTGAAACTTTTTCATTTTTCAATTGAAACATTTTCATTTTTCAATGGAAACTTTTTCATTTTTCTATTGAAACTTTTTCATTTTTCAATTGAAACCTTTTCATTTTTCAATTGAAACATTTTCATTTTTCAATGGAAACTTTTTCATTTTTCAATTCCAACTTTTTCATTTTTCAATTGAAACTTATTCATTTTTCAATTGAAACTTTTTCATTTTTCAATTGAAACTTTTTCATTTTTCAATTGGAACTTTTTCATTTTTCAATTGACACATTCATTTTTCACTTGAAACTTTTTCATTTTTCAATTGAAACTTTTTCATTTTTCAATTGAAACTTTTTCATTTTTCAATTGAAACTTTTTCATTTTTCAATTGAAACTTTTTCATTTTTCAATTGAAACTTTTTCATTTTTCAATTCAAACTTTTTCATTTTTCAATTGAAACTTTTTCATTTTTCAATTGAAACTTTTTCATTTTTCAATTGAAACTTTTTCATTTTTCAATTGAAACTTTTTCATTTTTCAATTGAAACTTTTTCATTTTTCAATTGAAACTTTTTCATTTTTCAATTGAAACTTTTTCATTTTTCAATTGAAACTTTTTCATTTTTCAATTGAAAGTTTTTCATTTTTCAGTTGAAACTTTTTCATTTTTCAATTGAAACTTTTTCATTTTTCAATTGAAACATTTTCATTTTTCAATGGAAACTTTTTCATTTTTCTATTGAAACTTTTTCATTTTTCAATTGAAACCTTTTCATTTTTCAATTGAAACATTTTCATTTTTCACTTGAAACTTTTTCATTTTTCAATTGAAACTTTTTCATTTTTCAATTGAAACTTTTTCATTTTTCAATTGAAACTTTTTCATTTTTCAATTGAAACTTTTTCATTTTTCAATTGAAACTTTTTCATTTTTCAATTCAAACTTTTTCATTTTTCAATTGAAACTTTTTCATTTTTCAATTGAAACTTTTTCATTTTTCAATTGAAACTTTTTCATTTTTCAATTGAAACTTTTTCATTTTTCAATTGAAACTTTTTCATTTTTCAATTGAAACTTTTTCATTTTTCAATTGAAACTTCATTTATCAATTGAAACTTTTTCAGTTTTCAATTGAAACTTTTTCATTTTTCAATTGAAACTTTTTCATTTTTCAATTGAAACTTTTTCATTTTTCAATTGAAACTTTTTCATTTTTCAATTGAAACTTTTTCATTTTTCAATTGAAACTTTTTCATTTTTCAATTGAAACTTTTTCATTTTTCAATTGAAACTTTTTCATTTTTCAATTGACACTTTTTCATTTTTCAATTGAAACTTTTTCATCTTTCAATTCAAACTTTTTCATTTTTCAGTTGACTCTTTTTCATTTTTCAATTGAAACATTTTCATTTTTTAATTGAAACTTATTAATTTTTCAATTGAAACCTTTTCATTTTCAATTGAAACTTTTTCAGTTTTCAATTGAAACTTTTTCATTTTTCAATTGAAAGTTTTTCATTTTTCAATTGAAACTTTTTCATTTTTCAATTGAAACTTTTTCATTTTTCAATTGAAACTTTTTCATTTTTCAATTGAAACTTTTTCATTTTTCAATTGAAACTTTTTCATTTTTCAATTGAAAGTTTTTCATTTTTCAATTGAAACTTTTTCATTTTTCAATTGAAACTTTTTCATTTTTCAATTGAAACTTTTTCATTTTTCAATTGAAACTTTTTCATTTTTCAATTGAAACTTTTTCATTTTTCAATTGAAACTTTTTCATTTTTCAATTGAAACTTTTTCATTTTTCAATTGACACTTTTTCATTTTTCAATTGAAACTTTTTCATCTTTCAATTCAAACTTTTTCATTTATCAATTGAAACTTTTTCAGTTTTCAATTGAAACTTTTTCATTTTTCAATTGAAACTTTTTCATTTTTCAATTGAAACTTTTTCATTTTTCAATTGAAACTTTTTCGTTTTTCAATTGAAAGTTTTTCATTTTTAAGTTGAATCTTTTTCATTTTTCAATTGAAACATTTTCATTTTTTAATTTAAACTTATTCATTTTTCAATTGAAACCTTTTCATTTTCAATTGAAACCTTTTCAGTTTTCAATTGAAACTTTTTCATTTTTCAATTGAAACGTTTTCGTTTTTAAATTGAAACTTTTTCATTTTTCCAGTGAAAGTTTTTCACTTTTCAATGGAAACTTTTTCATTTTTCATTTGAAACTTTTTCATTTATAAATTGAAACTTTTTCATTTTTCAATTGAAAGTTTTTCATTTTTCAATTGAAACTTTTTCATTTTTCAATTGAAACTTTTTCATTTTTCAATTGAAACTTTTTCGTTTTTCAATTGAAAGTTTTTCATTTTTCAGTTGAAACTTTTTCATCTTTCAATTCAAACTTTTTCATCTTTCAATTCAAACTTTTTCATTTTTCAATTGAAACTTTTTCATTTTTCAATTGGAACTTTTTCATTTTTCAATTGACACATTCATTTTTCACTTGAAACTTTTTCATTTTTCAATTGAATTTTTTTCATTTTTCAATTGAAACTTTTTCATTTTTCAATTGAAACTTTTTCATTTTTCAATTGAAACTTTTTC
The DNA here is from genome assembly GCA_963920705.1 of Odiellus spinosus. Taxonomy (NCBI): domain Eukaryota; kingdom Metazoa; phylum Arthropoda; class Arachnida; order Opiliones; family Phalangiidae; genus Odiellus; species Odiellus spinosus. The sequence continues at coordinate 30,077,423 of OY987226.1, forward strand.
ATTTTTCAATTGAAACTTTTTCATTTTTCAATTGAAACTTTTTCATTTTTCAATTGAAACTTTTTCATTTTTCAATTGAAACTTTTTCATTTTTCAATTGAAACTTTTTCATTTTTCAATTGAAACTTTTTCATTTTTCAATTGAAACTTTTTCATTTTTCAATTGAAACTTTTTCATTTTTCAATTGAAACTTCATTTATCAATTGAAACTTTTTCAGTTTTCAATTGAAACTTTTTCATTTTTCAATTGAAAGTTTTTCATTTTTCAATTGAAACTTTTTCATTTTTCAATTGAAACTTTTTCATTTTTCAATTGAAACTTTTTCATTTTTCAATTGAAACTTTTTCATTTTTCAATTGAAACTTTTTCATTTTTCAATTGAAACTTTTTCACTTTTCAATGGAAACTTTTTCATTTTTCAATTCAAACTTTTTAATTTTTCAATTGAAACCTTTTCATTTTCAATTGAAACTTTTTCAGTTTTCAATTGAAACTTTTTCATTTTTCAATTGAAACTTTTTCATTTTTCAATTGAAACTTCATTTATCAATTGAAACTTTTTCAGTTTTCAATTGAAACTTTTTCATTTTTCTATTGAAACCTTTTCATTTTTCAATGGAAACTTTTTCATTTTTCAATTGAAACTTTTTCATTTTTCAATTGAAACTTTTTCATTTTTCAATTGAAACTTTTTCATTTTTCAATTGAAACTTTTTCATTTTTCAATTGAAACTTTTTCATTTTTCAATTGAAACTTTTTCATTTTTCAATTGAAACTTTTTCATTTTTATATTTAAACCTTTTCATTTTTCAATTTAAACCTTTTCATTTTTCAATTTAAACCTTTTCATTTTCAATTGAAACTTTTTCATTTATCAATTGACACTTTTTCTTTTTTCAATTGAAACGTTTTCGTTTTTAAATTGAAACTTTTTCATTTTTCCAGTAAAGTTTTTCATTTTTCAATTGAATTTTTAATTTTTCAATTCAAACTTTTTCATTTTTCAATTCAAACTTTTTCATTTTTCTATTGAAACCTTTTAATTTTTCAATTGAAACTTTTTCATTTTTCAATTGAAACTTTTTCATTTTTCAATTGAAACTTTTTCATTTTTCAATTGAAACTTTTTCATTTTTCAATTGAAACATTTTCATTTTTCAATGGAAACTTTTTCATTTTACTATTGAAACTTTTTCATTTTTCTATTGAAACCTTTTCATTTTTCAATTGAAACATTTTCATTTTTCAATGGAAACTTTTTCATTTTTCAATTCAAACTTTTTCATTTTTCAATTGAAACTTATTCATTTTTCAATTGAAACTTTTTCATTTTTCAATTGAAAATTTTCATTTTTCAATTGAAAATTTTCATTTTTCAATTGGAACTTTTTCATTTTTCAATTGACACATTCATTTTTCACTTGAAACTTTTTCATTTTTCAATTGAAACTTTTTCATTTTTCAATTGAAACTTTTTCATTTTTCAATTGAAACTTTTTCATTTTTCAATTGAAACTTTTTCATTTTTCAATTGAAACTTCATTTATCAATTGAAACTTTTTCAGTTTTCAATTGAAACTTTTTCATTTATCAATTGACACTTTCTTTTTTCAATTGAAACGTTTTCGTTTTTAAATTGAAACTTTTTCATTTTTCCAGTGAAAGTTTTTCATTTTTCAATTGAATTTTTAATTTTTCAATTGAAACTTTTTCATTTTTCAATTGAAACTTTTTCATTTTTCAATTGAAACTTTTTCATTTTTCAATTGAAACTTTTTCATTTTTCAATTGAAACTTTTTCATTTTTATATTTAAACCTTTTCATTTTTCAATTTAAACCTTTTCATTTTTCAATTTAAACCTTTTCATTTTCAATTGAAACTTTTTCATTTATCAATTGACACTTTTTCTTTTTTCAATTGAAACGTTTTCGTTTTTAAATTGAAACTTTTTCATTTTTCCAGTAAAGTTTTTCATTTTTCAATTGAATTTTTAATTTTTCAATTCAAACTTTTTCATTTTTCAATTCAAACTTTTTCATTTTTCTATTGAAACCTTTTAATTTTTCAATTGAAACTTTTTCATTTTTCAATTGAAACTTTTTCATTTTTCAATTGAAACTTTTTCATTTTTCAATTGAAACTTTTTCATTTTTCAATTGAAACATTTTCATTTTTCAATGGAAACTTTTTCATTTTTCTATTGAAACTTTTTCATTTTTCTATTGAAACCTTTTCATTTTTCAATTGAAACATTTTCATTTTTCAATGGAAACTTTTTCATTTTTCAATTCAAACTTTTTCATTTTTCAATTGAAACTTATTCATTTTTCAATTGAAACTTTTTCATTTTTCAATTGAAAATTTTCATTTTTCAATTGAAAATTTTCATTTTTCAATTGGAACTTTTTCATTTTTCAATTGACACATTCATTTTTCACTTGAAACTTTTTCATTTTTCAATTGAAACTTTTTCATTTTTCAATTGAAACTTTTTCATTTTTCAATTGAAACTTTTTCATTTTTCAATTGAAACTTTTTCATTTTTCAATTGAAACTTTTTCATTTTTCAATTGAAACTTCATTTATCAATTGAAACTTTTTCAGTTTTCAATTGAAACTTTTTCATTTATCAATTGACACTTTCTTTTTTCAATTGAAACGTTTTCGTTTTTAAATTGAAACTTTTTCATTTTTCCAGTGAAAGTTTTTCATTTTTCAATTGAATTTTTAATTTTTCAATTCAAACTTTTTCATTTTTCAATTCAAACTTTTTCATTTTTCTATTGAAACCTTTTAATTTTTCAATTGAAACATTTTCATTTTTCAATGGAAACTTTTTCATTTTTCAATTCAAACTTTTTCATTTTTCAATTGAAACTTTTTCATTTTTCAATTGAAACTTTTTCATTTTTCAATTGAAACTTTTTCATTTTTCAATTGAAACTTTTTCATTTTTCAATTGAAACATTTTCATTTTTCAATGGAAACTTTTTCATTTTTCTATTGAAACTTTTTCATTTTTCTATTGAAACCTTTTCATTTTTCAATTGAAACATTTTCATTTTTCAATGGAAACTTTTTCATTTTTCAATTCAAACTTTTTCATTTTTCAATTCAAACTTTTTCATTTTTCTATTGAAACCTTTTAATTTTTCAATTGAAACATTTTCATTTTTCAATGGAAACTTTTTCATTTTTCAATTCAAACTTTTTCATTTTTCAATTGAAACTTTTTCATTTTTCAATTGAAACTTTTTCATTTTTCAATTGAAACTTTTTCATTTTTCAATTGAAACTTTTTCATTTTTCAATTGAAACTTTTTCACTTTTCAATGGAAACTTTTTCATTTTTCAATTCAAACTTTTTAATTTTTCAATTGAAACCTTTTCATTTTCAATTGAAACTTTTTCAGTTTTCAATTGAAACTTTTTCATTTTTCAATTGAAACTTTTTCATTTTTCAATTGAAACTTCATTTATCAATTGAAACTTTTTCAGTTTTCAATTGAAACTTTTTCATTTTTCTATTGAAACCTTTTCATTTTTCAATGGAAACTTTTTCATTTTTCAATTGAAACTTTTTCATTTTTCAATTGAAACTTTTTCATTTTTCAATTGAAACTTTTTCATTTTTCAATTGAAACTTTTTCATTTTTCAATTGAAACTTTTTCATTTTTCAATTGAAACTTTTTCATTTTTCAATTGAAACTTTTTCATTTTTATATTTAAACCTTTTCATTTTTCAATTTAAACCTTTTCATTTTTCAATTTAAACCTTTTCATTTTCAATTGAAACTTTTTCATTTATCAATTGACACTTTTTCTTTTTTCAATTGAAACGTTTTCGTTTTTAAATTGAAACTTTTTCATTTTTCCAGTGAAAGTTTTTCATTTTTCAATTGAATTTTTAATTTTTCAATTCAAACTTTTTCATTTTTCAATTCAAACTTTTTCATTTTTCTATTGAAACCTTTTCATTTTTCAATTGAAACATTTTCATTTTTCAATGGAAACTTTTTCATTTTTCAATTGAAACTTTTTCATTTTTCAATTGAAACTTTTTCATTTTTCAATTGAAACTTTTTCATTTTTCAATTGAAACATTTTCATTTTTCAATGGAAACTTTTTCATTTTTCTATTGAAACTTTTTCATTTTTCTATTGAAACCTTTTCATTTTTCAATTGAAACATTTTCATTTTTCAATGGAAACTTTTTCATTTTTCAATTCAAACTTTTTCATTTTTCAATTGAAACTTATTCATTTTTCAATTGAAACTTTTTTATTTTTCAATTGAAAATTTTCATTTTTCAATTGGAACTTTTTCATTTTTCAATTGACACATTCATTTTTCACTTGAAACTTTTTCATTTTTCAATTGAAACTTTTTCATTTTTCAATTGAAACTTTTTCATTTTTCAATTGAAACTTTTTCATTTTTCAATTGAAAGTTTTTCATTTTTCAGTTGAAACTTTTTCATTTTTCAATTGAAACTTTTTCATTTTTCAATTGAAACATTTTCATTTTTCAATGGAAACTTTTTCATTTTTCAATGGAAACTTTTTCATTTTTCAATTCCAACTTTTTCATTTTTCAATTGAAAGTTTTTCATTTTTCAGTTGAAACTTTTTCATTTTTCAATTGAAACTTTTTCATTTTTCTATTGAAACCTTTTCATTTTTCAATTGAAACATTTTCATTTTTCAATGGAAACTTTTTCATTTTTCAATTCCAACTTTTTCATTTTTCAATTGAAACTTATTCATTTTTCAATTGAAACTTTTTCATTTTTCAATTGAAACTTTTTCATTTTTCAATTGGAACTTTTTCATTTTTCAATTGACACATTCATTTTTCACTTGAAACTTTTTCATTTTTCAATTGAAACTTTTTCATTTTTCAATTGAAACTTTTTCATTTTTCAATTAAAACTTTTTCATTTTTCAATTGAAACTTTTTCATTTTTCAATTGAAACTTTTTCATTTTTCAATTCAAACTTTTTCATTTTTCAATTGAAACTTTTTCATTTTTCAATTGAAACTTTTTCATTTTTCAATTGAAACTTTTTCATTTTTCAATTGAAACTTTTTCATTTTTCAATTGAAACTTTTTCATTTTTCAATTGAAACTTTTTCATTTTTCAATTGAAACTTCATTTATCAATTGAAACTTTTTCAGTTTTCAATTGAAACTTTTTCATTTTTCAATTGAAACTTTTTCATTTTTCAATTGAAACTTTTTCATTTTTCAATTGAAACTTTTTCATTTTTCAATTGAAACTTTTTCATTTTTCAATTGAAACTTTTTCATTTTTCAATTGAAACTTTTTCATTTTTCAATTGAAACTTTTTCATTTTTCAATTGACACTTTTTCATTTTTCAATTGAAACTTTTTCATCTTTCAATTCAAACTTTTTCATCTTTCAATTCAAACTTTTTCATTTTTCAGTTGACTCTTTTTCATTTTTCAATTGAAACATTTTCATTTTTTAATTGAAACTTATTCATTTTTCAATTGAAACCTTTTCATTTTCAATTGAAACTTTTTCAGTTTTCAATTGAAACTTTTTCATTTTTCAATTGAAAGTTTTTCATTTTTCAATTGAAACTTTTTCATTTTTCAATTGAAACTTTTTCATTTTTCAATTGAAACTTTTTCATTTTTCAATTGAAACTTTTTCATTTTTCAATTGAAACTTTTTCATTTTTCAATTGAAACTTTTTCATTTTTCAATTGACACTTTTTCATTTTTCAATTGAAACTTTTTCATCTTTCAATTCAAACTTTTTCATTTTTCAATTGAAACTTTTTCATTTTTCAATTGAAACTTTTTCATTTTTCAATTGAAACTTCATTTATCAATTGAAACTTTTTCAGTTTTCAATTGAAACTTTTTCATTTTTCAATTGAAACTTTTTCATTTTTCAATTGAAACTTTTTCATTTTTCAATTGAAACTTTTTCGTTTTTCAATTGAAAGTTTTTCATTTTTAAGTTGAATCTTTTTCATTTTTCAATTGAAACATTTTCATTTTTTAATTTAAACTTATTCATTTTTCAATTGAAACCTTTTCATTTTCAATTGAAACTTTTTCAGTTTTCAATTGAAACTTTTTCATTTTTCAATTGAAAGTTTTTCATTTTTCAATTGAAACTTTTTCATTTTTCAATTGAAACTTTTTCATTTTTCAATTGAAACTTTTTCATTTTTCAATTGAAACTTTTTCATTTTTCAATTGAAACTTTTTCATTTTTCAATTGACACTTTTTCATTTTTCAATTGAAACTTTTTCATCTTTCAATTCAAACTTTTTCATCTTTCAATTCAAACTTTTTCATCTTTCAATTGAAACTTTTTCATTTTTCAATAGAAACTTTTTCATTTTTCTATTTAAACCTTTTCATTTTTCAATCTAAACCTTTTCATTTTCAATTGAAACTTTTTCATTTATCAATTGACACTTTTTCTTTTTTCAATTGAAACGTTTTCGTTTTTAAATTGAAACTTTTTCATTTTTCCAGTGAAAGTTTTTCACTTTTCAATGGAAACTTTTTCATTTTTCATTTGAAACTTTTTCATTTATAAATTGAAACTTTTTCATTTTTCAATTGAAAGTTTTTCATTTTTCAATTGAAACTTTTTCATTTTTCAATTGAAACTTTTTCATTTTTCAATTGAAACTTTTTCGTTTTTCAATTGAAAGTTTTTCATTTTTCAGTTGAAACTTTTTCATCTTTCAATTCAAACTTTTTCATCTTTCAATTCAAACTTTTTCATTTTTCAATTGAAACTTTTTCATTTTTCAATTAAAACTTTTTCATTTTTCAATTGAAACGTTTTCGTTTTTAAATTGAAACTTTTTCATTTTTCCAGTGAAAGTTTTTCACTTTTCAATGGAAACTTTTTCATTTTTCATTTGAAACTTTTTCATTTATAAATTGAAACTTTTTCATTTTTCAATTGAAAGTTTTTCATTTTTCAATTGAAACTTTTTCATTTTTCAATTGAAACTTTTTCATTTTTCAATTGAAACTTTTTCGTTTTTCAATTGAAAGTTTTTCATTTTTCAGTTGAAACTTTTTCATCTTTCAATTCAAACTTTTTCATCTTTCAATTCAAACTTTTTCATTTTTCAATTGAAACTTTTTCATTTTTCAATTAAAACTTTTTCATTTTTCAATTGAAACTTTTTCATTTTTCAATTGAAACTTTTTCATTTTTCAATTCAAACTTTTTCATTTTTCAATTGAAACTTTTTCATTTTTCAATTGAAACTTTTTCATTTTTCAATTGAAACTTTTTCATTTTTCAATTGAAACTTTTTCATTTTTCAATTGAAACTTTTTCATTTTTCAATTGAAACTTTTTCATTTTTCAATTGAAACTTCATTTATCAATTGAAACTTTTTCAGTTTTCAATTGAAACTTTTTCATTTTTCAATTGAAACTTTTTCATTTTTCAATTGAAACTTTTTCATTTTTCAATTGAAACTTTTTCATTTTTCAATTGAAACTTTTTCATTTTTCAATTGAAACTTTTTCATTTTTCAATTGAAACTTTTTCATTTTTCAATTGAAACTTTTTCATTTTTCAATTGACACTTTTTCATTTTTCAATTGAAACTTTTTCATCTTTCAATTCAAACTTTTTCATCTTTCAATTCAAACTTTTTCATTTTTCAGTTGACTCTTTTTCATTTTTCAATTGAAACATTTTCATTTTTTAATTGAAACTTATTCATTTTTCAATTGAAACCTTTTCATTTTCAATTGAAACTTTTTCAGTTTTCAATTGAAACTTTTTCATTTTTCAATTGAAAGTTTTTCATTTTTCAATTGAAACTTTTTCATTTTTCAATTGAAACTTTTTCATTTTTCAATTGAAACTTTTTCATTTTTCAATTGAAACTTTTTCATTTTTCAATTGAAACTTTTTCATTTTTCAATTGAAACTTTTTCATTTTTCAATTGACACTTTTTCATTTTTCAATTGAAACTTTTTCATCTTTCAATTCAAACTTTTTCATTTTTCAATTGAAACTTTTTCATTTTTCAATTGAAACTTTTTCATTTTTCAATTGAAACTTCATTTATCAATTGAAACTTTTTCAGTTTTCAATTGAAACTTTTTCATTTTTCAATTGAAACTTTTTCATTTTTCAATTGAAACTTTTTCATTTTTCAATTGAAACTTTTTCGTTTTTCAATTGAAAGTTTTTCATTTTTAAGTTGAATCTTTTTCATTTTTCAATTGAAACATTTTCATTTTTTAATTTAAACTTATTCATTTTTCAATTGAAACCTTTTCATTTTCAATTGAAACTTTTTCAGTTTTCAATTGAAACTTTTTCATTTTTCAATTGAAAGTTTTTCATTTTTCAATTGAAACTTTTTCATTTTTCAATTGAAACTTTTTCATTTTTCAATTGAAACTTTTTCATTTTTCAATTGAAACTTTTTCATTTTTCAATTGAAACTTTTTCATTTTTCAATTGACACTTTTTCATTTTTCAATTGAAACTTTTTCATCTTTCAATTCAAACTTTTTCATCTTTCAATTCAAACTTTTTCATCTTTCAATTGAAACTTTTTCATTTTTCAATAGAAACTTTTTCATTTTTCTATTTAAACCTTTTCATTTTTCAATCTAAACCTTTTCATTTTCAATTGAAACTTTTTCATTTATCAATTGACACTTTTTCTTTTTTCAATTGAAACGTTTTCGTTTTTAAATTGAAACTTTTTCATTTTTCCAGTGAAAGTTTTTCACTTTTCAATGGAAACTTTTTCATTTTTCATTTGAAACTTTTTCATTTATAAATTGAAACTTTTTCATTTTTCAATTGAAAGTTTTTCATTTTTCAATTGAAACTTTTTCATTTTTCAATTGAAACTTTTTCATTTTTCAATTGAAACTTTTTCGTTTTTCAATTGAAAGTTTTTCATTTTTCAGTTGAAACTTTTTCATCTTTCAATTCAAACTTTTTCATCTTTCAATTCAAACTTTTTCATTTTTCAATTGAAACTTTTTCATTTTTCAATTGGAACTTTTTCATTTTTCAATTGACACATTCATTTTTCACTTGAAACTTTTTCATTTTTCAATTGAATTTTTTTCATTTTTCAATTGAAACTTTTTCATTTTTCAATTGAAACTTTTTCATTTTTCAATTGAAACTTTTTCATTTTTCAATTGAAACTTTTTCATTTTTCAATTGAAACTTTTTCATTTTTCAATTGAAACTTTTTCATTTTTCAATTGAAACTTTTTCATTTTTCAATTGAAACTTTTTCATTTTTCAATTGAAACTTTTTCATTTTTCAATTGAAACTTCATTTATCAATTGAAACTTTTTCAGTTTTCAATTGAAACTTTTTCATTTTTCAATTGAAACTTTTTCATTTTTTAATTGAAACTTTTTCATTTTTCAATTGAAACTTTTTCATTTTTCAATTGAAACTTTTTCATTTTTCAATTGAAACTTTTTCACTTTTCAATGGAAACTTTTTCATTTTTCAATTCAAACTTTTTAATTTTTCAATTGAAACCTTTTCATTTTCAATTGAAACTTTTTCAGTTTTCAATTGAAACTTTTTCATTTTTCAATTGAAACTTTTTCATTTTTCAATTGAAACTTCATTTATCAATTGAAACTTTTTCAGTTTTCAATTGAAACTTTTTCATTTTTCTATTGAAACCTTTTCATTTTTCAATGGAAACTTTTTCATTTTTCAATTGAAACTTTTTCATTTTTCAATTGAAACTTTTTCATTTTTCAATTGAAACTTTTTCATTTTTCAATTGAAACTTTTTCATTTTTCAATTGAAACTTTTTCATTTTTCAATTGAAACTTTTTCATTTTTCAATGAAACTTTTTCATTTTTATATTTAAACCTTTTCATTTTTCAATTTAAACCTTTTCATTTTTCAATTTAAACCTTTTCATTTTCAATTGAAACTTTTTCATTTATCAATTGACACTTTTTCTTTTTTCAATTGAAACGTTTTCGTTTTTAAATTGAAACTTTTTCATTTTTCCAGTAAAGTTTTTCATTTTTCAATTGAATTTTTAATTTTTCAATTCAAACTTTTTCGTTTTTCAATTCAAACTTTTTCATTTTTCTATTGAAACCTTTTAATTTTTCAATTGAAACTTTTTCATTTTTCAATTGAAACTTTTTCATTTTTCAATTGAAACTTTTTCATTTTTCAATTGAAACTTTTTCATTTTTCAATTGAAACATTTTCATTTTTCAATGGAAACTTTTTCATTTTTCTATTGAAACTTTTTCATTTTTCTATTGAAACCTTTTCATTTTTCAATTGAAACATTTTCATTTTTCAATGGAAACTTTTTCATTTTTCAATTCAAACTTTTTCATTTTTCAATTGAAACTTATTCATTTTTCAATTGAAACTTTTTCATTTTTCAATTGAAAATTTTCATTTTTCAATTGAAAATTTTCATTTTTCAATTGGAACTTTTTCATTTTTCAATTGACACATTCATTTTTCACTTGAAACTTTTTCATTTTTCAATTGAAACTTTTTCATTTTTCAATTGAAACTTTTTCATTTTTCAATTGAAACTTTTTCATTTTTCAATTGAAACTTTTTCATTTTTCAATTGAAACTTCATTTATCAATTGAAACTTTTTCAGTTTTCAATTGAAACTTTTTCATTTATCAATTGACACTTTCTTTTTTCAATTGAAACGTTTTCGTTTTTAAATTGAAACTTTTTCATTTTTCCAGTGAAAGTTTTTCATTTTTCAATTGAATTTTTAATTTTTCAATTCAAACTTTTTCATTTTTCAATTCAAACTTTTTCATTTTTCTATTGAAACCTTTTAATTTTTCAATTGAAACATTTTCATTTTTCAATGGAAACTTTTTCATTTTTCAATTCAAACTTTTTCATTTTTCAATTGAAACTTTTTCATTTTTCAATTGAAACTTTTTCATTTTTCAATTGAAACTTTTTCATTTTTCAATTGAAACTTTTTCATTTTTCAATTGAAACATTTTCATTTTTCAATGGAAACTTTTTCATTTTTCTATTGAAACTTTTTCATTTTTCTATTGAAACCTTTTCATTTTTCAATTGAAACATTTTCATTTTTCAATGGAAACTTTTTCATTTTTCAATTCAAACTTTTTCATTTTTCAATTCAACCTTATTCATTTTTCAATTGAAACTTTTTCATTTTTCAATTGAAAATTTTCATTTTTCAATTGAAAATTTTAATTTTTCAATTGGAACTTTTTCATTTTTCAATTGACACATTCATTTTTCACTTGAAACTTTTTCATTTTTCAATTGAAACATTTTCATTTTTCAATTGAAACTTTTTCATTTTTCAATTGAAACTTTTTCATTTTTCAATTGAAAGTTTTTCATTTTTCAGTTGAAACTTTTTCATTTTTCAATTGAAACTTTTTCATTTTTCAATTGAAACTTTTTCATTTTTCAATTGAAACATTTTCATTTTTCAATGGAAACTTTTTCATTATTCTATTGAAACTTTTTCATTTATCTATTGAAACCTTTTCATTTTTCAATTGAAACATTTTCATTTTTCAATGGAAACTTTTTCATTTTTCAATTCCAACTTTTTCATTTTTCAATTGAAACTTATTCATTTTTCAATTGAAACTTTTTCATTTTTCAATTGAAACTTTTTCATTTTTCAATTGGAACTTTTTCATTTTTCAATTGAAACTTTTTCATTTTTCACTTGAAACTTTTTCATTTTTCAATTGAAACTTTTTCATTTTTCAATTGAAACTTTTTCATTTTTCAATTGAAACTTTTTCATTTTTCAATTGAAACTTTTTCATTTTTCAATTGAAACTTTTTCATTTTTCAATTGAAACTTTTTCATTTTTCAATTGAAACTTTTTCATTTTTCAATTGAAACTTTTTCATTTTTCAATTGAAACTTTTTCATTTTTCAATTGAAACTTTTTCATTTTTCAATTGAAACTTTTTCATTTTTCAATTGAAACTTTTTCAATTTTCAATTGAAACTTTTTCATTTTTCAATTGAAACTTTTTCATTTTTCAATTGAAACTTTTTCATTTTTCAATTGAAACTTTTTCATTTTTCAATTGAAACTTTTTCATTTTTCAATTGAAACTTTTTCATTTTTCAATTGAAACTTCATTTATCAATTGAAACTTTTTCAGTTTTCAATTGAAACTTTTTCATTTTTCAATTGAAACTTTTTCATTTTTCAATTGAAACTTTTTCATTTTTCAATTGAAACTTTTTCATTTTTCAATTGAAACTTTTTCATTTTTCAATTGAAACTTTTTCATTTTTCAATTGAAACTTTTTCATTTTTCAATTGACACTTTTTCATTTTTCAATTGAAACTTTTTCATCTTTCAATTCAAACTTTTTCATTTTTCAGTTGAATCTTTTTCATTTTTCAATTGAAACATTTTCATTTTTTAATTGAAACTTATTCATTTTTCAATTGAAACCTTTTCATTTTCAATTGAAACTTTTACATTTTTCAATTGAAACTTTTTCATTTTTCTATTTAAACTTTTTCATTTTTCAATTGAAACTTATTCATTTTTCAATTGAAACTTTTTCATTTTTCAATTGAAACTTTTTCATTTTTCAATTGGAACTTTTTCATTTTTCAATTGACACATTCATTTTTCACTTGAAACTTTTTCATTTTTCAATTGAAACTTTTTCATTTTTCAATTGAAACTTTTTCATTTTTCAATTGAAACTTTTTCATTTTTCAATTGAAACTTTTTCATTTTTCAATTGAAACTTTTTCATTTTACAATTGAAACTTTTTCATTTTTCAATTGAAACTTTTTCATTTTTCAATTGAAACTTTTTCATTTTTCAATTGAAACTTTTTCATTTTTCAATTGAAACTTTTTCATTTTTCAATTGAAACTTTTTCATTTTTCAATTGAAACTTTTTCATTTTTCAATTGACACTTTTTCATTTTTCAATTGAAACTTTTTCATTTTTCAATTGAAACTTTTTCATTTTTCAATTGAAACTTTTTCATTTTTCAATTGAAACTTCATTTATCAATTGAAACTTTTTCTGTTTTCAATTGAAACTTTTTCATTTTTCAATTGAAACTTTTTCATTTTTCAATTGAAACTTTTTCATTTTTCAATTGAAACTTTTTCATTTTTCAATTGAAACTTTTTCATTTTTCAATTGAAACTTTTTCATTTTTCAATTGAAACTTTTTCATTTTTCAATTGAAACTTTTTCATTTTTCAATTGACACTTTTTCTTTTTTCAATTGAAACGTTTTCGTTTTTAAATTGAAACTTTTTCATTTTTCCAGTAAAGTTTTTCATTTTTCAATTGAATTTTTAATTTTTCAATTCAAACTTTTTCATTTTTCAATTCAAACTTTTTCATCTTTCAATTCAAACTTTTTCATCTTTCAATTGAAACTTTTTCATTTTTCAATTGAAACTTTTTCATTTTTCAATTGAAACTTTTTCATTTTTCAATTGAAACTTTTTCATTTTTCTATTTAAACCTTTTCATTTTTCAATCTAAACCTTTTCATTTTCAATTGAAACTTTTTCATTTATCAATTGACACTTTTTCTTTTTTCAATTGAAACGTTTTCGTTTTTAAATTGAAACTTTTTCATTTTTCCAGTGAAAGTTTTTCACTTTTCAATGGAAACTTTTTCATTTTTCAATTGAAACTTTTTCATTTTTCAATTGAAACATTTTCATTTTTCAATTGAAACTTTTTCATTTATCAATTGAAACTTTTTCATTTTTCAATTGAAACTTTTTCATTTTTCAATTGAAACTTTTTCATTTTTCAATTGAAACTTTTTCGTTTTTCAATTGAAAGTTTTTCATTTTTCAGTTGAAACTTTTTCATCTTTCAATTCAAACTTTTTCATCTTTCAATTCAAACTTTTTCATTTTTCAATTGAAACTTTTTAATTTTTCAATTGAAACTTTTTCATTTTTCAATTGAAACATTTTCATTTTTCAATTGAAAGTTTTTCATTTTTCAATTAAAACTTTTTCATTTTTCAATTGAAACTTTTTCATTTTACAATTGAAACTTTTTCATTTTTCAATTGAAACCTTTTCATTTTCAATTGAAACTTTTTCATTTATCAATTGACACTTTTTCATTTTTCAATTGAAACTTTTTCATCTTTCAATTCAAACTTTTTCATCTTTCAATTCAAACTTTTTCATCTTTCAATTGAAACTTTTTCATTTTTCAATTGAAACTTTTTCATTTTTCTATTTAAACCTTTTCATTTTTCAATTTAAACCTTTTCATTTTCAATGGAAACTTTTTCATTTTTCAATTCAAACTTTTTCATTTTTCAATTGAAACTTTTTCATTTTTCAATTGAAACTTTTTCATTTTTCAATTGAAACATTTTCATTTTTCAATGGAAACTTTTTAATTTTTCTATTGAAACTTTTTAATTTTTCTATTGAAACTTTTTCATTTTTCTATTGAAACCTTTTCATTTTTCAATTGAAACATTTTCATTTTTCAAAGGAAACTTTTTCATTTTTCAATTCAAACTTTTTCATTTTTCAATTGAAACTTTTTCATTTTTCAATTAAAACTTTTTCATTTTTCAATTAAAACTTTTTCATTTTACAATTGAAACTTTTTCATTTTTCAATTGAAACTTTTTCATTTTTCAATTGAAACTTTTTCATTTTACAATTGAAAATTTTTCATTTTTCAATTGAAACTTTTTCATTTTTCAATTGAAACTTTTTCATTTTTCAATTGACACATTCATTTTTCACTTGAAACTTTTTCATTTTTCAATTGAAACTCTTTCATTTTTAAATTGATACTTTTTCATTTATCAATTGAAACTTTTTCATTTTTCAATTGAAACATTTTAATTTTTCAATGGAAACTTTTTCATTTTTCAATTGAAACTTTTTAATTTTTCAATTGAAACTTTTTCATTTTTCAATTGAAACTTTTTCGTTTTTCAATTGAAAGTTTTTCATTTTTCAGTTGAAACTTTTTCATTTTTCAATTGAAACTTTTTCATCTTTCAATTCAAACTTTTTCATCTTTCAATTCAAACTTTTTCATCTTTCAATTGAAACTTTTTCATTTTTCAATTGAAACTTTTTCATTTTTGTATTTAAACCTTTTCATTTTTCAATTTAAACCTTTTCATTTTCAATTGAAACTTTTTCATTTTTCAATTCAAACTTTTTCATTTTTCAATTGAAACTTTTTCATTTTTCAATTGAAACTTTTTCATTTTTCAATTGAAACTTTTTCATTTTTCAATTGAAACTTTTTCATTTTTCAATTGAAACATTTTCATTTTTCAATGGAAACTTTTTAATTTTTCTATTGAAACTTTTTAATTTTTCTATTGAAACTTTTTCATTTTTCTATTGAAACCTTTTCATTTTTCAATTGAAACATTTTCATTTTTCAAAGGAAACTTTTTCATCTTTCAATTCAAACTTTTTCATCTTTCAATTCAAACTTTTTCATCTTTCAATTGAAACTTTTTCATTTTTCAATTGAAACATTTTCATTTTTCAATTGAAACTTTTTCATTTATCAATTGAAACTTTTTCATTTTTCAATTGAAACTCTTTCATTTTTAAATTGATACTTTTTCATTTATCAATTGAAACTTTTTCATTTTTCAATTGAAACATTTTAGTTTTTCAATGGAAACTTTTTCATTTTTCAATTGAAACTTTTTAATTTTTCAATTGAAACTTTTTCATTTTTCAATTGAAACTTTTTCGTTTTTCAATTGAAAGTTTTTCATTTTTCAGTTGAAACTTTTTCATTTTTCAATTGAAACTTTTTCATCTTTCAATTCAAACTTTTTCATCTTTCAATTCAAACTTTTTCATCTTTCAATTGAAACTTTTTCATTTTTCAATTGAAACTTTTTCATTTTTCAATTGAAACTTTTTCATTTTTGTATTTAAACCTTTTCATTTTTCAATTTAAACCTTTTCATTTTCAATTGAAACTTTTTCATTTTTCAATTCAAACTTTTTCATTTTTCAATTGAAACTTTTTCATTTTTCAATTGAAACTTTTTCATTTTTCAATTGAAACTTTTTCATTTTTCAATTGAAACTTTTTCATTTTTCAATTGAAACATTTTCATTTTTCAATGGAAACTTTTTAATTTTTCTATTGAAACTTTTTAATTTTTCTATTGAAACTTTTTCATTTTTCTATTGAAACCTTTTCATTTTTCAATTGAAACATTTTCATTTTTCAAAGGAAACTTTTTCATTTTTCAATTCAAACTTTTTCATTTTTCAATTGAAACTTTTTCATTTTTCAATTAAAACTTTTTCATTTTTCAATTGACACATTCATTTTTCACTTCAAACTTTTTCATTTTTCAATTGAAACTTTTTCATT
This sequence comes from Odiellus spinosus, assembly GCA_963920705.1. NCBI lineage: Eukaryota > Metazoa > Arthropoda > Arachnida > Opiliones > Phalangiidae > Odiellus > Odiellus spinosus. The sequence goes on from OY987226.1 coordinate 30,093,853, forward strand.
TTTCAATTGAAACTTTTTCATTTTTCAATTGAAACATTTTCATTTTTCAATTGAAACTTTTTCATTTATCAATTGAAACTTTTTCATTTTTCAATTGAAACTTTTTCATTTTTCAATTGAAACTTTTTCATTTTTCAATTGAAACTTTTTCATTTTTCAATTGAAACTTTTTCGTTTTTCAATTGAAAGTTTTTCATTTTTCAGTTGAAACTTTTTCATCTTTCAATTCAAACTTTTTCATCTTTCAATTCAAACTTTTTCATTTTTCAATTGAAACTTTTTAATTTTTCAATTGAAACTTTTTCATTTTTCAATTGAAACATTTTCATTTTTCAAATGAAAGTTTTTCATTTTTCAATTAAACCTTTTTTATTTTTCAATTGAAACTTTTTCATTTTACAATTGAAACTTTTTCATTTTTCAATTGAAACTTTTTCATTTTTCAATTGAAACTTTTTCATTTTACAATTGAAAATTTTTCATTTTTCAATTGAAACTTTTTCATTTTTCAATTGACACATTCATTTTTCACTTGAAACTTTTTCATTTTTCAATTGAAACTCTTTCATTTTTAAATTGATACTTTTTCATTTATCAATTGAAACTTTTTCATTTTTCAATTGAAACATTTTAATTTTTCAATGGAAACTTTTTCATTTTTCAATTGAAACTTTTTAATTTTTCAATTGAAACTTTTTCATTTTTCAATTGAAACTTTTTCGTTTTTCAATTGAAAGTTTTTCATTTTTCAGTTGAAACTTTTTCATTTTTCAATTGAAACTTTTTCATCTTTCAATTCAAACTTTTTCATCTTTCAATTCAAACTTTTTCATCTTTCAATTGAAACTTTTTCATTTTTCAATTGAAACTTTTTCATTTTTGTATTTAAACCTTTTCATTTTTCAATTTAAACCTTTTCATTTCAATTGAAACTTTTACATTTTTCAATTGAAACTTTTTCATTTTTCTATTTAAACCTTTTCATTTTTCAATTTAAACCTTTTCATTTTCAATGGAAATTTTTCATTTTTCAATTCAAACTTTTTCATTTTTCAATTTAAACTTTTTCATTTTTCAATTGAAACTTTTTCATTTTTCAATTGAAACTTTTTCATTTTTCAATTGAAACATTTTCATTTTTCAATGGAAACTTTTTAATTTTTCTATTGAAACTTTTTCATTTTTCTATTGAAACCTTTTCATTTTTCAATTGAAACATTTTCATTTTTCAATGGAAACTTTTTCATTTTTCAATTCAAACTTTTTCATTATTCAATTGAAACTTTTTCATTTTTCAATTAAAACTTTTTCATTTTTCAATTGACACATTCATTTTTCACTTGAAACTTTTTCATTTTTCAATTCAAACTTTTTCATTTTTCAATTGAAACTTTTTCATTTTTCAATTAAAACTTTTTCATTTTTCAATTGACACATTCATTTTTCACTTCAAACTTTTTCATTTTTCAATTGAAACTTTTTCATTTTTCAATTGAAACTTTTTCATTTTTCAATTGAAACATTTTCATTTTTCAATTGAAACTTTTTCATTTATCAATTGAAACTTTTTCATTTTTCAATTGAAACTTTTTCATTTTTCAATTGAAACTTTTTCATTTTTCAATTGAAACTTTTTCATTTTTCAATTGAAACATTTTCATTTTTCAATTGAAACATTTTCATTTTTCAATGGAAACTTTTTCATTTTTCAATTCAAACTTTTTCATTTTTCGATTGAAACTTTTTCATTTTTCAATTGAAACTTTTTCATTTTTCAATTGAAACTTTTTCATTTTTCAATTGTCACATTCATTTTTCACTTGAAACTTTTTCATTTTTCAATTGAAACTTTTTCATTTTTCAATTGAAACTTTTTCCCTTTTCTATTTAAACCTTTTAATTTTTCAATTTAAACCTTTTCATTTTCAATTGAAACTTTTTCATTTATCAATTGGCACTTTTTCTTTTTTCAATTGAAACGTTTTCGTTTTTAAATTGAAACTTTTTCATTTTTCCAGTGAGTTTTTCATTTTTCAATTGAATTTTTAATTTTTCAATTCAAACTTTTTCATTTTTCAATTCAAACTTTTTCATTTTTCTATTGAAACCTTTTCATTTTTCAATTGAAACATTTTCATTTTTCAATTGAAACATTTTCATTTTTCAATGGAAACTTTTTCATTTTTCAATTCAAACTTTTTCATTTTTCAATTGAAACTTTTTCATTTTTCAATTGAAACTTTTTCATTTTTCTATTGAAACCTTTTAATTTTTCAATTGAAACTTTTTCATTTTGTTATTGTAACCTTTTCATTTTTCAATTGAAACTTTTTCATTTTTCAATTGAAATTTTTTCATTTTTCAATTGAAACTTTTTCATTTTTCAATTGAAACTTTTTGATTTTTCAATTGAAACTTTTTCATTTTTCAATTCAAACTTTTTCATTTTTCAATTGAAACTTTTTCATTTTTCAATTGAAACTTTTTCATTTTTCTATTGAAACCTTTTAATTTTTCAATTGAAACTTTTTCATTTTGTTATTGTAACCTTTTCATTTTTCAATTGAAACTTTTTCATTTTTCAATTGAAACTTTTTCATTTTTCAATTGAAACTTTTTCATTTTTCAATTGAAACATTTTCATTTTTCAATTGAAACTTTTTCATTTATCAATTGAAACTTTTTCATTTATCAATTGAAACTTTTTCATTTTTCAATTGAAACTTTTTCATTTTTCAATTGAAACTTTTTCATTTTTCAATTGAAACTTTTTCATTTTTCAATTGAAACATTTTCATTTTTCAATTGAAACATTTTCATTTTTCAATGGAAACTTTTTCATTTTTCAATTCAAACTTTTTCATTTTTCGATTGAAACTTTTTCATTTTTCAATTGAAACTTTTTCATTTTTCAATTGTCACATTCATTTTTCACTTGAAACTTTTTCATTTTTCAATTGAAACTTTTTCATTTTTCAATTGAAACTTTTTCCCTTTTCTATTTAAACCTTTTAATTTTTCAATTTAAACCTTTTCATTTTCAATTGAAACTTTTTCATTTATCAATTGGCACTTTTTCTTTTTTCAATTGAAACGTTTTCGTTTTTAAATTGAAACTTTTTCATTTTTCCAGTGAGTTTTTCATTTTTCAATTGAATTTTTAATTTTTCAATTCAAACTTTTTCATTTTTCAATTCAAACTTTTTCATTTTTCTATTGAAACCTTTTCATTTTTCAATTGAAACATTTTCATTTTTCAATTGAAACATTTTCATTTTTCAATGGAAACTTTTTCATTTTTCAATTCAAACTTTTTCATTTTTCAATTGAAACTTTTTCATTTTTCAATTCAAACTTTTTCATTTTTCAATTGAAACTTTTTCATTTTTCAATTAAAACTTTTTCATTTTTCAATTGACACATTCATTTTTCACTTCAAACTTTTTCATTTTTCAATTGAAACTTTTTCATTTTTCAATTGAAACTTTTTCATTTTTCAATTGAAACATTTTCATTTTTCAATTGAAACTTTTTCATTTATCAATTGAAACTTTTTCATTTTTCAATTGAAACTTTTTCATTTTTCAATTGAAACTTTTTCATTTTTCAATTGAAACATTTTCATTTTTCAATTGAAACATTTTCATTTTTCAATGGAAACTTTTTCATTTTTCAATTCAAACTTTTTCATTTTTCGATTGAAACTTTTTCATTTTTCAATTGAAACTTTTTCATTTTTCAATTGAAACTTTTTCATTTTTCAATTGTCACATTCATTTTTCACTTGAAACTTTTTCATTTTTCAATTGAAACTTTTTCATTTTTCAATTGAAACTTTTTCCCTTTTCTATTTAAACCTTTTAATTTTTCAATTTAAACCTTTTCATTTTCAATTGAAACTTTTTCATTTATCAATTGGCACTTTTTCTTTTTTCAATTGAAACGTTTTCGTTTTTAAATTGAAACTTTTTCATTTTTCCAGTGAGTTTTTCATTTTTCAATTGAATTTTTAATTTTTCAATTCAAACTTTTTCATTTTTCAATTCAAACTTTTTCATTTTTCTATTGAAACCTTTTCATTTTTCAATTGAAACATTTTCATTTTTCAATTGAAACATTTTCATTTTTCAATGGAAACTTTTTCATTTTTCAATTCAAACTTTTTCATTTTTCAATTGAAACTTTTTCATTTTTCAATTGAAACTTTTTCATTTTTCTATTGAAACCTTTTAATTTTTCAATTGAAACTTTTTCATTTTGTTATTGTAACCTTTTCATTTTTCAATTGAAACTTTTTCATTTTTCAATTGAAATTTTTTCATTTTTCAATTGAAACTTTTTCATTTTTCAATTGAAACTTTTTCATTTTTCAATTGAAACTTTTTCATTTTTCAATTCAAACTTTTTCATTTTTCAATTGAAACTTTTTCATTTTTCAATTGAAACTTTTTCATTTTTCTATTGAAACCTTTTAATTTTTCAATTGAAACTTTTTCATTTTGTTATTGTAACCTTTTCATTTTTCAATTGAAACTTTTTCATTTTTCAATTGAAACTTTTTCATTTTTCAATTGAAACTTTTTCATTTTTCAATTGAAACATTTTCATTTTTCAATTGAAACTTTTTCATTTATCAATTGAAACTTTTTCATTTATCAATTGAAACTTTTTCATTTTTCAATTGAAACTTTTTCATTTTTCAATTGAAACTTTTTCATTTTTCAATTAAAACTTTTTCATTTTTCAATTGAAACATTTTCATTTTTCAATTGAAACATTTTCATTTTTCAATGGAAACTTTTTCATTTTTCAATTCAAACTTTTTCATTTTTCGATTGAAACTTTTTCATTTTTCAATTGAAACTTTTTCATTTTTCAATTGTCACATTCATTTTTCACTTGAAACTTTTTCATTTTTCAATTGAAACTTTTTCATTTTTCAATTGAAACTTTTTCCCTTTTCTATTTAAACCTTTTAATTTTTCAATTTAAACCTTTTCATTTTCAATTGAAACTTTTTCATTTATCAATTGGCACTTTTTCTTTTTTCAATTGAAACGTTTTCGTTTTTAAATTGAAACTTTTTCATTTTTCCAGTGAGTTTTTCATTTTTCAATTGAATTTTTAATTTTTCAATTCAAACTTTTTCATTTTTCAATTCAAACTTTTTCATTTTTCTATTGAAACCTTTTCATTTTTCAATTGAAACATTTTCATTTTTCAATTGAAACATTTTCATTTTTCAATGGAAACTTTTTCATTTTTCAATTCAAACTTTTTCATTTTTCAATTGAAACTTTTTCATTTTTCAATTGAAACTTTTTCATTTTTCTATTGAAACCTTTTAATTTTTCAATTGAAACTTTTTCATTTTGTTATTGTAACCTTTTCATTTTTCAATTGAAACTTTTTCATTTTTCAATTGAAACTTTTTCATTTTTCAATTGAAACTTTTTCATTTTTCAATTGAAACTTATTCATTTTTCAATTGAAACTTTTTCATTTTTCAATTGAAACATTTTCATTTTTCAATGGAAACTTTTTCATTTTTCTATTGAAACTTCATTTTTCTATTGAAACCTTTTCATTTTTCAATTTAAATCTTTTCATTTTTCAATTTAAACCTTTTCATTTTCAATTGAAACTTTTTCATTTATCAATTGACACTTTTTCTTTTTTCAATTCAAACGTTTTCGTTTTTAAATTGAAACTTTTTCATTTTTCCAGTGAAAGTTTTTCATTTTTCAATTGAATTTTTAATTTTTCAATTCAAACTTTTTCATTTTTCAATTCAAACTTTTTCATTTTTCAATTCAAACTTTTTCATTTTTCTATTGAAGCCTTTTCATTTTCAATTGAAACTTTTTCAGTTTTCAATTGAAACTTTTTCATTTTTCAATTGAAACTTTTTCATTTTTCAATTGAAACTTTTTCATTTTTCAATTGAAACTTTTTCATTTTTCAATTGGAACTTTTTCATTTTTCAATTGACACATTCATTTTACACTTGAAACTTTTTCATTTTTCAATTGAAACTTTTTCATTTTTCAATTGAAACTTTTTCATTTTTCAATTGAAACTTTTTCATTTTTCAATTGAAACTTTTTCATTTTTCAATTGAAACTTTTTCATTTTTCAATTGAAACTTTTTCATTTTTCAATTGAAACTTTTTCATTTTTCAATTGAAACTTTTTCATTTTTCAATTGAAACTTTTTCATTTTTCAATTGAAACTTCATTTATCAATTGAAACTTTTTCAGTTTTCAATTGAAACTTTTTCATTTTTCAATTGAAACTTTTTCGTTTTTCAATTGAAAGTTTTTCATTTTTCAGTTGAATCTTTTTCATTTTTCAATTGAAACATTTTCATTTTTTAATTGAAACTTATTCATTTTTCAATTGAAACTTTTTCATTTTTCAATTGAAACTTTCATTTTAAATTTAAACCTTTTCATTTTCAATTGAAACTTTTTCATTGATCAATTGACACTTTTCATTTTTCAATTGAAGCGTTTTAGTTTTTAAATTGAAACTTTTTCATTTTTCCAGTGAAAGTTTTTCATTTTTCAATTGAAAGTTTTTCATTTTTCTATTGAAACCTTTTCATTTTTCAATTGAAACTTTTTAATTTTTCAATTGAAACATTTTCACTTTTCAATTCAAACTTTTTCATTTTTCAATTGAAACTTTTTCATTTTTCAATTAAAACTTTTTCATTTTTCAATTGACACATTCATTTTTCACTTCAAACTTTTTCATTTTTCAATTGAAACTTTTTCATTTTTCAATTGAAACTTTTTCATTTTTCAATTGAAACATTTTCATTTTTCAATTGAAACTTTTTCATTTATCAATTGAAACTTTTTCATTTTTCAATTGAAACTTTTTCATTTTTCAATTGAAACTTTTTCATTTTTCAATTGAAACTTTTTCATTTTTCAATTGAAACTTTTTCATTTTTCAATTAAAACTTTTTCGTTTTTCAATTGAAAGTTTTTCATTTTTCAGTTGAAACTTTTTCATCTTTCAATTCAAACTTTTTCATCTTTCAATTCTACTTTTTCATTTTTCAATTGAAACTTTTTAATTTTTCAATTGAAACTTTTTCATTTTTCAATTGAAACATTTTCATTTTTCAATTGAAAGTTTTTCATTTTTCAATTAAAACTTTTTCATTTTTCAATTGAAACTTTTTCATTTTACAATTGAAACTTTTTCATTTTTCAATTGAAACTTTTTCATTTTACAATTGAAAATTTTTCATTTTTCAATTGAAACTTTTTCATTTTTCAATTGAAACTTTTTCATTTTTCAATTGACACATTCATTTTTCACTTGAAACTTTTTCATTTTTCAATTGAAACTCTTTCATTTTTAAATTGATACTTTTTCATTTATCAATTGAAACTTTTTCATTTTTCAATTGAAACATTTTAATTTTTCAATGGAAACTTTTTCATTTTTCAATTGAAACTTTTTAATTTTTCAATTGAAACTTTTTCATTTTTCAATTGAAACTTTTTCGTTTTTCAATTGAAAGTTTTTCATTTTTCAGTTGAAACTTTTTCATTTTTCAATTGAAACTTTTTCATCTTTCAATTCAAACTTTTTCATCTTTCAATTCAAACTTTTTCATCTTTCAATTGAAACTTTTTCATTTTTCAATTGAAACTTTTTCATTTTTGTATTTAAACCTTTTCATTTTTCAATTTAAACCTTTTCATTTTCAATTGAAACTTTTTCATTTTTCAATTCAAACTTTTTCATTTTTCAATTGAAACTTTTTCATTTTTCAATTGAAACTTTTTCATTTTTCAATTGAAACTTTTTCATTTTTCAATTGAAACTTTTTCATTTTTCAATTGAAACATTTTCATTTTTCAATGGAAACTTTTTAATTTTTCTATTGAAACTTTTTAATTTTTCTATTGAAACTTTTTCATTTTTCTATTGAAACCTTTTCATTTTTCAATGAAACATTTTCATTTTTCAAAGGAAACTTTTTCATTTTTCAATTCAAACTTTTTCATTTTTCAATTGAAACTTTTTCATTTTTCAATTAAAACTTTTTCATTTTTCAATTGACACATTCATTTTTCACTTCAAACTTTTTCATTTTTCAATTGAAACTTTTTCATTTTTCAATTGAAACTTTTTCATTTTTCAATTGAAACATTTTCATTTTCAATTGAAACTTTTTCATTTATCAATTGAAACTTTTTCATTTTTCAATTGAAACTCTTTCATTTTTAAATTGATACTTTTTCATTTATCAATTGAAACTTTTTCATTTTTCAATTGAAACATTTTAATTTTTCAATTGAAACTTTTTCATTTTTCAATTGAAACTTTTTCGTTTTTCAATTGAAAGTTTTTCATTTTTCAGTTGAAACTTTTTCATTTTTCAATTGAAACTTTTTCATCTTTCAATTCAAACTTTTTCATCTTTCAATTCAAACTTTTTCATCTTTCAATTGAAACTTTTTCATTTTTCAATTGAAACTTTTTCATTTTTGTATTTAAACCTTTTCATTTTTCAATTTAAACCTTTTCATTTTCAATTGAAACTTTTTCATTTTTCAATTCAAACTTTTTCATTTTTCAATTGAAACTTTTTCATTTTTCAATTGAAACTTTTTCATTTTTCAATTGAAACTTTTTCATTTTTCAATTGAAACTTTTTCATTTTTCAATTGAAACATTTTCATTTTTCAATGGAAACTTTTTAATTTTTCTATTGAAAATTTTTAATTTTTCTATTGAAACTTTTTCATTTTTCTATTGAAACCTTTTCATTTTTCAATTGAAACATTTTCATTTTTCAAAGGAAACTTTTTCATTTTTCAATTCAAACTTTTTCATTTTTCAATTGAAACTTTTTCATTTTTCAATTAAAACTTTTTCATTTTTCAATTGACACATTCATTTTTCACTTCAAACTTTTTCATTTTTCAATTGAAACTTTTTCATTTTTCAATTGAAACTTTTTCATTTTTCAATTGAAACATTTTCATTTTTCAATTGAAACTTTTTCATTTATCAATTGAAACTTTTTCATTTTTCAATTGAAACTTTTTCATTTTTCAATTGAAACTTTTTCATTTTTCAATTGAAACTTTTTCATTTTTCAATTGAAACTTTTTCGTTTTTCATTTAAAATTTTTTATTTTTCAGTTGAAACTTTTTCATCTTTCAATTCAAACTTTTTCATCTTTCAATTCTACTTTTTCATTTTTCAATAGAAACTTTTTAATTTTTCAATTGAAACTTTTTCATTTTTCAATTGAAACATTTTCATTTTTCAATTGAAAGTTTTTCATTTTTCAATTAAAACTTTTTCATTTTTCAATTGAAACTTTTTCATTTTACAATTGAAACTTTTTCATTTTTCAATTGAAACTTTTTCATTTTTCAATTGAAACTTTTTCATTTTACAATTGAAAATTTTTCATTTTTCAATTGAAACTTTTTCATTTTTCAATTGAAACTTTTTCATTTTTCAATTGACACATTCATTTTTCACTTGAAACTTTTTCATTTTTCAATTGAAACTCTTTCATTTTTAAATTGATACTTTTTCATTTATCAATTGAAACTTTTTCATTTTTCAATTGAAACATTTTAATTTTTCAATGGAAACTTTTTCATTTTTCAATTGAAACTTTTTAATTTTTCAATTGAAACTTTTTCATTTTTCAATTGAAACTTTTTCGTTTTTCAATTGAAAGTTTTTCATTTTTCAGTTGAAACTTTTTCATTTTTCAATTGAAACTTTTTCATCTTTCAATTCAAACTTTTTCATCTTTCAATTCAAACTTTTTCATCTTTCAATTGAAACTTTTTCATTTTTCAATTGAAACTTTTTCATTTTTGTATTTAAACCTTTTCATTTTTCAATTTAAACCTTTTCATTTTCAATTGAAACTTTTTCATTTTTCAATTCAAACTTTTTCATTTTTCAATTGAAACTTTTTCATTTTTCAATTGAAACTTTTTCATTTTTCAATTGAAACTTTTTCATTTTTCAATTGAAACTTTTTCATTTTTCAATTGAAACATTTTCATTTTTCAATGGAAACTTTTTAATTTTTCTATTGAAACTTTTTAATTTTTCTATTGAAACTTTTTCATTTTTCTATTGAAACCTTTTCATTTTTCAATTGAAACATTTTCATTTTTCAAAGGAAACTTTTTCATTTTTCAATTCAAACTTTTTCATTTTTCAATTGAAACTTTTTCATTTTTCAATTAAAACTTTTTCATTTTTCAATTGACACATTCATTTTTAACTTCAAACTTTTTCATTTTTCAATTGAAACTTTTTCATTTTTCAATTGAAACTTTTTCATTTTTCAATTGAAACATTTTCATTTTTCAATTGAAACTTTTTCATTTATCAATTGAAACTTTTTCATTTTTCAATTGAAACTCTTTCATTTTTAAATTGATACTTTTTCATTTATCAATTGAAACTTTTTCATTTTTCAATTGAAACATTTTAATTTTTCAATGGAAACTTTTTCATTTTTCAATTGAAACTTTTTAATTTTTCAATTGAAACTTTTTCATTTTTCAATTGAAACTTTTTCGTTTTTCAATTGAAAGTTTTTCATTTTTCAGTTGAAACTTTTTCATTTTTCAATTGAAACTTTTTCATCTTTCAATTCAAACTTTTTCATCTTTCAATTCAAACTTTTTCATTTTTCAATTGAAACTTTTTCATTTTTGTATTTAAACCTTTTCATTTTTCAATTTAAACTTTTTCATTTTTCAATTCAAACTTTTTCATTTTTCAATTGAAACTTTTTCATTTTTCAATTGAAACTTTTTCATTTTTCAATTGAAACTTTTTCATTTTTCAATTGAAACTTTTTCATTTTTCAATTGAAACTTTTTCATTTTTCAATTGAAACATTTTCATTTTTCAATTGAAACATTTTCATTTTTCAATGGAAACTTTTTAATTTTTCTATTGAAACTTTTTAATTTTTCTATTGAAACTTTTTCATTTTTCTATTGAAACCTTTTCATATTTCAATTGAAACATTTTCATTTTTCAAAGGAAACTTTTTCATTTTTCAATTCAAACTTTTTCATTTTTCAAAGGAAACTTTTTCATTTTTCAATTCAAACTTTTTCATTTTTCAATTGAAACTTTTTCATTTTTCAATTAAAACTTTTTCATTTTTCAATTGACACATTCATTTTTCACTTCAAACTTTTTCATTTTTCAATTGAAACTTTTTCATTTTTCAATTGAAACTTTTTCATTTTTCAATTGAAACATTTTCATTTTTCAATTGAAACTTTTTCAATTATCAATTGAAACTTTTTCATTTTTCAATTGAAACTTTTTCATTTTTCAATTGAAACTTTTTCATTTTTCAATTGAAACTTTTTCATTTTTCAATTGAAACTTTTTCGTTTTTCAATTGAAAGTTTTTCATTTTTCAGTTGAAACTTTTTCATCTTTCAATTCAAACTTTTTCATCTTTCAATTCAAACTTTTTCATTTTTCAATTGAAACTTTTTAATTTTTCAATTGAAACTTTTTCATTTTTCAATTGAAACATTTTCATTTTTCAATTGAAAGTTTTTCATTTTTCAATTAAAACTTTTTCATTTTTCAATTGAAACTTTTTCATTTTACAATTGAAACTTTTTCATTTTTCAATTGAAACTTTTTCATTTTTCAATTGAAACTTTTTCATTTTACAATTGAAAATTTTTCATTTTTCAATTGAAACTTTTTCATTTTTCAATTGAAACTTTTTCATTTTTCAATTGAAACTTTTTCATTTTTCAATTGAAACATTTTCATTTTTCAATGGAAACTTTTTAATTTTTCTATTGAAACTTTTTAATTTTTCTATTGAAACTTTTTCATTTTTCTATTGAAACCTTTTCATTTTTCAATTGAAACATTTTCATTTTTCAAAGGAAACTTTTTCATTTTTCAATTCAAACTTTTTCATTTTTCAATTGAAACTTTTTCATTTTTCAATTAAAACTTTTTCATTTTTCAATTGACGCATTCATTTTTAACTTCAAACTTTTTCATTTTTCAATTGAAACTTTTTCATTTTTCAATTGAAACTTTTTCATTTTTCAATTGAAACATTTTCATTTTTCAATTGAAACTTTTTCATTTATCAATTGAAACTTTTTCATTTTTCAATTGAAACTCTTTCATTTTTAAATTGATACTTTTTCATTTATCAATTGAAACTTTTTCATTTTTCAATTGAAACATTTTAATTTTTCAATGGAAACTTTTTCATTTTTCAATTGAAACTTTTTAATTTTTCAATTGAAACTTTTTCATTTTTCAATTGAAACTTTTTCGTTTTTCAATTGAAAGTTTTTCATTTTTCAGTTGAAACTTTTTCATTTTTCAATTGAAACTTTTTCATCTTTCAATTCAAACTTTTTCATCTTTCAATTCAAACTTTTTCATCTTTCAATTGAAACTTTTTCATTTTTCAATTGAAACTTTTTCATTTTTGTATTTAAACCTTTTCATTTTTCAATTTAAACCTTTTCATTTTCAATTGAAACTTTTTCATTTTTCAATTCAAACTTTTTCATTTTTCAATTGAAACTTTTTCATTTTTCAATTGAAACTTTTTCATTTTTCAATTGAAACTTTTTCATTTTTCAATTGAAACTTTTTCATTTTTCAATTGAAACATTTTCATTTTTCAATGGAAACTTTTTAATTTTTCTATTGAAACTTTTTAATTTTTCTATTGAAACTTTTTCATTTTTCTATTGAAACCTTTTCATTTTTCAATTGAAACATTTTCATTTTTCAAAGGAAACTTTTTCATTTTTCAATTCAAACTTTTTCATTTTTCAATTGAAACTTTTTCATTTTTCAATTGAAACTTTTTCATTTTTCAATTGAAACTTTTTCATTTTTCAATTGAAACATTTTCATTTTTCAATTGAAACATTTTCATTTTTCAATGGAAACTTTTTAATTTTTCTATTGAAACTTTTTAATTTTTCTATTGAAACTTTTTCATTTTTCTATTGAAACCTTTTCATTTTTCAATTGAAACATTTTCATTTTTCAAAGGAAACTTTTTCATTTTTCAATTCAAACTTTTTCATTTTTCAATTGAAACTTTTTCATTTTTCAATTAAAACTTTTTCATTTTTCAATTGACACATTCATTTTTCACTTCAAACTTTTTCGTTTTTCAATTGAAACTTTTTCATTTTTCAATTGAAACTTTTTTATTTTTAAATTGAAACATTTTCATTTTTCAATTGAAACTTTTTCATTTATCAATTGAAACTTTTTCATTTTTCAATTGAAACTTTTTCATTTTTCAATTGAAACTTTTTCATTTTTCAATTGAAACTTTTTTATTTTTCAATTGAAACTTTTTCGTTTTTCAATTGAAAGTTTTTCATTTTTCAGTTGAAACTTTTTCATCTTTCAATTCAAACTTTTTCATCTTTCAATTCAAACTTTTTCATTTTTCAATTGAAACTTTTTAATTTTTCAATTGAAACTTTTTCATTTTTCAATTGAAACATTTTCATTTTTCAATTGAAAGTTTTTCATTTTTCAATTAAAACTTTTTCATTTTTCAATTGAAACTTTTTCATTTTACAATTGAAACTTTTTCATTTTTCAATTGAAACTTTTTCATTTTTCAATTGAAACTTTTTCATTTTACAATTGAAAATTTTTCATTTTTCAATTGAAACTTTTTCATTTTTCAATTGACACATTCATTTTTCACTTGAAACTTTTTCATTTTTCAATTGAAACTCTTTCATTTTTAAATTGATACTTTTTCATTTATCAATTGAAACTTTTTCATTTTTCAATTGAAACATTTTAATTTTTCAATGGAAACTTTTTCATTTTTCAATTGAAACTTTTTCGTTTTTCAATTGAAAGTTTTTCATTTTTCAGTTGAAACTTTTTCATTTTTCAATTGACTTTTTCATCTTTCAATTCAAACTTTTTCATCTTTCAATTCAAACTTTTTCATCTTTCAATTGAAACTTTTTCATTTTTCAATTGAAACTTTTTCATTTTTGTATTTAAGCCTTTTCATTTTTCAATTTAAACCTTTTCATTTCAATTGAAACTTTTACATTTTTCAATTGAAACTTTTTCATTTTTCTATTTAAATCTTTTCATTTTTCAATTTAAACCTTTTCATTTTCAATGGAAATTTTTCATTTTTCAATTCAAACTTTTTCATTTTTCAATTTAAACTTTTTCATTTTTCAATTTAAACTTTTTCATTTTTCAATTGAAACTTTTTCATTTTTCAATTGAAACATTTTCATTTTTCAATGGAAACTTTTTAATTTTTCTATTGAAACTTTTTCATTTTTCTATTGAAACCTTTTCATTTTTCAATTGAAACATTTTCATTTTTCAATGGAAACTTTTTCATTTTTCAATTCAAACTTTTTCATTATTCAATTGAAACTTTTTCATTTTTCAATTAAAACTTTTTCATTTTTCAATTGACACATTCATTTTTCACTTGAAACTTTTTCATTTTTCAATTCAAACTTTTTCATTTTTCAATTGAAACTTTTTCATTTTTCAATTAAAACTTTTTCATTTTTCAATTGACACATTCATTTTTCACTTCAAACTTTTTCATTTTTCAATTGAAACTTTTTCATTTTTCAATTGAAACTTTTTCATTTTTCAATTGAAACATTTTCATTTTTCAATTGAAACTTTTTCATTTATCAATTGAAACTTTTTCATTTTTCAATTGAAACTTTTTCATTTTTCAATTGAAACTTTTTCATTTTTCAATTGAAACTTTTTCATTTTTCAATTGAAACATTTTCATTTTTCAATTGAAACATTTTCATTTTTCAATGGAAACTTTTTCATTTTTCAATTCAAACTTTTTCATTTTTCGATTGAAACTTTTTCATTTTTCAATTGAAACTTTTTCATTTTTCAATTGTCACATTCATTTTTCACTTGAAACTTTTTCATTTTTCAATTGAAACTTTTTCATTTTTCAATTGAAACTTTTTCCCTTTTCTATTTAAACCTTTTAATTTTTCAATTTAAACCTTTTCATTTTCAATTGAAACTTTTTCATTTATCAATTGGCACTTTTTCTTTTTTCAATTGAAACGTTTTCGTTTTTAAATTGAAACTTTTTCATTTTTCCAGTGAGTTTTTCATTTTTCAATTGAATTTTTAATTTTTCAATTCAAACTTTTTCATTTTTCAATTCAAACTTTTTCATTTTTCTATTGAAACCTTTTCATTTTTCAATTGAAACATTTTCATTTTTCAATTGAAACATTTTCATTTTTCAATGGAAACTTTTTCATTTTTCAATTCAAACTTTTTCATTTTTCAATTGAAACTTTTTCATTTTTCAATTGAAACTTTTTCATTTTTCTATTGAAACCTTTTAATTTTTCAATTGAAACTTTCATTTTGTTATTGTAACCTTTTCATTTTTCAATTGAAACTTTTTCATTTTTCAATTGAAACTTTTTCATTTTTCAATTGAAACTTTTTCATTTTTCAATTGAAACTTTTTCATTTTTCAATTGAAACTTTTTCATTTTTCAATTGAAACTTTTTCATTTTTCAATTCAAACTTTTTCATTTTTCAATTGAAACTTTTTCATTTTTCAATTGAAACTTTTTCATTTTTCTATTGAAACCTTTTAATTTTTCAATTGAAACTTTTTCATTTTGTTATTGTAACCTTTTCATTTTTCAATTGAAACTTTTTCATTTTTCAATTGAAACTTTTTCATTTTTCAATTGAAACTTTTTCATTTTTCAATTGAAACTTTTTCATTTTTCAATTGAAACTTTTTCATTTTTCAATTGAAACTTTTTCATTTTTCAATTGAAACTTTTTCATTTTTCAATTGAAACATTTTCATTTTTCAATTGAAACATTTTCATTTTTCAATGGAAACTTTTTCATTTTTCAATTCAAACTTTTTCATTTTTCGATTGAAACTTTTTCATTTTTCAATTGAAACTTTTTCATTTTTCAATTGTCACATTCATTTTTCACTTGAAACTTTTTCATTTTTCAATTGAAACTTTTTCATTTTTCAATTGAAACTTTTTCATTTTTCAATTGAAACTTTTTCCCTTTTCTATTTAAACCTTTTAATTTTTCAATTTAAACCTTTTCATTTTCAATTGAAACTTTTTCATTTATCAATTGGCACTTTTTCTTTTTTCAATTGAAACGTTTTCGTTTTTAAATTGAAACTTTTTCATTTTTCCAGTGAGTTTTTCATTTTTCAATTGAATTTTTAATTTTTCAATTCAAACTTTTTCATTTTTCAATTCAAACTTTTTCATTTTTCTATTGAAACCTTTTCATTTTTCAATTGAAACATTTTCATTTTTCAATTGAAACATTTTCATTTTTCAATGGAAACTTTTTCATTTTTCAATTCAAACTTTTTCATTTTTCAATTGAAACTTTTTCATTTTTCAATTGAAACTTTTTCATTTTTCTATTGAAACCTTTTAATTTTTCAATTGAAACTTTTTCATTTTGTTATTGTAACCTTTTCATTTTTCAATTGAAACTTTTTCATTTTCCAATTGAATTTTTAATTTTTCAATTCAAACTTTTTCATTTTTCAATTCAAACTTTTTCATTTTTCAATTCAAACTTTTTCATTTTTCTATTGAAGCCTTTTCATTTTTCAATTGAAACATTTTCATTTTTCAATGCAAACTTTTTCATTTTTCAATTGAAACTTTTTCATTTTTCAATTGAAACTTTTTCATTTTTCAATTGAAACTTTTTCATTTTTCAATTGAAACTTTTTCATTTTTCAATTGAAACTTTTTCATTTTTCAATTGAAACTTTTTCATTTTTCAATTGAAACTTTTTCATTTTTCAATTGAAACTTTTTCATTTTTCAATTGGAACTTTTTCATTTTTCAATTGACACATTCATTTTTCACTTGAAACTTTTTCATTTTTCAATTGAAACTTTTTCATTTTTCAATTGAAACTTTTTCATTTTTCAATTGAAACTTTTTCATTTTTCAATTGAAACTTTTTCATTTTTCAATTGAAACTTTTTCATTTTTCAATTGAAACTTTTTCATTTTTCAATTGAAACTTCATTTATCAATTGAAACTTTTTCAGTTTTCAATTGAAACTTTTTCATTTTTCAATTGAAACTTTTTCGTTTTTCAATTGAAAGTTTTTCATTTTTCAGTTGAATCTTTTTCATTTTTCAATTGAAACATTTTCATTTTTTAATTGAAACTTATTCATTTTTCAATTGAAACTTTTTCATTTTTCAATTGAAACTTTTTCATTTTTCAATTGAAACTTTCATTTTAAATTTAAACCTTTTCATTTTCAATTGAAACTTTTTCATTGATCAATTGACACTTTTTCATTTTTCAATTGAAGCGTTTTAGTTTTTAAATTGAAACTTTTTCATTTTTCCAGTGAAAGTTTTTCATTTTTCAATTGAAAGTTTTTCATTTTTCTATTGAAACCTTTTCATTTTTCAATTGAAACTTTTTAATTTTTCAATTGAAACATTTTCACTTTTCAATGGAAACCTTTTCATTTTTCAATTGAAACATTTTCATTTTTCAATGGAAACTTTTTCATCTTTCAATTCAAACTTTTTCATTTTTCAATTCAAACTTTTTCATTTTTCAATTCAAACTTTTTCATTTTTCAATTGAAACATTCTCATTTTTCTATTGAAACTTTTTCATTTTTCTATTGAAACCTTTTCCTTTTTCAATGGAAACTTTTTCATTTTTCAATTCAAACTTTTTCATTTTTCAATTCAAACTTTTTCATTTTTCAATTGAAACTTTTTCATTTTTCTATTGAAACCTTTTCATTTTTCAATTGAAACATTTTCATTTTTCAATGGAAACTTTTTCATTTTTCTATTGAAACTTTTTCATTTTTCAATTGAAACTTTTTCATTTTTCAATTGAAACTTCATTTTTCAATTGAAACTTTTTCGTTTTTCTATTGAAACTTTTTCATTTTACAATTGAAACTTTTTCATTATTCAATTGAAACTTTTTCATTTTTCAATTGAAACTTTTTCAAAATAAATGTTGCCACTTATAATGAAATTCTTCCACTTGTCATTTCGTTTTTATAAATTTCTCTGCATCTACGAATGTCTTCGTCAGCCTTTTGCCTGCCCGGATATTTGATTACAAGCCATTTTGCGTACAAACATGTAATTGGGTCGCAGTCATACCCGTCTGCCTGCGGTGGAAAATTAACGTCAGCTTGTTTAATCTTCCACTTTTGTTGAATGTTCCCAGAGGCTCGGCGTAAAGCTTTTTCGATTTTATTCGCTTCTTCTACGTGCTCCGTTCGTGAGCTACCAATCGTGAGTGAATCAAACGATAGTACTGAATCGACAGTCGGCAATTGTTTAATAGCAAACATATAAAAGTGCTCGGCTCGTGCCATGATAATTTAAAATGTATCGTATGTTTGAATTTTTTCAAATATCATCTCTAACCACGCTAAATTTAAGTTTTGAACATCTGATCGCAATATATGTTGATATAAATCATACGATACGAAGTCAAACGCAATGCAGTTTCTTTTAAGCATTTCGAAATATTCTATCAACATTTTATCAACGAAAAAACGATCCGTTTTCAAAATTTCGTATTCTGTTTTTCCTAATTGAAAGTTGCCAGTTTCATGTACTTTGACTTGATCATTGGTATCAGAAGTCAAATCTTTTGTATCTTTGACCTGGTGAATCTTACCATCAAGCCAAATTTTCCTCCTATCCCCAGCTGATCTTTCAAAATTATTAGTTTGATTATACCTACTACCACACCTTACATCTTGTTTTCGATAGTTCTGTTGGAAAAGGTCGCGTTTCATTTTGATTTTGTCTTTTGACTTTGGCGTTTTTTCGGGACTTAATTTTAATTTATTAGATGGAGGTTGTTGATAAAGCCCGTTCTGGTGTTGACGCGTCTTCCCTAACTTCAGGTTTAATTTTTTTGAAAATCTCGGCAATTTCTTTAAATTTACCGCGCCTATTTTTATTTGGGATGAGTCTATGAGCATTAATTAATGCTCGCCTGAACATATTTTGGTTAAATCTATAAAACTTTTTAACTGTTTCATCTAATCGCGATTTTGTATCGATTAGGCCTCGCTCCTTAACAATTCTATTGAAACCTTCAATGTGACCTTGAGTCGGTGCCTCATGATCAAGAAAGTTAACCAATCCATCTTTGAAATGGGTCCTAGGCTGGTAGGACTCTGGGACCAATTTAGAGTGAGCCCTAAAATGCCTGCTTAAATACCCCTGTAGCAGCTTGGTCCATAAAGGTGTTGCGAGAAGGTATTTTTTTTTTTTTAAATATGCTAAAAGTTCGGGGCTGTGATACTCATTTTTAGACTGAGATGTACTACTTGAAACGTGGGAAGCTATATCCGCCTTTGCACTTTCGATAATACCATCGGCAAGGTCTTTGAAAAATCTATTACCATCACCCCCTAATAAATTTTTCTCTTCGTTAAAACTAGTTCCTGTTGTCGGGCTTAAAGGTGGGCACACAGTAGCACCGGTAATACTTGGGTCTAAACTACTGATTACTCCACTGATTGCCAATTTATCCGCTCAGTCAGATATATTTTGGAAGTTCGTTTCAAGCAGCTCAGTTTCGTACTCTGAGAGAAGCACGATAGCCGTAGAGTAAATTCTATGCTTTAAATCTTCTAACAATGAGCTGTTTAAAAATACACTAATCATATACATGCCTAACTTATGCTTACGAGCTGAAGTGGTATAAAACCTTTTCATGAGCCTACTAGCGTCTTTCATCATATGGCAAATTCCGCATTGAATTACTGTAATTTGTAATTCATCCCCATTAGCTCTGCCCTCTAAAATTTTCTGACAAACATCTAAGTACTGTTTTAAACTCATTCCGTTGCACACCCTCGGAGCCGCGGTTATTAGAACGAGACTTCGGTCACTAGAAATAACAGCAGGGTATGTAATACTAGGTTTCCTTTCTAGCCCTTTTTGCGCTTGAAAGAAGCTAAAAAGAAATTTGGTTAAAGTACGCGCGCTCTGATCTTCGGTTATTAGCTCCGCTGTAGGCAAAAGAATAGATTTCTTATCAATTTTGGGGCACCTCATGACTATCGGATAGTACATGAAACCTTTTGAATTTTCTGTAGCCGCTACCGATCAGGTTCCGTCCCAAAACCAAATGTTGCGCCTAGCATGATTTCGAGCGTAATTAACCGAGGCTCTGCTGTTTAAATGAACGGAACGAGACTTACTTCCTATTTCCTGAACGTAAGAACCATATTCGGTGTGTTTTACGAGCAAATCTAGAGACTCATATTAATTTTTAGATTCCATTTGCTTTTGGTATGCTTCATGCTTTATTTGTCGCATCGTACCTGTTCTTAGAGTAGAATCTATTAAGTTCCCCCTAGCAATGTCATTCGGTGAAGCTTTTGAATCAAGATCCCAAAGAACATCCAAGGGTTTTATCCTTGGGTTAGCCAAAAATGCTCGTGTAAAGCTTTTCTGTTTGCGCCACGAATCTGACGGCAAACAATAATCTTGGGATCATGTTCAGGGTTACCTTTATTAGTAATAACCACTTCAAAATCTTTGAAAATTTGAAGTTTGCATACAGTCAGGCAAGGTCTTGGGGTAGCCTTACTCCTAGAGCAGTATAAATTGCAGGTAAAAAGTAAATCGCTAATGATGCTATTGTCTGGTGCGTAATGATTAAGAATGTTCCACATGCAGTGCGGATTCTGTTCTTTAAGAATTCTATCTAAAGGGACTTTATAATGACTATAATCTAGAGTTTTGGCTGACAAGCGACCACTACTCATTTTTAGCCAAAATGTCACTTGTAATTGAAAATTTTATTTTCTGGGGAACCTTATGGCTGATCTCTTTCTAAGCGTCCATGCGTAGAACGTCTTTACAAATTTCATCAGACATTGACATAAGACTTTCCCCGGAAATTGATTCACTATTGTTTAAGGAATCTTCCGAATCAATGCTCTCAAAATCAATTCCCGGACTCAATGGCCTTAGTTTTTCTGTGTTATTTAATACTTGGGTAGTTAGGTTCTGTTTTTTATGAAATGAGGTTTGAGGTTCTAAAACCAAATGAGACAAAGGGGCAGCATAAAATGTGTCCATAGGCATATCATTTTTAGTGCTTCGATTTCCAGTTGAGTCTGAGTCAGAGTGATTAATTGAACTTTGTAAAGTGTTTGGATTGGGCAAGGTCTTTTCCAGCAATTCATAAAACGCCATAACCCAGTCTTCGTGAATTTTAGGATCATCAACAGTTTTAACCATTGAGTCGTTGTAACACACCCAAGTATTTAAAATAAGCTTAGAGAAAGCCACGTAATGGCTAGCCTTATTTACTTCCCGTAATACACTACACAACTTCTTAGTTCATATTGAGATCCTAAATATTCGATCTTGGGCTGGCGATTTTTGTTTATTTCGTCAGCGGTTCTTGGGCAGCAAAAAATCAACTTTTTGTGGGGGTGAGTTAAATCGTTAATTCGTTTCATTAGTTTATTTTTCCGGTACAGGGACTATCAACTCCGTTTATATCGGTACCATTTCCAAGACATGGTCGAGTTGGTTTTGGTTCAATTTCAGGCGCAGACGTGTATTCTGAAATTTTTGATCTATAAGCGTCTAAAACCAAATACTTAACGGTTCCATCTCGAGAAGACCGTGTATTACCGCATTCTTCACAATAGTATGTGAAATCTAATAAAAAATTAAAACTATTTCCTAAAAAAGGGACTAATGTAAGAAAACAATTCCTGGGGATCTTGCATGGTGTCAAATGCTAATCTATTTCTCGATATTTCATCTACGTGATGGAGAAGTGGGACAATTTCGTGAGATTTCACGGGTTACATAGAGTTCTCCGAAAGTTTTCCCAAAAACTCGGCTAGAATCTCATCAGAAATGTTGGTTTTGTATGGGAGGAGGATCTGGACGGTTCTCCTTCCTAATCGGCTGCTCCTTGGGAGGCTTAACGGTTTGCTCTTCGATGGACTCAAACGGTTGGTCCTCGAGAAGTGGCATAATGTGCTCTTCGATGGACTCAACGGATTGGTCCTCGAGATGAGCGTTAACGGATTTTTCTTCCGTCAACTCGATTAGTGATTGACTTTCGGTTGAATCTATTGGTTTTTCAGCAAGAGCATCAATCGTAAAATCAATCTGCTTATTTTAGGAAGAAAGCAACCGATTTATTTCTTCCCTTGGAGCATTAATATCGCATGCCTTTTCTTCCATTTTAAATTGGACAGACAAGATTGATTGCACCAAATGTGTCGGATTAATCGATTGGTCCGCGTTTGGGAAAATCGATTGATCCTCTATCATTTGTGTGGTCAGGGGGGATTGTGCTACATGAGTTTCAACCATTGATCTTGGTTGGAAACTCTCGAGATTAATTCTTCCAATATGGAAGAACAATCCTGGACATCCCGTCTCGTCTTTTTTACCACGGCATCCAAATAGGTTTTAAATCCCATATAGTCCAAATCGTACCTCGCAAAGTAGCATTTAGCTGCATTTCTAATACTTTTTTAGACTTTTGGTTTTTAGTGTTCGAAACATTCAAATTTGAAACTACTTTATTCCATATTATAGAAAGCTTACCCTTAAACTCACATAATCTCTCCAAATTATAATCAACAACTAACGGCATCGATTCTGCAAGTTCTTTATTACTTACATCCTTGTAGTTTGTAGTGGAAAAAACACCTTTCTTCCGGTTTTTTTTCCATTGTATTACGATCTATAAAAAAACTAATATTTATTGTATGAAGTTCATTAAGAGGAGCCATAATCGAGTATAAGCAGCAGTTGAGTAATTTAACAGTATGTTGAAAAGATTTTGCCATGGCTGAGTTCAAGGAGATCATGAATTTCTTCGCATTGATGAGTGAGCGACCAATGAGAAAACCCGTTCGTTAAAATGAAATCTACGTGAGATTTCTAATAACATTCGATCTGTTGATGACCCATCAACGCGAAGAAATTCTGTTTGAAATTAATTTATACAGTTAAATATTTTTTTTTTTTACTGCTGGATTAAGCCTATTTAAACGATAAGGAATCGATAAAAAATCTCTTGTTATTAGGTTGAAACCTGACTCATTTCGGGCCTTGTCAAACACGTGAATTTCCTTTTCAAGAAATTCTACCTAGAGGCTAAATGCGTGGGATCTAGGATAGTTCGGTGCAGGATAATTGGCTGCTGAGAATATTCGGTGTGGGGAAAATTGCGTGCACGGAAAATTCTGTGTTTCAAAAAATTTATTTTCAATTAAATTTTACAATTAATTTTTCTATTTTAAAAAGAAGCGTGGTGTGCTACACCAAAAATATACACCTTTCCCACATTTTACTATTTTGCTTTATGGGTCTATTGAACCTTAATTGAATAAAAATTATAGCATTTAATTGAGGCTTCAATCTATTTGTAATTGAGATTAACTAACCTAACCTGACCTAAAGTAGTAAAAGAGGGATGGGCTAATTCAAGGGATTAACTAACCTAACCTAATCTTACCTAAAATATTACAAGAGGAACGGTTTAGCTAGAGCTAGGGATTACCTAGTTGGAGGGATGGGCTATTTCCATAACCTAATTTAACCATACCTTAAAGATTACAAGAATGGGTAGCCCGAGAGATTAACTAGTTGGAAGGATGGCCTAATTTGAGGAATTAAATAACCTAACGTAGCCTTACCTAAAATATTACAAATAGCCCGAGCTAAGGATTAACTAGTTAGAGGGATTGGCTAATTAGAAGGATTAACTAACCTTACCTTAAAGATTACCAGATGGACGGGGTAGCTCGAGGAATTAACTAGTTGGAGGTATGGGCTAATTCGAAGGATTAACTAACCTAACCTTAACTAAAATATTATTTTGCACCGAATTTAAACCCAAACCACACCAAATATTCTCGCACCCAATATTCCTAACACCAAATTTTCCGGCAGCCATTTTTCCTGCACCGAACTATCAGTATACCGTTTTTCCATTTCCACAGATTAACTCGTTTAATTTAAATATTGGAGAAAATATAGATATACAACTTAAACTTATATTGGCAAATCCATAGGATTTTAGTGGAGTTGAAGTTCTCTATTGAAATTATAGGGAAATATATCAGCCTTCAAAGATTATGAAAATACTATCATTATGATATCAATTGACAGATTCATTTATGAAATAGGCAAATAACCTATTACAGCGAGCCAACCCTTGTAGGTTGAATTTTAGTCGAAACGGGTAATCTTAGAGGAAGGCAGTGGTGGAAGAGGCCTCGAGTAACAGACATACGTGGAGGAGCACCATCTTCATTTTTTTGTTCCCTTTCGGCTATTACCTATCTAGTATGGCGGCGAATTGGTGGCTCCGTGAAGATATTTCCACTGTAAGGAAATCTATAGATACGAAATAACATGATTTCCCTTTTCACCCTCTCTTTAAATACCAAAATTTATTTTCATATACTAAGTTGTTTTAACTCTTTAAAGGGAGAATACAACCTAACAACAAATGATTTTTTATTGATTGCTTATCGATTAAATATCAGCACAATCAACAAATATTAAACTAGAAATAAATATATAACTTTATCAGAAAATGGGCTTAGATGGATTCATGGAGATCCTGAATTTCATTGCATTGATTGGTTTTGGAAGTCTCATGTAGATCTTACCTTAAAGACAATAATGACCCTTCAACGCGAAGAAATTCAGGATCTCCATGTATGCAGTTAAGCCTATTTTACGGGTAAGTTTTAAAATTGATTTCTAAATTATATTTTTTTACATTTTTTAAACTAGTAGATTAGGGAATCCATAAAAATGATAAACATTACTTGTTAAGTTGCATTCTCTCTTTAAATACAACTTTTATATATATCATGGATATTAGTTTCACCTAAATGGTATAGATTTTCTCAGAACCTGCTGGCTTTGAGCCATTATCCTCCAAAAACTTAAAAACTACAGGAGGAGGTGTCCTATTAGCAAAGGCAACCTTCAGCATAATGCATTCAAAAGGGGCTCTATAATAGTTTCCAGGGGAACAACTATTTTCCTTAGCCCCCAGAGATCATGAGACCGTGACACCTCGTACCCTATATAAAGTCGAAAATCTGTTTGGTCTTGGTCACTTATTCATCGAGATCGAATCCTGCCTCACAACCATTTTTTCATACCTTTTTAATTTTACTCAATTTTGTAAAATGTAAGTATTTTTGGTCCTATGCTACATATATAATTATTTATTTTTTCATTAATTATATTTTATCATTTTAGGAATATTCAAGTTGGTAATATGCGGATCCAGGCGTTCGTAGGCGCCATAAACCAAACTTCGGCTCTTGTCTGGAAGACAACGCGTTATGATGAATTGAGGCATTTTCCCTTTGAAGCGAGTCCTAACCACCTTGGATTGTCCTTTTTGTCAGTAAAAATGGAGGGTGCTGGAATAATCGTGCTGGCAGCCTTCTGCATAAACGTTTCGACTGTGGAGCCGATAACAATAAGTATTAACCAAAATTTAATTTTAATAGAAAGTCTGAAAAATTCAACTTGGAAAGTATACGCTAAACTATATTTGCATTCTTCTAAGGAATTATCAATCTCACAATCGTATATAATAAGTTTGCATATAAAATGAGTTTTTTTTAACTTCATGAAATAAGTGGAGTAAGCCATTTCATATTGACAATTATAATTTATTTTATTTTAATAATTTAACCAGCAGCGGAGTTGTGGGCGCAAATACAGCCAACGAATGGCATAAACGGACCAGCCGTCTCCCATCAGGTCCACGAAGCCCTGGGACAGGCCACTGTGGCCGAGGCGAGCGTCTCGAAGGCCCCTGAAGCCCAAGAGGGAACCAAAGGATTTCGCGGTCGGGCGACCAAGATAAAAAGAGGCAGGGGGAGCAGCGCCAGAGGGCGAGGGAGCAGCGAAAGAGGTGGAGATATCTGCGCCAAATTTCGGGGGAGCAACACAGGTCGAGGGACCAAATATCCAAGAGCTCGGGGCACCCATTCTGGAACCATAGAGAGGGGGGCCGAGGCGGCCACCCCTGGACAGGCCCATTTACCTGGTAAATATTGTAACTTATTTATATTTATAGGGTTTGTATTTGGATAGCTCATATTCAGGGCGAAAATTACTTATCTCCGCCTGCAAATAGACAATTTGCATTTTAGTTTTGATTTTGGCTTACTGAAAATTGAGTGAAAATTACTCATATATTTAGTTTAGACTTAGGGAGAAAGTAGACGAGGAACATAGTATTTTTAATCAATTATAATGAAATCTTTGAAACTTAAATTATTTGAGATAAAAACATTAAATGGATTGTTTTACTTGCAGGGAGCGGTTTGTTACAGTCTTTTACGATGGATTATGGAAATTATACAAAAAACTTAAAATAATAAACCGTTTTGAATTGAATTATTGGTCATTCTAGTTTTTTATTCACTAATAATTTAGCTAATCTTAAATATAAGTATTTTAGTTAATGCGACTACAGGGGTTGATATTGGTTAGTTATATTGTTAAAGTAGTCCTATTTTATTTATAAACCGATTAGAAACGTTAAAATATTAAGGTCGCGTTTATTTTTAAATTATATTCTGTCGTACTTATGTCCTAATAATATAATTTGCTAATTACACTGCTTATATTTATATCTTTTAGCATCAAAAGTTATCACGCCTGGCATCCACAGATTGAAAGGAGGGGCGGAAGTGGAATTAATTAATAATTTCGTGAACCACATAAACGTAGAAGACCTTGTGAGAGAATTCAAAGATAAATTTGACCAAAATTATAATCTTCCTCGCAAGGTCTACGTTTGTGACAACCCAAAATATCAAAGTTATTCTTATGGAAGAACAACAAATAACTCGTTGAACGAGTGGCCGAGGACCCTTTTAAACCTTAAACAATTGGTGGAAAAAAAAATATTTAATGCAGCGGTTTACAATCATTACGTGGATGGCAACGACTCTGTTGGTTGGCACCCTGATGATGAAAAAGGAGTTCACGCCGTGATTGCTTCCTTGTCTTTCGGGGCAACGAGAAGTTTTGAAATGAAACCAAATGGGTGCCAAATTGAACAAAAGTCAGTTGACCTGACACACGGATCCTTGCTTTTGATGAAAGGGACCTGCCAGCAAACTTGGCAACATCGCGTACCAAGAGCGGCAGATCCCTTTCATACAAAATCAAGGATAAACATAACTTTCCGTTATATGGGGGATATAGAACAAATTAATGTTCAGAATCCACCATATAACGGAGAGTAATGTCAGGTCAATCGACTTGCTTCATTTCAAAATTTCTCCAAGCCTTCGATCTTCAAGTAGCAACTCCTTTTTTTTCATCAGCTTGCCGAAAACAGAGGCGTTGCCTCTTTCTAAATTTAATTGTCTCTTCTCAAATTTAATTGTCTCTTCCCAAATTTAATAGTCTCTTCCCAAATTTAATGGTCTCTTCCCAAATTTAATTGTCCTTTTATTAATTGTCTAATTCTTAACTTAATTGTCTTTTTCTTAATTGTCTTATTCTTAACTTAATTGTCTTTTTCTTAATTGTCCGTAATTTATCTTGATTGTCTGTTTAACTGTTTATTTAATTTGTCTACCGTAATAACCCTAACCTAACTAACATTTTCACTAATAAAACCTAAAAATAAAAAGCGCTTTGAGTTTTTTCTTATCTCCCGATTTTTCCCGATATTGCATACCTGGCCAATATAAAAAATTGAGTGGCACGAGCTCGTTCTTTTATTTTAAAGAACTCTTTTCATATTGGAGTTTAATAATTTATTACTTGATTCGTCCAATGAATAACTATAAACCCAGTTTTAAACTCTACAAACATCACTTAGCTCCTATCCCATATGGTAATAGTGATTTACAAGATGGTCAAGCCCATAGGAAAGCCGCACCGCGTATGGTATAATGCAAAAGTGTGAAATTGCCTTTATGAAAATTACGAAACTTTTTCATTTTTCAAACGAAACTTTTTCATTTTTCAAACGAAACTTTTTCATTTTTAAAACGAAACTTTTTCATTTTTCAAACGAGACTTTTTCATTTTTCAAACGAAACTTTTCCATTTTTCAAACGAAACATTTTCATTTTTCAAACGAAACTTTTTCATCTTTCAAACGAAACTTTTTCATTTTTCGAACGAAACCTTTGGCATCCTCCATGTTTTTTAAAGTTTGGCATCCTCCATGTTTTTTTAAAGTTTGGCATCCTCCATGTTTTTTTAAAGTTTGGCATCCTCCATGTTTTTTTAAAGTTTGGCATCCTCCATGTTTTTTTAAAGTTTGGCATCCTCCATGTTTTTTTAAATTTTGGCATCCTCCATGTTTTTTTAAAGTTTGGCATCCTGCATGTTTTTTTAAAGTTTGGAATCCTCCATGTTTTTTTAAGTTCGTCATCCTCTATGTTTTTTTAAAGTTTGGCATCCTCCATGTTTTTTTTTAAGTTTGGCATCCACCATGTTTTTTTTTAAGTTTGGCAACCTCCATGTTTTTTTACGTTTGGCATCCTCCATGTTTTTTTTAACGTTTGGCATCCATGTTTTTTTTTTAAGTTTGGCATTTTCTATTTTTTTTTTTAAGTTTGGCATCCTCCATTTTTGTTTAAAGTTTATCATCCTCCATGTTTTTTAAACAGGTTGGTGCGAGGGTATCAAACTCATTAATTTGTGCTATTTCAGTTAAATTTAAACCATCGTAATGCACTTTTTCAATGTCAAATTCGGTAAACCCGGCGGCATTGAATAGCACAGGTGAATCCCAATATTTTGTTTTTTGGATTTTGAACCACTAATTGAAGTAACTTATGATTATTGTGTTATTTTAATTTTTGGACTTGCGCGGATTTCTGATTGCGTAACTTCATTTGATGTGAAGAATAAGAAATCATCGTCTTCATCAGCATTTTCCTTCAAGTGGATAGTCAACAAGGTATCCATAGCTCTTTTTAAGACTTCATTCTTTGAATTTTGTGAATCACCAATTTCCATAGTTTCCGAATTATTCTTTGATCTTTTCCTTTTTTTTTTTAGTTCGCTTAAAGGATGCACCCGTTCTTTACGAACGGGTCTTCGAACAACATGGCAGCCACGTGAATGTGATAACATATTTTTTTTCTGTAATCGCAAAGAAGTTCTGTTGTTAGAAGTTTTGCTTTTAGGGGTTTTGCTTATAAATTAATAGGGTTGTTTTCTCTATAGCCCCTTTTATTTTGGCCATAGCCTCTAAAAATAAAACTTCTAAAAAGCAAAACCTCTAAAACATTTAGAAGTTCCGCTCTTGGAGGTTTTGACTTTAGAGGGTTTGCCTTAAGAGGTTTTGCCCTTAAAATTTACATGGAATGCTTAGCCTCGGATTTACGTATTTCTAAAACATTTAAGAGCACAAGCTCTAACTATTTTATAGGTTATGCTCGTAGGAATCCTAGAAGTAGGAATCCTAGATTATTAATGTTTCTAACATATATGGGACGGCTTAGTTCGTGTGATTAACTAAGCTAACCTAAAATATTACAAGGGGGTCTATCTAACAGAAGGATTAACAAGTTGGAGGAATGAACCATATAATTATCTTTCTTGACTCCTTTAAATTTTCAACCGCAATCTAAATTTATAGGTATACGGATAGTTTGGTGCAGGAAAATTGGCTGCCGGAAAATTTAGTGTTAGGAATATTGGGTGCGAGAATATTTGGTGCGGTTTGGGCGGAAAATTCGGTGCAAAATAATATTTTAAATAAGGTTAGTTTAGTTAGTCCCTCGAATTAGCACATACCCCCAACTAGTTAATTCCTCGAGCTACCCCGTCCATCTGGTAATTTTTAAGGTAAGGTTAGGTTAGTTAATACTTCTAATTAGCCAATCCTTCCAACTAGTTCATCCTTAGATCGGGCTAGTTATAATATTTTTGCCAAATTAGCCCATCCTTCCAACTAGTTAATCCCTCGGGCTACCCATTCCATCTTGTAATCTTTAAATTAGGTTATGGAAATAGCCCATCCCTCCAACTAAGTAATCCCTAGCTCGGGCTAAACCGTTCCTCTTGTAATATTTTAGGTAAGATTAGGTTAGTTAATCCCTTGAATTAGCCCATCCCTCTTTTATTACTTAAGGTAAGGTTAGGTTAGTTAATCTGTCTTTCGAGATTTGTACCAGGGTCTCAATTACAAATAGATTGAAGCCTCAATTAAATGCTATAATTTTTATTCAGCATTAGTAAGAATTAAGATTCAATAGACCTATAAAGCAAAATAGTGAAATGTTGGAAAGGTGTATATTTTTGGTGTAGCACACCACGCTTCTTTTTAAAATTGGAAAATAAATTGTAAAATTAAATTTAAAATAAAATTTTTTGAAACACCGAGTTTTCCGAGCACCCAATTTTCCCCACACCGAATATTCTCAGCAGCCAATATTCCGGCAGCCAATTATCCTGCACCAAACTATCCTAGATCCAATTTATATACAGCGTTTTAGTATAATCATAAATTTATAACTTATGGTATAGTATAATCATAAATTTATAACTTATGGTATACTATATTAACTATTTTTATATGTATATAATGATTTTATTATGTGAATTGAGCGAAATATAATTGGGCGAAAAGTAAAAGATAAAATTTTGATCAATAAAAAAACGTATTGTGCGAAATTGAATTTGGCTAAATGGGAACAAACCGAAGAGAGGACTTGGTAGGGACTTATTTTATTTAAAAAAATAGAAATTATTTTTTTCCTTCAGGCTCCGTTTAAAAAGAGTCCTGGCAGCAATTGCAATAGCCGCTGTTCAAAAAATGAAAAATTAGCGCGGAGAAAATATATTCGTGTGAATATCAAGGAAACGTTAATTTAAAAATCTTGAATAATGGATTTTAATGTCTTAGAAGACAAGGAAACAATACTTAAGTGTTAAAACTTTACTTATGTTTGTAAAAATTGATCAATTGGGCCCCGACAGAATGGACATAAATGACCTTCGCCAATCCTATGAAGGCAATTATAACACACTGAATGCAAGCAGGGTACTATAACCGCCCGCCCTCTACGGTGCATACAGAGAGGACATTCATCGCCATTATGATCACTCTAAAAATTAAAACAAAAAATTGTTTAAATTTATAACTGATTTTGAAAAATAATACAAAGAGCGTATATGAGAACAAGGGGAGCTCTTTAATAGAATAAACTAATTCACGTCATCGAAACATTGGAGAAGGTGGCTTCACTTACACATGTTTTATACGTTCTATTATGAGTTTAAGAAACCCTCATTTTTAGGGAAGTTTGAAAGAGCTCATAGTAGCAACATTATTACATAACGATAAGATTTCGCGGCAAAACTTGTGGTGGACTTCCTAACTCGCTGTACTCCAATAGTGTCTGTTTTTTTTAATTAAGTTAAAAATGTCTAGCTCTCGCGTACCAAACGCACGCGTCAGTTTTCATAAAAAAAAGAGTATGAATTCACGGGATAATGGTGTAACTATTTTAATGTGAGTAAAGCGGTGTCTCACGCCGTTTTTCACTTTCCTTCATTGGGAAATAAAATTATGAAAATTAAGAAAAAAAACTAGTTTTTTCACAAATTTTATACTATATGAATATCAGGGGGTACCTAAAAAACCATATATCTCGGCTCAAAAACGGTCAAAGTTTTTTAAATAATTCTCAATTATTCTAATTTAACTCCTCTTTCGAATGAGATACGTCTCGTTAAAAATATGTCTTTTCTTCATTAGGAAATAAAATTATGAAAATTAGGAAAAAACTAGATAGATGGCGCCACTGATTTCACTCAGAGGGAACATACGGTATTTTAAATCACTATTACCATGTGGTATAGGAGCTAAGTGATGTTTGTAGAATTTAAAACTGGGTTTATAGTCATTCATTGGACGAATCAAGTAATAAATTATTAAACTCCAATATGAAGACAGTTCTTTAAATAAAAGAACGAGCTCGTGCCACTCAATTTCTTATTTTGGCCAGGTATACAATATCGGGAAAAATCGGGAGATAAGAAAAAAACTCAAAGCGCTTTTTATTTTTAGGTTTTTAGTGAAAATGTTAGTTAGGTTAGGGTTATTACGGTAGACAAATTAAATAGACAGTTAAAGAGACAATCAAGATAGTTAAAGAGACAATCAAGATAAATTACGGACAATTAAGTTAAGAATTTGACAATTAATAAAAGGACAATTAAATTTGGGAAGAGACAATTAATGTTAGAAAGAGGCAACGCCTCTGTTTTCGGCAAGCTGATCAAAAAAAAGGAGTTGCTACTTGAAGATCGAAGGCTTGGAGAAATTTTGAAATGAAGGAAGTCGATTGACCTGACATTACTCTCAGTTATATGGTGGATTCTGAACATTAATTTGTTCTATATCGCCCATATAACGGAAAGTTATGTTTATCCTTGATTTTGTATGAAAGGGATCTGCCGCTCTTGGTACACGATGTTGCCAGGTTTGCTGGCAGGTCCCTTTCATCAAAAGCAAGGATCTATGTGTCAGGTCAACTGACTTCTGTTCAATTTGGCACCCATTTGGTTTCATTTCAAAACTTCTCCTTGCCCCGAAAGACAAGGAAGCAATCACGGCGTGAACTCCTTTTTCATCATCAGCGTGCCAACCAACAGAGTCGTTGCCATCCACGTAATGATTGCAAACCGCTGCATTATTATTATTATTTTTTTTTCACCAGTTGTTTAAGGTTTAAAAGGGTCATCGGCCACTCGTTCAACGATGTTGTTCTTCCATAAGAATAACTTTGATATTTTGGGTTGCCACAAACGTAGAAGACCTTGCGAGGAAGATTATAATTTTTGTCAAATTTATCTTTGAATTCTCTCACAAGGTCTTCTACGTTTATGTGGTTCACGAAATTATTAATTCCACTTCCGCCCCTCCTTTCAATCTGTGGATGCCAGGCGTGATAACTTTTGATGCTAAAAGATATAAATATAAGCAGTGTAATTAGCAAATTATATTATTAGGACATAAGTACGACAGAATATAATTTAAAAATAAACGCGACCTTAATATTTTAACGTTTCCAATCGGATTATAAATAAAGTAGGCCTACTTTAACATTATAACTAACCAATATCAACCCCTGTAGTCTGGCTTCGTTCTCACTTTTAACATGTAATGTTAGATAGAAGACTTTCGAACCTAGAGCAATAACTAAAATACTTATATTTAAGATTAGCTAAATTATTAGTGAATAAAAAACTAGAGTGATAAATAATTCAATTCGGCGGACGATAATTAAAAAGGCTAGTCAGATTGGCAAGTGTTTGGTTAACCGTTTATCCTTATTGATATTTATGATTTTATCGTGATAATAGTTATATTGAAGACTTTAATTTAGAAGTCGGGGTTTAGACAAGGTTATTTCTCCTTATTCATAATTGGAAATTAATCACGGGAAGTCTATGAAAAATGCATGTAATCGCGAATATTTAACTGATTAACCAAATGTTACTTAATTTGAAAATAATCAAAAAAGGTTGTTTTTATCGCAACTGGGGTAATGATGTTGTTTTCTACTTTTAATTCAAAGAAAACAAATGCATTTTAATTTTATTTAATGTTTCATAAATATTTGGCTAGCATAATTTCGTCGGCAGGTCTACCGACAAACCCATACACGTAAAGATTTCTCTCCGCGAGTTGGGGCGATCGCTAAAATTTCGGGAGACCAGCGACTGTCGCAATCGACGTCTTTGGTCGTTCAACAACGCCATACACAGAAAGACTTTTTCAAGGACGAGCGACAAGAAGTCGTTGTCGCATCAAAAATCGCATCGTGTATGGGGCCCTTAAGTGTTCCTATTATTTCGACCATTTTTTCATGGTTTTGTTTACTTTTCTCTTCCCCCATATGTATTTTAAGGTGAAGCAATCACGTACTTTTGCTATGGGCCTTAATAAATACACGATTTTCTGAGCTTCTATAGTTTAATTAGATTTATTTCTTTACTTAATAATGAAACTCGAGAATATTATGAGGTAACATTTTTGACTATGGTTAAACTCAATATTTATATTAACTTTAAACTTCGTTAGGTAGTGAAAAGAGAAGGCCCGTAGGATTTCTATGAAATCTGCTAGAGATTTTTACAAGATTATATTGCGTAATTGGCTAGACTTTTATTTAATTAGCTTTAACATCAAAGTCGACGTTATAATTCAGCAATAACTAACAGTACTACTTTTTTTTATATTATATCAGTTACCTATCACAAGAATTTAAGATTTCATAAACGGTAAGTTAGTTCAAAAACCAAACCTGTGTGAATTTAATTTTTTTTTGTAAAAATCTTTGTTTGTCAGATAATCATAGTTAAGTGGATATAGTTACGTAATTTACCAAAAAAATAACCTGAACAGTGAAACTTTGAAGGGCAATTAAATTTTAATGCTATTTGAATTTGAAAATCGCACAGGCAAGTTACATAATCATATCTGATATACTATAAAAATTCCGTTTCCAAAAAATCTTTTTGTTTCCCCCAAATATATCCGGACGAAATAGGTTTATTTTTTCAATATTTAACGAAGTTTAAAGTTAATTTACAAATTAAATGTAACCGTATTTTAAAATGTTAATGTGGAATAGTCTGTAATTTCTACCAAGCTGCAAAATAACTCTAATGAACCTATTGAAACTGAGTAAATCGTGTCTTAAAAAAGCAGAGAAAAAATGGTTTTGATGTTTTGCATTGCTTCCCCTTAATCTCATAACACTCGAAAAAGAATGAGAATATGGAAATAATTCAAAATATTTTGGGAAATCGAGACAATTGTCATCCATCTTCAATACAAACGGCTGCTTTTTAACGGCTCTTTTATCCGTTTCCAAGATTATTTTATAAAAAGGCCTATAGATGCGAATAATTTGGTGTATGGGTTTTTTGCGCGAATGACAGAATTAGACTTTGGGATAATCTTAAAGAGAATGCAGTCAGACCAATTTATGTTTTTTTGCGCCAATGACAGAATTAGACTTTGGGCTAAGTTCGCCCATAGTAAAAGTTTACTTCGCCATGAACGAGAGAAACACGGAGATGTTAAATTTCCGTGTAGTCTTTGCGCTCTAACTTTCTCGAGGAAGGAGAACCTCGCCCGGCATGCCCTTGCCCACCATGGGGCAAATCTGACACAAGTAATCAGTCCGAAACGCCGCTTGTACACCGTCCCGACGAATGCTACTAAGAAGGTGAAGGTAGACGAATCTACACCCTGGACCATCGCCATGATGCCTGCTTCCCGACCTGTTCCTGAAGTCAGCGTCGTTCCGTCAACGATCACCGGCCCGTCAACCTCCCGAACTAATCCCGACACCGATCCATCCACTTCAACTTCCGCCGCTACATCCACCACGAACGTTCCTGACGATCTAGAGAGGGGATTTCTGGAGAGCCAAAATGACGCGGGACACAAAGAATTTCTCGATGACGAGGAATTTCCCATGGGTACGCTCAACAACCAGGAGAACGAGAAGTTGCAGAATTTCATGCGGGAGATGGAAGACCGTGAAGCGGACGCACTTTCGCTGCCAGACGTCACTACACAGGATGAACCCCGAGTCTTTGATCAATTAGAGGAAATGATAGCGCTACGAAACGCTATTTTCTGCGCGCGCTTCACACCGGCAGATACGGAAACCGACGCGGAGGTTTAAACAAATCGTCATAGGGTAGCCCTCTTAAACTATCTGCAGACCAAGTTAGCTCATGATAAGGGAATTAAATGGTATTTAACCATGCGAGTACGGTACGTTCGCGAACTCAATACGGGCGAGGAAGTGGAGTTTATCGCGTATCATAATAGTAACGTGCAAATATCTCTAACGGTAGACACTATTAATAGACAAATTGATGTGTGTATGGAAACTCTAAAACGGAAAATCGAGGAGTTTCAAAAACGCGGAAGTGAGTGGACCATAGACAGGATCTTATTCATGCAAGTTAATATAATCACGTATTTACCTCTCGTAGGTGGAACTTTTATCGAGCTACCCAAGGTACTCGCCGATAAAAAGGCTATCACGAACATTAAAAACGAAGACAGTAAATGTTTTCTATGGTCTATTCTAGCTCATTTACACCCAGTAGACGGAAAAAATAACCCTAATCGTGTACAGAAATATATTAGATTTCAAGATGAATTAGACCTAGCAGGAATAACATTCCCTTTTGAGTTTAATTCCGAAAAATTGAAGAAGTTTGAGGATAGGAACAAATTGTCAGTTAATATTTTTGGCTATGAAAAATTCGTCTACCCCCTATACATTAGCGAGAATAGAATCCAAAAAGGCCGCGAAATCGACATTCTTCTAATCGTGAAAGGTGAAAAAAGACATTTTTGTCTAATTCTTAGCCTGAGTCGGCTACTCAGTAATTTCACGAAGCATAATCCATCCACGCATTACTGTCGGTATTGCTTACATCGATTCTCGGGAAAGAGTGTAGTATTCATGGACCTCAGAAAATTATCATGCCTAATAAAGAACCGGTTTTGGAGTTTCAAAAATTTGGATGGCGGCAAAAAGTAAATTTGAAATTTTGCTACGTATATTTTAATTTATTTCTAATAATTTTTTTCTTTTATAGAACAAGTTTGTTATTTTCGCCGACTTTGAGGCTATCCTACCCAAAGTCTCAACTTGTATGCCCGACCCCACTCTCTCATCTTCAACCACGCTGGCTCATCACGTGTCGTGTGGATTCAGCTACGTGATTATTGGCCCGGACGGAACACCATCAGAACCCGTGACGTATCGGGGGAAAGACGCGACCGAGAAGTTTCTCGAGAAACTTTTAGCCGAGGAAAATATTTTAGCTGCGAAAATCAAAGAAAACGTCCCGATGTGCCTAACCCCGGCGGAAGAAGTTAATTTCCTGACGTCATCAACGTGCTACGTTTGCGGTAAAGGTTTCACCATGACCGACAACAAGGTTCGTGATCACGACCATACCGACGGATCATTTAGAGGAGCCGCACAAAACTCATGCAACTTGAAATTAAAGGCACCGAAGTTCATCCCGGTCTTCCTACATAATCTTTCCAAGTAAATATTTTTAATTTATTTTTTCAAAGTTATTTTTATTTATTTATGTTTTCTTTTCAGTTACGACGCCCATTTAATAATGGATAAAATCGGGTTAATCAAAGAACACGAGATTAAATGCATACCCAGCTCCTCAGAAAAATATATAAGTTTTTCACTTGGCGGTCTAAGATTCCTTGACACTATTAGGTTCATGCCAGCGTCCTTGGAAACCTTGGCGTCAAACCTCGCTAAAGGCGGTATGGATAAGTTTTCGTGTATGAATCAAATCTATCAGCCGGACGAAGTTCAACTCCTACTTCGAAAGCAAATCTACGCCTACGATTACATGGATAGCGAAGCGAGGTTTGAGGAAACAGAACTGCCGCCCAAGGAAGCTTTCTTTAACACCCTGACGGACGAACACATCTCTGACGAAGACTACGCCCACGCTCAGAATGTATGGAGAAAATTCAACATACAAAATCTAGGTAGGTTAAATATAATGTTGGGTTAGGTTAAAAAATATTATTTTTTCATAAATTTTAGGCGAGTATCACGACTTGTACGTGCAATCGGATGTCCTACTCTTGGCGGACATTTTCCAAAACTTCCGGTCCATGTGTATGGATTATTACAAACTCGATTGTACACACGCCTTCACTGGTCCGGGATTCGCTTGGGAAAGCGCCTTGAGTATGACGGGCGTCAAGTTGGAGTTTCTTCTAGACCTGGACATGCACCTTTTCATCGAGATGGGGATACGGGGAGGAGTCGCCATGATTAGTCATAGGTTCGCTAAAGCGAATAATAAGGATTTGCCGGAGACGTACGACCCGACAAAGCCTAGCACATATATCTCGTACTTGGGTAAGTTAAGAGATAATTATATTCAGATTAAATACTAATTCAAATTTTTAGATTGTAACAACCTGTACGGCAAGGCGATGTCCTACTACCTTCCGATAAGAGGCTTCAAATGGATTCAACCTTGCCCAGATTTCACAGAGGAAATTATTCTAAGTTATCCCGACGATGACGAGACCGGCTTTATACTAGAAGTCGACTTGGAATACCCTGATCATTTACATGATGAGCATAATTGTTATCCCCTAGCACCAGAAAAACGAGTCATCACAACCGAAGAATTATCTCCATACTCCAAGGACCAGCTGAAGGAACTCGGTTTAAAGGAGAAGGACAGTTTTTCGAAACTAGTACCTTCCCTTTATAAAAAGGAGAAATATGTTATCCACTACAGGAATCTTAAATACTACGTTTCCAAAGGGATGAAAATTACTAAAATCCATCGCGTATTAACATTTACGCAAGGACCGTGGTTGAAACCCTTCATAGATTTTAACACGGAGAAGAGGAAGATGGCCGCCAACGATTTCGAGAAAGATTTCTTCAAGTTGATAAACAATGCAGTCTACGGTACGTAACCCAACCTAACCTAACCTAACTTAACCTATTTAATTATTGTTTCTTTCACAGGCAAGACGATGGAGAATTTACGTAATCGCATCAACTTCGACCTCGTACAGACGCCGGAACGGGCCATCAAAAAAGCCAGTTCGCCAACGTTTAGACGTTTCACCCACAAGGCTCTCACCCTCAATCGACCGATTTTCACTGGATTCGTCATTTTGGAACTATCCAAACTCCTGATGTACCGTTTCCATTATGATGTAATTCGAGCTCAATACGGTGACAAAACCAAACTTCTCTTTACTGACACCGACTCATTGACGTACCACATCGAGACGGACGATCTCTACAAAGATTTCGCAGCTAATAGCGATGCATACGACTTTTCCGGATATCCTAGAGATCACCCATTACATAGCGATGTCAACAAGAAAACGCTAGGGAAGAGTCGTCAAGAAGAAAGTACGCCACGCTCAGTATCGGGAATGTCTCCTCAAGAGAAAACTGACGGTCGAGGAGATGAAACGTATAGTCAGTAACCGCCATGAACTTACCACCGTAAGGCAGACGAAGCTCTGCCTTAACTCCTGCGACGACAAACGCTATGCCGTTTTGTATAATAATACGATGCCGTAGAACAAAGTAACGTAAGTTGTTCGGAAATTGTCGTACGTCATGATCCTACGTAAAAGACTTTATTTAAAAAGCTTTAATACGCTGTGTCGAGATAACTGATAAAATCATATATAGCACGAAAAGAGGATAAATTGTCGACTCAATCAATCCGAAGGATGTCTGGCAAGCTGGAAGAATAAGCCACGTACGTGAATATTTATCATCATTATAATAATGACATATTAGCGTGGCCATATGAATTATTAGGTTGGCTTATAGAGCTATATTTTAGGGCGGGAATTTTGTACGAGATCCCACGCTTCTTAATTCCACATCACGAAACAAGTAGTCCGGCGCTTGGAAAAACCTGCTTTTTGAAAACCTCTTCGCTTATTATAAATATTAAAATTATGTTCCATGGTAATGACTATTTAAAAGGTTTTATTTGAAAAAAGAACTGCTACTTCATGGATATTAAAACTAGTTTATTTTTCTGAACTAGAACAGTATATTAAAATTAGGAGCTTTCGGGCCGTGACTCTTCCTCGGCTAAAATATTACAATAATAAATTTTGAACTTAATTATCACATTTTTTACATCGATTCGTAATAAAAAAAACAGGCACTACCCTTTTGGTTTTTTGTCCGAAAACTTCCCCACCACCCTATATTTATTTGTCCCTTATCTAAGTTTAGTTCCCCGTATCCCATATATATATATATACGTATACATACGTATACATACGTATACATACGTATACATACGTATACATACGTATACATACGTATACATACGTATACATACGTATACATATATATTCATATATATTCATATATATACATATATATACATATATATTCATATATATACATATATATACATATATACACATATATTCACATATATTCACATATATACACATATATACACATATATACACATATACACATATATACACATATATACACATATACATACACATATACATACACATATACATACACATATACATACACATATACATACACATACACATACACATACACATACACATACACATACACATACACATACACATACACATACACATACACACACATACACACACACATACACACACACATACACACACACATACACACACACATACACACACACATACGCACACACACACACACATACGCACACACGCACCACACGCACCACACGCACCACACGCACCACACGCACCACACGCACCACACGCACGCACGCACGCACGCACGCACGCACGCACGCACGCACCACACGCACGCACGCACGCACGCACACACAATATTACAATAATAAATTTTGAACTTAATTATCACATTTTTTACATCGATTCGTAATAAAAAAACAGGCACTACCCTTTTGGTTTTTTTTGTCCCTTATCTAAGTTTAGTTCCCCCTATCCCTTATATATATATATCAAAAATGTCTTTGTGAATAAAGACCCAGAAAGATCTGTTATGATTTCAGATGGCTGAAGGGACAGATATGTTAAATTTTCTTTTAAAACGTAAAATTTAGTTATAATCGGAATCTGACAGGATTTAGAGTCTAATTTCAAAACAACTGATTTTATTCACTCGCAAATATTTAAGAAAAAACATAACAGGCGATTTTCTCCCATTGACCCTTAACATTAAATTTGGCTTAATTATTTTTCAGGGAAAACGTGTATTGAATTGTTTTTCTTTAGCATAATGTGAGTTCACTTTTTTTTTAACCCCGAATAGTCATGACCAGGCTTGGAAATAAGGCACTAGTCAAAACATTTGACTACTAAAATAAATGCCCTGACTACTAAAATTAATGAAAATCAGGGGGGTAACTAGTCAATTTGACTAGTGAAACATTTACCTGAATTCTAATATTCATCAAACCCAAAAAGGGAAAAAACGAGATTATACACAAGTGAGAAAAGCCACAAGTAAATCATGATTTACCTGTGGAAAAGCTTAAATTCAGTCCTAGCGAATGCGACTTACGAGATGGGTAAAGCATTATATTAATACGGTCCTTGTTTCATACCCCTATTTTTACCCCCCGTAGTCAGTGACTACTAAAATAAATAAGGAGAGGGGGCTCACTAGTCAGTCTGACTACTAAATAAAATATCCTTATTTCCAAGCCTGGTCACGACTCGTACTTCAGCAGATCGTGAAAAATACTCGCCGGTTTATAAGAATGGGTATCTTATAGGGACTTTTTGCGTTTTTTAAAGCCCCTTTATACTCACCTTGTTTTCTAGCTTAGCAAACGACGTTGACCGTAACAAATTGAACAGTCAAAGAAGGAGGATTTTAAACGGGGCAAATTTCAGAAAAGATAGGGCTTTTAAGTTATTCGTAGTTATTTTTCTTCGAGGAAAACCTTATAATTTTATTTTATGATTCCCTTGAAAAAGATCACTTTCTAGCGCTAAAACCTAAATACATAAGGATTGGTTTTGGAAATTCGCAACCTAAATTGGGACTAAAATACAGCGAATATTTATTCTGTATAAACTCCTTACTTCAGCACACATAATGCAATATGAACGAATTGCCTCAACTAAAGTCGAGGAGTTATAATAAAACATTTATTTAAGTAGTTTTAACCGAGTTTTAACGGAATTTAAAGGTCGGTATTCGAGTATTCGTCAATTACAAATTTAAGAATATTAATTATCGAAATACATATAGTTAAAGAAAGTATCCATGATTAGCGTATAGCCCGTTTAAAGCCACATATCGAGGACATAAATAAAGAGCTTTTTAATAGTACCCATTCTAGAGCAGATATCGCCTTTGAAACAACGACGTTGAGTAATCCTTGGTTTCGGGATAGCGTGTGGTCTTTTACGAATAGTAATTCAAGTAAGAATAAAAAATGTGTCTGAAATATACTTAAATCTCGGTGAATGAATTTACGACTAAGTCGAAAGTTAGAATACCCAATCTTTTCTATCGAACGAAAAGTTTTATTTTGGTTGACACGTAATCCCTGAAAAATAATTAAGCCAAATTTAATGTTAAGGGTCAATGGGAGAAAATCGCCTCTTATGTTTTTTCTTAAATATTTGCGAGTGAATAAAATCAGTTGTTTTGAAATTAGACTCTAAATCCTGTCAGATTCCGATTATAACTAAATTTTACGTTTTAAAAGAAAATTTAACATATCTGTCCCTTCAGCCATCTGAAATCATAACAGATCTTTCTGGGTCTTTGTTCACAAAGACATTTTTGATATATATATATAAGGGATAGGGGGAACTAAACTTAGATAAGGGACAAATAAATATAGGGTGGTGGGGAAGTTTTCGGACAAAAAAACCAAAAGGGTATGGCCTGTTTTTTTATTACGAATCGATGTAAAAAATGTGATAATTAAGTTCAAAATTTATTATTGTAATATTTTAGCCGAGGAAGAGTCACGGCCCGAAAGCTCCTAATTCTTAGAACCCGGTAGGGTTCTATGTATTGGGCCCATCATCATCTGTAATGCTATTTTGATTTCCTAAAAAATTCAGTCTCTAGCCAATCAAAACGCTCCATTCTCCCATAGAATAACATTAAAATCGACTCTTTCGAGGACAAGTCCAGTGATTGACAGAACTAAAAGAGGAATTATTTGTTACAGATATAATCAATTTTAAATGGTAGAGCAAGGTTCGAATGTTGAACTTTTCAAGTTTCATTTAAAAATATTAAGTCTAAGTATTTTAAAATTAATTCTAAAGTTGACCCTTTTTTTGGTACTTAGCTGGTTTCGCGCATGGCCAAATCGTAATGTTATTCTATGGGATTTGGTTTTTTGAAAGTGGCTTACCTTTCAGATTTATTTTCTAATACTTCCGGATATTTTTCAGGCTTGGATTTTCCGTGTGGTATGAATTAAGATTCGAGCTTTATTTTAAGACTAATTTCATAATTTTACACCAATTAGATGGCCCACAATCTATTTATGAAAACGGAGGGAACAACAAGGCGGAGAAATAGATTCGCCAAAAACCTAAGCCTAATTTGACAAATTAGGCTTAGGTTTTATATGGCTTTTTAAAATCACGAGCACGAGCGCGCGCGCTTGATTTGGAGGCTATGGGTATTGAACTCTAATGACTTAATTTCTCCTTCTTCATATTTTTGCCGTTTATAGACTGTGACCAAACTAATCGGTATAAAATTATGAAATTAGTCTTAAAATAAAGCCTGTAAAATATTTGGAAGCATTAGAAAATAAATCTGAAAGGTAAGTCTCTTGCAAAAAATCTAAATCCCATAGAATAACATTAATTTTCAATTTCTCCGCCTTAAAAGTACTCTCCTTTTTAAAAATGAGTGAAATTCCGAACGACTTGCCATTCCGAACGGCAATAAGGAAGGTATTAACATCAAAAATAATGAAAAAATTAATTGGAATTTGGTTTAAAGGGCAATGGGGAAAATATAAAGATTTCGCTGCGGCTGTCGGAGGTATTAACATCAAAATTGCTGAAATAATTAATTTAAATTTGGTTTAAAGGGCAATGGGGAAAATATAAAGATTTCATTGCGGCTGTCGGAGGTATTAACATCAAAATTGCTGAAATAATTAATTTAAATTTGGTTTAAAGGGCAATGGGGAAAATATAAAGATTTCACTGCGGCTGTCGGAGGTATTAACATCAAAATTGATGAAAAATTTAATTTAAATTTGGTTTAAAGGGCAATGGGGAAAATATAATGATTTCGCTGCGGCTGTCGGAGGTATTAACATCAAAATTGATGAAAAAATTAATTTTAATTGGGTTTAAAGGGCAATGGGGAAAATGTAGAGATCTGACTGAATCAAGTGAGGCTGCCCCAGCTATTAACATCAAAAATTATGAAAAAATTAATTTTAATTGGGTTTAAAGGGCAATGGTAAAAATGTAGAAATTTGACTAAATCAAGTGCGGCTGCCCCAGCCATTAACA
Source organism: Odiellus spinosus (assembly GCA_963920705.1). Lineage (NCBI taxonomy): Eukaryota > Metazoa > Arthropoda > Arachnida > Opiliones > Phalangiidae > Odiellus > Odiellus spinosus. The sequence continues at coordinate 30,138,050 of OY987226.1, forward strand.
TCAAAAATTATGAAAAAATTAATTTTAATTGGGTTTAAAGGGCAATGGTAAAAATGTAGAAATTTGACTAAATCAAGTGCGGCTGCCGCAGCTATTAACATCAAAAATTATGAAAAAATTTAGTTTAATTAGGTTTAAAGGGCAATGGTAAAAATGTAGAAATTTGACTAAATCAAGTGCGGCTGCCCCAGCTATTAACATAAAAATAATGTAAAAATTAATTTTAATTGGGATTAAAGGGCAATGGTAAAAATGTAGAGATTTGACTGAATCAAGTGCGGCTGCCCCAGCTATTAACATCAAAAATAAGGAAAAAATTAATTTTAATTGGGATTAAAGGGCAATGGTAAAAATGTAGAGATTTGACTGAATCAAGTGCGGCTGCCCCAGCTATTAACATCAAAAATTATGAAAAAATTAATTTTAATTGGGTTTAAAGGGCAATGGTACAAATGTAGAGATCTGACTGAATCAAGTGCGGCTGCCCCAGCTATTAACATCAAAAATAATGTAAAAATTAATTTTAATTGGGATTAAAGGGCACTGGTAAAAATGTAGAAATTTGACTGAATCAAGTGAGGCTGCCCCAGCTATTAACATCAAAAATTGTGAAATAATTAATTTTAATTGGGTTTAAAGGGCAATGGTAAAAATGTAGAGATCTGACTGAATCAAGTGCGGCTGCCCCAGCTATTAACATCAAAAATAATGAAAAAATAAATTTTAATTGGGATTAAAGGGCACTGGTAAAAATGTAGAAATTTGACTGAATCAAGTGAGGCTGCCCCAGCTATTAACATCAAAAATTGTGAAATAATTCATTTTAATTGGGTTTAAAGGGCAATGGTAAAAATGTAGAGATCTGACTGAATCAAGTGCGGCTGCCCCAGCTGTTAACATCAAAAATAATGAAAAAATTAATTTTAATTGGGATTAAGAGGCACTGGTAAAAATGTAGAGATTTGACTGAATCAAGTGCGTCTGCCCCAGCTATTAACATCAAAAATAATGTAAAAATTAATTTTAATTGGGATTAAAGGGCAATGGTAAAAATGTAGAGATTTGACTGAATCAAGTGCGGCTCCCCCAGCTATTAACATGAAAAATAATGTAAAAATTTTTTTTAATTGGAATTAAAGGGCAATGGTAAAAATGTAGAGATTTGACTGAATCAAGTGCGGCTCCCCCAGCTATTAACATCAAAAATAATGTAAAAATTAATTTTAATTGGGATTAAAGGGCAATGGTAAAAATGTAGAGATCTGACTGAATCAAGTGAGGCTGCCCCAGCTATTAACATCAAAAATAATGTAAAAATTTTTTTTAATTGGGATTAAAGGGCAATGGTAAAAATGTAGAGATTTGACTGAATCAAGTGCGGCTGCCGCAGCTATTAACATCAAAAATTATGAAAAAATTCATTTTAATTGGGTTTAAAGGGCAATGGTAAAAATGTAGAGATTTGACTGAATCACTTTTTAAAGGGCTAGTCTTTTAATATAGAAGTTAACACTTTCGTGTTAGACTGAAGTGACAGATATTATATCAAAAATGTCTTTGCGAACAAAGACCCAGAAGGACATGTTATGGCCTTGAATGTCTGAAGTGACAGATATTTAATTTTCTTTTAAAACATTAAATTTAAATACAATTAAATTTTCTTTTAAAACATGAAATTTAAATACAATTAGATTTTCTTTTAAAACGAAATTTAAATATAATCACAATCTGGCACGATTTAGAGTTTCAAATTTCAATACAACTGATTTTATTCACTCGGAAATATTTAAGAAAAACATAACAGACGATTTTCTCCCATTGACGCTTAACATTAAATTTCGATAGAAAAATATACTTAATTTAGCTTTGGCTTTAGGCATAGACTCAAAGTTCTATGATCTGATCTCATACCTTAATTGGATAATGTTTTCTATGGATAATGTTTTCTATGGATAATGCTTTATTATAACTCTTCGACTTTAGTCGAGGCAATTCGTTCTCGTTCATCTTAGCTTATGAATGCTTATCAAGGAATTTAAAGGGAAAAAAATTCCCCATATTTTAATTTTTAATCTAGGTTGCAAACGAACAAACCTAATCCATGGATAATGTTTTATTACAACTCCTCGACTTTAGTCGAGGCAATTCGTTCATGTTAGCTTACGGATGCTTATACAAGGAATTTAAAGGGAATAAAAATTCACCATATTTTAATTTTTAACTTGGGTTGCAAACGAACAAACCTAATCAATGGATAATGTTTTATTATAACTCCTAATAACTAATTAGTGGTCCCTTATGGAAATCATCATTTTAATTGTACGGTTTTAATGAAAAGAAAAATGAAAGTATTACAATTTATTTAAAAAGCTTATCCGCTCTAAAATATAGCTTTGAAAGTACAAATTGTTATGGTTTGCGTCGTCTGCTAAGCTAGAAAAGAAGGTGACTTTAAACGGGCTTTAAAAAACACATTTCCCTTTATCATATACCCATTCCAATAAACCGGCGAGTATTTTTAACGATCCGTTCAATTGCGAGTCGTGGAAATTCGGGTTAAACTAAGAAAACATAAAGTGGACTCGCGTTATACTGAAAAATAACAGTTCAATACACGTTTTCCCTGAAAAATAATTAAGCGAAATTTAATGTTAAGCGTCAATGGGAGAAAATCGTCTGTTATGTTTTTCTTAAATATTTCCGAGTGAATAAAATCAGTTGTATTGAAATTTGAAACTCTAAATCGTGCCAGATTGTGATTATATTTAAATTTCGTTTTAAAAGAAAATCTAATTGTATTTAAATTTCATGTTTTAAAAGAAAATTTAATTGTATTTAAATTTAATGTTTTAAAAGAAAATTAAATATCTGTCACTTCAGACATTCAAGGCCATAACATGTCCTTCTGGGTCTTTGTTCGCAAAGACATTTTTGATATATTTTAATATGCTGTTCTAGTTCAGAAAAATAAACTAGTTTTAATATCCATGAAGTAGCAGTTCTTTTTTCAAATAAAACCTTTTAAATGGTCATTACCATGGAACATAATTTTAATATTTATAATAAGCGAAGAGGTTTTCAAAAAGCAGGTTTTTCCAAGCGCCGGACTACTTGTTTCGCGATGTGGAATTAAGAAGTGTGGGATCTCGTACAAAAACCCCGCCCTAAAATATAGCTCTATAAGCCAACCTAATAATTCATATGGCCACGCTAATATGTCGTTATTATAATGATGATAAATATTCACGTACGTGGCTTATTCTTCCAGCTTGCCAGACATCCTTCGGATTGATTGAGTCGACAATTTATCCTCTTTTCGTGCTATATATGATTTTATCAGTTATCTCGACACAGCGTATTAAAGCTTTTTAAATAAAGTCTTTTACGTAGGATCATGACGTACGACAATTTCCGAACAACTAACGTTACTTTGTTCTACGACATAGCATTATTATACAAAACGGCTAAAAACGAATCACGACCTAAAATCGATTTCAATTGGACGGATCAATTTGGCTCACGTGAACTGTACTGGTTTCCCCTTTTGACATTAATTTGGTTAATCGTTTGGCGAATATGCGTTTTAAAAGAAAATTTAAAATATCTGTCCCTTCAGCCATCTGAAATCATAACAGATCTTTCTGGGTCTTTGTTCATAAAGACATTTTTGATATAATATCTGTCGCTTCAGCCTTCCGAAATCATAACGTGTCCTTCTGGGTCTTTGTTCGCAAAGACATTTTTGATATAATATCTGTTCCTTCAGTCTTACATTTTATTGTAAACTTCAATATCAGTAGACTTGCCCTCTTATAGTATTAAGTTATATATTAATAATATAAACATCGCAATTTTCCATATCGTGAGACTTTTTCTTTAAAAATGGTGAAATATTTAGTTGTATATTATACAAAAACGTAGGTTTGCTTCTCACTTCTAAAAAAGGGCATTTATACCCAACGATGGTGGACCAAAGCCGTAAAAGTACGGAAATTAAAAATTCAAAACCGCGAAGGGTTAAAATTAAAAATTAACGGTTAAAGAAATAAGAAAGCCAGAGTCTAAGGAATTAGGAACTTATAGATATTAATATGAATAAAAATTATACAAAAAAAAGACGTATAAATTCGACCTATGGAAAGTTTAAATTATGTAGTCATTCTATAGGGACTCAGGGAGACAGCAAATTAAGAGCCAAGGGGGAAAGAATGCCTGACGTCATGGAACTCCCTTACTGGGGGAGCGTTTGTAATAGCTACTTCTGTAACTCCTTCACTAAAGGGGAAGAACACACTAAGAGTTGAGAGTAGAAACCTCTGACGTATCAATGTCTCCCTTGCTGACTCCCTATAGTAGAATCCAACCTTGGACCGGTTATATTTTACGTCACCCCTATATATGTAAACATTTCAATTTTTAAGGGTGAATCTACTATTAAAACTTTTCATAGGCCGGATTTGTACGTCTTTTTTGCCCTTTAAACCCAATTAAAATTAATTTATTCATCATTTTTGATGTTAATACCTCCGGCAGCCGCGCGAAATCTTTAAATTTTTAGCATTGCCCTTTAAACCCAATTAAAATTAACTTTTTCATCATTTTTGATGTTAATAGCTACAGCAGCCGCACTTGATTCAGTCAAATCACTACATTTTTACCATAGCCCTTTAAACCCAATTAAAATTATTTTTTTCGTCATTTTTGTTGTAAATAGCTGTGGCAGCCTGATTTGATTCTGTAAAATCTTTACATTTTTACCATTGTCCTTTAAACCCAATTAAAATAAATTTTTTCATAATTTTTGATGTTAATAGCTGCGGCAGCCGTACATGATTCAGTCAAATTTCTACATTTTTCCCATTGCCCTTTAAACCATATTAAACTAAATTTTTTCATAATTTTTTATGTTAATAGCTGGGGCAGCCGCACTTGATTCAGTCAGATCTCCACATTTTTACCATTGCCCTTGAAACCCAATTTAAATTAATTTTTTCATAATTTTAGATGTTAATAGTTGCGGCAATCTCATTTGATTCAGTCAAATCTCTACATTTTTACCATTGCCCTTTATATCCAATTAAAATTAAATTTTTCATAATTTTTGATGTTAATAGCTGCGGCAGCCGCACTTGATTCAGTCAAATTTCTACATTTTTCCATTTGCCCTTTAAACCCAATTAAACTAAATTTTTTCATAATTTATGTTAATATCTTCGGCAGATGCACTTGATTCAGTCAAATCTCTACATTTTTACCATTGCCCTTTAAACCCAATTAAAATTAATTTTTTCATAATTTTTTATGTTATTAGCTGCGGCAGCCTCACCTGATTCAGTTAAATCTCTATATTTTTACCATTGCCCTTTCAACCCAATTAAAATTAATTTTTTCATAATTTTTTATGTTAATAGCTGGGGCAGCCGCAATTGATTCAGTCAGATTTCTACATTTTTACCATTGCCCTTTAAACCCAATTAAAATTTTTTTTTTCATCATCTTTGATGTTAATAGCTGCGGCAGCCACACCTGATTCAGTCAAATCTCTATTTTTTCCGCATTGCATTTTAAACCAAATTTAAATGAATTTTTTCATCAATTTTGATGTTAATACCTCCGACAGCCGCAGTGATATCTTTATATTTTCCCCATTGCCCTTTAAACCAAATTTAAATAATTTATTTCATCAATTTTGATGTTAATACCTCCGACAGCCGAAGCGAAATCTTTATATTTCCCCATTGCCCTTTAAACCAAATTTAAATTAATTTTTTCATTATATTTGATGCTAATACCTTCCTTATTGCCGTTCGGAATTTCACTCATTTTTAAAAAGAAGAGTACTTTTAAGGCGGAGAAATTGAAAATTAATGTTATTCTATGGGATTTAGATTTTTGTAAGAGACTTACCTTTCAGATTTATTTTCTAATGCTTCCAGATATTTTTCGGGCTTTATTTTAAGACTAATTACATAATTTTACACCGATTAGTTTGGCACAATCTATAAAAACGGCAAAAATATGAAGGAGGAGAAATTAAGTCATTAGCGTTCAATACCCATAGCCTCCAAATCAAGCGCGCTCCGGCGCGTGAATTTAAAAGGTAAGCTACTTTCAAAAAACTAAATCCCATAGAATAACATTACGAATTTGGCCATGAGCGAAACTAGCTAAGTGCCAAAAAGGAGTCAACTTCAAAATTAATATTTTTAAACGAAACTTGGAAAGGGCACACGTTCGAACTTTAATCTTTCATTTAAAATTAGTTTCAACTGTAACAAATGATTATTTCGATAAGTTATGTCCCGGAACAGACATGTCCTCGAAAAAGTCGATTTTAATATTATTTCTATGGGAAAATGGAGCGTTTTGATTGGTTAGAGACTGAATTTTTTAGGAAATTGAAATTGCATTACAGATGATGATCAGCCCATAACGTAAGAAACCTACCGGGTTCTCCGAATTGCTTCCTTAAAACATCTTTTATACCAACTCGTTTCTTCATCTAATACCTTTGTCGTCCCCCAGTCTATTTCATGAGTTTTTTTTAGTTTAATATGTGCGGCTAATCCATTAAATTCATCTCCTTTCTTTACACAATTTTTATGCTCGGTCAATCTCTTTTTAACTTGTCTTTTAGTTTGTCCTATGTATATTTATTACATTTACATTTAATCTTATATATTACTCCCCCTTTTTTTAATTCTTCTATTTTAGGTTTATTTTTAATCACGTGCGATTTTAGGGTATTTTTAGTTTTACAAACTAATGTGACGTTATATTGTTTAAATTGCCTTGCTGTTTTTTCCGTTATACCTTTTAAATATGGCAACGATATTATATTTTCCGGTTTTTATTTTTTACATTATTTTTAACTTCATTATTTTTAAATATTTGTTCAATGAGTTTTTTGGGGTAACCACTGTTTACAAGTTGTGTAGTAAATATATCCTTATCTTTAATTGGTTCATCTGATAATAATTCTATTTTCCCTTTAAACGATTTTACCATCCCTGTTTTAATTATATCAAAAATGTCTTTGCGAACAAAGACCCAGAAGGACATGTTATGGCCTTGAATGTCTGAAGTGACAGATATTATATCAAAAATGTCTTTGCGAACAAAGACCCAGAAGGACATGTTATGGCCTTGAATGTCTGAAGTGACAGATATTTAATTTTCTTTTAAAACATTAAATTTAAATACAATTAAATTTTCTTTTAAAACATGAAATTTAAATACAATTATATTTTCTTTTAAAACGAAATTTAAATATAATCACAATCTGGCACGATTTAGAGTTTCAAATTTCAATACAACTGATTTTATTCACTCGGAAATATTTAAGAAAAACATAACAGACGATTTTCTCCCATTGACGCTTAACATTAAATTTCGCTTAATTATTTTTCAGGGAAAACGTGTATTGAACTGTTATTTTTCAGTATAACGCGAGTCCACTTTTTGTTTCCTTAATTTAACCCGAATTTCCACGACTCGCAATTGAACGGATCGTTAAAAATACTCGCCGGTTTATTAGAATGGGTATATGATAAAGGGAAATGTGTTTTTGAAAGCCCGTTTAAAGTCACCTTCTTTTCTAACTTAGCAGAAGACGCAAACCATAACAATTTGTACTTTCAAAGCTATTTTGCGCGCGCGAGGGAAGAGAATTTCAAAGCGACGAATTTTAGAGCGGATAAGGTTTTTAAAAAAATTATAATACTTTAATTTTTATTTTCATTAAAACCGTACAATTTAAATGATGATTTCCATAAGGGACCACTAATTAGTTATTAGGAGTTATAAAAAAAACATTATCCATGGATTAGGTTTGTTCGTTTGCAACCCAAATTAAAAATTAAAATATGGGGAATTTTTATTCCCTTTAAATTCCTTGTATAAGCATCCGTAAGCTAACATGAACGAATTGCCTCGACTAAAGTCGAGGAGTTGTAATAAAACATTATCCATGGATTAGGTTTGTTCGTTTGCAACCTAGATTAAAAATTAAAATATGGGGAATTTTTTTCCCTTTAAATTCCTTGATAAGCATTCATAAGCTAACATGAACGAATTGCCTCGACTAAAGTCGAAGAGTTATAATAAAGCATTATCCATAGAAAACATTATACAATTAAGGTATGAGATCAGATCATAGAACTTTGAGTCTATGCCTAAAGCCAAAGCTAAATTAAGTATATTTTTCTATCGAACGAAAAGTTTCGTTTTGTTTGACACGTAATCCCTGAAAAATAATCAAGCGAAATTTAATGTTAAGCGTCAATGGGAGAAAATCGTCTGTTATGTTTTTCTTAAATATTTCCGAGTGAATAAAATCAGTTGTATTGAAATTTGAAACTCTAAATCGTGCCAGATTGTGATTATATTTAAATTTCGTTTTAAAAGAAAATCTAATTGTATTTAAATTTCATGTTTTAAAAGAAAATTTAATTGTATTTAAATTTAATGTTTTAAAAGAAAATTAAATATCTGTCACTTCAGACATTCAAGGCCATAACATGTCCTTCTGGGTCTTTGTTCGCAAAGACATTTTTGATATAATATCTGTCACTTCAGTCTAACACGAAAGTGTTAACTTCTATATTAAAAGACTAGCCCTTTAAAAAGGGATTCAGTCAAATCTCTACATTTTTACCATTGCCCTTTAAACCCAATTAAAATTAATTTTTTCATTATTTTTGATGTTAATAGCTGCGGCAGCCGCACTTGATTCAGTCAAATCTTAACATTTTTACCATTGCCCTTTAATCCCAATTAAAATTAATTTTTACATTACTTTTGAAGATAATAGCTGGGGCAGCCGCACTTGATTCAGTCAAATCTCTACATTTTTACCATTGCCCTTTAATTCCAATTAAAAAAAATTTTTACATTATTTTTGATGTTAATAGCTGGGGGAGCCGCACTTGATTCAGTCAAATCTCTACATTTTAACATTTCCCTTTAATCCCAATTAAAATTAATTTTTACATTATTTTTGATGTTAATAGCTGGGGCAGCCGCACTTGATTCAGTCAAATCTCTACATTTTTACCAGTGCCCTTCAATCCCAATTAAAATTAATTTTTTCATAATTTTTGATGTTAATAGCTGCGGCAGCCGCACTTGATTCCAGTCAAATCTCTACATTTTTACCAGTGCCCTTTAATCCCAATTAAAATTAATTTTTTCATAATTTTTTATGTTAATAGCTGCGGCAGCCGCATTTGATTCCAGTCAAATCTCTACATTTTTACCAGTGCCCTTTAAACCCAATTAAGATTAATTTTTTCATAATTTTTGATGGTAATACCTCCGGCAGCCGCACTTGATTCAGTCAAATCTCTACATTTTTACCATTGCCCTTTAATCCCAATTAAAATTAATTTTTACATTATTTTTGATGTTAATAGCTGGGGCAGCCGCACTTGATTCAGTCAAATCTCTACATTTTTACCAGTGCCCTTTAATCCCAATTAAAATTAATTTTTTCATAATTTTTGATGTTAATAGCTGCGGCAGCCGCACTTGATTCAGTCAAATCTCTACATTTTTACCAGTGCCCTTTAATCCCAATTAAAATTAATTTTTTCATAATTTTTTATGTTAATAGCTGCGGCAGCCGCATTTGATTCCAGTCAAATCTCTACATTTTTACCAGTGCCCTTTAAACCCAATTAAGATTAATTTTTTCATAATTTTTGATGGTAATACCTCCGGCAGCCGCACTTGATTCAGTCAAACCTCTACATTTTTACCAGTGCCCTTTAATCCCAATTAAAATAAATTTTTACATTATTTTTGATGATAATAGCTGGGGCAGCCGCACTTGATTCAGTCAAATCTCTACATTTTTACCATTGCCCTTTAATTCCAATTAAAATAAATTTTTACATTATTTTTGATGTTAATAGCTGCGGCAGCCGCACTTGATTCCAGTCAAATCTCTACATTTAACCATTGCCCTTTAATCCCAATTAAAATTTATTTTTTCATTATTTTTGATGTTAATAGCTGGGGCAGCCTCACTTGATTCAGTCAAACCTCTACATTTTTACCAGTGCCCTTTAATCCCAATTAAAATTAATTTTTACATTATTTTTGATGTTAATAGCTGGGGCAGCCGCACTTGATTCATTCAGATCTCTACATTTGTACTATTGCCCTTTAAACCCAATTAAAATTAATTTTTTCATAATTTTTGATGTTAATAGCTGGGGCAGCCGCACTTGATTCAGTCAAATCTCTACATTTTTACCATTGCCCTTTAATCCCAATTAAAATTAATTTTTACATTTTTTTGATGTTAATAGCTGGGGCAGCCGCACTTGATTCAGTCAAATCTCTACATTTTTACCATTGCCCTTTAATTCCAATTAAAAAAAATTTTTACATTATTTTTGATGTTAATAGCTGGGGGAGCCGCACTTGATTCAGTCAAATCTCTACATTTTAACATTTCCCTTTAATCCCAATTAAAATTAATTTTTACATTATTTTTGATGTTAATAGCTGGGGCAGCCGCACTTGATTCAGTCAAATCTCTACATTTTTACCAGTGCCCTTCAATCCCAATTAAAATTAATTTTTTCATAATTTTTGATGTTAATAGCTGCGGCAGCCGCACTTGATTCCAGTCAAATCTCTACATTTTTACCAGTGCCCTTTAATCCCAATTAAAATTAATTTTTTCATAATTTTTTATGTTAATAGCTGCGGCAGCCGCATTTGATTCCAGTCAAATCTCTACATTTTTACCAGTGCCCTTTAAACCCAATTAAGATTAATTTTTTCATAATTTTTGATGGTAATACCTCCGGCAGCCGCACTTGATTCAGTCAAATCTCTACATTTTTACCATTGCCCTTTAATCCCAATTAAAATTAATTTTTACATTATTTTTGATGTTAATAGCTGGGGCAGCCGCACTTGATTCAGTCAAATCTCTACATTTTTACCAGTGCCCTTTAATCCCAATTAAAATTAATTTTTTCATAATTTTTGATGTTAATAGCTGCGGCAGCCGCACTTGATTCAGTCAAATCTCTACATTTTTACCAGTGCCCTTTAATCCCAATTAAAATTAATTTTTTCATAATTTTTTATGTTAATAGCTGCGGCAGCCGCATTTGATTCCAGTCAAATCTCTACATTTTTACCAGTGCCCTTTAAACCCAATTAAGATTAATTTTTTCATAATTTTTGATGGTAATACCTCCGGCAGCCGCACTTGATTCAGTCAAACCTCTACATTTTTACCAGTGCCCTTTAATCCCAATTAAAATTAATTTTTACATTATTTTTGATGATAATAGCTGGGGCAGCCGCACTTGATTCAGTCAAATCTCTACATTTTTACCATTGCCCTTTAATTCCAATTAAAATAAATTTTTACATTATTTTTGATGTTAATAGCTGCGGCAGCCGCACTTGATTCCAGTCAAATCTCTACATTTAACCATTGCCCTTTAATCCCAATTAAAATTTTTTTTTTCATTATTTTTGATGTTAATAGCTGGGGCAGCCTCACTTGATTCAGTCAAACCTCTACATTTTTACCAGTGCCCTTTAATCCCAATTAAAATTAATTTTTACATTATTTTTGATGTTAATAGCTGGGGCAGCCGCACTTGATTCATTCAGATCTCTACATTTGTACTATTGCCCTTTAAACCCAATTAAAATTAATTTTTTCATAATTTTTGATGTTAATAGCTGGGGCAGCCGCACTTGATTCAGTCAAATCTCTACATTTTTACCATTGCCCTTTAATCCCAATTAAAATTAATTTTTACATTTTTTTGATGTTAATAGCTGGGGCAGCCGCACTTGATTCAGTCAAATCTCTACATTTTTACCATTGCCCTTTAATCCCAATTAAAATTAATTTTTACATTTTTTTGATGTTAATAGCTGGGGCAGCCGCACTTGATTTAGTCAAATTTCTACATTTTTACTATTGCCCTTTAAACCTAATTAAACTAAATTTTTTCATAATTTTTGATGTTAATAGCTGCGGCAGCCGCACTTGATTTAGTCAAATTTCTACATTTTTACCATTGCCCTTTAAACCCAATTAAAATTAATTTTTTAATAATTTTTGATGTTAATAGCTGGGGCAGCCTCACTTGATTCAGTCAGATCTCTACATTTTCCCCATTGCCCTTTAAACCCAATTAAAATTAATTTTTTCATCAATTTTGATGTTAATACCTCCGACAGCCGCAGCGAAATCATTATATTTTCCCCATTGCCCTTTAAACCAAATTTAAATTAAATTTTTCATCAATTTTGATGTTAATACCTCCGACAGCCGCAGTGAAATCTTTATATTTTCCCCATTGCCCTTTAAACCAAATTTAAATAAATTTTTTCATCAATTTTGATGTTAATACCTCCGACAGCCGCAATGAAATCTTTATATTTTCCCCATTGCCCTTTAAACCAAATTTAAATTAATTATTTCAGCAATTTTGATGTTAATACCTCCGACAGCCGCAGCGAAATCTTTATATTTTCCCCATTGCCCTTTAAACCAAATTCCAATTAATTTTTTCATTATTTTTGATGTTAATACCTTCCTTATTGCCGTTCGGAATGGCAAGTCGTTCGGAATTTCACTCATTTTTAAAAAGGAGAGTACTTTTAAGGCGGAGAAATTGAAAATTAATGTTATTCTATGGGATTTAGATTTTTTGCAAGAGACTTACCTTTCAGATTTATTTTCTAATGCTTCCAAATATTTTACAGGCTTTATTTTAAGACTAATTTCATAATTTTATACCGATTAGTTTGGTCACAGTCTATAAACGGCAAAAATATGAAGAAGGAGAAATTAAGTCATTAGAGTTCAATACCCATAGCCTCCAAATCAAGCGCGCGCGCTCGTGCTCGTGATTTTAAAAAGCCATATAAAACCTAAGCCTAATTTGTCAAATTAGGCTTAGGTTTTTGGCGAATCTATTTCTCCGCCTTGTTGTTCCCTCCGTTTTCATGAATAGATTGTGGGCCAACTAATCGGTGTAAAATTATGAAATTAGTCTTAAAATAAAGCTTGAAACTTAATTCATACCACACGGAAAATCCAAGTTTGAAAAATATCCGGAAGTATTAGAAAATAAATCTGAAAGGTAAGCCACTTTCAAAAAACTAAATCCCATAGAATAACATTACGAATTTGGCCATGCGCGAAACCAGCTAAGTACCAAAAAAAGGGTCAACTTCAGAATTAATTTTAAAATACTTAGACTTAATATTTTTAAATGAAACTTGAAAAGTTCAACATTCGAACCTTGCTCTACCATTTAAAAGTGATTATAACTGTAACAAACAATTCCTCTTTTAGTTCTGTCAATCACTGGACTTGTCCTCGAAAGAGTCGATTTTAATGTTATTCTATGGGAGAATGGAGCGTTTTGATTGGCTAGAGACTGAATTTTTTAGGAAATCAAAATAGCATTACAAATGATGATCAGCCCAATACATAGAACCCTACCGGGTTCTAAGAATTCTATTATTGCGTGACGATTGGAAATTTAAGAAAGTTTTTGCATGCGTGGTTTTTTGATACATAGAGCATGTTATCTGTTTATTGTTGTGTTTTAATAAAATATCTAAAAATGGTAAGCATTTGTTTAGTTCCCCCTCATATGTAAATTGAATGTCTTTCAAAATTTTGTTCACTATTTCTAATAATTTATCCTCTACCAATAATTTGCTTTTAATAAGAAACACATCATCCATAAATCTCCTCCATAGCTTTACATGTTTTTTAATAATTGTTTTTTACAAAATACTATTTTCCACATGTTCCATGACTAGATTCCCAAGGTTGCGGATAACGGATTTCCCATGGCCAGTCCTTTTTCTTGTGCATAAAATTTCCCTTCAAATACAAAATATGTGTCTTTTAGGCAAATCTCCTCTAACTCTAAAATTGTTTCTAATTTTAATGTGGTTCTATCTTTTAATGTTTCATCTGATTTTAATTTGGTTTTAAGTATTTGTAAAGCTATGGGTGTTTGCTATGAGTGTTTGCCGACGAGTTACACCAACTTAAATGGCTTTTCCCTGGATATAAACAAACCATTTTTAAACTTATAGGACAAAAATGAATTTAATGACGACGAGACAATCACAACTTTAACCATTAATTCTTCCGCTTTCAGTAAACATTTGCCAAAAGTAAATTATTCTTCATTGGAAATTTAAAACTGTTTACTGTGGTGGACGATATAAGTGATTTAATATAAGTTAACATAATATTTAAAACTAAACTAAAATTTGTGGGAGAAATTTGAATCTTTAGGCAAATATTTTTAGTTTACAATCATAAATAGTTCCTTGCCATGTACCCAAAATATTTACTTCCACTGACCATTTGGGCCAATTTCCGTATTTCCTGTTTATTCCAGGTTTTCCAAGTCGGGTTCGAAGCCTGAATAAGCTTAAATTATTTTATGTTTGCGGTCTTTACATAATAAAATGGAAAGAACCAAACTTACGTGGCGCGATTATAGTGAATATTGATTAAATATATTTAATTTATATTGTAACGAGCCATGGGAATATTATCTCAAAGGGTGATTTCAACTTATGGGTTCTTCTCTCGTTAAGATATAATAATAATAAATAAACTTACTCTTATTTTATATTCAATGAATTATTCCTTTTATTCGTTTACTTAACTTTTGCTTCCCATTCCACTCCTTTCTCAAGCAAGGTCCTTTTTCCAACTAACTCCCCCAGTCCCCTTTTTTTCTCTCAACTCACTTCGGTTTCGTCGCCCCCTGGCGGTTGCACTTTCCCCCAAGGAGTGGAATAGGGGACCAAAACAAACAAAAATCAATTAATGTATTTAACAACATAATGTCTTTTACAAACATAATATCTTTTATAACTAAAATATTGTCCAATAGTTCGGGATCCTTATTGACGTCGGGATAGTGGGTAGGGCAATTCTGAGCGGTGCAAGGTGAATAAGCGGTGGGCCAGACGGCGCGGGTTAGTTCTTAAAACCCGTCGCGGCTGCCTACAATTACGTACCACGTGGTCATTGTGCCCGCATCGGTAACACCTAGGTACTCGCGACAACCTTTGCCTAGACGGAGATACCCGACGATTAGATTGATAAGATGACGATCCGCATTGGATATCTTGGCTGGGTGGCGACCTCTCTCGAACGGTTCGTGAATCAACGATAGCTTCTACATGATGAAATTCGCGTTGGGTTTGGACAGAAGCGGCGGTTCGAATGACTATACGAAATTGTGATAAATCAACCTCTGGTGTGGTTGTGGTACGCTGATAAAGTAATCTATACGAATCGCGATCTAACAAAACAACCGGCGAATGATCATGGAAGTCTACCATGACGCAAATACTGCGCCGTGTTCCGTGCAATTGGAACATGCGTTGAAGGGAGTAGAACCTTCGTCTATCTTCTTTATCCAGGAACGTCGATGGTAGGGAAGGGCGGACGCGAGTGACGTCCCACGGAGCTACAGCATTCAGTTCTTCCGGGCCTATACCAATAGACCTTTGAGGAGTATCCATTCCTTCCTAGATGTATAAAATTACCGTTAATGTTAGATGTATTAATGCAAAATAGTCGGGACAAAACGGAACACAAGTATATCGTCCCAAATTATGAACGGGACTTCAGTGCTGCATCCCTAAATTGTTCCAAATGAGTAGGTGCGCCCGGAATAGGTTCGGGCTTGAAGCAGAAATGATCCTTTGTAAATACGAATCCCGGAAAGGAAGGTTGGACGCGTAGAACAAAATCCCGATACGAACGAATTTTCAAAATATCGCCGGTATGGTGAGGATCGGATGTTGGTATATGATAATATACATCATGTGTTTGACCAGTAGCGGATGGTTTCTTTCGACGTACCACCTCACGGACCCAGCCATGAGTAAACGGTACCAGAAGCGGAGATGATATCGGATCTTCCCCCTGTATGTCGGTAGTCGAATCATCAACAAGCGAGCCATCGGGGTTATGAGGGAAAAGACCATACATCCGAACATCCGAGGAATCATTGAGCGCCGAGGGAGACGGTACAGGCAACGGCTGAAGCGTGGGTATGGGAGATGCAGCAACAGTTACGTGAGGTACGGCTGCAGGTACAACGGCAACGGGGGAACCTGGAACTTCATCTGGCAAGTCAACCTCAGGGGATATGAAGTATTTTAATTGACTAACATGCCATTTCCCTGCAGGTTCGCCGGTTAGTTCATTACGCAGGTCATGTGTTAACGACCCACGTTTTAGGATAACGCGAAACGGCCTTCCCATTTAGGAGCTAATTTGGCCGTAAAACCTGTAGCGGACTGAGACTGTTTATGAGTACGCTTCCAAACCAACTGGCCTAACTGCAACTCCGAGCCACTATAACGAAGATCATAAAAATGCTTTTGCTTTTCTTGTGCTATACGACTAAAAACTTCGGCATCTTCACGAATTTGTTGTAACTCTTTCAAGGGTCCTCTTTCATATTCCTCGATCTCAGCAGCGTCTTCATGCATATTGGTAAAATCTCGTATATTCTCATCGTTATCCCAAGGTAGACGCGGTTCACGACCATACTGTAAAGCAAAAGGGGAAAACCCGGTGGTAGTATGGATGACAGAATTTATGGCCATCGGTTGTGGCAGTTGCCCACATACATGCTCATCATCTCACCCAACACTCTGTTGACTCTCTCCGACAGTTCTGATTGTGGATGGTATGGGGTTGTAAACTTCACTCTAACTTTCATCATATGACAGAGATGTTCCCAGAGAGCTGAAGTAAACTGCGATCCATTATCGGAACAAATAGCTTCTGGAGACCCATGCCGAGAGACATACTTGACATACTTGCCAACAGTTACAGCGGTAATATTCCGAACTGCAAAAATCTCCACATATTTAGTAAAGTAATCCACGATCACCACTATAAATCGATTTTGTCGTTGGGTTATGGGTAGTGGTCCCATCATATCAATACCCAATAGTTGATTAGCCCCAAAGGTAGTAACATTAGATATCATTTTACCAGGAGTCTTTGTATTACGAGCTTTGTATTGTTGACAGACTAGGCATCCTTTAACGTATTGACGGATTAATTTACGAAAATTGGGATGGTAGTAACGGGCCATAACCTTGCGTTCTGTTGCCAAAGCACCCCGGTGTCCAGACAGAGGATGGGAATGATATAAATCCATAAGAGACGTATGCAAGGACTTAGGAAGTACTTTCTTTGATGGTCGAAACGCTGAACTCTTTCGATAAATCAAATCATTTTTAAGAACATACAAGGTGTGGTCCTTTCCATTTCGTAATTCAGTCAAAATAGCGGCCCATTCCGGATCCTGCTCCTGTGCTTTAATAATCACCGTGTCTGTTAGATCATCCACTTCCTGCTTATCTCCTGCTATGAATATAGTAAAAAGAGTTTTAATGGGGACTCTATTCTTCTCTAAATCCTGTACAGGCCTGGAGAGAGCATCAGCTACTCTATTGGTTTTCCCGGGACAGTGAATTATATCAAAATCATGCTCTTGAAGTTGTAAAGCCCATCGTAAGAGCTTACTTTTTTGGTCTTTCAAGGTAAAAAGCCACGTAAGAGCTTTATGATCGGTGATAACTGTAAAATGTCGTCCCTCAATATATGATCTAAACGTTTTGATAGCTTCCACGACGGCCATACATTCTTTTTCAGGCATGGCATAGTTTTTCTCGGCTCCATGGAATGCCTTGGTGTAATAGGATAGGGGTACTTCTACACCATCTTGGATCTGAGATAACATAGCCCCAAGAACGTGTTCGCTAGCGTCAGTCGTGATAATATACTCCTTTTCGGGATCCGGCACATGTAACTGAACAGCATCCGTAATGCAGTTCTTGATTTTTATAAAGGCCTCTTCTTGTTCGTTCCCCCACTTCCAGGATACATTCTTTCGGCGGAGTTTCTGTAGGGGAGCAATGATATCCGTTATATGTGGTATAAATTTAGCGTGCCATGTAACCATGCCCATAAACGTAGCTAGTTGTTTAACATTTCTAGGTCGCTGGACTTTTTGAATAGCTGCAATTTTATCCTCATCAATAGAGACACCATTCTGTGAAACTGTATATCCCAGAATCTTAACTTCTTGGCAAGCTATTTGACACTTTGATAACTTTAGAGTAAGTCCAGCTTTCCGAAGTCGAGTCAGCAAATATCGGATGGCGGTGACGTGATCTTTCCAAGTACGTGATACAACTACGATATCATCCAAATAAGCGGAAATTTCCAAATGTCGACCATGTCGTAAGACTCGGTCTACAAGGCGTTGAAAGGTCATGGGATAATTTTAAGTCCAAAGGGCATGACCTTGAAGTGGTACTTTCCTTTATGAGTAATGAAAGCGGTATATTGAGCGCTTTCAGGGTCCATGGGTATTTCCCAAAAGCCGGACCGTAGATCAAACTTGGATATATATCTAGGTTGCTGAAAGGTATCCATTATATCATCGATCCTTGGAAGAGGGTACGGATCCTTAACAGTAATTTTTTTAACTCCTCGTTTATCAGTACAAAATCGATATCCTCCATCCTTCTTTGATACTATGACAACTGGACTTGCAAACGAACTATCAGACGGTACAATGATGTCATTTCGTAACATCTCTTCGATCTCATCTTCAATAATTTCCTTCGTGGCTGAGCCCACTCTATAAGGTTTGCGTTCCACAGGTTTAGCTCCAGGGACTAGGACAATCTTATGTTTGATCCATGTAGTACGTCCAACCCTGTCAGTGACCACATCAGGGAACTCAGTAAATAATTGAATCACCTCCTCTCGTTCTGCAAGTGTAATGGTAGGCCCAATAATAGTTTCTACTTGCTGTACTATTGCATCAGGCATAGCTTCCATTGTCTTATGCGGTTCATTCATATCGTACATAGGAAGGACATTCTCTTTTACCAGGAATAATTTATTCCCCCAATCAGTGAGAACCTCTTGACCTGTCAAAAATCTATATCCCAATATGATTGGATAGGGTAGGTATTCGGCAACCTCAAAGTCCCACTGTCCCACGCTTGAACCATTCTCCAGGGAGACTTGGACGGCGACTTTACCAATCAGAGGAAATTCAGTAATAAATCCAGTTGCAGAAATATCTTTATATTTGATCATTTGATTTTTCAGACCCAAACTTTTGATTGTTGGTAAATTCATAAAACAACAGTTAGCTCCAGAATCGACAAACGCAAGGTTAGTAACATTGTTAATTATAATTTTAATACCAATTCCATTTCCAATAGAAAATAAAGCAGGTTTATTTATATGGCATAAACGGGCCCCTGAATTGCCCGTCGGCCCTATTGGTTTCCCGCTCGTCGTGGAGAGGCTGGTGGTGTATTAGTTGGTCTAGTGAGTTGTCTGCCAAGTGAAGCTGGAACCTCAGTGATAGTTACTCCGGGCCTATTGGGACTTTCGGAACGGACCCTACCCCGTTGATTGGCATAAGAGTTCCTATTGTAACCTCGCGGATAGCGTCCATTCCGGACATCTTGAGAGTTATTCCTGGAAAACTTTGTGGCATTTTGAAATAAAGGGGTTGTCTGAGGGCCTGGCAAGGGACAATCTCTTGTCTGATGCCGTTGACTTTGACAACTCTCACAGGCTTGTATAACTATCGGATCACTAAAACGTAGATTACGTCTAGCTTCATCTTCAAACACGTCAAAACTTGTTACCCAAGCAGGGGAAAGTAAACCTTGATATTTTTGTGCCACATTATCTAAGATAGTGCCCAAGAGATCCGTAGGGGAGAAAGGTTCTCGCAGAGCTTGGTTAAGATTAATCATTCGCCCCTCAAAATCGAGTAGGGTTTCATTCAAATATTGCGTTTCATGTAGAAGGGCAGTACTCAATGATCGCTCTCTGGTATCAGATAAAAATTTCCTTTTGAATGAATTAATAAATTTTTCCCACGAAAAATGGTTTAACCCCAACTGTTGAGTGAATTCATCGTTCCAGGCTAAAGCCCGACCCGAGAAAGCTTGAGACAAAATATAACCAAGTTCCTCGATATTAATATGTTTCAAATATATATATGTCTGTAGATTACGTATAAATCTTTTCGGGTCATCAGAATCGACCCCAGAAAAGGTTGGGATAATAACTTTATGTTGCGATGTAGAAGTCACGGTAAACGGATTAGTAAAGTCAAGTCCAGAACCGGATGGGTAATTAGTTCCAGGTAACTCATTAATATGAGGTGTGGAAGAATGACCCCAACGAACCTGTTTTGGTTCGGCTTCGATTCCATCGGAACCAAATATACTCGATGCTCTTCGAATACCGGGTTCGTGAGACTGATTAGATAACGCCGAGATTATCCGCGCAACAATATCATCAATGGATATTTGATTATTGACTACTCCCACTCCCACAACAGAGCCGGAAGTTCCACCAGTAGGTGTAGTATTAATAGAAGGAGACTGGCTTACCGTCGTTGACAAGTTACCCATTAATGACGTTGTAACGGTTCCTGAGCTTGTTGTTGTAACCGGCATCGAAGTGGTGGTTAAAGCCGATAGAGCTCCAGTATGACCGACAATTGTGGTAGTTGGTGTCGTTGGAATAGGTGGTGGTATAATTGTAGAACCAGATGGAGGTTGTGACCGAAGAAAGCGAGTAAAGGGAGGCGTTCCAAACACTGGTTGCGGTGGTAAAGTTAAATCGTCAGCCCATCGTAGACGCGGAGTTATAACGAAAGCGGTGAAATAACAATGACAATATCGAAAAAGAATTAGTATTAATCGACGCGTGCCTCTGTAAACGAATAAAAGTAATTGCGGCACAAAATCCAAAAGTAGACACCAAAATCGTAAGTATTCACTAGTGGGGAGAAAGTGTAGTATTATAAATATTCCAATCTTGAGGAAAACTACAGCCCATATTAAACGAAAACATATCTGAGAGTACCAACTATCAGTTATACAGTCAAAAGAGTTGATGGTAAACATCAAAATTCCATTCAATATATAGGCAAAGAAACAGGCGGCATCATAACCATTAACCACAATGGCGCCAAGGGTTAAACAAAAAGTTGAATTAGTGAATGTCTCCATTTAAACTGAACAGATATATTAAAAATAAAATGCTTTACTTGAAATCAATGAAGAACGAAGATTAAAACGGCAAACGATATCATAAAATATTAATAAAATTATGGCTCACTAATCAACAGGTATTGAAACAATTATTCACTCTTGCCTGATCCAAAAATTTCCAAACTGATGCAATACTCGATATAGGTTTCAGTATAGGGCTGAACATAATTATTCAAGTTGTCCAAGGACCAAAGAAAACGATCCAAAATATTTGAAATAATTGTAGAAATCAAATTCAATGGGAGTTATAAATTGAATTCTTCATTTCTAAGGGTATCGTTAAGCTTTAGTCTTTTGTTCCCCCCATGGGCCACCATAATGTAACGAGCCATGGGAATATTATCTCAAAGGGTGATTTCAACTTATGGGTTCTTCTCTCGTTAAGATATAATAATAATAAATAAACTTACTCTTATTTAATATTCAATAAATTATTCCTTTTATTCGTTTACTTAACTTTTGCTTCCCATTCCACTCCTTTCTTAAGCAAGGTCCTTTTTCCAACTAACTCCCCCAGTCCCTTTTTTTCTCTCAACTCACTTCCGTTTCGTCGCCCCCTGGCGGTTGCAATATAATATTATAGCGCAGCCCGTCTTCGTCATTAAAGTGGCTTAACGAAGCTAAATCTATTCGTTGGAATTCTTTTCCGAGATTCCATTTAAAATGTCGGATACTAATCTGAATAGAACCTTAACAATTGGTATATGGGAGGTAAGTTTCAATCGGTTTTCAAGTTATGATAATTTTCATTTCGTTTTAATTATAATTTTCAAATAGTTTAGTAAATTCGGGGAATTTGCCCAAAAAGGCTTCAAGGAAATTACGAAATATTTTGGAAGACATTTTAAGAGGTATATACGCGTATTTGCCTATAATATTTTTGGCAAATAGTTATTAAAAAGCAATCGTTTTTTAAGAAATAATTTCCTTATAGGAAATATGGGATTATACAGGACAGAAAGATGGGATAATATAGGACGTAAATTACGAGGGGTTCGACATTCCAAAAAAAAAGCGTACGGGATTTCGTCATTTCGCGACTTTACCGAAGATTTCACGATTTCGCTTCAAAGATTTCGCGATTTTGCCAAATATTTCGTGATTTCACGATTTCCCGATTTCGCTTCAAAGATTTCGCGATTTCGTCGGAGATTTCGCGATTTCCAGATTTCACTTCAAGGATTTTGAAATTTCGCCAAAGATTTCGTCCGAAATTTCGCGATTTCGTCGGAGATTTCGCGATTTTAGTTTACAATCATAAATAGTTCCTTGCCATGTACCCAAAATATTTACTTCCACTGACCATTTGGGCCAATCTCCGTATTTCCTGATTATTCCAGGTTTTCCGCGTCGTGTTCGAAGCCTAATTAAGTTTAAATTATTTTATGTTTGCGGTCTATACATAATAAAATTGTTAGAGATAAACGATTAAAGGGGGAAGAATATTGATTAAATAAAGATGCGTTGCTTAAATACATTAAAATTAAATATCACAGGGCATTCGTCACCATAGATATCGTATATATAACTGGCTAGATACATTTCCCTGGGTTAGGCCCGAGGAGTAAAACGCGGAGGGGAGAAATAGCAGACGACGGCTATTATCTGGGGAAAAATCTGAACAGCGCCATCTATATTAGATACCTGGAACCTCTAATTAAGTGCTTTTTCAAAAACCCGCGGGAATTTTTGTTTCTTTTGTAAAGAAACTATAAGAAATAAAGCTCGGCTATTTTTGAAGCAAGTGTTTTTTTTTAATACAAAATGGTTAAAACCTGTTCGTTTTCACATTGCCGTAATAAGTCAACCACTAGAAAAGAAATATCTTTTCACATGTATGAACAAAACTACTCAAGAACTGAGTAAATTAATAACTAATACCATGCAAATTTATAGATTTCCCATATCCAACCCGGAATTACATGCCAAATGGATTGAGGCTGTTGATTCAGCCACCCTTGGATTCAGACGACATAAGTTACAATAACAAAAATAGTTTCCCTCTCTTGATGGTGGATGGCGGTAAAGCAAATATTTTTTATTCCGCGGGTAATTCAAACTTTATTCTTCAACATTGAATCTATTTGAAAAGGATTACGCTTCCCTTGTCATGCAAAGTCAAAATATTCACCCATTTTGCTCGTCTTGTAGTCAGTTCTAGAACTTGTATCGTAATTGTAAGCAGAGTTAAACTGAAATTCCATTATAGAGAAGGCCAAGGGTTAGCGAACCAAATTATATTTATTGATTTAAAAATTGATGGATCATGTAAAAAACAACTTTTTTAACACGTTTTGAGCCGATTTCATTCTCTTCTTTCGAATAATATTAAAAAAAAAAAAAAAAAAAAAAAAAAAAAAAAAACATTTTCTGGCCGAAGCGGGAAAATTAAACTTCTCGCATTTTGAGCTTTCCATTTTCGGGTATAGATGGCGCTGATCTGATTTTTCCCCAGCATTGTAGGTCTCCATAGCCGTAGTCTGCTATCAATACCTCCTGTATTTTCCCTCGATTTAATACGGTATCTAGCCAGTTATATATACGATATCTATGTTCGTCACTCGAGTTTTCACAACGCAAGCTCTGTTCGTTGGAATTTCTTCAAGATAGATTATATTTAAAATGCAGTCTGGTTTTTATCTGAATCGAACGATTATAATTGCCAGATGGGAAGTAAGTTTCAATCGAGTTATAATAAAGTTTATTTCATTCGTTATAATTATTATTTTTAAATAGTTATCTAATCACCAAATTAATCTACGATGATATATCAAATTTTTTTGGTCGACATTTTAAGAGGTATATATGTCTATAATTTCGAATATATTTGTTTACTGCCGCCAACAAAAATAATGAAAGTGTCAAAATTGTCATTGCCGTTATTTTACGATAGACCCCAATAAAGCGTAAAAAAATGGATGAAATAATGTTTTGTTTTAAGCGTCCATTTCGAGGAACTTTTCGAAGAAACTATATCAAATTTGAACTTCAACGAAGAGCTTCCCAAAGTAATCTCTTACCTTTTTCCCCAGTCTATACAATACATATTTACTCGAGATATCATTCGAAGAATATAGATATTTTAATGTACCCAACTTTATTGGATCTATCGACTGAAAGGGTCAATGGAAGCTTGACTGCAATTATGAGAACAACCAGAAAAACGGGTCTCATTATGCTAGCCAATAAACCACGGTCAATCTCAGTAGATTCGTTAGAAGATGTCGCTGACAAATGGTAAGAAATTAAATAACGCAGCGTATTGACAAAAAAAGAGGGCGAGGAGGGCTACCATATGGTAATCAGAAGCCGATGAAACCCTCCTTTGAAGTATATTACTCCCGGTCTTGTTAACCCCTCTCTGTATTGGTTAATCTCAAAAATCGCGATTCGTACGCCTCCTAACGGTAGATATTTTCGGATCGGGAGTTCGTCCAGGGAATATCTCAAGAAACCTTGGCAGTTCGTCAACCAAACGTCGTCGTATGTGGAAAGAGAGAATTCCAATTTTCCGTAGACAGGGGTATGAAGTAGGACCCCTCCGATCTCGTAAAATTGGGAATTTTGCCCATACAGAGAGGAGCTCTATATCGAACATTAGAGTAGTAGACTTCAAAGGAGGGTTTCATCGGCTTCTGCTATAATTAAAGGGAGGATGCAACCTAACAACAAGTGATTTTTTATCGATTCCTTATTGTTTAAATAGGTCTAATCCACTATTTAAAAAATTTACAAACAAATATTAAACTAGAAATAAACTTAAAACTTACCCCGAAAATAGGCTTAGCGGGATTCATGGATATCCTGACTTCCTCGCGTGTAAGGTCTAGCGACCAATCGAACGCGATTGTAATTCTCGTGGAGATCTCGCGCGAACGGCGGGCCTTGGCTCATTGGTTGCTAGACCTTACACGGAGGCAATTTAGGATATCCATGAATTCAGCTAAGCCTATTTTGACGATGAGTTTTAAATTTATTTTTTGTTTAATATTTGTTTTGTAAACTTTTTACTGTTGGATTAGGCCTATTTAAACGATAAAGAATCGATAAAAAATCACTTGTTATTAGGTTGCATTCTCCCTTTAAATTGCATCTTGGAATGGACAGATATTTAAATGAACGGATCTGTGTCAATAATACGAATTTAAAATCTTAAATTATTAGCTTCATTATCCCTTTAAAAGGTTCCTGGTGACGTCACTGCAGTTTTTATTTTAAAAGTTGGAGCACAAATAGCCATCATTCTACTTTTCTAAGGATTTTATTGTGGTTAAAATATTTTCAAAAAAATAGATAAAGTCGAATACCCATCAGGCTGTAATAAATTTCTCAATCACTGTCCTAATAATGTACAACAAGCTTCTTACATTGTAGTCGGTTTTTATAAAATTGAAATCTTAAATCCTTATTAATCTTCGTCTAACTTTCTATACACTTGGATTGGAATAATTACATCATTATTCGTCATCTCATTTCTACTTTCGATATTCGAATTTCATCGTAAATATTCGAAGAAAAAACTACCAAAACATAAAATTATTGGTATTTTTTTCAAATACGTTTGGGAAAGTACAATGCTCTTTTTTAATGAACGTGTGTCACCCAATCATATTGAAAACACAATCAATTTCGATCTCAAAAGATATAATATTCAAATTAATTCTAAGCTTTTGAAAATATCTCTAAACGTATTAGTCAAAGGATAATTTGCGGAGTTTGGTTCCTAGCGTGTGTTGTAATAATTAGCGAAATATCAGGCGCCATGAAATCAAAGTACTCGTTCGTGGTTTACGACAACATCAAGAGCGTTGATGAAATTATCTCCGGATCTCCATGGAAACCCAAAACCCTTAAGGGACAATCGGAAGATAGACTTTTAACCTCATGGGTAAAATTTTAATTCTTAATTATCCTAAAAACGATAGCGTATGTTTTTCAGGCAGCGAAAGAACTGAAATTCAAATACATCGTTGATAAGATGGAATACTTCGAACCAAGTGACGTGACAGGGACGGACTTTTACAACGCTATAAAGAACGAGGATATTATTTTCTTCTTGGAGTACGTGCTTAACTACGGCGTCGGTGCCTGTTTCGATGAAGGTGTGTTTGAAAAGGACGAAATACCGCTAGTTTACGTATCGAAACCAATAATGGAATTGCAACTCGTTTATCCGATATCCTTCGAAATGTCAAAAAGTCCCGACTTCCTAAACATCGTGGATTTGTTGTACGTTTGAATCAAACTGACTTGTGAGTCTGACGAGCTATGTCGGCCCATAACACACGCCGCTAGCACGTTCTCTTAATATTACTATTACCAGATATGAGCAAAAATAAAAAAAATGTAGGATATGTTACTTTTCATTATGCTTGATCCTTTTTCTACTTAAAAAGCCAGCTTATTTCCAACAGTGTCCTCTATTTTCTTACATACAGTGCACTTTTCGAATTCGAATGTAAATTGACGTACATTTACGAAGCTCGTTACAAATTTCACGTAGACGCAATTTTGTGGCATCCTCAAACCACTGAATCCGATACCATAAGTTAGGAGGATATTATACCTATATTTAAATTATTCTTTTACGGACAGATAATAGCGGGTTTAACGCTTCTAATCGAATTTATTATAGCCTATTAACACCGGCCAATCACAGTTTTGAAGCCAATGAAATTTCGTGTTTAAACAGTGAACTTGAGCAGAATAATTAAACTGACCAATCCGGATGAGGTATTATCAACACGTAAACGGAGGAAATGACGCTTTCAATAATATAATTATATATGTATCAGTTTGTAATTAATGAGGTTGATTGTAAACAATTTGAGAAAACAAAATAATCCCTCTCCCATCTTACAAACTCTTGTAACTAAAATATCCTAATAAATAGTAATTATACAAAAATTAGTTACGCTTCTCACTTTTAAAAAGGTGCATAGTTATAGAAACGTTAGGACATTAAAAGCACCGTTAAAGGCTGAAGTAATATGATTGGACCGATTTTATATTTATTTTTTCAAATTTTACCAAACCTTAGAAATTAAATTGACATCAAAAACCTGTCTAAAAATTCCAAATCATTTTTTTTTTTGCATGGTGATTCTGAAAATAAATTTCAAAGCTGTTCCCTTTTTAGCAGGACTAGTTTCCTTTTAAATAATAATTTATGGAATACCATACAAATACGTCAATATTTTATTCTAGGCTTTGGATAATTAGGGATTTTAATGAGATAATTTTTAGACACTTTTTCTGTTAAAATTAATTTCTAATGTTTGATCAAGTTTGAATTTATTTAAGTAAGTATAATTTGGAGCCAATCATATTTTTTCAGCCTTTAACAGCCCTAAAATTAAAGTGTGCAGCTACCAAAAAATTATTTTTTCTTCTTCCGCAACGCGCTTATATTTAAATTCATATCAAAGTTATAAAAATCAATTTCTAGAGGGTTTCGTGGACGAGTTACACCAACTTAAATGGCTTTTCCCTGGATATAAACAAACCATTTTTAAACTAATAGGACAAAAATGAATTTAATGACGACGAGACAATCACAACTTTAACCATTAATTCTTCCGCTTTCAGTAAACATTTGCCAAAACTAAATTATTCTTCATTGGAAATTTAAAACTGTTTACTGTGCTGGACGATATAAGTGATTTAATAAAAGTTAACATAATATTTAAAACTAAACTAAAATTTGTGGGAGAAATTTGAATCTTTAGGCAATTATTTTTAGTTTTCAATCATAAATAGTTCCTTGCCATGTACCCAAAATATTTACTTCCACTGACCATTTGGGCCAATTTGCGTATTTCCTGTTTATTCCAGGTTTTCCAAGTCGGGTTCGAAGCCTGAATAAGCTTAAATTATTTTATGTTTGCGGTCTTTACATAATAAAATGGAAAGAACCAAACTTACGTGGCGCGATTATAGTGAATATTGATTAAATTTATTTAATTTATATAATATTATAGCGCAGCCCGTCTTCGTCATTAAAGTGTCTTAACGAAGCTAAATCTATTCGTTGGAATTCTTTCCCGAGATTCCATTTAAAATGTCGGATACTAATCTGAATAGAACGTTTACAATTGGTATATGGGAGGTAAGTTTCAATCGGATTTCAAGTTATGATAATTTTCATTTCCTTTTTATTATAATTTTCAAATAGTTTAGTAAATTCGGGGAATTTGCCCAAAAAGGCTTCAAGGAAATTACGAAATATTTTGGACGACATTTTAAGAGGTATATACGCGTATTTGCCTATAATATTTTTGGAAAATAGTTATTAACAAGATGGTCAAGCCCATAATAAGCCACACCACTTATGATATGAAACAGGATACAAAAATAATTTCCGCATAAACCGGAAACAGTCAAACTTTTTCATTTTTCAAGTCAAACTTTTTCATTTTTCAAGTCAAACTTTTTCATTTTTCAAGTCAAACTTTTTCATTTTTCAAGTCAAACTTTTTCATTTTTCAAGTCAAACTTTTTCATTTTTCAAGTCAAACTTTTTCATTTTTCAAGTCAAACTTTTTCATTTTTCAAGTCAAACTTTTTCATTTTTCAAGTCAAACTTTTTCATTTTTCAAGTCAAACTTTTTCATTTTTCAAGTCAAACTTTTTCATTTTTCAAGTCAAACTTTTTCATTTTTCAAGTCAAACTTTTTCATTTTTCAAGTCAAACTTTTTCATTTTTCAAGTCAAACTTTTTCATTTTTCAAGTCAAACTTTTTCATTTTTCAAGTCAAACTTTTTCATTTTTCAAGTCAAACTTTTTCATTTTTCAAGTCAAACTTTTTCATTTTTCAAGTCAAACTTTTTCATTTTTCAAGTCAAACTTTTTCATTTTTCAAGTCAAACTTTTTCATTTTTCAAGTCAAACTTTTTCATTTTTCAAGTCAAACTTTTTCATTTTTCAAGTCAAACTTTTTCATTTTTCAAGTCAAACTTTTTCATTTTTCAAGTCAAACTTTTTCATTTTTCAAGTCAAACTTTTTCATTTTTCAAGTCAAACTTTTTCATTTTTCAAGTCAAACTTTTTCATTTTTCAAGTCAAACTTTTTCATTTTTCAAGTCAAACTTTTTCATTTTTCAAGTCAAACTTTTTCATTTTTCAAGTCAAACTTTTTCATTTTTCAAGTCAAACTTTTTCATTTTTCAAGTCAAACTTTTTCATTTTTCAAGTCAAACTTTTTCATTTTTCAAGTCAAACTTTTTCATTTTTCAAGTCAAACTTTTTCATTTTTCAAGTCAAACTTTTTCATTTTTCAAGTCAAACTTTTTCATTTTTCAAGTCAAACTTTTTCATTTTTCAAGTCAAACTTTTTCATTTTTCAAGTCAAACTTTTTCATTTTTCAAGTCAAACTTTTTCATTTTTCAAGTCAAACTTTTTCATTTTTCAAGTCAAACTTTTTCATTTTTCAAGTCAAACTTTTTCATTTTTCAAGTCAAACTTTTTCATTTTTCAAGTCAAACTTTTTCATTTTTCAAGTCAAACTTTTTCATTTTTCAAGTCAAACTTTTTCATTTTTCAAGTCAAACTTTTTCATTTTTCAAGTCAAACTTTTTCATTTTTCAAGTCAAACTTTTTCATTTTTCAAGTCAAACTTTTTCATTTTTCAAGTCAAACTTTTTCATTTTTCAAGTCAAACTTTTTCATTTTTCAAGTCAAACTTTATTTTTAAATAAGCATCCTCCATGTTATAAGTTTGGCATCCTCCATTGTTTTTAATGTTTTCCATCCTCCAAGTTTTAAAAGATTTTTAGCTTGGTTTTGTCATACGCGACTTCCTGTTTCTTGGTTTAAAAATAATCTAATATTTGCTTATATAGAACGTGTGGCAAGCTTTAGTCATAGTGCCGTGGTCGAGCGGTTAAAGCCGTCAAATATACGCAAATTTAATAAATGATAAATGACAATCCAGGTTCGAACCCTGGTGGGGTCAAAAAGGATAAAAAAAAATGTAATAGGATAGATGGAAAGAGAATGAGTAGACGAATGTATTTCATTACTTTGATCAGTCAAATTAATGTAGTAATTAGTAATTTACATTTACTTAAAAGCTATTTATGCGTTATTTGTGGTTTAAACCTACACGATTACTCATTTTTCTACTCGATGACGATTTTCGTCATTTCTTGAGACATCTGACTTCAGACTTCAGACTTCAGACTTCAGACTTCAGACTTCAGACTTCAGACTTCAGACAGCACGGGTCATAGTAAGAGCCTACACCACTGAAGTGGTGTGGCTAAAAAGTAATCGTTTTTAAAAAATAATTTCCTTATAGGAAATATGGGATTATGCAGGACAGAAAGATGGGATAATATAGGACGTAAATTACGAGGGGTTCGACATTCCCAAAAAAAGCGTACGTGATTTCGTCATTTCGCGATTTAACGAAGATTTCGCGATTTCGCTTCAAAGATTTCGCGATTTTGCCAAAGATTTCGTGATTTCGCTACAAAGATTTCACGATTTTGCGATTTCGCTTCAAAGATTTCGCGAGTTCGCCAAAGATTTCGCGATTTCGTCAGATTTCTCGATTTCGTCGGAGATTTCGCGATTTCCAGATTTCACTTCAAAGATTTTGTGATTTCGCCAAAGATTTCGTCCGAGATTTCGCGATTTCGTCGGAGATTTCGCGATTTCCAGATTTCACTTCAAAGATTTTGTGATTTCGCCAAAGATTTCGTCCGAGATTTCGCGATTTCGTAGGAGATTTCGCGATTTCCAGATTTCACTTCAAAGATTTTGTGATTTCGCCAAAGATTTCGTCCGAGATTTCGTCGGAGATTTCGAAATTTCGCTTTTTCTTCAAAGATTTCGTGATTTTGTATGAAAGATTTCGCGAGAAGCGTACGAGATTTCGTGTAAATGTCGGACCCCTCGTTAAATTATCTCAAGGGATTTTATAGAGCAAAATTTAAATATTAATTTTCAAGCTATTTCATCACGAACGCGATATAGATTTCACCTTAAACCGTTAAGATAGAATGTATAAAGGAAATAATGAACATGTTAGAAAATTAGGATTTTATAGGAATTTTAGGACAACTGGGCTGCCTACAATGACCTCTGGGCGTGAAGTCCCAGCAGGGTTCGCATAAAATTTTGAAAGTTAATTTCCCTGACTTGTCCAGGTTTTCCCTTACCCATTTTAATATTTTATACTAATTTATATATTCGAGCGAACCCACTTCTTATTTGACAAAGCTTATCAATCAGATCATGGCAAATATTTTCAGTTTAAATAATTATGTTTCAATTAATTGGTCAACCAACTGTAAACAGTAATATATAATGTATTGTTTTAAGAGCTCATTTCAAAAGTGTTTCTCACAACAATATATCAAATTTGAACTTCAACGAAGAGCTTCCCGAGGTAATCTCTAACATCCCCCTCTATACAATACATACTTTCGGTATTATCCAAAGGATATCGATATTTTAATTTGGCCTACTGCAATGGATCTATTGGCCGAAAGGGTCAATGGAAGCTTGACTGCAATTTCGAAAACACTCAGAAAGTCCGGCCTCCATATGATAACCGCTAAACCACGATCAATTTCGGTAGCTTCGATAAAGGATGTCGCTGATAAATGGGTAATTAAGAATCACTGATGTTATTATAAGATTGAAATCTAAAAATCCTTATTTAATGTTCGTCTAACTCTCTACAGACTTGGATTGGAATATTTACATCATTATTCGTCATCTCATTTCTACTTTCCATTTACGAATTTCATCGTAAAAATTCCAAGAAAAAAATACCGAAACATAAAATATTGGGTATTTTTTTCAAATACGCTTGGGATAGTACAATGATGTTTTTTAACGAACGTGAGTCACCCAATCAAATTCGATTACTTAATTGTCGATCTCAAAACAAAGATATAATATTCAAATTAATTTGCAGCTTATGAAACTATCTCTAAACGTAAGTACTATTATTAATGAGACCGATACTTCATGGTTTGATACTCCAAAACTTTAATTTTTTGGGAAGCTTTCGATCGTCACAAGCGATCCTTTTCAACCCTTTCAACAAACTAAATTTTTACAAAAATGTACGTTTTACAGAAATATTTTCTTGGAGTAAATCAAAAACCATATGAGGTCTCTTTTCTTCAATGCTTACTTCTTCTTTTTTCTAGGGTGGAGGAAACTACTCATGTCCCCCAACCTTTTACGTTTACGTTGCCTGCGTCTAAATTCAAACCGCCCCGTTCACGTATAAATAGACTCTCCTTAAAGGTACGGCGAAACCAATTTTTACCTCTCCGAGTGAACTTTAGTTCACGGAGAGGTTCTGTCCTGATCGTGTGTGTGTGTGTGTGTGGGTGTGTGTGTGTGGGTGTGTGTGTGTGTGTGTGTCCGTCGTTCGCCGTGTTCGCAATTACGTCATCGCAAGAAAATTTTATTTTAGTTCACCACTCTTCTCATAGGTGGCGGTACAATTTCCAAATTCTGAAATTTTCATTTCAAATAAAATCTCTCACAGGAGGTCTCCCTCCCAGTCACTGTCCGCGCTCGACACTGTTAACTTTTGGGATAGCCATGCCAACGCGCTAGCGGTTATGCTATAAGTACATGGTAGAATCTGAGATAAAAACATCTTAAATCTGTGATAGGTGCTTTACGGAAGCCAGGCCGTGTAATAGTAGCGTCGCGTATAATGCTTTATATATGTATCCAATTAAAAAAAAAATTAAAAGCTTATTACTCGTAATTTACATTATAAAATAAAATATTACTAGTCTTAAACGATCATAATATAATATTCAAATTTAATTATATTTATTAAATTAATTTGACGTTAACTTTTTGTCACAGGTGACGCTAGATTAGTAGGAAGTAGGACTACAGCAGTATAACGAAATAAAGGCGTACGGTTTTTTTTAAAAACTTTAATTATGCTTGATTTAAATTCTATAATAATTAGTTCTAGTCCTCTCTCAAAAAATTATATTTAAATTTAATTATATTTTGTAAATTAACTTTCTATCTGTAAGCATGGAATAATTAGTAGCTTATGCTGTAGGTGACACTAGTTTCCCTCGAACTCGGCTTAAAGCTTACCTTAATACCTTTCAGTCAAGGAAGGTCAAACTCATTAAGTCATTTTCTATAATTTGTTTAATCACATCATTCTCTTTAATTCAGTCTTAGGTTTAAATTAATTAATAATAAATAATCTAGAAATTCAGTTGTGTTTATTCTTGTAAAATCCATTTCAACTACAATTTGTTTAATCATAGTTAATTGAATTCTATCATCATTACGTTTAATTTAGTCCTATAGCTTGAAAATAATTTAATTATGGTTTTATTCTTTTACTTTTGGTTAGAATAACTTTAATTTAAGATAAACTTCAACTATTATGTATCTGTAAAATAACAGAGGCTCGAAAATTAAGGTAGTGGTATGGCGCGTCCGTGCTTGCACCATGGACTAATTATAGTATACACAGGAACGAGTGGCAAACACAGATTTCCCTTATAGCGCCGCGTCCGAGTCTTGTTAAATGTCGTGCCCTGTTTTTACCCCTCCGACCAAATCTAGCCGAGTCTAAACGAAAAAAAAAGGAAACAGAATTATGCGGCTAATGCCATCTTTCCGCCGTGAACTGAACTATTTTATTCAATGTAGTTTGAAATTTTCGTCTGCTTATCAGCTAGGATATATTTCTAAACGGTTATTTTAGTCTCTTTTGTTAAAATTTAACGAATTATTAGTTGGTTAGTCTTAGAAAATCATCTTCAAAAAATTTATGATAGAATTACAATATTACACTAAAATAATAACTTAATAATATACTTAAAATCAATGTTACTCGAGTAGAAAGGCAGTGATCAAGCCCTTAAATACTGCTTCAAGGTAAGGTCGATTTTAAGTTTGTTAAAAGTTATTTTTTTTTTTTTTTTAAAAAAAAGCCAAAACTTACCATCATCTGAATCTCTTAATACACTTTTACTTTTTTTCTTCTCTGGAGAATGTGTAAAATCTCCAAACAATGTCTCAAACGTTTGAGCACTAAAATTCATCGCGAATTCGCGATAAATCTAAACACGTGCGTAAAGGCCTAACTTTATAAATCTTGTGCTAGTATTTTTCCCCGCGTTCCTACCCCCTTTTGACTCGGTTTGTCGTTAGTTCCCAGAAATTCCGCTGGAGCGCGCATTTAACAATCGTTAGCCAGAAATTTACTTCTGCCACTCGTCCCTGTGTATACTATAATTAGTCCATGCTTGCACGGAGCATGGGGTCTCTTCGTAGAATATTCGACTCTTTCGAGAGAGTGAAAATAAAACTAAACATGACCATGTAGCTGAATACGTCGCTCCTATTTTTAATTGTCATTAGAATTTGACTAATTATTTTAATACGATTTTTTCGTATCATTTATGCTTAATAAAATAGTATTAGTCTTCTTCTATCATAATATCATATTTAAATTTAATTTCATTTTGGAAATAAATATGATGTAAACGTTCTACCAACAGGTGACACTAGTTTCATCGTGTAAATAGTGTAGCGGCAAAAGTAACCTTATAGCAAGAAGTGCGCCACTCCTCTTTCTTATTTTAACCCAAAAATTATAAAATAAATTTTTAACATCGTCTACCTGGTTTCATTAGTTTTCTTGTTATTTTAATACGATTTTTTCGTATCAGTTATGCTTAATAAAATAGTATTAGTCTTCTGCTATCATAATATCATATTTAAATTTCATTTTATTTTGTAAATAAATATGCTGTAACTTTCTACCAGCTGGCGGCATAAGTAACCTTACAGCAAGAAGTGTGCCACTCCTATTTCTTATTTTATATATATATATATATTTTAATTATAAGGTAAGATTATACTTTGAGTGGGATCAGCTGTAACAGGCGTAATTCACCGCCTATCTACCGGAAACTATTTTATAGTATATATCAGACCTTGACGACTTCCGGAAACCAAAAAAAAAAAAAAAAAAAAAAAAAAAAAACCTACCAAATAATAAATTTATTTTTTATTTTTTTTGGTTTCCGGAAGTCGTCAAGGTCTGATACTATAAAATTAGTTTCTGGTAGATAGGAGGTGAATTACGCCTCTTATGGCTGATCCCACTCAAAAGTATAATCATACCAATTATAAAATCAATTTTTAACATCGACCACCTGGTTACAATTAGACTTGGGACGAGGAGAGGTAATATTTTGGTTTCCCAACTTGTTTTCTTTACACACCACAGACGCATTGTCCCATTCAATTGCGTGGCCCGATTTTGAGGTCCACATATGTTTAGCTAAACCATTAGATAAGTTTGCCTCTTTTACACACTTTTTATGTTCGCCTAATCTAATGTCTAAACTCCTCTTCGTTTCACCCACGTAGCTCTGACCACACGTACAACCCACTTCATAAACAACGCCTCTCGTCCCTTTAATTTCTTGTTTTGGTTTATTCCTTATTAAAAGCGAACCTAATGAACCTGAACTACTACACACTAAATCCAATCCTAACGCCTTACATTGTCGATTACTTTTCTCCGAAACACCTTTTACATAGGGTAAGCTTAAAATGGGTAACTTTGTTTTTTCTTTTAAAAGGTTTGGTAGTCTAATATCGTTCAATGCAAAAATGTTGTCAATCAAAGAACCCGGGTAATTACACGTAATAAGTTGTTTCCGAAAAATGGCCTTATCCTCTTCCGGGAAATCTGATAAAGATTCAACCCTATATTTTAGACTTTTTATAATGCCTATTTTTACGCTTCGAGGGTGAGCAGATTTAAAATTAACAAAACTTTTAGCGTGTGCAGGTTTCTGAAAAATTCGCGTTTCAATACGATTGTTGGAACGTGACAAGAAAAGGTCTAAAAAGGGGATCCCCTCTTTTTCTTCTTCTGCGTATGTAAATTTTATATCTTCATCTAACGAATTCATTAAATCCAATAATTCACTATTCTCTAAACTCTTGGGTTTTAGGATTAAAATGTCATCCATGAAACGACGCCACAATATTAACTTCGTATTTAGGTTTAAACTAGGATCCTTAAAAATCCGATCTTCCAAATTTTCCAAATATAAATTCGCAATAATCGGCGATAACGGGCTACCCATGGCTAAACCATTTAACTGTTTGTACATTTTTCCGTTAAAGGAGAAAGATGAATTTAATAGGCAAAGTTGGGAAAGTTCAATAACCGTTTCTACGCTCAAATTTGTCCTCGCTTTAAAAGTTGGATCATTTACAAGCTTCGCTTTTAAAATCTCCGAAGACTTTCTAACCGGTATCCTCGTATATAAATTTATAATATCCAAACTCCCTAATTCAAGGTTATCATTAATCTCCGTCACTCTAAGGGTTTCAACTAATTGATACGAATTTTTTAAAGAAAATTCTGTTTCTCCTACTAGGGGCTCGATAACGTTTACTAACTGTTTAGCAACGTTATATAAGACGCTGTCCCTAGAACCAACAATTAAACGTAACGGGGTGTCTAGTTTGTGAAGTTTAATTAGGCCATACGCGTAGGGTGTTTCCAAACCTTGACTATAAAACTTAAAACGTTTCTCTTTTTCTATTCCACCCTCTTTAACCGCTTTATTGACAATAAGTTTTAATTTTCTATCCAACGTCGTGGTCGGATCTTTGTTTAATGGAGAGTCTATTTATACGTGAACGGGGCGGTTTGAATTTAGACGCAGGCAACGTAAACGTAAAAGGTTAGGGGACATGAGTAGTTTCCTCCACCCTAAAAAAAAAAGAAGAAGTAAGCATTGAAGAAAAGAGACCTCCTATGGTTTTTGATTTACTCCAAGAAAATATTTCTGTAAAACGTACATTTTTGTAAAAATTTAGTTTGTTGAAAGGGTTGAAAAGGATCGCTTGTGACGATCGAAAGCTTCCCAAAAAATTAAAGTTTTGGAGTATCAAACCATGAAGTATCGGTCTCATTAATAATAGTACTTATATTTATATCTCACCATGGTTAATAATTTTAATATTAAAGATTATCTCTAAACGTATTAGTCAAAGGATAATTGCCGGAGTTTGGACCCTAGCGTGTGTTGTAATAATTAGCGAAATATCAGGCGCCATGAAATCAAAGTACTCGTTCGTGGTTTACGACAACATCAAGAGCTTCGATGAAATTATCCCCGATCTCGATGGCAACCCAAAGTCCTTACGGGACAATCTGAAGATAAACTTTTTAACTTATGGGTAAAGTTTTGAATCAGAGATTTACGCAGCTGTTCCCAAAACGCAATGTTCCCTTCACAGCGGTTCCTGAAATAGCAGAGTAAAGTGCTTGATGTATTTTAGTAAGCTGTAGGTACGATTTTTAGAAAGTTTACCCATCTTATATCAATCTACACTCGGATATCCGATTAGGGAACTACTCTTCTGGGAACTGCACTTAAGGGGTACACCGCCACGATTGTGGGAACGATTTTTTTTCGCTAAGTCAGTAAGAGCCAATGGTGATTGAGAGAAAAATACTTTAGAGTTTCCCATTCCATTCTCGCTACACCTTGACGAAGAAAATTAACATTCAAAGTGTCATACTTATATCGCATACGTTACTTAGGTTACAATTCTTATCTCAGCCGGGAAGCCCTCATATGAGCAGTTCCCATAAAAGCGGTTCCCATAATCGCGGTTCCCAAAAACGCAGTTTATTCATTATAACAGTTCCCATTACAGCGGTTCCCAAAACCGCAGTGTTCCCATTACAGCGGTTCCCGAAATAGCGGATTGAAGTACTTGATGAATTTTTAGGGGC
Source organism: Odiellus spinosus (assembly GCA_963920705.1). Taxonomy (NCBI): domain Eukaryota; kingdom Metazoa; phylum Arthropoda; class Arachnida; order Opiliones; family Phalangiidae; genus Odiellus; species Odiellus spinosus. The sequence continues at coordinate 30,175,994 of OY987226.1, forward strand.
TGTACGTACGATTTTTAGAATGTTGACCTGCAACTTATATCTATCTACACAAGTGTTAGGTTAGACGTACATTCCCAAGGTTTGATGAAGGACGGATACTTTCAATGGTTTTAATGGGTTAGGTTAGGCTGGGATAGACATCCATTTCTATGGTTGGATGAAGTACGAATACTTCGTAACGGTTTAACAGGGTTAAGTTTGGTAAGATATCCATTCCCAAGGTTTGATGAAGGGCGAATACTTCGTATTGGGTGAGGTTAGGTTGCGTTAGGACATACATATATCCCATGGTTCGATGAAAGACGATTACTTTGTAATAGTTTGGCTTGGTATGTTAGGTATGAAGGACGATTACCTCGTATTGGGCTAGATAAGAGCTCCTTTCCCAAGTTTGTATCAGAGCCGAACATCGTATATTAGAGAAAAGCTCACAGCCCTAGAAAAACTCTGCTATTTCCCAAAAGAGCGGCCACCAGATCCCTAAACAGCGGCCGCTCTTATTAAAAGAGCAGTTTTGAGATTTGCCGCTGTTTTTTGGAAATCGAGGCTGCTATTTTGGGAACTGCTCTTCTGGAGTACACCCTTCTCAGCCTTTTCATTTTAATTCTAATTTATTCTTGAAACGAAAATGCACGTTTTCAGGCCGCGAAAGTGCCGATATTCAAATACATCACTGATAAGATGTTACTGCTCGAAGCCATTGATGTGGCAACACCGGACTTTTACCACGCTCAGAAGGATGAAGATGTGTTTTTCCTCTTGGAGTACGCGTTTCTTTGCGGCATCGGTGGTTGTTTCGAGGAGGTCATATTGGAAAAGGACGAAATACCGCTACTTTGCGTATCGAAACCAAGAACGGAGCTGCTACTCGTTTATCCGATATCATTCGAAATGTCAAAAAGTCCCGCTTTCCTAAACCTCATGGATTGGTAGTAAATTTTACGAGCTATGTTTAATTACTTTTATCACAATAAAGATATAAGAATGACACTGGCGCCTAAAATATTACTATTATTAGATAGGAGCAAAAATAAACTTCAAACCAAAGTGTAGGATATGTTATTTTGGTTTGCGTCCGCTTGCGCAGTTTCCAACTTGCGCATTTTCATTTGAGGATTTCCATTTGCGCGGTTCCCATTTGCGCAGTTTGCCATTCGAGCTTTCCACAAGAGGGACAGGCTAGTTCGAGTGATTAACTAACCTAACCTAACATAACCTGCAAATGAACACTGCGCAAATGAAAAAAGCGCAAATGGAAACTGCGCCAAAGGAAATGCGCTTGTGGGAACTGCGCAAAAAGGTTGTACGCAAAAGGGAACTGCGTAATTGGAACCTTACCGTTAATTTTCACTTCGCTAAACCTTGACAACTGAAATATTATTGGCTAATGTGTTGAAAAACAACTTTTTATTGGCCCTTCTTGCCGATTTAATATCTATAAAAAGCCGCCTTATTTCCCATATTTAAATTATTCATTTTCGGACAAATATTAGGCGGTTTAACGCTTCTATTCGAAATTATTATAGCTTATTACACCGGACAATCACAGTTTCGAAGCCAACGAAATTTCATGTTAAACAGAGCGAATTGAATTAAACTGACCAATCAGGACGAAGTATTATCAACACGTCAACGGAGGAAATAAAATCACATTCGGAAATCACGCTTTCAATAATCCAATTATATATGTATCTGTTTGTAATTAATGAGGTTGATTATAAACAATTTGAGGAAACTAGATCCACAACCCTACCAAAGTCAAGCGCCAAAAATGGGACATGGACCCCTTTGGCGCGTGAAATTTGTACAGTCAAAGGCAGGTAAAAAGCTTCTATATTGCACATCGACGTTAGAAATAATTGTGGATCTAGTTCATTTCTCATATATCTATGGTACAATCTAAAATATCATAATAAATAGTAATTATACGAAAATTAGTTTCGCTTCCCACTTTTTACCTCCCCGACTTTATTTATTACACTGATCGTGTCTGTCTGTGTGTGTGTGTCACTTCCGCCGTAAGCGGATATCCTGTGTAAACGGAAATCACGTGAAATAGCTCGTGGAGCCAAAAGTCTAGAGACGTAATCATGCCAGCTTATCGTTCAAATCCGTTTCACGGGAATTACCTCCTTTAAGCGTGGCTGCCGCATTGAGTTTAATACCAGCTTGAGTTGGAAACACGCGCTAAGCTGTTTTCCATATATCATTTAGTCCAAAAAGCAAAGGTATAACGGGCAGTATAGGTTAAGGCTTGCTGCAAACTTGGGGTGGATTGAAGAATCTAAATAAAGGTACGTTTACACGGGCATCCAAGATAGAAATGATATAAGATTTAAAGCTGAGGCGGATTTATACAAAATGTTAAACCTCTTAAGAAAAATGATAGTGGTGAAAACTCTCCTTGAAGAAAAGTACAGTAGGTTTCCCGTGTTTAAAAAACAACAATTTTGAAGAAAAAATTACATCTGATGTTGGAAAAAAAATAGGCTTCAGTTTTCTCCACTATAAAACCAAGAAACATTTCCGATTATTTTCATAATCGAAATCAGCCGTGTACAGGGAACTTCGAGACCAGGAGACCAGACAAGAGGAGACGAGGCCAGACCAGACGAAAGAGTGCTATAATGACTTAAGGGAGAAAATCAACCAGCGCAGAATGTTATCACCATTTGAAGTCAACAGAGCAGCGACACGGCTTTCATTTATCAGCAGAAAGAGACGGCCCAGCTACGAAGAATTGAAACGTGCAAGCAGTTAGTGTTTTCGAATTCGACATATGAGATACCTACAGTCAGTAAAAGCTCGGCAGTTCTTCATACGGCCTCGTAATTGTAAACATAAAAGCAGCTATTCAAATACTTTATGGAAATTAGTGTACTTTCAGTCTTTTAAGATATTTTTTTATCATAGGAGTGGAAGCTAACGTCTTGTCAGCCGGTTTGGAAAATAACCTCTCGACCATCTCCATCCTTGGATTCTTCCAATGACTGGGATCACTTGTATGATGAAAATATCAGTAATGGTCCTCTATTAGCACGTCAAAACAAGAATTTCAGACGAAAATTGTACCGGAAGTAATTACCAATCATCTACCGACAATGGGTTGTAAATGAAACATTCAGTCACAATATTTCTTGGTTTGTCCAAAAGGAACTTGCTACCACATCTTCGTCGTTTTCATTCCTTGTCTTTCTTGCCATCCCAGACTAAATTCTTCGTCTTTATCAAATCAGTGGATTATCAAAGATAATCACACAGTACAGCCTATACTCAAGTGTTAATTTATATTACAAGAACTTGTATTTTACATATTTACTTAGAAAATAAACATTTCATTTGGTGTGTCTATTAAGAAATCTACGCCCTGCCGCATATAATTATGGGTAACGCAGGACATTTCATTTGGTGTGTATATTAAGAAGTCTACGACCTGCCGCATATAATTATGGGTAACGCAGGGCACTCTTTTGCATTCTCTGAATCCTTGAGGTTAAGGTAAAATACTTATACTCCGTAACCTAGATGGGAAATAGAGAAGTATGATTGAAATGCACGCTGTTTCTTCCACTCTTCCAATACTCTACACTTCTTTTCATCTTTTATTTTAGGTAAGGTTAGGTTAGGTTACCTTAACGTCGGGGTCGGGGAGGTTATATTTTGGTTTCCCAACTTGTTAAAATGTGCATTTATTCGTCATAATTACGCATAATTTTAATTCAAAGCTATGAAATTTAACAGCCGTGACGGAAGTGAACTACCAAACAATTATTTTTCTTCCTCCGCAACGCGCTGATATTTAAATTCATATCAAAGTTATAAAAATCAATTTCTAGAGTGTTCCGCCGACGAGTTTCAAACTTAAAAAGCTTTTCACTGGATATAACAAACCATTACTAAACTAAAAAGGGAAAAATAAATTTAATAACGCGCGATATTATTAACTTTAACCATTAATTCATCAGCTTTCAGTAAACATTTGCGAAAACTAAATTATTCTTCGTTGGAAATTTAAAACTGTTTACTGTGGTGAACGATATAAGTGATTTAATAGTTAACTTAACTAAACTTCGAAATTTGTAGGAGCCAATCGTCCAACAACAATTTAGAAAATAAAGACTAAAGACCGAAATCAATTTTCTGTAATTAAGCGCCTTCATGAAAATCCTTCTCATTATGTTATCGCATAAAAGTTAATTTCCCTGACTTTTCCAGGTTTTCCCTGACCATTTCTAAATAATTTCCCTGACCAATTTTGATGTTTGGCAATTCCCACTTCTCATTTGACATATTTTATAAATAAGGGTCGATAGTTTACTCGGAATACGAATAGAAATTGGAATCTTTAGGCAATCATAAACAGTACCTTGACATGTACCAAAATATTTACTTCCACGTGACCATTTAGGCACATTTTCATATTCCCTGACTTTTCCCTGACCGTTTTGAGGGTAATTTAAAAATTTCTGACCGTTTTGGGGCTAAATTTAAAATTTCCTGGCCGTTTTGGTGCTAATTTCCAAATTCACCGACCGTTTTGGAGGTAATTCGTAAATTTCCTGGTCGTTTTGTGGTTAATTTGTAAATGTTCTGACCGTTTTGGGGGGTAATTTGTAAATTTCCTGATCGTTTTGGGGCTAATTTCCAAATTCCCTGACCGTTTTGGAGGTAATTTGTAAATTTCCAGACCGTTTTGGGGGTAATTTGTAAATTTCCTGACCGTTTTGAGGGTAGTTTTAAAATTTCCTGATCTTTAGGAGGCAATTTCCAAATTCCCTGACCGTTTTGGAGGTAATTTCCAAATTCCCCGATTTTTCCAGGTTTTCCGCGTCGTGTACGAAGCCTGAATAAGTTTAAATTATTTTATGGGTGCGGTCTTTACAAAATAAAATGTGAAGAGACAAACGAAAAGAGCGGGAAAATATTGATTAAATAAAGATGCGTTGGTTCAATGTTTTTAATTTATAAAATATCACAGCGCACTGCGTATTCGTCACTATATCTAAACCACGCAAGCTCCATTCGTTGGAATTCCTTCACGAGTTTATACCTAAAATGTCGTCCGGTGTTTATCAGAATAGAACGTTAATACTTGCTATATTAGATGTAAGGTTAAATTTGTTTTCAAGTTATAATAATGTTTATTTAATTCGTTATAATTATCATTTTTAAATAGATAACTAAATACGCCGAATTCGCTCGAAAAAACTATGAGGAAATTATAAAATATTTCAGCCGACATTTTAAGAGGTATATACGTCAAATATTTAGCGGTAAAGGTATCAAATATTTAGCGGTTAAGGTGTCAAATATTTAACGGTAAAGGTGCCAAATATTTAGCAGTAAAGGTCCTAAATATTTAGCGGTAAAGGTGACAAATATTTAGCGGTAAATTTCAAATTGAAGTAACAATTTCAAAGGGTTTCCCTGAGAGTGACTATCAAAATGTCTTTCTCTTACGATAACTGTAAAATGGAGTTGTAATTACTATTATAATAATGAATCGTTTTAAGCGTCCATTTACAAGATCTTTCTGAAGAAACCATATCAAATTTGAACTTCAGCGAAGAGCTTCCCGAGGTAATCTCAAACCTTTCCCCCTCTACGACATATATTTACTGGCGTTATTATAAAAAGGATATCGATATTTTAATCTACCCAACTGTAATTGATCTACTGACCGAGAGGGTCAACGGAAGCTTGACTGCCATTACAAAAACAGTCAGAAACACGGGTCTCAACATGCTAACCCGTCAACCACGGTCAATCTCGGTGAATTCGATAGATGATGTCGCTGACAAATGGGTAAGAAAGTAAACAACGCGAAAGAAATAGGGTGTACCATTCGACCGAAAAACCTTAGTGCTCCCGCTCGAACCGAAGTTTAAAATATACACTTCTATATCTCTTTAAAATACTCCCTTCAGTATCTCTTTAAAATGCGCCTCCTTGCGATGTCACGGTAACTTCCTCCATTACATTGTAGTCACTGTTTTATAAGATTGAAATCTAAAATCCTTAACCCTCGCCTAACTTTCTACAGACTTGGATTGGAATAATTACATCATTATTCGTCATCTCATTTCTACTTTCGATTTACGAATTTCATCGGAAAAATTCCAAGAAAAAACTACCTAAACATAAAATATTGGGTATTTTTTTCAAATACGTTTGGGATAGTACAATGATCTTCTTTCTAGAACGTGAGTCACAAAATCATATTGGAAACGTAATCAATTTCGATTACTTAATTCTACTTAATCTCCAATTAATTCGCAGCTTATGAAACTATCTCTAAACGTATTAGTCAAAGAATAACTTGCGGAGTTTGGATCCTAGCGTGTGTTGTAATAATTAGCGAAATATCAGGCGCCATGAAATCAAAGTACTCGTTCGTGGTTTACGACAACATCAAGAGCGTCGATGAAATTATCCCCGGATCTCGATGGCAACCAAAAACCCTTAAGGGACAATCGGAAGATCGACTTTTTAGCTCATGGGTAAAATTTTGAATTAAAGCTACACGCTACCACCATAAACAACAAAATAAATATATGGCAATAAATGATAACCCTGGTCATGGTGTGTTTCGAAGTGAAATAATATATATTCGCCAACCACCTTGTTTCAAGGCAAATTCGACCATGATAGAGATGGGGAGGGGGGATTTCGTTAGAGATTGGGGAAATTTCGATAGAGATTGGGGGAAATTTCGATAGAGATTGGGGGAAATATCGATAGAGATTGGGGGAAATATCGATAGAGATTGGGGGAAATTTCGATAGAGATTGGGGGAAATTTCGATAGAGATTGGGGGAAATTTCGATAGAGATTGGGGGAAATTTAGATAGAGATTGGGGGAAATTTCGATAGAGATTGGGGAAATTTCGATAGAGATTGGGGGAAATTTCGATAGAGATTGGGGGAAATTTCGATAGAGATTGGGGGAAATTTCGATAGAGATTGGGGGAAATTTCGATAGAGATTGGGGGAAATTTCGATGGAGATTGGGGGAAATTTCGATAGAGATTGGGGGAAATTTCGATAGAGATTAGGGGATCGGCTAGTTCATGGCGAGACTATGCAGCGTCAACATGGCCTCTCGGGTGTGGCTTCTTTCATGGACTTAGCAATCTTGTTAATTATTTTTCTCCTATAAACGCTAACGTATGTTTTGTCAGGCAACGAAAGAACCGAAATTCAAATATATCGCTGATAAGATGGAATTCTTCGAAACGAATCAGGTGGCAGAGCCGGACTTTTACCACGATCTGAAGAAGGAGGATATTCTAATGATCTTAAATTACGTGTTTATCTGTGGCATCGGTGCCTGTTTCGAGGAGGGCATATTGGGAAAGGATGAAATACCACTACTTTGGGTATCGAATCCAATAAAGGAACTGCTAATAGTTTTTCCGATATCCTTCGAAATGTCAAAGAGTTCCACCTTCCAAAACCTACTGGATTTTTAGTAAGAGATAGTATTTTTCACTACGCCTTAAGGGGAAGCCCTAAGCATTTATTTTCAGGGCCCTACTTTAGACACGTTTTTCTTGGCTTCTGGGCTATCAGAACTATTTCCTTGCTTGATAATGAAACCAGAGATAATTCTAAGAAACTTCCCGGAATAACATTTTTAAATTAACTTTAAACTTCGATAAATAGTGAAAAGATAGATACACTTAGGCGGGATTTATTTGAAAACGAATAAAGATTTTTTCTGGTCTTTTTTGTTTACTATACTATACGTAACTTCCCCGAGAGACATTTCATTTAAAAATTGGCATTAACATTTAATAACCCTTTAAATAAATGGTCTTTAAACACAAGGAAAAACTAATTTAAAGAATTCGACGAAATAGACAAAATGATTTTTTTTTTACAATTTTGGTTGAATTCGGATTGTTTCATTTGGTCTAGCTATTTGGTCGGATTCTATTAAAATTTCCAATTTGGGCCGTTCTTGAACGAACTAGATGATTTTTTCCTCATTGGGTAAGCCCATTTGTTTGGGTGCACGTTGAACAGGGTTGCCACAGTTTTTTCAGATTCAACTCCCTGACTTTTCCAGGTATTTCCCTGACCTTTTCCTCAATTTTCCCGGACCGTTTCAGCTAATACTACCCAATTTTAAAACCTTTATTTTTGATATAATCGCGTTCGCCAAACTTTTTGCAGGCGTATCTTTGTTCTAATCTATACAACTGACACGGTCAGCTGAAAATCTTTTCCGCAGATAATGATTGGAATTTCCTGGCTTCTCGAAAGATCTTTAAATTCCCTGACTTTTTAAAATATCTTAAAATTTCCTGATTTTTTTTTGGTTCATTTTCGAACTCTCTGACATTTCCCTGTTTTCCCTGACCTGTGGCAGCCTTGCTGAGGTTACAAATTGACAGAACTAATTGTCTACTCTTAATTTTGGTTGATTTTATACAGCTATTTTTCTGAGTTCCAATGTAAATGGCTGGATATGTACGAAAACCGTTACAAATTTCACTTAAATTCAAAAATATGGCATCCTCAAACCACCGAAACTAGTATCATAAGTTACAAGGAAGTGATACCTATATTTAAATTATTCGTTTATGGACAAATAATATCGGTTTTGTCGCTTCTTTTCGAATTTATTATAGCGTATTACACCAGACAATCACAGTTTTGAAGCCAACAAAAGTATATATATGTTAAGCGGATCAACTAACTTGAGCGGATCAATTAAACTGACCAATCAGGATGAAGTATTATCAACACGTAAACGGAAGAAATATAATCACATTCGGAAATCACGCTTTCAATAATCCAATTCTAAATGTATTAGTTTGTGATTAATGAGGAAGATTGTAAACAATTTGAGAAAAGCAAAAATAATCCCTTTCCCATCGTACAAACTCTTGTAACTAAAATATCATAATAAATAGTAATTTTAAAAAAATTAGTTTCGCTTCGCACTTTTAATAAGGTGCATTTATACGTCATTTAAGTAAAAATATCGCATTAACCGTAAAAGTTGATTTAAACTTTTTCACTCAAGGGGGTAAATACCGTTGAGAGCTCAAACTGAAGCAGAGAGAAAGGCTATAGTTCAATTATGGATCTAAAAGCTTCTGAACTGCGCTCACAAGCTCCTGGAAACGCAGCAAATGAAAGGATAGTTGGGAAAGAGGGGTGGAATTGGTTAATTGATGTCAATAGATCTCTTGCTTTTATTTTGACCCCCTCCAAATGGGGTAGGCAACCCACTGAATCAGACCTTTAAAGATGGATGATGAGATCATGCGCAGTGACGCCGATGTTTCATCCCCCTTCTCGCTGATGCTGTGGTTGCCTACCCACTTTGTAGCTGTTAAAAATAAATGAAAGAGGTGTATTATTTTCCAATAAATATTGGTGTTGATCACTTGGTCAATTTTAATTGTTTTTCGACCTTTCTATCTTTGGGCCGCGACTTGATCAATTTTAATTATTTTTCGACCTTTCTATCTTTGGGCCGCGACTTGATCAATTTTAATTATTTTTCGACCTTTCTATCTTTAGCCCGCGACTTGATCAATTTTAATTATTTTTCGACCTTTCTATCTTTAGCCCGCGACTTCGTCAATTATAATCATTTTTCGACCTTTCTTTCTTTGGGCCAATCTAATCTAATTTAATCGTTTAAATTAAATTAAATCGTCCCACTAACAATAAATTTTCCTTATTCCCCATTACCATATTTTTAAATAGACCATAATAACGTCATTAGGACATTTTAGACGCCTTTCCCTAGCTGGGCATAATCAAACCATTACTAAACAAATAACTTTCAATGATGCACGCCACGACGATTAACGAAACTTGAACAATTAACCTTTAGATTTAATAAAAGTTCGCCAAAAATAATTGTGGTTATATTTAAAAGGTTGAGAAAGAGAAGTAAAATTATTTGGACGATATACCTAAAAGTGCTTTTTTTCTATTACGTATAATAAGATAATGATTGGAATTTCCTGGCTTCTCGAAAGATCTTTAAATTCCCTGACTTTTTAAAATATCTTAAAATTTCCTGATTTTTTTTTGGTTCATTTTCGAACTCTCTGACATTTCCCTGTTTTCCCTGACCTGTGGCAGCCTTGCTGAGGTTACAAATTGACAGAACTAATTGTCTACTCTTAATTTTGGTTGATTTTAGACAGCTATTTTTCTGAGTTCCAATGTAAATGGCTGGATATGTACGAAAACCGTTACAAATTTCACTTAAATTCAAAAATATGGCATCCTCAAACCACCGAAACTAGTATCATAAGTTACAAGGAAGTGATAACTATATTTAAATTATTCGTTTATGGACAAATAATATCGGTTTTGTCGCTTCTTTTCGAATTTATTATAGCGTATTACACCAGACAATCACAGTTTTGAAGCCAACAAAAGTATATATATGTTAAGCGGATCAACTAACTTGAGCGGATCAATTAAACTGACCAATCAGGATGAAGTATTATCAACACGTAAACGGAAGAAATATAATCACATTCGGAAATCACGCTTTCAATAATCCAATTCTAAATGTATTAGTTTGTGATTAATGAGGAAGATTGTAAACAATTTGAGAAAAGCAAAAATAATCCCTTTCCCATCGTACAAACTCTTGTAACTAAAATATCATAATAAATAGTAATTTTAAAAAAATTAGTTTCGCTTCGCACTTTTAATAAGGTGCATTTATACGTCATTTAAGTAAAAATATCGCATTAACCGTAAAAGTTGATTTAAACTTTTTCACTCAAGGGGGTAAATACCGTTGAGAGCTCAAACTGAAGCAGAGAGAAAGGCTATAGTTCAATTATGGATCTAAAAGGTTCTGAACTGCGCTCACAAGCTCCTGGAAACGCAGCAAATGAAAGGATAGTTGGGAAAGAGGGGTGGAATTGGTTAATTGATGTCAATAGATCTCTTGCTTTTATTTTGACCCCCTCCAAATGGGGTAGGCAACCCACTGAATCAGACCTTTAAAGATGGATGATGAGATCATGCGCAGTGACGCCGATGTTTCATCCCCCTTCTCGCTGATGCTGTGGTTGCCTACCCACTTTGTAGCTGTTAAAAATAAATGAAAGAGGTGTATTATTTTCCAATAAATATTGGTGTTGATCACTTGGTCAATTTTAATTGTTTTTCGACCTTTCTATCTTTGGGCCGCGACTTGATCAATTTTAATTATTTTTCGACCTTTCTATCTTTGGGCCGCGACTTGATCAATTTTAATTATTTTTCGACCTTTCTATCTTTAGCCCGCGACTTGATCAATTTTAATTATTTTTCGACCTTTCTATCTTTAGCCCGCGACTTGGTCAATTATAATCATTTTTCGACCTTTCTTTCTTTGGGCCAATCTAATCTAATTTAATCGTTTAAATTAAATTAAATCGTCCCACTAACAATAAATTTTCCTTATTCCCCATTACCATATTTTTAAATAGACCATAATAACGTCATTAGGACATTTTAGACGCCTTTCCCTAGCTGGGCATAATCAAACCATTACTAAACAAATAACTTTCAATGATGCACGCCACGACGATTAACGAAACTTGAACAATTAACCTTTAGATTTAATAAAAGTTCGCCAAAAATAATTGTGGTTATATTTAAAAGGTTGAGAAAGAGAAGTAAAATTATTTGGACGATATACCTAAAAGTGCTTTTTTTCTATTACGTATAATAAAATATGCCCCAGGTCAAATTTTTGACAATATTGGAATAAATTGTTTTAGAAAAGCTTTTTTAAAGTTATATATCAAAAATATGTCTTTGAATTTCGCTAGCGACCGACATCCAACCAAATTATCTCAATGTGCGAGGCGCGTTAGTTTCTAAAATTTCAGATTTAAGATTAGCGCAAATATAGCTATTAATTAATCGAATTTTAGTGTAATGGAGTTTAATATTTGTTTGTAATTTTTTTACTGTTATTTGAAATATCTCTCACTACAAGGCTCAAAAAATTTACGCGTGTTCTTTGTAAAATACAATCGGAAGAAACAAACTTACGCGAATTACGTTACTTATGGCGGGAGTAAAGTCGGAGAATATTGATTAAATAGAAATGCGTTGCTGAAATACATCAAAATTAAATATCACAGCGCATAAGTTAATCGGGTTTTAACCACACAAGATCTACGCGTTGGAATTTCTTCTAGATAGATTATATTTAAAATGTAGTCTGATATTTTTCGAAATCGAACGTTAATAGTTGGTATATTGGATGTAAGTATCAATTGGGTTTTAATAAAGTTTTTTTTCATTCGTTATAATTAATATTTTTAAATAGTTATCTAAATTCGCGACAGTCCTCAACAAAATCTTCATAAATTTTCTAAATATTTTGGTCGAAATTTTAAGAGGTATATATGTCAAAAATATTTTTGGAAAAATAGCTCTTAAAGGACATAACACTGTTCATTGTGACCACTGAAAATTGAAAATCTTATTTAAGAAATATAGGAAAATTCTTTGCAAAATATAAGAAGAATTTTACGTAAAATATAAAATAAAATAGGAAGAAATAAGTCTAAAATAATGATAAAATAGGAAAATAATTAAAAGTAGGAACCATGTTTATTATTACATCACAACTTTCGCCACCGGTTTAAACATGGTATTAATATGATTCATTTGCTTAAATAGTATGGAATTTTACAGACTATTTTAACTGGAAAATGTACAGTTAAGCTAAAATAACCTTATACAGCCACAGCTGACAGTATGATTTAGAACTTTACCCTTAACTAGAGATTTTGAGTAGAAATATAGGAGATTATAGGAATTGCCATTAAATTATAGGAGAAAATAGGAAGGAGGTGAAAATATAGGAAAAAATAGGAAATATAGGAAAAGTGGTCACCCTGTTTTTGATGTTAATAGCTGGGGCAGCCCATCGAGAAATCACCCCCAGAAGGAGTCGTATGGCAAGCAAAATAATTTTAGACCGTTTTCGTCCCGCCTAACGAGCCGCGCGCCCTCAAGCGTGTGTCTCTGGAGTCCTAAATATGACTGCGTCGAAGAGAGTCAACAAAATTAATAATAGAGGTCACGTCCCAACCGCTGTTTATTAACCACTTCTCAAACTTTATATTTTTTTTTTTTTTTTTTTTTTTTTTTTTTTGATTAGGAAACCTACGGAAAGTTATTCTTTTCACTTCTCGCCACGAAAGTAAAAGTAAAAATTTGCGCCCAGTCGTTCACGGGAGAGCTGAGAGACGCGACGTCATACGCCGATACGTTACGCCGCTACCTAGGGAAAAAACTCTGCGCGCTGCCGTCGAAACACGCTCACGCCCCTGCCGGGTTTTGTATTCGCGGCGTCTAAGTCTAACCCGACGTACATATGGTAGCTGACATCTTGTCCTAAATTATCGTTTCTTTGAGGTGTTTAACGGTGGCGCTACGCTCGTTATACGGGACCGTTTTGGGAAAAAAAATCAATAGAGACTTTTGCTTGCCTTACGACTCCTTCTGGGGGTGATTTCTCGATGGGCAGCCGCACTTGATTCAGTCAGATCTCTACATTTTTACCATTGCCCTTTAAACCCAATTAAAATTAATTTCTTCATTTTTGATGTTAATAGCTGCGGCAGCCGCACTTGTTTCAGTCAAATTTCTACATTTTTACCATTGCCCATTTATTAATACCTCCGGCAGCCCCAAAGCGAGACACTGAAATCTTTACATTTTTCCCATTGCCCTTTAAACCCAATTAAAATAAATTTTTTCATCATTTTTGATGTTACCTCCGACAGCCGCAGTGAAATCTTTATATTTTCCCCATTGCCCTTTAAACCAAATTTAAATTAATTTTTTCATCAATTTTGATATTAATACCTCCGACAGCCGCAGTGAAATCTTTATATTTTCCCCATTGCCCTTTAAACCAAATTTAAATAAATTTTTTCATCAATTTTGATGTTAATACCTCCGACAGCCGCAGTGAAATCTTCGTAATTTTCCATTACCCTTTAAACTAAATTCCAATTAATTTTTTCATTATTTTTGATGTTAATACCTTCCTTATTGCCGTTCGGAATGGCACGTCGTTCGGAATTTCACTCATTTTTAAAAAGGAGAGTACTTTTAAGGCGGAGAAATTGAAACTTAATGTTATTCTATGGGATTTAGATTTTTTGTAAGAGACTTACCTTTCAGATTTATTTTCTAATGATTCCTGATATTTTTCGGGCTTTATTTTAAGACTAATTTTAGGATTTTACACCGATATGTTTGGCCACAATCTATCTATAAAAACGGCAAAAATATGAAGGAGGAGAAATTAAGTCATTAGCGTTCAATACCCATATCCTCCAAACCTAGCGCGCTCGTGCGCGTGAATTTAAAAAGCTAAAGCATAAACTCCTATCACGCGCTTCGGCTGCGCTTGCGCTATAGACGCCTTGGCAAAGAAAAAAATTAACATGTGTTTGAGAGAATAAATGGGAAATTAAAACTCCCCCAAATCACGGCGCGAAAAAGCACTAAAATGTAGGGGGAAAAGTCGATGGGAGAAACAAATTCTTGTCTAAAGTTTTAAATTTACGCTCCAGCTTCCTGATTTTTTAACCACATCTAATTAAGTATGTACGGATAATTTACAAATGAATTCCAAGCCCTTGAGAATTACAGATTTGGCGTTAATAATTGTTGAATCTAGCGAACCTATTATTTTTCTTTACTGACGGAGCTTTTTGCGGTTTTCACCTATTGCGCGGGGTTCTTTTTAAATCTAAAGCCTTGATCCATTAACACAGGCACTGCAGTCACGCTGTAGATGCTATTTATAAACTCATATTCTAATTTCACCCTCTGATTTGATTTTTATTCTATGACAATATACTATTTTACTCAAAAACAAGTGTTAAAATTAATAAAGTTGCAATTGTGAGAATTGATAAGAGAGAAATTACTAAATTTTGAAGCCGGGTAATAGGCCTTATTATAAAATAATCTTGGAAACGAATAAAAGAACCGTTAAAAAGCACCCGTTTGTATTGAAGATGGTCCCTTTTTTCAAGGCTGGTACAAAGTGTAGGATTTTCTATACTTTTTCCAACCTAGAACCCGTTTATATGGAAGATGGTACATTTTTTCAAGGTTGAAACGTAGTCAGAATTTATGTTATCGTCTATTCGGGACAACTCTGTTTTCAAACCACTCTTCCCTGTTTCGGCGCGAAAATCTAAATACGGCGGTCTTCTCTTGTCTTTTCGTAGGATACAGTTGTCTAAAAATTTTGAGAGCTCTATGATGGGTATTTATTTCCTAGTAGTACATCACATTCTTGTACACTAACTTGTAAGAAATCCCTTAATATTTTCGTACAGAATAGCATTGTGGAATGAGAGTCCCCAAATAATTTGAGATTCTCTTTAAATTTAAAACATTCACCACCATCTTAACCTATGATAATAACGTATCAATATGTTGTAAAAAATATATTTATAAAACCATACCAATATAAGATTGCCCCGAACAACATTTTTTCCAAACCTAGTTATTTAATCTAATCTAGGGTTGTAAGGCGAAATATTTCCCTAACCAGATTTCGTAATTTTAGGGTGATACATTTAAATTAAAAATTAATTATCAATGTAAGGTGGTAGCCTGTAAGTTGTGAAATTTTGGAAGAGAAGTTTTTTTGCCGTTTTCAAAACGCCATACATAGTTATTTAACTATAATGAGAGTAGATTAAAACTAATCTATTATCATTATAGTTAAATACCTATGTATGACATTTGGAAAATGGCAGGAAAACTTCTCTCCCAAAAATTCAAAACTTTTAATGATTGAAGCACCAAATTGTACGCGGTAAAGCTTTGCACACGCTACAGTCTTACGTTGATATTTAATTTTTACCTCCCCGAGTGAACTAGTTCACGGGGAGGTATTACGTTCGTCGTGTCAGTCTGTGTGTGTGTTTGTGGCTTCCGGTGTACACAATTTCCGGTGTAACCGGATATCACGTGACCGAGCTCGTGGAGCCAAAAGTCTAGAGACATTATCATACCCGCTTATCGTTCAATTCCGTTTAACGGGAATTACCTCCTTTAAGCGTGGCTGCCACATTAAGTTTCAAGTGTCGTGCAATGATATGCAACAGGACGTCTCCAATTGCATATTATCACCTTCCACCATCCACTTTACGGTCAAACCTCGATGTTGGACAGTTGAAGGCGATTATAGGCAATGGGACGTCTCCCACTGTTATAATCACCTCCGACCATCCACACACCAAGGTCCAACCTCCAGTTTCCGATCTCAGCGGGCCATACTAGCGAGGCGTCCCTCACTAATATGGTCCACGTCAACCATCCACTCTCCAAACATCGCCCCCCAAGGGTAAATTGACCGACACGTGAACACTCAATGCAGGAACCTTTGAGCTTTGATAAGGTGGGGTGTCCACCAGATCTTACCACAATCGGATACTATATAATGGCATTCGATTCGCTTTTATAGTCTCTTTGGAAGCGTAAAGTGTAAAGTTGCCTTATGCCGGGATATCTTTTGGTGAATTGAAACGTAATATTAATTTAAAATGTAATTAAAAATATTACAATTGTTTCACTTAATTTAATTTATAATTTAGTTGAAAATTAAATTTAAAATTGGAGATAGTTTAGAAGATATTTAAGAAATAGTCCAAAATTTAAAGAAAAATGAGCGTTATGATACCAGCTAGAGTTGGCAGCACGCGCTAAGCTATTTTCCATATACCATTTAGTTCAAAAAGCATAGGTATAACGGTACTCTAGGCTTAGGCTTCCTGCAAACTCAGGGTGGATTGAAAATCTAATACAAGTTTTATACAAATGTCTATACTCTTGTATATAATTTTGATAGATTGATTTAATTTTTTAGCTTAGCCACCGTTGTTAAAATTGTAGGTGTTTCTTTTATCATGGGATTGAATTTTTTAATTAGTTTATCGTTTCTCGGCGCATATATAAGCGCGAAATACTGATTCGGCCGTCATTTAATTGCGTATCTATAGACCGAGTATCACAAAAAACCGAAATTTTACGCCATAAGCCTTGTTTATATATCATTTAGTCCAAAAAGCAAAGGTATAACGGGCAGTATAGGCTAAGGCTTGCTGCAAACTTGGGGTGGATTGAAGAATCTAAATAAATGTACGTTTACACGGGCATCCAAGATAGAAATGATATAAGATTTAAAGCTGAGGCGGATTGATACAAAATGTTAAACCTCTTAAGAAAAATGATAGTGGTGAAAACTCTCCTTGAACAAAAGTACAGTAGGTTTCCCGTGTTAAAAAAACAAAAATTTTGAAGAAAAAATGGACATCTGATGTAGGAGAAAAAAATAGGCTTCAGTTTTCTCCACTATAAAACCAAGAAACATTTCCGATTTTTTTCATAATCGAAATAAGCCGTGTACAGTGATCTTCGAGACGAGACGAGGCCAGACCAGACGAAAGAGAGCTATAATGACTTAAGGGAGATAATCAACCAGCATAGAATGTTATCACCATTTGAAGTCAACAGAGCAGCGACATGGTTTTCATTTATCACAAGAAAGAGACGGCCCGGCTACGAAGAATTGAAACGTGCAAGCAGTTAGTGTTTTCGGACTCGACATATGAGATACCTACAGTCAGTAAAAGCTCGGCAGTTCTTCATACGGCCTCGTAATTGTAAACCTAAAAGGAGCTATTCTAACGGTATGGAAATTAGTCTACTTTCAGTCTTTTAAGATATTTTTTTATCATAGGAGTGGAAGCTAACGTCTTGTAACCGGTTTGGAGAATAACCTCTCAACCAGCTCAATCCTTGGATTCTTCCAATGACTGGGATCACTTGTATGATGAAAATATCAGTAATGGCCCTCTGTTAGCACGTCAAATCAAGAATTTCAGACAAATTGTACCGGAAGTAATTACCAATCATCTACCGACAATGGATTGTAAATGGAACATTCAGTCTACAATATTCCTTGGTTTGTCGAAGAGGAACTTGCTACCATATCTTCGTCGATTTCATTCCTTGTCTTCCTTGCCATCCCAGACTAAATTCTTCGTCTTTATCAAATCAGTGGATTTTCAAAGATAATCACACAGTACAGCCTATACTCAAGTGTAAATTTATATTACAAGAACTTGTATTTTACATTTTTACTTATAAAATAAACATTTCATTTGGTGTGTCTATTAAGAAATCTATGCCCTGCCACATATAATTATGGGTAATGCAGGACATTTCATTTGGTGTGTGTATTAAAAAGTCTACGACCTGCCGCATATAATTATGGGTAACGCAGGACACACTTTTGCATTCTCTGAATCCTTGAGGTTAAGGGAAAATACTTATACACCGTAACCTAGATGGGAAATAGAGAAGTGTGATTGAAATGCACGCTGTTTCTTCTACTCTTCCAATACTCCACATTTCTTTTCATCTTTTATTTTAGGTTAGGTTAGGTTATGTTACCTAAACGTCAGGGTCGGGGAGGTTATATTTTGGTTTCCCAACTTGTTTACTTAAAAACTAATCACCCTAAAATTATGAAACTTGGTTAGGGAGATAAAATAAACTAATTTGCAAAACATATATTTTAGTTGTGGCTTTTAAAACTCATTAAAGACCTGAAAAGGGCAAAACTCTTCAAATTTGGTCAGTTTCCCCCCTTTGAGACGTGCATCAGTTTGGGGGAGTTTTGTAAATCTCGAGAATTCATTTATTAGCGATTTTCGGCCGATTGCCGAGGCTTCTATAGCGCGAGCGCAGCCGAAACGCGTGATCGAGGAGGCTACGGCTAGAGAAAACCTAAGCCTAATTTGTCAAATAAGGCTTAGGTTTTTGCCCACTCAATTTCTCCGCTTTAATTTTTCGTCCGTTTTCATAAATAGATTGTGGGCCAACTAATTGGTGTAAAATTATGAAATTAGTCTCAAAATAAAGCTTGAAACTTAATTCATACCACACGGAAAATTCAAGTCTGAAAAATATCTGAAAGTATTAGAAAATAAATCTGAAAGGTAAGCCACTTTCAAAAAACCAAATCGCATAGAATAACATTACGAATTGGCCATGACCGAAACTGGTAAAAAAGTCAATTATGGGTCAACTTCAAAATTAATTTTAAAATACTTAGACTAAATATTTTTTAATGAAACTTGAAAAGTTCAACATTCGAACCTTGGTCGACCATTTAAAAGTGATTATAACTGTAACATATAATTCCTCTTTTAGTTCTGCGATGCAAGGGATTTAGATTTTTTGAAAGAGACTTACCTTTCAGATTTATTTTCTAATGCTTCCAGATATTTTTCGGGCTTTAATTTAAAATTAATTTCATAATTTTACACCAATAAGTTTGGCCACAGTCTATTTATAAAAACGGCAAAAGTATGAAGGAGGAGAAATTAGGTCATTAGCGTCCAAATAAAGCGCGCTCCTGCGCGTGATCATGGACAAAATAACACAGGGACGATTCACACCTTATCACTGAACACTATACCATCTGAAAAAGGTTGGGTCAATGTTTCCCCTGTATGAGCGCTTCACCTCTAGAAGCTTACTGGGGCAAAACGGATAGAGAGTGCCGCCATCTAGTTCGGTAAAAACGCGTATTTCCATTTCATTGACGAATTTTTTTTATATATCGTATGCTTTTAACGCATGGTTAACCTCGAGCAGTTACACATGAGTTACAGCAGTAAATAAGTTATAGGGATAATTTAAAGTCGGTAAGTAGTTTTTTGTGGAAATGAACTAATGAAATATTGACTTTTTGATGTGTTAATACGTCTTTCTATTTATTTCATATTGTAGCAATATTTACCTTTTAAACATCTTAACTGTTAGTGGTTAAGATGAAGAAAAAAACTTTGCGTTTACCAGCCATCAAGAACGATCAGATAAGGAGAGGAAAAGTGGGAGCGGCGCGGCTCCTACTGCGTCGGCCTAAACTCCCACTCTGGGAGAACGGGGGACAGACGGGGGTAGAGATGCTTCGTGGTAAATTGTTGTCACGTGGGTAAAACGAATCCTTTATGAGACGCGCTAGCTAGCGACCACGTGACAACAGTTTCCCTCGAGAATTTCCTATCCCCCTTTCCACCCGAGTGGGAGGTTGGCTCTTCTCTCTCTAACTCAACGCAGCCCCACTTTTACTCTCCTTATCTGATCCTTCTTGCAGCCATGTAGGAGCGATTCAAGATATAACTACAAAGGTTTACCCCCATTTTGCCCAAAACATTTGGCCCAATTCCCATTTCGCCCAATCTCAAATAATCTAACCTAACCCTACCAAACCTAACAATTGGGCGAAATGGGAATAGATAATTTTGGGCGAAATGGGAACACACCGCTACAAAGACTACATGAAGGGTGTATTTTTCATCCCATTCCCAAAACCGAAGACCAGATTTGAGAAATGCCAAAAATGGATAAATTGATTATCGAGGGAAGATTTCCCAATAACACGAGTAAATAGTGATACATACATATGTTCAAACCATTTTGTTGGAAAAAAAGGACCCACCAAGATGTACCCCGACCCTATTTACAACCATTCCGTAAGTTATATCAACATCTCCTATATTTTTGGTTATATCTCTCTTAGTTACCAAAATATTGTGTACTAAAATGCAATTTATATATTAGGAATACGTATCAATCTTGAAAACTCCGGCAACAATAGTTCCAGATAATTCACGCGCTACCGAGTCAGAAGAAAAAATCATTCCCATTCAGCATTTATCAAGTATTTTCAAGAAGACTTCCATTCAGAAAATTAATGTCGTAGGCCTAGTCCCAAAACCATTGGATGATCTAGAAACAATGAGTGTTGAATGTCTATTGCGGATTTTAAACCACCACTAAATTGGGCTGTCTTTCAAGGGAAAGACTGCCATAAGATTTTCAGGTTAAAGGAAGGAACCGACAAGGTGGAACTTGCCATTAAACTTGATGCAGAATCGACAGCTTCATACGATGTACGAGCGGAAAAGCTGAGCAATGCTGACTTGCTTGGAAACCTCCCAACTAAAATCAGTATGTAAGGGAGCAGACTTATTTTACTTACCTTTAATATTTCTTTTGTTGTTAGGCCTACTTCATACACTGTAAAATTACCTTTATTAGACTACTCAAGACACCCTAAATTTAATTATTTTGATAAGCTCCATTGCGCATCCCGACCTGTTTCAATATTACTTAACAAATAATAATAAGTTACCTGTTTCTGTTAATCACTAAACACATTTGTTTATTCTAAAAAAATTGTTATCAAAAATATAATTCTATAAAAACCTTGTTTTCGGAAATATCATGACCCCGATCTTTTTTTGTAAACCCCTTCCGGTTAACGGCGCATGCGCCATAGATCTTGTGCGACATAAAAAGGAGTTACGCCGGTAACCGGGGGAAGAGTAACATTTTTGTCTGGGACCGTGAAAAGTTAACGCTATGAAGACTATGTAAACTTTATTCTAAAAGTCAGGATAATAAAACGTGATATCTAAGTTATACGATAGCCGCTTAACTCGTTTTTACTTGCTGCCTACTAATTAGATGACAATGGCTTTAAGAACATTGGTAAGTGTTTATCTTTAATTGTCCCAACTCTTCAAGTTAAGCGTTATAGCCATCGGCATCCCGGCCAGGGTTAAGATCTCCCTGAATCCGTTATAAGTAGTTTAAAAATTCTTAATGATTTAGTTACGTTCCTAAACTCTTGTAAGTTGTGCCCGGGAAATGGGGAGGAGAAGTTTCTAACAATACATGAAAGTCGAACTGATAAAATAGGAATTTTAAGTGAATTAACTGGTGGTTTACACAGTCTTCTGCTTTTTAACGATGAAAGAAAAAGTAAATGCTTTTTTTGTGCTAGGCAAAGGTTAAGTTTGCAGGGGACCTTCAGCAAGAACAAAAAGAAAACCGAAACCAGTACTACACAATTGACAACTTATTCAAACACTAAAGAACACCAAATGTCCCGAAGCCAAATTGAAAACTAAAATAAGGAGAATACGAGCGAACATGGTTAAGCAAATTAAGCAGCGAGGGGAAGTATTAGATGAACAAGACGATGGTTATTTAATGGAGATATTGGAAAAAAGTGTTGATTCTGGTTTGGACAAAAATAACCCGGATATTTCTAAACTTTTCTTGAGAACACAACTAAAAATGCTGAAAGAAAACCACAAAAATAGAAAAAGATGGCATCCACTGATAATTCAGTGGTGTTTATTTATGTACGCAAAGTCACCAGCCTTCTACAAGACCTTGAACGAATCTGGCGTTTTATTACTACCATCCAAAAGCACTCGGACAATCTGGAGACAACACCGGGCTTTTACGACGAAGTATTTCTGAAGATGAAAAAAGATTTTGAAACTATAAAAACAGAGGAACATCAAGAATACTTCATAATTGCCATGGATGAAATTAAGGTGGAAGAAGATTTTTTATACAAAGTTGACACCTGTCATATTATTGGTTATACCCATTTGAGTAACACAGAGGTCCAACTTTCTCAATATAAATCTGAACTTTATAAAGACAAACCTGTGGCATCACACATTCTTCAGTTCATGATTAGGGGCGTGACAAATGGTTTCAAGAGGCCATTTGCGCATTTTGCTACAAATTCTTTAAAAGCTGAAAATCTTGATTCGCTATTGTGGGAAGCTGTCCAAAAGTTTGAACTCTCTGGCTTTCAGATATTAGGAGTTGTGGGTGACGGAGCAAGTACGAACAGAAAATGTTTCAACTTGAATTGTAAAGATCAGGAATTTAAATCCACAAATCCTTTTGAACGAGAAAGGTCTATATTTTTTATTTGTGACGTACCACATCTTATAAAGACAGTCCGAAATTGCCTAGCAAACAGTCGAGAGGGCTGTAACAACCGATTAATGAAAGTGAATGGAGAAACTTTAAAATGGGCAACCATTAGAGACCTCTATAATTTGGACATGAATAGGCCTGGCAATTTTAGGAAACTTAAACAAATTAACATCAGACCACATAATCTCGAAAATAGCATGAAAGTCAAGTATGCAACTCAAGTATTGAGCCAATCAGTGGCCAATGCTTTGAAATCAGAATATGGTGACGAATGTAAGGAGCTGGTTCGCTTCGTGGAAATATTCAACAAATGGTTTGATATCATGAATGTTGGTCAGCTTTGTAAGGGATACCGCACTAGAAATCCAAATGCATACCCTTTTGGGGATATAAATGACTCGAGACTAGATGTAAGATAATTTATGAAACTTATTTTTACTCTACTTAATATTTGATATTATGTCATTTAGTGGTTGAAAAAAGATTTTTCTGGGATACCTGGACGAATGGGAAGAGTCTGTTAAATCTTTAGATGTGAAAAAAGAATATAAAAAGATGCTTCTTAGTCAAGAAACCTTGTCCGGTCTTCGTCAAACAAGTATAAAAAGATATGAAAGTTCACCCTTACAAGCTCAATCATTAACTACTCTAATTTTCCAGCTAATGCGGTATTGGAGATAATACCCTTTTTGCTAAACAAAGGCGCAAAATTTGTTCTAACTGCGCACTTGAATCAGGATCCAATAGAACAACTCTTTAGCAGGCACCGACAAGCTTGTGAATCTGGATCCAAACCAACAGTATACCAATTTTTCCCGAAATACCCAGAGACTTCGCAAATTGGAGGAAGGGAACATTATGTTAAAATCTACAGGTGGAAATACTGAAAGCAATAACTAATATAGCAAAAACATTACGCATCTACTTAATAAATTGTACAGTTTTAATATTTGCACCTTAATCAAGTGTTTTTTTTTTTCACATATTGCCTGGAGTGATACCCTTTCCACTTAATGTAAGCATACTATTAGTAGGCCCGTGCGAGTACTCGTTTATCATTGAGTAAAGATGAGTCGAAGCCCAAAAAAAAAAAAAAAAAAAAAGGCTCGCACAGCCTTAACTAATTGATGAGACGTAACTAATTCATGCATCATAGTTTATTTAATCAAAATGTTGTGCTTGTAGCTCAATTGCATTTTAAGTTTATAACCGTTGCTTTGTAAGTCCAAAAAAGGATAGCCCTAATTAGAATTATTGTCAAAACTGCTCATAAAGAAATTAAACAATAGATTTCAGGATCGGGGACCTAGGCTTAAGATTTAAGAATCAAATAACTTCGAGAAAAATTGAAATAACAGAGGCTGACAGCCTTTAATAATTGTATTTCAAAATGTTTAATTACTAGTAAATCCATAATTACAATGACGATATTTTTGACGATTTATCTTTGATATTGATATTAATAATGTTATAGAATAGATCCGGTTATTTCACCGTCCTTCCCGACGCGACTTTACACACGTTTATCAGTAGAAACTTAAAGAGGACTTCCTCGAACTTGTCTGGGCGAAATTAAACAGAAGAGTCCTATTTTCGTCACGGGGTCAGACGCTCTTATACTTAGGCATAAAAAATATATGGGCAGCCAAAAAACAACTAGAAGCGCCCCCCACGTGTCTTGTGAATTTTCGCGGGAAAAATTGTTTGAGCAGACGACACAATCATTAGAGTAACACAAGTTTTCTGAATGGGACGGACGGACGTTACCTTAAGTCGGACGAAACCGTTACATCCGCCCGGCCAAAAAGATTGTGTCGTATGCCGTGCAAAAATTTACTTCTTTTCTTCTCTTTCTTTCTTCCGACGTTCTTGTCGTCGGGTGAGTCTTTCTTTGCTTTTTTTCTTCCGGGGCCAAGGACAGTCGCTCTCATGGTGTGCGTCTAACTTGCTTCTACGGCAGAGAAGTGTCCTATCCGGATTCATTCCTTTGTGTCTAATAACGGGAACGGGAGCCTGCGCTGCAGAGTTGATTGGAGGCGGTGAGCTCCTCTGAATAGCGACTGATGCACCCGGAACCTGACTTCCGGATGCAGCAGGCGCTGGTCCTCTACCTGCCTGTACCGACAGGTCAGCTATAACGTTCTGAGGCATTACTTCTCTTCCACGACCTCGACCTCTTCCTGGTGAACGGATTCTTTCCAGATTGGCTATCATCTCTGCTCTATCTTCTTCATAGGTTTTTGGCCCGAACACGACACTCGTGTTAATGTTGATGTATGTCTGGATTGGTTCTCTCCCTTCTTCTCTTTGTCTGAATTCATAGACGCTAAGATTTTTAATCTTCTGGTCTCTTAGAAAACGCAAAATGTCCGGTTTGGATCGTAAGCGTTTATAGGGAAGCTCGGGTGGAGGATAAGAATAGATATCCAATATAGGTTCTACGGTACGGAATTTTTCTTTTCGAATTACTACTTCCCTTCTCCATCCTTTTCGGAATGGATTTCTGAACCGACTAGGATTAATCAGGACAGAGAAGTCACTCTGTTACTCAGAGTATGATTCTGACGATTTATCAGAAACACCTGATGATGTAGATGTGCACTGTCTATCATCAAAAGACTGAGGTCTTTCGTGCGGAAAGTTTAACTTAAGTTCCCGTGGAGGATCGGAGAATAATTCGAATATTTCCGGTTCGGATTCGTCTGGTAAATCAGACACTTCTGGAAACGATTCTTGAGCTTCTTCCGTGGAGAAATGCGAAGGTACTTCTGAAAAAACTGGTTCCTCCTGATTATTGACATCTGCTGTGGAGTCATGGGCGGACGTCTCCGCCTGTACTTCTTGCGTAGAGGTCACCGAGACAGGATCAGAGATCACTGAATCAGGATGGGCAGGAGGGATCTCAACCGCTGAAGTGTCAATATCGCTTGTACTCACTCCTGTATCTATAAAACGACGACAATCGCTGGAATTGCTGGAAGACGTTGAACCTTGTTTGCATCCAACCCTGCAGTGGTTGAATGCTCCTCGGTGTCAGCATTGCTCGTGCCCGCACAGACTTTCCTGTTCGTCCAGTATACTTTTAAGTGAGCGATATTTTCTGTACCAGCATTTGCTCCTGTTTCTGGATTTTGCAATTTGTATCGTAGACGATCGATCTTTTTCACAATTTTGAAGGGACCTTCCCATTTCGGACATAGCTTGGCTGCCAGATGGTTTGTAGGTAGGTCAACGGTTTGCAACACAGCGTTTCCCAGTTTAGCGTGTGTCAAAACAGCGGTGGCTCAGAACAGCGATTGTCAAAATAAACTCTCATAACAGCGGTAGTCAAAATAGCAATTTCAAAATGGCGAATATCAAAACAGCGCTTTCTCATAAAAACGGTTTCTCCGATCAGCGCTTTCACTTAAAAACGGTTTCTCATTACGGGTCTCTTTGCATCGTTTTATTATCTATATAACGTACAACTGGACCGTTGCCCTTATTTATGGCAGCGGCTCCATGACCAGATCTATCACTCCTTGTTGAAAATTGTCAACAACCCATATAGAGGTGGAGTGACAGTCCTTTGCCAGTTTGAATCCACGATTGTACTCTAAAAATTAAGAGGATTTCTTGTCTTGAACGGTAACCTAACTTAACCGTACCGTTCCATAGCCACGCCGTCTTTAAAATAAAGCTCGGGTTATAAATCCATGTCGTATTTATAACACAAACCTTTTGATCTAAAATTTTCTAAAGTAAAATACTTTTTCCTAAAAAATAGATACACGAAACCAATTTATTCTTGTTGCGCGGGTAAAATTCATTTAAAAACTATTAATTCCACAAGGAGACAATAACGTCGTTTTAAATATGCGGATCCGCTGATATGATAGTTATTTTGAATTCCTGCTGTTAAGGTAATCGCTAATTTGGAAATCCGCTCTCATGATAAAGCTGTTTTGCATGAACGCTTTTTTGATAACGCTGTTTTGAGAATCGCTAATATAGGAAAGCGCTATACTACCTACATAACTGCCAGATTACTCGCTGCATGTGACAGAGGATGTGTTTGCTTCCACACGAGTGTGCCCACTTGAAACTCTACTCCTTCTCTATTCCGATCGTAGTATCGTTTTGATGTAACTTCGCCTTTTTAGCAAACTTGCGAGATAAGGCGAGTTGTTTTGCTAGAGAATCCAGAGCAGAGGATCGTTCTGTGAAATCGGCGAGTGGCATGCCTACGTCAAGGTCCCAAGGAAGTCTCGGTTCCCTTCCAGTGTTAAAATAGAATGGAGATCGTCCTGTTGTACCATGTGGAGTGGAGTTTATCGCGAACTGGATAAATGGAAGATTTTCATCCCACCTTCGATGATCGTGACCTACGAACATTGATATCAGTTCTCCCAGGACACGATTCACTCGTTCGACTAAATTCGATTGTGGATGATACGGTGTGATGTATCGTGGTCGAATATGGAAAATCTTCAAAACGTCCTTCCACAATTGGCTTACAAATTGAGTTCCGTTGTCGCTTACGATGGTCTTCGGACAACCATATCGAATTATCATGGAAACTAACTTCTTTGCACAGGTTTTAGCTGTTATGTCCCTGAGCGGGTAGAGTTCGACGTACTTGGTGGCATAATCTGTGAAAACCAGGAGGTACTTATACTTTCGTCGGCTGACCGGAAGTGGACCCATGATGTCCACTCCTAGGAGGTCAAAAGGTTCGGATAGAGCCGTCGGTTGCATTAGACCTGGTTTCTTCCTATTCCGGGCCTTGTACATTTGAAAAAGGGTACAGCCACGAACGTAATCTACGACGTCCTGTCTACATGAAGGACACCAATATCTCAGAGTAATCCAGTTCAGAGTCTTGTCTCGTCCACGATGTCCTGATAAGGGATGGTCATGGATGAGGCAGATAGCTTCTCTCCTGAATCTCTGAGGTAGATATATTTTTGCTGGATTCTTCCCGACAGCTTGTCTGTACACAATACTGTTCTTCAATTCGAACCTCCGATATCTGATCGGTTCATCGGCCATCAATTGACGTACAATGGGATTGATCTGACGATCCTCTCGTTGAGCTTTCCGAATGTGCTCCAAAGTAAAAGCGTGGTACATCGTGTGGTTTTCTGGTTGTGAGAGAACTTCTTCAGTCCCTGATGTACCATATGACGATTCGGTTGCCGTGTAGCTTCGCTGGTTATTGGTGATGATGAGGTCGATCCGTTCATGTCCATATCCATGTCCATGAGAGAGGCAGGAGCATCAGCAACCCTATTTTCAACACCTTTCTTATGAATAACCTTGAAGTCGTACGTCTGTAGATACATAGCCCATCTGACGAGTCTTGATATTTTGTTATTTTGTCCATGGCGTGATTTTAAAAAGCCATATAAAACCTAAGCCTAATTTGTCAAATTAGATTCGCCAAAAACCTAAGCCTATTTCTCCGCCTTGTTGTTCCCTCCGTTTTCATGAATAGATTGTGGGCCAACTAATCTGTGTATTATTATGAAATTAGTCTTAAAATAAAGCTCGAATCTTAATTCATACCACACGGAAAATCCAAGTTTTAAAAATATCCGGAAGTATTAGAAATTAAACCTGAAAGGTAAGCCACTTTCAAAAAACCAAACATTACGAATTTGGCCATGCGCGAAACCAGCTAAGTACCAAAAAAGGATCAACTTCAGAATTAATTTTAAAATACTTAGACTTAATATTTTTAAATGAAACTTGAAAAGTTCAACATTCGAGCCTTGCTCTACCATTTAAAATTGGTTTTAACGGTAACAAATAATTCCTCTTTTAGTTCTGCGATGCACGGGACCTGTCCTCAATGGGGAAATGGAGCGTTCTGATTGGCTAAAGGTCGAATTTGTGAAATAACATTACAGATGATGATGGGCCCATAACATTGAACGCTATCGCGTTCATAGAATTGGAAACGCGCCGTTATATCTATTCTTTATTAAGTCATTTTATTCTTGGACACCCTGTGAATGCGCTTTTTTATCTAATCTTAATTATTAATTTTTACCTTGGATACCCGTGTGAACGCGTTTTTTTATCTAATATTTTTTGCCATTTTTTAGACACCTGTGAATGCGCCTTTATATAAAATCTCTATTTTTACATTTGATACCCGTGTGAACACGCCTTTGTAACTTATCTTGATTGCCATTTTATCTTGGATACTCGTGTCAACACGCCTTTATATCTAATATTTAGTAAGTCATTTTATCTTGGACACCCGTGAAAACGCGCCTTTTAGCTAATCGATCTATAAGAAAATATTGAATATCTTCGAAAATATCTTTTATATATATTAAATTTAATTTTCAGGAACATCGTGTTTTAGGTATCTTTAATTTTAATTTAAATGATAATTTCGTTTCAATTATTAAAATATATAACCTCAGAAGGCTAAAATAGACTCGACATCCAAAAGATACTATATAAGGTGTTCGTGGATCTATTTTAAATAACAAGCGAGTGACGGTAGATGCGTAGCTTTAAATTAGAATTTTAATGAAAATTCAAGCGCCGAGTATGATAACGTTTTCTTCCAATGACGTAATTGCGAACACCGCGAACGATGGACACACACGGACACACACACACCCACACACATACATACACGATCAGGACAGAACGTCTCCGTGAACTAAAGTTCACTAGGAGAGGTAATTAAAGTCCACTTATTTTAAAATTCCTGTTTTTCTTTAAAGCCAGAGAATAATCATAAATTCTGAAATCATTACGTTAAATACGATAATTAAGGAAGAAATGTGTTCGTATCATCTCAATAAACCAATCTGAATGCAAATTCCAATTTTTTTTATTAAAAATCGTCATTTTTCCTAAATTTCAAACTTGTCGCTTGTACCATGGTTCATATTTTAGAGGGAGAAAACTTGCATATTAATTTTCAGCACCTTGAAATATACTAGAAACCATGTTCAAAGCTACCCCGCGAAGCAATTTTATATATTAAATTTATTTCTCTCAAACCGTGCGTTAATTAGAAATTATTGGGTGGGGTCAGACAAAATTAGTCTGATTTGCCGTTTGCCCCCACTATGGTTGTAAGAATTACGATTTTATGAAAGTACACGTACAGACCTATCAAATGAGACCGATTCCAGGTTTGTACCTTATGGGTCGATTAATGGTCCCCTTTGGCCGTGACGTAATCAGTCTGATTTGACGTATGCGCCAAATTTTCATGTAACGTCAACGATCGCGCTCCGAGGGCCTTGGAGTGGTCTCAAAGCGACCTCCCAAAGGAAGACGACTTGTCCTTCAGAGTCACTCTTTTCGCGCAGAGGCACCTGGCTTCCGGTGGTTCATGACTTCTATCCTCCATTGAAGATCGGAGTGCTCCGAAATCATTACTCCGTCTCTCAAGCTGAAGTAGCTCGGAGTGCTCCGCAAGAGAGTGAGCAGCCCAATGGAAGACTTTACTTCTTCTCGGGAGTGCTCCTTTTTCCCCAATGGAAGACAAAAAAATATTCAGAGCACTCCCGGGGCGCCATTAGTTTTCTGTAGAAGGGTGTAATGTAAATTGCGCCAAAAGGATGGTACAAGTTTATTTCCACTTCCAAAGAACAGGATTAAATCTAGGAAAAAACTATTGACAGCGAGATTATGGACACTCGCGTATTTAGAGCTTAAGCTTTTGCCACGAATCTCATTGGTTAGTGTACGTTACATCTCCGCCAATGAAAAATTGGTCTTTACCGCGGTTCCCATTTAAAAAACTGGTTCAGGCTGAAATTTCAGCAAGTAAAAATCTGAATTGTTATCCCTACGAGCTAGGGTATAGTTGATCACGCGCTGAAATTTAAACCTGATTCTGAGTGTTCCTCATGGCGGCGTGCAGATTTTAGTACTAGTTAGAAACCTTTTCAGTATAATTAATAAAATTATAATCTTTATAAACGTTTTTGGCAGTGGGATTATATTTATGAAAGTGTTTGAGTTGGTTTAAGCCCAAGAAAATATTACCTCAAACCTTTCCTTTGAATATTTTCGGTACTGTTTTTCAAGCAAGACAAAACCCATACACCATTTTCAAAAGGACGTCCCTTCAAATGGGAAGAGTGAACCAAGCGAACGTAGTTCTTCGGAAATCACAAGGCCTACAATCCCCTCGCTTTTACAGTGATTTTAAAGGCCCGACCCTAAAAGAAATAAATACACTAGCGTGTTGGAGTCCACAAAATATATAATAATTGTGAAAAAACAGGACTTAACAAAAAATTCGGTAGCGAATATATATGGAAAATGTTCCAGAAAAATATGCCTCGGTCATTTCCCGTAAATTTTTCCAAGCGGAAAATTTCTCACTTACAGCCTTATTCATGGATAACCCCTTTTTTATAGTCAATGCGAACGTTAATTTTTTCCTTGTCTTTATATATATATATATATATATATATATATATATATATATATATATATATATATAACCAGGTACAACCTTGTAATGAGTTTCGGAAGCTGGATATTATGATGGATAAAGTGGATCGCCTGGGTAAAGAAATGGTGGAGCGTGGTAAGCAAATGAACGCCGCTATGATGATCAATAAATCGCGAGATGACCGGTTTGAACAGCTATTTTTGGAGATTAAACAGAGTATCGACAGATGGTTAGTTATACAAGCGGGAGATGGCGCACTAAACCAGACAAAAATACAGATCATATCTGAAGCAGAATCGGTAATTTTGAGTTACCCCGATGAGGAGACAGCAATTTTGACTTATCATCCAAAAGTGATGGACAGTCCAACTTTTGGTCGGCATCGTGGCTGCATGTACACTGCAATTCAAACAAGAGGGACAATATCGCGCAACTTGTCTCTTTGGAGAGGTAGCTTACCCCCAAGGTGGAAAAACGTCCAGGTCAGGTGGTGAATGGCCGGATTCATTGCTACAGGTGAAAAACTCGTGAAAAATATCACAGGTTTCGAGTTTAATTCGGTAGTCGTGACACTACACACTTCGGGTCAAAATACTACGCCATGGCAGAGAGAAACGGAGACTGACGGGTATATGATGGAAATGGTGCTGGGTAGTACACGAAGCATAGAATGGCGCAAGATTGATACTAGTGCGGCTAATTATAAACTAGACATTAACGACGGAGACTTACTGGTTCTAGAAGGGGAAGTCCATAAAGTTTGGGAGCGTAGAGTGCCTCCCTCCGGGAGCAAAGATGCGAACATCGGCCTTTCGTTTTTTAACATTGTAAAAACAGTAACTTCGGGAAGAGATGATGGCCATTCACAGGGAGCGAACGGAATCTCGCCTACTCGATCAAAGGGCGCAGGGCGCGGATGGGGGCACAGTCAGCAGGGCCTTCCAATACCCTTGATTGGTACTTCAGGGAGACCTTATAACGCCGGTTTTATAAAACCGAATCTTGTGGCTGCGGTGATTTCGAGTGAGCCTACCCGTCAGCCCATACTTCAGGTTGCAGGACCAAGTGTCCGACTCAGAGTCTCTGTATCGGAAGGATTAGAATGGATAATACGAGAAGCGGAGGAAGCCGAACGACAAAATATTCCCTACATAATGTTAAAAATCCATTATAATATGGTTCGATATTCGGTGCCAAGACTTGTGAACTGGATCGAGAGCTTTAAAAGCAATAAAAGTAAAAGCCACATTTGTTTCAATGAGGTGGATGTCATTCGCGTTCCAAACCCTACAGGCACGCTTGCTTTTGAAGTGAAGTCAGTGAATGAAACAATTCACGAGGAATGTGTAGCGGCTGGGCTGGAGTTCCTATGGGGTGATCACGGGCAGGATGGAGTAGTGGCGGCTATGGCTCGTCAGTTAACTAAGTGGATTGATTGGCAAGGAAGTAACTGAATGGTGCGGGAGACAGGCTAAGATAGGGTAACAGTTTGTAATGGACATAAGGAGGTGACTAGGTTACAGGAGATACCGGTCATTAATCATGTAAATACTGGACAGATGGAAAATAACTTTAATGGCCAGACTGGTGTTGATTTACAGGGCAGCCGCCCATACAGGAGGAATCGGAAAAAACGGGCGAAGAAAGTTAAACGGTCCCTAAAAATTTTTTATGTAAATGTCGACGGCTTGGGCAAAGGTAAATTTGATGATATTAAAAAATCAGCTGTAAATGTAAAGCGGGCGTTAAGTATTATAGGAGTCGTTGAAACTAAACAAAGGAGTAATGTGGAGAAGTGTTTTGAGATTGCAGGGTATGATTGGCTCCACGGCGAACGGGCTAAGGGGTCTGGCGGGGGGCTAAGGGGTCTGGCGGGGGGGGGCTAAGGGGTCTGGCGGGGGGAGGGCTAAGGGGTCTGGCGGGGGGAGGGCTAAGGGGTCTGGCGGGGGGAGGGCTAAGGGGTCTGGCGGGGGGAGGGCTAAGGGGTCTGGCGGGGGGAGGGCTAAGGGGTCTGGCGGGGGGAGGGCTAAGGGGTCTGGCGGGGGGAGGGCTAAGGGGTCTGGCGGGGGGAGGGCTAAGGGGTCTGGCGGGGGGAGGGCTAAGGGGTCTGGCGGGGGGCTAAGGGGTCTGGCGGGGGGGGGGCTTTGGGTTCGTACGTCTGTAGATTACTTACCTATGCCTATACCGGAAGAATTATAGGGAGAAATTATTGGCGTAAGGTTAAAAAGTTGTAGGCCATTGTATGTTTTGGTAGTATACGTGGGGGGGGGGGGCAAAAAAGTGTAATAAGGCTCGCAATGTGGTTTTGTGGCTTTCCTCAGGGAGCAAATGGCGAGGATTCAGGGTGAAGGTGGAGAGTGTGTACTAGTAGGGGATTTCAATGGCCATGTGGATATGTTAGTGACTGGGGTAAATGTTCATCAAGATAGAAATGGAGAGGAACTCCTGAATTTAGGCAGGGAGTTTTACTGGAAAACTTAAATTTTACGGATGAAAATAAGCATAAATGTACGTATGTAGAAAAACAAAACAGGGGGTTACGGTCGAGAATTGACTATGCTCTGGTATCAGATAACTTAGTGGAACGCGGATCACACTTACTCATTGATGAGGATGATGTACAGTGGGACATGGGCAGTGACCATTGTGCATTGGTGGTGTCAGTACCGGCAGGCGGGAGGGTGTTGTCCAAGGAGCATAGCCCAGTTGAGAAAATCGATTCGGTAAGTCAGCAGGGGTGGAGGCTCGGTGAGAATATGGATTGGGAGACGTTTAGGGGAGAGCTTATGGTTTTTCTTCTGGCTATAAAGTGGAAGGCACAGTGGACAGCATAAACGGCGAATTAATTCAGGCTATGTCGCAGGCAGCGGAAAAGGTTATTGGCAGGAAAAGACCCCCGGGAAAAGGTCGAACACTGGAGCCATGGTGGGATAGGGAGTTAAGTGACCTTAAGAAGGCCAAAAAGAAGGCTAATAGAGAGTGGAGGAGGTCTGTTAGGGAGACGGGAGGAGGGAAGAGTGCCGAGATGTGAGGACGCTTAAAGCAACTGAAACAGGCTTGGAGACAGACGGTGGAGTCTAAGAAAGGGGAGTTTAATAGGAGAAAATTGCAGAGTATAGGCGAAAGTCAAGGTCGGAGTAGAAAATTTTGGGCCCACGTCAAAAAATTAGAGGACAAAATGGCGCCACGCAGGGCTGGGGGCCCAATTAAGACGAAACAGGGGAGTAGGGTGACTGACCCAGAGGACGTGAAGGTACAAGTACGGGAGTATTGGGAAGATTTATTAGGGGTGGCCGGGGATCCGGCCATGTAAGCCCACCGGGGGGGGGGGGTAGAGGTGAATCAAGTGGAAGGGGATAGGTTCAGGTTGTGTGATCCAATTGATGTGCATGAAGTATTACAGGAAATTAAAAATCTCAAGCTGAGGAAGGCTGCAGGGAAGGATGGTATAGGTAATGAATTCTTACGGGAGGGCGGGATAGACTTGGTACAGGCGTTGACGGGGTTATTTAATAAGATACTGGAGTTTACGAATTCTCCAATCTGAGATGGCAAGATTTATTCTGGGGGCTACTTTAAGAACAAGGAAGGAGGCGCTGAGAGGGATTTAGGATGGTGGAAGGTGGAGGAATTCTCCAAGTTTCGGAAGGTAAAGATGGCCTGCCGGTATAGAACCACGCCCGTGACGCGGTGGCCGCGGCTCGTTTTCGAATGGTTATGGACGGAGGGTCTAGAAACGCCGTGGTGGACAATAATGGAACGTACGGATGATGAGTATGCTGAGATAACTAAGGAGTGGGGTGACTGGGCGGAGAAGAAAAACTTCCTGGACGAAAAATTGGCGGTCACGAACTGACCTAAATGACAGACGCAGGGGCCTATTAACACCCTGCTTAAAGTGGCCGATCCTTTCCAGCGTGATATCGCGTACAGAATTACCGAAGTTGATTTCTTGGAGAACTCTGTAAACGCACGGCCAGTCTCGATTAAAGTTATTATCATCAAACAGATTGAAAATGAGAACATTGCGTTTGCGGAAGTTAATTTCTAATTGCTCATCAGTTAGACGCGTAGAAAATGTACGATTAGCGCCAGACAACGCCTCAATAGGTGGAGGACTGTTGTTAATTTGGAGTTTGAAATCATCGAAATCACGCTTAATGGATGATAAAGTCTCATCATGATAAGCGAGTTGAATAGCCAATGAGGAGGCACTTGGAGAAGGAGTAGAGTAAAGGTTGGTGGTGATGATAGGTTAAGGGGCTAGCGAAGAAACTGTGTTTGATAGGGTCATAAACTTCTCTTCAAGAGAAGAAAAGGCATCCGCCTGGGAGGATACCGAATTTTTGGAGCTCACCAATAATTGTCTGTAAGGCAGATGTACCAACACAAGATACCTGAGCCAACTTTAACGCTTTCGCATTATCAGCCTTGAGAAAGGCCAACTCTTTGGATAGACTCGCAACTGCGAGCAAAAGTTTCGGCCCAGTCGCCAGGCAATAGTCGCAGGAATTTGTAGTAAAAGTATTATAAAAAGAGGTTGACACATTAGCACAAGTGATAAGACACAAGTTCTCACAGGCTTGACAAAGAAGGGACATATCATCCGGGGATACTTTGGTGTAACACGTAACGAAAGAAGCACATTTTCTCGTATATTTAGCGGTGGCGGTTTACATTTGGCTTTCTTGGAGGATACGATGGATAGAGAAAGTTTTTTTGGTTTATTAATGGTACGCTTACATTTGGATAGTTTTTCCTGGTTAGTAAGAGGTTGACTGCAGGGCCCATTTGTCAGAGACGAATGATTCAAATCCCCAGTAGGCTGGGAAAAAAGTGATGCGGGAACATCAGTGACAGAGATGTTATTTTCACCAAAAAGTGAAGCAGTACGTGACAAAACCGATTGTGGGGAACGAGAAGAGGAACTAATTTTAGGGGACGAAACTTCGCGAACTCGTTCTTTAACTTCTTCGATCTGAGTCAATACCGCGATTTGATCAGCGAGAATAGATTTTTACAGGCGTCCGATAAATGGGCATGTTTCAAAACAGAAGGTGGTGTAAATATAATAGTATTAGTCAACTTGTTTGTACCATAATCATAACGGAAAAAACTAAGCCTTGTTTAAGCTTTAGCTAAGCAGATAAATATTACGAAAAATTATGTGCAACTAGTGACAAAAGGTATGGAATTGGAAATTCTCTCTCTCCACAAACGACGAGGTTTTTTTGACGAACTCCAAGGCTGCTAGAGATATTCACTCGAGGAACTCCCGCTCCGAAAATATCTACCGTTAGGAGGCGTACGAATCGCGATTTTTGAAACTAACCCATACAGAGAGGGGTAGACAAGACCAGGGAGTAATAGACTTCAAAGGAGGGTTTCATCGGCTTCTGGCTTGATATTCAAGAAACCGACGATGCCAGAACCGTTACAGTAATTCTTAACGCTTTTAATTTTTATTATAAACCATACAAAAATCTCCTTTACCTACGCTACGTATTTTTTACTACCGTGCAACGACCCGGACAAACATTTGGCGATTTCTACATCGATCTTAAGGCTAAGGCCCAAGACTTTGAGTTTGCATTTTTAAGAGACTCCGTACTTACTACTCTTCTCGTCGTGGGCACTCGTAACGATCGACTTCGGAAGGAGCTTTTATCTATCACTGATCTAACCCTTAACAAAGCTGTCGCTCTATGCCAGGCAGAAGAAACAGCTACCATTCACGCAGGGGCTATGGCTACGATCGCAATTAGCAAGGATATAACAATTCCAACTGAACCTACGGTGGACGCAATGAAACGATATCACAATCAACGTACAGGCCATACGAAAACACAATGGAAAGGACAAAACGGTCACCCTGCACACAATCAAGGTAAATCCTTCTCCAACAACACACGTCAGTTTCAACGCGAACCGCAATTCTCACAAAATAATCAACAATCCCGAGGCAACATATGTCGCAATTGCGGCAAAAGCCACCAGCCTCACCGATGTCCTGCTCGCAACTCAAACTGCTCCGGATGTTCTTTTCGCGGACACTGGCAAAACATGTGCCGGAAGACCAACGAACTAACGACTGTGTCAGACGATTCATAGGAAGGTTTTTATCCGGATTACAACACGCTTCATTATTCGAATGACGAACAGCCATCACGACAGTTCTTCAATGATTGCCTCACATTACAGGCCAATTCAGTAAACGTTTTAACTACACCACCAGCACTGTCTCTAAATTCATTACGGGATAACGAAGACGAAATCTATGACCAACTATATATATATAATCAAAAAACTACTTTCAAATTGGACACAGGCTCGCAGGTAAACATCATTACAAGAAACATGTATGATAATTTACCGCAGAAACTGCCACTACACCGTCCACGACATACTGTGACAACATATTCTGGACACGCTGTACCAATAGCTGGGGTAGTAAACCTTCCGTGCACATCATACAAATCAGTAACAACACAGTTCCCATTTTATATTACTAGGGAAGAACGGACCCCAATATTGGGAGCAGTGGCATCAGCCAAACTCGGATTGATTGAACATCATCGACACCCTCTCTTTCCACCTCCGACAGTATACTCGATAACAGAGTCATCTATTCAACCAAACGACAATGTACAGGGCTTTTTGACGCCAGAACAAATAGTTCAGAAATATCAGACCGTATTTGGAGAAATTGGAAAAATTCCAGGCAAACACTCTATCCAACTCAAGGACTACGTTACTCCTTTCATATCCGCCGCCCATAAAATTCCAATGGCCCTTCAAGAACCAGTCAAAGTAGAATTGGACCGAAAGGTACGATATGGAATAATCACACCTGTCTCAGAAGCTGTCGAATGGGTCCATCCAATGGTGGTTGTTCCCAAGACCGATGGTTCAGTGCGTATATGTCTGGACCCTCGTCGTCTGAATGCTGCAATCAAACGCCAACCGTATCCAATACCAACATCCCAACAAATTTTTTCTGAGCTAATCGGGTGCCGTATTTTCACGGTTCTTGATGTACAAAGCGCCTTTTGGCAGATTCAATTAGATGAACAAAGCTCAAAATTATGTAATTTTGCTACACCCCAAGGACAATACCGCTTTCAACGTTTACCAATGGGCATTACCCCAGGGTCTGAAATTTGTCAGGCTGTAATGAGAAGTATATTCCCTAAAGCAGAATTCCCAGAAGTAAACATATCAATGGATGATTTCCTGATAGCTACACCTGATATGACCTCCCACAAGGCTGTCCTCACTCGGGTTTTAAAACGAGCACAGCGATCAGGACTCTGTTTCAGTCGCAATAAACTAAAACTGGCAGTCACGCAAATCTAATATATTGGACATCTATTGAGCCCGCAGGGAGTAATGATTGACCCAAAGAAAGTACAGACAATCACCGCACTACCACCGCCACCAAACAAAGTGGCACTTCAAAGCTTTTTGGGTATGGTGAACTATGTAATCAAGTTTATACCACAGGCACATCAATACACAGCTCCCGGCAAACACTCTATCCAACTCAAGGACTACGTTACTCCTTTCATATCCGCCGCCCATAAAATTCCAATGGCCCTTCAAGAACCAGTCAAAGTAGAATTGGACCGAAAGGTACGATATGGAATAATCACACCTGTCTCAGAAGCTGTCGAATGGGTCCATCCAATGGTGGTTGTTCCCAAGACCGATGGTTCAGTGCGTATATGTCTGGACACTCGTCGTCTGAATGCTGCAATCAAACGCCAACCGTATCCAATACCAACATCCCAACAAATTTTTTCTGAGCTAATCGGGTGCCGTATTTTCACGGTTCTTGATGTACAAAGCGCCTTTTGGCAGATTCAATTAGATGAACAAAGCTCAAAATTATGTAATTTTGCTACATCCCAAGGACAATACCGCTTTCAACGTTTACCAATGGGCATTACCCCAGGGTCTGAAATTTGTCAGGCTGTAATGAGAAGTATATTCCCTAAAGCAGAATTCCCAGAAGTAAACATATCAATGGATGATTTCCTGATAGCTACACCTGATATGACCTCCCACAAGGCTGTCCTCACTCGGGTTTTAAAACGAGCACAGCGATCAGGACTCTGTTTCAGTCGCAATAAACTAAAACTGGCAGTCACGCAAATCTAATATATTGGACATCCATTGAGCCCGCAGGGAGTAATGATTGACCCAAAGAAAGTACAGACAATCACCGCACTACCACCGCCACCAAACAAAGTGGCACTTCAAAGCTTTTTGGGTATGGTGAACTATGTAATCAAGTTTATACCACAGGCACATCAATACACAGCTCCACTACGCACGTTATTAAAGAAAGAGTCAATATACAAATGGGAAGCTACTCATCAGGAACATTACGATAAACTAAAGAAACTAATATCTATAGCTCCGGTCTTGGCATATTTTAGACCAACGACTCCAATTACCCTCTCTGTGGATGCTAGTCAGCACGGGGTAGGAGCGGTTCTATTGCAAGAGGGACATCCTGTCGAATATGCCGCTACATCGTTCACACCAACACAATGTCGGTATGCTCAGATAGAGAAGGAGATGCTAGCTATCGTTTTCATTACTACGTAGCAGGAACCCAAATAACAGTTGAAACCGACCACAACCCTTTAGTGGGTCTTATTCAAAAACGCCTTCACACGATAACGCCGCGACTCCAAAGACTACTATTAAGATTATTCCGTTATCAAATGAAGTTAATCTATGTTCCTGGCAAAAACTTAGTGGTAGCGGATATGCTATCACGAGTACCACAAACACACACACTGATTAACACGGATAGTCTAGAAGGCCCTCACGCTGCTATTCACGAGATTACAACAGTAGCGGATGATATTCAAGACCGATATAGAAGCGCCACTCAGAAGGATGCAACGCTCCAAATTTTGATCGACTACATTCAGAACGGCTGGCCAAAGCAATATAATACAGTGGCGCCTAATATCCAACCCTATTGGCCTTATCAAGACGAACTATACTTACAGGAGGTTGCTATATCGAGGAACACAACTCGTGATACCAACAAGTATGCGGAAGAGAGTACTGGACAAATTACACGCAACTCATCAAGGGATCCACTCCTGCATAGCCAAGGCGAAACTTATAGTATTCTGGCCAAACATCACAAGAGATATCACGACCCTAATACAAGCGTGTTCAATTTGCGCCAGTAGAGAAAGAGCAAATCTGCCGATGAAGATCACGCCACATCCTTCTCCCACATTACCAGATCTATTCAAAATAAATTCGCAAAATTACATTATACTTGTTGACTATTTTTCTCAGTTCGTTGAAGCAAAAGAACTTTCTAATACCACCGCTCACGCAGTAATCGAATTCTTAGAACCAACTTTCGCTCGACACGGCCCACCACAGAGGCTAATATCCGATAACGGTCCTCCGTTTAACTCAGCGGCATTCCAGCAATTCGCGAATGAATGGGGAGTCAAGCACATTACATCGTCACCGTATTACCCCCAGTCTAATGGTTTAACGGAGAGATCCATTCAGACGATAAAGAATTCAATCATCAAGGCGAAACAAAGTGGGAAAGGCCTCTCTTTTGTACTTTTGGAATACTGAGCCACACCGAAAGCCAAGAGACCATCTCCGGCGGAATTAAACATGGGGCGTCGGATCAGGACCCCACTGACGACCACCAACAATGTACTAGAACCTCATTATCCTCTACACGAAGCCAGAAATTCCATAAAAAATCAACTAGTAGAGATGGAGAAGCGCTTTAATACACGACAGACATCTAACCTAGCCCCACTTCATCCGGGGCAGGATATATTATCAAGAGGGACTAAGGAATTGGCTACCAGCAAAGGTAATTTCAAAAGGGCCTGAACCACACTCTTACCAAATACGTACGCAGAAAGGACAGAATTTCCGACGAACACGAGTACATTTGAGAGAAGATCGGGCTGAGGTCAACCAACTACGAGCCACACCAGCTAGAATTCCAATATTGAACAACCAGCCAGCCCGAACCAATCAGAGTTCAAATATCCAAGGAGCATTTACAAAGATAAGGCAGTCGCAGGAAAACCCGTCCATAGTAAGAGGAGTCGACGAAGAACATTTTCGTCCGGAAATGGAAATGAGAGATCCAAGTATAGGGGGGAAAAAACATCAAGAAATGTCAAATTCATGAACGAATTCAAACCCCAGACAACGTCAGCAACGTCAGCGCAAATGCCAGACCAGCGCCCTATCCCATCCAGTTGCGGAGTTTAATACCGGGAAACTCACCATGCCGACCATTCAGAGTAGACCCTCTACCTGGTTTCAATACCCCTAGCGCAGTTTGGCAAGCAGAGAAGAGCAGGAAATTTACAACAAAAATCGGACGACCAAATAATTCACCGAAGCGATTCAGCCCAGAACCAATAGAACCGAAAGCCCAGCACTTACGGCAGAACTTATAATAAAAAAAAAAAAAAAAAAAAAAATGGAATGGACATGCAAATTTTGTGAACTATTGAACTTTTATTTTATAAATGCAAAAAGGGAGAGATGTAATGAGAGTGGAGTGTTGAGTTGCTAGAGAAACCCGCCAGGGGAAGCGAGCTGAGGTATAAACAAGACGAGGAGTAAGGGGCACTCTCGGTCAGATCGTCATGTAGTGAACTTGTACATAAATATGTAAATAAATAGTTATGAGTGTTTAATTCAAAAAGGGTGTCTTTTTAATATCACAACACTAGACGTTGATCGTAACCCTATAGGCATTCGGTAACTGCACCACAAAGGCCCGTGGATGAAGGAGTTGATTGGAAGGTTGATGTTGGCCATATTAGTGAGGGACGCCTCGCTGAGATTGGACTAGACTTTTTGCTGCACTAGCTAGGTCACGTGATTTCCGGTTAAACAGGAAGTGACAGACACACACACAGAGACGACCAGTGTAATACCTCCTCCTAAAGTCGGGGAGGTAAAAAAGCGTAAAGCTAGAGACAAAATGAGAGAACTCAGAGCTAATCCAGAATATCGCAGGAGGGAAAGTGAAAGCAGGAAGGTATTAGCGGCCCAAAAGAAAGCCAATCTGTCAGGGAATGTGCTCAATACTCCTGGTACTAATATATCAGCTAGTCCGTCTCGAATATGGAAGTAGTGCCATCTGCCAATGTATTAAAAAGTCATTCGGGTTTTCTTATAATAAAATATTAGAGCCTGAATATTTTGGGTATTTTTACCTACCAAACTGAGCTATATTTCATTGGAAGTTTTACACTGACCGTTCTGCGTGGGTGTTTGTGTGTGTGTCACTTCTGGTGTAGGTAAGGTTATGTTGGGTTAGGTTGGATGACGGGGTAGTCGGGGATGTACTATTTTGGTTTCCCAACTTGTTGTACTTGATTTGATAAAAAATAAAATTTGGCCCTAACAAACTATCAGATTTGAAATTGATATATGATTTAATGAGTTTGAAAGCTCCGTAACGCCTTCGAGTTTTTGATAGATTTGGTAAAACTAGACTCCTTAAATGATTTATTCTTGCTTGATAGCCTCGTAAATGAGACTATTTTGGACTCACAGGCCAAAATAGTCCCCTTTACGAGACCAAAACTATTCCTCACACCGACAGAGTGGGTCCCCTTCGACTACCATGACGACTCGATACACTCCTGGCCCGCTTGACCTGCGGAAGCCTCCTTACAAAGGCTAAACTCTCCCGGTTACACCGGTCCCCCACACCGCGCTGCGACTTCAGCGCCGAAAACGAAACTGTGGCCGATGTAATATTCCACTGTCCATGGAGAGCCTGGGTGCGCTCCGATTTTCAATTTACATGCGTCCATCGATTGCCCAGCAACCTCGGCGCTCTTCTTGACCGCGGACCTTGAGCAGACCAAGACTGCATTCGCGCCTCCACCACCATCCTCACACAGGGTCTCCCCATCCTTCCCTAAACGACTAGCTACAGTCGGGCTGCTCTCGTTTTCAGGGAACCCGGGCAGAAATAGCCACCGACTTATGGAATGCTAAATGTGCCCGGGTTCCCCAAAAACGAGAACCCGGGTAGAAATAGACAGGCCACATGTGGCCCGTCTATTTCCGCCCGGGCTAATAATTGAACGAGTGCCCGGGAAGAAATAGGCTCCCATAATTCGCTATATCTGCACGGGAACCCTTCTGCCGAAAACCCGGTCAGAAATAAACAGGCCATATGTGAACCGTCTATTTCAGCGACTTATGGGAGGCTATTTCTGCCCTGGTTGACTAGTCTGGCGGCGGGAGCCCGGGCACATTTAGCCTTCCATAAGTGGCTGGCTATTTCTACCCAGGTTCCCTGAAAACGAGAACCCGGGCGGAAATAGCCAGCGACTTATGGGAGGCTAAATGTGCCCGGGTTCCCACCGCCAGCCAACCCGGGCAGAAATGGCCTCCCATAAGTAGCTGGCTATTTCTGCGCATTTAGCCTCGTATAAGTCTCTGGCTATTTGTGCTTGCGACCCGGGCACATTTAGCCTCTTCAGGCTATTTCACCCGGGTTCCTGGCACAAATAGACACGCCGTATTTGGCCATGTATTTCTATGGGAATCCATTTTCGAAAGCTAGTTACCTTTGAGATTTCTTTTAAAATATTTCAAAATGTTCTTCAACCTTTAAATTCTTGTGAGATATGAAGCTC
The DNA here is from genome assembly GCA_963920705.1 of Odiellus spinosus. Taxonomy (NCBI): domain Eukaryota; kingdom Metazoa; phylum Arthropoda; class Arachnida; order Opiliones; family Phalangiidae; genus Odiellus; species Odiellus spinosus. The sequence continues at coordinate 30,219,944 of OY987226.1, forward strand.
TATCTTTCTTTTGAGACTATCCACGGACCGTGTATATATACCGGACGAGAATTCGCCAGCCTTCCACAGTACAAAAAAACCTTCCCGAGCATTGGACTCTGAAGCGAGAGAGAAAATAGCGGTACAAGGTCGTTTTTTTTTTCTCTGTGACTCTTATGTCACGTGAGAGCGAAATTTCAAAATGGCTATTCTGTTTTCGTACGTTATAATTCGTTCGCGCTTATTTTAATTTAATGTAAAAATTAGTTTTATATTTTGGTTTGAATGAAGTTCAACTTAAATTAGGGTGTTAATATTACGCAAAAATTACGAAAAACCAGCGGTGTATGTATTCATTGTGTCAGAACAATACAGATCCAGTTAAGCCTAGGTCTAAGTATATGTTATCCTAAAACCTTTCATTAGTATGGTTTGTTTATGAATGAGAACAAGAATGCATAAACCGAGGCTTAAAGAAATTTGACGTTCAATTTTAGGCCCATGTTTCATGTCTAGCGCTATAATAAGATATTGTAAATTTGAAATAAATACCTTTTTGACTAATAATGATCATTGTGGATCCAATTTTTCTGCCTGTTAATGTTATCTTGGATTCGCAGCGACTTAAAGACAAGCACCATTTTGAATTTAATAAACGACCTTGTACGGTTATTTTCTGGGCTCTATTGAGAGTCGGTGCACGGGAAAGAAAAACGCTTGCTTTTCTCGTCCGGTATATACACGCTCCGCGGACTATCCAATAAAGTTATTTTTGCATCTGTTATTTCGTCCCCAATCAATTTTTAACAAAATAGTCAAGCTAGACCCATGACATTGTAAAAGAGGCTGAAAAGAATTACGCTATAGCAGGGGCTTGTTATGCATGCATAAAAGCTCTTTGAACAATTTGAATGGCGTTTACGATTCCTTTAAACACGAAGTTGCGTAAAGTTTTTCAAATCATGTTTTTCAAATCACGTTTTCAAATCACGTTTTTCAAATCACGTTTTTAAATCATGTTTTTCAACTTGGCTACTTGTGAACGCGTCTTTATATCTAATCTTTATTAATTTATCTTGGATACCCGTGTGAAAGCGGCTTATATCTTATCTTTGTTAATTTATCTTGGATACTCGTGTGAAAGCGGCTTTATATCTAATCTTAATTTTTCCTTGATACCAGTCTGAACGCGGAGTTATATCTGATCTTTATTAATTTATCTTGGATACCCGCGTGAACGTGGCTTTATATCGAATATTTATTAATTTCTAACTTGGATACCCGTGCGAACAGGCATTTATATATTATCTTTGTCATTTTATCTTGGATACTCGTGCGAACGGGACTTTATCTATTCTTTATTAAGTCATTTTTATCTTGGAAACGCGTCTTTATATCTATTCTTTATTAAGTCATTTTATCTTGGATACCCTGCGAACATGCCTTTATATCTAATCTTTATTAATTTTCACCTTGGATACCCTTGTGAAGGCACCTTTACATCTAATCTTTATCGTCTTATCTTGGATACCCGTGAAAACGCACCATAATATCTAAAATTTATTAATTCATTTTATCTTGAACACCCGTGAAAACACGCCTTTATCTAATCAACCTATAAGAAAACATTGAATATCTTCGAAAATATCTTTTATATTAAATTTATATTAAATTTAAGTTTCAGCAACATTGGTTTTTAGATTAAGTTAAATCATTTAATCTGTTTTAATTTAAATTTAAATGAATATTACGTTTCAATTCAGTAAAAGCTATAACCTCAGAAGGCTAAAATAGACGCGAATCCAAAAGATACTATATAAGGCGTTCGTTGTTCATTATAAACTAACAAGCGAGTAACGATTGCTGCTCTTCAATGCGCTGTGGTTTACAGCAAGGTAGAAGGTAATAACTGTATATGCGAATTTTATTGGAGAGTCAAGCGCCGTGGGTGATGACGTCTTCTTTCGACATCACGTACAGACAGATCCTCTCCGCGAACTAAAAGTTCACTCGGAGAGGTAAGAAGACGAATGTTTTTCCTATTCGATGACGTAACAGACAAAACCTCTCCGTGAACTAAAAGTTCATTCGGAGAGGTAAGAAGACGTAAGTTTTTCGATTCGATGACGTATTTCAACTTTTTGCACGACGCCAACGCCGAAGCCGCAGTGAATATAGTAGCTAGACCCCACTAGGGTTGGGTCTAGCTAAAAACGGCGGTAAATTGATGACCGAACTCTAGTTTCCCATTGAAAACGAAAGCAATGTCTGCATTTTCGAATCTCGTGAAAAATACAAATTCGGATTATTGTTTTTTTAAGTAAATTACCAAGAAAAAGAAGAAACTTATTTTTTGAATTAAATACCCACAATTATAGCAGACCCCAAACCAGGCTTGGAAATAGGGCTCTAGTCACGGTATTTGACTAATGCCCTGACTACTAAAATTAATAAAAATCAGGGGGTAACTAGTCAATTTGACTAGTGAAACATTTACCTCAATTCTACTATTCATCAAACCCAAAAAGGGAAAAAACGAGATTATACACATGCAAGAATCCATTCAGGTTCCATGAGAATATGGGAGCATAGCTTTAGCCTCTGTTACCATCCAACCAAACTTTGTAAACAAAAGTTTGTCTGCTTTTCGCAACACGCGTACACAACGCACTCTGGCGTTAGAATATGTCATTTTATTTTTAGTTAAAATGGCGAGTAAGGCGAGCATCAGCCCAAATGATAATAAATTGGATGTCTTCTTTTCCTTGGCGGGTGTTTGTGTAAATAATTTTATTAACGACCACGGATAGAAAGATCTTAATACTAGATTGGTTTTCAATAATAATTTCTCTTTAATAATTACGCGAATAGATGGTTCTATAAATTAACATATACACTAATATAGAAATGGATAAAAGAGCCGTTAAAAAGCACCCATTTATATTGCTAATGTTGCCTTTTTCCAAGGTTGGTTTAAAATATAGGATTATCTATACTTTTGCTTACCTCGAAACTAACAAAAAGAGTCGTTAAATAGAACCCGTTTCTACGGCAGATGTTGCCTTTTTTCAAGGGTGGAACGTATATAGAGTTTATAGATTCAACTATTGGACAAGTTTATTTTACCCTAGTTCAAGAACAAAGGCTTAAAGAGCCACTCTGAAGATATTTTCCGAGTTCAATAGTTTTAAGCGGATACTAGATGTCCCCACTGTAGCAATAAACTTGAGGATGTGGCTTAGCTGGCCAGCTAAACCACACCCTCTGAGCACGTCAATCAAGAATTCGTGAGATATACTTCTAGTCAGAGTAACCTTAGACTCAAGGAAGGGGAATACTAAGACCGCGTACACTACTGTAATGATCTTAATTGATTTTTATTACAAATATAGGAATGATGTTAGTAGTTTTCAAACTAATAATAATAGTTTTCTATAGTTTCTTCTGCTAAAGACGAGTTTTTTAGGAGAGGATCAGAGAAATTCAGAAGGTGAAAGTGTTTCGCCGCGTGTTGTGGTCGTATGTTTCGCGCTATATTTAAAACTAAATTTTCTCAAACAGCCTTAAATTCTTTAATAATACTGTCCCATCAAAAAGACAAGGTACTAAGAAACTGCTGCAAGGAATTCAGACATTATTAACCCTGTTTTTGCGATAACTTACATTAATTATTGTTTTATTTGTAATTTGTTATATGGTAAAAAACAATAAATAACGGTAAAATTAATATACTATCACACCTTTCGCCGTTAATGTTCAATAATGGCACCTCCCAAAATAGGTAAGTCACTTTTATAGATTCTTATTTTGTTTCAAAAATTATGATGACCGGCTAAAAGTGCTCATCTTTCGGAGGTGTAATATAGTAAATATACGGGATCTACGAGCGCGCTCCCTGGTGCGTGTTTCGTTTCAAGTTTTGGCGCGCATAAGAAGAATAACACGTCATTCACTCTTGCACATATTAAAGTTGTTTAGGCCTATTTGTGTATTTTTGGCTGGATTTTTGTGGCCTTTTTCGTTGTTTGCAAGTATTTTATGAGTTTCCAGAGAAAGCGAAGGATTTTTAAAAGCTATCCAGGAAAATAATTTAGAACGCGCGAGAACTAGACACTGGGTAAGGTTAGTGGTTTGGATTAGAATGGTTGAGGTTAGTTTATGCCTGATGATTTTGTATATAATTGGTAAGGTTAATTTGCAACTCCATATATATTGTAGGCGAACTCACCTACAATTTTAGTCAATTAGAACTCAGGTGTACAATGAAAAAGTCAGGTGTCTACACCCTCGCGAAAATCTCAGCTTATATCCCAATTCAGTTTTCATATTTATGTATAGTTTACCAACAAAGAGTACATGTTGGTGAGGAGAATCTTGCAAGATGGGCCAAATTAAGAAAAAACCTTGGAGTTCAAAATCCGGATTTAGCGAAAATTGTTTTAGACAAATAGTAAGTTACCTTCAACATAGCTTGATAATAGTGTTTTTAAAATCCATTTTTTTTTTTTTCATTTTAAAAGTGAGGCAGAAGATACTGATAGTACCAGGACTGCTAGTATAGAAACACAAACAGATTTAAAATATTTCACTAACGATTTCAGTGGTCAAACTGACCCACGAAATATCATTGATATGGCTACGAGTCCCAAATTTTCATTCCCAAATCATGCCAATTATCTAAAGTACAAAAATTGCAGTAAGTTATTGCTGCAACTTCTGTTAAGGGTGAAACCCAATTTAATTTAAGACCTGCTATATATTTTTCATAGAAAAACCATCTCCTAAGACCCCCAGGAGCAAGTATGGTTTAGCCTTAGTTCACCTTGCACTTCAACTCCCCCAAAATCAGGGAAAAGGCTAAAATCAACACCATGCGAAAATGGCTCATTCATAAATAAGAGGCGACTTCATTTTGGTCAAACATCACCAATGAGAGTGTTAAATATATTTTAATAACAAGTTGGGAAACCAAAATAATACCTCCCCGACAACCACGTGATGTTAACTAACCTAACCTTACCTAAAATATTAAAATTTATGGCATTTGTGGAAGACGAAGATTGAAAGCAAAAAGAAATAATATCTCAATTAAACACTAGATATATTAAACCAATAATTCAGATCAAAAATATACTTCTTATCAAGATAAATTTGAATGCAAAAGAATCGAACTTAATTCAAAATAAAATTTTGAGAACCAGAGTCGGAAAAAAATTTGCTGAATAATGAATTAATTTTAATATAAATGCGTATCGAGTAAAATAAGCAAGGTCAAGGTTCTTCTTTTAAAACCATATAATAATTTTGAAGGCTCTAGAGTTTTTGCAGACCAAGTAACGCCAATAGGCAAAATATTATATCACATTGAACCTATAAGCATTTCTTCAGTATACCAACACAACCCTAAATAATTCTCTACTTAAAACCAAACCTAACTAGAGAAAAAAAGGAAAATAAATAAGATATAACCACATAGATTTCAAGATAAATAATCCAGTTCATAATTCAGTATTAAAACAAAAAAGTCAGAATTAAGACAACTGAAATTAGCAACCTTTGGTAATATGTAAAATAGCCCTTACACGAACAATTTAAGTAAAGCAAATTATCAAATAAACGCCAAATAAGTCAATTAATTAAAATGAAAAATATTAATCTTACCACTACCAAATAGCGGGCAGAAAACACAGACATCAAGATAACATTAGCAAAATAAATTTTCAACACCGGTAATCCTGAGAACTAGGTTCTACAAAATCTTCCTGAATAATAAATTTATTTTAATCTAAAAAATATAAAATCTTAAAAAAATATATATACAAATAACATATTGATAAACCAATTAAAATTAGATTCGAAAAACATTTAATCTCGATATGAGATTAAATACACAAGGTCAAGATTCTTCTTTTAAAACCATATCAGAATTTTGACGGTTGTAGAGTATTTGTAGACCAAGTAACGTGAAAAGGCAAAATGTTATATCACATTGAACCTATACATGGCTTCAGTATACAACACAACCCTAATAAACCTATCAATAAACAACTAACGCATTGGCTTTCCGTATATCAGGTTAAACTAAAAATTACGATGTAAAATTTCGCTTATTTGCGCTACTCGGTCTACATATACTCTACTTGTCTGTACAGAAAGTTTTAAGTAACCTTTTTTTAAGTTAACCTTCTTTGTGGATTAAGGCTGTGAGTGAAGAATAAAATATATTCTTTTAAGGCAGGACAGATCAGAGTAAAATTACACCAAGTTGGGAAACAACGTCATATGACGACAAACTAACTAGAATAAATTTCAAAATATTTAAGGCCTGGTTCTTCGCGCGACTTTCGTCGATTTGCCGGAAATGGGCGCTTGTCTCATAGCCGCGCCGACATCTTTTTGCAGTAACAGGTTGCCAGACTATTTCTAATTTTATTTCCCACAAACCAAATTCAAGTTGTTAGTCCAACACCTCCGATATGATAAAATATAGGAGGCGTTGGTTAGTCTGTCGCTATATTCACACTACAAAAAGATGGCGGACGATCACGTGACAAAAGTTTTCCCCGCCAAAATTTTCGCGAGGGTCTCTAGACTTCCGGTTTTGGAAATCGACCAGGACTATACTGCAAATCCAGCGCTTCTCCTGACACACGCGAAATTTAAACCCTCGCGCGAGTTTCAAGCATATTTGATTTCTCGAACAACTTCAATGTGCATCCGCTTATAGAATTTTTGCAACTTGTCGAGTGTAAACCGGCTCGATCTTTTCGCGGGATCACAGTTGCGAAGTTTGTACAACTTATAGCAAGTTCGCAAATCGAACAAGTACTCTAGTGAACTAATTGCAGACCGGAAGTGTGTGGCGGCTTATTGAACTTGCCTACCTTAATTACCGTATAGCCTATCCTAGTAGTAGGAATGGGGCTGCTATTGAGTAGTTGTCCATTTATTAAAGTCTGGGTCTATACTCTATAGCACATCCTAGTCGCGGGACTCAAATACATTTATAAATAAAGTAGAGATAAGGATTTTAAGTATAATTGAGCACTTGGTGTAGGATGTCCAACTTGATCGTATTTTTTTTCCCTATTGTAAAGTCATACTTGCCTTACAGTCTAAGAATTGCGAATCAAGTCGCCGAAAAATAGGTACTTGCAAAGGGTTCTTGCAAGAAGTACGTGCCTTATTTAAACACACTACTCAAAATATGTGATAATAGGTGCGTTTTACCACCGCCTTAGCAACCAAGAGCCGTTGCCGAATCAATGAGGCAACACCGCTAGCATGAAAGCCTAACGTGAACCTCTCCTCGCCCTACACAAGGTTATCATTGAGTGGGAAAAATGATAATCTCGCTTATTTATACCCCGAGAAGCGATGCTTATACAAAGTTAAAAAATATATCTAGTCTACTTTTTAACCAAAAATAGATAAAAAACAAAAGTATACAAATTGGTCTATAATGTTATTTAAATTCTTCAATCCACGCCGAGTTTGCAGAAAGCCAAAACCTATACTGCCCGTTATACCTCGGCTTTTTTTACTAAATGATATATGGAAAATAGCTTAGCGCTTGCTGTCAACTCAAGCTGGTATTAGTATAGAAATTGGCTTAAATTTTTCAATCCACCCCGAGTTTGCAGCAAGCCTAAGCCTATACGGCCCTTTATACCTTTGCTATTTTAACTAAATGATATATGGAAAATAGCTTAGCGCGTGCTGTCAACTCAAGCTGCTATTAAACGGTCAAATATTTAGAGAATTTCTTAAATATCTTCAAAACTATCGCCAATTTAAAATTTAATTTTCAGCTACATTATTAATAAGATTAAGAGACATAATTATAATATTTTGAATTATATTTTAAATTAATATTATGTTTCAATTCACTAAAAGATATCACGCCATAATGCTACAATGTACTATACTTCCAAAGAGACTATATAAGCGAATCGAATGCCATTATACAGTATCCGATTGTGATAAGATCTGGTGGAGATCCCACCTTATCAATGCTCAGACGTTTGTCGTAACCCTGAGTGCTCACGTGTCGGCCAATTTACCCTTGGGGGGCGATGTTTGGAGAGTGGAGGGTCGATGTGGACCATATTAGTGAGGGACGCCTCGCTAGTATGGCCCGCTGACATCCGACACTAGTGGTTGGACCTTGGTGCGTGATGGTCGGAGGTGATTATAACAGTGGGAGACGTCCCATTGCGTATAATCGCCTTCAACTGTCCAGCATCGAGGTTTGACCGTAAAGTGGATGGTGGAAGGTGATAATATGCAATTGGAGCCACGCTTAAAGGAGGTAATTCCCGTTAAACGGAATTGAACGATAAGCTGGTATGATAATGTCTCTAGACTTTTGGCTCTACGAGCTAGGTCACGTGATATCCGCGTACACAGGATATCCGGTTACACACACACACACACAGACAGACACACACACACAGACACGATCAGTGTAAAACCTCCCCCTAAAGTTCAGTCGGGGAGGTAAAAATCACACTAATATTTTTCGCATTTTTTATAGATCTCATTCTAATGATAATGAACCCACAATGAATGTACAAGTTAATGAAGGTCAAAATTTTTTACCTCCCCGACTGAACTGTGTAAGCGGATATCCTGTGTAAGCGGAAATCACGTGACCTAGCTAGTGGAGCCAAACGTCTAGAGACGTAATCATGCCAGCTTATCGTTCAATTCCGTTTAACGGGAATTACCTCCTTTAAGCTGCCACATTGAGTTTCAGGTGTCGTGCATTTATATGCAACAGGACGTCTCCAATTGCATATTATCGCCTTTCACCATCCACTTTACGGTCAAACCTCGATGCTGGACAGTTGAAGGCGATTATACGCAGTGGGACGTCTCCCACTGTTATAATCACCTCCGACCATCCCCACATCAAGGTCCAACCTCTAGTGTCTGATCTCAGCGGGCCATATTAGCGAGGCGTCCCTCACTAATATGGTCCACATCAATCTTCCACATCAATCAAACATCGCCGCACAAATGGGAAAATTAGCGTTGCCTACCAAGTGCCTAGGGCTACGATAAACGTCTAGACTTTGAAGGGAGGGGGTGTTCCTCCCAACTTCATGGCCACATCAATCGATTAATAAACGATTCGAACGGTTTATATACTACCTTTTTGGAGTGAATGCAAATGAACCATATGGTGTGATATCGTTTAGGGAAATGAAACGCAATATTAATTTATTTTATAATTAAAAATATCAAAATGGTTAAACTTAATCTAATTAATAATTCAGTTGAAAAATCAGTTTAAAATTCGAGATAGTTTAGAAGATATTTAAGAAATTGTTCAAAAATTTAAAGAAATGTGACCGTTTAAAACCAGCTTGAGTTTGCAGCACGCGGTAAGCTGTTTTCCATATATCATTTAGTCCAAAAAGCAAAGGTATAACGGGAAATAAAGGCTTAGTCTTGCTGCAAACAAGGGGTGGATTGAAGAATATATATAAAAGTGCGTTTACACGGGTATCCAATATTCCACCGTCCACTGAATTCGAATTAATATAGACAAAGGTACGTTGACAAAATTTGATAAGACTTCTTTCGGGTATGAGAGTATCTTTAGTTAAACACAGATTTAAATAAAGATCTATTGATAAATTACATGAAGTAATAGAAAGTAAGGTGCCTGAATCAGTTACAAAAGTGTGAAATCATAAGCTTAGCTGAGCTTTATTAATTGCTTCAAAATGGTAAAAAAAAAATTATTTCTTAAACAGTAGAATGATAAGGAATATCCATTGAATTCGAGTTAATGGAGAGAAAGTATAGTTTATTGAGTCCGGGTGCTTCTCTTGGTTAAACAAAGATTTCAATAATGAAAGATTGATAAGGTATATGAAGTACTAGAGAGAAAGGTGGCTGAATGGGTTACGAAAAGGTTAAAACATAAACCTAGCTGAACTTTTTTAAGTGGTTCTAAATTGATGAACAAAAATATAATTTATTAAACAGTAGATAAGCTATTTTTAATGGTATTTTTTATCGATAACTGAAAATTACATTCACTGGGTTCTTCTACTCGGGTAGCCCTCTTCAGCCCTTTAATTTTGACTATTATATTATATCATGAGTATCCCATTAAATTGACCTTAAATGAAGGTGCGTTTACACGGGCATCCAAAATAGAAACGACATAAGATCTAAAGCTGAGGCTGATTGATACAAAATGTTAAAAATGATAGTCGGGAAAACTCTCCTTGAACAGAAGTACAGTAGGTTTCCCGTGTTTAAAAAACAACAATTTTGAATCAAAAGTGGATATCTGATGTTGAAAAAAAATAGGCTTCAGTTTCTTCGCTATAAAACCAAGAAACTGATAATGGGGAGTGTGCAAGTTGTAGATAAGATAAGCCCCCTGGGTCAGAGTTGATTGTAACTTTAACAGGAGCAGATGTACTCTCTCCCTCTCTCCTGTCGCGTAGGAAATTAATGTATTAATTCATTTTTAATCAGTTATTAAAAAACGTATACTAATTTATTTCGGAATTATTATTGATTGAAACGTAACAGAAACATTTCCGATAATTTTCATAAGCAAAAGTAGCCGTGTACAGTGAACTTCGTTAGCAGACCCGGAGACGAGACGAAACCAGATCAAACGAAAGAACGCTATAATAACTTTAGTGAGATAATCAACCAGCGCAGAATGTCATCACCATTTGAAGTCAACAGAGCAAGGACACGGCTATCATTTATCACAAGAAAGAGACGACCTGGCTACCAAGAATTGACACATGCAAGCAGTGAGTGTTTTCGGACTCGACTTATGAGATACCAGAAGCCGATGAAACCCTCCTTTGAAGTCTACTACTCCAATGTTCCATATAGCGCTCCTCTCTGTATGGGTAAAATTCCCAATTTTACGAGTTAGAAAGGGTCCTACTTCATCCCCCCTGTCTACGGAAAATTGGAAATTCTCTCTCTCCACAAACGACGACGTTTTTTGGACGAACTCCAAGGCAGCTAGAGATATTCGCTCGACGAGCTCCCGCTCCGAAAACATCTACCGTTAGGAGGCGTACGAATCGCATACAGAGAGGGGTAGACAAGACCCGGGAGTAGTAGACTTCAAAGGAGGGTTTCATCGGCTTCTGGAGATACCTACAGTCAGTAAAAGTTCGACAGTTCTTCATAAAGCCTCGTTATTCTAAACATAAAAGGAGCTATTCAAGTATAAATATCAACGGTATGGAAATTGGTCTACATTCAGTCTTTAAGAATTTTTTTTTTATCATAGGAGTGGAAACTAACGTCTTGTCAGCCGGTTTGGAAAATAACCTCTCGACCAGCTCCATCCTTGGATTCTTCCAATGACTGGAATCTCTCGTATGATGATAATATTAGTAATGGTCGTCAAACCAGAACTTCAGACGAAAACTGTACCGAAAGTAATTGCCAATCATCTACCGACAATGGGTTGTGAATGGAACATTCAGTCTATAGTATTTTCTGGTTTGTCCAAGAGGAACTTGCTACCATATCTTCGACGTTTTAATTCCTTGTCTTCCTTGCCATCCCAGACTAAATCCTTCGTCTTTATCAAAGATAATCACACAGTACAGCCTATGCTCAAGTGTTAATTTATATTACAAGAATTTGTATTTTACATATTTACTTTGAAAATAAACAGATAATTTCGTGTGTCTATTAAAAAGTCTACGACCTGCCGCATATAATTATGGGTAATGCAGCACACTCTTTTACATTTTCTGAATCCTTGAGGTTAAGGGAAAATACTTATACTCCGTAACGTGGATGGGAAATAAAGAAGTGTGAATCAAATGCACGCTGTTTCTTCTACTCTTCCAATACTCTACATTACTTTTCATCTTTTATTTTAGGTAGGGTTAGGTTAGGTTATGTTACCTTAACGTCGGGGTCGGGGAGGTTATATATTGGTTTCCCAACTTGTTAGAGTATGTAATAAGTTTCATTCGTGTATTTATTTTTTGATAATCAAAAAAATAAATATTTTTAGGGATGAAGATTTCAGTAATAATTTCACTGAAGTTGAAGATATTTCAGAAGTAATTTGTTTCTTTATCATAATTACACTCTAATAACTATATTTATTATTTATTAGGAATTGCAAAAAACCTTTGTTATGAGGATTCGCTTGACAGCTTGATTATTGAAAATCACTATAAGGTAATTTACTAATTTAATAATTTCAACAAATAAATGAATTTGATTTCATTTTTAATATTAGGGCTCGCCTTTGAAAAAACGGGTTACCCATGAAGAAATGCTAGAGCAGTCTTTAGTATTTGTAAATCTTAGCTACTTGACCAAACTTGTCAAGAAAGCTTATCCTAGCAAATGCGCCTCCTGTGGTGAGGACCTAGATTATCGGTTCAGGGAACAGGGTTCAGCAATAATTTATACTTGGATTTGCTTAAAAAGTAGCGCTTGTCCTCATACAAAGGAATGGGATAGTAATTATATAGTAATTATTGTAAATAAATATAGTTAATATTTTATGGTGTTCTTAAAAAGGATGAATGGGCAACTCAACCAATGTTTCATGGGCTATATTCTGGCAATCTAATGTTGGCCAGCTGTATTCCACTCTCAGGGAATTTATACTCAAAGATAGCGAAATTCTTAACTTTCTCAAAGGTCAAGTTTTTTGGAAAAGATACCTTTCAAAAGTAAGTTGTTCAGCATTACAGCAATTAACCATGTATAAAGGACAAATTTATTTCTGCTCATCCTTTCAAAATATTTTCTTCTTTGCATTAACATTTTTCTACTGAAATATCGCCCTTTCCAAGTTAACTTTTCATCCCTGTGTGCAGGGTCACGTGAAATGTTTTGGAGATAAGTGTATCTGTTAAAAGTCTCTTCCACCTTGAGTTGATAGCACACACTATGCTAGGCCTCTCTCTAACTTTCTCTTTCAAGAAAAGTTTTTCTAGTTTTCCTAGCCCTTTCTCCTTTTGTTGTAAATGCAATAAAATTGGTCGGGGATCTTTCCTATTCAACCCTAGTCTGGTGTTTGACACAAGGAGGATGCATAATGTAAATCAGGCAGTGAGCTGAGTGTCTAGACGCTAAAGGTCGTTTTTAAAAGCAACTTGAATTTTTATAATATATCAATGTAATATACAGTTAATATATTATCTACATATATATCTGATTTGATAATATATATTGTACAGGATATATAATATATATTGTACAGGATATATAATATATATTGTACAGGATATATAATATATTGTGCAGGATATATCATATATATTGTACAATATACAGGGTGGTAAAGATCAGACCAACACCTATCTTCGTGGACGTCCCCCAATAATGCCGTCGGATGACGTCACTATACTACAATGTAGACCTCGTATACAGGGTGTTAGTAAATACGTGTCATTGTAACCAAATGAGAAATTTCTATGGGTTCAGGTAAATGCCTGATGGTTAAAAGCATTGCAGATCTAACCCTCATAATTCACTAGATGACTTAACTCTGAGACAATTTATTTAACAACTTTAATAATAAGATAATGATTGAATTGAATCAACAAGAGACCAGAAACGTCAAGGTTGACTCCGTACGGTAAGCACACCAGCGTAAAGGTTCGATGTGTCTACCATCGTGGTGTAGGCAATCTTGAAAGCGACGTTCCAGGTCTTGCAATGCATTTGCCCGCATTTGAGTAGTGATTAAATTGAAAGCGGATCGAATCCGGTACTTTGAGTCTGCTGCGTCCATCGGTTCTGTTTCGTAAACGACTCCCTTAACATAACCACATAGTAAGATATCAATTGGGTAAGGTCAGGAGACGGCTGGCCACGGAATTGGTCCACCACTACCTATCCAACGATTGGGAAAGCGGTCGTTCAGCCATTGACGAACATTAAGCGCCCAATGTGTGTGGGGCTTATTCCAATTGGAACCACATGTTGCGAAGCACTGCTAATAGCAATGCGTCTATCGCGTCACTAAACTCGTGACGCAGGAAGTCCAAGTATAAATCTCAAGTAATGTTCACAAATGCCAACATAGACATTTACCTTCCATCGAATTTGATGGTAATTGTGTCGTAATCAATATGGATTGTAATGGGTACAGTAATGAATGTTTCGACGGTTTAACGTACCATCCCTGTGAAATGTATCCTCGTCCGAAAACAGCGCCTTTGCAAAAATTGTGGATCGGCTGCAATTAGGTCACGCATGATAAGACACGAGGTTGGACTAAACCATGTTACTGTTCTTGCAATTTTACATCGCCACCACTACTGGCCATATCATATCCACCTCCACGAAGCCTTAACAGACGAGGATTACCTAAGACAGCAAGACCTTTGTCTTACCATGCGTGACCTCATTGCAGCCGATCCACTATTTTTCCAAAAGGTGCTGTTTTCGGACGAGGCTACATTTCACAGAGAGCGTACGGTAAACCGTCAAAACATGCATTACTCGACCCATCACAATCAATATTGGTATGACACCATTACCATCAAATTCGATGGAAGGTAAATGTCTGGGTTGGCATTCTTGGGAACCGAATTATCATTCCCTTTTTCTTCGATGCGAACATTACTGGAGATTTGTACTTGGACTTCCTGCGTCACAAGTTTAGTGACGCCATAGACGTATTGCTATTAGGAGCGATTTGAAAAATGTGGTTCCTACAGGATGGAGCCCTACCACATTGGGCGGTCAATGTTCGTCAATGGCTGAACGACCACTTTCCCAATCGTTGGATAGGTAGACGTGGACCAATTCTGTGGCCAGCACGGTCTTCTGACCCTACCCCACTGGATTTATTCCTATGGGGTTATGTTAAGGGCGTCGATTACGAAACAGAACCAATGGGCGCAGAAGACTTAAAGGACCGGATTCCAGCTGCTATCAATGGAATCACTACTCAAATGCTGGCAAATGCATTGCAAGACCTGGAAAGTCGCCTCCAAGAGTGCCTACACCACGATGCTACCATCGTGGTGTAGGCACTCTGGGTACGTCTAACATGTACGCTGATGTGGTTACCGTACGGATTCAACTTTGGCGTTTCAGGCCTCACGTCGATTCAATTCAATCATTATCTTATTATTAAAGCTGTTAAATAAATTGTCTCGGAGTCATCTAGTGAATTACGAGGCTTAGATCTGTGCCACTGCAATGTTTATAGCCATCAGGCACTTACCCTATTAAACCCATAGAAAATTCTCATTTCGTTACAATGATACGTATTAACTTACACCCTGTACAAGAAGTCTTCATTGTAGTATAGTGATGTCATCCGACGGCATAATTGGGGGACGTCCACAAAGGTAGGTGTTGGTCTGATCTTTACCACCCTGTATAATACATATTGTACAGTATGATATACATATGATATACAATAAATAAACATAAGTCATACAAGATTTATACATATTTGCCAAATACAAGAATTTTACATATTATACATAAAATGATCAGGAGTCCTTTAAAAACCAAAATAATAAGGTAGTAATGTTCACAAATGCCAACATAGACATTTACCTTCCATCGAATTTGATGGTAATTGTGTCGTAATCAATATGGATTGTAATGGGTACAGTAATGAATGTTTCGACGGTTTAACGTACCATCCCTGTGAAATGTATCCTCGTCCGAAAACAGCGCCTTTGCAAAAATTGTGGATCGGCTGCAATTAGGTCACGCATGATAAGACACGAGGTTGGACTAAACCATGTTACTGTTCTTGCAATTTTACATCGCCACCACTACTGGCCATATCATATCCACCTCCACGAAGCCTTAACAGACGAGGATTACCTAAGACAGCAAGACCTTTGTCTTACCATGCGTGACCTCATTGCAGCCGATCCACTATTTTTCCAAAAGGTGCTGTTTTCGGACGAGGCTACATTTCACAGAGAGCGTACGGTAAACCGTCAAAACATGCATTACTCGACCCATCACAATCAATATTGGTATGACACCATTACCATCAAATTCGATGGAAGGTAAATGTCTGGGTTGGCATTCTTGGGAACCGAATTATCATTCCCTTTTTCTTCGATGCGAACATTACTGGAGATTTGTACTTGGACTTCCTGCGTCACAAGTTTAGTGACGCCATAGACGTATTGCTATTAGGAGCGATTTGAAAAATGTGGTTCCTACAGGATGGAGCCCTACCACATTGGGCGGTCAATGTTCGTCAATGGCTGAACGACCACTTTCCCAATCGTTGGATAGGTAGACGTGGACCAATTCTGTGGCCAGCACGGTCTTCTGACCCTACCCCACTGGATTTATTCCTATGGGGTTATGTTAAGGGCGTCGATTACGAAACAGAACCAATGGGCGCAGAAGACTTAAAGGACCGGATTCCAGCTGCTATCAATGGAATCACTACTCAAATGCTGGCAAATGCATTGCAAGACCTGGAAAGTCGCCTCCAAGAGTGCCTACACCACGATGCTACCATCGTGGTGTAGGCACTCTGGGTACGTCTAACATGTACGCTGATGTGGTTACCGTACGGATTCAACTTTGGCGTTTCAGGCCTCACGTCGATTCAATTCAATCATTATCTTATTATTAAAGCTGTTAAATAAATTGTCTCGGAGTCATCTAGTGAATTACGAGGCTTAGATCTGTGCCACTGCAATGTTTATAGCCATCAGGCACTTACCCTATTAAACCCATAGAAAATTCTCATTTCGTTACAATGATACGTATTAACTTACACCCTGTACAAGAAGTCTTCATTGTAGTATAGTGATGTCATCCGACGGCATAATTGGGGGACGTCCACAAAGGTAGGTGTTGGTCTGATCTTTACCACCCTGTATAATACATATTGTACAGTATGATATACATATGATATACAATAAATAAACATAAGTCATACAAGATTTATACATATTTGCCAAATACAAGAATTTTACATATTATACATAAAATGATCAGGAGTCCTTTAAAAACCAAAATAATAAGGTAGAACCCTATCCACAGCTTCATTCCGTATTAGTGGCTCCCCAGCTCCATGAAATTCATGGTACCCCTCGTATAAACCATCAGGAGAAGGGTATCTCTCCCTTATTTTAATTACTCAACAAGCGGGAAAGGGGGGTTCTGTTGCCAGGTCCCAATCTACCATATAGCCATAAACAAAGATTTTGGTATGCTTGATATCTCATATTTATGTTTTCGACAAATAACTCTTCAACGTTGTTGTAGATTCCAAACCTTATTCGCATTGATAGTACCAAAACTGCAGGTTCCAGACACAGCAATTCGAAAATTGCACTTCGAGAAATGCAATTTTCCCTGTACCCGCAGCATACATTTTCGGTAGCAGTAGGCATATTGGCGCAGAATCTACAAACGCACCAGTTTAGTATGTGATTGGGATCTGGCGAACAAGATACTGGGGGTGACGAATCAGGAGTGAGAAGGGGTGGTGAGGAGACGGAATGTACTTGTTGAGGTGATTGGCTTGGAGTAGAAATTACAAAGGCAGAACCTGAGGCAGAAATCTCTATTATATTATCTTTACTTTTCCTGCTTCTCTTTCTTGAAGACTTTGTTGACTTTGGTGGGGGGGGGTTGACATTTCAACTACCGTACTAGTAATTGTAATGTTTTCCGAACTTGAGTTTTCCTCCGGAAGATTCTGTATTACTATTAGAATAAATAAGTGTTAAGATTACAAACTTTGTAGTATGCATTGGTTTTCATCTTACATTCATTGAGTATCCCAGGTGACTCAATCACTCTGACTTATCATATACGCATATTTTAAAAGAATATCGTGGCTTAAGCCTTTCAGTGTGTTCTAGAAAATTATAATTGTTTAATTTACTAGAAAACAAGTATTTACATTTTTTTTTTTTTTTTCCGAAAAACTAACCCAGATATATTTCCTAGAGGAATCCAACACATTTTTTGTGGTTTCATCACTGTGATGTAAATCTTCCATGGCTTTAAACATTCGTGGGTCTCTCATACTCATTTTTTTAACCTTTTTCTGCCTTGGTTTTGGGGTTTCCTTTTTTTTAGCCATAGTTTTTTTCTAGCCATGAAAATTAATTTTTGGTTAATCAGACTATATAGCAAAGGTTTAAGATGTGTCACCATTCTATATATTATATTCTATATAATCAATATTTCTACAAATTGTGTTTTCATTTTAATTATACGAAAAGTTAACTAGTTTTCTGGAGAAACATTGACAGAGCCTTGATTAGCCATGCCCCAAGGCCAAATTCAATTATAATGATTCCCACAATTTTTGGTATTTTTTTTCTTTAAAGTCATACTGTCTCCACTTTTGTCGAAGTTTTATTTTACAGAAGATTCTCAAATTTCTACCATTACACGTTCGAATGATATCCTCCACAAAAGCGTAATTAAAATGAAAATACGATTGTTTAGAAAGCTTTGGGAGTAATCGCTGGATTCCATGGACGCTTATTTACCTAATAATATTAATCTTATCTCTTTATCTTATCTTTATTTTCTATAATGCTCAAATAAAGTTACAAATCGGAAAAGGGTGGCCAAGTCTTGCAAGACTTTTAGGCCACGGCTCAGTAGAGTCTAAAGAGCTTCATCACACTCTATTACAATTCTACGAAGTGAAGTTTCGCACGGCTATGGATAATTTCGCTTGTTTTTTAAACTGATTCATATTTTTTATATCAGGGGTATATAAAGAGTTGTAGTTTTTTGCACCCGTGTAAAATATAGAATTTATTTTACGCGTAGTTCTGGCATAAGGAATTTTCAAAAGTGGTTTTACTCTCATGTTATAGCGACTTTGGCTAGCTAATTCAAATAGATTATTACAAGTTGAAGAGATACATTTATGGATAAATACTACCGAACAATAGACCCGAATCTGGAAAACGTTTAAGATATTCGATGTTATAAACAGCGGCTTAGTGTGGGTTAGATATGGCTGTCTGTTTATTATTCTGATAACTCATTTCTGTAGAATCAGTAGTCGGTTAAGATTACTGATTGAGGTATTGCCCCAAATTGCTATGCAATATGTTAGATGGGGGTATATTATTGTATAATAGAGTTGAATACATAATTTATAAGTGAAAGAAGATCTGTTTTTTGCAATAAGGTAAATTCCATATGATACTTTTTTTGCTATCGTAGTAACGTGAGCATTCCAGTTAAGTTTTTCATCGATCCATAGACCCAAATATTTAGTTACCTGTACTGGTTTTATGATTGTGCCATCAATAATTACATTTCTATGGGGAGGGATTGCTTTACCGGGGTTTGTAAATATTAGATAGACCGTTTTGACCATGTTTAGGCTCAGTAGGTTATTTTTAACCATATACTAATTAATTGGAGTTTGTAATTAGTTCTATCCATTAAAAGATCAAAGTTTAGATCGCTATCTGTTTCTGCTGTGTCATCCGCATATAGGATAAGAGAGTCATCATCGACCGTGGTTACTATGTCGTTTATAAATATGTTGCAGAGAAGAGGTGATATTATCGATCCCTGAGGTACTCCATTTTTGATTACTTCTGATAATGATATACTATCGTTTATTTTTGTACAACTTCTACGGTTTGACAAGTAGGACTTTATCCAATATTACGCGGTACCTCTAATTCCTGATATAAAGAGCTTGTGGAGTAGGCGTTCGTGGTTGATAGTATCGAAAGCTTTCCTCAAATCCAGGAAAACTCCGATTGCGAACTTCCCTTTATCTAAAGCTTCCACAAGGCCCTTATACAGTTCCGCGATTGCGAATTCGACTCCTCTATTTTTCCGGAAGCCGAATTGCTTAGGTGATAATATCTTGTATTTCTCACAGAAGCTGGTTAGTCTATCATTAAAGCTACGATCTAATATTTTTGCTATAATAGAGAGGAGGATTATTGGTCTATAGTTGTTGGGACTGGCGGGATCACCTTGCTTGTAAATTGGGATTATTAATGAGTTTTTTAAAATTTGAGGATAGCTTCCCTTTATAAAGGTAAGGTTAACTAAAAAGGTTAACGGTTTTAGTAGATATCTTTTAGATCGTTTAATTAACTTCGAGGTGATCCCGTCAGCCCCTGGTGCCGAGGCTTTACTTAGGTGGTTAATTATCGCCAATATTTCTTTCTCGTCTACTGGAGTTAAATATATAGTGTTTGGAATATTTTTAACACAATCGTAGGTGTTTTGGATAGGGTGTATTGTTGGAGGAGGCGCGGGTTTATTAAAGTATTTGTTAAGATCATCCGGAGTAATTCCAATAGTGTTTTGATTTTTATTTTGCTTATTTCTACCCAAGAGGCTATTTATTACTTTCCATTTATCTTTTAGATTTGACTGGGCCAATATTTGTGTGCGGAAAAAGTTATTACGCGTGTTTCTAATTATGTTGTTAATTAGGTATAACCATTGATTCCGTGAAATCCCGCTTTTATATTTCCATGGTGTCCCAAAAATTCTCAATATAATTGTTTTACTTACTGCCTTTATTTTTTTGGGAGCTGGGGTTTCGCTCGGTTCCTCTTGAATATTGGAAAGAATATCCCCTTGGATATTCTCCTGAATATCCCCTTGGATATTCTCCTGAATATCCCCTTGGATATTCTCCTGAATATCCCCGTGGATATTCCCCTGAATATCCCCGTGGATATTCCCCTGAATATCCCCGTGGATATTCCCCTGAATATCCCCGTGGATATTCCCTTGAATATCTTTTTGAATATTCCCATGATTTATCTCTTGAATATTGTACCGAATATTATCTGTTTCGCGTTTTGTTTTTTTAGTTTTGTTCTGGCATTCCAAAACCTTGCCTCTTACAAACACAAATCGGAACACGTTGCCCCCGCTTGTTTACATAAGCACCTGTTAGATAGGCAGTTCGATTTGCAGGAGCAGCAAACAATCCAAGAATTTGATTTGACTTTATTAAGGATATCTCTCGTATCCATATTTAGAGTAGTATTGATAAAACGAAATAAAAATAGCCAGAGAAAATAGAGACTGCTACTGATCAACTACCCGGTTGAGAAATCTGAAAATTCAATATTTTTCGCCCAACAGGCTATCTACTTCGAATTATAAACAGAATCAATGAGAAACAATGTTAAAGTGCAAAAAAAAAAAAAAATCTAAATTGTAGGTTTTTTTTTTGTTTTGAATTTCTTAAAAACAATTTCTCCACTTCACTCAAACAATTTTTATGTATAATGCCACAAATACATGTGTGATGTAAAAATTTGATTAGGGCTTGGCGCTTTTCATCCGAAACTTCAATTAAAACACCAAAATATAGCTTCGCATCATAAATGCGGGCAGCGTATTTGCCAGGTGATAATGTTGCCAGTTATGTTTCTTTGGGTCAACTACAGTCTGCTAGATAAACTCTTATTTAGCGCTACCTATTATATATCCTCAACGGCATCATAGTAATACATATATGAAAAATTATTATTGGAAAATCCAGTCTCATTGATCCCATTTACAATTTGAAGTAGATAGCCTGTTGGGCCAAAAATATTAATTTTCAGAATTTTTGAAGGTGGTGCTCGAGTCTCAAATTTGGCCCCTATGAGACTCCACCCCCTTCCCAAATTTATTCATCTGTCTTAGTATTTCTTAACCAGGCTTCAAATTAGGATTGATGCCCTTTTCTATGTCTTAATTATTAATTTAGAGTAGATAGCCCAGAAACATGAAATGGGAAGAAGTACCAGTTCAAAACAACAATGTTTGAATGACTTAAAATGTTTTTTTTTTTTTTTTTTTTTTTTTTTTTCACTTTAAAATTGTTTCTCATTGATCCCGTTTATAATTCAAAGTAGACAGCCTGTTGGGCCAGAAATATTTTGTGCAAAAATATTAAAAAAATTATAACTTGAGAAATAAATTTTTTTGAAGTTTGAAACTTGGTAAATATGAGTTTCTTCCGCTTGTATATCTGTAGAAAAATAATGGTTGAAATTTAAAATTAGGCCCTTTTTCCTCAAGTCGAATTCACACGGATTGACCCTCTTTCTTAATTCAGGTATTTTTTGTCAATTTTGATTAATTAATGATTGGGTTTAAATTGCAGTTTAAGATCTCGTCTGTCTCGTTGTACGTTATAACATTCCCCCTAATTTGACCCATTTTGGTCTATTTTCATTTTTGAACACGACTCCAAACTTATTAGACAGCGTGACTTAAGAAAATAACAAACCTTTTTCGAAAATAGTAGAAATATAAACCTAGTATCAACTCTGCTTAAAAATAACTAGATGCGAAAGCTACTAAAATTTTCTATATTTTGGACGTTATCAGTTAATTTGCGGAAGCATGAGTGGTTCTGTTCCCTTTAATATAGTAACTTTTTTAAGTTAGCCCATGTATGTATTCGGATTAAATTGAAGTTTGTTCTCTGTCTCGGTTCGCGATTAGATTCCTCAAGAATTTTAGTCCATTTTTAGCTAGACCCTATACTTGTATAGGTTCTAGCTAGTGTTTTGAGTCGTGCTGGTAGTCTGAAGTCAGAAGTCTGAAGTCAGAAGTCTGAAGTCGGTGTCCCAGAAATGACGAAAAACGTCATCGTATCGAAAAAACATTCGTTTCTTATCCACCAGACGTCACGGCGTGATGTCCCAGACAAATTTAAAATATAATTTTTTTTTTTTAAGATATCGATTTTTCCACCGCGTCGCGCTCGAAGCTTCTTAACTTTACGATCGAGTGTTAGACGCTCATCCTCGTTACCACGGGTATTAGGTTAAACTTTAGCGAAAAGCTCCTTATATCTTCATAGATATACAATACAGAAAACAAGTCGTTGTTAATAAAGGGTCGTCGCGAACGAGATAAAAGGTAGCTTATGAAGGTTTCGGTTCTAGTCTGTCAGTAATGAAAACTCAAAAACAACAAACAAGTCGTCGCGAACGAGATAATTAGGCAGCTTATGCGTGTTGGGTTTGAGTATGTCAGAAATAAAATATTTGATTTGAAAAACCTGATTTGAAAAACCCCGATTTGAAAAACCAAGATTTGAAAAACCCCGATTTGAAAAACCCCGAGTGGAAAAAGCCCGAGTGGAAAAAGCCCGAGTGGAAAAAGCCCGAGTGGAAAAAGCCCGAGTGGAAAAAGCCCGAGTGGAAAAAGCCCGAGTGGAAAAAGCCGATTTTGAAAAAGCCGATTTTGAAAAAGCCGATTTTGAAAAAGCCGATTTGAAAAAGCCCATTTGAAAAAGCCCATTTGAAAAAGCCCATTTGAAAAAGCCCATTTGAAAAAGCCCATTTGAAAAAGCCCATTTGAAAAAGCTCATTTGAAAAAGCTCATTTGAAAAAGCTCATTTGAAAAAGCTCATTTGAAAAAGCTCATTTGAAAAAGCCCATTTGAAAAAGCCCATTTGAAAAAGCTCATTTGAAAAAGCCCATTTGAAAAAGCCGTTTTGAAAAAGCCCATTTGAAAAAGCCCATTTGAAAAAGCCGATTTTGAAAAAGCCGATTTTTAAAAACCCCATTTGAAAAAGCCGATTTTGAAAAAGCCGATTTTCAAAAAGCCGATTTTCAAAAATCCGATTTGAAAAAGCCGATTTGAAAAAGCCGATTTGAAAAAGCCGAGTTGAAAAAGCCGATTTTGAAAAAGCCGATTTTGAAAAAGCCCATTTGAAAAAGCCCATTTGAAAAAGCCGATTTTGAAAAAGCCGATTTGAAAAAGCCGATTTGAAAAAGCCGATTTGAAAAAGCCGAGTTGAAAAAGCCGAGTTGAAAAAGCCGATTTGAAAAAGCCGATTTGAAAAAGCCGATTTGAAAAAGCCGAGTTGAAACAGCCGAGTTGAAACAGCCGAGTTGAAACAGCCGAGTTGAAACAGCCGAGTTGAAACAGCCGAGTTGAAAAACCCGAGTTGAAAAACCCGAGTTGAAAAACCCGAGTTGAAAAACCCGAGTTGAAAAACCCGAGTTGAAAAACCCGAGTTGAAAAACCCGAGTTGAAAAAGCCGATTTGAAAAAGCCGATTTGAAAAAGCCGATTTGAAAAAGCCGATTTGAAAAAGCCGATTTGAAAAAGCCGATTTGAAAAAGCCGATTTGAAAAAGCCGAGTTGAAAAAGCCGAGTTGAAAAAGCCGAGTTGAAAAAGCCGAGTTGAAAAAGCCGAGTTGAAAAAGCCGAGTTGAAAAAGCCGAGTTGAAAAAGCCGAGTTGAAAAAGCCGAGTTGAAAAAGCCGAGTTGAAAAAGCCGAGTTGATAAAGCCGAGTTGATAAAGCCGAGTTGAAAAAGCCGAGTTGAAAAAGCCGAGTTGAAAAAGCCGAGTTGAAAAAGCCGAGTTGAAAAAGCCGAGTTGAAAAAGCCGAGTTGAAAAAGCCGAGTTGAAAAAGCCGAGTTGAAAAAGCCGAGTTGAAAAAGCCGAGTTGAAAAACCCGAGTTGAAAAACATGATTTGAAAAACCTGATTTGAAAAACTTAACACAACTTCGTGTTTAAAGGGATCTAGAAACGCCATTCAAATCGTTCAAAGAGCGTTTATGCATGCATAACAAGCCCCTGCTATAGCATAATTCTTTTCAGCCTCTTTTACAATGTCATGGGTCTAGCTATTATTATATAACTTTATTTATCCGGTACGTTCTAGTTCTTAATAGGTAAATATATAAAAGGGAGGAGTCCTTTTTCGTAAGTTGACGTTTCTTGTATAGAAACACGGGGCCCGCAGTCAGAATGACAAAATTCTTAAGATCTCAAGTTTTAATCTCAAGCTTAACGGCTGCTTTCTCCGCGCCTGTGTTCTTTTTACATCCGGAACTCTAGGGGGATGAGTGACGTCTACAGTGACGCGGCCGCTAAACTATCGAGTTGATTAAGCCGAACTGAGCTTTTTATATATATTTATCTATTCGGATCTTTTGTTCAATTTTAAATCAGTTTTAAATCGACTTAATTTTATTTAGTTTTTATAATCATTAGGTTTAGATTGTAGTTTTGGATCTCGTCCGTCTCGTCGTACGTTAATATTCCTCGTAATTTGATAGATATTTGGTCAATTTTAATTTTTAAAAGCAACTCCAAACCATTGGACAGTATGACGGAGAAATAAAAGTTTGGTCATGTTCAAAAATGAAAATAGACCAAAATAAGTTAAATTATTGGAAATATTAACGCGCGACCAGATCTTAAACTACAATTTAAACCTAATGATTATAAAAATTAATCAAAATTAAGTCGATTTCAAACTCATTTAAAATTGACCAAATATCTGAATTAAAAACCTACCATATAACCTAATTTAAATAATGAAAATGGTCTAAATTTTAGAGGAGTCTAATCAAAAGACGAGAGAGAGGAGATATTAAACTACAATTTAAAACTAATGACAATTAAATTTAATCAAAATTAAACCCGTTTATAGTTAATGAAAAAATGCTTATAATATCTCGGTCATACTGACTAATATCATTTTTCATTAAGTATAAAAGCGTTTAAATTTGTTTAAATTTAATAGTAATTAGGTTTAAATTGTAGTTTAATATCTAATCCGCGTCGTCATACACTTACATCCTCAAGAATTAAGACAATTTTGCTTATTTAAAGGCCCTATCTGCTCTGAAACTTGCCCCTTTAAAATGCTCTTCCCTTACGCACGCAGCCTTGCTTTGACTGTACAACGTCGTCTGCTAAGCTAGAAAAGAAGGCGACTTTAAAGGGGATTTGAAAAACGCAGATAGTCCCTTTAAATCACTTATAAATTAATCACGGACGGATACTTCGTGGATGAGTTTTTTTATCGCTTGATAAGGGGCTTCGGTCCGAAAGCTCGCTAAGAAAAAATTTTTATTATGTATTAAACATTTTTTTAAAAAAACTCATCCACGAAGTATCCGTCCGTGATTAATTTATAAGTTATATCTAAACCGTGGACACTATGTCATTTAAAATTTACCCTTTAAATCAGTTTATCAGGTCGGGTTTTTTTTTATAATTTTTTTTCGGGTCGGGTCTTTAAAATGGTGGGCCCGACTCGTCTCTAGAGTAGACTGATGTTATATATTCGTTCGTTGTCTCACCCTCTCTTTGAATTTCGCTCGATCATATATAACGTTCCGGCGAATGAAGTGGCTTTCGAATTTCGCTAGAACAGTTGGAAACATTTTTTTCTTCTGCACCCGTTAGACCAAATGAAGTTAAGATATCGTCGGCCTTATCACCCATTAGATATACAAGTGCATTGACTTGATCTTCCTCGTTCTTTGAACTTAGTCCTGATGCTCTACGGAAACGCTCGAATCGTCTCTTCCATGTAGGTCATTCGCTAGGATTTGCGAAATTGAAAGGTTCTGGAGGTGTTACTTGAAATGCTGTTGATTGTAGTTGGGCATTTGCCATTCTTATTTACTTTATAAGTAGTTGATAGTTGTTCGACACCCCGGGATACTTTGATATTCACTTGAGTCTAAGCCTTAGTCATAACGTCTACTACGCGAATATATCACCACCGGATTTTTTTTTTTTTTTTTTACTGCTGGCTTCATCCGACTTCTTATGACACCATGTTGTGTTTCTACTCCTATTAGAAATACACAGTTGTTTAATAATAAAACAGTTCTAACGTTTATTGCACTTGTTACTAATCAACGCGTCGTACATACTCGTTCATCACCCGAAGCAGACTACCACCTGGCTAGTATAGCCCTGTCTATTTATACAGGTTAAACAGAGACATCACTTCAGTTCTATAACAACACAGTGGCGCCCTCCATAGGAGGTTGAAATTATGATAAAGTCCGATTTGACAGCATGCAGTTCATGAATCTAGGTAAGCTTTTGGTCTTTCAATAAAGATAAAAAAGGGTCCCCATTACAAGGTCATAGAGGTAGAACCGCTACCTATGCCAAAATTAGGGCTCATTATTATCATCCCCAATTGTACATCCTGGTAAAGAAATATGTTAAGGAATGCGAAGTTTGTCAACGATATAAGAGTAGAAATACAAAGTGTCCAGGTCTTATGATCCCCTCGTATAAAATACACCCAGGAGATTTAGTGGGAATAGATATTATGGGACCATTACCCTTTATTAAAAATCAGAATCGATTCCTGGTAGTAATGGTCGATTATTTTACGAAATATGTTGAAGTTTTAATAATAATAAAGGCTTTTTATTCAGGATTACCCTTTCAGACAAGTCTGATTTACAAAGAGGTCCTCTTTAGTTAAAAACATAATTTTATGCAAATTTAAATTAAATTAAATTACTATACATAGCCTGGGCGGAGCTTAGGTTTTCCCCTCTTCCTAACAGGGGGGGTTGGAATTTCAAACTGTTTGGCGGTAAATCATGAACTCTCTCGGCATTTGTGTGGTCAAATATTGTGTGGTTTTAAAGGCGCTTTGGGTATATGATAATTTACATTTCATTCAAAGTAAGTTTGACCTTAATATCTTTAGTATTTATATTGCTGTTAAAGCAACGTTGAATAAGGTTCGCGGAAATATATTCTTCGGCGAGGTAGTTATCGAAATCATCGCCCGTTTTAGATCGTAAAGACGAAAAGCGTTACGGGGCCTTACGCCTCAGTAAGCCTAGGCTAGTTCCCACCCAAGGCTGTTGCGGTGTCGCCCGTCTTGACGAAAAACGACGGCTAAGAGAGGAGAGAGGGTCGCCGCTCTCCGTAGTCTTTGACCGACGGGCGATAGGCTTACGCGGAACGGAAAAAGCACAAGTGCCGGGAGCTCGAGACCAGGGAGCCTAGGCCTACAAACGCGGAAGGCCCCGTTCCCCCGTAACGATCTTCGAGAGTGAAGTGAAATTTGATGGTACCACTGGTGGGAAATTCGACGAAAAAGTATTAAGAAAGCCTCGGCAAGCAACTGAAAAATCAGAGAAATAAAAGGAAAGATTTATCTTCAAATTAATTTAAAAATATTAAATACGAAAGCGAGGCCTATCTCTAGTGGGAATACGGTATAGCAGTAGTAGCATACCGAAAAATGACCACCCAAATGGTTTCCGAGTTTAACCATTCTTGCGGATAAAACAATCAAAATTGTTCAAGCAGACAAAGGGGGAAAAATCGTTGTTTTGAACACAAAAGATTATACAGACAAAATGATCCAGTTATTATCGAGCGGGAATTATTCTAAGCTTAAATGTGACCCTACTGATTCCGTTAACAGAAAAATTCATAAGGTTGTGAACAAAGCGGTGAAGGACAAAGAAATAGCTCCGGACAAAAAATTTAGCTTCTACCCCCCAATCTTAAAAACTCCACACATTTATGGTCTAGTAAAAATACATAAAACGGGCAACCCTCTAAGACCCATTGTATCATCCATTAATAGCCCAACTTATATATGTGCCAAAATTTTAGTAAAAGTTATCACGCCGCTTATAGGAGATAGTTCTTACTCCCTAAAAAATTCGTTTGACTTTGTGTCAAGTTTAAAGGCGTCAAACATTGAAGAGTCGGAGGAAATTTGCAGTCTAGATGTAGTCAATTTATATGGTAGCATACCAGTTGATTTGGCACTAAGAATACTAAAAATTAATTTACAAAAAGACCAGTTCTTGAAACATCGCACGGATCTTAGTATCGACACGATATTAGAATTAAGCAGAATATGCCTCTCTAACACATACTTTAGTTTTGAGGAAGTTTATTACAAACAAGACCGAGGCTTAGCTATGGGAAACCCCCTGTCCGCTCCAATAGCAAATATGGTGATGGAACATTTTGAAACTCTTCTATTCAAAAAAGACCCTATAAAGTTAAACATCAAACTATGGAAACGTTTTATGGATGATGTGTTCGTGATAAAAAATAAATCACTATCAACTAATACGTTATTAGATTTGGTCAATAATATGAACAAAGATATTCAGTTCACTTTTGAAGGGGAGGTGGAACGTAGTTTACCTTTCTTAGATGTCCTAGTCACACATAACAATCGAACTTTCCATTGTTCCATGTACCAAAAACCAACCCACAGTCAACAGTTCCTACACTATCAATCGTCCCACCATATTAATATAAAAATAGGCATTTTAAAATCAACAAAATACAGAATAGAAACGCTCTCAGATCAACCAGTTTTAGATAAAAAACGGTTCACGGAACAATTTAAAAATTGCGGATACCCCATAGGATTGATTAATCACATATTTCGTGACCAAAGTGTACAGAATTGTTATATTCGAGAAAAACCAGAATCAGTTATCTCCCTTCCATATTTAAAAGGAATTAGTGAAAAAACACAACGACAATTAAAAAAACTAAACGTTACCATGGTCAACAAAACGGGTACAAATTTAAGCAAGGAACTAATTCACCACAAACCTAAAATTCCAGAACTAGATAGAACAGGTGTAGTCTACGCTATAGATTGTGATTGTAGGAAAACTTACGTCGGACAAACAAAAAGAACCCTAGTAACAAGACGTGAGGAACACAAAAAAAGTGTAAAATTAAAAGTTGCACTTAATAGTTTAGCCAACCATTTAATAAATGTAAAAACACACAAAATTAACTGGGATTCTGCGAGAGTACTTTGCCATGAACCCGATTGGTATAAGCGCAGTTTTAAAGAAAGTGTTTATATAGAAAAACTAGGTAGACTTAACCTTGAAAAAGGGGCTATTGGAACGAAGGGATGGGGTCAATTAGGTAGTGATAAGAGAAAAACGTAAAATAAACCAGTGACTCACTGACGCTCCCTTTTCGCGAGTTTGAAAGGAAGGTATTTTGTCAGCATCTTGCTAAGTTTGTAACATCCTCTTGTATCTCACAGAAAAAAACTTCGGCTGACGAAGGACCACGGTCCGAAAGCTCCCGACAAATAAAAAGTTCTAATAACCGCCATGAAGTATCCGTCTTTTAATTAATAAGAAATAATATTATATTCACCATGGCAAATAAATTTTCGATTTATGATCATCTTTACGACAGAAAAAGCGTGTCGGTTTTCTACAGGTTACGACATGTGAGCACAAACTTAGTGAAGGCTGGTAATCAACTCACTTTTTTACACCGCTGCAAGGATCACAATATAATTCCCCGTGGACTTCAAATCAAACCAAATTTTTCTAATGGAAGAATTAGAAAGGGGGTTATCCGTTGTGAGAAAATTGTTCTAAATGAAGCGATCTCTGGTGCGAGACTTAGGAAAAAGAATCTCCTTAAAGAAAGGGACACATTATCCCAGGATTTACAAAAACAAACTGATCTTCAAACTTGGACCTATTTACTTCAAGTTATCAACTCGGATATGGATCACCAAACCGTAAAAATCAAGGAGGGGCACATTGCAAAGTTTAACCGCTTAATAATACAAACACTAGACTCCACAAGACCTATTCAAAACAACGTAGTGAATTTATCGGACAGGATTTTATCCGTGGGTGAACTAGGAGTACTTGCAAAAGGTTTAAACTTCGGATTGGAACAGACTCGTATAGACATTTTGGATATTTGTGCTTCAACTGAAAAACAACTTCGCGGATTAGACATTTTGGACGATGTTAAACAAGATATTAGGAATATAGTCAAAAATAATTTTTCGAAAAAAGTCAATAGTACGAATCTGAGTAAGTTAGAAGCAATAGCGTTAAATATTTTAAAACGGGATAAAACAATCAAAATTGTTCAAGCAGACAAAGGGGGAAAAATCGTTGTTTTGAACACAAAAGATTATACAGACAAAATGATCCAGTTATTATCGAGCGGGAATTATTCTAAGCTTAAATGTGACCCTACTGATTCCGTTAACAGAAAAATTCATAAGGTTGTGAACAAAGCGGTGAAGGACAAAGAAATAGCTCCGGACAAAAAATTTAGCTTCTACCCCCCAATCTTAAAAACTCCACACATTTATGGTCTAGTAAAAATACATAAAACGGGCAACCCTCTAAGACCCATTGTATCATCCATTAATAGCCCAACTTATATATGTGCCAAAATTTTAGTAAAAGTTATCACGCCGCTTATAGGAGATAGTTCTTACTCCCTAAAAAATTCGTTTGACTTTGTGTCAAGTTTAAAGGCGTCAAACATTGAAGAGTCGGAGGAAATTTGCAGTCTAGATGTAGTCAATTTATATGGTAGCATACCAGTTGATTTGGCACTAAGAATACTAAAAATTAATTTACAAAAAGACCAGTTCTTGAAACATCGCACGGATCTTAGTATCGACACGATATTAGAATTAAGCAGAATATGCCTCTCTAACACATACTTTAGTTTTGAGGAAGTTTATTACAAACAAGACCGAGGCTTAGCTATGGGAAACCCCCTGTCCGCTCCAATAGCAAATATGGTGATGGAACATTTTGAAACTCTTCTATTCAAAAAAGACCCTATAAAGTTAAACATCAAACTATGGAAACGTTTTATGGATGATGTGTTCGTGATAAAAAATAAATCACTATCAACTAATACGTTATTAGATTTGGTCAATAATATGAACAAAGATATTCAGTTCACTTTTGAAGGGGAGGTGGAACGTAGTTTACCTTTCTTAGATGTCCTAGTCACACATAACAATCGAACTTTCCATTGTTCCATGTACCAAAAACCTACCCACAGTCAACAGTTCCTACACTATCAATCGTCCCACCATATTAATATAAAAATAGGCATTTTAAAATCAACAAAATACAGAATAGAAACGCTCTCAGATCAACCAGTTTTAGATAAAAAACGGTTCACGGAACAATTTAAAAATTGCGGATACCCCATAGGATTGATTAATCACATATTTCGTGACCAAAGTGTACAGAATTGTTATATTCGAGAAAAACCAGAATCAGTTATCTCCCTTCCATATTTAAAAGGAATTAGTGAAAAAACACAACGACAATTAAAAAAACTAAACGTTACCATGGTCAACAAAACGGGTACAAATTTAAGCAAGGAACTAATTCACCACAAACCTAAAATTCCAGAACTAGATAGAACAGGTGTAGTCTACGCTATAGATTGTGATTGTAGGAAAACTTACGTCGGACAAACAAAAAGAACCCTAGTAACAAGACGTGAGGAACACAAAAAAAGTGTAAAATTAAAAGTTGCACATAATAGTTTAGCCAACCATTTAATAAATGTAAAAACACACAAAATTAACTGGGATTCTGCGAGAGTACTTTGCCATGAACCCGATTGGTATAAGCGCAGTTTTAAAGAAAGTGTTTATATAGAAAAACTAGGTAGACTTAACCTTGAAAAAGGGGCTATTGGAACGAAGGGATGGGGTCAATTAGGTAGTGATAAGAGAAAAACGTAAAATAAACCAGTGACTCACTGACGCTCCCTTTTCGCGAGTTTGAAAGGAAGGTATTTTGTCAGCATCTTGCTAAGTTTGTAACATCCTCTTGTATCTCACAGAAAAAAACTTCGGCTGACGAAGGACCACGGTCCGAAAGCTCCCGACAAATAAAAAGTTCTAATAACCGCCATGAAGTATCCGTCTTTTAATTAATAAGAAATAACATTCTTGCACTACTACAATATTTATTCTTGGGGATATTATGAATTCTTGGTGCAACGTCATTGATGACGTACGCGTGAATACTATGTATAGTCAGGGTTAGTAAAATCAATATTCAGTATTCAGTTACAACTTTTAAGATTTCTTTTTTAAACATTGCACTATTGTCAATAACTTTTAGTGAGTTCTTTAGCTCGTTCGATACCTTAATGACCCGATGTTTGGTGCTTTTCTTACGTAGTGACGTTCCCAAGTGATCCACAAAGAAGTTAGCGTTGCTCCCACGGGTTGATTGGCCATGTAGGGTTCTGGGTTTCTTGAAAAACTCGTTCAAATAGTCTGGGCATTTATTACGTGATATGTTGTGCATAAGCACCAACAAGTTATAGTAATAAAGCTGCCTTAATGTAAGCCATTCCCGCTCATTCCTTGTGTTTGTAGCTGAGGCCCGTTTGTTCTTCTTAGTACAAAACCTAGCACCATTATTGCGTGACACCTGGACTTTGTTGAGATAGGAAATGGGGCCCGAGTTATAAAATATATCCCGATATGTAAATATTGGCTGAATCAAGGCCTTGTAAAGGTAGCTTAGTACTGGAGTGGAGAGCGAAGAGTTGAGTGGACGGAGAATACCCACTCTACCATTAGTTTTCTTTATAACATAGTCGATATGCTCCTTCCATGAAAGAGTATCGTCTATTATAACTCCAAGATACTTATACTTAGAGACCCTCAAAATGGAGGTTCCCTCAATTGCGTTAAATTCTTCAGACGCAAGTTGCCGTTGGGACAGAACACCATGAATTCAGTTTTGCTTTCATTTAACAGTAGGTTTCTGGAATTGAGCTTTTTTAGCAGCGTAACTTCAGATTGCATTATTTCAGCCAGCTCGTCAATACCACGTGCTGAATTGATAAGAGCCGTATCATCAGCGTATTCATTTGATATGCTGGATTTTAGCATTTTATTAACATTACTGGTATAAGTATTAAAAAGAATTTCCCTCAAAAAATGAGAGACAAAAATGTACTTTCAACTTCTAAAGCGAGCCAATTAATAGGAGTTTAAGAGCGATAAAAAAATGTAATTACCTTGAGCGAGTTTTGATTTCAACTTCTTTACAAAGAAATATTTAAAGAACTGGCTCTTTTCAGTCCGCTTCGGACTTGAAAATCTCGCCAAGTTCGTCTCCGCTGATTTTGGGCTGGAGTCTTGACATTGTCAAATATGGAGAAACTTTCTTTCCTTCGTCGGCGACGCTTGATTTTATCTCTTTGGCATTGGAGGAGATTTCCGATAACGGCAATCGGCAGAAAAATCGCCGCTATGTAATTCTTGAAAAGTCTAAATAGGGGCGAGAAAAAAACATTACGTTTTGCCTCGACAATTTTTAAAATTGCCGCGCACGGCCCACCTAAAACATTGTTGCTGCGTTCAGTAAGTTTCCGTTAAGTACGCAACGTCAGAAGTTGTTGAACGAATTTTTTGATACGTTGTACAAAGGCGGTTACCTCGTGGAGTCATGGCAAAGGCGTAAGTAACTATATCTTTATAATTAATAATAGCCTGATGCTGTAGGAAGAAATCATGACCTAAAATAACAAGACAATAGAGATTAGGTTCTAAAATAAATTCATGAGTAAATAAGATATTACTCATCCTAAAATCTAATATATCCTAAGATCTAAAATATCCTGGTAGAAAGTGTCCATTTGGCATAAAAGCACAATCATCTATTAATTCTACTAGATCAGGGGTGTCTTTGAGTTTAAAATATGTGAAGGTAATTTAATAGATGGAAAAGAAAGAGGTAAGGCAAAGGATGGTTGATGATTTCTGGTTTAGAGGGGTTGACTTCGGCAGGAATACCAACCCCAGTTCTTATAACTGCCTAAATGTTTCCCGGTAAATCTGGACAATTGGGTCTAGTATGTCCAGTTTAATTGCAATAATGACAAATTAAATTGGAATGACTAAAACCTCTTCCTGCCCTAGCAGGTTGCGATGGTCCTGCTCTAACTGATGGAGTAGGTGTCGTAGTAGGAGTAGGCTTAGCTTTAGATGTCGCGCAAGTTAAATTTCTATAAGCCTTATTTCTTTTCTCCACATTTATTGCGCTGTCTGCTAGTAATTCTAGAGATGTATATTCAGTAGGTAAAAATCTACTGATCTCAGGCTTCATATTTTCTACTAAATGTTGCGCTAAATGAGATTCCACAATAGGTTCGCTCAAAGCTAAATTAAGATTTTGAACCCTATCAATATAAGTTGCAACGGGTTCATTATAATATTTCGGTGTTTAGTTTTTGCTCCTTAGTGGGCGATAAAAATTTTCCTTTCAACTTATCAATAAGCGTAGGTAATGATATTATATGTTCACATTCTTCAGAGCAATACCACCCTAAAGCTTTCCCCATTAAACTACTGGGTATTACATGTAATACTTCGGTGACCTCTAAACTATATATCCTCTGAAATGATATTAACTGGAATAAATATTCCATAACTTCCTTCCTATCGCCTGAAACTTTACACGTAGGTAGCGGAGGTTTGTACTTATTAATAGGGCCAGGCCTAACTACATGTATACCTTGTGAGGCTGTTGTTTGAGATAAATTAGGTTGCGCTACAATAGGTGGTGAGATTACGGATGGTGGAACAGAAGATTGTGTGTTAGTCTGGGTTTGTTGCAAAACACTGTGTCATCCCACGTATAAGGTCCCTAATGTCTTCATTAGTAACGGCCGATGAGCTAGGAATATTCTGTAAAGGTTGAGTAGGTATATTTCTACTAGAACTATGTCTGGATGTTCTTGGGATCTACTAGTATTTTGGCCATGTGTAAGTAAGAGCCTGTGGTAGAAATGCGCTGACCAGATGTCTGAAATATACTACTAGGTGTCGGAGGAATGTTATACCTTGTAAAAAAATCCAAATAAGCCTGATGATGGAAAGCTACTATTAGTAAAATGGAATAGTTCTATTAGAGGGGGCTGATGTCTGAAAATTACCGGAAGTTTGCGGAACAAAAGTAGTCGTTGTTTCCCATCGTAGAAGGCTGTAAACTTATCGTAGGTATACTAGAGGAACTAAAGCTGGGAATTCCTACACGTCTAGAACGCTTTTGAGCGTTACGAATAACTCTAGAAATTCTCCGAGGAGAAAACGAAATTCCCGATACATTTTGGCTAGTGATAGGAGCAGGTTGCCTAATAAAATCAGGAGGTGTTTGAAAGGAAACTCGAGTTGCAGATGGAAATACATTGCTAGTAGACCTACGCTGCGGTGGAGATAATGAAATACGCGTAGGATGTATAGGCGGTTGAGGTATAGGATTTATTATAGGCCTAGTAGTAGTCCAAGTAGTATCGACTAAATTAGGAATATTTCGCTCACCCACATTTGTAGGCCTTGGTTGAGTTTGTCCGGAAAAAAGAGAAAATTGATCACTAGGAAAGATGGGACTAGGTACAGAGGCTGAAGATCGAGGTTAACTATATACGCATATAGGTGAACCCAAAACAGAAGGCTGGCTAACCCTCGGTTCACCTAAACGATCTCTATTTACTGCATTAACATCTCGCAATTCCTCGTTTTGGTTTGGCCTCTAAAAACATTCCTCCTTCTTTTCGACCCAGTTTCCAGTGCCCCTGCCTCTTCAAACTCGAGGGGTTGTGTGCCTATTGTCTTGTTAAGTTGTCTTTGTAAATGTACAAAAGCTGAAGCTTCCACTGGGGGTGATCATAAATTTACTCCAGCATAACGTGAATCTACGGCTTCATACTGCTCCTTCTCCTCATTTACGCTACTCTCGGAGAATAAACTAGCCATATCTTTACTTAAACTAAAACTAGGCTATTTCTTAAAGAGATGAAATATGGTTCTACTAAAGTATTTGTCTTGAGAGAAAAGTTTTAAAACACTGTCTGGATTAGTAATATGCCTAAAGAGGGCAATTTAAATAACTAACAAAAAATTAAAACATGAGGATAAATTAGCGTTTAATTATTCTGGCCCCTGTTCGGGCGCCAAAAATTATGTAACGGATTCAGGGGAGATCTTAACCTGGCCGGGTTGCCGATGGCTATACCGCTTAAATTAGGAGAGAGGGCTTAATAAAAAAGGAAACACTCACCAATGTACTTAATTCCATTATCTTATCTAAATACTGATGCAATTAAGTAAATAACATATGTTACACTTGATACTTTGTGAGACTAGATAATTTTATTGTTAAGCTCCAAACTTTTGAGATATTTACAAGGGTGCCAAATTTTACAGTATGTCCTCTCTTTGCCCAAGAATCAACAACTCATCTCTCCCTTCAGGCACCGGCGCATCTCTTTTTATCTTACACGTATGACGATGCGCATGCGTCGGTGACCGGAAGGGTTTACAAAAATTCGGAGAACCCGGTAGGGTTCTTACGTTATGGGCTGATCATCATTTGTAATGCAATTTTGCTTTCCTAAAAAATTCAGTCTCTAGCCAATCAAAACGCTCCATTCTCCCATAGAATAACATTAAAATCTACTCTTTCGAGGACAAGTCCAGTGATTGGCAGAACTAAAGGAGGAATTATTCGTTACAGTTATAATCACTTTTAAATGGTAGAGCAAGGTTCGAATGTTGAACTTTTCAAGTTTCATTTAAAAATATTAAGTTTAAGTATTTTAAAATTAATTCTGAAGTTGACCCTTTTTTTGGCACTTAGCTGGTTTGGCGCATGGCCCAATTCGTAATGTTATTCTATGGGATTTGGTTTTTTGAAAGTGGCTTACCTTTCAGATTTATTTTGTAATACTTCCGGATATTTTTCAGACTTGGATTTTCCGTGTGGTATGAATTAAGTTTCAAGCTTTATTTTAAGACTAATTTCATAATTTTACACCGATTAGTTGGCCCACAATCTATTCATGAAAACGGAGGAAACAACAAGGCGGAGAAATAGATTCGCCAAAAACCTAAGCCTAATTTGACAAATTAGGCTTAGGTTTTATATGGCTTTTTAAAATCACGTGCAGGAGGAGCGCGCGTGATTTGGAGGATATGGGTATTGAACTCTGACTTAATTTCTCCTTCATATTCTTGCCGTTTATAGACTGTGACCAAACTAATCGGTATAAAATTATGAAATTAGTCTTAAAATAAAGCCCGTAAAATATTTGGAAGCATTAGAAAATAAATCTGAAAGGTAAGTCTCTTACAAAAAATCTAAATCCCATAGAATAACATTAATTTTCAATTTCTCCGCCTTAAAAGTACTCTCCTTTTTAAAAATGAGTGAAATTCCGAACGACTTGCCATTCCGAACGGCAATAAGGAAGGTATTAACATCAAAAATAATGAAAAAATTAATTGGAATTTAGTTTAAAGGGTAATGGAAAATTATAAAGATTTCACTGAGGCTGTCGGAGGTATTAACATCAAAATTGATGAAAAAATTAATTTAAATTTGGTTTAAAGGGCAATGGGGAAAATATAAAGATTTCACTGCGGCTGTCGGAGGTATTAACATCAAAATTGATGAAAAATTAATTTTCATTGAGTTTAAAGGGCAATGGGGAAAATAATAAAGATTTCACTGCGGCTGTCGGAGGTATTAACATCAAAATTGATGAAAAAATTTATTTAAATTTGGTTTTAAGGGCAATGGGGAAAATATAAAGATTTCATTGCGGCTGTCGGAGGTATTAACATCAAAATTGATGAAAAAATTAATTTAAATTTGGTTTAAAGGGCAATGGGGAAAATGTAGAGATCTGACTGAATCAAGTGAGGCTGCCTCAGCTATTAACATCAAAAATTATGAAAAAATTAAATTTAATTGGGTTTAAAGGGCCCTATGGTAAAAATGTAGAGATCTGATTGAATGAAGTGAGGCTGCCCCAGCTATTAACATCAAAAATTATGAAAAAATTAATTTTAATTGGGTTTAAAGGCAATGGTAAAAATGTAGAAATTTGACTAAATCAAGTGCGGCTGCCGCAGCTATTAACATCAAAAATTATGAAAAAATTTATTTTAATTGGGTTTAAAGGGCAATGGTAAAAATGTAGAGATCTGATTGAATCAAGTGAGGCTGCCCCAGCTATTAACATAAAAAATTATGAAAATATTTTGTTTAATTGGGTTTAAAGGGCAATGGAAAAATGTAGAAATTGTACTGAATCAAGTGCGGCTGCCGCAGCTATTAACATCAAAAATTATGAAAAAAAAAATATTTTAATTGGGTTTAAAGGGCAATGGTAAAAATGTAGAGATTTGACTGAATCAAGTGTGGCTGCTGTAGCTATTAACATTAAAAATGATGAAAAAATTTATATTAATTGGGTTTAAAGGGATATGATAAAAATTTAAAGATTTCGCTGCAGCTGCCGGAGGTATTAACATCAAAAATGATGAATAAATTAATTTTAATAGGGTTTAAAGGGCAAAAAAGACGTACAAATTCGGCCTATGAAAAGTTTTAATAGTAGATTCACCCTTAAAAATGGAAATGTGTATATATATAGGGGTGACGTAAAAAATAACCGGTCCAAGGGTGGATTGTACTATAGGGACTCAGAAAGGGAGACATTTATACGTCAGAGGTTTCTATCTCTCAACTCTTAGTGTGTTCTTCCCCCTAAGTGAAGGAGTTACAGAAGTAGCCATTACAAACGCCCCCCCCCCCAGTAAGGGAGTTCCATGACGTCAGGCTTTCTTTCCCCCTTGGCTCTTTGCTGTCTCCCTATAGAATGACTACATAATTTAAACTTTCCATAGGCCGAATTTATACGTCTTTTTTTTGGATAATTTTTATTCATATTAATATCTATAAGTTACTAATTTCTTAGACTCTGGCTTTCTTATTTCTTTAACCGTTAATTTTTAATTTTAACCCTTCACGGTTTTGAATTTTTAATTTCCGTACCTTTACGGCTTTGGTCCACTTTTTTAGAAGTGAGAAGCAAACCTACGTTTTTGTATAATATACAACTAAATATTTTACCATTTTTAAAGAAAAAGTCTCACAATATGGAAAATTCCGATGTTTATATTATTAATATATAACTTAATACTATTAGATGGCAAGTCTAATGATATTGAAGTTTACAATAAAATGTAAGACTGAAGGAACAGATATTATATCAAAAATGTCTTTGCGAACAAAGACCCAGAAGGACACATTATGATTTCGGAAGGCTGAAGCGACAGATATTATATCAAAAATGTCTTTGTGAACAAAGACCCAGAAAGATCTGTTATGATTTCGGATGGCTGAAGGGATAGATATGTTAAATTTTCTTTTAAAACGTAAAATTTAAATATAATCACAATCTGGCACGATTTAGAGTCTAATTTCAAAACAACTGATTTTATTCACTCGCAAATATTTAAGAAAAAACATAACAGGCGATTTTCTCCCATTGACCCTTAACATTAAATTTGGCTTAATTATTTTTCAGGGATTACGTGTCAGCCAAAATAAAACTTTTCGTTCTATAGAAAAGGTTGGGTATTCTAACTTTCGACTTGGTCGTAAATACATTCACAGAGATTTAAGTATATTTCAGACATATTTTTTTATTCTTACTTTGAATTACTATTCGTTAAAGACCACACGCTACCCCGAAACCAGGGATTACTCAACGTCGTTGTTTCAAAGGCCATATCTGCTCTAGAATGGGTACTATTAAAAAGCTTTTTATTTATGTCCTCGATATGTAAACAAACCAAGGTTGTGAGATATGTGGCTTTAAAGGGGCTATACGCTAATCATGGATACTTTCTTTAACTATATGTATTTCGATAATTAATATTCTTAAATTTGTAATTGACGAATACTCGAATACCGACCTTTAAATTCCGTTAAAACTCGGTTAAAACTACTTAAATAAATAATGTTTTATTATAACTCCTCGACTTTAGTCGAGGCAATTCGTTCATATTGCATTATGCGTGCTGAAATAAGGAGTTTATACGGAATAAAAATTCGCTGTATTTTAGTCCCGATTTAGGTTGCGGATTTCCAAAACCAAAATCCTTATGTATTTAGGTTTTAGCGCTAGAAAGTGATCTCTTTCAAGGGAATCATAAAATAAAGGTATAAGGTTTTTTTTTAAAATTAATTCTGAAGTTGACCCTTTTTTTGGCACTTAGCTGGTTTGGCGCATGGCCCAATTCGTAATGTTATTCTATGGGATTTGGTTTTTTGAAAGTGGCTTACCTTTCAGATTTATTTTGTAATACTTCCGGATATTTTTCAGACTTGGATTTTCCGTGTGGTATGAATTAAGTTTCAAGCTTTATTTTAAGACTAATTTCATAATTTTACACCGATTAGTTGGCCCACAATCTATTCATGAAAACGGAGGAAACAACAAGGCGGAGAAATAGATTCGCCAAAAACCTAAGCCTAATTTGACAAATTAGGCTTAGGTTTTATATGGCTTTTTAAAATCACGTGCAGGAGGAGCGCGCGTGATTTGGAGGATATGGGTATTGAACTCTGACTTAATTTCTCCTTCATATTCTTGCCGTTTATAGACTGTGACCAAACTAATCGGTATAAAATTATGAAATTAGTCTTAAAATAAAGCCCGTAAAATATTTGGAAGCATTAGAAAATAAATCTGAAAGGTAAGTCTCTTACAAAAAATCTAAATCCCATAGAATAACATTAATTTTCAATTTCTCCGCCTTAAAAGTACTCTCCTTTTTAAAAATGAGTGAAATTCCGAACGACTTGCCATTCCGAACGGCAATAAGGAAGGTATTAACATCAAAAATAATGAAAAAATTAATTGGAATTTAGTTTAAAGGGTAATGGAAAATTATAAAGATTTCACTGAGGCTGTCGGAGGTATTAACATCAAAATTGATGAAAAAATTAATTTAAATTTGGTTTAAAGGGCAATGGGGAAAATATAAAGATTTCACTGCGGCTGTCGGAGGTATTAACATCAAAATTGATGAAAAATTAATTTTCATTGAGTTTAAAGGGCAATGGGGAAAATAATAAAGATTTCACTGCGGCTGTCGGAGGTATTAACATCAAAATTGATGAAAAAATTTATTTAAATTTGGTTTTAAGGGCAATGGGGAAAATATAAAGATTTCATTGCGGCTGTCGGAGGTATTAACATCAAAATTGATGAAAAAATTAATTTAAATTTGGTTTAAAGGGCAATGGGGAAAATGTAGAGATCTGACTGAATCAAGTGAGGCTGCCTCAGCTATTAACATCAAAAATTATGAAAAAATTAAATTTAATTGGGTTTAAAGGGCCCTATGGTAAAAATGTAGAGATCTGATTGAATGAAGTGAGGCTGCCCCAGCTATTAACATCAAAAATTATGAAAAAATTAATTTTAATTGGGTTTAAAGGCAATGGTAAAAATGTAGAAATTTGACTAAATCAAGTGCGGCTGCCGCAGCTATTAACATCAAAAATTATGAAAAAATTTATTTTAATTGGGTTTAAAGGGCAATGGTAAAAATGTAGAGATCTGATTGAATCAAGTGAGGCTGCCCCAGCTATTAACATAAAAAATTATGAAAATATTTTGTTTAATTGGGTTTAAAGGGCAATGGAAAAATGTAGAAATTGTACTGAATCAAGTGCGGCTGCCGCAGCTATTAACATCAAAAATTATGAAAAAAAAAATATTTTAATTGGGTTTAAAGGGCAATGGTAAAAATGTAGAGATTTGACTGAATCAAGTGTGGCTGCTGTAGCTATTAACATTAAAAATGATGAAAAAATTTATTTTAATTGGGTTTAAAGGGATATGATAAAAATTTAAAGATTTCGCTGCAGCTGCCGGAGGTATTAACATCAAAAATGATGAATAAATTAATTTTAATAGGGTTTAAAGGGCAAAAAAGACGTACAAATTCGGCCTATGAAAAGTTTTAATAGTAGATTCACCCTTAAAAATGGAAATGTGTATATATATAGGGGTGACGTAAAAAATAACCGGTCCAAGGGTGGATTGTACTATAGGGACTCAGAAAGGGAGACATTTATACGTCAGAGGTTTCTATCTCTCAACTCTTAGTGTGTTCTTCCCCCTAAGTGAAGGAGTTACAGAAGTAGCCATTACAAACGCCCCCCCCCCCAGTAAGGGAGTTCCATGACGTCAGGCTTTCTTTCCCCCTTGGCTCTTTGCTGTCTCCCTATAGAATGACTACATAATTTAAACTTTCCATAGGCCGAATTTATACGTCTTTTTTTTGGATAATTTTTATTCATATTAATATCTATAAGTTACTAATTTCTTAGACTCTGGCTTTCTTATTTCTTTAACCGTTAATTTTTAATTTTAACCCTTCACGGTTTTGAATTTTTAATTTCCGTACCTTTACGGCTTTGGTCCACTTTTTTAGAAGTGAGAAGCAAACCTACGTTTTTGTATAATATACAACTAAATATTTTACCATTTTTAAAGAAAAAGTCTCACAATATGGAAAATTCCGATGTTTATATTATTAATATATAACTTAATACTATTAGATGGCAAGTCTAATGATATTGAAGTTTACAATAAAATGTAAGACTGAAGGAACAGATATTATATCAAAAATGTCTTTGCGAACAAAGACCCAGAAGGACACATTATGATTTCGGAAGGCTGAAGCGACAGATATTATATCAAAAATGTCTTTGTGAACAAAGACCCAGAAAGATCTGTTATGATTTCGGATGGCTGAAGGGATAGATATGTTAAATTTTCTTTTAAAACGTAAAATTTAAATATAATCACAATCTGGCACGATTTAGAGTCTAATTTCAAAACAACTGATTTTATTCACTCGCAAATATTTAAGAAAAAACATAACAGGCGATTTTCTCCCATTGACCCTTAACATTAAATTTGGCTTAATTATTTTTCAGGGATTACGTGTCAGCCAAAATAAAACTTTTCGTTCTATAGAAAAGGTTGGGTATTCTAACTTTCGACTTGGTCGTAAATACATTCACAGAGATTTAAGTATATTTCAGACATATTTTTTTATTCTTACTTTGAATTACTATTCGTTAAAGACCACACGCTACCCCGAAACCAGGGATTACTCAACGTCGTTGTTTCAAAGGCCATATCTGCTCTAGAATGGGTACTATTAAAAAGCTTTTTATTTATGTCCTCGATATGTAAACAAACCAAGGTTGTGAGATATGTGGCTTTAAAGGGGCTATACGCTAATCATGGATACTTTCTTTAACTATATGTATTTCGATAATTAATATTCTTAAATTTGTAATTGACGAATACTCGAATACCGACCTTTAAATTCCGTTAAAACTCGGTTAAAACTACTTAAATAAATAATGTTTTATTATAACTCCTCGACTTTAGTCGAGGCAATTCGTTCATATTGCATTATGCGTGCTGAAATAAGGAGTTTATACGGAATAAAAATTCGCTGTATTTTAGTCCCGATTTAGGTTGCGGATTTCCAAAACCAAAATCCTTATGTATTTAGGTTTTAGCGCTAGAAAGTGATCTCTTTCAAGGGAATCATAAAATAAAGGTATAAGGTTTTCCTCGAAGAAAAATAACTACGAATAATTTAAAAGGCCTATCTTTTCTGAAATTTGCCCCCTTTAAAATCCTCATTTGACTGCTCAATTTGTTACGGTCAACGTCGTCTGCTAAGCTAGAAAACAAGGTGAGTACAAAGGGGCTTCAAAAAACGCAAATAGTCCCTATAAGATACTCATTCTTATAAACCGGCGAGTATTTTTAACGATCTGTTGAAGTACGAGTCGTGACAATTCGGGGTTAAAAAAAAGTGAACTCACATTATACTAAAAAAAAAAAAATATTCAATACACGTTTTCCCTGAAAAATAATTAAGCCAAATTTAATGTTAAGGGTCAATGGGAGAAAATCGCCTGTTATGTTTTTTCTAAAATATTTGCGAGCGAATAAAATCAGTTGTTTTGAAATTACACTCTAAATCCTGTCAGATTGCGATTATAATTAAATTTTACATATCTGTCCCTTCAGCCATCCGAAATCATAGATCTTTCTGGGTCTTTGTTCACAAAGACATTTTTGATATATATGAATGAGGAAGTCACATGACTTTGACAGCGCCATGTTTTTAAGATGAGTACATTTTTTGTTTTAACACGTGGTTGGATACAGACAGAATAAAATATAATTAACTAATCATTTTAAACGGGTCGGGATGTGCAGTG
Organism: Odiellus spinosus; assembly: GCA_963920705.1. Lineage (NCBI taxonomy): Eukaryota > Metazoa > Arthropoda > Arachnida > Opiliones > Phalangiidae > Odiellus > Odiellus spinosus. The sequence continues at coordinate 30,264,572 of OY987226.1, forward strand.
AAACTAGGTAGATAGAATTAACTCTGGAGTAGGCCTAGTGAAATATAATAGATAAATATACAAAAGGGAGGAGTCCATTTTCGTAAGTTGAGCGTCGACGTCACCCGTGACGTTTCTTGCGCAGAAGAATGACAAAATTCTAAAGATCTCTAGTTTCACTCTCAAGCTTAACGCCTGCTTTCTCCGCGCCTGCGCTCTTTATACATCCGGAACGCTAGGGGATGAGTGACGTCTACAGTGACGCGGCCGCTAAACTAACAAGTTGATCAAGTCGAACTGAGCTATTTATATAATCATCTATCAACAGAATATAATGAAGGTGTATGTAATAGGCCTTATAGCATTCAAATAAAGGTAAGTAATTTTTCTGTCCCGCTACAGCTTAAAGATTGCGCATTTATCTCCCTTTAGCAAAAACTATCTAATAGAGCTTACCAATGAGACACGTGCGGTTGAAAATCTGAGATCTCGAGCCCTAATGATATTTTTGGCTTATATAATGGACTTTAAGAAATATTACCTTGGCTTTTAAAAGATGGGAACTCCCCTGGAATTCTATAGTATGCGTCGGTCGAAGTTGCCAACGTGTGTCTCAAAGCCAACCAGCATTCGTCATTGGCTACTTGATTAAAATACTCCTGCGGTACTCTACTGTAGAGACTTTGATTGTGTTCGGCTACCATTCTCCCACAGCTACAACTACGGAAGTATCGTCTCTTAGTTCAACAAACGGTCTCTCGGGAAGAAGACGGCGGACCAAACCTCGTACATTTAAATCTAAAACGTTATTTTTTTTGTGTGGTTTGGTTAGGTTAGGTAAGACTTTAATGTATAGTGGGTTGTTTTGCCATCTTCTCGCGTTGTTTTTCTTACATAGTCACGTCTTTGCTCGGGATCTACCCATTCGACCGAATCGCAGTGGACCGAATCTCATTCGGCCGAAAAATCTAGCTAATATATTAAAAATCTAGCCCAACGGCGGGTTTCGATTGAATGGGAATATTATCCCATTCGATTGAAAAAATATGTTTACTTTATATATGCAGCATTATTTTCTAAGCTGAAATAAATCTGTTATATTTCGATGGGGTTTTCGTCTCACCGTGGTCTAGTGGTAAAGCGTCGGTTTGTCACGCAGAAAATCTTGGTTCGAGTCCTGGTCGGTAAAGGTAAGTTGCCATAATATATAATATAAACTTTGTTTGTAAACAAGCCACATTAAATATTTAATAATATCATAAGTAACATAATAGACATAAGTATGCCAATAAATGAATTTATTTACTATCACCTTGTTTCACGGTGATGACGTAAATTACGTCGATATTTTTCAATGACGAAATTTACGTCATCAGCCTTAATCCTGGAAAACGGAAGTCGCGATATCCATACGCGATAGTATAATCAGTACAATGCTCCTAGGAGTACTCTTTTGACGTACCGAGGCTTAACGTTCATAATGGACAATTAAGATGCTATATAAGTTGCAGAAGCAATTAATCCTGTAGTAAAGCAAATATTTGGTGAATCTACTCCTAAAGAACGGTTTCATTCGAGAATTAAAGTTTCAGGTTGTCTTCTTTCGATTGTTAGTGAACTATTGAAACAATTCTTAGTGACGTTTGAAAAGAACGGGCCTAAAAGGAATGCTACAGTCAGGGAATAAAAATTTCAGAGTAGTCAGACCATGTTGCAGTTTTATCAACTAATTAGAAATAGCTTCCAAATCTTCAAGGATATGATATCGACTCTACTTCCCTACGAAAAGGATGATCTCCTCGCACTATTACGCACCTACGGGAAGGAAGTTGTAAAGTTTTTGTGTTCCAAAAAAAAACAACGATCAGATTCAATTGACGAATTGGCTATCAAAGAAAATACGGTATGTCAAACTTTGGTTTACTTATTAGTGGATATTATTCTTGATTTATCAAAATCACTTAATTTATGATAAGGATAAATATTGAACAGCTAACCGAAGAAGAATCCTATGCGAGGTCCTTCTTAACGATCGGTGGAGGTTGTATTGGCGAAGTTTGGCGGAAAACGAAAAGGAGAACTACATACGGGATATACAACAATATGGTCAAGCCCATAGGAATAGCTAGACCCATGACATTGTAAAAGAGGCTGAAAAGAACCTCTTTGAACAATTTGAATGGCGTTTCGAGATTCCTTTAAACACGAAGTTTTTCAAATCATGTTTTTCAAATCATGTTTTTCAAATCGGGTTTTTCAAATCGGGTTTTTCAAATCGGGTTTTTCAAGTCGGGTTTTTCAAGTCGGGTTTTTCAAGTCGGGTTTTTCAAGTCGGGTTTTTCAAGTCGGGTTTTTCAAATCGGGTTTTTCAAATCGGGTTTTTCAAATCGGGTTTTTCAAATCGGGTTTTTCAAGTCGGGTTTTTCTAGTCGGGTTTTTCAAACCGGGTTTTTTTCAAACCCGGTCTTTTTTCAAACCCGGTCTTTTTTCAAACCCGGTCTTTTTTCAAACCCGGTCTTTTTTCAAACCCGGTCTTTTTTCAAACCCGGTCTTTTTTCAAACCCGGTCTTTTTTCAAACCCGGTCTTTTTTCAAACCCGGTCTTTTTTCAAACCCGGTCTTTTTTCAAACCCGGTCTTTTTTCAAACCCGGTCTTTTTTCAAACCCGGTCTTTTTTCAAACCCGGTCTTTTTTCAAACCCGGTCTTTTTTCAAACCCGGTCTTTTTTCAAACCCGGTCTTTTTTCAAACCCGGTCTTTTTTCAAACCCGGTCTTTTTTCAAACCCGGTCTTTTTTCAAACCCGGTCTTTTTTCAAACCCGGTCTTTTTTCAAACCCGGTCTTTTTTCAAACCCGGTCTTTTTTCAAACCCGGTCTTTTTTCAAACCCGGTCTTTTTTCAAACCCGGTCTTTTTTCAAACCCGGTCTTTTTTCAAACCCGGTCTTTTTTCAAACCCGGTCTTTTTTCAAACCCGGTCTTTTTTCAAACCCGGTCTTTTTTCAAACCCGGTCTTTTTTCAAACCCGGTCTTTTTTCAAACCCGGTCTTTTTTCAAACCCGGTCTTTTTTCAAACCCGGTCTTTTTTCAAACCCGGTCTTTTTTCAAACCCGGTCTTTTTTCAAACCCGGTCTTTTTTCAAACCCGGTCTTTTTTCAAACCCGGTTTTTTTTCAAACCCGGTTTTTTTTCAAACCCGGTTTTTTTTCAAACCCGGTTTTTTTTCAAACCCGGTTTTTTTTCAAACCCGGTTTTTTTTCAAACCCGGTCTTTTTTCAAACCCGGTTTTTTTCAAACCCGGTCTTTTTTCAAACCCGGTCTTTTTTCAAACCCGGTCTTTTTTCAAACCCGGTCTTTTTTCAAACCCGGTCTTTTTTCAAACCCGGTCTTTTTTCAAACCCGGTCTTTTTTCAAACCCGGTCTTTTTTCAAACCCGGTCTTTTTTCAAACCCGGTCTTTTTTCAAACCCGGTCTTTTTTCAAACCCGGTCTTTTTTCAAACCCGGTCTTTTTTCAAACCCGGTCTTTTTTCAAACCCGGTCTTTTTTCAAACCCGGTCTTTTTTCAAACCCGGTCTTTTTTCAAACCCGGTCTTTTTTCAAACCCGGTCTTTTTTCAAACCCGGTCTTTTTTCAAACCCGGTCTTTTTTCAAACCCGGTCTTTTTTCAAACCCGGTCTTTTTTCAAACCCGGTCTTTTTTCAAACCCGGTCTTTTTTCAAACCCGGTCTTTTTTCAAACCCGGTCTTTTTTCAAACCCGGTCTTTTTTCAAACCCGGTCTTTTTTCAAACCCGGTCTTTTTTCAAACCCGGTCTTTTTTCAAACCCGGTCTTTTTTCAAACCCGGTCTTTTTTCAAACCCGGTCTTTTTTCAAACCCGGTCTTTTTTCAAACCCGGTCTTTTTTCAAACCCGGTCTTTTTTCAAACCCGGTCTTTTTTCAAACCCGGTCTTTTTTCAAACCCGGTCTTTTTTCAAACCCGGTCTTTTTTCAAACCCGGTCTTTTTTCAAACCCGGTCTTTTTTCAAACCCGGTCTTTTTTCAAACCCGGTCTTTTTTCAAACCCGGTCTTTTTTCAAACCCGGTCTTTTTTCAAACCCGGTCTTTTTTCAAACCCGGTCTTTTTTCAAACCCGGTCTTTTTTCAAACCCGGTCTTTTTTCAAACCCGGTCTTTTTTCAAACCCGGTCTTTTTTCAAACCCGGTCTTTTTTCAAACCCGGTTTTTTGCAAACCCGGTTTTTGCAAATCCGGTTTTTGCAAATCCGGTTTTTGCAAATCCGGTTTTGCAAATCCTGTTTTTCAAATCATGTTTTTCAATCATGTTTTTCAAATCATGTTTTTCAAATCATGTTTTTCAACTTGGCTACCTGTGAACGCGTCTTTATATCTAATCTTTATTAATTTATCTTGGATACCCGTGTGAAATCGGACTTTTATATCTAATCTTTATTAATTTATCTTGGATACTCGTGTGAAAGCGGCTTTATATCTAATCGTTATGTATTTATCTTGGATACCCGTGTTTACGCGGCTTTATATCTAATCGTTATGTATTTTTCTTGGATGCCCGTGTGTACGCGGCTTTATATCTAATCTTTATAAATTTATCTTGGATACACGTGTGAACGTGGCTTCATATCGAATATTTATTAATTTTTAACTTAGATACCCGTGCGAACAGGCATTTATATATTATCTTTGTCATTTTATCTTGGGTACTCGTGCGAACGGGACTTAATATCTATTCTTTATTAAGTCATTTTTATCTTGGAAACGCGTCTTTATATCTATTCTTTATTAAGTAATTTTATCTTGGATACCCTGCGAACACGCCTTTATATCTAATCTTTATTAATTTTTACCTTGGATACCCTTGTGAATTCACCTTTACATCTAATCTTTATCGTCTTATCTTGGATACCCGTGAAAACGCACCATAATATCTAAAATTTATTAATTCATTTTATCTTGAACACCCGTGAAAACACGCCTTTATCTAATCAACCTATAAGAAAATATTGAATATCTTCGAAAATATATTTTATATTAAATATAAGTTTCAGCAACATTGGTTTTTAGATTAAGTTAAATCATTTAATCTGTTTTAATTTTAATTTAAATGAACATTACGTTTCAATTCAGTAAAAGCTATCACCTCAGAAGGCTAAAATAGACGTGAATCCAAAAGATACTATATAAGGCGTTCATTTATCATTATAAACTAACAAGCGAGTAACGGTTGCTGCTCTTCAATGAGCTGTGGTGGATGTACGTTTACAGCATGGTAGAAGCTAATAACTGTATATGCGAATTCTATTGGAGGGTCAAGCTCCGTGGGTGATGACGTCTTCTTCTGACGGTGACGTACAGACTGATCCTCTTCGCGAACTAAAAGTTCACTCGGAGAGGTAAGAAGTCGCAAGTTTTTCCTATTCGATGACGTAACAGACAGAACCTCTCCGTGGACTAAAAGTTCACTCGGAGAGGTAAGGAGACGAAAGTTTTTCGATTCGATGACGTATTTCGTCTTCTTGCAATACGCCGACGCCATCGCCATCGCCAACGCCGACGCCGCAGTGAATATAGTAGCTAGACCCCACTAGGGTTGGGTCTAGCTAAAAACCTATCTGAAAAAGAAGTTGGGGAATCCAAGATTCTGTACAGTGCAGCTCTAAAAATAAGGCAAACCACAGAGGAATAAACGGAAATCTCTTTTTCTGGAATAAAAATAAGAGATTGTGGAAGGTTATTTATCCCTAAAGAACAGCTTAATGATTATTTTGAGTTGCTAAATAGAGTTGTCAGAACCATTCTATGCGAAGACAGTATAAAAAAACACGGTCACAAAATACTACAGGTAGATCATTTAATTTTAAGTCCAAGAAAACGGTTCTATATAAAAACAATCCAAAATATAGGTAGTCACTGATTTTGTGGAAAAACAAAATACCACATTAAAAGATACTTTTTTACGATGTGCTGAAAACTTGGTTTCGGAAGAAGATGCGGTGATAATTTGGAAAGAACTTCAGAGAAAATTTACTCACGCTTTGTGCAACGAATTTATCACATCGAGGGAAGAGAAAGTGAAGGGTAGAAATGGATTAAGAGATGAACTGTGTGTTCTTGCGAAAAAAGGCACAAAACTTAAAACATCTAAATTTGAAAAGAAAATTGTTCCTAAGGCCAGAAAAATTAAAAACAAATCTCAAATTGACTCAGTTCCTAGTGCAACTAAAAATATTTTAACGACCCCAAAACAAAATGCTAATCTTAAAAATAATGATTGTGATAACGAGGGCAGTGCAATTTTATCTAGTCAGGTAAACTCTACTCCACTTATTGAAACTTACAAATCCTCGAGTGAGTTAAATAAATCGCCAAATATAAAATTGATCGAAACTATCTTAAAAAGTAAGCCCGGGTGCCAAAATCGAAAGTGTGAAGCTACTGAGAGCATAATTTCCAAAGATAAATCTGAAAAAAATGAAAATATCAAGAAACTAAACACTAAACTGATTGAAAACCGGATCCATCGGGAAAGAAAATTTGTGATATTTTACAAGTTCAACGAACTGGAAGAAGGAGCAAGAAACCTCCTGCTCATTTTTCTTCATATGTTTGCGATTTTTAATTGAAATGTTTTCTACAATAAAATAATTTTAAGTTTTATTGATTTAATGCTATGATCATTTATTTACATAATAATTTTTTAATCAGTAGGTTACGTTACGATAGAAGCCACTTTTGGTGTGGTCTTTTTAATGGACTCAAACTTCCTTTTAAAAGCATCTCTAACATAAAGGGGCACGTCCCTTTAGCCCTTGCCACTGTGGTGACCCTTCACATCCCTCTTTGATAGAGCATTTTTTCTTAGAGTATGAAAATTTGTGCTACTAATTTTGCCTCCGGCACTATGTTTGTACTGGGCGAAAAGGGTTTCCACAGCATTACCATTTATTCTGATAGGACAAAGATACTCCTTAGCGAGGCTTTTCATTCCAAAAACCATAATTCGCAATAAACTCCAGGTCTAGAAAGGCAATATGTAAACAGATATTAATTTCAACGCAAATCCGGATAATTTAAAACTCTAACATACCTGCCAAGACAGAAATTTCTTTTGTCTGGGATGACTTGGATTGTAATCTGGATACTTCTCTAATAATTGAAATAAAAATAAATGTATATGTCCTAGTTTAAAACACCGCAACATTATCTTTACCAAAAATATATTTTAGCCAAACAGTAAGATAATGTAGCCCTTGGTCAAGCTTTAATAAAGTGGGAGAGTCTAGAGAATCCACTTTAGTTTTTGCTAGCATTCCTTCTTCGAATAAGTTTTGGCAGGCCTTCAAATAAGAGTAGGTACTCATGACATTATTAGCATCTTTTGGAATTTCAACTCGGTTGTTAAACTTCGGATTTGATTCTGGGTTCGCATACTCGTAAAAGGCTGACAATACATCATTTTGCTGAAAATATGAGTAATATTTTATTAAACACTTAGCTGTTAACAAGCTTCTGTAAATGTTTCTTACCTGTAGAATTCGCGCTGGCTTGACATTTAATTTGGTCCACGCGTCTCTTTCCACATAACTTTGTAATAGTTTTGGGACTAGCCTCGCCACACCCTTATCTCTTAATTTATCATCTCTAGCCTTCAGGTCAATGATTTGTTGCCAACCAAACTCAATCCCCTGATTTTCAAAAAGCTTCGCTCTGTCAGCAAAAGATGCAAAGAGAGCATTTATCATGTTCTTTAACTGAAAAAAAAAAAAAAATAACCGTTTCGCCACCGCTTTATAAAAGTTAAACATTTTAACATATGTTAATGTCCTCTTCACCCTCCCTTTAAGATTTTTAAAATTTCACCTGATGCGATGGGCATATGATGAAATGAATGTTTCTTCCTAATTTGAATGGGTTAGGGAAACTTGCGCTAATGCTGATATCAATTTCATTGTTCTTCTTTTCAAAACTGAAAGTCCCTTCTAAACCAACACACTGCTTTATGACGGACAGATTTGCAGAAGCTCCGTCACACACTAAACCAGACACGTTGAATCCGTGACTTTGGAAGGCTTTAAGAACTTGAAAGAGACATCCAAAAGTGACACGAGCATCTGCAGTTGTTGGCAATGCAAAATATGGCCCAATTATGTCGTAATTTGATGAAAGGTCCCTCCACAAAAATTGCAGCATGTAGTTAGCTTTGCAGATTTCTTTATCTTCATTAATTTCCCTATACAAGTCATCCAAGTAAGCGTATTCCTCTGGTGACATAGAGAGCCCAATCAGCTTATGGTTCTTGCTATTCCAGACAATCTTGCCAGCTACCTTGACTTCGTCAAATATTAGCACACCATCGGATACTGGTTTTGGTAGACCCAGTGACTCCTGCTCCTTTGAAAACATTTCATACGTCTCCTTTTGTTCCCTAATATAGTCGTGATTAATTCCAGGTTCATCTAAATTCTTCGAGGTTTTCCTTTGAATCGACCGCCACGAAGGTAAATTTAAAATTTTGAAACTGAGAAGAGCTTCATAAGCAGCTTTACTTCTACAAGCCACAGCCAATGCTTCAAAGAAAAGGATTTTAGTTCAACAAAGATCAAGAAATTCTGAAATAAATTAGGAATGGGCTTCAAATTTATGTTAAAAATACCACTCACCAATGCGGTATGTGATAACACTCCAGCGATTTCCACGGCAGCCAATGGCTAAAGAATTTCAAAAAAAATATTAGATAAATTTTAACCTTTTGGAAATGACAAGAAAAAAGTGACAAACAGTTATTCGATTGATCGTGAAGAAATTCTTCTTTCTCTTTCTGCAAGTGCAAGTTACAATCCATATCCCAAGCTTCTCTTAGTCTTTTCTGGGTTTCCCTGACTGTTTCTGAACATTTTTCTTCTCCGTCAGTGTAGCTTAACACATCTTCCATTTCTTGTGTAAACTGTGTATTAACTACCTGCGTAACATCTTTCATTTCTTTATGTTGTTTTTCTTCAAGAGTCATTCGCATTTCTTTTAATTTAGCTTCAATCTTGGCAGCTTTTAGTTTTAAATTGTGAAATCTGTAAACAGTTAATTTCATCTTCTTCTTTAAACTAGTCGGAGATAGAAACTTAGTTGGGCATGTAGATGAGGGATGGCATCTTTTATTGCGGGCTGGCGATTTCAAGGCTGAATTTCTTCGTTTCAAACAGACTCTCAAATATCTTTCCAAATATTGGCAATCTTTGCACATGTTACGATTTTCACTTTCAGCTCTGACAGCCCATCCTTGACAAGTAGTCGAGATAAGATAGTTGAACGGAAATTCGAACTTTTTTAGCTTTTTAGGATGATGTGGAAGCTGAGAAACTATGGTAGATGAATCAGTGCCAAATCCTTCAATGTTTCCAGTACAGATGTACTTGAAAAATCTGAGTTTTCCAACACTGAAAACTCTTTTTTGACTCCTCTGAACATAAAGATTAGTTTGAAAGTTCCTTCGGAATTGAGAGAACACTTGAAACTATTTCGTAAGACCCCTTTCTCGTTACTTCCAATAAATACTGAAAAAATTCATTACATTAGACGCAAACCCTCGTTGAAAACACAAATAAGAAATCCATACCTCGTTACTCGAAGTTTTCTTTTCAATTACTTCTAGGGTCTTGAACTGATTAATTAATCTTCTGAATGGAGCACCTATGGAACTAGGGAAGTTCTCCCTTACTTTTCTCACTTCCAATTGATCAATAATTACTTCATTTTCACTCTCCTACCAAAAAAAAACACAATTACCATAATGATTCCTAAGAATTTTATGTTTCTTTATATTTGTATTTTTACCTCACATTTGTTGGTGAAATAATTACATCCTCGGTGACATCTTTTAGTACTGCTATACCAACTTCTTTTACATCCTACGATTAAATCTTGAGACGGGAACATTGCACTAGATTTACGATCATTGAAACCTTAGCGTCGTCTGTAAATGTTTATAATTTGTTTAATTTAAAATAATTTTTATTATGGTTTTTCTGAAATATATTTTATATAATTTTTAAAATTAAATTAGATTAGGTTAAGTATGGTTAGGTTAGGTTACAATTAGTTTCAATAATAACTCGTTCAATAATGCTATTATTTTATTGGTTTCTTTCGATTAAAACCAACTGTGATATTACATAGTTGGAATTTATATACTAAATATTTGGGAACAAATAGGTATTTTAAGGGTTATTGTTGAATATCTAAAAAACAAATATTCGCAGAAAAATTGACCTACCCGAGAAAATGCATCGAAATAAAAATCGCACAATTTGGCTGGATCGATCGAATGGGATTCGGTCAAATGGGAAAATTCGGTCGAACGCGATTCGGTCCAATGGGGCAGAGCCCTTTGCTCTATGGCATAACCTTAATGCAGTCTCGCTTTTGGAATGTCTTTTCAACCCAGCATTTTGAGATGTTCGACTGAAATATAAAATGTTTAAATTGAGCGCAATTTAAAAATAATCACTCTCTGAATTTGAAAAATTACGCTTAAATACCCTGTCTACAAATATACCCCTTACTCGCTTCGAGTTATAATTCGACGAGGTAAAATAAGTAAATACCTTCTAGGCGAGGCTTTAGCTACGGCGATGGAAAAAGAACTACAAAAACATCTGCCAAAATGATGTCAGGGGATGTAGATGCTACAATCGAGATGTATTTGATCATCGAGATGTATTTATTTATTTGAAACCCGAGCCGAATTTATAAAATCGCGACCCTGACCCAAAATGGCTATCAAGAACGAAGTCTACTACTATTTTCTTCTCCCAGCCCCGCTTCCAAACCATTTGCTCCGCGTATTAGCCAAGCTTTATGGCAACCTTTACAGCTCTAATAACATTTATGTACGATACAGAGGGATGATAAGGTAATTCTGGGACTACGATATGTTAAAAATTGAAAATAAAAAATGATAGATTAACAGGAAAAAAATCTTGAGCGATTGAGTAGACATTATAATTAGAAAGGAAAAGAGGAATTGTAAGTTGAGTATTTTAAAAACAAGTTGGGAAACCAAAATTAACCTCCCCGACCCCGACGTTAAGGTAACATAACCTAACCTAACCCTACCTGAAATAAAAGATGAAAAGTAATGTAGAGTATTGGAAGAGTAGAAGAAACAGCGTGCATTTGATACGCAGTGCTCTATTTCCCATCCACGTTACGGAGTATAAGTATTTTCCCTTAACCTCAAGGATTCAGAAAATGCAAAAGAGTGTGCTGCATTACCCATAATTATATGCGGCAGGTCGTAGACTTTTTAATAGACACACCAAATGATATGTCTTGCGTTAACTATAATTATATGCGGCATGGCGTAGATTTCTTAATAGACACACCAAATGAACTGTTTATTTTCAAAGTAAATGTTAACGCCAGACATACAAGGCTACCACTAACATAAGATACCCTTCTAAATTAATCGTAGTAGGTGGCGTTAGCGTCTCTACTTTATTCTAAGTAACTAGGAGAGTAGATAGCTCTTCCTCCACCGACCTAAGACCAGAGAGGTCGTCTCGACCATGTAAACACGTAAATGAATCTTAAACTATTAAACCTTTTTACTTAACATTACGAGTCTTAATTAATTATGAACAGCGTTAACAATTCAGAAGTGGGATTTGACTACGAAAATAGTAAAGATAAAAACCTTATTATTCTAAGAGAGACTGTAAATGTTAAGCCTCGCTTAAGCCCAACGATCACGTTGCCGGGCAATGCTACCGTTATGCATTAGGTATCATACACGTGCACGATGAAAATTTTCCAACGTAATGGAACTTAACCTCGTTTATGATAAACAACGAAATTAAAACCAATAAGAAGAAATACGGCAACGAACCAATTCGTAGAAGCAGAAGACATAAAGGCGAAAACCCAGAATCACCAACGAGTTCGGAAACTAATCAAGGAAAGACTAATAAACTCCAACGTTCCTCGGAAATTTATTCCACGTCTAACGAATCCTTAAACGAAGTAACCAACGTCAAAACTACGAGTGAGGAGCGGGATAACGTATATAAAGTCGAAGCTAAGGAAACTACGAACAGCCAACGATTTTATTCTTCACCCTCCAACGTCACGGAGGAAAAGGGAAACGTACAGGAATTCTTCGACGCTTACGAAATAATCCTAACGGAAAACGAAGATCTTTCTCAAGGCAAGAATAACTCACACGATTACCGAGATATCTTTAACGAAAACGAACACAAACAATCTTCAAACGACAAAGAAGAATTGAGAGAGCCTATCATCGCACACGCAACAGATAGCGAAGGCCATCCACACAACGAATTAACGGACCATACGCAAACGGTAAAAACAAGATGGAGGAACAGGGTAATTTCATCTCGATGGATGATTTCAACGACTCACTACAGAGAGCGGTGGACGCAGCGGTACAACGAACAGTTGCCGCAATGGCCGCAGTACACTTGGAACAACAGAACAATCTTATGGAAGCTCATCAACGTCAATTAGATGCATTCCAAAGACCCCAGCCACGAGGAAACGCTGATGGAATGGTACAGCATCATCATTTCAACGATGGGAGTAAATTAATTCCTGATTTTGACCCGGTCAACTCTCCTCATCAGTCGGTTGACATGTAGATTCAGAAAGTAAACGACACGGCTACGGCTTATGGCTGGAGCGAGATTTTAAAGATAAACAACGCCATACCAAAACTTAAAGGAACCGCAAAAGTTTGGTATGAAGGATTGTCTACGGTAAATCATACATGGGCTGTATGGACCACAATGTTGAGGGAATGGTTTCCAACGGTAAGAGGAAGTCAAAGCCTCCATAGGGAAATGGAACGAAGATGTAAACAACCCAACGAAACTATCGAGGTCTACTACCACGATAAAGTAGCCAAGGCTCGGCTAAGCGGGTTGAAAGATTGTGACATGATCGACTATATCATCACAGGTTTAAACGATGATCGCCTCATCACCTCTCTAAGCAACAGAGATTATGCCACGCCACAAGAATTGCTTAAATGCATCCAGACGATGGAAGAACGACTAACTCTTGCTAACGAGACCAAAGAGCGAAGTAAGTCTGACAAAGATAAGAAAGATTTCAGACCACGTACTTTTCCCATCCAACGTCAAACTATAAGCCAAACAACGGCAACAGTAACTGGAAAGACAACGATAGATCAAAATCCAATAGAAAACCACGGTACAACGAAAAGGGCGAAGCACTATGTTCCAATTGCTCGGACTACGGCCATATGGCAAGAGACTGTCCAAAACCTCAACGCAAGCCACGATGTTCAAAATGCCAGAAGTCCGGCCACGAAACCAAAGATTGTAAAGTAACGGAAACAAAAACGATCGTCCACGTAGATAACAAATCGGGTAAAGAAGCAAATGAGAAGTATTTTCAAAATTCAATACTAAATGGAAACGAAGTCAGGGCTTACTTGGATCTCGGCAGCAAGTGTGTCACCCTTCGAGTCAGTGAAGCTCACCGCCTCAAGATAAAGTATAGTCCACCTGAAAACGGATCTATCATCGAAGGTTATGGATCCGGAGTAACGCCACACTGGAGCTAGATCAAGCTAAGGCTCAAGTCAAAATACAAGTAGTCCCAGACGAAGCACAGCAGATTCCACTGCTGGTGGGACAACCCTTCTCCGAATAACCGCACATTGTAATTGTACGCCGCAAGAATATCATTCGTATTTTTGAAGAGGAAAATCTAACGAGTAGCGATGACAACTGCCTAAGGGGTTTCCAGATTCCGGTCCTACCAGAACCTCCCTTGAAGCTTTGGGCTAGAGAAGCTACAGTCATACCTCCCAATTACATAGGTTTCATCGATGTTCATGCCGGGGAACGGCAAGTAACTGAAGTAGATCTATTCATCGAAATGCAAACGCGCAACGAAACGGGTTACGAACATTATATACCGAGAAGTATCACACGTATTAACGAGAAAGGATACTCTACAATTTCGATAATGAATATATCGAACCACGAACTGGTCTATCAAAAGGGACAGAAAGTAACAAGGGCAGAAGTATGCACCGAATTCAAAGAAGCCGCGAATCTCGAAGTCTTACAAATAGAGAAGACAATCTTAACTCCAATATCAGACGCAGACCTTCATCTTGGACCAGGGATCACCGAACACGAGACAAACTCATTATTAGCCCTATTAAACGAATTTAGAGACATTTTCTCCGATGGCATATCGAACTTGGGACGCACGGATCAAGTGACCATGAAGATCGAACTTGAAAATACGAGACCTGTCACTTTTTGTCCTTATCGCCTTTCCCATTCCGAAAGAATAAAGGTAGCGGAGAAAATCAGGGAATTACTCAAACTGGGAATAATTGTTGAATCGGAATCCCCATATGCGAGTCCAATATTGATAGTCAAGAAAAAAACTGGAGATGAACGTCTATGTATAGACTACCGGGCACTAAACCGGATAACCAAGCGTGATGCATACCCTCTTCCACGGATCGAAGACCAGATGGAACGATTACATGGAAACAAGTTATTCTCGAGTTTGGATCTTGCATCTGGCTATTACCAGATACCACTGGACGAATCTTCTAAGGAGAAAACTGCGTTTGTGACCCCAGATGGTCATTATGAATTTGAAGTAATGCCATTCGGTCTCACCAATGGACCCGCAGTCTTTCAACGCATGATAAATACAATTCTGGGAAAATTACGCTATACTATTGCCATGGCATACATGGACGACGTCCTGGTACCATCCATCACCGTACCCGAGAACCTGAGCCACTTACGGGAGATTTTTCAAGTGCTAAGACAGGCAAAGTTGACCTTAAATCTCAAGAAATGCTGTTTCCTAATGGACCGAATCGATTACCTCGGATCGGAAGTCAGTAGCGACGGGGTCAAGCCTGGATTAAAGAAAATTGAGTGTTCAGAAGTTTTCTGTCCCGAAAAACGTCCACGATGTTAGAATATTCTTGGGATTGGCTGGGTACTTTCGCAAATTTATAAAGGATTTTGCGCGAATTGCAGAACTATTGAACAAACTACTACGGAAGGATTCCACATGGATTTGGAAGGCCACGCAGGGCGAGTCATTTGAAACGTTAAAGTCAAAGTTAATCGAAAGGGACATTTTGGCCTTATACAACCACGAAGCAGAGACAGAATTACACACGGATGCGAGCCAAATAGGCTTAGGGGCAGTAATCATGCAGAAAGGGCAAGACGGAGTTATGCACCCAGTGTATTATGCCAGCCGTAGTACTACAACAGACGAGGCACGGTACCATTCGTACGAACTAGAAACGCTAGCGATATGTTGGTTAATCGAAAAATTTAGAGTATATCTCCTAGGAAAGCCCTTCACAATCATAACAGACTGCAACGCTGTTAGGAACACGTTCGCGAAGAAAAATATTGTCCCTCGAATTGGACGATGGTGTTTGAAACTTGAAGACTTTCAGTATAAATAATCCACCGGCCGGGCACATTGATGCCTCACGTTGATGCACTTAGTCGCGCTCCATATAATGCACCAGAAGAAGTCGACATCGTTAATGGATTCTAAATATGTCACATGTCTCTCAAGACTGAAGACTGGCTGTTAATAGCCCAGAAATTAGACCCGAAGATCATGGAAATAATTCATCAACTAAAGAAGCAAATTGATCTCACGAAAAATGACATTCAAGTGAAAAAAGATTTCGAGGTTAAGGATGGTAGACTCTTTCGTAGAAACGATAATCCGGAGGATAAAACAACCGAAACACTACTTTGGGTCATTCCCGACAAAATTCGATGGCAGGTTGTCAAAAGATATCACGACGATATTGGTCATTTTGGTTTGGATAAAACCTACGCGAAATTACGGGAAATATTTTGGTTTCCACGAATGAAGAGGTACGTCCGACGGTATATCTCTTCTTGCCTTGAATGTCTTTTCCATAAAACTCCAGGGGGAAAGAAACCAGGGTTTCTCCACCCAATCGACAAAATTGGAAAACCAATGGATAATATTCACGTTGACCATTTGGATCCATTTGTCACCAGTACCAAAGGCAACGCCTACTTGATAGTCATGGTGGACGCATTCACGAAATTTACAATTCTCCGACCCGTTCGTAATACCGGAGCCGGACCAACGAGCAAGACCCTCGACGAAATTATTGGAATTTTCGGACCACCTAGAAGAATTATTACTGATCAAGGTTCATGTTATACGAGTAAAACTTTTGAAAATTTCTGCAAGGAAGCAAAAATTATTCACATAAAGAACGCTACCGCCACTCCGAGCCACTCCACGCGGAAATGGTCAAGTTGAACGGTATAACCGGACAATTACGCCAGCCATAGCAAGCCTGTGTAGCCGAGCAGACGAAAAAGACTGGGATGCTCACCTCACCCAAGTTCAATGGGGCGTGAACAATACACTACACAGAGCCACGAAATGTACGCCATTCTCTCTACTATTCAATTTCACTTCGCGTCACCCAAAGGGAAACGACTTAATCGACGCTTTAACGCATCCAGTTGACGAAGAGGTACGGAAGAAGAGGGAAGAAGCTTTTGCAAATATCAAAGCAGACCAAGAACGGCAACGCATGCGATATAATGCCAAACGAGCAAAGGTTCCCTCCTACGAAGTTGGCGATATCGTAGTAGTGGAACGAGAACCAGCAGCGACTGGACAACCTCATAAGACTAACGCAAAATACAAGGGGCCATATATTATTGCGCAAAAACTCCCATACGACAGTATGGTAGTTCCTGATTTGGCGACCACTGCAGCCATACCAGTACCACCAGCTGATAAGAAGGATGTCACGAAGAAGACTTCTTCCAACGAAGCTGACGTGCCAGAGAAGAAGACTTCTTCTCATGAAGCTGACGTACCAGATAACGGGCAACGCACGAGTTCAAGACGTCGCCAAAAACCAGGCTATCTCAAGGATTATAAACTATTTTAAAGTGATGCGTAGAAGTGAACAAAAAAAAAAAAAGGGAGTTTCTTAAAACCATAAAGTATTATCGACAATTCCGATCTTGAACATTAGTCCTAAAATAAGTTAATAAGCTAAAATGTTAAAAAGGGTATATGCAAATTTGTTACAAATTACGGGTTAATATTGTAAGTAATTGTGAACAGCGTTAACATAAATATGTAAAATACAAATTCTTGTAATATAAATTAACACTTGAGCATAGGCTGTACTGTGTGATTATCTTTGATAAAGACGAAGGATTTAGTCTGGGATGGCAAGGAAGACAAGGAATTAAAACGTCGAAGATATGGTAGCAAGTTCCTCTTGGACAAACCAGAAAATATTATAGACTGAATGTTCCATTCACAACCCATTGTCGGTAGATGATTGGCAATTACTTTCGGTACAGTTTTCGTCTGAAGTTCTTGTTTGACGACCATTACTAATATTATCATCATACGAGAGATTCCAGTCATTGGAAGAATCCAAGGATGGACCTGGTCGAGAGGTTATTTTCCAAACCGGCTGACAAGACGTTAGTTTCCACTCCTATGATAAAAAAAAAATTCTTAAAGACTGAATGTAGACCAATTTCCATACCGTTGATATTTATACTTGAATAGCTCCTTTTATGTTTAGAATAACGAGGCTTTATGAAGAACTTTTACTGACTGTAGGTATCTCATAAGTCGAGTCTGAAAACACTCACTGCTTGCATGTGTCAATTCTTCGTAGCCAGGCCGTCCAACTCAAGTGATATATATTCCCTAGGCCTTTCATTGTGTAATGTTCTTACACAGACATAATAGATTAGCCATATTTCTTAGTAATGCGATTTAAGTTCAATCGTCTCGGTTTATTCAAGTACTTTACCCAAAAGATCGTGAGAAAGAGGTGAGAATTGATTGCCAATACAATCGAAGACGACACCATCGCGCTTGCGAGAGGGTTCACCACAATTCGAAACGTTAACGTAATCCGCGCATTGGTGAAATGCATCTATGAGTACCGAATCTGTAAATCTCGGTTATATAGGCCAAGAAGAGATATAATATTCAAGTTAAATGATAAGAAAATCATGCCTACTTTTTAATTACGGTGAATTAAGGTGAATTTAATGGGATAATCATGATATAATACAATAGTTCATTTTAAACGGCTGAAGATGGCTACCTTGTAGAAGAACCCAGTGAATGCAGTTTTCCGTTACCGATAAAAAATACCATTAAAAAAGCTTATCTACTGTTTAATAAATTAAATAAATTTATGTTTATCAATTTAGAACCATGATGTAAATATTATTTTGACCTTTTGAAAATTGCCGTATCGTGTAAAGGACAACTTTTTAAACATGTTTTGAGCCGATTTAATTCCCTCCTCTCAAGTAATATTTAGTAGAAAACATTTTTTTGGCCGAAGCGGGGAAATTCCCGAGTAGCAGAAATATGTTTTTAAATTGAAAAAATTCTAGAATGGCGAAATCTGATTGGTGCCAACACTCGATGGTTCCAATTTTCGCCGCTCGGCCGAGGTGGCGCTGAATAGGAATAAGGCCAATTACTCATTTCACAGCTGATTTGTGAATGTGCATCAGTAACAACTTCAACCACTCTAATATCAAATATTCGGGTTATTTCAAGGACCTCTTGTCCAGCGAATTTAAACGCTTTCAATTCCATGTTGGTACTCTTTCCTTCAGCATGCCGGACATCTCTACTTTTGATTGCTACAATCTTTTCGGTATCCATATCTGCCAATGTATACGTACAATACATGGCGGTATGTCCTGGAGAGTCATTTCTCACATCACCTGCCAAAATTAAATCTTTTCCCCTTAGTTCTTCAAACGTCTCCAATTGGGTTTTTTGCCAATATGTTTTAACAGCAGGGGCAATGTGAATAGAGGTTTATAGTCCAGGCTACCTAGATTTTGTCCTACTGCATTTGGTACAGAGCAAGACATGATTCGAAATAAGTGTTTCATATTAAATCTAAAGAAATAGTATCAACTAAAGTTCTCTATTGATTCCCTACTCCTCTGACAGTGTGATTTCTTGCTATGTGCCAATTTACGCTAGTCTATTACAGTCAAAATCATGTTATGAAATGCAATGAAGGGGGGGGGGCAAAAATGTTTCATTATGCATATCCAGAAGCTAAAGTAGGGAGTTCAAAAAGGTTTCTTTTACTGTAATACAAGTTAGACTAAAAAATATAAAAATAATATAGTATGAAAATCTTTATCTCACGTATGAAATGTGTCTTTGCCAAAAAAAAATTTGCTATGCCTCATCAAAAGGGCAATCTTTGCATAATTATTAGAGCTCGGCGTTTGGACAAGAAAATATCCGTTTGTTTTATCTTTATTCATAATTTGAAATTATCCACGGGGAGCCTATGATAAAAAGCATGTTATCGCGAATAATTTACTGGATAATATCGATTTTTATTCATAAATAAATGATTAACCGTTATTTATGAATAATCTTGTCCAAACGCCGAGCTCTAATAATTATTGCCTGACAAGATAATTGCGCTAGCCAGAGAGAGGTTTCCTATATTAATTCCAGAATATACAGGTTGGCTTCTCCAAACACCCTTAATTTTAAGATTAAAGATAAGCAAAAATTAACTCAAAAATCTTATCTTATTTGTTTTTATAATTACTTTTGTATGCCGGTTTGAATTGTTTTCAGAGGCACATTTCCAATGAAATATTACCGCTGTGCCTTGCCTCCTATATGTATTTATAAGTGGTTCTCGGCAATCTAAACATTTTCTACCATGAGCCTTTTGTATTAGGTTTTCCAAAAATGGGAAAAATACTAAAGCCATAGGCTTTTGCACAAGAATTTCTGAAGATGAATAATCTTCTTCAATATTTTCTCTAGGCTGATAATAGTAAAAGTTAATATTTGGCCTTTCATTAAAATAATACAAAATTAATACCGCTATCGACTCCTCTAGCAAAGAAGGGTAGAAGGACTCTTCGCAAGGCTGAAAGAAATTAGTATGTAGGATACAGATGTAAAAGTTTTACATTAATGATATAGGGTTATTCCTTAATTTCAACCTGTGTTATCACCATGGGTAAACATTTTTTTTTTCAAATTTAACCACTAATACGCTTTAGAAACTAGGAGCCTAAATTATTGAATAATCACAGTTTATCCATAACTCCCCCCCCCTTTTTTTTTTTTTTTTTTTTTTTTTTTTTTGGTGTAGCATGAAGATTTAAGGAAAACTTGTAGCTAAAAATGGTTCCCCTTTTTATTTTATTATCAGAATCAGAAATTATTTCAAAAGGTGTACCTTTTTAGCTCCAAGTTTCCCTTTAACAAATCAAAGCTCTATACTCACTTGATCTTCTTCCATCTCATTGTCCTCTGTAAATTCATGAGTGAAATTTAAATCAGTCTTCACTGAGAAAAGTACAAAATTTTCAAAATTAGATTAAACCCATTATATCCAAAAAAACCTAACTCATTGCCTTTGTCCACTTCCTGATCTTCTTGCTGGAAGGCTTCTCTTTCCATTTCTTTATCAAAAAATTGATAATCTAAGCAATCAGGAATTTTGTCCAAGATTTCGTCATCAGATTCACTAGCTGTTGCTAGTAATTCTCTGTTTTCCCTTACGGGTGACAAACTTAGTCGTCTTCGTTTCTTATAATTTTTAGCTGGGGTTGAAGTAAACTTTTTTTTCGGGGAAGGACTCTCAGCATCAGACTCAATCGCCAAACCATATTGTAAATGCAATGGGAGGCACGCTGAATAGTAGAAATTAAAATGGGGAGATTAGATGGGCTGAGCCATTGGAACACAACGGAGTATAAGCATTTTTTTACCTTTTGTAGTAGTGCGAGAATATTCTCTGGGACGTTGAGTTGGAAA
The DNA here is from genome assembly GCA_963920705.1 of Odiellus spinosus. Taxonomy (NCBI): domain Eukaryota; kingdom Metazoa; phylum Arthropoda; class Arachnida; order Opiliones; family Phalangiidae; genus Odiellus; species Odiellus spinosus. Next base: position 30,285,458 of record OY987226.1, read on the forward strand.
GTCAGTTTGTGAAGAATTATCTTTTGCTTGAATTAAATCAGTTTTTCCCCTACATGAAAAATGTAATGAATACTTATAGTAATAGGCTTTTTTAACATATTGAAAAATTACAATTTTTTAAAAAAATCAAGTCGCTCTTTTTTACCTTGTGCCATAGAATTCTCTCCCCCCAGACACTTACAAATTGTTTAATAAAAAATTCGCAAACTCTTCGTTGTTCATATTTACTTTTTCTCTTTCACTGGTCCATCTTTCAAAAGCACGCTTAATATCAACACGATGACATCCGACTATTTAATTATTGGTCATATTAATTCAGATTAAAATCTGTAAAATTACGTGTAGTTGTTTTCTTACCCTTTTCAAGCATGTTCAAACTTGCTGTGCTCTCACTCCTGGTGATACTGGTTTACTTCATTCCATAGCTAATAAATTTCAGGGTGAAAATAATACATGATTATTTCCTAAACCAAAGTTAATGAATCCGACGAAACTTTGATAAACTTACCTCCATAAATATTTTAGGCGCCTAAAATGTTTCTGGTGATCTCGTCTTTCCAAATTCCATTGGCAATCCTACCCTACTTTCTAAAAAATGGCGTTCAACCACCAACGCTCTTGTTTCGATTTCCTTGTTTCTGGGTAAAAACCGTTGTACCAAAACGCGGGAGGGGAGAAATAGTTGATTCTGGGGGATCTGATAGCCCTGATAGGAACATTCCTGGGATTTACTCCCCTACAAAAAATCGTCTTCTCTGTTCCCTCTTCAAGACGAGTTTGCAATGACTTTATAGGAGTTCAAACATTGTTTATCAATCCGAATCACCTTTTCCCATTTTGCAAACTTTCTCTAGCTTCAACTTGGTGACCTTCCATTGCCTTGAAAGCAAATATCGAAAAACCTTTTGTATTCCTTTGGAGAGAGGGTTCAAGATTTGTCTCTGTGAGAATAGACTCTCCTGTCAGGGTTCATGTACTCGGGTTAGGACATGACGAGGAGCTTCGAATAATCATCATTGGGTGTGTCTGTGACGTAGCCAGTCAAACAAGTAATGCCTTACAAACAAGTGGAGTATATACCATATTTACCTATTCGGCGTTTTCGCACTGAAGCAGCCGGCATCTTTTTGAAGCCCCACGAATTTGTATAACCCGAGTAAAACGACTCTGCTTCTTTTATTTTAAAATCACTAAAAATATATATATTTTTTTTTCGTTCTTTCGTGTAAGGGGCTGACCAATCTCTTATCACTTCAAGGTCGACACAAACCCGTTTTCCCTCCTCATATGAGAGGTAGGTTTAAAAAGAAAGGTAAATCTTGTAGTTTCCTATTGGTTTTTTTTCAAGTTCTCTGTGAGCTTAGAGCTAGGGAAGAAGGGGGGGGGGGGGTTCAAAGGGGAAATTATCAAACAATTCATGAAAAGAGATGAGAATTTTGGAAGCAAAATTTTTCCAGTGAGGGGAATTTAGATATACCAGCCTTTTTTTCCGCGGATAAATTGTATTGTATTATAGATCTCCCAGAAAAATATAAATTTTTAAACTATTGCCTTGTAATACTTAAGTTATATTACACTATGGATGTACCAAGTTATATTACACTATGGATGTACCAAGTTATATTACACTATGGATGTACCAAGTTATATTACACTATGGATGTACCAAGTTATATTACACTATGGATGTACCAAGTTATATTACACTATGGATGTACCAAGTTATATTACACTATGGATGTACCAAGTTATATTACACTATGGATGTACCAAGTTATATTACACTATGGATGTACCAAGTTATATTACACTATGGATGTACCAAATATAATGCAGAAAGCAGAAAATAATCCGTGGGTGCACGCCGGATGCAATTGTCGCAACGTTTGTTTCCTTATTTCGGAAAAGAAAAACAATCGACGAGCTTGCCCTTGCCGAGTTGCTGGGATCGCCTGTACATCAAAATGCAAATGCGGCTTAGTAGGGTATAAACAATATAAGTGTACAAACGTAGAGCTAAAGGAGAGTGATAAATCAGACACGAAAATTCTAAAAAGAAAGCACGAATCTGTGCGTAATGCAAGTCTGAAAAATTTAATAAACTCATTTTTTGTGTAACATTGTTTTCTCTAATTAGGATTCACCTTCTCCAATCAAATTTATTGAAGAAAAGGCACAAAATATACCGTCTACGCTTTGTGTAAGCTCTTCATTCGTAGAGTATCATGCCCAAATCATATAATTTTTTTTTATTCCTAATTAGATTTCAACTGACAGCAATGAGGCCTCCTCTTCCATACTTGGCAATACACCTGCCCCAGCAGCCCCATTGAATATATTAACTTCCACCCCTAAAGTGCAAAGGAAAAGGAGAGGAAAAACCATGAATAAAAATAAAGTTGACAAAGCCATGACAGCTGCTTTTGAATCGCAAAATGTTACGGAAAAATCAATTAACAAAGCCCGCGAAGGTTTCCATAACGATCTTACTGTAAGTTTCTTAATGTTAAATATTTAAAATTTTAAAAACCACTGCTGCTTCAGTTTAATTTTTCATTATGTTTTTTATTTCCATGAAGTAGCAGTACACTTTAATTTTGAAAATAAATGTAAGGTTATAAATGTAAGGTTATCATCCCCCCCCCCCGCTTCCGTCGTTTTGTCACTATTTGGTTAGAACAAATTATCTGGTAGAAAATGGGCCCAAATTCCTACCAAAAAATCCAACACTTACAAATATTTCCCATCTACCAGGCCACATTATACCCCTCCCCCCAGGACCCCCAACACACATCAAATCTATAATATTTCTCTCTGGAGTGCATGGTGTTGAAGGCTTCAAGCTAAATACAGTAGCTTGCCTACCCCCTTTGGAAGGGCTAAAAATAAGTGCATTGAATAAGTGATTCAGTGGGATGCCTTGCAAATCCCCAACCCCATTCCTAGTACAAGACCAAAAAATATTCTGACCCCCTCTCCACACCTTCGATATTGGGGTAACTATTGCCCTCTCTTAGCCATATTTTGCTTCAGAGTATATTAACATAACTCCATTGATATTGGCGGTTCTATCGCCCTCTCTTGCCCATATTTTGCTTCAGAGTATATTAACATAACACCATTGATATTGGCGGTTCTATCGCCCTCTCTTGGCCAAATTTTGTTTCGGAATATATAAACATCATACCATCTATGTATAAAATGATCTATTAAAATTGGTGCTAAATTTGGCATTATATTTATTTAGAACGCCATTGAAGAGCTACGTCACAACTTGTTGGTCCTTTTTGCGAAGACCTTGGCGTTAAGGATTCCAGAGTCCATGTTCATCTTGAACAATGGTAAACAAACTAATATTTATTATTAAAATTTTTATAAAACTAACTTGCACCCTCTTCTACTTTGCTTTCCTGAAAGTTATTTCTGGTAATACTGTCTTAAATGGATTTGGCCAACCCATAACAACTGATCCACTATCATCTTGGATGACAAATTGTATTTGTGGGCTATGTCCACCAATGGCAACACCAGAAGAGGATGTTTGTTGTGGACGACAGCAATGCCTCTCACAGGGAGAAGACTTCAATATTATGTGCCTCAAAGGAGTAATTTTAATATTAGCGATGAGGCTTCGCAACGAAGTCATTATAGAAAGAGGATTTTTGGATTTGGGGAATGATAATTTTAGGTTTTCTGCATATTGCAATTTTGTCCTCTGGCAATATGGTAGATTAGGTCAAAGTAACCGAGTTACGATACCAGCTTGTTGCGTAACAAAAATCAGAAGTGTGTACCCAAGCCCTGGTGGAGTGTATACAGGGTATAGAGCAGCTGAACCTAATCCAAATAGCAAGTACTTTCCTGTTTAAATTTGACTCAAAACTTAAACTACACTACTCTTCATCTTCACACCTTAGCCGTTAATAACTGTTATTTCCTTTTCTCCGACCACCTGTTTGTCATTTACCTTTGTAAATAAGTTTTTTATAAAAATTTTTTGTAAACTACAAAAGAGTGAAATTATTGAATTTTTTTTAAATTACTTAAGCTTATAAATCTAGGTTATAGATATTCTTAAGAAAGAAGATTCGTACATTAATTTGAGTTTAATATTTATTAAAATAATAATTAAATAAACTACAAACTTAATTAAATAAAAATATTAATGAGTAAAATTAATTATTATGAAAAGCTAAAGACAATGTTGTGGAAATAGTTCACCCTGCTATACGCTTGGCGCGGTGGGAGAGCTCTTAATTGTTAATGAGCCCCAGCGGACTGAAACACTGGACTCAGGGTTTAATTCTAATTTGTTGGTTCCGTGTTCGCGCGCGTGATCTTGAAATAAAGAAAACTACTCTTTTTATCTAAACATAAAATATCGCACACATTTATTTTCCTGAAATCTTACACAAGCACTTATTTTTAATCTTACTCTAAGCACATTTTTATCTCAGAGTGTAAGCCTGGCTAAGAAATTTTCTTCCAGGTCTTACCCCTTCGCTCGCTCGTTCGCTTGTACTAAACTGGTTAAAAACCCCTATTTTTGGCCCCGCACGCTCTTTTTTTCGTTATGTTTCCAAATTCTTTTATTATCTATGCTTGCGACCAATGTCGCCTGGGAGCACTGACAACCCACAGAAAAGCCTTCTATCCCTTTCGTGGAATTGCCCCGACCGGCAAACACCACTCGCACACGTGGGCTGCTTAAACTTGTTCTTGTTCGAAATGGAGAATTTCAATGGGAGGGGCGCTACCCCTTTCTTACTTCAAGAAATTCCCCCTAGAACAGGTTTTCTTTCTTAGCTCTCGTTTTCAACAAACATTTAGGAAAATATACAAGTATAAAGAGAAAAAATGAACAAAATATATATATATACAGATCAGCGCTGACAAAACAAATTATTTACATGAATATACACTTATTCACAACAAATACACTGGGAATAATAATTAGCACGAAAATTACACTAAATTGTTCTACAATATTTAACACCCTCCCCCCTTGAACCTTGTTCAAGAGAAGACTCAAAATTCTAAATTATATAAAAGTTGAATCGGGCGCCTAAGCTGCGACCCGTTTGGTAAACGCACTAGGCATGACCGAACTATGCCATCTCTACCCTTTATGGCATCTGCTACCACCGCGAGCCTCCACATAGATCTAGGTACTTTAGCGTCTTCGATTAACACTACGTCACCGATTTTTACCTCTTTGGTGGGCTCCCCCCGAACGTCCGTTCGGTGGTGAGCAGACCGTAATTCAAGCAAATAATTACTTTTCCAACGCGCCCAGAAACGCTCCAGGAGCACTTGCCTATATTTTAACCGCTTTGTTAGCTCTTGTCGGTTTACCGTTGGCGACATGTCACTAGAAAATGTTTGTGCCGGTAGAGCTGTTAACCGTTTGCCCACTAAAAAATGAGCGGGAGTAAGAGGTTCGGGTTCTCCTGGATTTTCATAAATATACGTCATGGGACGCGAATTTATGGTTGCTTCAATTTCAATTAGGATTGTCTGAATCTCTTCATAGGTCAGGTGGGCCCGACCCATGACTTTGCGGAGGGATGTTTTCACGGAGCGGACCATCCGCTCCCAAAATCCACCCCACCATGCAGCTCTGTCCGCGATGTTTCTCCATTTTATTTTTAACCCTCCGAAAAATTCCACGACCTCGGGGCTTCTCATGTGATCTAGTAGTATTTGAAGATCTGCGTCAGCTCGTATAAATGTTGTAGCGTTATCACTAAAAATAACGCGAGCTATCCCTCGGCGCGCTATAAATCGGCGGAAAGCCATCAAGAAACTTTCCGTGGTCAAGTCCGTCACGAGCTCTAGGTGCACTGCACAAGTGAAAAGAGTGATATAACACTTCTTATTTGGTTTAGCGTAGAGAGGACCAGCGTGGTCAACTCCGCAAATTTCAAATGGTGGCGCTGGGTTAATTCTCAGTTCCGGTAGAGGAGCCATCACAGCAGATGAGGGTCTCGCCCGATAAATCTTGCATCTAGGGCACGAATAAATTACTTTATTTATCAATTGGCGCGCTTTGGGGACCCAATATTGCTCTCGGATTTCTATTATAACGTCGTTGACGCCGGCATGTTTTAGCCTAATGTGGTGATACCACCCGAGTAGGAACGCTAATTGGTGATTTTCTGGTATAATTCTGGGGTGACGCTCGCTATACGACATCTTAGCAGCTCCCAATCTGCCGCCTACGCACATGATTCCTTGTTCATCAAGGAAGGGACTCAGTGACAATATCGTTGACTTTCTATTAATTGGGAAACCAGACGTCAAGCTCTCAACCTCGTCTGGGAATTTTTCCAATTGAGCTCTTTGCACCCAATAAATTTCAGCTTTTACAAGTTCCTCAGGTGTAAGTGGCCCCTTAATCTTGTTGCACCTTGGTTTGGCATTCTGAGCAAACCGCTTAATCCAGGCCGTAATCTTTAAAACTTGGTTAAATCCGCTATGTCTTTTCAAATCAAACATGGCTTCCTTGGCTTCTTCCGCTTTACTCATGTTTACCCCTACGTTGAGGGTTTTCTCTCGCAGCTCGTCTTTAATTTCGCTCGGAATGTCGTCATTAATGAAAAATTCTGGCTCTGTGTAATTGCTCTCGGTCAAGAAGGCAGGTCCGTGAAGCCACAACTCACTCGACGCGATTTCTTTCAATGATTTGCCACGTGTTGGCAAATCAGCTGGATTTATATTACCCGCACAATGATTCCAAATAGCTGGATCAGTTAGATTTTGAATTTCGCGGACGCGATTCTGGACAAATTGTTTCCATTTGGTAGCAGACCCACGAATCCAATTTAAAGCTATTGTGGAATCGGACCACATATTCAATTTGTTTGGTTTGATCGCTAACGTGTTCATTAAAGTATTTGCGAGTCTCGCACCTATCAGAGCCCCCATGAGTTCTAATCTCGGTAATGTTAAGTTTTGTCCAGGTTTATAATCCTTTTTTGTGGTTGCGAGACTCTTAAGAGGAGCTACCCTCGCTTTAGACGCAACAAATTTTGACTTAATTTTATCATTTTTAAAAACACTTTTCAAATAAAAAACGGTTGCATAAGCGCGCTCACTGGCGTCCACGAAGCCATGCAGTTCAATAGATATTGGCGACTCGTTTAAATCGTTTTCAAAATAAAATCTGGGAATTTTAATCTCAGCCAAATCTGGCAACTCCAAACACCAATTATCAAAACTTTTGGTTAAGCCTAACGGCAGCTCTTTATCCCAAGATAAATTATTTTTCTCGTCCCATGTTTTTTGGAAGATAAACTTCGCTCGGATAACGAAAGGAGCCAATATTCCTAACGGGTCAAAAATACGTGCAACTGCCTTTAGCACCCATCTCTTTGTGTTCTGTCTAGCCAATACGAATTCCAATAGAGTTTTTACATCAAAAATTAAAATATCCAAATTTTCGTCCCATACCATTCCCAATACCTTTAAGGGTGACGGACTAGGTAAGGACGGTTGCTCTTGCTCATTGGGTTTACTCCCCCATTTTAATCTTAATTCTTCCGAATTACTTCTAAATTTTCTAAGGCACATCCCCGCTTCTTCTAATATTTTTCTAGTGTCATGAATTAATTTATCTCCGCTTTCAATTGTGTCGCTATTCGAAATTAAATCATCCACATATAAGCCTGTGTGTAGAACTCGGCTCGCAATTGGGTAACTTTCCTCGACTTTTTGGCGTGAAATTTAATTGTAGCATTTAAGAGAAACGGCGAGGCCGTTACGCCAAATGGGACCCGAGTCATCCGATATTCCACCAAATTATCGTGTTCGGGTGCATCTAAACCCTTGACCCAAAGAAACCTTAAAGCATCTCGGTCCTTTTCAGTTATGCCGATAGTGTGAAAAGCTTTAGCAATATCACCTGTAATCGCTATTTTTCCCTCTCTAAATCTCACTAAAATCTGGAATAATTCGGGTAGAAGATTTGGTCCTGATTCCAGGCAGTCGTTAAGCGAGGGGACATTCTTAGCGTGGGAGGAAGCATCGTACACAATTCGTAACTTGGTGGTTAAACTTTCTTCCCTTATAACTGCTCTATGGGGAATGTAGTAAATAGGCTCAACTGGGGCACTATCAATCTTAATCGGCACTGGCTCAATAATCCGCGATTTTAGTTGCTCCTTTATAACTTCATTATAAGCGTGAAAAAGGTTTGGGTCCCTCTTTAACTTATTGACCAGATTGATAGTCCTCCTTTTGGCTATTTCGTAATTGTCTCCTAAAAACTTAACATTTTTCTTCCATGGTAGCGCTACCTCATAGCGTCCATCTCTAAACTTAATATTCTCCTGAAAATCCTTTAAAACTTTATTTTTATGACACTCATCACTTTCAGCACTGTCGGTAATTCCTAACGACTCTAAATTCCAAAAATCTTCCATCCTTTGTGACAATATATCTTCCTCGGTGGGGTTTGAAACAGCTGCTTTCATAACCGCCACTGTACTAATGTTAATTGCTAGACTAGAAACGCATGCGGGGCCCTGTAGTGTCCACCCGAATTTCGTGTCAACAGCTACTAAATCTTCCGTTAATCGCTCAATATTACTCTTGGCTACTTTCCAAAATAGGTCAGCTCCTATCAAAACATCTAATTTGGTTCCATCTAGGTTTTTATTCTCATATCCGTCAGCTAATTCTAACCCGCGTTTCTTCATTTGTTCTACAACTTCCCCTCTTGGTACGGTGAATACCGCTCCACCGACTTTAGGTATTTCTAAGGCCTGTATCTCTACACTTTCATTGGTTCTAAGATTTTTCAGTACAAATTTTACCTTGCGTTTTTGGGCAAATATGGGTGTATTAGCGGCGAAAGGATGGATTTTTAAGGTCTCTTCCCCTATTACCTCTAAATTTAGTCTACGAGATAAATCCTCTTTGATAAAACTGCGCTTCCGCCATCCAATAAGCACCTAACTTCAATATTTTCCCCCTGTGGTCCTACTAATATTGCACGCGCTGTTTGGAGAAATATCTCATTGCGATTCGGCTCTTGACATTCGGCAATTAAACTCGCTGTATTGTCTGGCTGGGAGGGCACCTTTACCTGCGTGGCCGCGGCTTCATTATTGGAAGGTTTCCCATCCATAGTACACAAAATCTGATGGTGTTTTCGGTCGCATTTGCGACATTTCTTAATAAATCCCGTGCACTCCTGAGCTTGGTGCCTACCCCTCAGACATAAGAAACATAATTTTTTAGTTAAAACTATTTTCTTTCTTTCCCAAACAGGTAGTTTAAAACAGGTATAAAAGGGATGCGATTCTTCGCAAAAAACACACTGGTTAGACCTGACATGGGTATTTAAGGCAGCAGTTGAATGTTGAAATGATTTCTGATTGTTAAATTTAATGGTCGGTTTTTCTGAGTGGTTAAAACTATTAGATTTAACTTGGGGCTGCGCTCCGGGTCTATGGATAGCTAGAGCTCTTTCTTTCCACCTGATTGTATTTTCTAGGAACAGCAAGAGCTCCTCTATTTTCCAAGATTCATCCTCTTCTTTTCCTTTACTAAATTCCTCAATCAAATCAATTGGTAACAATCCGCCTAACATATGGGCTAATAATTCGCCATAACTGTCGCTCAGTACCCCTAATGACTGCAGGCTCCTGACCTCAATGCTACATGATTCGTGCAACGCTCTTAACTCTTGAACATTACTAGATTTTTGCACTTGTTTTAATTTTAAAATGTTATTTAGCCTAGCGCTAATTATCAGTTCATTTCTACCAAATCGTTTCTGTAATACGTCTATTGCAATCTCATAGCTACTATCACAAACAGTTAATCCTTCAATAGCCTTTTCAGCTGAACCCTCCAAATATGACCTTAGGTAAATGAACTTATCTGTTTTCGTCAAATCGGAGTCTTGATTTATTGTTCCATCGAAATGAGACCAAAATCTTTGCCATTGTTCAATGTTCCCACTAAATTTCGGCATCTGCAATTTCGGTATTTTCACTTTGGATCTTGACGATGAATTGGCACCCGAGACTCCTCCCGAAGCTCCTTGGTTTTGTTGTACTTGACTTTGATGGTTTTGACTCGGATTCTGCTGACTTTGACTTTTATTTTGCGTGGATTGGCTTGGGTTATTTATATTCTGCACGTTGAATGACGTTGCGCTACCCTGCACTGATACAGTTGTACTTCCGGCAGTACTTCCGTTTTGAATTCGCTCGAGCCATCTCCTGGCTCTCTCCTTCCACAACGTCGTTCTATCGTTCCAATCCTCGACTTCATCCACCTCCGTAGTTAGGTCATCCGTCTCGACGATCAGATCATATATTGCTTGATTAACTTTCGCTATTTTGTTTTCCCTGGAAACAACTTGAGCGATGTTGTCTGCTATGATTTCTTGATCTGGTTGCGGCTTGCCTAATTCGATTTCGATTTCATCTAGCGCCTTATTTAGGCTTTTTCGCATAGCCTCTCTTCTTATTACTTGCTTCTCGAGATCCGTTGGTTTCGACATCTCAAATTCACGCGGAACACAATCCCGGGTTTCGGCACCAAACGTGTGGAAATAGTTCACCCTGCTATACGCTTGGCACGGTGGGAGAGCTCTTAATTGTTAATGAGCCCCAGCGGACTGAAACACTGGACTCAGGGTTTAATTCTAATTTGTTGGTTCCGTGTTCGCGCGCGTGATCTTGAAATAAAGAAAACTACTCTTTTTATCTAAACATAAAATATCGCACACATTTATTTTTAATCTTATTCTAAGCACATTTTTATCTCAGAGTGTAAGCCTGGCTAAGAAATTTTCTTCCAGGTCTTACCCCTTCGCTCGCTCGTTCGCTTGTACTAAACTGGTTAAAAACCCCTATTTTTGGCCCCGCACGCTCTATTTTTCGTTATGTTTCCAAATTCTTTTATTATCTATGCTTGCGACCAATGTCGCCTGGGAGCACTGACAACCCACAGAAAAGCCTTCTATCCCTTTCGTGGAATTGCCCCGACCGGCAAACACCACTCGCACACGTGGGCTGCTTAAACTTGTTCTTGTTCGAAAGGGAGAATTTCAATGGGAGGGGCGCTACCCCTTTCTTACTTCAAGAAATTCCCCCTAGAACAGGTTTTCTTTCTTAGCTCTCGTTTTCAACAAACATTTAGGAAAATATACAAGTATAAAGAGAAAAAATGAACAAAATATATATATACAGATCAGCGCTGACAAAACAAATTATTTACATGAATATACACTTATTCACAACAAATACACTGGGAATAATAATTAGCACGAAAATTACACTAAATTGTTCTACAATATTTAACAAATGTAAGTCTAAATCTAATCGAGTGGCGTAGTTGTACTGTCTTAACCTCAAGATAAAAAAACAATATGTATTCATAGAAAAAGAATCTTGAGTTTTTAAATTTCCCACTTAATTTGGTAAGATATAGCTGAAGAGCAGCATCCACACGTGCTGAACTCTCAAGTTAACACGAACTATATTCAGTTTTACAACCCGCTTAATGTTCCCTGCAGACATCCTATTGTAGTGTTATTACCCCTAGAAAAGTTTTCCCTTCCAAATATTGGCTAGAGGCCAAAAACGCGATATATCACCGATAGAGTCCAGCACATTCTCTCAGGAAAAAAAGAGGCCATTTGGGGGTGAGGGCAAAAAATATTTACGGCGCAGGAAAACGCAGATAGTCCCTTTAATAAAACTCGGCTAGGTTTATGTTTTAACCTTTTCGTAAGAAAATGATGCCTACTTTTTAATTAGGGTGAATTAAGGTGAATATAATGGGAAAATCATGATATAATACAATAGTTCATTTTAAACGGCTGAAGAGGGCTACCCTAGTAAAAGAACCCAGTGAATGTAGTTTTCCGTTACCGATAAAAAATACCATTAAAAAAAGCTTATCAACTGTTAAATAAATTAAATTAATGTTTATCAATTTAGAACCACTTAATAAAACTCGGCTAGGTTTATGTTTTAACCTTTTCGTAACCCATTCAGGCACCTTTCCCTCTATTACTTCATATACCTTATCAATTTATCATTATTGAAATCCTTGTTTAACCAAGTGAAGCACTTACCTCTAATTCAATGGATATTCCTTATCATTCTACTGTTTAAAAAATAAAATGTTTGTTTACCATTATGAAGCAATTAATAAAGCTCGGCTAAGCTTAAGATTTCACCCTTTTGTAGCTCATTCTGGCACCATTCTATCTATTAACTCGAATTCAATGGATATTCCTTCTCATTCTACTGTTTAAGAAATAAAATTTTTGATTTTTAATTTTTAAGCAATTAATAAAGCTCGGATTAGCTTATATTTTCACCCTTTTGTAACCCATTCAGGCACATTACTTTCTATTACTTCATATACCTTAATAAATATTTCATTATTTAAATCTGTGTTTAACTAGAGATACTCTTGTACACGAAAGAAGTGTTACCAAATTTTTTCAAAAGTACCTTTGTATTAATTCGAATTCAGTGGACGGTGGGAAGAGAGAATCGACGATTTCAGTTATCAAGCTCCGCGGGTCCATTGGATAATACATTACGATTTCTGATGAAATTCTAGTTTAGATAAGGGGATAAACCTTGGATGAGTATAAACACTGTTGTGTTTATCCAAATAGTAAATTTTAGATACATAAGCCCACTTCCAAAACACTTTTTTGTGGTATACTGCGGTGAGTGAAGAAAGGATCTCTCTTTTGGCCACAAAATCAATTTTTTATAAAAAAATTTCAGAAAGGGCGGACCTGAGTAAAAATATACCAAGTTGTGAAACAAACGTCATTTTACGTGACTCCACACTAACTAAAACGTAACCGAAAATACACAAAAGTTAGCATTAACTATACTTAATTGGGATTAACATTAAATTCATGTGGGGAAAAGTGTGAAACTAAAACTAGCAGTCATTAAGAGATTCAATCATGTGATTATTTTCCCGACTCGGTCTTCATTTCACTCTATGGTCAACCATATCATATATATCAAATAAAACATTCGTGAGCAATTTCAATGTCAAACTCAAACCGGTTTAAGAAAATTTGTCAACTGGAAATTGTGGCATAAATAGCCTGGTACGTTCTGCGTATGCACACACGCAACAATTTCGCACGAAATACATTTGCGACACGAGCGAGAATTTTAAAAACTTAATTTGAAAGCCCGTGCTAGTAATTAAAATCAATTCTTACGCTACTGTTCGCAACTTTGCCAGAAGATTACTGTATTTCCAAATACATAAAGCTGATTCTCCCAAGAATATCAAAATTGCTTTATATTTTGCATGTGTAAAGTGATTTCCGACTTCAAATTTAGTAGGCTACACAAACTCGCGTGCTGGCGAACGCGATTCGAAAAACGCGTTTCGAAAAACACGATTCGAAAAACACGATTTAAAAAACACGATTTGAGTTTGCTATGACTGCGAGTTTGCTCACAAGCGGGGATATTCGAATATACGTCTTTTCCAATATATTACATAAAAACGCTCACGGTCATTTAGTCGGCTTAAGACGTTTCCGCACCTTCGTGTTTAAAGGAATCTCGAGACGCCATTCAAATGGTTTAAGGAGCGTTTATGCATGCATAACACTCCCCTGCTATAGCATCATTCATTTCCTCTTCTACAATGTCAGGGGTCTAGCTATATCTATGGGCTTGACAATCTTGTTTCTATCGCAACGCCAAAACTTAAAATTACCGTGAGCCACTTTAAAATTGGTGATTAACGACTAAATTCCCCTGTTATCCGTAAAATACGACCCGGCAGTACCTACGTAGGTTATCGGAGATTTTAACGTCGATTATCTGAAAAGAAGTGGGGCTTTGACAAACTTATTTTCGAATTAAGGCATTTTTACCTCCCCGATTGCACTTTAGTTCAGGGGGAGGTTTTACACTGGTCGTATCCGTGTGTGTGTCTGTCCGAAATGACTTCCTGTGTAGCCGGATATCACATGACCTTCAGTGATTTTCGGTGTAGCCGGATATCACGTGACCTTTCACGAGATTCGAAAAAGTAGTTGCCTCATTAGACCCAGGTTTACTCCCCGTAGACACCCTATACTTAAGTAAACGCAACCAACTTGGGAAAGATTGATCAGTTCACTACCACTTTTCTGCCAACTCCGCACGTCCATCCACCAGTGACTAATTGATTTGAAACCAATCGGGCAATTCGATTCCAAATTAACTAGACCACCACCAGACTTCCATGCAGAGTCGACGACTTAATCTAATTAATAAAATAGCTGAAACTTTAATATAAAGCATAATTTAGAAGATATTTAAGAATTTAGAATATTTTGAGTGTTTAATACCAGTTTGAGTATTCAGCATGCGCTTAAGTTCAAGCATAGGGACTGTAAGCTTAGGCTTGTGCGATGGTGCCTCGTTATTTCGGAACGGGCTATGGCTGCTTCGATAGCTCCTTCTAGCCGTGGAGAAAGGCCTTTCACACGCCTACTTGAATATAGAGTTGTTCTTACGAGGCGATTTAATTCGCATTATCTAGACTCTATGGCTAATTTTTAGCTAGACCCAACCCTAGTGGGGTCTAGGTACTGTATTCACTGCGGCGTCGGCGTTCGCGTTGGCGTTCGCGTTGGCAAGAAGACGAAATACGTCATCGAATCGAAAAAAATTCGTCTCTTATCCACCAGACGTCACGACGTGATGTCCGATACAAATTTAAAATATATACTTGTATTTAATGTATATGGTTTTTCTCTAAGCGGTCTCCCTCCCACGATCGCGTAGCGCTCGACGCTGCAAGCTATACGATCGAGTGTCGGACACTGATCCCCGTTACCACGGGCACTTAATATAATACGAGAGAAAAATCCCTTATATCTTCAGAGGTGTACGATACAGAAAACAAGTCATCGTTATTAAGGGGTTGTCGCGAACGAGATTAAAAAGTAGCTTATGAATGTTTCGGTTCTAGTCTGTCAGTAATAAAAACTCGAAAACAACGAACAAGTAGTCGCGAACGAGATAGTAAGGGAGCTTATGCTTGTTGAGTTCTAGTCTGTCAGTAATGAAAACTCAAAAACAATAAACAAGTTGTCGCGAACGAGATTGTAAGGGAGCTTAAGCTTGTTGAGTTCTAGTCTGTCAGTAATGAAAACTCAAAAACAATAAACAAGTTGTCGCGAACGAGATAGTAAGGGAGCTTATGCTTGTTGAGTTCTAGTCTGTCAGTAATGAAAACTCAAAAACAATAAACAGGTTGTCGCGAACGAGATAGTAAGGGAGCTTATGCGTGTTGAGTTCTAGTCTGTCAGTAATGAAAAACATGTTTTGAAAAATATGATTTGAAAAACATGATTTGAAAAACATGATTTGAAAAACATGATTTGAAAAACATGATTTGAAAAACATGAAAAAAGAAAACGTTCTTTGAATTTAGAAGGATTAGGGTTAGCGTTACATAATTTGTATTCGGGTTGGAACCTCCCTTCACAACCAACGATATCGGGAACCATGTCACAACCAACCGGTAGTGTTCCCGTACGGGGAAGTCCTCGACCTAGAATGACAACTCCTATAACAGCTGCGGCTATAACAATAGCACCCATCCCGTCAAATCCTGCGACCACAATATCCACAATAACAACGTCAGCAGTAGTGTCTACAACAACAGTGTCTTTGACTGTTGTAGCGTCAACAACAGTTTCTTAAATAACAGCGCCTTCGATAACAACACATTTGATAACAACGCCGTTGACAACAGCTCCGTCAACACCGGCTCCTTCAGCAATAATTTCAACGATAGCGACTTTGATGACAACACCGACCATGACCACTCAACAATCAGCCTCAACAACTGTATTAGGACAACCTATGGGACAAATTCCACAAGTGATTCCACCGACCATGCCATACCCTTGGCCTTATCCCACAATGATGGGATTAGGATCCCAACTGGGATATGGATTTCCTCAATGGAATTTTCCCTATTATCCGCAAGTACAGCCAGGATATTTTCCTGTTGGGAATCAACCATCAACGATGGGTGGTCAAATTCCTAATCCTACCCCTACATCGGTTCCGATGACAACATCAGCCCCTCCAACTACTCCAGCACAAGTCCCGACGGTGACAACAACGACCTCTTCTGCCATTCCAACGCCAATTTTGACGACTCCAAGTGGAACTAGCCAAGGAACACCAACACAGGTTCCTCAAGGTTCCACACCAGCTGGAATGGGAATACCTAACATAAGCGGAGCCTTTGAAACTCCACCAGCTTCAGATCCGCTGACTACAGCATTACTGGCACAAATTCTACGAAACACCAGTTTAGGCGAAAGTAAAAGTAAAACACCACCGGAACACCTTGCTTTCCACGGTAGAGTGGAAGACAGCGTTTCAGAATTTCTTCAGGGATTCGAAGAATATGCCAAATATAACAAAATCACAGATGACAGGAAAATGGAGATGATGCCTCTACTGATGAGATCGCATGCAAAATACTGGTTCAGATCACTTCCCGACGGACTGACCTGGGATGAATTCAAAGCGAAGATGAGACTTCATTACCCAGTCGAAGAAGCTGAAGCTCAAGCCAGGGCTGAGCTAATGAACAAGAAGCAAGGACCGAAAGAGTCTGTAGACGAATTTTTTGGTCATTTTGCTCGAGTAAATCAGGACTTAAATCCTCCAATTTCTGAAGTGGAGTTGATTGCCACCCTAAAAAGAAACCTTCGGACTGAAATAAAACAATTATTGGTCTTCATGGAAGCTAAATCAGTCTCAGAACTCCATCATCATTCCTTGCGAATCGAACAGACATTAGGACTTTTTCCAGTAAAGAAGGAGAAAAATGAGAGTGAACCGGCTGAAACATCAGTCAAGACGGTTAAAGAAACTCCGAAAAAATTCCTAGTGAAACTCCAAGGGCTCCTCGTGTCCTAACAGAAACTTCAAGATGTTTAGTACCGACAACTACGGAAGCGACAATGGCAGGAACATTCGCAACACCGTCTACACCAGTTAGACCTCAACTGCCCAGAGGAATCAGTCCGATGAGCCCGTATGGAATGGCCTGGTCTCATTACCAAACTTTCCCTAGCGGGAATGAGTCAGAGAACGACCCATATCCCGCACCAATAAATCCTTTTATGTATTTACCGTGGGCATTTCCGAGCATGATTCCTCAATATACACAACAACCAAACGTAACCTGTTCTCATTTTCAAGAAAATCCTTTAACAGGATACCCTCGACGATTAAACAGATCAAACTACCAACGAGGACGGGGTTATGATGGAAACCGAAGACCACAAAACACCAGTTATAAATAATACCAGAACAAGAGCACTTCCCCCCCCGCGGGAAACCGATATCAAAATCCCCGGGGAAATGTCACAAGAACTTCTCAGCCTTCCAGTAACCCCAGAAATGAAATCAAGTGTTTTAACTGTAACGGGAGCGGACATTTGGCCAGAAACTGTCCTTCCCCAAGGATTTTTAGAAACCAAAACCAGGGAAACGCCGGAGCGGGAGGCAGAGTTACAAGCGCCCAGCCTCCCGCTACTACACAATAAGTTCAAACAGTTCAGATTCATCAGAATTACCTCCTCCCCTTAGATTGGGATTAATTAAACGAAGGAGGAGATATTACAGAATCACACATATCATCTCTGTTAATTTTGAACATGGGACAATACTTACCCGATTAGACAATGGAGCGGAAGTCTCGATGATTAGTATTGAACAATGGAGGGAAATAAAGAAGAAACGAAGTGAAGAAGAAATATTTGCTCCAAATGAGAAAGTAACGGAATGCATAATAATGGGAGATGGACACTATACCTTTACGAAAGGATCCACTAAATAGGATCTCGAGATAGAATTCGAAAATGGTGAATCAAGAAAATTCACTCAAGAGTTTCACATAGTTCCCTCTCTGATTTGGGATGTTATCCTAGGACAAGATTTTCTCGAAGACTGTAAGGTAATTATGAATTTCAAGGACAAATCTTGTCATATAAACGGAGCCACCTTGAAATTTCAAGACCTACAGAAAGATAAGGGCCCTCCCTCACCTCAGATTGTCAAAAATGTTAACGAAGCAATCGATCGAACCAAACTTCCGCTGAAATACAAGAAGGAATTGCAGGAATTACTCCTCCGTTTCCCCGATTTATTTAGCGATAAATTGGGAAGAACTAATTTAGTAGTTCATGAAGTCCACACTGGAAACGCCAAACCAGTTACTAAAATGCCGTACCGAGTAAGCGATCGGAAGAAGGAAATTATTGAACAACATATTTCCGAAATGTTAAAGGATGGAATAATTCGACCTTCTACGTCTCCATGGGCATCCCCGATTGTTATAGTAGAGAAAGACAACGGATCAGGAACCGGAAAAATCAAAACCAGATTCTGTGTGGATCTAAGAGGAGTGAACAAAGTAACCGAAAAAGACCCATATCCAATTCCGAGGATCGAAGAAACACTAAACAAGTTGGGCAAACCAAAGTATATTACGGCTCTTGATTTGAAAAGTGGATACTGGCAAATAGAAATGTGTCCCGACTGTGCGCCGAAAACTGCTTTCATTTCCCATGCTGGGAAGTATGAATTCAATGTTCTCCCGTTCGGTCTAACAGGAGCCCCATCAACCTTTCAAGGGTTGATGGACGAAATATTTAGAGACGGAGAACCTTTCTCTATAGTGGTGTACTTAGATGACATTTTGATTCCCTCCGAGACCTGGGAAGACCATAAAAATGCATTAGAATATGTGATGCATCGTCTATAAAATGCAGGACTAACACTACAATTAAAAAAATGTCGTTTCGCTCAATCAGAAGCTACAGTACTTGGACACGTAGTGAGCGAAGCGGGTATACACATAGACCCTTCCAAAGTAGAAGCGATAAAAAATTTCGCAACAACGAAAAATCTCAAACAAGTTCAACGTTTCCTGGGAATGGCTGGATGGCATCTTAGATTCATTCCAAATTTTTCAACGATAGCTGCCCCGATAAATAGACTGAAGAAGAAGGGAAAACCTTTCAAATGGGGTGAAGAACAAGAACAGTCGTTCCGGAAATTAAAAGAAGCCATCAGTTCTGCTCCACCATTAGCCGCCTACCGACCTGAACTTCCCTGTATTTTGACCACTGACGCATCAGACTTAGGACTAGGTGCATTTTTAACTCAAATCCAGGATGGAGTGGAAGTCCTGATAGCTTACGCCAGCAGAAGCTTAAGAAATGTCGAGCCGAAGTATTCCACCTCCGAAAAAGAATGTCTAGCGATATATTGGGCAATAAATCACTTCCGACCATATCTGGAAAGTAAGCCATTTACCATAGTTACAGACCACAAGGCGCTCACTTGGCTGTTTGGAATGAAAGATCCAAATTCTCGTCTCGTAAGATGGGTCATGTATCTCCAAACCTTCGATTTTAAGATCCAACATAAGAAAGGAGTCGAGAACGTAGTGGCCGATGCCTTATCCCGAGCTCCCTTGGGATTGCTAGCCATGACAAGGTTCCCGAGCTCATCCTCCGAACTGGAATCAGGGGAATTTAGAAATTCATCGGAATCATCCGATGAAGGAACTGATAGATCAGTAATTGCTCATGTTATTCCTCCATACTCGCATGCCAATTACCATATCTTTGACCGAGATGAAATTATTACCGCTCAAAGGGAAGATCCGGCTATGGAAGGTTTAAGAGAACACTTTTTTTTTTCTGCCCGGTAACAAGCTAATATTTGAAAGTCGAAATTCTAAGCTGTTAACGGACTAAGTTACAATTAAAAGTATAAGCGGAACTAGCAAAAGCGAATTTCAATGTAAAACTGAGAGCGGTCAAAGGAGGTGCGGGAACGTTTAAGGTAAAGTGTACCAGTTAAAAGATAAAGTACGAGTTTATGGGGAAAACCACACGATCCAACTCTAAAACTAATGATACGGAAGAAGCGGACATCTCACAAATGGCGACCGCTGATCTTCTTAGAGAGCTAAGGGCTATAAACAATAAATTGGGTGAGCTCACAATTAGCGTAAACGACACCAAAGAAGCTGTGAACGCCATGGAAATAAGACAAGTAACTATAGAAACTGCGCTACAAGATCTACAAGCCGCCATGCGAGATATAGGAGACATCGACGAAAGGTTAATTAACGTGGAAACTGATCTAAAAAAGGTAGATGGCCAGGCCAGAGATCGGTCAGAAGCGAATCGAATGCGTATAGAGAATCTAGAGATTGGGTGGAAAAGAAACAATCTAATAATAAGAGGACTAGCAGATAAAGAAACGGAGACAAGAAATGAGCTTAGTAAAAAAGTTGAGGATCTATGCAAGGAGAAATTAAATCTAAAAATAAAAATAGCACCGAGTCAGATATACCGCATGGGTCCTTTTAAAAAGGAGACTTCAAGAAATATAACCTATAAAGCAGAGAGCTATGACGGCAAAATGGCAATCCTCACCCAGAATACCATGCTTAAAGGAACACGTATTTTTCTAGACCATGACTACACAACAACTCAACAGCTAGCCCGTTACAAACTAAGACAGTTTGCGAAAACCAAGTTGCCGAGTAAATACAAATGGGTGAATATTAACACAATATCAATTGGATCAGACGTCTTTAGATTTGATTACGTAACTGAGAAGATAGTACAAAGGGAGGAAAAATAGAGACTGCGATCTTTAATAGGTTTATTTTTTCTTTATATCTATGTTAAACTTAATATTTAATAATGTTCGAAGCGCTAATGCTAACCTTGGAAATTTAATATGTTCATGTCAAACCTTAATACCTTTTGAAATTCAAATATACGCAATTACAGAAACCTGGTTTTATAATAGCTACGGAGATAAATACCCAAATTTAAAATTCGTTGGTGAGGGAAGGAGTAATAAGAGTGGGGGAGGCATAGGGTTCTACTTAAATGAGAAGTTGGACTTTGAAATTGTAAGTGAGGCTTGTGTCATGGAAAATTACTGTGAAATGTTTACAATCAAAATTGAGGGAATATATTTGGCAGTGGTATATAGAACGGGTCAGATAACGGAGGAGTTTTTTAAGACACTTGAGGAAAAAATAGGAAAAATGGGCCCGATACATAGTAAAAAAATTATTGTTGGAGACTTTAATATAGACATGCTAGAAAACACAAGTAAAGTTAAAGAATTAACCGATCTGACTCTCAGCTACGGCTTACAATTGATAGTAAAGGAACCAACCAGAGTTACAAAAGATACAGCCACTCTAATAGACCACTGCTATTCTAATTTCTTGACTGCAACAAGGGTTCGCCATGATTTAAAAGTCACAGATCATAGCCCAATACAGCTGCAATTCGAAGGGACGCTACAATTGAACAACAAAATACAAATAAGAAATTATTCGAAACATAATATAAGCCAGTTTTTAAATGCATTGTCACAACAGAAATGGGAGAAACTGGCGAATAAAGATGAAATCAACACGGCTTTCAAATATTTCCACGAGAACCTGATAGATATGTACAATCAGTATTTCCCATTTTACGAAGCGACGAAAGGGGATTCACATAAATGGATAACCCCAGAAATTATAAAGTCTATCAAACAACGAAATAAGCTCAAAAATATATCAAGACGATATCCAAGCGACGATAATGTAAAAAAACATAAAATAGCGCGGAATCAATGCAACAATCTAATTAGAAATGCCAGGACAAAATACTATAAAGAGGCACTAGAAATAGGGCACTTTGATATAAAAAAATCATGGAAGATAATTAATGAACTCCTAAACAAGAAAAAATCGAACGGCAACCCCAAAACAGATACTAGTCCGAACACTTTTAACGATTTTTTTAATGCACCACCAATAAATATACCTAATGAAGAAATTTATAAAAATCTGGATAATGTTAAAAAAGCACCGAATTCAATGGTACTGTTTGATATGGAGGAGAAGGAAGTTTTTGACATTATTAAAAATCTTAAAACCGACTCATCGCCTGGTTGGGATGGTGTCTCCCCTAAAATAATTAAAATAGCGGCAACATATTTAATAAGGCCCCTGACAAGGCTAATTAACTTATCGTTTAAAACGGGAAAATATCCTGAGTTGTTAAAAAAGGTATTATAGTACCAATTTACAAAAAACTTGATATAAATTTACCTGATAATTATAGACCAATCACCCTTCTCTCAGTTCTCTCCAAAATCTTCGATAAATGCTTTTATATAAGGCTATTAGAATTTGCAGCAAAATTTCAATTAATATCAAACAAACAGTTCGGCTTTAGAGCAAATTCAAGTGTGGAACTCGCCCAAATTCAAGTTTATAAAAAAATTGTAGACTTCCTCGATAACAATAATTATGCGCTGGGTGTTTTCTTAGATCTGAGGAAAGCATTTGATACAGTCAACTATACGCGATTGCTAGCTAAACTCTATATAAAGGGAATACGAGGACCTCCCTATGAGTGGCTCAAATCATACCTAACCAATAGACACAACCAAACTAGAATAAATGGACAAATATCCGAATAAAGACAAGTCTACGTGGGCGTTCCTCAAGGGTCCATTTTATCCCCCCTACTTTTTAATATATATCTTAATGATATTACAGATCTAGATAATAAGGATGCTTTGACATTATACGCGGATGATACCCTAAACCTCCAAGGGGGTCCAAATATAGAAAACCTGATAAACGAAACTAATCAGAGTCTGAATAAGATAGATAAATGGCTGCGAGATAATTATCTTAAGATAAATAAGGAAAAAACGGTATACATGATTTTTACTAATATTAACAAAAATAGGCAGCATGAAAAACAAGTACTAATGGGCGACACACCCCTAGAGGAGGTCATAAAATATAAATACCTGGGGTTGTGGTATGACCCAAACCTTAAATGGACGAATCATATTGAGGGGAGTGCGCGAAAAATAGCATATGGAATATATCTAATAGGTCGAAATAGGCATATATTTAAGAAAAAGACACTTATACAGCTCTACTACTCACTTGTCCACTCCCATCTATCTTTCTGTACAACAATATGGGGTAACACTAGCAAGTATAATCTGAATAGAATGCACAAGCTACAGGAAAGAGTCCTACGCTTTATAGAAAATCAATCGTATAGAGCCCACTCGCACCCACTTTTTATAAATAATAATATCCTTACGATATACCAAATGTTTGATTATTTAAACTTAGTTTTAGTGTATAAATGCCTTAATTCTAATATGTATAATCCTTTTAATCAGAGTCAACTTTCTAGATATTTCACACGCAAACCGTATATCTTAGAAGTGCCTTATGCACGTACTGAATTGAAACTTAAATCAGCGTTCTGCAATGCTCCCAAACTAATGAACACACTAAACCCTCCCGCAAATATCAATATCGCAAAGTTTAAAATATTAGCTAGACACATTGTATTAGAAAAATAGCATATAAATAAAAGCTGCAAAAAATCTAAATTTAAAAAAAATAAAAATTAAAGAAATCAATTGTAAGGCTAAAAGTCGATTTACCGACTTAGCCTAGCCGCGAAAATGTAAATTAAGAAGATTCAAGAAATAAATTATTATTATTATTATTATTATTATTATTATTATTATTATTATTATTATTACTTTGATCAAGAAAATCCCCCTCCACATCCCAAATTCGAGTTGAAAAATCAATATATAGAAAAGCCACCGGAGCAAGACCATCCAGAATCTTCTTACCAACAATATTACGTCGAGAAGCCCTTCGAGTGCTACATGATCATCCCTTAACAGCCCACCGAGGAAGGGATAAGACAATAGAGAGAGTTGGACATAGATTCTAGTGGCCAGCGTTGTTAAGAGACATTCGAACATATATCCGTGAATGTGTTCTCTGTCAACAGTATAAAATCAGTAATCGACGAAGACCCGGATTGATGATTTCGACAGAAGCAACCTCACCTTGGGACAAAATCGTAACGGACATTATGGGTCCCTTCCCTAGAAGTCGACGAGGTTATAAATATCTTCTAGTTTTTACGGATTATATGACAAAATACGTCGAACTTGTTCCACTCAGAAATATTTCTGCAGAAGCTTGCGCCAAGGCTTTAAAAAAACGTCGTCT
Source organism: Odiellus spinosus (assembly GCA_963920705.1). Taxonomy (NCBI): domain Eukaryota; kingdom Metazoa; phylum Arthropoda; class Arachnida; order Opiliones; family Phalangiidae; genus Odiellus; species Odiellus spinosus. The sequence continues at coordinate 30,309,590 of OY987226.1, forward strand.
GCAGATGGGGAGCACCGAAACAAATTTTGAGCGATAGAGGGACTTAATTCGTATCTACACTATGGAAAGATACTTGTAAACTCTTCAGAATAAGTCCCATTCACACAACTCCGTATCATCCTTAGTCAGACCTAACAGAAAGAGTCAACAGAGTTCTAGGAGAAACAATTTCCATCTATGTTGGAAATAATCACCGAACATGGGATGAAACTTTAAATGCTCTAGCTTTTGCGATAAATTCCGCACCGCATGACACGACGAGGAGATCTCCATTCTATTTGAACATGGGTCGCGAACCGCGATTACCCTGGGATCTAGAAATAGGAATGCCAGTTGAAGAATTCGAAGATAGTACTGCTACCATTAAATAATTAAAAAGGCAATGGGCTCTAGCCAAAGAATTCTCCAGACTAGCTCAAGAAAAGCAGAAGAAATACTACGACCTAATACGAGAAAACTTAGAATTCGAAGTCAGAACATTAGTATGGAGATTAAAACACCGTCTATCAAGAGCCGAAGAAGGACAGATGGCAAAGTTAAGTCCTAAATGGTCTGGTCCGTACAAAGTCATCGAAAAAAGAAGTCCTTTAGTTTATATTTTAGAAGATGTTATTGTAGTATTCAAAATCTGTAACTTATTCTAAATACGAGAACACCATCGCCATCTATCTTTCAAAGTGTGAACGATAATATATAAGTAACAGGTGGAACGGTAGAGAAGCAAGGCAGAGATAGACGAGCCTTGATAGGAGTAGGATGTAAACTAATACCAGTATTAAAGATGTTTATTGTTAATTATCAAACCTAGTAGTTATTCAATTACCACAGAACAGAAACATTACAATGGCGACGGAGATGTTTTCCTTGATTTTTGGAAAGGTTAGTCACTCAATCCATCTATTACAATCGTAATATTATCTACTATCAGTATCACCTACGAGGCTACGACGTACCTCCGTTCAACACAGAGGCCGAGGCTTAGCTTTGTTTACATCCTTTTCTGCCAAAATCGAATCGTCAATCGCCTCACCCAACAATGACTTTATCTCTCCCAACCATCACTCCTTTTGATGTTCACACCGACGCAGCTAATTTGAATGCAGCGTGGATCAAATGGACAAATAAATTTGAAAATTATTTAGTGGCTTCAGCAGTAACTGAAAAGGTACGACAAAAGGCTTTATTACTACATTGTGTAGGAGATGCCGTTCAAGATATATTCTATGCTCTACCGGGTAACGCTACCACAACTGATTATAAGGAGGCTAAAGATCTATTGAGTACCCATTTTGCGCCAAAACAAAACGCAGATTTTGAGGTCTTCAAATTCCGAGAAGCGAAGCAAAGGGATGATGAATCAATCGATGATTATCATGTCCGACTACGAACTTTATCCAGTTTCTGCGCTTTCGCTGACCTAGACTTAGAGTTGAAACGTCATATAGTACAAACGTGTCGATCCAAGAAGCTCCGAAGGGTCGCTTTCGAAAATCAGGCTCTCACGCTTACCGACCTATTAGCCAAGGCACGTTTAATGGATATATCTGAATCGCAGGCTACTACAATGGAAAAATCGAATCAGAGCGCAACTTCACACCAGGCAGTGAATATTCTAAGAAATAAACCGAACATTTCTTATAAACCACTTAATCAGCATCAAGGCAAGACTTCCTCTAATTCTCAGAAATATACGAACTACACTCCACGCAAGACTTGTGGTTTATGCGGAGGAATCTATCCACACTCTTCAAACTGCCCCGCATCTGGCAAAACCTGTCGAAACTGTGGAAAACCGAACCATTTCGCAAATGTTTGCAGATCATCTTCCGCTACATCATCTAGACACCAAACCAACTCAACTTTGAAACCTCGTTCAGCTTCACATAACCAGAAATCAGTCTCAAATAATAAATCGGATCAATCGCTTACAAAACCAAGAATCCACACCATGCGAGCAAATAATAGCGGCACAACCGAGACAGTCGACGAAGAATCCGAGTTTTTATTTACACTCTTCAATTGCTTTAATAAACAATCTTCTTCACTACCACTAATAGATTTATACCTGGATGACAATAAAGTCACGCTCATAATGGATACGGGAGCTAGCGTAAATCTCATCAATAATCGCATCTACAGAAGTTTCGAAAATAAACCACATCTAGAACCGTCCACGCTAGAAGTATTCCCATATGGATCATCAGAACCTCTCCATCTACTCGGACAGTTCCAATCCAACATCAGAGCAGGAAATAGAAATATCTCGGGAACATTTTACGTAACCGTAGATAAAGGGCAAGCGACACCATCAATAATTGGATTTTCGACTCTTCGAGATTTACATATTATCAATCCAGATTATTTAAAAAACACGGTAAATTTGGTGATGGTTCAAGACATTAGTGAAGCCTATCCAAAATTATTTTCTGGAATCGGAAAAATCAAAGACATAAAGGTCAAACTTGCTATTGATGATAACGTTATACCAGTAACCCAAGCTCATAGACGTATTCCTTTTCACCTGCGAGAGGCATTGGAGGAGGAACTAGAGCAACTCCTTCAAGACGACATCATCGAACCAGTCTCTGGTCCTTCAACCTGGATTTCCCCAGTAGTTCTGGTCCAAAAAGGGATAGTCTCCCCCGAAAATAAAATCAAAATTCGATTATGTGTTGATATGCGCATTCCTAATACCGCCATAATTCGAGTACGTCACGTCATGCCGACCATAGAAGATATACTACAGAAACTTAATGGAGCTACAGTTTTTTCAAAGCTCGATTTAAATAAAGGATACCACCAGCTTGAGCTAGATGAATCGTCAAGATCAATCACCACCTTCAGTACCCACAAAGGACTATATCGATATAAACGATTGAGTTTTGGAATCAGCTCCGCGGCTGAAATCTTCCACCACACAATCTATTGCCTCATCCAAGACATTCAGAATTCGCTTAATATATCGGATGATATTCTGGTTTTTGGTACTGATACGCGAGATCACGACAAGGCTCTTCATAAAGTTCTTCAGAGGCTAGAAAATAAAAACATCACCCTTAACAGAGACAAATATGAGTTTCGCAAATCAGAACTCGACTTTTACGGCCATGTTTTTGGAAAATCAGGTCTATCTATAAACCAGTCCAAAATAAAGGCATTGAACAGTATCGCAGTACCACAATCACCAGATGAGATCAGAAGTCTGTTAGGTCTAGCTACTTATTGCTCTCGTTTTATTCCAAACTTTTCGGATTTAACCCTACCATTACGCTCTCTCACTCGTAAAGATGTTCAGTGGAATTGGACTAATGAGCAAACCAACGCTTTACATAAGCTGAAAATTCATCTTACTAGTAACTCTATTCTGTCCTATTTCGACCCTTTAAAAGCGACAACAATATACGTGGATGCCAGTCCAACCGGCCTAGGTGCTATTCTCACTCAAAGCGACAACGAGCAGTTGTGGATCATATCTTTCGCTAGCAAGGCTTTAACCGATGTCGAAACTCGCTATTCGCAAACCGAGCGCGAAGCTCTAGGAGTAGTATGGAGTTGTGAACACTATCACCTATATATTTATGGTTCACGTTTCACTGTAATCACAGACCACCTACCTTTGCTAACTTTACTTGGAAATCCGAAAGCCAAGACCTCTGCTCGTATCGAACGATGGAACCTACGGTTAGCACCTTACGACATGAAATTAGTTTATAAACCGGGTAAACTAAATCCAGCTGACTATCTGTCCAGACATCCGTCAAGACCGACAGGAAAAACGCAAAGCTGTATCTCACCTGCGACTGAAAATCATTTAAACATGATCGCTCATCAAGCCGTACCAAAGGCCATCACTTATGAAGAAATTGTCAATGCATCCAAAACCGATACCCTTGTCCAAGACGTAATCAGATGTTTTCAATCAGACCGCTGGCATACTACTGTGTCCGATATCAATCACGCTATCATCAAACGGTTTGAAAATGTAAAAACTCAACTAACCATAGTGGATGGAATGATTTTAAAGGATCATCGCCTTTACGTTCCACAAACTCTTCAAGATAGAGTGATAGCAATCGCTCATGAAGGTCATTTAGGTTTAGCGAAAACTAAACAACTCTTACGTACGAAAGTGTGGTTTCCATCTATGGATGCCAAAGTGGACCAAGTTATTCGCTCTTGTATACCGTGCCTCGCTGTAACCCAACGTTCCGTAACTCCACCGTTGATTATGACACCCTTACCCGACCAACCTTGGACTCATTTAGCTATCGACCATCTAGGTCCTTTCCGAAATGGACAATATCTACTTGTCATCATCGACGAACATTCTCGTTTTCCGATTGCGGAAATAGTTTCATCAACTTCAGCTGATGCCAACACACCTGTATTGGACAGAGTGTTTTCCATTTTTGGACTACCGAAGGTTATAAAGTCGGACAATGGACCACCATTCAATTCACCAAAATTCACAGAATATCTCTCTACCTTTGGAATTCATCATCGAAAGATCACTCCTCATTGGCCACAGGCAAATGGCACAGCTGAACGTTTTATGGCATCACTTAACAAGGCAATTCGGGCTGCGGAAGTTTCAGGAAGTGATTGGAAGGCAGAAATCCAACGGTTTTTGACTAATTACCGCAACACCCCACACTGCACAACCGGAGTACCACCGTCTCACCTTTTGTTCGGGAGGTCCGTTACGACTAAAATTCCATCTGTCGATAAAATACCTTCAAAATTACAATCAACTTCTCGTGCACTACATTCTCACGATGCTCTTGCCAAACAAAAGATGAAAGAATATCAAGATACGAGACGCCAAACCAAATCAAGTCAATTTCGCATTGGTGATCAAGTGCTCGTAAAAGCCACCAATCGCATAAATAAATTGTCACCTTTCTTCAATCCGGAGCCGTATACCATTACAGCAATAAAGGGCTCAATGATAACAGCAGAAAGAAATGGACATAACATTACTCGAAATTCTTCTTTCTACAAAACCATCCCACCGTCTACCGTAGTCGCGTTGGAAGACCCACCACCAGTACCTGATGACGCACCAATCGAACCAGCAATACGACCTAGTCCATCACGGTCTCCAACTCCTTAACGAATGCCAGAACCCAACCCACGGTACTCCTTGCGACAAAATCGTTTCAGACCAAGAAGACTCATCGAAGAAATAAATTGATTGAACTATAAGATTTATAAAGTTTATTATTTCAATGTTTCAATATCAATTCTATTATCATACTAAACTCAAAAGACAATACACTAAAAGGATATTAAACAAACGGGTATTAATTTATTTTACACCTTTCTAAAAGAAAAGAGAGATGTAGTATTCAAAATCTGTAACTTATTCTAAATACGAGAACACCATCGCCATCTATCTTTCAAAGTGTGAACGATAATATGTAAGTAACAGGTGGAACGGTAGAGAAGCAAGGCAGAGATAGACGAGCCTTGATAGGAGTAGGATGTAAACTAATACCAGTATTAAAGATGTTTATTGTTAATTATCAAACCTAGTAGTTATTCAATTACCACAGAACAGAAACATTACAGTTATCACAAAGCAAAATATCGGAGCGATCATATAACTTCAGTTGAAGTTATATCATACCAAGGATGTTCCTCTTGGGGAAGATCAACCTCCCAAAAGACCCGAGTCCGAAGATACGGAAGTTCTCCCACGAGAAGATAGAGTATTAGCTCCAGAATCTAGTGGAGAACCGAGAGTAGGATCCGGAAGGGAACAAGAATCTCATCCTGAAATTATTCCTGAAACCGATTCAGATCAATTGAGAAGAAATTTAAGACCAGAAACTACTCTAGAGGAAACTACTCCAAAGAGAAGATATGAAATGGAAGATACTCTGCCAGAACTTAGTCCTATTCCCTCGGAGGAAGACTGGGAGAAAAGATTCCCTTTAGAAAGTTCCTCTCAGGAAGAAATAATTCCCGAGGTAGAAAGGACAAACCAAAAGAGACCAATTCATGGATCGAAATCGTCCTCATCTTCTGAAAAACCTCCTAATAAAAAATCGAAAGAAATCGACCAAGAGAAGAAAGGTTTCCCATAGAAATATTCCCACTTGGAGAAGTGGAAGTCGAGGAAGAACAAGCTGCCTCCGGCAGAATTAATAATCGTGCGGGTATGGTCAGTTCGCTTATTTCTTAAAAATTAAATATCATTACACGAGGAATGTGCTGATCAATGTTGCCCCTGTTATTTTACTTTAATTTGACATAGGTAACGTGACCTGAGTTTTGTTGACCTGTATCTTGGTTCGTTTAATTGTGCAAAGAGATAATTCCGGCGCATAGCCATCGCGCCGCGGGCCCGCGGCCGTGTTAGACAGCCGATGAAAAGGGTAGCGGGCTAGCGGCGGCCGAGGCCGAGGTTTAGGAAATAGCAACAAAAATTTAATAAAAACATATTTCGTAAAGTGAGGGGGTACACATTTGAATTTTATAATATTAAAAGAAATTTAGTAGCCCTACTTGAAATTAGTTAAGCCAACAGAATGTGATAAAAAAAATTAACACGTATTTAAATTTTTCGACGGGAGCTCGGTACTACTCGTAACTCGGTAGGCCAAGTTTTTAGTTCTCTTCGTTAATGTTGGGGAGGTTTGTGCGCATGACTAAAGAGTTATCCCTCTCCGATTGGTGCATTCAGCTTTCCACGCCCTCAAGTCTGGCTCAAGAACACGCACGGATTTCTACGCGTACAAACTAAGGATTAAGGGTCTCGCGTATGTCGAAGAAAAACTTCTCCGGTTGGTTAGGCGATTTTACCCTTTTTTGGGAGTCCTATGTAAAGAATCGAACCTTGGAAAGGGTACAATTTCTTATAGAAGAACCGGCTTTACATTATTAAATTGTACTTGATCCAAGTTTGATCGTAGACACGATAGAACTAAAATTAGAGACGAAAACTTTTGCAGAGGGGAAGGCTAGGATGACGTAGTTCGAGTTTAGTTTCAGGAGAAGTCGGCGCAATACTCGTGCGAGGGGGGGACTGCGTCCCCCGCACGAGTAAAAACGAGTGTCAACTAAAAGACCCGTACACGCCCTTAGTTCTTCATCCTCATCTTCCGGAAAACCTCAAAAGAAGAAATCAAAAGAGGATGATTCGAAAGAGGGTCCAAATGCAGAAAATACCAGCGTTGAAGTTCAACCCCCTACCTCTATTCCTGAAATAACTAGAACTAAAAGAGACGCCTCCTCTAGCCCTCCAGATAAACAGGATCCAAAACGGCGAAACGAAAGAACCTCAAGTTCCTCAGTATACGATGCAGCTCTCATAGAGAAAGGACGAGAGATCCTGAAACGAAATGCCGGACGATTGTCCAAATACAAGAGGAAGGGTTCGCCAAAATCGGATACAACAAGCGTCCCAAGGAAAAAAACACGCAGAGAAGAGAAACCAGCAGGGGAAGATCAAAAAAAATGAAGATGAAAACGACGAATACCCACCACCCAATTATGTCGCTGAAAGCGATTCATCTTCCCCTGGTGGGGAATTCCCTTCTCTCAGGGATAAAATCCCCACTATTTTTGAGAAAACCTTCAAAAAGGGATGGTTTAGAGAACTTTGTTATAGGCATACTTTTAAACCTAAAGGTGTTTCTTTAGACGTGTACTATTATCCTCCGGGACCAAAACCCAAACGGTTACGTTCCCCGAGGGAAGTAGAAGCTTACTTAAATGCTAAGACCATCAAAGATTTAAAAGTCGAAGATTTCGACTTTGATAGACACCCCATAGCTAAACCGTCTTGGGAAAGAATTCGCCTTGCACGAAAAAGGCAAACGTAATTTTGATTTCCAAATTTTTCTTTCAGGAGAAGAAACCGAATTGGTTAAGAGAATTATTGGCAGAGAAGCACGATTTTACATGGGAAGAATTACAATCCGAAGAAAATCTCGCAGACCTTGATCGAAAGATGATCGTGAAGTTTTTGACTGCCCTTACTAAAGAGATGGAGTTGGAAGAAGACGTCGAACCAAAAACGCTTCCAAATTTTCGAATTTTGGAAGGTGGAACGAAGATTCAATTTCGTATGGACTTTCCTTTAACTTACGAAGTGCGAACCCTGGAAATTGATGTTATTAAAAAGACGTTCTGGACCATAAAAAGAAAATTTACCTTCGAGACTCCCACCGGATCTCCCCGATACATAGAAAAGATTCGCGAACTTCCGTACAACGATTGGCAAAACTTTCTTCCAGACATACAATTTAATCTAGACTCGCAGGAAAAAACTCTATCGGAAAAGCTGGAAGAAGAAAGAAAAAAGCTTGAAGAAGAAGAAAGGAAAAGAATCAAAATAGAAAAATAAAAGCGCGAAGAAGAAAGAAAAAAGCTCGAAGAAGAAAGAAAAAACGATCGAAGAAGGAAAGAAAAGAATCGAAGCAGAAAAGAAACGTGAAGAAGAAAGGAAAAGATTTGAAGAGGGAGAAAGGAAAAGATTCGAAGCAGAAAGAAAAGAACGCGAAGAAAGAAAAAAGTTCGAAGAAGAAAGGAAAAGACTCGAAGCAGAAAGAAAAGAACTCGAAGAAAAAAGTTCGAAGAAGAAAGAAAAAAAATCGAAACAGAAAAGAAAAAACGTGAAGAAGAAAGGAAAAGATTTGAAGAGGGAGAAAGCAAAAGACTCGAAGCAGAAAGGAAAGAACGCGAAGAAAGAAAAAGGTTCGAAGAAGAAAGGTAAAGACTCGAAGAAGAAAGGAAAAGACTCGAAGCAGAAAGAAAAGAACGCGAAGAAAGAAAAAAGTTCGAAGCAGAAAACAAAAAAAGAAAGGAAAAGATTTGAAGAGGGAGAAAGGAAAAGATTCGAAGCAGAAAGAAAAGAACGCGAAGGAAGAAAAAAGTTCGAAGAAGAAAGGAAAAGACTCGAAACAAAGAAAAGAACGCGAAGAAAGAAAAAGTTCGAAGAAGAAAGGAAAAGACTCGAAGCAGAAAGAAAAGAACGCGAAGAAAGAAAAAAGTTCGAAGAAGAAAGAAAAAAAATCGAAGCAGAAAACAAAAAACGTGAAGAAGAAAGGAAGAGATTTGAAGAGTGAGAAAGGAAAAGATTTGAAGAGGGAGAAAGGAAAAGATTTGAAGAGGGAGAAAGGAAGCAGAAAGAAAAGAACGCGAAGAAAGAAAAAAGTTCGAAGAAGAAAGAAAAAAAATCGAAGCAGAAAACAAAAAACGTGAAGAAGAAAGGAAGAGATTTGAAGAGTGAGAAAGGAAAAGATTTGAAGAGGGAGAAAGGAAAAGATTTGAAGAGGGAGAAAGGAAAAGATTCGAAGCAGAAAGAAAAGAACGCGAAATAAGAAAAAAGTTCGAAGAAGAAAGGAAAAGACTCGAAACAAAGAAAAGAACGCGAAGAAAGAAAAAAGTTCGAAGAAGAAAGGAAAAGACTCGAAGCAGAAAAAAAAGAACGCGAAGAAAGAAAAAGTTCGAAGAAGAAAGAAAAAAAAATCGAAGCAGAAAACAAAAAACGTGAAGAAGAAAGGAAAAGATTTGAAGAGGGAGAAAGGAAAAGATTCGAAGAAGAAAGAAAAGAACGCGAAGGAAGAAAAAAGTTCGAAGAAGAAAGGAAAAGACTCGAAACAAAGAAAAGAACGCGAAGAAAGAAAAAAGTTCGAAGAAGAAAGGAAAAGACTCGAAGCAGAAAGTAAAGAACGCGAAGAAAGAAAAAAGTTCGAAGAAAGAAAAAAAATCGAAGCAGAAAACAAAAAACGAAAAGATTTGAAGAGGGAGAAAGGAAAAGATTTGAAGAGGGAGAAAGGAAAGAACGCGAAGAAAGAAAAAGGTTCGAAGAAGAAAGGAAAGAACGCGAAGAAGAAAGAAAAAAAATTCGAAGCAGAAGAGAAAAGAATAGAAGCAGAAAGGAAAAAACGCGAAGAAGAAAAACAAAAGTATGAAGAAGAAGAAAAAAGAGAATTTGAGAGAAGAAAACAACAAGAAAAAGCAGAGAGACTAGTTCGAGAATGGGAAAAGGAAGAGAAAAAACGAATTGCGGAGGAAAGAAAACTAGAAGAAAGAGAACGATTAAGACAGTGGAAATTAGAAGACACCGAAGAAAAGCAAAGAGAGCTATTAGAAGCGGCAAAAAGGCGAAACGAAACAAGTCTAGAGAAAGAGAAACAAGAAGAAATCGAAAGACAAAAAGCCCGAATGGAGTGGGACGAAGAAATGAGCAGAATGAGAGAAAAAATTAAAAGAGATTTAATGAAAAACAAAAAGAAAGAAATGAACTCCATTCCACTCCAAAGAGAAAACCCAACCCAGAAACTGGAGAAATAGACCAAATTCACGAATTCGAAGAAGAATCAAGAAAAAAAAATGGAATTTCCAAATCAAAGAAAACCAACCGAAAAAGAAAATTACCAAATAGAAAACCCAAAGTTAACCGAATCCAAACAAAATCGACAGGACGAAAGAAACCGAAGAGTTAATGATGAAAGAGACGTAGTAATACTCAATGAACCTACAACCTGGAGTGAAACAGAAGAAAATGAGGAACAGATTGAAATCGAAGGAAGTTTAGACTTATTTAATCAACCTAACATAACTATTTAAATAATACCTCGATGGAACAAGACGGAGCAATTGGAGGAATTCCGCTAGAAACCGATTCAAAGAAAGAAATAAATAAGTCAACTACAAAACCTTCAACTACAAAGACTCAGAAACCAGGAACTCCAACGAGGACACACGAAGTCCGACTAAAGTATCCAGGTTACTCACAGGAAAACGCCCAGAAGCATATGATCTGAAAAAACTCCAACAACTTTCCCATCGGGCCTACGAATACTTACCAGTATGGCAATTAAATCAGGAAGAAAAAATATTGAAACGAGCCGCACTCTATGGCCCTCCCTTGGACCGAGAAAAAATCCCCGAAGCTTGGGAAGGCATAACAATGTAACAACTCTCGGCGTTATATCCAGTAAATGCAGAGGGCTGGCCCATAATCATACCTCCTGAAAAAGGTTATAGGTGCGTCGCGTGTGGAGAAAGAGGGTTGCACTATCCCATCTTCTGTCCATCTCGATTCCAGTATCGAACAAGAGAAAGAAAAAGACGACAACAAGAACTCTCGAACAATCAAAACTATAAATAAAATAGTGCCTAATGAAAAAAAAAAAAAAAAAATTCTAACTATAATTTTGAGAGAAGAAAAAAAAAAATTTTACTTCTTTGAAAAGAAAAATGTTTAAAACTTAAATTTTCTAACTATAATTTTGAAAAAAAAAGGTGGGAGAGTGCAACGGGGTGCCAACAGTTCGAAAAGCCCGCCAAAAATTTTCGGGCTTAGTAGAACTGGTGGCGCCCCCTTGCACTTCCCCTCCTTCTTAAAAAGAAGAGAAGATATAATTTTCGTTTTTCTGACAGAGGCAGTTCCTCTCAGACTCTTCTACTGTCGAGTTAAATATAATTAAGTTTGTAATCAGTGACAGGGCAGTTTGGTAGTAAAAATATAATTAAATAAAAGGATCAAAAGCATAAAAAGAAATTGGGAACAATCATTTAATAGAGAAAACATAAAAACGAAAGGAAAACGAAGTGGATCCTCATGGCGAATGGAAAGGTAAGTCTAGGCTTCTAGAAGCCAGTAATATAAAAAGAATAAATAATAATTTTAACAATAAGCAAAACGAATTGCCTTTCCCAAAGGGAATTCAGTAATAACATCACTAATTAATAGCTAATTATAACAGTAGATAGGCCTATAAAGGTAATGAGAATTTATAACAGTAGCTTTAAACTCAAATGATAGGATTCCCTAAAGGGGAAGATCAGGATGTATAAAGTATAAGCCTGTTACAATGTTTTGAAAAACATGATTTTAAAACATGATTTGAGTTTGCAATGACTGCGAAACGCCTTTCAAATTGTTTAAAGAGCATTTATGCATGAACGCCCCTCCTATAGCATCCTCTTTTACAATGTCGGGGGTCTAGCTATTATTATGGTCTTGACCATCTTGTTGATTATTACGTCTGTGTAATATTTTATCAATCCATCTAACAATTTGCAAAAATTGTCGATTTTCCTAAAAGCGGAAGCGCTCGAGAAATTGCGGCGCTTGAAAATGGCGCGTTGGCCTAGATATTTATTACTTTCAGTAGAACTTGTTTATAAAAGTCGCGCGAATTGAGCAAATCATTAAAGGGTAAATGAAAACTGACGTATCACGTTCTTGATTTTACGTTTTTCTGAATCTACGTTATCGAAAACCTAAGAAAAATATCAACTCTTATTTTTAAACATCTCCTAAATATGATAAAAAAGGTTTTAAAGATCGGACTTAGTTGTCTGCTACAAAAAAGCATGGAGCCTCTGTGTTTCAATTTACGAGGTAAGTACCCGACCAATAGGCGCTCTCGCGAAATCCCGCGTGCTCGTGTATAGTATAGTTTATATTACCATAGCTTCCTAGAAACGCGAGCGCCGCCTCCTAAGCGCGTGATATAGAACTTTAAATTGAATAAAGGCGCGTGAGTTTGAAATTCATTTACGTTTTATGTTTGATTTAGGCTTAGCATTTTTAAGAGATTATTCATTTTTACTACGCTTAAGCGGGCGTTGCGACTTAAATAAATTTATTTAGATGAATTAATGTTTTTTAAATAAAGTAAAACACAATTTCGAGCAGTTATTTCGCTATCAAAGGCATTTAGCCTGATTATATATATGATATATATGGTTTCTCTGGGGTCACGTGTTTTAAACGGCCCCTATTGGTCGGGTACTTACCTCGTAAATTGAAACACAGGGGCTCCATGCTTTTTTGTAGCAGACAACTAAGTCCGATCTTTAAAACCTTTTTTATCATATTTAGGAGATGCTTAAAAATAAGAGTTGATATTTTTCTTAGGTTTTCGATAACGTAGATTCAGAAAAACGTAAAATCAAGAAAGTGATATAGCAGTTTTTATTTACCCTTTAATCTTTGCTATTTGTCACACGTTCATACTTGAGAGCAAAATCGGTTCCTAAACCGGTTCGACCTAAGCCAAGGCTTAAAAAATGCCCAGAATTAAAAAATTATAAATATTAATCTCAAACTTATTAATAAATCATGCTTGTAACCTAATTATTTTTAATAGAAACTATAACTTTAATCGCGTTATTTTAAGATTTATCAGCAAATTTGTCGCGCCGCCTCGTTATTTTTCAAAGCGGTTTGAACCGAAACGGCTTGGCCAAATTGCTTCCCGAACAAACACAAACTGATTTCTCACGTTGGTTTGATAACCAGTTATAGAAATCGAAACGCATTTTGGGTTCTGTATGAACGCGGCTTAAATGTCTAAGCGACTTCTCTGCCTCGATCTGTGCATAAGCGTGCATATTGCTACCTCGTCACGGATGAAAATTATTTTCCTATTGATACCACGTGGTTGAATATCATAATAATAATTTACAATGTCTAGCGGCACGTTCCGTGATGTTTCACGGGTTTTTGCTACTAATTATGAATGATTTACACTCGATTTTAAGAAAAAAGATATAATTGTAATTGGGGATGCAAAATAATCTTATGCGTTGATCAAAAATTTAGCAGACTACAAAAGCTTCAGCGCCACAATCGTTTTTAACGTTGACGTACTGTGTTGAAAATATCAATTTATTGATGTTAGAGGGATATTTTTGATTTGTATTATTTAAATTAATTTGTGTTTAATTGATATTTATATTTGATAATGTTTTTGTACATAAATTGTTCTGTGTAGAGGATCATTTTACACGTTACATAATATTGCTAATTTCAATTGTTTAAATTATAATTTTGTTTTGTTTCAATACCGAGATTTGGACAGATATGTTTATTTTGAAGTCAAAGGGTTTATATCAGATTTAGTTTTCATCTTTTTCTCTAGTTAATTCTCTGATTACTTGAGAGTAACGAAAGAAATATTTATGCCCTGTAACATAGAGAGGAAATACAGAACGTTGAATCAATAGAACGCTGATTCTTCTTTTCTCCCTCTTCATTTACCCTACGTATATACACATTCTACTCTTTTTTATTTAAGATAGGGTTAGGTTAGGTTGCGTCGTCGGGGAGGTAATATTTTGGTTTGCCAGGATTAAAAACAGGGTATCCACCGAAAATCGACTTTGTTATGTATTTATGTATATAATGAATAATAATGCGCTTAACTATGTGTAGATGGTGCCACTGAACAGTAAGATAAATAAAGTGCGACCAGAATAAATACCAGCCATTCTGGCTAGGTGGTTATAAGGAAAGGGTCAGGGTGACGTCATTTTTACGATTGAATTTACTCTTGCCATCGAAAATAACCCTAAAAAGTCTGTTTTGATCCCGTTTCCCGGAAAAGGCTTAAACGAAATCATTTCGTGGTAATTTTATTAATATTAACTAGATCTTAAACTATAATTTTATCTAACATTTAAGGCGTTAAAAACAATAATGGCAGAAATACAGCCCTATACGTGTTTGAACTCGAGACATAATGATGAGAATTCTGATCAAAATGATTAAAGCCCAGTCAAAATTTTGAATTCCTTATAAGATTCCTGAGATTATTTTTCGTAAATATAGGATTATACAGGACACAAAATTTGGTTTTATAGGATAATGTAGGATAAAAATTATCACAAATATAGGATTAAAATTATCACAAATATAGGATTAAAATTATCACAAATATAGGATTAAAATTATCACAAATATAGGATTAAAATTATCACAAATATAGGATTAAAATTATCACAAATATAGGATTAAAATTATCACAAATACGTACGATCATGACGTAAGACCATTTCCGAACAACTTACGTTACTTTGTTCTACGAGATTGTATTATTTTACAAAACGGCTTAAAACGAATCATGACCTAAAATCGATTTCAATTGGACGGTTCAATTTGGCTCACGTGAACTGTTCTGGTTTCCCCTTTTGACATTAATTTGGTTAATCGTTCGGCGAATATGCGTTTGCCTCATTTTTCCAGTAAGCTAACTTTGTTAAATTATTTGATGTTTTAAATGTGATGAAAAAGCCGTTTCTGTCTCTGCGCAAAATTTCTAGAAATTAGAAAGAGAACAACTATGATGCAACGTGTTAATGTTGTTCTTCAATCTAATTTATAGTATTAAATGGTATCAAATGTTCTTAACGTAATCCTGAAAGGTTCATCCATTAGGGCAAAGGAATTTTCGCAAATCTTAAACTTAAGAGTACGGGAAACTCTCCGGGAAATTAAATTTAATACTAGACTTGATTTAACCGTTAAAATATGTGTAAAAACATTATCAAATCTGGACTAAGGTCTCGTAGTAATTCGCGGTTATTTGCCAAAGTTGCTAAATTCGGCTTCAAGGAATTAAAGGTTAAATTCATAAGTGTAAAGTTTGTTGGAAAATAATTTAGGCTTAGCGACTATAGTTTGTAATAAACTGTAAATTACCGCGAAATCTTTCGCGTTCCTTTCGATATGGTTTTTTAGGTACATTTTAACCGTCTAAATCGTTAAAAATAGTTTTTCTTCGATTCTACCATCTGACTCAATATCTTTAAATCACTGAATCCTAAAAAGTAGCGCATATACTCTCACGGCTTTCGCCGCGAAACGACTCAGCGTAGGGTTGGTTAGCTATGGTGTCAATGATTAAATTTTTCCGATAGCGTTACGCTACTTCGCCTAAAGCTGGCTTTTCACTGGGCAAAAACCCCGCGGTTTTTTTTTTGTTTTTCAAAAAAAAGCAAAAAAAAAAAAAAATTTTTTTTGGGAATTCCGCAAATTTGCGTCTTGACGCCTATTTCTATTTTTGCGATATTTTAGCCAGTTTTTTTTTTTTCTAGAATCTCGGTCCAATCAGAGACCGCTTAGGGTTTACCTCATATAAAAGGAGGCGCTTGTCAAATTCATCAGACGACGTCCATCGTCCATGCTTTTATTTTTAAGTTTTTAACCCTTAGCATTGAAATTTGTGTTGAACTATTTAAAGATTAGATAAACAGCAGTCTAATTATCCAAGTATGGCTATAAGTTCAGAAGAATTAATAGAGGAGATAAGGAAGTATAATTAATTATGGGATAAAGGGAATAATCAATACAAGGATATTAAGATGAAGAAGAACCTCCATTTTTCAGAGAAAGAGCAGAAAAGATTTTATTGATTTTTTTTTTTTTTTTTTCGATTTGCGGGGAATCCGCGCGTTTAGCGCCCCACCCAGTAGAAACCCAAAACGAACATTTGCAAAAAAAAAAAAAAAAAAAAAAAAAAATCCTTATTTTTGCACCGCGAAAAACCGCGCGGTTTTTGCCCAGTGAAAAGCCCGCTTTAAGCTCTTTTGGAAAAAGTGCTGAACTTTTGATTGCGTAAAACCACTATCTTCTTTAAGCCTCGTTCATACGTTGGGCAAAATTGGTTCCTAAACCGGTACGAAGCGTTTTCTTTTTCCCCGGTTCACACGCTGACAAGTCGGTTCACGGCCGTTCTTTCCGGCTCGACGTACGCTTAGGCTTCACGTCGTTTTAAAAAATGCCCAGCAGAATTGACGAATTCGAAATCGAGGATGAGGATGAACTTCCAGGGGGAGCCATCATTGAGGCCACTCTTTACGCGCCGATCTCAGATCTGTTAAGAAATGTCTCTATCGTAGTTCCGATTCCGATCCTATTCCGATTGGCCAACCTATAACGAAGGAGAAAAACTAGCAACGGTGGTAATAGGTGGATCGGTACGAGAGCGAGAGATAGTGAGGCGGGGGCACCATGTATCGTGTTAATTCATCAATACATTTGTAACCCCAACGGCCGTAGCTCCTGGATATCAGTTGGTTTATGAGTATGGAAATTTCGAATTCGTCAATTATAAATAATTATCTCAAACGAATTAGTAAATCGTGCTTTTAACTCGTTGATTAATAAATTTTGACAGAAAACATAATTCTAATCGTGATATTCTAAGATTTGTCAGCAAACTTTTGTCCTCGCCTCGTTATTTTCGAAGCGGCGACTTGACCAAATTGCTTCCCGAACCAATACGAACTGATTTCTCTCGTTGGTTTTATAACCAGTTAGTCTATGTATGAACTAGGCCTCTCTGTGGGGAAAAAGGGGCCGCTATAGCGATTTAAGAAATATCGTTAGATATTACATTCTTAAGGATAAAAATGGCGGGAAATTCAAATGGAGGCGGAGAATTCAAAATATATATAGGTTAATAATCGAAAATATACTTTCGCGTAAATTAATTGGGATTTATTTTAAGTGTCAACTAATTAAAGAGTGATTTTAAAATATTTATATTTAAAACAATTTCTAAATCCAATCGTAAATTTAAATCAAGATCTCTCTATTATCACCTAGATGTCGCTAAGAGCTCTAAGATATTCGATAGAACCTTCAGCCTTGGCGACGCGAAACTCTCGATTGACTTTTCATTACGTAATCTGGTGACGTATTCCCCAGGAAAGTGACATCTATCTCGGACAAATTGAAAAGTGCAAATGTACAAAAATAACTTTGTAGCTGGCATTTCGTGGCCTAGTATTAGAGAAGGCAGTGATAAAACAAACAAAATAACAAAGTCTTGGACAAGGCCGGCATTCCTGCAACCGCTCTTGGAATATACCATGTTAAAGATACAGCCAGCCAATAAAAATTCATTTTGATGAAGTAATCTTTTCCTGAGTATATATCTAGTCTGAAGCTCTCGGTCTCGCGTAGGCAGAATGGCAGAGCAAGGGCAAAACATTCTCTCTCTCTACACGCCTGCATTTACGCACTATTTTATAGCTTAACACGTTCTTTCTCAGTTGAAGAGGCAAGACGAGGAAATGAATTAACGAAACGGTTTTAAAACTGTTACAGTGGCCCAGTTCTTGATCAGTGCCTTCTCTAATTATATCAAAAATGTCTTTGCGAACAAAGACCCAGAAGGACATGTTATGGCCTTGAATGTCTGAAGTGACAGATATTTAATTTTCTTTTAAAACATTAAATTTAAATACAATTAAATTTTCTTTTAAAACATGAAATTTAAATACAATTAGATTTTCTTTTAAAACGAAATTTAAATATAATCACAATCTGGCACGATTTAGAGTTTCAAATTTCAAAACAACTGATTTTATTCACTCGGAAATATTTAAGAAAATACATAACAGACGATTTTCTCCCATTGACGCTTAACATTAAATTTCGCTTAATTATTTTTCAGGGAAAACGTGTATTGAACTGTTATTTTTCAGTATAACGCGAGTCCACTTTTTGTTTTCTTAATTTAACCCGAATTTCCACGACTCGCAATTGAACGGATCGTTAAAAATACTCGCCGGTTTATTGGAATGGGTTTATGATAAAGGGAAATGTGTTTTTTAAAGCCCGTTTAAAGTCACCTTCTTTTCTAACTTAGCAGACGACGCAAACCATAACAATTTGTACTTTCAAAGCTATATTGTGCGCGCGAGGGAAGAGAATTTCAAAGCGACGAATTTTAGAGCGGATAAGGTATAAATTGTAATACTTTCATTTTTCTTTTCATTAAAACCGTACAATTAAAATGATGATTTCCATAAGGGACCACTAATTAGTTATTAGGAATTATAAAAAAACAGTATCCATGGATTAGGTTTGTTCGTTTGCAACCCAAATTAAAAATTAAAATATGGGGAATTTTTATTCCCTTTAAATTCCTTGATAAGCATTCATAAGCTAACATGAACGAATTGCCTCGACTAATGTCGAGGAGTTGTAATAAAACATTATCCATGGATTAGGTTTGTTCGTTTGCAACCTAGATTAAAAATTAAAATATGGGGAATTTTTTTCCCTTTAAATTCCTTGATAAGCATTCATAAGCTAACATGAACGAATTGCCTCGACTAAAGTCGAGGAGTTATAATAAAGCATTATCCATAGAAAACATTATCCAATTAAGGTATGAGATCAGATCATAGAACTTTGAGTCTATGCCTAAAGCCAAAGCTAAATTAAGTATATTTTTCTATCGAACGAAAAGTTTCGTTTTGTTTGACACGTAATCCCTGAAAAATAATTAAGCCAAATTTAATGTTAAGCGTCAATGGGAGAAAATCGTCTGTTATGTATTTTCTTAAATATTTCCGAGTGAATAAAATCAGTTGTTTTGAAATTTGAAACTCTAAATCGTGCCAGATTGTGATTATATTTAAATTTCGTTTTAAAAGAAAATCTAATTGTATTTAAATTTCATGTTTTAAAAAAAATTTAATTGTATTTAAATTTAATGTTTTAAAAGAAAATTAAATATCTGTCACTTCAGACATTCAAGGCCATAACATGTCCTTCTGGGTCTTTGTTCGCAAAGACATTTTTGATATAATATCTGTCACTTCAGTCTAACACGAAAGTGTTAACTTCTATATTAAAAGACTAGCCCTTTAAAAAGTGATTCAGTCAAATCTCTACATTTTTACCATTGTCCTTTAATCCCAATTAAAATTAATTTTTTCATTATTTTTGATGTTAATAGCTGGGGCAGCCGCACTTGATTCAGTCAGATCTCTACATTTTTACCATTGCCCTTTAAACCCAATAAAAAAATTTTTTTTTTTCACAATTTTTGATGTTAATAGCTGGGGCAGCCTCACTTGATTCAGTCAGATCTCTACATTTTTACCATTGCCCTTTAATCCCAATTAAAATTAATTTTTTCATAATTTTTGATGTTAATATCTGCGGCAGCCGCACTTGATTCAGTCAGATCTCTACATTTTTACCATTGCCCTTTAAACCCAATTAAAATTAATTTTTTCACAATTTTTGATGTTAATAGCTGGGGCAGCCTCACTTGATTCAGTCAAATTTCTACATTTTTACCAGTGCCCTTTAATCCCAATTAAAATTTATTTTTTCATTATTTTTGATGTTAATAGCTGGGGCAGCCTCACTTGATTCAGTCAAACCTCTACATTTTTACCATTGCCCTTTAATCCCAATTAAAATTAATTTTTACATTATTTTTTCCTTATTTTTGATGTTAATAGCTGGGGCAGCCGCACTTGATTCAGTCAAATCTCTACATTTTTACCATTGCCCTTTAATCCCAATTAAAATTAATTTTTACATTTTTTTTTATGTTAATAGCTGGGGCAGCCGCACTTGATTTAGTCAAATTTCTACATTTTTACCATTGCCCTTTAAACCTAATTAAACTAAATTTTTTCATAATTTTTGATGTTAATAGCTGCGGCAGCCGCACTTGATTTAGTCAAATTTCTACATTTTTACCATTGCCCTTTAAACCCAATTAAAATTAATTTTTTCATAATTTTTGATGTTAATAGCTGGGGCAGCCTCACTTGATTCAGTCAGATCTCTACATTTTCCCCATTGCCCTTTAAACCCAATTAAAATAAATTTTTTCATCAATTTTGATGTTAATACCTCCGACAGCCGCAGCGAAATCATTATATTTTCCCCATTGCTCTTTAAACCAAATTTAAATTAAAATTTTCATCAATTTTGATGTTAATACCTCCGACAGCCGCAGTGAAATCTTTATATTTTCCCCATTGCCCAATTAATTTTTTCATTATTTTTGATGTTAATACTTTCCTTATTGCCGTTCGGAATGGCAAGTCGTTCGGAATTTCACTCATTTTTAAAAAGGAGAGTACTTTTAAGGCGGAGAAATTGAAAATTAATGTTATTCTATGGGATTTAGATTTTTTGCAAGAGACTTACCTTTCAGATTTATTTTCTAATGCTTCCAAATATTTTACAGGCTTTATTTTAAGACTAATTTCATAATTTTATACCGATTAGTTTGGTCACAGTCTATAAACGGCAAAAATATGAAGAAGGAGAAATTAAGTCATTAGAGTTCAATACCCATAGCCTCCAAATCAAGCGCGCGCGCTCGTGCTCGTGATTTTAAAAAGCCATATAAAACCTAAGCGGCTAAGCCTAATTTGTCAAATTAGGCTTAGGTTATTTCTTATTAATTAAAAGACGGATACTTCATGGCGGTTATTAGAACTTTTTATTTGTCGGGAGCTTTCGGACCGTGGTCCTTCGTCAGCCGAAGTTTTTTTCTGTGAGATACAAGAGGATGTTACAAACTTAGCAAGATGCTGACAAAATACCTTCCTTTCAAACTCGCGAAAAGGGAGCGTCAGTGAGTCACTGGTTTATTTTACGTTTTTCTCTTATCACTACCTAATTGACCCCATCCCTTCGTTCCAATAGCCCCTTTTTCAAGGTTAAGTCTACCTAGTTTTTCTATATAAACACTTTCTTTAAAACTGCGCTTATACCAATCGGGTTCATGGCAAAGTACTCTCGCAGAATCCCAGTTAATTTTGTGTGTTTTTACATTTATTAAATGGTTGGCTAAACTATTATGTGCAACTTTTAATTTTACACTTTTTTTGTGTTCCTCACGTCTTGTTACTAGGGGTCTTTTTGTTTGTCCGACGTAAGTTTTCCTACAGTCACAATCTATAGCGTAGACTACACCTGTTCTATCTAGTTCTGGAATTTTAGGTTTGTGGTGAATTAGTTCCTTGCTTAAATTTGTACCCGTTTTGTTGACCATGGTAACGTTTAGTTTTTTTAATTGTCGTTGTGTTTTTTCACTAATTCCTTTTAAATATGGAAGGGAGATAACTGATTCTGGTTTTTCTCGAATATAACAATTCTGTACACTTTGGTCACGAAATATGTGATTAATCAATCCTATGGGGTATCCGCAATTTTTAAATTGTTCCGTGAACCGTTTTTTATCTAAAACTGGTTGATCTGAGAGCGTTTCTATTCTGTATTTTGTTGATTTTAAAATGCCTATTTTTATATTAATATGGTGGGACGATTGATAGTGTAGGAACTGTTGACTGTGGGTTGGTTTTTGGTACATGGAACAATGGAAAGTTCGATTGTTATGTGTGACTAGGACATCTAAGAAAGGTAAACTACGTTCCACCTCCCCTTCAAAAGTGAACTGAATATCTTTGTTCATATTATTGACCAAATCTAATAACGTATTAGTTGATAGTGAATTATTTTTTATCACGAACACATCATCCATAAAACGTTTCCATAGTTTGATGTTTAACTTTATAGGGTCTTTTTTGAATAGAAGAGCTTCAAAATGTTCCATCACCATATTGGCTATTGGAGCGGACAGGGGGTTTCCCATAGCTAAGCCTCGGTCTTGTTTGTAATAAACTTCCTCAAAACTAAAGTATGTGTTAGAGAGGCATATTCTGCTTAATTCTAATATCGTGTTGATACTAAGATCCGTGCGATGTTTCAAGAACTGGTCTTTTTGTAAATTAATTTTTAGTATTCTTAGTGCCAAATCAACTGGTATGCTACCATATAAATTGACTACATCTAGACTGCAAATTTCCTCCGACTCTTCAATGTTTGACGCCTTTAAACTTGACACAAAGTCAAACGAATTTTTTAGGGAGTAAGAACTATCTCCTATAAGCGGCGTGATAACTTTTACTAAAATTTTGGCACATATATAAGTTGGGCTATTAATGGATGATACAATGGGTCTTAGAGGGTTGCCCGTTTTATGTATTTTTACTAGACCATAAATGTGTGGAGTTTTTAAGATTGGGGGGTAGAAGCTAAATTTTTTGTCCGGAGCTATTTCTTTGTCCTTCACCGCTTTGTTCACAACCTTATGAATTTTTCTGTTAACGGAATCAGTAGGGTCACATTTAAGCTTAGAATAATTCCCGCTCGATAATAACTGGATCATTTTGTCTGTATAATCTTTTGTGTTCAAAACAACGATTTTTCCCCCCTTTGTCTGCTTGAACAATTTTGATTGTTTTATCCCGTTTTAAAATATTTAACGCTATTGCATCTAACTTACTCAGATTCGTACTATTGACTTTTTTCGAAAAATTATTTTTGACTATATTCCTAATATCTTGTTTAACATCGTCCGAAATGTCTAATCCGCGAAGTTGTTTTTCAGTTGAAGCACAAATATCCAAAATGTCTATACGAGTCTGTTCCAATCCGAAGTTTAAACCTTTTGCAAGTACTCCTAGTTCACCCACGGATAAAAT
Organism: Odiellus spinosus; assembly: GCA_963920705.1. Classification (NCBI taxonomy): domain Eukaryota; kingdom Metazoa; phylum Arthropoda; class Arachnida; order Opiliones; family Phalangiidae; genus Odiellus; species Odiellus spinosus. The sequence continues at coordinate 30,332,651 of OY987226.1, forward strand.
CCTGTCCGATAAATTCACTACGTTGTTTTGAATAGGTCTTGTGGCGTCTAGTGTTTGTATTATTAAGCGGTTAAACTTTGCAATGTGCCCCTCCTTGATTTTTACGGTTTGGTGATCCACATCCGAGGCTTAGGTTTTTGGCGAATCTATTTCTCCGCCTTGTTGTTCCCTCCGTTTTCATGAATAGATTGTGGGCCAACTAATCGGTGTAAAATTATGAAATTAGTCTTAAAATAAAGCTTGAAACTTAATTCATACCACACGGAAAATCCAAGTCTGAAAAATATCCGGAAGTATTAGAAAATAAATCTGAAAGGTAAGCCACTTTCAAAAAACTAAATCCCATAGAATAACATTACGAATTTGGCCATGCGCGAAACCAGCTAAGTACCAAAAAAAGGGTCAATTTCAGAATTAGTTTTAAAATACTTAGACTTAATATTTTTAAACGAAACTTAGAAAAGGCACACATTCGAACTTTAATCTTTCATTTAAAATTAGTTTCAACTGTAACAAATGATTATTTCGCGAAACGATTATGCCGCGAAGTGGACATGTCCTCGAAAATGTCGATTTTAATGTTATTTCAATGGGGAAATGGAGCGTTTTGATTGGTTAAAGGTACATTTTTTTTTAAGGAAATCAAAATAACATTACAGATGATGATCAGCCCAATACATAGAACCCTACCGGGTTCTCCGAATACTTGGCCACGAAATGCCAGCTACAACTTTGTTTTTTTGCCGTTTTTAATTTGCAATTTGTCTGAAGTAGATGTTTTTTCCTGGGGATTACGTAATGTATAGCCGATCTCGAGTCTGGCGTCACCAAGAGCCAATTAAATCACTAGCAACATCTAGGTGATAATAAAAGGATCTTAATTTAAATTTATGATTTGATTTAGAGATATTTTCAAGTATAAATATTTCAAATCACCGTTTAGTTATTGGACACTTAAAAACAAATCCCAATTTACGCAAGAGTGTATTGTCGATTATAAACCTAACGTTTCTATATATTTTAGAATTTTTCGCCTTTTTATTCCCAAGAAAGAGACACCTAACGATATTTTTGAAATTGATACCGTCACCCCCCTACGCGTAGGCCTAGTATTAGAAAAGGATATGCCAAGGCTCTCAGTTATTTATTTTTGATATAAGTAATTTGATTTTTGTTTTCATGGATCAGAAGGTTGTTTTAGGTAAAACGCCACAATGGGCTGCAAGTCGCGTCAATATTCTGGCCGAAAATCTGTGGGATTTAATGGCTAGGGTTTTTGTAAGCGGATTAATTTATAAGTACGTCGCCATGGATTACGATTTTCTTCAAAATCCCTCTCAAATATGGAATGGTAAGTTTATTTAGTTTTGATGATTTAAAATGAGGGTGAAAAGAAAAATATAATAAAAATCTTATTTATTTCTGGGGAAGTAAGTCTGTAATAAAAAATCTAAAATTATACAGATTTTGGAATTGGCTTTAAAGCTGCGCATCTGACCAATCGCGAGACGCCCCACCTTTGGCTTTTTATAATCCATTCGTTCACGTGAAGTGCTCTTTATTTAATTTTAGTTGTAAAATCATTACCATCCTTTAAATAAGTCGCCACTAGTCAAGGAAAAATTGTAATATAAACAAGCTGGACAAGCCCATAGGAATAGCTAGACCACCGACATTGTAAAAGAGGCTGTAAGAAATGCTATAGGAGGGGCGTGCATGCACAAACGCTCTTTAAAAAATTTGAATGGCGTCTCGAGATATCTTTAAACACGAAGTTGCGCAAATTTTTCGAGCCGACCGTGAGCATTTTTTATGCGGTATATTGGAAAAGACGTACATTTGAATATCCCCGCTTGTGAGCAAACTCGCAGTCATTGAAAACTCAAATCATGTTTTTCACATCATGTTTTTCACATCATGTTTTTCCCATCATGTTTTTCAAATCATGTTTTTCAAATCATGGTATTCAAATCATGTTTTTCAAATCATGGTATTCAAATCATGTTTTTCAAATCATGTTTTTCAAATCATGTTTTTCAAATCATGTTTTTCAAATGTTTTTCATTACAGACATACTCGAGCCCAAAACGCATAAGCTCCCTTTTTATTTCGTTCGAGACGACTTGTTTGTTGTTTTTGAGTTTTCATTTCTGACAGACTAGAACAGACACATTCATAAGCTACCTTTTTTATCTCGTTCGCGACGACCTCCTTAGTAACGCGGATCAGCGTCTAACACTCGATCGTGAAGCTATGCGGCATCGAGCGCGGTTCGGTTTTTTCGGGAGACTACTTGGTAGAAAAATCGTTATATTGAAAAAAAAAAAAAAAAAAATAGAAATTTTAAATTTGTCTTTGACATCACGTCGTGACATCTGGTGGAAAAGAGACGAAGGTTATTTCTATATATCGAATCGATAAAAACACTCGTTACATTTATAAGAGACGAAGTTTTTTCGATTCGATGACGTACTTCGTCTTCTTGCACGACGCCAACGCCTACGCCGCAGTGAATACAGTACCTAGACTCCACTAGGGTTGGGTCTAGCTAAAAATGTTTCAATAAATTTCCACTATGTCCCAACCTTGAAAAAAGCAATAAAAAAATAATGTGTCATTCGTGTACCAGATATTTGCGTGATTGCTTGTAGGATCGCGTGTTAATTGGTTTTTTATATTCTGATTATAAACTCGATTCGGATCTTTTGGAGCGAGATTTCTGGACGTATCTGGTCGTGTCGACGTATTTCATTCATTCGCTCGCTGTGCTTTGTATTTACGAACGAAGAATGAACGATTTTTACACTTTGCTGGTCCATCATATTTTGACAGCGTCCGGTGCCGTTCTCTTTTAAGTATTCAGGTATGAACGTTGAAATTAATAAAGCTCGGCTAAGCTTTTGATTTCCCTCTTTTTTAACCAATTCAGGCACCTTACTTTCTATTAGTTCATAAACTTTATCAATATTTCATTATTTAAATCTGTGTTTAACTAGAGATACTCTCCAACCCGAAATAAGTCTTATCAAATTTTGTCAAAGTACCTTTGTCTGTATTAATTCGAATTCAGTGGACGGTAGGATCTTGGATACTCGTGCAAACGCATCTTATTTAGATTCTTCAATCCACCCAAGTTTGCGGCAAGCCTAAGCCTACACAACCCGTTATACCTTTGCTTTTTTGACTAAATGATATATATGGAAAATAGATTAGCGCGTGCTGCAAACTCAAGCTGGTATTAAACGGTCACATTTCTTTAAATTTTTGGACATTTTCTTAAATATCTTCTAAACTATCTCGAATTTTAAATTGGTTTTTCAGCTTCGTTTTTAATTAGATTCAGTTAAACAATATTGTTATTTTAAACTAAAATTTAAATGCATTATACGCTTCAATTCACTAAAAGATATCGCGGCATAAGGCCAAAATAGTTAGGGCACGGAAAAGGGGTATATATAGCTTTCGCGGACCTTTATTCAACGAGCAAGTAACCGAGAAGAGTTGGGGGACACCCCCTTCTCTCTCAACGTCTAGACGTTTATCGCAACCCTAGGCATTCGGTAACTGCACCACAAAGACCCGTAGAGGGAGGAGTTATGTGGAGGGATGCCTGAGATCGGAAACTGGAGGTAGGACCTTGATGTGGGGATGGTCGGAGGTGATTATAACAGTGGGAGACGTCCGATTGCGAATAATCACCTTCAACTGTCCAGAATGACTAAAACTGCTCGAACAGTATGTTTTCATTCCTTTAAAAATATTAATTGACCTAATTAAATTGGTTTAATTCGTGTTTAAGAGTCTTAAAAAATTACATCCTCTCTTTAAAATGCTCTGCCAAAAAATAAATGAAACAAATTTAGGCATAGAATTTGAAAGAGAGATTATAATTTTTTACAACGCGTAAATAAATTTAATTCCGAACTATTTTGGTCACTTAGCCTGATTATGTAAATGGTACCTATGGTTTTCATTAACCCTTAATAGTTATGCTTTTGATTTTACTAATACATAATAATTTGTTTTAGATATTTTTTTATCGAAATGTAAGTGTTAAAATAAATTGCTTTGAAATTGTGGTAGTGAGTACAACTAAAATTAAGTTATATTTTAGGTGTCCAAATGCGGATATTAAAAGACGACTTTTAGAAAGGATTTCTAAATATCCAGTGGTAACAAAGGTGTCAAAAACTGAACAGGCGCTTTCGCCGTTAACCCCTTGGGAAGGGCAAGTTATTGCAAGTATTTTGCCAAAGGAAGAGGTATGTTTTTTTTTTTTTTTTTGGAATTTATATTTTAGAATTTTTTAATTGGAAGAAACACAATAATTGTACAATATTATAAGAAATTAATTTTTATTTCCGTATTCACCTTCCCACCCCTATTGTAATGGATAAACCTAAGTGGTTAATCGTGGATTAAATTAAAGTTAAATTCTTTTACCTCGATTCATTACTTCCAAGAATAAAATTTTCTAAAAATAGAATAATTCAATAATATGCTTCAAATTAATTAATTAATTTTATATAGGAATCCTTCAATTGGAGTACATTAAAAAATTATGGATTTTAAAAGAAAAAAAATTCTACATTTTTGTTATACAAATTTCTAGTCTTAAAATGTTAATTAAGGAGAAACTTTGATGTGTAATTGGAGCAAGTTTTGAATTAATTCTCGGAATCACCTTGCCAAAAAACGTATTCAAGAATTTTTCGGGATGAAAAATTCTAGAATACGTTTTTTGGCATGTAGATTTCAAAACTTGCGCCAATTACAGTTACATGTTTCCAAAAAAAGTATTTTTTGAGAAAACTGTGGATATTTTTATAATTAAAGAGATCATTTAATTTTTTATTTCTTTGGTCATGTTTATTTAGGCTCTGTCGAAATTAGCCCCATACTATTTAGGCTTGGAAACCTGGCCTAAAAACATAGTTTCCACCTCACAATTCGCCACATTATATGTGCCGCCTTTTTATAATAACCGACCTAGAGTGCTCCAGCCCACCGTTCCCAAAATTTTACTATAGTTACCTTGTTTAACTTTTTGTTCAGCGCTACATACTAAAGCGACCCAGAGGTTTCTTCTTAACGTATTGTCTATGGCGAAAGTATCTATACGGTACGTGCCGCTGAACTTGTCGTCCTCGTGGCATGTTTGCTGTTTCTTTCTGATTGTCGTTCTGATTTCGAAATCTTTTTCATTATTTACCTTTTTCATCTACGTTCAGGTTACATACCGAAGCGAGCGTTAGGGTACCTCTTAATGTATTTTCAATGTCGTAAAATTATCCGGCACGCGTCACTCAACTAGGCCTGACCGTGTTTGACAATAGAAAAGAACAGAGAATTTCCTTAATATTAAAAGTATTCGTTATTGAACAATATTTTTGAATTAACAAGCACCAAGTGCTGAATATCCCCAAACATTTGTAACTGAACATTTATCCAGTGAAATCGTTTTATTTCCATCCCTCCGCCGCACATCCTATTTGCGCGAGAACTCCGTCATCCTAGACTGGCGTGAAGTACGCGTTACCAACTTTTAAAGCTTTTAAGAAAGTTTTACTATTATTTTTAGGCCTATATCTCATAGGATGAATGAAGGTAAGCTATACTCAATTTAATTTCGTTTAATTGAAAAAGAAAAACCTTCTATTGTAACAATCAATTTTAAACTTGTCTTCCGGAACCTAACTGTGAGGAATTGGGGGCGGGGCCGGATTTGATTGCCGCCACTACTGAGTTTCGTATTATTCGTTAGCTGTTGTACATATAACCAGATATATTAATTATTTAATAAATGTACATAATGTATGACCAAGTTCCGTGTATGATCGCTAATTATGCCAGAATGTTAAGTTTCAAGTTTTGGATAGCTTACATTTACGTAGGTTCGACTGTAAAAGGTTATAGTATATTTGCTTTGGCAGTCTCGCGTTTTAAGCGGCCGGATGGATTTTTATAGCGAAACTCGTGACGGAGAAATTAGGAAAGAAATTTAAAGTACGACTTATTTTCTGTTAATTATTTTTTTTTCAAATTTCAGACGGTGGAACCAGGTTCCTGTGTTGGTGAAAATAGCATTTATAAGCCAACTAGTCCGATGAAAAAGGACGACTCCTCCATTGAAAATATGGATCGAGTAAAAAAGCCCAAATCCATTGAAAATCTGGATTCTGGAAATAAAACCAATAGCCAGGTCAACCCTGCTACTTCTTTTCCAATAAAAAAGGACGACTCCTCCATTGAAAATATGGATCGAGTAAAAAAACCCAAATCCATTGAAAATCTGGATTCTGGAAATAATTCAAATAGCCAGGTAAACCCTGCTACTTCCCTTTCAATGAAAAAGGACGAATCATCCATTGAAAATATGGATCGATTTAAAAGCACAGGCTTTATGGCTAAAATGGCTACGTCTAATGGCACTAACAGTGAAGATAGCCATGAAAGTGTTGATGGTGTTGCAGAGCAGCCAATAATTAACAAATATGAGCATTGCCGCCCTACCAACAAAATTGCAAAAGGTGATAGTGTTGATAAATACGCTTTCCATGCGGTTAAACATGAACAATTCCGTAAAAACATCAGAAAAAAAATTAACAGCGAAAGAAGCCGAAACATTACTCAAAGCAGTTTCAAAAGGGAAACAAGATGGTGCTGTGTACGCGACTCCATTGCCTGACAGTGTGATTCGAAAGGGGGCGATATCTTTGTATTTCGAGTCCCAATCGAGCAAGAAGCTGATGTAGTCAATTCTGACCGTATTTTATGGAAAGGTAGCGGTTTAACGAGTACTAACAAGCCTGTTATAAGAAAACATTACTACCAGAAGCAGATCACACAGGAAGTTTACATCTGTAATGCTTTCTATAGTAACCATCTTTGACGGAAAGATTTGCGAGAAGGGGTTTAAATTTCCAGCACCCCTTCAAAATTTTCATTTTTCGTTTTTCCTCTCTCGTGAAATTCTAAAGTAGGGGGAATTGCATAGGGGGCATATAAGGCCAGCCCACAAATATATCGGCCAATGACTAGCAGTTTGAGCACGTGACTTGTTTTCCAGTGTAGACTGTAGACTCCGACACCGCCGATTACCCGCAGACCGTAGTTTAACTTTTCAATATGATCCGTAAAACTTTAAAAAGTTGAGCGTGACTCTGCCAACAGTGGTAAGCGGCTGTCGACTGGCCACGAAGTGCAGGTACGGTGAGAGACCGTCCGTGGGAAACCACGAAAGTAAAAGTAAAATTGAAAATTCTGCCCAGGCTCGTTCATGGGAGGGCTGAGAGACGCGACATAACGCCGATAAACCCCGCAGTTCATGGCTTACGCCGTCGCCTGGTAAAAAACTCGGCATGCCGCCGCCGAAACTGAAAACATACGGTCACGCCGCTGCGGCCGCGTCGCAGTCTATCTTCAGCTAGTCTCGTTTCCTCAAAGGGGGGGGGGGTGAAATTTTAGTTATGGTATGATTGGCTTATAGAAATAAGACACGCCTTGATTTAGTTCTCGTTTCTCTCGCTAGCTGGCAACCCTAGAAATCGGTGCCGAAGTTTGCGACATCCCCCGATAGGTGGCGAGTTGTAGCCTAAAAATCTAGATTACCCGTCAAAGACGGGTTTGAAGCGGAGCGGAGATGTAAACTTCCTATGTGATCGGCTTCTGTTACTACCTAAGAACAGGAACAGGCCAGGAAACAGATCCTAGATTTTCCAAAACAGTATATAAACTTAGAAAAATAAAAATAGAATTGAAATGGCTATAATAGTTCAATATTCGGGGGATGAAACTCTAGTAGAACGACGAAAGCACGGTAACGCCATTAAATCAAACCGACTCTATGCGCAAACTATGCCATCCGTTAGAAAAGAACTTAAAGATAAAGCGAAAATCGGTGCAAACCCTCGAATGGCGTACATTGAAACCACCCGCAAAACTGAAGAAACCTATAAATCCAAAACATTTGAGCCTAGTGAAGTAGAGGTGTTGTATGACAATGTAGAAGACATAGGCGCCAGAAACTTGAAACAGGCTCAAAATTTCAAATACTCTGTCGATCATGAACAAAAAATATCAGATGATCCATATTATAATTTAATAGAACTGGCGAGAGGACCGTTTAAAGACATCATATCTTACATTTCATTTGATGACGATTTTTACGTTGTATTGATTGTTCCTGAGGTTCTTAATCTTGCTTTGTGATTATTAAAAGCATCGGCTTTAGATCCTGATTTGGAGCAAATGATTTCATACGATACGACTTTCGAAATAGGTAACTTTTACGTATCATTTGTTGCTATGAAAAATACTGAATTAGAAGGAAATCCTTTAATGTGCACATTTGCCCTGCTTCACAATCGAAAACACATGGCAACGCACACTCATTTCTGGAGAGATTTTGTAGCCCATAAACTGGAGCTAGATAATTACGGACACAATGTACCAATTATGTGTGACCGAGAATTGGGTTTAATTAAAGCGATTTCGACAAGCTGTTTAACTGCGAAAAACAACCTACTTTTCTGTCAAAACCATTTGAAAAGAAATGTGAGAGAATTTCTTACCACGAAAGTCGACGCAGATCCTGAAAACCGAAAAGGTTATTCGGAGCATATTAATGACCTTATAAATTGCGATACAATTGAAAAATTTTACGCAAAGGCTGCATAAAAGCTGTAACAAAGCGTTTTGCAGCGTTTAAAAACTGTGTTCCCACTAATAACCTCAGTGAAAGCCTTCATGCCGACTTTAAAAAATTTATTGGTGGCAAACAATTAATAGTAAATGATGCCGTGATATCTATTGCGAATTTCCAACTAACAAAGTTGTCAGAGATGAATCCAGCTTACAAGGATTTGGGTTCTTATACATTAAAAATCAATTTAAGAAACACTAAATTACCCGGTAATCAAAACCCAGACTTACAAATATTGCCCCAGGTTAATTTCTGGACTAACAAAGAAATTATTGACAAATTAAAGTCCGACTCCATTAATGAGTGTAAAAAAAGAAAATCTCCCTCAACAAATATCGCATACGAAGCTTTGGCATCAATCAATATTGAAAATCTGATTTTAACCTATGAGCCCAAAAATAAGTGCTTTGTCGTAAGAAACCCATTAGATGGCTTATATTCCGCTGAGGATATAGAAAAAAAAACTTGTTCTTGCGGAATTAATGGCTGTTTCCACATATATGCAGTTAAGCGGTTACTTGGAACTGAAATGAACAAATCTGTAACTGCGACATCTCTGCTGCTACCAAAGATTCGCAGTGGTCGTAAAAAACCAAGAAGAGATGACTACGACTACTCCTTTACTGCTGCCCCAGATTCAACTTTTGGTGAACAAGATGGTCATTTTGGGGACGAATCTCTAAAAGATATTAATATTTCCCTTGTAAATGACGATTCAAATGAAATGGATTTTGACTATCCTACAAGCACTCTTGAACGTTCTCCGGATAGATTGTCCATAACTGAAAAAACAAATGAAATTGAAGAACATAAAATGTTGGGGAAATCTAAAGAATCACAAACTCCAAGAACCAAAATAAATATTAGTTACACCAACGTTGGTTTTATTGAATCAAAACAGTCCAACGAATTAGTTTCAACAAAAACCGAAGAAACAGCGATTAATGTTTTAAATATCAAAAATCCTGATACAATTGAAGAAATGGATAGTTGCACGCTTCCGAAAATAGTCGATCGTGGTGTTGATGAAGTCAAAGAACACAGTACTGGTTCAGGAAAGTCTCAAGATAGGCGAAGCAACATAATAAATGAAACGAATAATGATACAGTTCCCAAATTAGATGCCCATGAAACAGTTTCGCTTCTTAGCACAAATGATAATTCTCTTGAACGTCAGATGCCTACCCTGGAAAAAGAGGAAGTTGATAATCCAAACTCTTACCAATCGGGACTTAATAAGCTAATTGAAAGGATGAAACAATCAGGTATAAAAGAAGTGGAACCTATAACTATTTCAGGCTCCTCATCCGAGTACACGAGCTCAGGATCATCAAATAGTGAAAATGATGAAATAGTTTTAGACTTTGAAGCTGTTCAGCAATTGGTGGATAGTAAAGATTTTGAAATGAATAAGGAAACAATAACCCTTAAGAACAACCAACCAATAAGCAGTTTCATATTAGAAATCTGTTTACAAAATATGGTAAAAGCGCTAAATGCTGAAAAACAAGTTTTAGTGGTAGAAAGTGGTATGTTTTGTAATTTGCATAAGGCCTTGCATGGTATGCTGGCCAATAAAAAATAAATTTCATGCCACTATCAAACGACATTTAGATTCTTACAGCGCAATGAAGCACCCAATAAAGGTGTTTTGGGTATTTTATTTCCTTTTGATGTTTCAAAAAAGTGTGGTGTTCATTGGTTTTTAGGCCTGATAAATTTTGAAAAGAAAACTATTTGTGTATTAGATGGGTTACATACACCACCTGAAAGCATTAGTAAACATATGAAAACCCTCTTAACTTTTGTTATTTTAACGTATCAGATAGCCAATTTCATTTCTCAAAGCGGAGAGGACTATTGTACCATCATCCTCTCTGAAGGGTAGAAAATGGGCGTTTCACATCAACTCTTTAAATATATAATCAAAAATTCTTGAAAAACCGCTTAAAATCAAAAAACCAATACATTCCGAAATTGATAAAGCACAAACGGAATCATTAAGTCTGCGGTTATGGAACCCTATACCATGTAAACGCACCGAAACCGAAGCGGAAATCGGTACTTGGCTACTAAAGTACAAAAAGGAACACGCCGGAACTATATGTGATGCCAACTTTTGTCCTGGATTTGATGAAACCATTCACTATGTAATGTGCGTTAATTGCCGTAGATGGTTGCACGACCCATGCGAAAACAATCCCAGGTACTCTAATACAGGGTGGAAACCTTCGCCGGCGTCCAGTCGAGATACTTCCCCTTACGCATTGTTGTTATTCAGTGAAATGTTAAGGGATTTACAGGCGCTATTGGGATCAGTTCACTTCAGTTCCACTTAATAATCAAAGGTTTCAGTTTTAACGTAGAGAAATGAAATGCATAAGTGAAATCAATGACGGATTTAATTTAATTTAATTAGGAAAGAAAAGATGTCACTTGCGGAAACCAAATAGCCCAAATTGAAGTTAATCAAACATTTCCAAACTTAAACATTAAACTCTTCAAATTTAATAACAAAGCATTACATTAGATGTTCAAAATGTCTTCCGTCGACATTGACACATTGCCGACAACGGAATTGCCAGTTTTCTCTTTCGCGAGTTAACATCTCGGGAGAAACGAGAGCAGCCGCTTGCTGAATTCGGTCTCGAAGGCTATCAAGCGAGGGGTCGGTCATTCAACGAAATCCCGTACGCTAGCCGCGAAATCAAACTTTAAAAATCCGGAATCAATATCAAAATCAGAAATCCAGCATGAAATCAAAATAAATTTCGCTGATTTTGAAATCCGATAAAAAATCCGAAATCATAAACGAAATCACGAAATCAGAAACGAAATCGCGAAATCAGAAACGAAATCGCGAAATCAGAAACGAAATCGCGAAATCAGAAACGAAATCGCGAAATCAGAAACGAAATCACGAAATCCGAAACGAAATCACGAAATCAAAAACAAAATCACAAAATCAGTAGAAAATTTCACGAAATCAATTCCAAATTACAAAAATTAATGTTCTTCGATATGAAGCGGGCGGGGTTAAAACGGGAACCCGTGTTAAAACCAAGTTTACGCTGCTTAGAAAGGCCTGGGCATCACTTCGACTATCCAATGTTTATACACACTTAAGGTGATATGAATACCTCTCACTTTTTTCCTTTGTAAAACAGTAGGGTAAGCTGTATCAAGAAGGATCAGACAAGGAGAGGAAAAGTGGGAACGGCGCGGTTCCTACTGCGTCAGCCTAAACTCCAACTCTGGGAGAACGGGGGTAGAGATGTTTCGTGGTAAATTGTTGTCACGTGAGTAAAATGGATCCTTTATGAGACGCGTAGTTGCCGACGACGCTAGCGACCACGTGACAACAGTTTACCTCGAGAATTTCCTATCCCTCCTTTCCACACGAGTGGGAGGTTGGCTCTTCTCTAACTTAACGCAGCCCTACTTTTCCTCTCCTTGTCTGATCCTTCTTGGCTGTATCGTGGGAATTTAGTGAGAATTCTCGTCTCAGAAATTTCCCACGGATCCCCTTACTCTTTCCTTCCCCTGAAATAGAGTTAAAATATGAATATGATCATAAAATTATGAGGTTTGTTCCATAAGTGTGGTACTGGTTACTGAGACCTAATCGTGGAGTGACGTATGTAGGTAAAACGTCCAAGATTCTTGTAAAGCAACGCCTGATGAGGCGTTATCAAGGGTTTAATTAGGGCAGACTTAATTGGGGGACGGACTGCGAGGCACTTGTAGTCAATTCTCGCGTCGTTCTCGAACAAGCTCTTAGTAACGGTGTCATACTTAAAGAATATATCTTAAATGCTAACGCTTTGAGTAAGGTACACTCGCCAAAGAAAAGCATGCGCTTTTGTAGGGCTAGCATTGTGTATTCATGTGCCTGTTTCCCCATTTCATTCCTTTTTCTAGTGCTATGTACGTTTTTTATCGTCTACAAGGTTTGAAACTAAAAATGCAACTTTGGTTTCGTTAGTCTGCATGCGAACGGTTTCGAAAGTTGATTGAAATTTAATGTCACAGAAAAATTTCAAAATCCAACGAAATCATATGAAAAATCTCAAAATCCGACAAATCACGATAAGAAAACCAAAATCCGACGAAATCACGGTTAAAATTTCAAAATCCGACGAAATCACGGTAAAAATTTCAAAATCCGACAAAATCACGGTAAAAATTTCAAAATTCGACGAAATCACGGTACAAATTTCAAAATCCGACGAAATCACGGTAAAAATTCCGAAATCCGACGAAATCAGGAGAATTTTTTTCAAAATCTGACAAAATCAACTGGAAAATTTAAAAATCCGAAATCAAACGAAATCCACGCCATGATTTCGAAATCACACGAAATCAACGGAATGATTTCGAAATCACACGAAATCAACGGAATGATTTCGAAATCACACGAAATCCAATTTGATTTCGAAATCCCGTACGTTTTTTTACAAATGTCCGACCCCTCGCTATCAAGTGTTGGTGGCTCAGTGGCGTACACAAGGCTTTGTACATACCCCCAAACGAAAAAATCCACCGGCGTTAAATCTGGCGAACGAGGTGGCCAAGCGACTGGAAAGGTTAAATGTTTCTCATTGAAGAAATCAGTCCGTTTTTTGTTGTTTGAATGACCTAGACTGTTTTGTCGAATCACCGTGCCTCTTTCAAGAAATCGGGTTTTTACTAAACAGTCTAGGTCATAATCAAACAACAAAAAACGGACTGCTTTCTTCAATGAGAAACATTTAACCTTTGTTTCGCAGTCTACGTCATGCACAACAAAATTCTTATTTTTTGAAACAATAAAAAACCAAGACAGTAAATGCGAAACAAAGGCTACTTGTTTCTAATTGAAGAAAGCAGTCAATTTTCTAGCTTACATCTGGTAAAACAGGGCTGAAATTGATTTGTACAGCTTTGAGGATTACCTTCAAATGTTTTTCATTTACGGAGAGTGTCAGAGAAACGCAAGGTTAGCTGATAGGACGTTTGCAGAAAGGTTTCCGACCCGGCCACATCCGGGGCATCAAGTAATTTTAAACGCAATAACCCGATTTCTTGAAGTAATGCACCAGTGCGACATCAACATCATCCGCCAGTTGTACAAGGAGGTGGACACGGGGCGGGCAGACGAAACGAAGTAGTAAGGCGTATCGTAGAAAACCCCCACACCAGTTCACGGGCAATCGGAGCGGAATTAAATTGTTCTCATACAACGGTCTTAAAAATTCTTCGTGGTGAAGGATTTCACCCCTACAAAATTCATCTTCACCAACATCTTAAACCACAAGACTTTGGACCACGCGTAGAGTTTTGCCGATGGGTATCGGACCAAATTGAAGTTGATGGAAATTTCCTAAACCACGTACTTACGAGTGATGAGTGTACGTTTTACTGGGACGGTACAGTTAACCGCCACAACATGCACTACTGGTCGAGGGAAAATCCCCATTGGCTAAGGGCGAATCATCACCAAGAAAACTGGAGGATAAACGTTTGGTGTGGATTGTTAGGTGATCGGGTAATTGGACCTGTTTTTCTCGAAGAACATCTAAACGGAGATCGTTACGTTGATATCTTAAACACCGTAGTGTCCGATGCCCTAGACGATCTTCCCTTAGCAGAACGAAGACGAGTCTGGTACCAGCACGATGGTGCACCACCGCATTTTGCACGTGTTTCTCGGGATTGGCTAGACGCTGAATTCGGTCCCCAATGGATAGGTCGTGGTGGTCCAGTCGCTTGGCCACCTCGTTCGCCAGATTTAACGCCGGTGGATTTTTTCTTTTGGGGGTATGTACAAAACCTTGTGTACGCCACTGAGCCACCAACACTTGATAGCCTTCGAGACCGAATTCTGCAAGCGGCTGCTCTCGTTTCCCCCGAGATGTTAACTCGCGAAAGAGAAAACTGGCAATTCCGTTGTCGGCAATGTGTCAATGTCGACCGAAGACATTTTGAACATTTAATGTAATGCTTTGTTATTAAATTTGAAGAGTTTAATGTTTAAATTTGGAAATGTTTGATTAACTTCAATTTGGGCTATTTGGTTTCCGCAAGTGACATCTTTTCTTTCCTAATTAAATTAAATCCGTCATTGATTTCACTTATGCATTTTATTTCTCTACATTAAAACTGAAACCTTTGATTATTAAGTGGAACTGAAGTGAACTGATCCCAATAGCGCCTGTAAATCCCTTAACATTTCACTGAATAACAACAATGCGTAAGGGGAAGTATCTCGACTGGACGCCGGCGAAGGTTTCCACCCTGTCTAACATATTACAGTTTTTCTCAATGCGTTCAGAAATAACACAATTTTAACTTAATATTTTGGTTTAAAGTCACTGTGTCAAAAATTTCTCGTAGGACCATGTAATTGAAGTACACTTTAAAAAAAACAAAAAATATAATTAAAGTGATCAAGATTAGAAATTTTCAAAAAGAAAGAAAGAGGTACGTACGAAAACAAATTAGGCGTTTAAAATACTCTCTTCAGCCGCCAAAATAAAAATTTTCGTTTTAATCCTGAAAGGTAGGGCTCAATCTACCAGCTTAGTAGTCCATCTAACATAAACCATAACGCAGAAGAAAATGGTCAAACCAAGCAGGTAAGCAGGTTGGATCTTCGGAAGTTTTGATGGCTTTCACGTAGACCAATAAAAAACAAGTAGCCGCTCCAATGCTAGAAATAGAGAGCCGGCTGAGTACATTGATTATTGACCTTTTTTTTGTGGAGGTTCTATTGGAATGAAGTACCTGGTTTGCCTTTGACATGAACCGCAAGTCGAAACCAAGTGGTATCCATCCAAGGAACGTACCCTCCTTGCCATTTTGGACGAACATCAGCGTCTCGATTTTTCCCAGGACCTTGTTCCGGAACCAAAGAATTTGAAAGGTGAATGAACTTCAATAACGTAAATTCGTTAAAAACCTCAAATTGATATTTTAGGAGGCATTTCACGTAGATTAAGATAAAAAAGACCAATTGTCACTGACTAACTCCATCACCCCCCTTATTCTGTATGAACTAAATATTTAGCCTGGGACACAGGAACAAAACCTTTTCCAGCATTAGTGAAGCAGGGGTCGTTCCCCCGCCTCATGTTTGGAACACTTTTGTTCTATCAGTTAGAGATAGATTAGCTTAAATGATATGGATAGACTTAGTTGTCGGGCTTATTTTTTTGGGGCTAAAATTTTGTAATTATAGGACCGAACACGTAATTCATAAGTAGCCCGAGGCCAGGAAGGGGGTGGCAGTCATAAAATGCCTAAAATAATAAGTCTTTCACAAGAGTCCATGGAAAGTCAAAATATCTCTTAAAGAGTAAAAGAGTTGTTAAGATGTCCCAATAGTTCGCAAATAAATTTTGGGTACTTAATTGACTCAAAAGGTTATTGGTTTAAAAAAATAGGCTCAGCGTAACTCTGTATACCTCTTTAAAGGCCCCATCTGCGATTTTAAAGCTCCTTTAAAGTCGCCTTCTGCTTGTCGCTTAACAGACGACGAGTGGCAGCATCTTTACGAATGGGTCTTTTGACATGGGCTCAGAGCCCGGGCATCGTAAAGGTTGCTAATGTCACAACTGTTAATCGAGGAGGGTGGGAGAGGGGGTGGGCACTTATTAAGAAATTGTTTTAAAAAAATACAAAATTTAACTGTTAATAAATTAAAAAATGCATAATTAAACAATAAAATTGCAATTTCTAATCTTGCCCATTAAAAATTAATTGGGGAACAACGTAATTTTAATATAACATTTTAAGATTTTGTACGTAATGAATTAATTTTATTTAAACTGAATGGAATGCTGTAAAAGGGACTATCTCTGTTTTTTCAAGCCCCTTTAAACACAACTTTTCTTCGTCAGCAAATGACCTTAACTATATCAAATTGCGCAACCAAAGTAAGGAAAGATGATTTGAAGGGGCAACTTTAAGAGGAGATAGTGCCTTTAAGGTAAAAAATTAATAACACATGTTGTTTTTGAATATAAGTAAAGGTTTTCGGACTTGCAGTCTAATTACTCCTTCTTTGAGGTCGATAACCACATTCTGCCTAAGAAAGATGTTTATAAAAAAACGTGTTTTTCGCCACTAAACGCACAAACTTCTATACCTTTTCCTAATGTCATCCGAACTTTTTATATTTAACACAATATTGTATACAGAGTCGTTTCTTAACTGTATTCTGAACAGTATCTTAAGTACTGTCACATTAATAGTGGAGGACTATGAGTTTCTCATCGCAAATCATTAAACGCCAGAACAATACAGCTCTTAAAACGGGTCGGAAGACTTAAACACAGCTAAAACCATTACAACGCCTAAAAAGCAATGTGCAGATGAGAAAGAAATGTCGTCGCATTCGAAATATAAACATTTGGGTCCAGCTCATACACTCGCATACATGCACTAAATCCAGATTGCACCGGTGTGTTACTTGAAAGTACTGTCAACGCAACAACCATAATAAAGTGAAACTGCACTAATTTCGCCAAAGAAATAAACTGGATCTCCTACAACAAACCCTGCTAAAATATTCATGCGACAATGATATCAACTTTGTCAAAGGTAGCGGCAGTGTGAAGTGGAGTTTCGCCGCAGTTACCCGCCTGGTTAACCAAAGCACCTCGATTTAAAAGGGCGTTAACAACTCCTATATGTCCGCGTTGAGAAGCCAGATGTAAGGCTGTTTGACAATCGGAAGCCAACGCCGGAATGTCGGCGCCCTTATCAATCAAAGTGGCAACTACATTTTCGAATCTGTTACGCGAGGCTAATGGGGTACAGCCATCCCGGTCAACTGCATTTATTTTAGCCCCATTTTCGACTAAAGTAAGAACGACGAATGAATTAATAGCGTTATGCAACTCCGTGTGACTCTCACCGTCAAGTTTGTTAACATCAACGCCTTCGATAATGAGCGCGGCAAAGACGGTTCTCTTACCATTTAGAGCCGCCACATGCACCGGCGTTTATCCATCCGAATTAACATGTTAATGTCCGCGCCATTGTCCACGAGTAACAATGCCATCTCCACCGGGTTGAGCCAAGAAGCTCGGTGTAACACGGCGTCACGTGTTTCCGGAGCTAAGTTGACATCCGCGGCATTGTCTAACCACATTGAGATCACATTAACTTCCGAACCCTTAGCGATCATGAACATTACAACCTTATCCATACCGGCTTTGCATGCTTAGCGAAACGGACTTTGATCTTCCCGAGTTTTTCCGTCAATACGCACACCTTTCTCCATCTAGTACAAACAGAAAAATTCCCGTCTTGGACTGTACTCGTTCGGGTATCGATCACTATGTATCTCCGCTCGTATTTTAAGGCTAAATGAAAAGCCTTTCGCTTATTACGGTCTCTAAACCGTTATAAATAGGGCCTTTTTCCACAACTTACAAGGCCAGTTTCATATGGTCATTTTGTGTCGCCATTTGTAAAGGTGTAGCGTCATCGTATTGGCAGGCGACGTTTTTATTCAAAAAGGTGGCGACATTTCGATGATCTCCGAAGGTGGTGGCGTGCAAAGCCGTCTTGCCGTTCTTGCCAACCTGATCAACTGCGGCTCCCTTTTCTAACAAGATTTTAACAACGTCGAGTCGTCCGAATTCCGACGCGACGTGGAGCGGACTCCAACCAAATATATTAGCCTTATTGACACCCAACCATTTATCCATTAATTTTGCGACCACCCCGGGATTGTTTCTAAAGAGATGGGACGTATAATGGGCTGCGTTCGAAACCGTCCGACTCGTTTAATGTTGGTCCCTTATCGAGCAAAGTTTGCACGATTTCGTCGTTGCCTAGTTCTGCTGCCACGTGTAAATAATTTACGCCCCAAAAGTCTGCGTCATCCACCTTAATACCATTTTTCATCAGAAACTTGGCTGTTTTAAATTACATTTCATATGTTATATGTCGTAAGTAGAATGCTAAAAACTGCTGGAATGGGGTGTTATCCTCTTCCCTTGGCCTCATGGAATTACCATTCATCGTTACTGCGTAGTCAAATATCGGCCTAATCACACCACCGCTCATACAAAAGTACATTCTTACTTGGTGGATGCGGTTTATGAACTGTATTAAGTGCGGTAAAAACCTTAAAATAGAACAGCACTTCTATAACGTTCGCTGGCGAATTTGTAATGTGAATATGTATTTTTATAGAAGCAGAATGTGGTTAAAAACCCTAGGCCTGTGCGAGTACTCGATACTCAACAATTACTCGTCGAGTATCGAGTCGAGTACTCGACACACCAAATTTATTATAGTCGAGAGGTACTGGAGTAGCAAAAATTTACCCTCCAATTAGTCGTCAAGGCTTAAATGTCACTCGAGTACTGGAGTAAAAAATAAATAAACCTCCCTCAGTCCTCTACCACCCCTAGTACTCTCATTTCACACCTCACCAATAACCAAGAATGTGACTGAAAACCTTTGACTATAAGAGTGAGGGAGTTGGGTGCCCATCTTCTGGAGGGGTGGAAAATGAACCGAACCACTCTTTTAAAGGGAAAGTGAAATAAAATAATTATTTTTTGGGGGAAATTTTTATTTGTTGTAATCATCATGTAATTCGTTTTTAATTTAAACCTATTTAACATTAAAATCAATTTTTCGCACAACCCATTATGATTTTCACTACTCGATTGGTACTCGACTGCCTTTTTTCCCTAAATCGAAGTACTCGAGTACTCGACAGAAATTAGATACTCGACAAGAAAATTTTATATTACTCGTACTCGACTCGACACCCAAAATTCACTACTCGCACAGGCCTATAAAATTAAAACTATCACTCTGTAACGACTTATGTTTTATAGATACTTGAAAAATCCGAAAAACTTTTAACATGATTAATTATGTATTCTCAGTAAAAATTGTTCTCCTTAATTACCAATATTAACCAATTGCAAATTTATTCCTTAGTTGATAAAAAAAATTGGTGTTTGTTATTAATAGTATAAATGTGCTTTAATAGTCAAAATAAATGTAGATGGGTCAACTTACACGCAGTGTCTTTCTTTATATATCTCAATTCTTTTCGTCAATCGTTCAATTTTTTCAAATCAATTTCGCGCTAAAAACTGCTGGAAATGGTAAGAATAAATTAGTATGTAACTAATAAAAATTATCAGGGTGGTATCTTACCAATTTCTTGCAGAAAAACCGGTTTTTGAAAGTGGTTTGCGAAAGTTAAAAAAACACGCGCAAAATAATTTTGGGCTAAAAACTGCTGGAAATGGTAAGAATAAATTAGTATGTAACTAATAAAAATTATCAGGGTGGTAACTTACCAATTTCTTGCAGAAAAACCGGTTTTTGAAAGTGGTTGGCGAAAGTTAAAAAACACGCAAAATAATTTTGGGCTAAAAACTGCTGGAAATGGTAAGAATAAACCCTGATAATTTACCAATTTCTTGCAGAAAAACCGGTTTTTGAAAGTGGTTTGCGAAAGTTAAAAAAACACGCGTAAAATAATTTTGGGCTAAAAATTGCTGGAAATGGTAAGAATAAATTAGTATGTAACTAATAAAAATTATCAGGGTGGTAACTTACCAATTTCTTGCAGAAAAACCGGTTTTTGAAAGTGGTTTGCGAAAGTTTAAAAAACACGCGCAAAATAATTTTGGGCTAAAAACTGCTGGAAATGGTAAGAATAAATTAGTATGTAACTAATAAAATTATCAGGGTGGTAAGTTATCAATTTCTTGCAGAAAAACCGGTTTTTGAAAGTGGTTTGCACTGATTCAAAAAACACGCGCAAAATAATTTCGCCCTAAAAACTGCTGGAAATGGTAAGAATAAATTAGTATGTAACTAATAAAAATTATCAGGGTGGTAACTTACCAATTTCTTGCAGAAAAACCGGTTTTTGAAAGTGGTTTGCGAAAGTTAAAAAAACACGCGCAAAATAATTTTGGGCTAAAAACTGCTGGAAATGGTAAGAATAAATTAGTATGTAACTAATAACAAGTTGGGAAACCAAAATATAACCTCCCCGACCCCGACTTTAAGGTAATCTAACCTAACCTAACCCTACCTAAAATAAAAGATGAAAAGAAATGTAGAGTATTGGATGAGTAGAGGAAACAGCGTGCATTTCAATCATTATTCTCTATTTTGCGGAGTATAAGTATTTTCCCTTAACCTCAAGGATACCGAGAATGCAAAAGTGTCATGCGTTACCCATAATTACATGCGGCAGGTCGTAGACTTCTTAATATACACACCAAAGGAAATGTCCTGCGTTACCCATAATTATATGCGGCATGGCGTAGCTTTCTTAATAGACACACCAAATGAAATTTATTTTCTAAATAAATATGTAAAATACATGTTCTTATAATATAAATTAACACTAGAGCATAGGCTGTACTATGTGATTATCTTTGAGATAATCCACTGATTTGATAAAGACGAAGGATTTAGTCTCGGATGGCAAGGAAGACAAGATTTGGTAGCAAGTCCCTCTTAGACAAACCAAGAAATATTGTTGACTGAATGTTCCATTTACAACCCATTTTCGGTAGATGATTGGCAATTACTTCCGGTAAAGTTTTCGTCTAAAATTCTTGTTTTGACGTGCTAATAGAGGACCATTACTGATATTTTCATCATGAAAGTGATCCCAGTCATTGGAAGAATCAAAGGATTGAGCTGGACGAGAGGTTATTTTCCAAACCGGCTGACAAGACGTTAGTCTGGGATGGCAAGGAAGACTAGGAATAGAAAACGGCGAAGATATGGTAGCAAATTCCTCTTGGACAAACCAAGAAATGTTCTAGACTGAATGTTCCATTTACAACCTATTGTCGATAGATGATTGGCAATTACTTCCGGTACAGTTCTCGTCTGAAATTGATGTTTTTATGTGCTAATAGAGGTCCATTACTGATATTTTCATCATACGAGAGATCCCAGTCATTGGAAGAATCCAAGGATGGAGCTGGTCGAGAGGTTATTTTCCAAACCGGCTGACAAGACGTTAGTTTCTACTCCTACGATAAAAAATATCTTAAAGACTGAAAGTAGACTAATTTCCATACCGTTAATATTTAAACTTGAATAGATCCTTTTATGTGTAGAATAACGAGGCCGTATGAAGAACTGTTGAGCTTTTACTGACTGTAAGAATCTCATATGTCGAGTCCGAAAACACTCACTGCTTGCATGTTTCAATTCTTCGTAGCCAGGCCGTCTCTTTCTGGTGATAAATGAAAGCCGTGTCGCTGTTCTGTTGACTTCAAATGGTGATGACATTCTGCGCTGGTTGATTCTCTCACTTAAGTCACTATAGCTCTCTTTCGTCTGGTCTCGTCTTGTCTCGTCTCCTGGTCTGCTAACGAAGTTCACTCTAAGTAGTTAGGACCCGCTAGTCGAGCGCAACATTACAGAAGGCAGGAAGGAGAGTTACGAGGGTCTTTTCGCGATATATAAGTTTTTAAAGGGTTATTGATTTTTTTTTCATATTATATGAATGCCACCCGTAATCTTGATACAGAATACCCATATTATATGAACGACATCCGTAATCTTGATACAGAACCACGTAGGTGTATATATGAAGACTCTCTTACCATTGTAAGCCATTCGATGCTGCATCATGTCCATGTTATCACCGAGCGAGGATAATTTTTTTATCACGTTACATAGTAACGCTTCTATGCATATTTATCCTGATAATACTAAAACTAGTTATAAAACGCAATTAGCAACGACGTGAAATTTAGAAGATGGTAAATGGGAAGCTGGGGTGTCGGAAGTAACTATGCCATCCAAATGGGATAATATTACGGATCGGTATAATGAGTTTACTGTTAGATACGTTGATTTGTATTACGAGTATAAAACCTTTTTATTTGAGATGAAGGAAGGAGGTTTGATTGAAGGAGATAAATATAATATTATGTTTATATACGATACCTTGTTAGAGCTTCTAAACATGTATACAAAGCAACATGGTTTGGTTGATAAAATTAAGTTTTTTATAGCGAGTACATTTGGTGGTAGTAAATACTTTAATGTTGGATTGAATGACTCTGATATATCTGTTATATTCCCGCCAGTGTATACCAAGATTTTAGGTATACCCCCTGATAAGACTAATGTTTGGTTGAGCGGTAAATATACACACGCATTTGCATTTATTGATTTCAGTGTTAAAGATATAGATCTAAGAAATGTTCTACCTATCGAGGTTAGATATAAAGCGAAAACGGATGATGCAACCCTTAATATAGATCAAAAGAAAGATATGATAATAGTTAAAACTGAAACGTATTCTTTAAAGCGGGGTTCGTATGAAAATATAGAAGTAGTTTTAGAGGAAATGATTTATTGTTTACCGAATAGAATGCGTCCTTACTTTGAGTTTAAACATAATAAAAACGGAACGGTGAAACTTAAATGCGGTATAGGATTCAAGCACGTCCCGGATAACGAATTAACAACCGAGCAAAGAGAATACTTGGATATTTTTGCCGTTAAATTTAGTAAAGATAACCCCGGGTTAGGAAAGATGTTAGGTTTCGACGATAATCTCCTTGATACGTATCTGGTTAATAATACCGATAGTCAATTCGTGGCTGATATAAATAGAGGCATCATGAGTTTATTTATTCATACTAACCTCATCTATCCACAGCTGATAGGTGACGCTTGGGGTGGCTTAATTCGAATTAGTCGACCAGAAAATAATAAAGGTAACATACCTCATAATATAATTTGTAATCCGATAAATTACTACCCTCTACGTGTCTCTAATTTTAACGTGATTGATATTAACATCACTACCGATTCCGAAGCGAAAATACCTTTAAATCTGGGAAAAAACGTTGTTTTTTTACATTTTCGAAAAAAAAGATAATGTCAGGGGTAAAAAATCCGTATTATTCGTACTATGTACGTCAAGCCGGTGGAGGCTTTCAAGGTGCCGTCTTCCAACGCGGTCACGGAATAGGTTCGATATTTAAAAGTCTAGTTCGTTTCATTACACCAATTTTTAAACCGGCTGTTAAAGCGATGGGAAAAGAAGCGTTGGGTATTGGAACTCGCAGGTTCGGTGATATACAAGCGGGTCAGGACCCCAAAAGTTCATTCAAGAGAAACCTGAAACTCGCAGGATCTAATTTATTACATCAAGCGGGTAATAAAGTAGCCCAATATGGTAGCGGTAAACGCAAGAGAGTAACTCGAAAAAAAAAAGATTAGAAGAAGAAAAACAGATTTTTTACATTAAAAAGAAGAGTGTTAACTGATTAACCTTCCATTTGTTGTTCACGATGGAAGTAATGATGTCCCAATTAGATTTGTTCTCTGAACCCCTTAGCAATTACAATATCGTAGGAAGTAACGATGTTGAGTTTAAAACCATTAATACGATCACTGATGGTGGACCGCTTGAATTTTTTATACCTGGTAACGATGGAAATTACACTGATTTAACAAAAACCAAATTTAAAATTGAAGCTAAAATGGTACAGCAAAATGCCAACGGTGGTTGGGAGGATATTACAACGGCAACCCCCAGAGTAGGTCCCATTAACCTAACGCAATGGGCTCTGTTTTCTCAAGGGGAAGTCTCGTTTAATGATACACCCGTCCAATCATTGAACACTGTCTTTCCTTACTCGGCTTATACAACGGCTCATTTAAATTTCGGAGAAGACACGAAAAAAACCCAATTGCGTTTACAAATGTATTACAAAGATAAGTTCTTGACAGGTGATGACATATTTCACGCTGATAATACGGGGATGAAGAGTAGAAAAAACAGAACCGATTCATCACGAACAATCGTAATGATCGGTGTACCCCCCCTTTGATGTTTGTAAACTGAATAAATTTTTGATAAATAACATTGATGTTAAATATAAATTTATCCGCTCCTCGAATAGTTTTCCGGTTGTATCTATACCAGCAGCGCCAGCGCAAGGCGCGGCTCCAGCCGTTATTAATTATAAATTTATTATCACAGACGCGTCCCTCTATGTTCGAAAAATTAAAATCAATCCCGATGTTATGTTAGCTCACGCCATGGTTTTGGAAAAATCAAACTGCATTTATCCCATTAATCAAACGTTAGTTAAGTACTTTAATATTGAAAGCGGAAATAGCGACACGGTAAAAGAAAATTTATTCCTTGGTCGAGTTCCGAATAGAGTAACAATAGCCTTCGTGAGAACAACCGGTTTCAACGGTGCTTTAAACGAAAACCCCTTTGATTTTAAGAATTTAGGGATTTCACAATTTTACTTATCGGTGGGTAATAAAAATTACCCCGATCAGGCCTTTCAACCAAAGTTCGATAACAAACAATGGACTCGCGAATATATGAGTTTATTTACATCAACCGAAAAAATAGAGGAAATGATATCACCTACGAGGACTATGCCAAGGGTAACACTTTCTTCGTGATAGATTTAACTCCGGAAGAACAAGCCGGTTCAGAGCATAATTCTATAGCGCAAAATGGCAGTGTACGATTAACTATTAAATATAAAACACCATTAACCTTCTCCGTGACGTGTATAATCCAAGCCGAATTTGAGAACCAAATATTAATCACGAAAGATCGAAACATTCTTTACAAGTTAGAGTAAGAGGATGGATAAATATATTTACCTCGTTAACCGTAAAGATTTGAATTTGGTTATATAACTGTGCGCGATAATATTAGAACGGTATCCTTTGTTTCGTCTCGGTGGAACTTTGACTTCTTGAAAAAATCTTTAAACGAAATATAAGAAAGAAGAAGCGACAAACACGAATCAATATAATCTTAACCGTTCACCATGCAAGAACACGAACATTGCCTCTCCGAAAAAAACAAACTATCGGGATAAACGAGTCGGCTATTTTTATTCGCCGAAACGACACAAAGACTAGCGTAACGCTTAATCAAAGCGTTTGGGATAGCATCTGGTTATGGGAAGAAGACATCGAAGCCTTTTTCGAAGATACGATACATCGTTTTCAATGCTGGTTACCGGATAAATTCCAAATAGAAGGAAACGTATCACCCAATGGTATCAAGTTTATCGAAATTCAACAACATAATCGAGATACGTCAAAATATTCTCGTTCCTACAAGACTTGGTTCTCGACTTCGAATGGATTCTCCTTCAAGAAAACGACTTAGAAAAGATTGAAACAGCTAAAAGCTAATTTGGATGAAGTCTTGCTAGCTAAAATAACGACTAAATCGCTCAGATCGACGATTCTTTTATTGAAAGTCACCCCGAAAGTTTTTTTCAAATTAGCTAAAAATAGTTTGGCTGTACTCTTACTACGCACCACGTTAAACGGCACTTCTAAAGTGTACTTGGTTCCTGGTTTTTCCAAAGCCGTTTTTATCGAATCAAAATTGATAATTTCTTCGTTTTTTCTATTCAAGGATATACCTTTCATTTTCGTGACACTTTTTCCATCGGCTCTCTTGTAGCTGTATGATTTAGGTCCTGACGTCACAAACTCGGTGATATAACTCCCATCCAATTCATCGGTCCAATCACCCATAAATTGACCCAGAGGCGGAAAATTTGAATCATCATTTTTCGAACAGATAAAGGCTACCGAATCCGTATCTATGTAAATAACTCTTCTGCCCAACTTGTTTAAGGCTTGAAACAATAATATTCGACCGTAGGAACTAACGAAACTTCCAACTACCGGCGATCCTTTGTAATAAGTTGGACAAAAATATAACTTGTATCTGTAGCTCAACATACAAGTCTCATCGTTGACCGGTTTAACATCCGTCAGTTCAATCGTTGGGTCGTTTATTATGTTAATATAATCAGCGTACGTTTTAACAAAAAGAGTTTTTGGTTTATCGTGATTTAAACAATGACGTCCCCATAACGAATTCAATGCCAATTTCGCAATAGCCCTTAAGGCGGGGTTGTTCGTGACGTCATCATAATTTATCTCGATATCTTCTTTTTCCCAAATAGCTTGTAATATTTTTTTTTTCCATTTCGGATTTGACGTCTCGAGGCCATCCAGAATTTTGGATTTTGAGTTTTAAAAAAGTGTTGATATAGCTACCGAAGAAACCGGAATCTTCGTTTTTCACATACGTATATCTTTTCGCAAAATGATGAACTTCGAAGATCTCCATGATGACGTATCCGGCTTCAACCGCCATGTACAATTCGGGGGTGGTCCATACACCTTCCAAAGCTCGTTCTTCGGCAGCATGATCGCGTGATTCAACATCATTTTCTACGTATGTGCGACATAATGCGAAAAAAAGCTTTTTCCTCGTTCGGTATGGTAAAGCGGGTATATAGGCGTCTTTTTTAGGTAGAAATTAATCCAAAATAAAAATTTGTTTCGTAATTAAAATTTCGCGTAATTACTTCCGGGTGATCTCGAGGATAGTCGTTTGTCTTGCAAACGTAAGGATAAAGGCTGCATACATCGTAATATAATATCCTTTCTTCCGGTTGAACCTTATAATACAACTTGAAACATTCTGTCCGACCACCGTATAGCGCAGACCTGGGACCGATGGGTGAACGAAATTTGAGTGGGGTGCAAAAGTTTTTCATTTCCGAGTTGTTTTTTAACATTTCGTCAAATTCGCAACTCCATATTTGAACGTATTCGGCATTCGGAGCCGTGGCTTTGATACAATCATCTCGATCCATGGTTCTTTCGTACAAATTCTTGAAGGTATCTTGTAGGAGCGGGTTCCGTTGACTTCCTTTCGTGTGAAGAGGGCATCCGTGCATGAAATCACCGTCATATTGAAAGATTATTTCTGGATCGGTAGAGTATCCATCCACCGGGAAACGACCAATTTTCTTTTCCCCTTCCAAGGAAAGCGTTGTTCGAATTTTTATACCTCTCTTCTGTTCTTCCCAAGCCAGCCATTTCAAAGCCGATTGACTTTGATTACATTTATTTCCATATCCATTAGCGGGGACCACGCCTAAACTGTATTCTTCCAAATACCTGTGCAGAAAAAAGTTCGTACACGCACCGGCGATAGTTAAAGCGTTCATATTCGTCACGTCAAATCTCGTTTCTCTCACAAAGAGTTCCCGAAATTTATCAACTCCTTGTTGTAAAACTTTCACATCCATGATGGTATAGTGCTCCAATTCTTCGCGTAAATTACGAACCGGTTGTTTCTTTTTTTCTTCATACCATTTTAAAAATTCTCGATAATCTTTTTCCTTCATATGTTCGGGTTGGAAATATTCTATCGCTGGAACAGATCCAACGTACTCCATATGGGTTTCATCGTGAAAAATATATGGGAAAAATTGTTTCTCATCCTCGAGGGAAAATGTCGAGGGAAAAGCTCGAAGGGGTTGAGAAATAAAATTAAAGGAATCGATAAATTTAATTTTGGAACATGGTAAAAAGATTCCTAATAATTTACTTCCGTCAAAAACTACGCTAAATTTAACCAACATTTTTAACAAATTGTTTAAAATAAAAAACGAGTCGAACCCTTTGCTATTGTGAGCCATTATTGTGACGTTTTCAAAGTGTTTTTTTAGTTCGTTTTGATTCGTGTTGCATAATTGTCTCTTTCGTCTGGAACAAGTAGTTCAAAAACTGCGTAACGCAATCGAATCCACGAAAGATGTTATAAGCGTATTGTTTCTCTTCCTTTTCCATGGCACTGACGATTAAAACGGGGACGTGTTCGCCATCTTTGACAATCGACTCAGAGTCAAAGTAACATCGCCGCATCTTTTCGTATTTAGTTATTAACGGCATAACGTAAATGATTTTTCTCATGTCGAATTAAACAGTTTTGACATTGCATAGAACATTCATGATTTTCAGTTATTTCTAAACCACATTCTAAACACCGTTTAAAATTGTCACAAGTACCGTTAGCAACGTGCATATCAAAACACACTTGCCCGTTAAAATAACGTTAACATTTACGACATCTAATCGGTATTAATAGTTTTTCTTTGTGAAACACGTTTAAAGTTTTACATCGATTACATTTTACTCTAGTCGCGCACTCGTGTTTTTTAATTTCAGAATGTTTATGAAATATTTTTAAACACTTTGAACAATATGTTTCACCGCCTTTTAAGAAATGAAAATCTTTAAGCACGTGAACGTGATCATCATTAACTAAGACGAGAAAGATTTGTTTTTCTCGATAAGACCCCACAAAATAATTTTCCAAATTATCAACTCTAACAACAACAATCTGATACTCTTGTAAATAGTTTTGAAATTGTAGAATATTATTTAAATCAACGGCTCCGGGTTCAATATTGGCTTGACGATATAACTTTAACGCTTCCATTTTTTTTAAGGATAACTACAATCTTTGATTTTTCGGTAGTACGATTTCTCGTCATTCGACTGTTGATGTTTTTTGTTCTGACTCCTTTCATATCTCATGTTAGCTAAATAAATTCCAATCACCAGCGCTCTTCCAAAACATAAATCATCGTTATTTTCGATGTAAATATAATTTGGGTTGGTTTTGAAAAAGCTATCAAAAGGTATAATGTTTCTAGCGTTAAAGAATTTTTGACGAGTTCCAACCGGAACGTCGCATTGTAAAAAATAACGTCAAAAGTGAGAGACGCTTGTAAATGAAAGTTTTTATTTGATTGAGCCACTTGAGAAATAGCGCCCAGAACACGATGAGCCGTTAATTCATTTACATTCATCAATCTTAAATTGATCGGATTTTGCAATTCATCTGATCTTGTGCAAAACCTAACCCGATTATATCCTTGATAACCCTGTAATAATTCACTCAAGATCGAATTAATGATACTGAGAAATGTTTCGTGAACTTCGGTTAGTTTAATTCGATCCAAATTTTTAAATTTTACTTTATATTCCAACTGGTGACATTTATATTTCAATGATTTTTTATTAAGAATTCTTTCGCAATAATAATATTGTTTCGGGTTATATTTAAGACTTAAATTGAGAGGTTCATTTTCCTCGTCCGAGGAGTCTGAGCTACTCATTTTAAGTGTAATATATTCTCGAAAAGATTCAAGTTTTGATGCAATTTGTGTATTCTCTCCGAAAAGCGCTAAATGGTTTCTAATACCACCAGGTGGTTGAAAATTGATACTTAAAAAGCGAGTTATATATGATAAATCGTAATGAAAAAAATAATAATAATATTTAAACACTTTACAAGTTATATTATTTTCTATAGTTTTCAGATTAAGCATGTTTAATTGTTTTATTAAAAACACACGGCAGTCATAATTTTTTGATATTAATATTCTATCTGTATATTCAAGTGTTTCAGACGCTTTTCGTAATTGTTCTAGTATCAATTCACGTATGACAGCTACGTTTTTATCATGCAAATAAATTTCATAGCCGTTAATTTATGTAACACGTGATTTCATTTTCGGATAATCATTACAAAAATTATTTGTAAGATATATTGGATTTATAAACTTCATCGTATTAATACTAAAATATACTTGTCCTTGATAAGGTCTAATTACATACATATATTTTATTAAACCAGTCTGTTCTAAGTGTAATAAAAGTGTTACGTATTCTTCGTAATCTTCAAGTATCAGGTCAAAATCATCATTTAGGTACATTTACGACAGATTGCGTGCATAGCGATAATTTGAAGACTTGGTGGATTCATCTCAACAAGAATAAATCAACCAATTGCAAATAAAAGCTCCATGTATTGTTCATAATCTTTATATATCAAATCATAATAATCAGGTAGTTTCAATTCTTTTTTAAGATTTTGAAAGTGACGTCTGCGACTGTTAAGATCTTGATAGCGATATCTGTGACAGATTAGGCGCATTACCAGCATTTCAAGACTTAATGGGTTCATAATAAATTTTCAATGTCCTGAGGGTTTAAGGCTTTTAGTTTAAGTACCGAATGTGTTGAAAATGGTTTTTTACTATACTCGTAAGCGAACACGTTCGTTTCTTCTTTCGAGTAAAAGACAACCTGTTTAAAATCGGGCAATTCTAGACACATCAAATCGGAAATTCCGACGCAACAAGGCTTTGTCAAAAATGATATAAAATTCGAATTATCAAAAGAAAATTTATACAATTTAATAAGATAATCATCATGATGTATATTATAAAACATTGGGTAAGATGGAGTAATATTGATAAAATCAAAAATTGAAACAGGTTTGTTATCATTTTCTTTCACGAGTTCCGAATATTTTAAGTATATTTGACTCAGAAAATGATCCAAAACACATTTTACAAGTTGAAAGTCCGTAATGAAGAAACCGTTAAAATATAGTTTGCTTTTTTCTTCAAATAATTTCTTTTTCTTTTCATGGAATAGATATTCCAAATGAGCTTTACCACTTTCGGGTTGTATATTACAAAACTCACACCAAACATCGTATGGATAATGCTCACACAAGACTTTAGGTAGTGAAATAGTAATACTCGAGAAACACACTACAGGCCATATGTATTTACGTTTATAATAATATTTCCTTGATAAACAAAAACCTCCTCCCACAGATATCCAGTTAACTTCTTCTAGCATATATAAAAATTTACAGTATACGAAATGGTTTCTATAAATGTTTTTCAAACTTTTTGGGTTAATACCGGTATCAAACAAACGTTTTGTAAATCCATTCTTCACTATCACGTTCATAGCTATAATGGTTAAAGTGGGGGTATTCATCATTAAGCTTTCTTAGTACGTTTCATTGGGGGTTTAACAACTTTTTCCTTGTTTTCACGCATGTCTTTCGCCACCTTGGCGACTATTTTTCGAATTAATTGACAATCCATGTTATTTTCATTAGCCATAAATTTAATTCTTTTTCCATCGGCTGTCCAAACATCGCTAAAGGGATGATTCTTTATAGCATCCCATTCATATATTTGAATATCTATATAGTAATCACCAGTCTGGGCTGGTAAGGATATAGAAAATAATTGAGAGTCCTTTTTCAAGTCGTATTTTGGAACTCTACCGCCTTGTTTCGCGATAGTACTTTCTGTTTGCACTACGCTAACTTGCGCCTGGGTTTCAAACTCATCGTCAATATCAGCGTAGTCGGGATATCTTTCGTTCAAATCAAAGGTTTTACGCTTACCCAGAGAGGATGTATTCATACCGACAGTCAAGTTGATAATGTGTATGGATTCTAAAATTCCACTGGGTTTTTATACCCTTCAATTTTAGATTTTTTTCCTCAAACTTCACGATTCTCGAGACGTAAATTTTCTATCTGGGTCGTTTTTTTATACTAGACTTAGGCATGACTCTCTAGACTTAGGCATGACTCTCTAGACTTAGGCATGACTTTCTAGACTTAGGCATGACTCTCTGCGTTAGAGATATTTCTTTCTTTCGACCTAATAATTTTTATCCTCTTACTATTTTTTCGTACTCACCAAAGCCTACTCGTTTTTATAAAAATTGAGGGCAAGTTCTATTAGGATAAACACGTTCGTGTTTATCCCTTTATCTAAACTCGAATTTCATCAGAAACCGTAATGTCTTTTCCAATGGACCCGCGGCGCTTGATAACTGAAATTGTCGTCGTTTCCCTCATCCCACCGTCCACTGAATTCGAATTAATTCAAAGGTACTTTTGAAAAAATTTGATAAGACTTCGATCAGGTACAAGAGTATCTCTAGTTAAACAAAGATTTCAATAATGAAATATTGATTAAGTATATGAAGTAATAGAAAGTAAGGTGCCTGAATGGGTTACAAAAGGGTGAAATCTTAAGCTTAGCCGAGCTTTACTAATTGCCTCAAAATGATAAACAAAAATTTTATTTCTTAAACAGTAGAATGATAAGGAATATCCATCGAATTCGAGTTAATAGAAAGTAAGGTGCCTGAATGGGTTACAAAAGGGTGAAATCATAAGCTTAGCCGAGCTTTATTAATTGCTTCAAAATGGTAAACAAAATTTTATTTCTTAAACAGTAGAATGATAATGAATATCCATCGAATTCGAGTTAATAGAGAGACAGATGCCTGTATGGCTGACGAAAATGGTAAAACATATAACTAGCCGAGCTTTATTAATTGGCTTTAAATTGATAAACAAAAATTGATTTTATTAAACAGTTGATAAGTTTTTTTTTTAATGGCATTTTTTATCGTTAACGGAAAATTGGGTTCTTTTACTAGGGTAGCCCTCTTCAGCCGTCTAATTTTGACTATGTCATATCATGAGTATCCCATTATATTCACCCTAATTCACCGTAATTAAAAAGTTGGCATGATTTTCTTATCATTTGATTTTTTAACTTTAATAATATATCTCTTCTCGGCCTATATAAACGAGATTTGCAGATTCAGTACTCACAGATGCACTGTACCAATGCGTGGTTTACGTTAGCGTTTAAAATTGTGGCGAGCCCTCTCGTTTGTGCAATGGTGACGTCTTCGATTGTTTAGGCAATCGTTTCTCACCTATATTTCGGTGATAAGAGACTCATTTCTCACGATCTTTTGGGTAGAGTACTCGAATAAAAGGAGGCGATTGAATGTAAATCGACTTAGAAATGTGGCCAATATAATATAGTAAGTCACTGTAAAAACATTTCACAATGAGAGTTCTAGGGATTAAATATCACTCGAGTTGGACTTCATATCCTGCCAAGTGCTCGATTACACATGAAATTTATAGTTTAACGTTCTCAATCTCTACTTTATTTTTTAAAATACTTGAGTTTTGCGACTAGGATGTGCTATAGATCCAATAGCTTCGTCATTACAACTACGTAATAACGTTGCTATTAAGTAGTTGGCCAATTATTGAAGTCTGTATCTAAAGCACTTAATATTATTTTCCAAAAAACGGATAAAGACGACCTATTTAACCGTCCTCTCCCATTGATGTTTATTTTAAATTCTATCAGTATCACTAATAAAATTAGCGAAATTCTATCAGTATCACTAATAAAATTAGCTAAAGATGGAGTTCCTTTAATGTATATATATTTATCATTAGTCCTAGGTCGTCTTTATCCGTTTTTTGGAAAATATATAATAGTAATAAAATCTTTGAAGTAGTAGACTAAATCTACTAACTATAATTTTAAAGATATGAAATTGCTCTTTCTCTAACAAATAATTTCTGTCCCTTCACGGGTTTGATTCGAGTTAGATAAAGAGTTTTTTTAAGGGTGCGAAGCAACCTCTTTTTTGTATAATAATTATTTTCGGTGGTCAGTTTTTTCATACTTGTTTTAGAAATCTTTTAGACAGTTTTGAAGATTAATGATATAACTAGTCTTTCTTCCTCTAACCTGGTAATTTTTTTTGTGCATCGCAACGTAATCTCGCTTTTATAAAATTGAGGTTAAGTATGTAATATGGAAGAAATGAAACTTTAATGTAGGTTATAGGAAAGAATTGAAACTTTTTAATAACTTTTATTCAGGTTATAGGAAAGAATTGAAACGCTTTTTATATATTTATTCAAAAATGCAGGTTAAAAATTTAGTATAAAAACTCCGATGTTTAACATTAGAAAGCATCACAAGTTTCTTGTCGTTCCACCGAATACCAACTAACTTTTAACGCTCTTTGAACACCAGTCTCGCATTGCCATGACCAGCTCAACGACTCGTAAGTATTTTTGAAACTTATTCTCTATGTAGATTATTCTAATAGATTATTTATAAATATTAGAACGCAGCACTCGCCATTTAAATCTAACTACTAAGAAGATAGCCGTATATCCAATAGGGGCAAACTACGAATTAGTGATATTAGTGAAAACTTTAAACACCATCATCATACCCATGGTAGTTTGGGAATGTGTACTTAAGAACAAAAAACGATCGAGGACTCCTTTAAAACTTTTTTACCGGTAAATTTACTGAACACTGACAACAACGTCACCATTCCATTATCTGAATGTGTTTATCACATTTTAATGGAACATGAAGTGATAAAAAAATCACGTGGTTTTTTTTAATGAGCAAAAACCGTATTTAAATAACATGTATCTGGCTATTTTAGAAGTCTTTAATAACTTTGAAAAAACTTATCTGGACCTTCATAACAATAGAATGGTTGCATTTATACATTTTAAACATAGTTTAAATAGTCACCGTTCTGAAATTGCAGCTTCTTTCATGCAAAGAGAAGAGATGCGTAGAGAGTGTTTAAAAAAAGATAAACTGACCCTAAAACCAATTTGTTTAAGTGTGGTATAATTTGTTTAAGTTTAGCAGATATGATTACTTATGCCTTGGTACATATTACATAATTTTTTATTTACATTAAAAAGGAACGTTTTTTACATATACAAGGAAGAAACCAAACCTGGAAGATTTTGAAATATTAATCGTAATTAATTCTCTCAATTTGAAAATCCTCCAGATTTCTTTTATTAGGGAGAAGACTCTCAATATATAAAGAAATATCTAGAGTTTTTGAGACTCTACACCCCCCATCATTAGTAAAAACATTTACATAATAAGATATATTGTGAATATAGAATTTAACGTTGTGCATGCAAAGTTCATTCATGCAGTAGATTGTTGGAATTGGATAAGATGGAAAAGGATACGCAACTTCGTGCGTTTCCGTAGATCGACAATACGGGCAGTTTTGACTGAAAAATAAATTTTTATTTTATAGACTTGAACAATGTGTTAATTGTCGATATGCTGTATACGCGATCGGGCAAAGCTTACAACTTACAAAAAGGAAAAATGGAGTATGGATTTAAAGTGAAAGAATTATCTGCGGGAATCTTTGTTAATAACAAAGTGAAAGTGGTACATCTAGCGACGTATAAACCCCCGTTCTCCAGCGATATCCTCCCACCCAAGATCAGGAGTTCGAATACGTATTGTCGGTGGAACCTGACGGGTCTCGGGTGGAATGACGGGTTGGCCCGGTACTCGATACTCGAGCAACATCTGGCTAAGTTAAGTGTTAATAAGGACACGGTTATATTCAGCAAGGGGCTGGAGAAGTGCGAGGAATTAGCGGCCTTGCTAAATGCACCCGTTATTAATCTAGAACAACTCGGTTGCGAAAAGTTCGGAAAATCTAAAAAATGTTGCTCAATGCATCATATCTCGCCATCAAAGTGCGCGCGCGAATCGGTCAAATTTTATGGAGATTTCCTCCTAAACAATGAGGACTTGCTAAATATCTCGGTTGCCGATCTAGCAGATTCGGATGATGACTACATTTTTATGTATAATTGTAAAAAATATAATTCAAAACATTATTAAAGCTTTTATAATTTTATTTTTGAAATTTTTTATTCTTTATTTTTATAAATTGTAATATATCGTTGCGGATTTCTTGAGAAGAAATTTTCAGTATACTGAGGGTCAGGGGAGGCTGGTGTATCATAATCCCTATAAAGTTTTCTAATATAAATTAAATGTGACACATATAGAAACAACTTTTCACGTACACTTAACCCCTTTTTACTTTTATACTTTCACTTTCACTTTCACTTAACCCTTTCACTTTCACTTAACCCTTTCACTTTCAATTAACCCTTTCACTTTCAATTAACCCTTTCACTTTCACTTAACCCTTTCACTTTCACTTAACCCTTCCACTTTCACTTAACCCTTTCACTTTCACTTAACCCTTTCACTTTCACTTATAGGGATGGACATAGGTCAGACGGTCAATAGCCAGAGTCCGGGTTTAGTTACTTTTCATGTAATATTTCCTGGTTTGTCTAGGTCAAATGACTATTGTAGGTTATTTTAGATCCTTATTCTATTTTAAGACTTACTTCCTGGTTATTTTATAATATATATTTAATTTTCCAGAAATAAACCAAAATCGAGTTCACTGTTATTCATGTCAACAAAGTTGCGTTATCACGATTAAACCAACTCTGGACGTAACAGTTTACTTCTGTTTAAATTCACATTGTGTGTGTTTTAAATCCGCTGTTTATGTTAAAGCGAGTGACTACGTATCACACATTGTACCTCAGAACTATATGCAAGAACTCCCATATGTTTTTTCTGTATACATTGTGACGTGTTTAGTTGAAAACATCTGCGTTACCAAACACCGTGTTCGAAGTTTCCAACCCGAAAGTACGCGTGTGTATATCCAAAGAACTAAAAATGTATTCATCGTATCATGTCTTCGAAAAATGTGCAATTACAGAAAACCTAATTACGAAAGTACCTTGATTAGGTTCTTTATGTCTCTTTGAAATCTTAGCAAATAGAAAACAACACGTTAAAAAATACCGAATGTTAAACTACAACTTAAGGCAATTAATATGTACCGAAATGTTAAACAATTCACAGGGAGTAGTTCTGGAATTAACACCGCATCTTAATAGGTATATCTCTACACCAATGGTGATTGATGGGCGAGATTGTGCCCAGCATATTCAATCAACCGAGTGTCATCTTGGTTTAATACATAAATACTACGACAAACAAAGGTGGCGGTGTCAAAGTATTAGAAAAACTGCACTCATACTGGGATTCATATGTCATAGCGCCGCTGCTGCGCAGAGCGTCATAAACACAGCAATGCTTAAAATCCTATACGAGCTGGCTTCAAATAGAACCACTAAACAACGTCAGAAGACCAGCTGGTCTCGCATATCAAAAGAACCTCCTGAAACTAGCTGAGATTGATAGAAATATTTCAAAACTTAGACACTATCACTGGACATACCTAGATGAGCGTTTTGAAGATTGTCGCGTTAATAAATCAACTTTAAACTATATAAACATCTTCTTAAAGCCTTGCGTATATAAACCACAAAATAAAATATTCTGTAATGATACTTTGATAAACAGTACGAGCTGGGTTCAAATAGAACCACGAAACAACGTCATGTCAGAAGACCAGCTGGTTTCGCATATCAGAAGAACCTGCTGAAACTAGCTGAGATTGATAGAAATATTTCAAAACTTTGACACTATCACTGGACATACCTAGATGAGGCCTTGCGTATATAACCCACAAAATAAAATATTCTGTAATGATACTTTGATAAACAGTGTTTGAAATGTAGTGACATTTGGTATGTAATGTATTCTGAATAAATTGGATTTAAAACAAGTTACATTGTCCTGTCAAACTTTGACAAGCTGTCATCTTTGACGAATTACACGAAAAAAAAAAAAACAATAACCCTTTAAACACTTATATATCGCCAAAAAAAAACCTCGTAACTCTCTTTCCTGCCTTCTGTAATGTTGCGCTCGAATAGCGGGTCCTAACTACTACTCTACACGGCTTCTTTTGATTATGAAAATAATCGGAAATGTTTCTTGGTTTTATAGTGGAGAAATCTGAAGCCTATTTTTTTCCAACATCAGATAACCATTTTTAATTCAAAACTGTTGTTTTTTTAAACACGGGAAACCTACTGTACTTCTGTCCAAGGGGAGTTTTCACGACTATAATTTTTCTTAAGAGGTTTAACATTTTGTATCAATCCGCCTCAGCTTTAAATCTTATGTCGTTTCTATCTTGGATGCCCGTGTAAACGTACCTTTATTTAGATTCTTCAATCCACCCCAAGTTTGCAGCAAGCCTTAGCCTATACTGCCCGTTATACCTTTGCTTTTTGGACTAAATGATATATGGAAAACAGCTTAGCGTGTGTTGCCAACTCAAGCTGGTATTAAACGGTCACATTTCATTAAATTTTTGGGAAATTTCTTAAATATCTTCTAAACTATCTCGAATTTTTAATTTATTTTTCAGCTTCTTTATTAATTAAATTCAGTTTAACAATATTATTATATTAAATTAAAATTTAAATGCATTATACGCTTCAATTCACTAAAAGATATCGCGGCATAAGGCCAAAATAGTTAGGGCATGGAAAAGGGGTATATATAGCTTTCGCTAACCTTTATTCACCGAGCGAGTAACCGAGAAGAGTTGGGGAAAACCCCCCCTTCTCAACGTCTAGACGTTTATCGTAACCCTAGGCATTCGGTAACTGCACCACAAAGACCCGTAGAGGGAGGAGATGACTGGAGTGGAAGGTTGATGTGGACTATATTGGTGAGGGACGCCTCGCTAATATAGCCCGCTGAGATCGGACACTAGAGGTTGGACCTTGGTGTGAGGATGGTCGGAGGTGATTGTAACAGTGGGAGACGTCCCATTGCGTATAATCGCCTTCAACTGTCCAGCATCGAGGTTTGACCGTAAAGTGGATGGTGGAATGCGATAATATACAATTGGAGACGTCCTGTTGAATATAATTGCACGACACCTGAAACTCATTGTGGCAGCCACGCTTAAAGGAGATAAACGGAATTGAACGATAAGCTGGCATGATTACGTCTCTAGACTTTTAGCTCCACGAGCTAGGTCACGTGATTTCCGCTTACACAGGATATCCGCTTACACAGGAAGTGACACACACAGACACACACACACACAACCAGTGTAAAACCTCCCCCTGAACTAAAGTTCAGTCGGGGAGAAAAACCGGTTTTTGAAAAGGGTTTGCCCTGCTTGAAAAATTTGCGCAAAATAATAAAATGGTTTGCGGATGTTAAATCTAAACTTAAATGTTTGCTGTTATAAGCTGCACCATAAATATTAATAATATTCTTGAAATAAGTCAATAAATAAATTATTGTAGAAGAAACTTGTTTTGAGTTTCCTTTAGTTAAAGAAAACTATGTATTTATAATGGTTTTGGCATTAATGGGTAAAATTTGCGACCGGTTTGCGGGAAAACTATTTGCGAAAATTAGGGCTATTGCAAACTTGCGAAAGGTTTGCAGGGAAAAAAATTTTGCGAAAATTAGGGTTCGTGCAAACTTGCGAAAGGTTTGCAGGGAAAAAAAATTTGCGAAAATTAGGGTTCGTGCAAAATTTGCGAAAATTAGGCCCACCCGGTTGGACGCGTTAAAATGACATGTTAGTAGTAAACATGGTGATAGACAATGTTTTTGTGAAGTGTGTGTTAAATATTTTTCAAGGAAAGATAGTTTAAAACGACATTTCCTAATCCATCTGAGGATTGTAAAAAGTGCACTTCTTAGTTTCGGCTTTGTCTTTATCCGATTCAAAATTATTAGCTACAATCAAACTACAAGAACACGTTGCCTGCTGTATTAGTTATGTAGTGGTTGAGTCTAAAGGTAGGTAATTTTAATTTAATTATAGTGTTTCAAAACTAGCTTATTTTGTTCATCTAAAGGCTCATATCCACCCGTTAACAATCGAAGTTCGAACGCGGTAGACGTTTTCCTAGAAAGTTTAAAACTGGATGAAGATAGTATTAAAGACGAGTTAAAGGGTAATATCCCAATATATCTTTCTTCGGAGGAGCTTGACGAAAGTCAACAGTGTACTAAGTGCTATATTTGCGATGAGGATTTCACAGCGGAAGATATTGCTGTTCGAGATCATTTTCACTATTCTGCTATGAAATAAATAACTTAGATTTAATTCAGGAACATATAATAATTTCTTAAAATGTTTTAGGACAATTTCAAAACTAGCTTATTTTTTACCTACGCGTAGATTTATTATACAAACGACTAGTTTCGCGTCTTCGACAGGCGCATCTTCAGGTCTGAGACCTGCTGTTTACTACTACCCCGGAAAAGAAAACAGTCTGTACCCTGAGGGTTTTTTTCCAAGCGGATAGCGACCTCGCGGTGCTTTGGAGTATATTAGGCTTTTGGCAATAGCTATAAGCTGTTATAAATGGTTTGCGAGACTCCGTCGAACAAGTGAGTTTTATTAAGCTCTCTTATAAGTTATATATAGTTTATATAGTTATATATATATATGTATATATTTTTTTAAAGTTATATATAGTTTATATAGTTATATATATATATGTATAGTTTTTTTTTTAAGTTTTTTAAAATCGCGCACTTGGCA